>OU342541.1:6102500-7442500 GCA_910589475.2 Bembecia ichneumoniformis
TTTGGCTTTGGTCTGGATTTGAAAAGTAGTGGCAGGGCACACTGCGTTTCGCAGTCATTTGGCCAGCCCGTCTGGCGGCAGTAACCACCCCCTTACAGAAGACCACCGTGAAATAACAGCACGTGTGCTGTTCTGTTTCGGTGAGTGAGTAAGGGATGCCAGAGCCCATTTCCCTATCCAGTCCTAATCCCTTATCCTTAATCCTACTGCAGTCGGCAGCGCACTTGCAGTAGCTTAGGCATTGCTTGTGTTATGGGCGACGGTAGCTACCTATCATCAAGTGGACCGTCAGCCTGTCTGCCGACCTTAACATAAAAAAATATCTGTCCATATTTTACAAATTAGTGTATTACCTAAATTTTACTTTATTCCTGTGATTAGTATAAATATCGTATCATAAGTATCTTTAGTGAAATCTATATACTTTTAACAAAGCAGATATCAGCGCTAATTTAAGCCAGATTTGTGTCTAAATAATGATTCCCATCAATTTTCGAAATCGGTTATCCCTCGTTAATGAGGGTAGAAACACGATAGTTACAACAAAGAGAAAATGAGTTTCTTCAATATTCTGATTAATTTCTAACGAGGCATCTCTGGTGAGGTATTTGCCTGATCATAAAACTCGCCAGCTCGCCAATAAACTTGCTGTAGGTAATTTTTGTCAAGAAAGTTACACCTTTTTGCAAATATCCTTGAGATTCAATATCTTAAAGACAGGTTAAGCGGAAGGGTTTCTAAATCCCATGCGTTGGACTTTGTCATGTCAGTTGGCGGAAAACGATGTGTTACCTTTCAATATGTTTTGGTTCAAACTGAAAACACCTCGGTGTACTTGTCGCTCTTATTTTTAGCTCCTTTATAAATAGTTTTTCCCTCAGATTCAATGAATTCGGTTTATGAAATATTCGATTCAATGAATCCGGTTTATGAAAGTAGTTTCAACTAAAGTCTGTTTATTGAGTAACCGTAGTAAGATATTTTTTTTATGTTAAGGTCGGCAGACAGGCTGACGGTCCACTTGATGGTAGGTGGCTACCGTCGCCTGTAACACAAGCAACGCCAAAGCTGCTGCAAGTACGCTGCCGACTACAGTAGGATTAAGGATTAGGAGTGGATAAGGAAATGGGCTCTGGCATCCCTCTTACTCCACTCACTGAAACACAACAGCACACGTGCTGTTATTTAAAGGTGGTCTTCTGTAAGGGGGTGGTTACTGCCGCCAGACGAGCTGCCCAAAATGACTGCGAAAAAGCACTGTGCCTTGCCACTGCTAAAGATTCAAAAATCGAACCATATTTACATTATTATATCGTCATAAGATTGCAGCATTTTGGCAGACGAACTACTTAGAACAAATTAACTTAGGTAATACTCAAAGATTTCAGTTCTCAAGTTAAGCCACCCGGGTACTTGAGTTTTTGACGCTTGTATCCGGAAACCATAAAACTGAGCTCGTCCGTCTGGCATACAAATGCACCTCTATTGCAGAAGTCGGTACAAAAAACACAATAAAAGCGATTCGTGTTATATTTCAAAACTTAACTCGAGAGTAATTTTTTATAAGTATATAAAGCCATAAATTTCTTATATACATATATAAAAGTATATATAAATTAATATATCAAACCTTAACCATTAGAAATTGCTGCATTTACAAAACTCAGCCATCTTTCTGTCCAGCATCACACATCACTTTAAATAATTCAATTATACTTGAATGGATTGACTGAAGCTTTAATAATTTTAAAATTATAAACAGCTCTCTTAACTTAAACCACATTCGACAATTTGAGCAGGCAGAAAATTAATGTCCCTTCCGATACAGACGAAGCGAAATCCATTTTATCCTTTTTTATTCCCCGTGCCTCAAGTTCAGCCCCAGTTTCTTTATGGTCAAGCAAGTTATTTGCAATCCCATTATCGTCCATGTCGCGTATATTTTCTTCTGTAGCCATGCCAACTAGACCCTTGTTTTATTAATTCTCGTGCTACACTCGCTTGGGAATTATTTTGTCAAATAAAAATCTGACCTTTATGTGATTCGTTTTTACTTCATTCTCTTTTTTACTCTGATGAGATAAAATTTAATTTACATTATCGTGTACATATACATTTATAGGCATATACATATACATTTTTTGTTGCATACATTATACATCACTGTTTCTCATTTTGTATAGTTGATTACAATTTAAATTGTTAATAAGTTATTATTTGCAGTTCACTATAGACGTAGTTTTTTCAGTTTAAATAAATATCTGAATCGTTTGAGAAATTAGTTACCTACTCTAAAAGTTAATTTATTATCTTTTTTAAAAATGTTATATATTTATGTTCTTTTTTAATAACAAATATATCATCTGTTGTCATAGCTATTATGTATTTAAATTTATAGATTTTTTGTATAATTATAGCTTTGTAACTATAGTCGGTATTAATAATAATAGCGTCAGCATTGAAGAAGAGTCGCTCCCGAGATAAGTTTTATTGTTTCCTATCAAATCTTCCTCATAAAACTAGAATTCAATACAGTAGAGTGCCGTAATCTATCTCTTTTCTGTAGGGGATGCCTATGCTTGACTAATGGTGATTCTTTTTATTTTTAATCCTGTTTTAAGTCATTTTCAAACAAATTCAAGTTCAATTTCAAGCCCGATCGTCTTAATTCGTCTATTTCTAAAATTATATAAGAGGCTCAAAAGTATTTACAAATATCTAAACAAACACTTTGAGACCACTTTTCACAGAAATCACTTTATATGGAAACAAAAATCCTTTTGTGTCGTAATTAGTAACTCATTACCCAACATTTTTTTGACTTCATCAATGTTTTTTTGTAATGTATTGAAAGTTATTTATAACATTATGAAAACAGTAAGAATACCAAACAAATTCCTTTTGAAAAGCTATTGACAGTGAAGCGAAGCGATTGGAGTCAATACTTTTTTAGTTTGTGGCTCGGTATAGAAGTAAAATTATTTAGTATGAGCCCGCCCCTGGCTTCGCATTTTTCAATTAATTATATAATATTATATTATTTATAATAAATAAAGTTTATATAATAATGTAATATATAAATATTCCACATTTGTTGCTCTTTCCTTTAGTGGAAACCGCATCAAAAATCGTAGCGTGGTTTAAGATGAGTTAGCTGATACATATACAGACAACAGACGCGGGCAGTAACTTCAATTTTTACTTTGTAAGAGTTATGTAAACCAACACAATGATATTTCATAATATTATAAATTATACATATTACTTTCGCCGGTTCTTCTCCTTTATTAACTATTATTCTCTTGTGGATAAATTATTGACTGCAAGTCAACTTGATGTTCAATAATGATTGAATGTGTCCATTACATACAAAGTGGTCAATGCGTTTACAGTACTAAACATAACCACCCTCCGTAACATTCTCATTTCGTCCAGAAATTATCCCTTAAAACTGCCACGTGTCGTACAAATCCAAGGGTGCGTTACCAGGGGGCACCCGGCGAAACCAATTTGCTTTTGTCTTATATCCATCCCTTTCCCGCACGCTAGATGACATGCCGTGCCAGAGCGAGACGGAGACATTCATGATAGACTACCGGTCTACACCGAGGGTCGGAATGTGTAATAAAGTTATGTTCTGCTCTTTGTACTGTAAAAACATAGAGATGCAACCCATTTGAACTGTAACGCGGACGTTTTAAAGCCTATTTTGCTGTAATGCTTACTTTGGATTAAATTAGATCCTATGGATTAAAAGGTAAAAAAACACTTTCAGAGGGTTGCAACCTATTATTATGCAAATCAACGCTGCTTAATTAAAAATTATGACTTCTATATACCATTTTATGTATTCCCTATCACTAACCTAACTATGCATGTATGTACGCGTTATCTTGACCAAATATTTGCGTAGATATGTGTATTATAGAGAGGTGTTTTCGGTTGTAAATAGTCAATCAAAATTATGATTTAGCCGTTTAAAAAATATTTCTAACTTTTCATCTAAGTCCTAAATTGGTACTATTGACTCGCACAGTAATTGCCTGAACCTTCTTAGTTTTGCACTATACCTTCTTAGTATGATTCAACTTACCCGATAAAAGTAGATATTAATGATGGTAAAAACCGCATTTAAACCTGTTGTGCAGTTTAGAAGATAATAGAAGACTAATTAACAGATGATAACGATTTCTTTTTACATACATTGTTTAGAGAAGATTGAATTAGAGCTCGGTCAATGAATTGTAAAAAAAAAGCTGAATTTCTTTATGTATGTATTTTCTCTTTAAATAAATTGGATGCCTTTAAAAAGCTTTCTTCGTTCCATTTTCATATTACCAATTAAGTGTGTAAACACACAAACTAAATTGGATCCGTATTAAAATTTAATTGGGGGATACTCCGGCACCAATGTGATCAATTTCGTATTTTAATACAAAGTGATGAATAAAATTAATTATTAAATGTTTTTTATCTGTTAGTTTAATTAAGTACACATCTCTGAATAAGGCCAACTCACTAATTTAAATGTTGTCATTTATTGAATAGCCTCAAAATTGTTACCATCAACGAATAATCTAAAGCTAATTGGATAATTTTTGGCCCAAAATGCTAACTTTGAATATTAGAAATAGAAATGCGATCATTATGAATTTCGCATACACGGGATCAAAAAAGAACATAGTGAAGTTCAGGTTTTAAAATCATTACTGTTATAAAAAACTTAAAATACTAAAACCTAAAAATCCCTCTATACAAAATTGTATTTGAAACCAGAACCATGTTTCCTATATCGATTTTTATAATCATGAATAAGTCCGGACTAGTTAGATAACAGTATCATAAACAAATAATAACCTCGCAATATAACCAGTACTGAATAAAGAGGTTTTATCGCGTAGATAAAAGCATGACAGACTAATTAAAATTCCTACTTACTTATCTATATTCACTGCGAACATTGTGCATGAAACATACTTATTAACCTGTTCTGGACTTATTTTAAATCACAATTCTCGTAATTTTTACAGAGAAGAACTGGTTGGTTATTACACTCTTGTTGTAATGAATAAGAGTCTAATAATAAAGAGATCTAATTGATAAATTAATGTCACACTAATCTATCAATTAGGTCCAAATTTGATTGGTGGATTGAAGGAAATGAGAGATGATTCACTATCAATGTTTCCACAGTTCAATCCATCAATTAGGTCACACGGTCAGCTCAGGTTAGTTTTTTGATTGATTAAAAAGATTTTAGGTAAGCCAAAACTATATTCAATTATTATCAATCATTGATTAAAGTCAATTTGACTGTGTGTCCTATGCGGTCTTACTAACTGCATTATTTTTACCTACCAAAAGTGAGGGCTATTTCTTTATGATAAATAAATAAAACCTACATAATGAAGGGTTCACAAATGGAATGGAAGTCGAACTTAATCTTTTTTTAACTACACCAATAAACACATCATTCATTAATAAATAAATCACGAAAAAATCAAACTGTGTTGTTACAATGTAAAAACTTGTGGGCTTTGAATTGTGACCTTAATGATCTATTTCGATATAATTCGGCGTCTAATGGATTTTTATTTACACTCGTATTCATTTCCAATTTTTATGTTTCACGAAGGGTGGTTTGCTACTTAAAATTCACAAAAAGTTAATAACTATTGTCATGTAGATTGAAAGTAGTATACATCCCAGGCATGTCAGACATAACTTATTTTCATTGTGACGTGTGCTAACGGTCGCGTGCCAAGCATCACGCTGAAGCGTCTGGCAGAAGTTATGGGCCACGGAAGTGTCTGGCGGTGCTGAATATTATTTTGTAATAATAATATACAAAACACATATAAAAATTCAGCCTTTAGAAAATAAGTGAAGTTAGTCCTACTTTTACATGCCTTTCTCACCTTATTGACCTTACCCAACTTAACAGATGCGCATACCTTCAAAAAGTACATAGGAGCACTACTCGATACCCCACATTTTGTCCTTTAAAAAATAATTTATGTTTGATATTCCTTACGCCACAACATTAAACTACTATATTTTTTATTGAAAAATAAGTAAATCATTTAGTTGCAAATAATCCGCTCATTTTGACATTATTTGAGTTTATTTCTTCATGCTCTTGAAAATACCATGCAATATAAAAAGCAATATAAACACGCATGTTGCTATGCTCATACTTTTCGGCGTGTTAAATTTACTTGACTATTTCGAAAGAAGATTGTAACCTCAATGTAGCACTAGCTTTTTTTGTGTGTCCATAATACAATTCCTACAATTTCTACACAGAAACATTGCTCCTCACTTGATATATGACTACATGTTTAGCCACTTACGTACATATTTCTCTAAATTACATTACACACATATGTAATGTGCGTATGTGTGAATAATATACAATATATTCTCATAAAAGTAAACAAGAACCTCTGAGAAGATGGGGCCATTTTTCAAAGCTTGTTGTGGAAATAGACTCGTAGGAGGTTGGCTCCGTTAATTTTAGAGAGAGACAGCGAACGTGAAAGTGTATAAGTGAAATAGAGTAGGAACATTAGCAAAATTTATTTCTCGCGTTACATTCGTAAAGTTTATTAAGAAACTTTGTAACGGAAATGTTATATAGCAGATTCAAACGGCTAACAATGTAAGGGGTGATCGAAGCAATGTATTTCGGGAGCATGTATTTATTTATTCTTCAAAGTTGTAAGGAAAAATGTGGATGCTGTACTCTTAAAATAAAGGCCAAATTGCTGATATTTTTATAACTAAATCAAATATGAAATGTAGACTGTTCACTCAACACATATTGTACTTCAGTAGAATTAAAAAAGAAAAAGAATATGTTCCTATGCATTACCAGACCTCTGTCACTCCGTATGTGCCGTGATATAATAATTGCCTACCGTCGCTCACATTGAATGTGAAAGGAGTGCAACTTCTGTACCCTAGTACCATTATTTATTCTGTGACATTACTTAAACAAGTCCTCGTGAGTGTTCCATAAAATAATTATTAAAATTTGGAACATAACTTCTGAGTTCACTTTACATTGCATTTAGAAAGAACCGAGAGCGGTACCTATTGTGAATGCAAAAAAGTCTCCGACTTAACTTATTTTCCTCACACAAGTTTCTAACCGCGGAAACTTTCGGAAAATTTTCTAGTAAAAAAACCGGAATATTTACTCTTTCGTGTTGAAGGATGCTCGGCTTTTAAATGTAAAAGTTTTTAACTATTTTTTTCACCGCATTCCGACTCTGACCTTCTTCTAAGCTTTTCGCTTGATTTGAAAACTGTGAATGGTTTATTAAACAATCCCGATTTTCATTATTTTTGTTTTTATTTCTACTAATATAACAAAATTAGTGTGAAATTTTGTGAAGATAATTGGATGTAACCTGCCACACACATATCAAAACATATGCTCTGAATGGACACATATGATAATGTACAGTTAATGCGTTAATAAACATTTTATTTCTATAAGCTGAGCTACTCTATAATTCACCGCCATAGAAAAGTATTTCCTCGTTAAGGTTGCTACAATAAAGTGACAAGTATCAATTAGGGATGAATCATGTGCCCTCTAGGCGTACACGATCGAAGCGGCAACGCTGCACAATAAGCGACATGGCAACATTGAAATAAAAAACAATCGAGTAATAATAACCCCAAAAAAGCGTCAGTAATAATAAAGTATAATTTCGTGAAAGCACGGCGCGTGCGCGTGCCGTACCTACGGCACTTTGCAGCTTGGGGGAGAAAATGTGGACAGCTGCGTGCGAACGGCACATCTGTCAGCCCTAGCACGCACACACGTCTAAACCAGACACGCTGCACGCACACAAACAAAGCGGTTCGATCGTTTGCCGCGCACACATACGCACCGTCCCCCCCCGCCGCTCATTCAGTAGGGTGTTCCCCCATTGTGTAAAACACTGGCCGCGTTCAGGGTTGCCTGCACAACAGTTTTATTTTTACTTGTTGAATATATTTGATGGATGATCGCCGATGATTGATTGAACAAGTCCTTTACGAGCTGTGTGCAATTGTAATAGGTTTTTACGGAAAGAAAACCGTTTGCATTGAAATCGTAATTGTTTGTTTGATTTCTTCATAAATAAACACCAATCAATGTTTTTGATAAAGTAGGTTTATAATGAACATTTATTCAATACAAGAAGAAATTAACATAATTCCGGAAGACCCGTGTCCACAAAATTAGCCATGATGTTTTTACAATTGATCCCAACTGTCATTAAATAAAATACTGTGTTATATTGAAAGCTTTTGTTACAGAGGTTATTATAATTTGTATTTATTTCATTCGATATTTTATAAAAAAATATATTCGGATTAACCTCTATACAAACTAAATAACCTCTATCTCTCTATATATCAGCTTATCTATATATAAATATATCAGCTTTTTTCTCATAGAATTGACATTATGATCAATGTAACAGAAAAACAATGATAAATATTCTTCAATAACATCTTTGTTATTATTGGTAATACATTCATTTGAACTACTTTTTATAATTTCATTTAGAATCAAATATTTCAGAAGTTCAAATGCACAATCTATACAAAAACAATTTCTATTATATTCTGATGCGACAACCCTTGCTGCATTAACTACTTTATGTATCATTTGGTTTTATAACTCCACTTTTTAAATGCTATCTTCGTCTTCGAGGACATCGGTATAGAGTTTATGACCGAACGTAAACTGGTTCAGGTATCTGATCTCTTTCTAAACACAACTAGCGCAGGGTCCGAAGTTATTTTGCCTAACTTTGTATTGTTCGTATAGTAAAAGTTTCGAGGAGATTACTTCAAAGCAATTGAATCGCGTAGGATACGACGTCCTGTTTCACGAAATGTAGTCAGTACGTTTAAATAAACAGTTCCAAAGTTACAACCATACCAAATGAAACATCACGATTCAACAGACGATAATTGCTGCAATCTTCGGTGTGTCTTTTGGAAAAAACCAAACCCTTCAAACATCCTCAACTGTTACTCAAACGTTTTTGTTAACTGTTACCGACAACGCGGTCGACAGTATCTGCTGAGATCATTTAAGATTACACTCACGTAAAGTGCACGCTTTTGTTCGCATTCGTATCCGGTAACTAAATCTATTAAAGTAGCATTATGAGAGGAATAAAATGCGCCATAAAAATATAGCATTTCAAGGAAATTTTATTGCTCTAACGTTTTTTTTTTGATCACGTTTAATGGATGATATTTCGTTGGAAATGTGCATTTGTATGAAGAGAGATAGGGATTGAATAAAAATACTACGCTCATAAAGCTTTGAAAGGATACCATCATCAAAGTTCTCAATTAACAATTAATTATACAGATAAATGAGTGCGCTTAAGAGTTCGTTTTCAATTCAATTGCCTTCAGTTGCAAGAGCGCTTCTATTTGATTGGCGTATTAAGGCTATCTTTTCTTTATCTCTTCTTTCTTTTTAGAAAAAGTAAAAAGCGTACGGTTTAAGATTTTGTACTAATGGTTACACATATATATTTCCCAATTTCACCGCTGTTCTAGTCATATCTACTTTGGTCATAACATTCCTATTTTAAATTAAATTTCGTTCTATACACGTATCTAAGTCTGAAGTCTAAACTTCATGTTAATTTGGAATAATACTATTTGTATATCCGCCTATTGTAAAATTCAGTATATTCAGTAAAATCTCATTCTAATGTTGGTTTAGGAAATATTATTTTGAAACATCGAAAACTTCACTAATATTGAAATACTAGTAGTTGAAATACTAGTATGACTAAACGTTTCAATTTTATGAGAAAATTTAATTACACAATACGTGGAAAATTGTAGTGTAATAATTCTGAATCACTGATGGGGTGGCGGGTTATAAGAAAAGATGGATTATATATGGGGGGGGGGTTATATATATATATATATATATATATATATATATATATATATATATATATATATATTGGTTTAATTCCCTTTTTCGACAGGAGCACAGGTAAAGATAGGGTAGAAGCAGATCTCGTCGACTTAATAAAAGTAAGGGTTGGATTCGTTCCAGCCCAGACATTCAAGTTTTGTGAACCCTACAATAGTTCAGACTGTGGTTGAATTTGTGATATCTTAGCACGCTTCTTACAATAGCCGCAGATCTTTTAAAACTCAAATTCTAATTTTGTATATAAAATATTTGTATAATTTCAGAAGGTGAATTATTTTAAAGAAATCCTCCGGAGTTTTCTTTTATTATTGAGTTCACTTTAATGTAATTGCGTTGTAGAATCACTGTTTTATTGATCGTGCTTCTGCTTGTCTGTTATAATTTTTTCTCTGGAACTGCTACTGCTGTAAAGTTAAAGATCTGATCGGAAGAATGGTCAGGTATGTAGACTATTAAAAATTGGACTTATTCTGAATGTTTTAGATTTCATACTGAGTCCATTTTGCGGTTCGCATGTCGTCACAACGTGTTCCTAAAATTCATAGAAGTAATTTCCGATAAGTATCCTAAATTAGTTATAGAATGGTCACCCCATGTACAGTAGAGAGTGTGCTCGCCCCATCTGCTGGCTCTCACGTTCACTACACAGTACGTGACGTATTTACCGTTAATTGTCATTTATTTTGGATAATAAAGCTATAATGGGTTTCTGGGAGGTTGCACGTTTCACGTTGAGCACACCTATTAGTTACATAGTATATGTATTCAACTTTATATTTTAGTAAATAATTGGCTAAATTCTTGGACCTCCTCACCATTTGACACACTGGTCTTTTTAATACCTTTGTAAGAATATCAAAGTGACTGCAGTTTGTGTACTGCAAACATACATAAAATATAGTATCTATTTGAATTAAATTATTGTATTTGCTTCAACCTTCTTTAACAAAACAGACATCTAAAGAGGAAGATTTCTTAAAACGGTACAAAATCTTTGAAAAAAAAAAAAGAAATAAATTTGTTAAGGTGCCACGCTTGCCTTAAGACTACTTATGTAGGGCTTAGCGGAAAAGCGTTATTTTCGTCGCCTAATTTGACTTGTTACGATTAAAATTAAAAGTTAGATAAGAATACAAAGTAAATATATTATATTTAAAAAGTTTAAATTGGGAAGATTTATACGAGAAATTATATTTTCTGAGAAAAAAAATTATAATAAATTACTGCCCAAAAAGCTTTCTCGTCATAGTAATAAAAATTTTCAGCGAGAACATTAATTTGTTTTTAAGCTTATTAATTAACTTAAAAGTTCTTTACTAAAGTTTTTATCGGATACTTTTATTTCTTTTTTCATATTTTACACAATATTTAATCAAAACCTTACAATTTTTAATCTCCGCGAAACTACAACATTTCGGTAAAAATTGTGTTCGATCTGATGTTAGTCCTTGTCTTAATAGGTCCTGTGGTATACACGAACAAGCAAGGACACATAGCAATGTGAATTTTTAAATATAGCAAGTAAAACGGAATACAAAACTACTTACTACTTATACTATATTACTCTTTTACGAGTATAGTATTTTCTCGGTATCCGATTTCGGATGTACCTATAGCTACTAGCCTTCATTTATGACCTCTAAAAGTTACGATATTGGGAACAAATACTGCTTCGCTTTATAAGCCTTTAATCGCAAACGTTACCTAATTCGAATAGCCATGGAATAACGGCTATATTTAAACATCAAAACACATTAGCGAAACATAAAAAAGCCATAAAAGTCATATAACCCGGTGAAAATTCGCGTTCAATTACCATGTTCGTCACATAATGCCTCTGGCAACGGAAGCAAATTTTAATTTATACGGTTCCCTTAATTTGCAAGTTGGTTCCCGCAAAAAACAAGAGATCAAATGTAGCGGATTAGGTCGCTACATGAAAAGTTAATGTGGGTAGATTTGTTGACAGCCTTTATCATGATATATTCCAGTATTTTGTTATAAGGGCTTCGGTCTCGCTTTGCGACTCTACCGTAGCAAACAGAGCTAAGAGAATTTTCAAGCGACTTTTCCAATTATTAAAAAAGTATACATAAAAAAATATTTTTTTTTTTTTAAATATTAATTTACTAGAAAATAGTTCATATTAGATGGTTTTAAGAGCGACTGGGCAAAAAAATTTCTAATAGAAAAATTATTATATTTGCAGTGGTAAAATTCAGAAATCACAACTTTTTAAACCTCTTTAAACAAGAAAACTAAAGCATTTATCAAAAAAGTAACCACTTTAGATTATTGTAAACGATGTGGGAATAAATGTAAACTGAATATATTTCGTATTTTTGTTATAATTTTTACGAAGCATATGCTTGTTTAACGCCTAATAGAGCTGTTAAAATATGTATCAAAATAAAATTAAATAAGTGTTTCGGAACTATCAAATTCAACACTTTAAATATATTTAACATAAATATCATTTATTCCTTTGTTAGTAACTATAAAAAAATATTTATTTTCTGTAAATTATGCAAGAACACTAATCTTTAGGATACTCAGGCCTTAAAAGGAAAGATTATGCTGCGCTATTAGCCTAGTCTGTCTTGTCGCATATTACATTAAAAAAAATTTTTTTCAACGAAACATTTTTTATGAAAAAAGGAGTAAGTAACTCTAGGCCACTACCACGACAGGTAAAGACAAATAAAGGTCGGGACTGCACTTCTGACTCTTCTATGTGAATCTATCTTCGGTGCGTGTGCAAAAATAGCTGTTTTTTTTTAGATTTTCGGCGTTTAACGTCATTCTGTTATTTAATCAAATACGCATACACCCTAAAGACGAAATATATTTTTATTTTAGATAAATATATTTTAGACGACACCCTAAATATATTTTTTTAAATTAATTAATCTTTTCATTTTCTCAAAACAGGATTAAAATAAATTGGTTTTTCTGCGCTTCTGAAAAGTAGTCAAAAAACACATAGCGATCTCTGCACGAGCAACCGACTTTGTTTGAATACGCTAATCTCTTGAACTAGCAATCGGATTTCAAAAATTATTTTCGTATTTGATGGTCCAATTCTTGAGGCTGGTTATTGGCTATTTGACATAACACAGTGACCCTTAGGAGCAGAACGAAAAGGAAAAAAAATATTTTGAATTAAACGGCAAGGGAAACCGCGAGGCACAGCTGGTTAGAAATAATACTTGATCCGAATGAAAACATCTAAACTTGCTGAACGAGAAGATTATTCGAATAAATTTGAGTTCTGCCAATTTGCAATGACCTAGCATGACAGAAAATCCTTATATAAAGAGATTTAATAGGTTACGAAGAGTATACATTTATTAATATTAAGTAGTTCAACTGACCCAGGTATTCCCATGTCCAAACAAACGGCTGGCTGCAATGCGGTTGTGTTGCCGACACGCCATTCACTCTTCAACTCGTTGCATCTATGTGAACATTATAATTTACTACAGTTTTTATGCAAGTGAATATATTTAATATGTTATTTTCACTGTATGATGATATGCGTGTGACAGTTGTCCCTTTTTCATGTCTGTTTTCAACTAAAAAAAAACTGGTACAAAAAAATTACAATTAAACAAACAAATGTATGAAATTTTTTTATCTATTTGAAGAACACAAAAGGAATTATCACTTTTATAATTATTTTATTATTATAATAGGTAAATGTAATAAAAAAACATATATTTTAAAAGTGTCAAACGCGTGGAACGGAACTTGTGTCAATAGTGGTTGACACTAGGGATATTGACTTATATTCGATATATCGAAAGTACTCTATGTTTGCCATAGGATATTCGGAGATTTAACAAAACAATAACACAAAAGAAAATTTTGTTCTGAGTCTGATACGAGTTGTCATGTTTCGAGTTCTGACAGTAACGAATAAATAAATAAATAAAGTTTATTTAACATAACCTGTTTTTTAAGATTTAAGAATTTATTTCTAAATCTGAAAATCTAAAACCAGTAGTTCGATTCCATTTGCTTTGTCAACTGATTCGATATTTTCAAACAATCGATTAAATGTCGTTAGGTTGCATCACTAAAATTGTCAGTTACGAACTGTCACGCATATCATCATCATCATAAACAAGCAACGCTATAGGTGCTGCCAAACTTAGTGGGATTGAGGATAAGAAATCTCTTATCCTCAATACGACTAAGGTTGGATAGGAAACTAGACTCTGGCACCAAAGCACAACACACATGCTGTTATTTCACGATGGTCTTTATGGAGCTGCAGTACCTGCCGCTAGACGGGCTGTCCAATTTTTTACTGTGCAATGCCTAATGATTAATATACCTAATGAATTATAGCCTATGTCTTATTTTGATATATAAACTATTATATATTACTGTAAAGTTTCATCAATTTTTGTCTGTGCGTTTGTGCATGCTAATCTCAGAAACGGCTTAAAGGATCTGAATGCGGTTTTCAGTAATGTATTGTAGCAAGCTTCCTTTAACATTTAGCGTTTGTTCCATTCCAATCGGTTTACAAACAAAAAAGTTACGCGCTGCACCGAATACAACGCGTACGAAGTTGCGGGCTCAACTAGTATTAGTCGTGAGTTAACATAACGATTTATCCCGTTTATGAATTCCCGTGATACAGTAAGATGGCGCAAGCAAAGCCACTTGGACCAGTCAAGTTAGAGGTTTTCAGATAATTAACTTACTGATAAGTAATATAACCTGTAGTATTCAATCTTAAACGGAAGCTTTATTCCTGTAAGATGGGAATTTATTAATTGAGAGATTTTAATATCTATTGCTTTTTCTTTCGGTTTGTTTTTGTATGGCTTACCTTTAAATTAATTTTTTATGCTATAACATTTAGAGACTGGGGCACCGGGTGATTATACGCCTTTCTCGTATCCTATTGATTTCTGTGTACTTTTGTATAAAATTTTCGTGCAATTGTTAAAATATTTACATAAAGGTGTTTATTTGACATTTCTTTTATGTTTATTTACAGTTACATTACAGTCTATTACTAGGGTAACCAATGTGCTGAATTTAGACTGTGATGTCAAATTTTCTTCTATATACGCTTTAAAAAAGATAGTATAAAGAAAGAAATTGAATTTTAAATATTTTATAAATTAGCTCGTTTATTCGCCCGAGGCTTCTCTATAAATCTCGGCGATTTCAACGGCAGTCAACATTCAGCTTTCAAGTAGAAAGCTTTTAATATAATATATATTGAAAGCTTTGTTTCGGGGCCATACAAACCCTGAAACCCTAGGTAAAATAAAGGTCTCAAAAGTGTCAGTATAAAAACCGGTTCCGTCTGTGCTGTGTGCTCCTTTCTTCAAGTGCGTTATAAGCCTGTGTCTGAATAAACTCCGTTAAGGAAATCTCTCTTTTTCAATTACATTACATGCCTGACATATTAATCAGTATGCCAGTATACAAAGGGTTAACTACCCCAAATGTATATTAGTGTTCTTACTCGTAACACGATTTATTTCAAAACGTATTTCGGAGCTATATCACCTCCGAGCAATTTCCTTTAATCATCAAACTGTCCCAGGTTTTCCAACTTCCATTTCGCTGTGTCAAATCATTGAAATTGCGTTTGAATATTACACGGTGTTTCATTGTGTTCGTTGTGTTTGAATCGACCAAACAAAGTGAGTACGCGCGATTTAAAACCAACCTATTTGCCGAATCCCAATTTCTACTTTGTGACGGAAAAAATAAGGAGATGGAGGAGGGTGAGTAGCCTTTGTTACTCGCTTGTAATGTAGCTTTCTATAGGTGAAAGAATTTTTAAAATCGGTCCAGTAGTTTATTCATTACAAACATACAAAAATACATACACGCAAATCTTTTCTCTTTATAATATTAGTATAAACAAAAAGGACATGTTTATGTACATATATAAAACTATTTATACTAATATACTAAGCCATCTGTTGTTATTATGTTGAACCTTGTAGGGTATTTCTGAGTGCAAGAAATTTAAAGTCAGTCTTGTTGAAGCTACTGTTCATTGCTTATTATTCTTATTGTTTCATTTTTATTGTCAAACTTAGTAAAACTTTACATAAATGTAATTTTCACTCTATACACTTTTTATAAAACATATTATAATGCTGTTAAATTTGCTTTTAACGAAAATAATAAATATATAATATCTCCGACGAAGTCGCGAACAAAAGCTTGTTTTAACAGTACTGTAAAAGACAAATTCTAATAAACTCACACACACTGTTTAACATATTTAAACAAAACATTACGTAAATTCTCGTACATTTTATTCAGCTAGCAACTTCAGCGTTTAACAAATGGACATTTGTAACCGCATCGCATTCATATGCCCGCAACCGTCAAAACTTCCCTCTTTAAAATCCTTGTATTCCGAGTTTATACAACTCACTGCACCCAAAATTGTTTCCTATTATGACTATTTTACAGTTAAAACTTGCCAAGCAATGCCAAACCTGCAAACCCTACCCGGCTAACTTAAAAAGGAAGTAATATTAAACGTTACTCAAGGTAAAGTTCCTACTCTTGAATTTCTTATACTGATAAATTAGGATTGCCTCTAATGAACAATATTTTTTTAAAATTCAAAGTCCGCTTTCGAATCGCGTGCTTGTAACTTTTTTTTTATTGCAACAGGAGATTTGAAGCACGGGACTTATTATATTCAGCCAACTTCGAATGTTTTCGTTGTTTCGGCTTCCCCGTCACGCGAGGGAAATTATTTATTTTCATAAGCATTGCAGGTTAAGCTACAAAATTTAAAGTTACATTTGTTTAAAGACGGTTTTTCTCTTTTGGCACAAACAGAGTATTTCATGTTGGCAATTTTATGTTGGAAAATTCTTAATTACACTGTTAGTAATTTCGCAACTCTTCGTAAAGCTCCATTAAATAGTTTTGATAGTTGGTTTATTCTGCGACCACATTGTTCCGTCAATTTGCATTCGAGGTTTTTGTCATTTTAACCGTTTCCTTGCTTCCAGAATTGTATGTGTACTATCAAGAGCTGTATTAGAAGCCAAGCTACAGAGATTTTTTCATGTAAAAAGTGTTAGAAGAGAACCAGCGCCATTGTTTGGAGAACAGTTTCATATGATTATAGTGAGATGTTTTTCGCTCGCCTTTATTATTTATAACTTTGTTATTAACAATTTTATACAAAAAAAATCGCTGTTTTTTTAGTTTTTTTTTTGCTTATAAAATAAAACTATATGAAGGTAATCGTGATGGTGTCAAGAGATAAATTGTAGAGAATGTAAAATCTCTGTAGCTTAGGCTATTAACTTTATGTTTATTTCAGCTTTTTCTTAAAAGCTACACATTAAACCACACCCTACAGCTTATTCCAGATTTGTTGTCATTGTAAAGTGGTATGCTATGCATTATTAGTAACAACCTTAAGCTTAGTAATAATAAAACGATTTCGAACTAAACCTTTTGTTTCGTTCACCATTAGATCATCGTTTGTAATCTAAGCATAAAATATTTATTTGGAGGTTTAAGTAGCAAACAATCTTCCTACTGGACTCTCTCAGCCAATTATTATCTGTGTATAGCGCCATCTAATTAGATAATGGGGAACTAAGTTATCTAGTTAACCAAAAATTGTGAAATATAATCCTATGGGAACTTATTGCACACCGGGATTAAAGGATCGTGGTATTTTTTAGTTGGAGAGCATTGATCGTCTGTGTACCGAGTAATACAAATCTATTCAGCGGTTCGTATGTGATTTAGTAACGAAAATCCAACGTCTTCTTAAAGTTTCCCATTTGTTATATTCAGAATGATTCTGGGCACACATGTAAGGGGTTTAGTAATGTTATTGTAATACAATCAGGAGTCACATATCGTTTAATGTAAATAGTAAAATGTAACCGTTTTCAGAGAACGTTTTGAATGAGAGAGAAAGAAGTAGTTTCTGTAACAGCCAATATCCGCTCGATCAGCTGACGGAAACAGCTGGCTCAAGTGAGTGTAAGAGCCATCCATTCTCAACAGCTTTTTTGTGGTTTTTTTCTGCGTTGACGAATTCCTAGCAATTTATTATTGTAACGTCACGTCGCATCGGCTGGCTTAAATTGCGTACCGTTGCACCTTTAAAACAGATTGTTAATTCCCACTTCCCAACCAGTTAGTTTACGGTTAAATAGACTGACAGAGTTATTTCAAAATTTACTATATTAGTATGAATTAGATGCTACTAAAAAGAGCGCCATAATACCATAGACTACAGAAAACTTTAAATCAAATCTATTTTGTTTTGACTAAGAATGGTTTGAGGTTATAGTTCTAATTTTATTTAATTTCTAGTCAATTTTAAATTACTAATTTATTTGTCACAACATTAAATGTGCACTATTCGATAAGCCTCATTTTACATAACTTAAACTAAACGTCAGAGAGTGTTTCCGATGCGGAATTATGGAGCGCTTCACTTTGATTAATATGTTAATCTAGGACGTCATACTGTCACTGCGTAGTTTCGCTTATAGTTCCTCAGCTTACTCTCATTTATTCATATGTGAATAATGTGTATATTTTCCAAATATCCAAATGAATCTCGGTATGCTGATTATCGAAATTCATGTTCCCATAGCTTAGCAACCATAGCAGGGTCTATCTATCTACTTTTATACACCAAATTATATATATATATAAGTTACTAGCTGAACTCGGCCACGCTTTGCTGCGGCCCATACGGCGGCGGGGCGGCGTGCGCATGGGGCGCGCGGTACTGGACACTGTTTATACATATATAATACTATTTATCAAAACAAAAATAATTTTTCAAACTCTTTAGCTTTGTAATATTAGTATAGATTTTATATCTGGAGCTTTATTATTCCAGATCAGATCCAAAGCAGCTTCTTAGCGGTCCTGCTGGAAAATTATGAGGGAGACTTAAAGTCCAGCAGTGGACTTCCTACGGCTTAGATAATTAACACCAAAAGCTTATGTTTAAAGTTTGTGTATAGTTTTGTAATAACCATGCAATGAAGATCTTATTACCGTGATTTGTCCCCAGGCATTAGACTAAATCGCCTGATCGATTGATCGAATTTGTTTATCACCTTATTTATCGATGTAACACGTCGACAAAGTGTTTTTCGTATAAAACGCGCAGTCTGTGACAGTTCATAGACCGATCACACGATAAGTCGAAGCATTTCCTCGGGTAATGATAATTTTTTTACTTTTCTTCGAACATTTGAGTCTTTTCGATGTCGGTAGACTAGCAATCTTCGGAAACAGATTAAATCTTACGAGAATTATCAATCACCCGACATCGGTGTGGTGTTCTGTACAAACGAACGCCAAGCGCTTGACGCATTTACACAAGTTAGAAGCAGGTCATTTAAGGGTTGTGTAAGTTATATAAAACAGGATTGATTTTGTATACAACGTCCCTTAATTGGAAAGTTGAGACAAGGGACGATTGTCAACAAAATGTTTCGTAACAGCTGTGCTCGAAACAAAAGTATCTGTATGGAACACTGAATATAAACCGGGTGGTGAATTTAGCTATCATTTTATCGATATATAAAATTTATGACTCTTATTTATTGTTTTTCTTACAATAATATATTATATTTATTGTTCTTTAATAATATATTTGATACACATTGTTGGGATCATTGTGAGAGCAGTAGGGACCTCTTCAATGTCTTCGAAAAATACGTTCTTTACTATTGCCCGACTAGTATTTCATGACTATAAAAAGTCTTAATTTTTTGCAAATATAAAGAAGTCGCAAGGTGGATGTGTGATCAGTTATATATTTGAAGCCTTAAAATGTGTACACTCTAGTTAAATGTAAGGACGTGTTGCCGTGGTGAAGGGCGACCTATATTTATTACTACTATAAATATATCCCCGAGGTCACGAAATCCGCAAACAAAAAGCTAGTCCTAAACCTCGATTCTTTAAAACATTTTTACGTCTTGAATTAAGTACACATAAAAGAAGACTTCATGTACTCTCTTTAATAACTCTCTTTAATGTCGCACCAGACTTCTGCGTAAGGTTTTAAAGGTTAACAGTAAAAAAAATATTTTATGTTACAGAATATTTTTTTTTATAAATGTTTTTTCTTTGTCTGCAGGTAAGTTACGAAAAGCCGAAAACCAACTTACACAACCAAACAACGTGACGCAGTCTGAACGAAATTCCTATTGATTTTATCTTATCTTTTATTTGACGTGTAGATACATTGTTGTCCTGAGGCGTTAACTTTTCGTAATACAAAACCTTTGTACGTGGTAAATCGTCCTCTCGAAAGCTAATGTATTGACACATTACTGACTAGAATATGGTTGAAAGATTTACTGAACAAGTAATACGATCGAAGACTTCGCAGCTCGGATTTCATTTTCTAAATATGCCCGAGTCGTTGCCCTGTCAATTTCATATAAAAATACCATCCGAATTTTTGACGTTTGCCTTGCATACTCAGATGTCACGCGTTCCAACAAAAGTTATATTAGTTACGTTCGATATACACGGATGTCGCTACGTTTTATAAGTTCAAATAGTTCATTTTTTCGACGACAGATGTCGCTTTGCCGGCAGGTTACCCGCTATCGTTTCGTACCTCAACGCGGACTACACTTTTCATACAAGATTTCGACGTTTGCTTTTACAAGCACAGATAATAGAATTACAAGCACAGAAACATAAATACACAATTGTCGCACAAATGTCAAAGTGACAGGTGACAGATAACGTAACGTTTTTTAATTAACGCTTGTATTAATTTTACTCCTAACGAAATTTCCATACCTTATATGAAAATCGATTCTTAAGGAAAAAACTCTTAAAACTTCTTAAAAATCCAAAAATTCTTTCATGTATCTTGTCTTGAACATTACGAACACAAAAAAAATCAGCAAAATCGATCGTGCCGTCCTCAGTTGATGCTCCGTCATCCAAGTATATAAAGAGGATGGTAGTGTTGGCCCGCTTGTTAAGGCTGCGTACAAAGCAAAAAATATTTCTAATTTCACCCGCGTGGCCCCATAAGCGATTGTGACTGATCATGTGGAGCAATGCGCATTGAAGTATGCCTAACATGAGACGGAAGATAGCTCATTTCGCGCGCCAAAAGTATTAAATATTAAATGTAAAATGAAAAATGAATGCTCAAAGCCCTAAATAATCTGGGAAGTGAGATTACTGATAATTTTTTAGGTCATTTTGAAAATAAAACAACAAACGATAAAAATGAGATGGTAATTTGGTGATTTTTTTCTATCGAGAAAATTTCATCGTATAAAATTTTCTTTTCCACATTTCACTTTTATTTATAATGTATTAATCTATATATAAATATTTTCTTATTTGGACTTTACAAACTTAGATAAAATTCAATTCTAGGATTAGCTATTTCTCTTTATACGCGCTCTTAAATAACTACAGAACCACACAAACCCCTTGTGTATCTAAACACTAGACAGGGTGAGGATAGCACAACAAGCTCTTACAACCCTTACTCACGAACCGCAGCTTTTAGCACACATGCTGGAGTGCTATTGTATCGCTGTGGTCTTACAAGAAAGTGTTTACGCCACCTGTCCGGTTATGTAATTTATGATTCAATGGCACTTCAATTCCATTTGAATTATAGTTTCATTTTGAAAATATTTAAAAGTGTTTTTTTTTAATGGACCAATCCTGAATTTTTGATACTTTAAACACATTTATTTGAATCAAGTTTTAATTGGCAGTTTTAGGGGTTTTTTTTAATATTCGTGAGTAATATTCAATTTTCTGAGATATTAAAGTAACTATTGTTCACTCAATAGTGGAAATTTATTCATAAATAATGAAAAAACTTATTCCTAAATTTTATATTGATAACAATAGCTTTCAATAGCTACTAAAAAAAAACGGGACAAGTGCGAGATGAACTCGCGTGAAGAGAGTTGTTACGATGTTACCTATCCGCACAATATTGAGTGATTTACCATGTTATTTTAATATCATGGACTTCTTATAGGTTTTCCTATAATCTATAAGTAGAAAACTAATTTCTGTATTTTTTTTTTTCAAAATTTTCGTCAATTTTCGTCTATTTTCTTGAATAACTTGGAAACTATTTATTTTAAAATCACAAAAAAATACATTTAAGATCTTCACAACAAGACCTTCCATTTGATTAGTCACACGATGCAGTTTTCAAATTACTTTTTTTTAATTTTCCACCTTCGCCCCAAAAATGACCTCTCATATACAGATTTCATCTATTCACTTCACACCTCTGCGTTTGGGTCACCGAAATTGATATGTGTACCAAATTTCAACTCAATCGGTCTAGTAGATTCCGAGATAATTGACTGTGAGCGACGGACAGACGGACACACGAGTGATCCTATAAGGGTTCAGTTTTTTTATTCGGACGTACGGAACCCTAAAAAGAAAAGAATCTGTTCAGAAAAAAATCAGGAATCTCACCCAACCTGTGACGCAGAATTATATTGTGTAGTCGCAGGCCAGTGATACAATTCAAAACGCAAAATAACATGCAGTTCTGAGCCGCTCGCTCTTATGATTGTTACGCTACACTGTTTGTTGACAATCTTTAAAGTGTTCCAGTTTTAAGTGTAGTAGGCAGTCTAGGAATGTATGCATTTTACAAATGTCTTAACTAAACATTACCTGTTCGGGCCGCAAAATTAAACGATTTCAAGGCATGTGAATAAGATATATGCCGGGGTTTATCTTGAGCGTGCCTCCGCACACTAAAACCGACTGTTCCAACTCCCATTTAATTGCCTTTCATTAATACCGTCATTCTGTCAACACGTGGCGTTGCCACAGTACTGAGAGCAGTATGTAATGTGAAAAGTGCTTTATCGCTTATATTTATAATTCACTAGCGACACGCCCCCGGCTTCGCCCGTGGTGCAATTATTATATATATGAACATTCCCTGTTTATCCCTCTTTCCATTAGTGAAAACCAAATTAAAATCGGTCTACCCGTTCACACGTGATGACCAATGGAAATGGGGATTCATTTTTATATATAGAGATTATTAAATCGGGAGAGCCATGGTCTACACCTCCACTCTCCTAAAGCTTATATATACTCTTAAATCTGTGAGATAGTTATCGCAATAATGATCATATTAACGCCACTATCTTGACATTTTATTATATTATTTAAATAACTATGGCTTTTTTTTTCAGTTTGCTAAGGGTCGTAGTACTAATGTTAATTGGCGAAAATGTAAAAAAATTAAGCTATCAAATGCAAAAAGATTCCTAACACTGTTGGTTATGTATGTTATCTTATTGGCAACACTACAGACTACATTCAAATTGTGTCTGTATTCTCTCCGCTTGTTCTGTGCGTGCTTCTGTGAGTGTGAAACCTTGAAACTATGTAAAATTGTGTTTTTAATTAATAAATAAAGATATATTATAAAAATAAAAGCATGTGTTATAAATAATAAACTGAAACAAAATTATTCTAACAAATGCGATTTGTAGTTCCAGAGATTAGAACGCTCAAACAAAAAACTGATTATATAAATAAATAAATGTCAGTGTTATCTTAATATCAAAAATGACCTTGCAATTAAAAATTATGTAAACATTATGTTTGATGCTACAGAAATTAATAGTTTCACCGTGCAGTCATATTCATATACTCACTAGTTGTGAATGTGTGGTACCTGCGGTACTTTCCGCCATTTACAATCCGAATATTCTAGGGAATTTGGAAGTGTTTGTCATCCAATTAAATACTATTAATGTATACGACTGTATTTTGGCATACAGAAATTCTATGTAACTTGATTAACTGCCGTGGTTTCGTTAATAATTAACAGTTGATGGAACAAACTATATATATATATATTTTTAAATTTATAATTTATAAAAAGCTATGTTTTTTTTAAATAGGCATTAATATTGAAAAAATAAAAAATATTAGTTATTAGTTTATCCCCAGTATTTTGCACTTCATTGTGGAGTTCATTTTCGGGACGGGGTAGTCTTCAAAAACCAGCAGTTTTTGTTCTTGTACACATAGAATGCTAAATCTTGTTTTGAATGCTAATGCATTTTGTTAGTATGAGAAGATTACTGTGACAATGTACTCGCGATCACATAAAATTAACGCCATACCCGTAAATTCGATTTCCAACATTTATTACAATTTCTGCCGTAGCTCCTCAGAATTTTAATGAAGGCAATTTACGACGGCGTGACGTCATCGCCTCGGCGTAATCGCCTTACACCCGCGACAATAATTGTCCTAAAGCTATAATTAATATTACTTGAGAGATTCTTAACGAAGGAGCGATTTGGTTGTCACTCACGAGCGCTTTTCGGCTCAGAGCGTTGTTTGCTCAGCGCTGATTGTACGAGCCTCACACGGCTGTGACGTCACGACAGTTTGCGGTTCACAGACGTGTCATATACATTACGGTATTATACGTTAGACACATATACCTAACGCAGTATTAGTGACTTAATACTATGAGCAAACAGTTCAATTAAAAATGGAAATTATTTCACTTATTTTCTGGATCTGTCTCCGTCAGCGTGTAAATTGTACTCCAGGGATACTCTTATGCAACGGAATTTAAGGTGGCGCTGTACGAGCGTGGGAACTCAGTAATAGGTATTTGGGAGAATTTGTTGTCTCAACTTACTACAAGGCGAATAACCGAAGATAGAATGCGACGCAACACATTCGCGCCGCTTATTCAATTCGCTAAAATAATAAAATATAAGGGAGCAATTCCAATATTTTAGAAAAACCTTTATATATGGTAGCTATTGACATCCCAATTTCAAAGTACATTATAGGTAGGAGTTTCAATGGGAATTTTTTTTTTGGATTTGAGTCAGTATAATTACAAGAATTCAACCCGCGAAAATGTCACAAATTCTGCACATTTTAGAAATTAATTATACTAAATATAAAATTAATTTTAGTTTTTTTTTTGCGATGCAAACCTTCATATTATGTCCCTGAAATGTCATGTTTTTTTATGTATTCCTACGACCTATATAATTAATGAGTAATCATGGAATTACGTAGTATGAAATGAGTAAGCTGTTCGAGTTGAAAAGTGCACTCTTTAAGTCTGCGGGGCAAATCTTTTCTTCCCTTCGATTGAACGAACTCACTACAATGAATTTTCATCCATTTGACTGATATCCAGGCCTTTTAATACGAGAATTAATACTTATTAAATAATATTAATATATTAATTACTGTTCAAAAATAGCGGTTATTCAATATTAATTTAATTATAAAAATCCAATTATTATATAATTTTTAAATCACTGCTCAATCCCGTAATTTATTAATGATTATTATGCTGTAAAAAATTAATTTGTTAATATACCCAAAATTATTCCTAATAATGTGCACGTACATACATTGTGAAAGCAGAAACCATTATTATCCTATATAACCAGGATTAGTGATCTAATATTCAAACAGAGCATACGTAAGTACGTTTACTGACGCTGTGTTTACTGTCTTATTTAATTAAACGATTATGTTAAATTACATAATTGTCCATTAGTTCCATTGTAAACACGGTTACTATTGTCGAATATCTTCGATAGTAGCACATATAAACACAAAAAACGCAGGTTCTAATCATGGCAGTTATAACTATTAGTTAAAATACTGCAATTTATTTTTGACTAGCTTTTCCCGTGAAGTTTCTTGTGTGGAATTCTTGTGTAAAATAACGCGTTATAGCAGTTTCATGCGTGTTCACAACACCCGTGCAACTGTATAAAGCGATATAATTAGGTACACGAGTAGCGCCATCTTTTCCAACAATATAACACTAATATTAGTCAAATTATCTGCTCTGAGTCTCTTTGTAGATAATTTGGACTTATTATTTCACACAAAAAAAAGATATCCGAAAAGTACGCATAATGCACAAGCGTTAACTTAAAACGTGACGTAATAAACGTGGCCCTAGCGATGTTGCCAGCCGTGAAAAATATGTGTCGGCTCACCGGGTGACTTGTTCTCATGAATTTTTAACGTTTACAAGATCGTTGGATGTTTTGAATAATGCACGCGTGGCATCACTTAGATCGATCAATTATGTTTGTCCGTTGAGAATTCAAATTGTAGTGTGATCAGCACAACCTAATACAATTTCAAAAACACGGACTATAAAAAAAATATATGTATTACATAAATAAATTTTAATATAATTGTTCATTTCTTTAAAAACTTATTCAATGTCTTCATCCTTATCGCACAAGGAATGTCAGCTTGAAAATGACATCAATAGTTAATTTCAATTAGTGTTAGTAAACTTTGAGCGATAAGAAGATTTAAATCGACTCTTATTTTAAATAGGCCAAGGATTAAAATAGCGAGGGAACATTTTATCATAAAACAATTGCAATCAAAGTAAGTGAAGTATGACCCTTTTTTTTTACGTGGGGAAATCCCTCATGGATACCCAGCAGCGAAAGGTGTGGGTTATGCCGGACTCCTACCGACTAAAACCCAACGACTTTCTAGGGCGGCTGTTCAGCGCGGGGAGGACTACGTTCCCTGTCGGAACCTCGGCGTACCCGTAGGCGGAGGTACGCCGGCCATCTCGGGGACCTCACAACGGGTGGTAGTCTCCCATTAGACTACCGCCCAGATCCTGGTCAAGGGGGAAGGCGGTGGATATAGGCCAGCCGCCTGCGCCCGAGCCTTCTCCGGCGGATCGGCTGGGAGAGGGGGTCCTCTTCCCGTTGCCTCTCCGCCCCTTCCTTGCGCGACATAACGTGCTCACAAAACGTGAGCATCGTCTGCCACGCAAGTTCACTGTCGACCATCGCTTTCACGACGGCCGACAGCGAGAGGTCGGCGCCCACGACGAGGGACAAGGCGGTACGCTGCTCTGCCCATTCTATACGTACGAGCCTGTATGCGGCGTATATTGAAACCTACCAATCGTCATTTTTCTCCACCTGGATAATATTAATGGCATACCGTACATTAATACATATCTAACTACTCTTCAATGGTATTGCAAAGTTCCGCTAACTCCGCAATCATTTTAATATGTCTTCTCGACTCATTAAAATTTATAAAATTAATTATAATAATAAAATGGGAACGAAATCATAAACAAGCCAAAATGTATAAAGAATTTCTTACCAAGGCATAGAGAATTTTATAATATCAGGGAGACAACTCCTGGGCCCTGCATAATTTTGTCTCAACATAAACTGAGCCTAATTCTTTTGAATTTCCTTCACAAACTGCCCTTCAGCCAGCGCGTAATTTTTAATATTGAATGACAAAACACAAAAGTTGTCCAATAAGGTGGGTAATGTAAATTTTTCCTAAGTAGGTATCTCATCTACTTTATTAATAATATGTATGAAGTTAAATATATTAGCATTTCAGCAAAGTTCTTTTGACTACGGACGGAGTTTTTTGTTCGACAGAGTTTGTCGAAGGAATCCGTATATGTATATTGTGGATTACATTCAATAACGAATCCACTTATTTCATTCCTTAGCAATTCCTTAGCAATTCAAACGGACGCTGCACATAAGTTATTGTTGAGATTAAAATATGTTTACCATCATATGACAAATTGACAAATATATAAAAAATATTATACAAAAATTCATCATGTTTTATCTTCTATTTTTATTTAGTTTTGATCCCTATAAATAATATGAGACGTGCAATGAAATAATCGCTTCAAATGTATTTTGTATACATAACAAACGACATCCATGTTTGCCAGACAGGTTATCAACAATAAATCGAGCATCGATTTCAAATAAATTCTATATTCAAATAGTGACTAATTCACTCACAGAGAATTCAATTCAATATTTAAAAAAAAAACTATGTAGGTATAGAAAATACTCGTTGTAGGTATCGTTGCTCATTGGTCATATTATATATCGGTTCTTTTGTCACTATAATAATAGCTACTTTATTATTTCGAAGTCTAGGAGAGCCTCCTCCATCTTATTATTTCAGTTCTTCTGTATTATGAACCTAAAAACATCAATGCATCTCTTTTTAGCCATTCTTCTTAATTCTAGTAAATCTTAATACTAATAGTTTTCTTATTAAATAACTATACAACGATTTTTTTTTTTTTTTTTCAAATTATTATTGGGCAGCATTATTTAAATTATTTAAAACAGCAACATATGTAGTTACATTTATATAGTATTTTATTTCCCTCGTTTATTAAGTGCCTTAAAATATCCAAGCATATTTTTTGAACATAGTTATTCCGAACGTTATTCCGAGAGTTATTCCGAGACCAATGTAGACGAAACCCAAATTGTATATATCTTTGAAACCCTCACATTACAAGTTCAAATTAATACTTAAGCTATGGTGACGATATAGTGTAGGTATTCTTCCATTGAAAAAAAAAAAGAACCTGTCCATTCTATTGTAATGTTTTAAAAGCCCTGGTTGAAGCTCAAACATCAACTTGCATTTCCTTCACTATGACATAATGAAGAATAACTTAATTAAATAAACTTAATTTATTTAAATAAATTATTTTTTTTAACTTAAATAACTTAATTTATTAACCTCTCGAGAATTCATCTTCGCACACTAACTTTTAATAAGTGTGATTAATTACTTTAATAGAGGCATTCGCCGTTTGATTATTTACATATCTCATTTTCTTGGAATCCAGCACTTTACTTAGAAAATACTCAACGGCGGTTCTTAGGTGTTAAAACGTTGATTTTTTATTTTTATGTGATCCCTTGGGAATAGTACGTCTTTTCTGGATGAAAGGTACCCCCCTATGTTATTTTTTATATCCCTGACAACGTGTATGCAAAATTTAATGATAAGTCAGTTCCTACGAAAGCGTTACAAACAAACTCAGATATACAACAAATAAGTAAATAACCAATGACCAATATTATCACATTGTTAACTGTTAGTTAACAATGTCATAAAATTGGTACTAACATTAGTTAAGTCAGTCTTTATGTTACCATCAGCACTCCATGGCCATTTCAATCGTGGTCACATTTGTTATGCCATAATTAAATTTTATAATTAATTTTAAATCTGTAAAGCGAGCTTTACTGTTAGATACTTAATAACATCTTTATAATTTCCTAGAAAAGGTATATTTCCCGCGTAAATCTAAATGACGTCCCTTCCCGGTAAGCACAAACTAAAATGTCGTCACGTGTGTGAAATATGGCGAGTGAAAATACATTTTTAGACTTGACTGAAATTAATGGAGTTGGAACATTGTAAATATATTCTTTATTCTGTACTGACGCGAAACAGTCTTATTTTGTTATTAGTTTATATAAGGTTTTCTTTTTAATTTGGGTCCAAAACTGAAAACTAAACTTTTGAAATGACTTAGAAGTTGAAATTGAAAATCACCCCATAAAAAAACCACCGTGATTTTTTTTTGCCTTCATGACAATCCGTTTAAATTTTTTATCAATATCCTGGCAACTATATTCTTTAACTAATGGGGTAAAAAACTGACTTTTGCTCACTTCAGATGGCAGCACTGTTGGGTGTTCCCTACATCTGACAGATAGCTGTCATTTTCCATAGTAATTTTGTAAACAAACAAAAAGAACTGAATTTATTTAATTAACATGACGCTTATTTTCAGCTTTGGATTGCAAAAAGAAGGGAATCCATATATTCCCTAAAGATTTCAAAAGAAGAAAACAATGGATTAAAGCTTTATGAAAAAAAAAATGGGAGCAGACTAAATATTCGAGATTATGTGCAGTAGATGCTTTTCTTTTCCTCAACTGTTTTTTTAACTGCTTAACATTCTACGTCGAATACATTTTTGTAGAAATAAAGGCAAATTCGCTGGTAAATACAAGGAACCAAGAACGCAATTTGGCGGTGATTAGGATCACTCAACAGTGGCGCCACCTACAATTAGCTTTCAGTTTTTAACCCCATTGAGCCCGCAACTCCGTAGAATTCGGTATCGGTTTCAATCGGTTTACAAACAAAAAAGTTACGCGCTATACGCGTAACTTTTTTGTTTGTAAACCGATTGAAATGAAACAAACACTAATGTTACGGGAACGTTTCTGAGATTAGCGTGCACAAACACACAGACAAACTGACAAAAAAATTAAAAACTATTTTTTTGGCCTCGGTAACATAAGTACAAGGTCTACAAACTGTTTTTTTTTTTAATATTTATTGTACATACACGGTTCGTTTACTATTTTATTATCTATCTATCTCTTATATATAAAAATGAATCCCCATTTCCCTTGGTCACGGCATCACGCGTGAACGGGTAGACCGATTTTAATTCGGTTTTCACTAATGGAAAGAGGGTTAAACGGGGAATGTTCTTATATATAAAAATTGCATCCCGGGCGAAGCCGAGGGCGGGTCACTAGTATTCTATAATATCCATCAAGGCAAAGATGGAACAGGATTAAAAAATGAATACCTAGTTTAAAGAGTTCAAAGAATCTGAAAGTTCTTTATCTTTATGTCGAGTAAATATTCACGCTAAATAGCGTTCCAATCCGCAAATCTATTTCGCAAACTAATTTCAGCTTTAGTTTCGTACGATTTGTGTCTGTTTTTGTTTGCAACTTTAAGTGATTTATGGTATGTGGTAAAACCTTTCGGGTTCTGTAATCTAGACCGACCCAATCGCAATTAATGTTGCCCTCAGCACACCATTGGTCTGTAACAAGGATAATGCGCAACTAGATGGAGTCTTGACAACATCAAGTCACAACGAGTTTGTACATTATTGATATTTATAATCTACTTTGGAGTATAACGGAATACTAAGAAGGAGAGATTGAAATCTTATAATAATAATAATTATTATTATTATTGTTTTTATATACATATATATTGTAAAAAAATTAAAATTAAGAAAGAAAATAAATAAATGTATAATAATAATAATTTATTTGCCATGACCATGGGTATCGGTAAATAATCACCAGACAATTTAAAGAATACTATGGCCCCTAAAGACGCAACAGTGCCACTAAATTTGTGTATTGACTAAGATTAATTTTATGAAGTCGGTTTCTATAGTTGATCTTGCTTGAAGCCCCTGGATTCTGGATTTCACACAGCTAATACATCAACTCGACCAATGTGTTTGTCATATACATAGATCAATGTGTTCTTCAAACAATCGATGACTAAACCTCTTCTAGAATCTATATACTTGCGACTGTAACTAAGGTCCCACCTTCCCCCGAGATTTGTCGGCACAATGGCACACAATTTTCAACTATTGTGGCGACCGGGAGCCACGATTCCGATACGAATGTTCAACTTAGATTGGGTTTCCTTTACAAATTTACCAATTTTGATTACGTTATTGTGGAAATAACCTTCACCTATTTTGTTTTGTTAAGGAAAAAAATGGGTTAATTGACCTCCCTGAAAAATTAATTTAAGTTAAAAACCAACTTTATGAAATAAAGTTGGTAAATGTAAATAATGATTGATCCGTAATATTCCAATATTTCCAATTCAATTTTTGAATGACGATGTTGCTTTTTTTTTTTCAAAAAGGCTAAATTTCGTATTATAAACTTTCTATTGAATTGTTGAAACAGTCTTGATTTTTTATTCAATTGTACTTCCAAACTCCGCAATAAATGTAGGTTTTTACTATCAGAGATATTATTGTGGGAAATATTTTTTTTAAAGTTAAGTTCGGCAGACAGGCGGACGGTCCGCTTGATGGTAAATGGCTTCCGTCGCCTATAACACCAGCAACGCCACTGCCGACTACATTAGGATTAAGGATAAGGGATTAGGAGGGGATAGGGAAATGGGCTCTGGCATCCCTCACTCACTCATTGAAACACAACAGCACACGTGCTGTTATTTCACGGTTGTCCTCTGTAAGGCGGTGCATACTGCCGCCAGACGGGCTGCCCAAATATTACTGCAAAACGCAGTGTGCCCCCTGTCACTAATTTCCAGATCCAGACCAGAGCCAAAGAAAAGTTAATTTTTCAAAGTTGACCCTGCCAGGAACCGAACCCGGAACCCTAGAACAAAGCGTTAAGGCAAGCACCCTAACCACTCATCCAACGGTAAATATTTCTCGTAATGAACTGAGAAAAAAATAATTTCCATGTGCTTAAAATTTGATGTAGGCATGTGTTATATTATATATCTAATTATGTATTTGTCTCCAATCAAACATTTATCGTACACTTAATTTATGCATTTTTAATGCACGAATAACATTGCAGTCATAAATTTTGTAACGCCAGCCTCGCTCCAAATACCTTCATTGTCTTTATTAATCCATATTCTCCCAACGTAGTCATTTCGTATGCGCCGATGCATTGCCGATGTAATAGAACTGACGTCGCCGCTTGGGAGTAAGCCGGACTCTGATAATGTATTGCGCACTGAGCCATACAACCAGTAAATTTCTACATAGTTCCAAGCGCCCACAGCCGAGCGATGTATCGAGAATGAGACAGATAGGCTCTCTGTTGATGAACGTCGCTTCAATAGCGGAATCGATTCGGCTCAACTATTCACATTGCAGAATAAAATGACGCAGTACACCTACTTCGGGTGTTGACGCTCGTAGTTGCCGTGATTCTATGTTACTGAATATTTATTACTTACAATAATATTTCGGAAAATATAAGTATTTTATATACAAATTGTTGATATACTCGTAATTTTAAACGGCCTATTCAAAAACGAGGGCCATTCACCTCGCGTAAATCCCTAAGCATGAGGGAGTCCAAAATAAATTTTCCACCCTCACCCTAACACGTAAACTTGTAGGTATCCCCTTCACAATTCCCTATCGGTTGCTATAGTAACCGTCGCCCTTTGTGGGGACTGCACCCCGATGTAAACATTCCACGGATGGTTCTAGAATGCATTTTCGGTCGAGCTGTGCCATCCTCGTTATTAATGTTTTCGGTACAGCTCCTTGTTTCTTCCGGTATTTGGTCGGCTGCTCGTTTTATCGAAAATATTGAGCGAGGTTCGACCATTTATCACTTTTTATGGTACTATCTATGCTTCTTACTTTTGACGTCATGGACTAAATATAAATATTGTCAATATCATATGACTAAGGAAAGTTCATATAATACTTAATACTTTTAATAAATATCTTAACAGGATTTATTTCTTTTGTTACAGGGATGCCGGTTTCCTGAAGATGGCCTCACGCACCCCGTCCCTTGAGTCGCTGCCCGGTGCTAACTCTATAGGTTCGCTGGAGCGTGGCTCCATATCTCCATTGACCTTAAGCGGATCCTCGCCCCCAGCGAGTGACTCTGCCGTATGTGACCTACGCGAGTTTGACGGCCTTGATACCACCTGTGCCATCTGTCGTGAGACTTTCGTGGACCCTAAAGTTTTAAACTGCTTCCATACTTTTTGTCGGGGCTGCCTGGAGAGAGAACAGACCCACCCTGAAAGAGTTACTTGCGTCACTTGTCGCGTAGAAAGTCATCTACCTAAAGCAGGTGTTCCAGGTCTGCTCACGAATCTCGTAATCGCTGCAGCCGTAGAGCAGGACGCTGATCTCTTGCCGTCCGCTCGGCAAACCAGTTCTCCGTCAGCCCGTTGCACCGGCTGTAAATCAAAGGAGTCAGACGCCATCGCGCGTTGTGTTGACTGCGCTAACTTTCTCTGTCCTAATTGCGTAATGGCGCATCAATTTATGCATTGCTTTGAAGGCCATCGCGTCTTAACATTTAATGATGACAAGGGTATGCTTGGATCTACTCTTTCGACTAGTGGCGAGAAGACCGCTTTTTGCCCTCGACACAAAAACGACATTCTTAAATACTTCTGCCGCACTTGTTCAGTGCCAGTGTGTAAAGAATGCACTATAATCGAACATCCTTCTGCTCTTCACGATTGTGAACATCTGTCAGATGCTGGGCCTAAACAATTAGAATTAATGCAACAAGCTGTTAATGAAGCAAAGACCCGAGCAACAGAAATCAGGCATGTTGTCAAAACTGTAGAACATGCCGCAGGAAAATTACAAGTTCAGTATCACAAGGCACAAAATGAAATTAATGACACGTTCCAGTTCTATCGCTCTATGCTTGAAGAGAGGAAACAAGAATTACTAAAGGAACTCGAAAGTGTTTTCTCGGCAAAACAAATTGCTTTATCAGTCGTTGGTCAGAAAGCACAGGAAACTGTCGATAAGATATATCAAACTTGTGATTTTGTTGAACGATTGAATAAGTGTGCAAATCTCGCTGAGATATTAATGTTCCGAAAACTGTTAGATACTAAATTACAATCATTAATGAGTTCCAATCCGGAACAGAGTATGCAGACTGCTTGTGAGCTGGAATTTGTGTCGAATTATCAAGCCATCCAAGTGGGCGTGAGAAACACTTTTGGTTACGTGCGATCCAGTTCTGAAGCTAACATCGGTCCCAGTAAGCAACCACCTATTGCTAGACCCACTAATGGCGTTCATTTAAACGGAGGCTCATCGTCTAGTAGCAGCAGCGTGAATGGAAGCTCAGGAAGTCTAAATGGCGGAATCCATCTGTCAACTGGATTAAATGGCGTATTGGATCGTCCATTCACAAATGGACTCCTCGGTCATACCAGTCAATCAACATCACCTTTTGAATCGAACATTATAACAAAACGATTCAATAGCGCCAATAGTCTTGGACCGTTCTCTACCGCTATTTCTGACATCAACTTAAACGGAATTAACCCATATGAAAAATGGTCCAATGGTGGTTGCGACGCCTTGTTTCCGCCTTCATCTGACCCATATTCACTGTCAGCTGTTACACATGCTGATCCTATCATTGATCTTACCAGCAAACTAATGACTACTGCCATTTTCCCACCGAAGTCGCAAATTAAACGACAAAAGATGATATATCATTGTAAATTTGGCGAATTTGGAGTAATGGAAGGCCAATTCACAGAACCGAGTGGTGTAGCGGTTAATGCTCAAAATGACATAATCGTCGCCGACACCAATAACCATCGAATTCAAATATTTGACAAGGAAGGTCGCTTCAAGTTTCAATTTGGCGAATGTGGAAAACGTGACGGTCAACTTCTGTACCCCAATAGAGTTGCCGTTGTTCGTACGTCTGGTGATATTATAGTTACTGAAAGGTCACCAACACACCAAATTCAGATTTATAATCAATACGGTCAATTTGTCCGTAAATTTGGCGCTAACATTCTTCAACATCCCCGCGGTGTCACAGTGGATAACAAAGGACGCATCGTCGTCGTCGAGTGCAAGGTCATGCGTGTTATCATTTTTGATCAGATCGGGAATGTGTTGCAGAAGTTTGGATGTTCGAAACACTTAGAATTCCCCAATGGAGTTGTCGTAAATGACAAGCAAGAAATTTTCATCAGCGACAACCGCGCGCATTGCGTCAAAGTGTTTAACTATGAGGGTATTTACTTACGGCAAATTGGTGGCGAGGGTGTCACCAATTACCCGATCGGTGTGGGCATTAACGCAGCTGGAGAGATCTTAATCGCCGACAATCACAACAACTTCAACCTAACGATATTCACTCAAGAAGGTCAATTGGTTTCTGCTCTCGAAAGCAAAGTGAAGCACGCTCAATGTTTCGACGTCGCCTTAATGGATGACGGTTCCGTAGTGCTAGCGAGCAAAGACTACAGATTGTACATCTATCGCTACGTACAAGTCCCACCTATAGGCATGTGAACCTCCCGCTCGTGTTATCGGAGGTCGGAATGACCGATGAACCATAAGCCGAGACACAATAAGTAAGAAAATACCCAAAATACAGTGATTGGAAATGACGATGCGCTGGTCCGACGTGTCAATTTAAACATTAAAATTGAATGATGAAAGTGAAACGAACAGAATTGCAGTTTTGTAAAGTGCAAGTTTACTATTGCGGCTGTACTATTATTTGGCATAAGATCTCTACATATGCATTATTTTTAAAGAAAACAGTATGAGATTAGTTTATAGTATTGACTGTCAATGACATTGTTGTTCGAGTAGGTACCTATTTAATGAATAGAGATTATTTTGTTGGTTCGACCCGAAACCGAAACATTGCGAATGGTGTTCTCAACCTTTATCATTTTTTTAACTATTGAATAATATTTTTCATATCCCGTCATCGTTAAATTAGGGATGAATATTAAGGGCATTTGTATTATTTAGCCCATTTGTTGGACCAATATTTTAACTATTATTACTTAAAAATTGTTAGGCGTTAAGCGTGTGATTTTATCGTAATAAGTGATCATCGAGCGGTATTGTTGTTAGTTTGTAATTTTAAAATTCTTCGGCACAATGGCACTTCCTGTTTTTGATTAGCACTCATTCTGTGTCGATGGAAATATGATTATGAAAGTTGTTATATTATTATTAGATAAGTGTTAAATTAATGACTCCGATATGGACAATTTTCAGTTACTATCCTCTTAATGTAGTAGTTACAAAATTGAGAAATGACATGTTAGGGGTTTTATCAATGATGAAGTTGACTGCGGTGTTTCTTAGATGTTTGTCTTAATGTGTTTACCATAGCGAACATTTTTAGCAATGGATTAAAAAATCTATCTTCAACATCACAACATGGCGAGTGATCTAAAATGTTTTTATACCTCTCAGATTAATTTAGTCTTACAAGTCTTACTTTTCAAGTCTGTTTACAACTCACTCGTTACGTATTACTGATATTTTTTTGCTTTTTGTTCTTTAATAACGCTCTTATTTGACTCAACAGTTCATTACCGCCTAGTCATTGGTAGCCTATGGATATATGGATTTAATGTCTTTGTTTTTTTTTCAGTTAGTGGAATCGTAAATGTTCATAATTTTTAATATAAGTATTTTGTTATGATATCGTAACCATAGAGCACTTTAGGGAATGGTCATCTCGCTAGACTTATAGTATAGTTATGAAATACGATGACTGTTTATTAAAATTTAGCTGGTGTGAGAGCATTCGCAATTTTTATACTCGGCATCAATGCTGATTTTCGCTTCGTTAATAAAAGAAGTAATTAATTTTGTTTTTGTGGTAAGATTTTTTTTATGAACTTTTTGTAGACGTATAGCCATGATGGTGCATGATTTAATTTTTTCTACTTTATCATAATTGTCAATATTTGCTACATTTTTATTCTTTCTTTATTTACTGTGTGAGCGTGTTAGAAGAATTATAATTTTAGTTTTTTTTTAATTTTGGTTATTTTAGAAGTTAGTGGTTTTTTTTAGTATTTTTTCCCAAATCTACAATGACAATGGAGATCTGAGTTGATTCTTAGTTTTGATCTGCGTAGTGTCTAGGGTTTGATGTTTTTCGTGTTAAGTAATATTTTTGAAGCTTAAAACGTTTTGTATTGAAGCCACGTCAACAGTAGTGAAAGCGTTGTGCACTTTGATTGATTTGCAATACCTGCGTGCATGTGCCATACGATCATGTGATTTTTTTGAGTGATATTTAATAATTGTTTGTAAATATGTACCATACTCTACTTACTGACTTAAAGAATCTATTCATAAGGTTCTCTGATTCAGGATCACCTTGTTAAACATACTATTTAGTGCAAGACTTACTTTAATGATTATTATCTTCAGTTGAAACTGATCCGCCTTCAAATTTCCAATAGAATCCAATTTGTTTTTCATTACTTATTAAATTAATTCTTGCACTAACTACAGAACTTTGGAGAACAACTTTAGTTACATTTTTTTTTATTCACAAAATGCAAGTTACCGTGCTCTAAGCTTTTTAGTACGCTGTTTGGACGTGTCTTCGATTGTATGATTAAAATAATTTCAAGCCCACTGGATTAGGTGAAATGAAATGCGACTAGTTTTAAATGAAACAACTTAGTGAACTCACATTAATAGTCGCGTACCATTTCAACATTGAGATGTTACAAACCGGAAGCTTCACATTGTTTCATTTCGTTTCACTTAAATCTACTGCGATATACTTAATCGATGTAAGCTTTACTTATATATTGAATTTTCTTTTGCCGTCTCCTGCACCTTAATTGATTTGGGACGAACTTAATTTAAAATTAATGTTTAGAATTCACAAAAATTGAACAATTTAGACATACTTACTTGAAAATTACGTCTCAAAATTATCAAAGGTTAAATTGGAGGCTTATGGGTATATTTTTAGATTTACGAAGATTTTCTTTTATTAAATTATAACTATTTTTCCGCTCACTATGGGAGTTCTATAATTATTGTAATTTATAGAAAGAAAATCTGATTTCGGTAACAACATACGCTTCTACTTAATTGACAATGGTTACAATATTTATATATATAACTATGTATAGTATAGTATCAATATCCTGTAAAATAAGACTACAGAATACAGACAAATACCCTCATTGTTTCGTAATGAACTTATTATATCCATGACATTTTTTCGGTACGCGATTAAGATTCCTAATTTAGATCTAAATAATATTTTTTTTTAAATAAAATTACTCGTCGTACTGCATAATATTGTTAAGTAAACGGGAACTGAAATACGTTTCATTCTTAAATTGCATTTCTAAAAGCTTGAGGACTGATTAAAATTTGATACATGTTTTCTCTTAATTATATTTTGTAGATGTTTGTTGTTATGATAATTATATTTTTTTTAATTATTTGTATAAGCTGTTCTTTAAATTAATGTACATCGTTTTGTTTTGAATTATTTTTGTTGTAATATTGCTTTTTTTAATAATACCAATTACATTTCAGTTTTATTGTGTGTTTTATTTTTGTTTCGCCCAATACCGCTTCAGTAGTTAATTAGTGATGTCTCCTTTAGTGGCAAAATTGGCAACACTTTCGTAGATATGACTGAAAATTGAAATGCATGTTTGTGCTAATGAATCACCTTCACAATATAAATTACAATAAGACATCTGTGCCTTACTGTTCCAACTGAAATATTAAATTATGCAATTTCTAGGATTACCTAAACACAATAAATCTAAGTAGAACCCTCAAAAGTGACGCCTTTTACTTCATGAATACATACTCAAAACGATTCTATAGCATAAACTTCAAAATATGATGTAGTTTTAGAAACGTGTGTGTGGTGTGGCATTTTTATACTTCATTAGTGTATTGCGAAGGTTTTGTAAGATTTTTTTGAAACAGTTGGTGATGGGGAACAAATGTTGGCATGATAAAATTTCGTAAGTATTGCTTTAGAGTTAAGAACATCACTTGCATCGAGTAGATAGAACACCCTTGCCCAATCCGTCAATTGTACGTTAAGAATTTTCGTATTACATTTTAACCCATCCGCTGCCGACTCGGACGAGCACAGTGTTTGCTGTCGGGACATTTAACGAATTTTCTGCTTATGTCTGGTATTAGACTTTATTTAAAGCTATGCTTCTTTATTTAAAGCTAAACGCTATTGTTTGTTCTTGTTTCATAATTAAAGTAGATTTATATGCAGAAATCACCTTCGTAAACCCAAAGAAACCTTCGCCTAGTTGTAGCTGATTCGTATGATTGACGTTCTCAATTAACAGTGAGAGGCCACGTAGTTTGATAATAGAAATAGTCTAAAATCAAACGTAACATAGTCAATAAAATCTAAAATCTTTATTAAATTATTTAGACAATATCTCGAATTTTTAATGTGTATTTGAGTTCCTATGGGACGTCACATTCGTCGTCATCAATTGGTTGATTGTGGGATCGAGAGGCGCGCATATTTATTTTATTTAGCGATTACCATGTCACAAAAAAAAACAATTTGGTATCATTTTGAAACTAGGGATCCTGTAAGTGTGTCACTAATTTCAAATTGTTCAACTGAGATTTTCATCAATCTTAAATTCATATTTTACTCCACTCGAACTAGTAAAAGTTATTATAGCAGAGCAATTCGCGTATGCGGCATCGAATGGGTTAAAAATTGTAAAAGACAAATTAATATTCAATAATATTAAGTCTTAAGTTGGTCCAGTTAGTTAGCCAATCCACCATTTTAAAATGAGAGGATACCATTTCGTCTAGTGCTCGATAAGTTTTTAGTGACCAGGCGGTAAAGTATGTCCTTTAAACGATCATTGTCATAATTCCTACGTAAATAACATGAAATACATATTCTTATGACTATAGGCTATAAATTGTATTAGGGACTAATATATACTAAGAATAAGTAATCCTAATATCCCCACTAGCTTTACTTTTCTACGATAATATAATTATTAAAACCTAACTCAATGGGTCTTATCTATAGTTTTTCCCTTTCTCTCGGCACCTGCTTCAAAGGTTAAAGATGCGCTATGGCCACTATTTCCAAGTCAATTACTATAGGGAACATTTTACTATAAACTTTAGCACCTATATTTATTAAAGTAAGCGCGTGCTAGGCTTACTGAAACGTTTATAATTTTATACTCAGCAATTTTCTTAAGACTAAAATTAAGATTCAGAAGTACCTAAGCTCATTTTTTAAACAGTTTACTTTTAAATGGATCAAGTGAAAATCTGTGAATTTGTGAAAAATGATAAATTTTATACCTATTTCAATCGCCAGCCATGTTTGATAGTAAATTATACTGCAGTGTATAATCTCGAACTTGTAGGTTCAGTTCATCATTCCATAAGAACATTGTGGTCTTCGTTGATTGATGTTAAACTGAGTACTTAGTAGTTCATCGTCTATACAAACGTTATGGTCCACGCTGATCATTGATGTTGAACTGAGTACTTAGTAGCTCATCGTCCATACAAAGATTATGGTCCGCGATTTTCACTGATATTGAACTGAGTGCTTAGTAGTTCATCGTCCATACAAAGATTATGGTCCACGCTGATCACTGATGTTGAATTGAGTACTTAGTAGTCCTCGCTGATTACTGAGTGCTTAGTAATTCATCGTCCCCTATGGGACGATGCTTCTATAAGCATTGTGGTCTTCGCTTATTAATGATGTTGGATTTAGTTCTTAGTAGTTCATCTTACACGAGCAAGTAAGGTCTATGCTGATCATTGATGAAATTTCAAGCTTTGTCTGTTCCTTTTTAATAATTAATTTTATGAAAAAAAAAAAAAACTCAAATCGTTACTTATAGAGACAGGAAGTGTATGAAGAGTAATTGTATATAACTAGTTTTATAAAAATACGTAGCATATAACCTGTTAGAGTTAAGGGATGCCGGGATCAGTACAAGACGGACGCGATGGGAAGTGAATTGGACATAGGAAGTAGTTCAGAGTGTGTATTTTTTTAATGGAAAAAATATGAGTCAACGATAGCTAGTATTTGTAAGATGTTACGTAGAAATGCGGATGTTATTAAGGTGAGAATACATTATTGCGGAAATGGTATCCGAAATTGACAGGTTAAGCATATTTCCAATTATAAGGGTTAAATGAACCATATCGGTAGCTGTACGTACTACTCTTAAAAATGTTTGGATTCGATAAATTTGTCAGTTAATAATTACACCTGTTAATGTACTCATGCTAAATATAATGTATCAATGTTAGCTTGTCAGATTGTATGTGGTTAACAGTTTTGTCATTTATTATTAATGTAGAAATGCGTCGTTGAATTTTATAGTACTTAAAACGATATACGTTGACGATGTGCTAGTCTAAGTTGTATATAAAAAAAGTGTCGCTTGTACATTTGTTTTGATGTCACCCGAAATCGCGCGAACGTTTGCTCAGGAATTGTATTAATTTTCATCTATATATTTTGATAAATGAAATACAAATTTTTTTTACATCCACTTTTGTTGCGAAACCGCAGTTTTGCGTCATTGTTAAATTTTCCATCATTAAAAAACTGTATAATTTTAATGAATTGCACGGAATGTTGGAGTTTCACTTAATTTTTGAGGATTTTTTTCAAAAATGGAACTTTTTTATAAGTTTTCTTTGACTGATTATAATGAATATAGTTGTCGAAAAGAAGAATGGCGACATTGCGAGTTACAGACTCTAACCAGTACATAAAGCTTTTCAAGCTAACTCATTCATCATACTTATTTTAATTAAAATAAAAAAATCAAACCAAGATGTACAATAGCACAAATTAACAGTTTTTCAAAAATAATTGCAGAATATAAAAGATTCAATGTCTCGACTCTGACGTACGACACTATAATATGATTGAAGAACAGCTTTTCTGGTAACTGTTTGGAAGTGAAAGGGCTGCTTTCTTCCAAAAGAAAACTTGACACCAACAAATAAACGACATTCTAGACATCTTAAAAACTATTACTTATTAATATTGCTACGACTTCTAATTAAATTTGCCCTTATTAATGAAATATTAATTTAACTCTAATATTAAGGGCATTAATAACTTAATTAATTAATTAATGAAATATATAATTAAAAAGTTAATCTATTATATGAAACACATGCAATTTACACCCTTATTACAACACAGTTTCCTACGATGAAATTCGAAAAATATTTGAATTTATTTACCATACAAGGTAAATTGGATCTCGCCATTCTTCTTCAGCTGGAGGTTTTGTATTTGCGATTGACTCAATTGCAAAACTAATTGTTACAAAATCTCCATAATATAAGACATGTTTTACTTCGATGTGATGTAATGATGGGATCGACGCAAGAAAGTAATCGATGATCACATCTGTATTTTAAGTAAGACATGTGTTCTATACGAATATTGAAAATTATCGAAAATGTGATTGTTGTAAGTTAAGAATGCACACATTAGCACAAACCATCCATCCTCAAATGAAATTATGCTGAATGTTTTAAACTCACGTTTGAATTTATGATGACATTTTATTGTAAAAAAATAATATTTTACTATCGCTTAAGTTAGTTGAAAATGTTTGCAAATAATAGAATTTATTTTCTTACGGTAAATACTTTTTTTAGTGACGATGATTCGAGGTATTCGATGTGGATCGCCTCTGTCGAACTACGAACGTATTTGTAGTTTCTTTGCTCGTTAAAACAATTGACTTATATCGGATTAGGTGAGTTGGGATTTCTGTAAACGTAGCTTGAATTCTCGATTGATTTCAATATATTATTGAAAAGTTTAAATGGATATCGCAGCCATTTTCAGAGTACATTCGTGTATTTTAAAATAGGTATTCTTTTAAAAACGTTTTAGATAAATTATCATAAATCTTAAGGTGTGTGATTTTAGTTTTTAAATGTTTTTTGTACGTGGAAAGATTCCAAATGAGTGGTTGTCGTGATGTAGCTAATTACATATCAAGTAATGTTTCTAATTATTAGACGATGACGACTTCGGTGGGCAGGAACGGTTAGTGAAGTTTAAATGCGATGTTTTGTTTGAACTTTATGACAATATGGAGCCAGTTTTGGAATATTCACATGTTGAGAGAGTGATAAAAGTTTAATAGTGAAATTATGCATTCGTTGCATCGGCATATCGTCCACAAGGTGGTAGGAATGAAGTAGATGAATTCGATCGCCGACTTTTTAGTAAGTAGCGGAGTTCGGTTAGCAAAAGTTTGGTAGGGCACGAGTCTGTTTAGATAATTTGGAATCTTTCTTTATGAAGCTAGTCGTCAAAGAATTTGCTTTTAGGTAACTAAATAATTATGTAATATTAGCTATGTGTATTCACGTAATTTTAAGCCTAAATTAATTGTACGATGCTTATAAATTTTGTCCACACACAAATCGATTTTACACACTTAATGCCATCCTGCCAGAATTAAAAACACAATGCTTATGACAAACTAAATTTATAATATTATCCTACGTAGGTGTACGGTGTAGTGTGTATTTTTAGATATCGCATTGTCTACGTTAGTTATAATATTTAAGGCACACTTTGAGCTTTTGAACAGTGCGAGTCTGTCAATATTTTTTACACGTAGAATTTGGAAAGTGCTTTCCTCGACGATAGGTCCTAACCACCTTAGTTTTAAGTAGACACCCCGTTCCGCATTCAACGGTAAAATATGCTTAAGCATATGTGCGATTAAGATGCGTGCTTGCAACAAAACCTTGGCATTTTCATCGGTTACAGCACCACCACTGTAAATAAGGCCAGTTAGTATAATGACATCCTAAAAGTATAAATGTTAAAACTCAATAAATCTAACTTTATAGACTACTGAAACACCATTTTGAGCCGTGGCCTTAAACTTGAAGGAATGTGTTAATCCTTTTTATAAAAAAATCTCTTGAAATTAAATTTGTACAGACTAAAGACCTGTGTCTTCAGGATTTCAGACTAAGCATGATAAGCGTATTGATGTATTTATGTAATCTTCGTAATACCGCCATAGTAACCCTTAATTTAGGCTAGATGTGTGTAGGTTTCGCTATAACTGCATCCCTGTTGTAGAGTGACATCGGTGTTGTTTTCAATTCGTGCATATCCCCATTTTAACACGTTTGTATCTTGTTACCTACTCATTAGTTACTTTGAGACTGTTCAATGCTCTATCGAGTTTCTCTAAGGGAAAGGGCTGTTTTAGCAGATATTTTTGATACTCTGAGGATAATCGAAGGGAAACGATCAAGATGGGACAGTGTTCGATGCCGGGTGCTTCACAAACATCGGCCTTCGTGGGAGATTTTGTGATTTTAACGAGGACCTCTCTAAATCCTCGAGGACCTGAGACGCGTTACTACCCGTTTAGTAATCGTACAATTAAATGTTACGAAAAGACAATGTTGTTTCTTATTAGTAATGCGATGATTCGCTGACTTGTTGTTTTTCATATATTCATAAATATTTCCTTTATTTTTTGTACTCTTTAGTCATTAAGGTTAATATTAAAATAAAAATTAAAAAAAAAAACTATTCAATGTTGACGACTCTTAAAACCAATAATAATGTATGTGTTAAGTATGGTGTAAATTAGTTTCCCCGAGAGCCTTACTAGTGGAAAAACCTTTTCCTTAGACAGTTGAAGTTTTCTCCAATTTTATTACAATATTACCTGTTCGGGTAATGTGGGTAGGACGAAATTAGCTATGAGAGGGAACCTAAAGAAAAAAAAACAACGGCAAGAACAACATAAATATAAAAAGATAATGTTATATCGTCTCCTACTATAATATCTTTTCAAATCTCCCTAAATAATCTATAAACTCATATTTCCTCTAATATACAATAATAATTAATCTTACAGCAGATTTCATACAACTTTCCAATGTTAGTTGAGGCCTAGAAATGGTTTAAGGTAAACTTTAAGAATTCATCATTTCTTAGTTAGACGGTACGACTCAATTTTAAGACTGATGATCACATGGAACTAAAAATATTTAAAAAATGTTGAAAAAAAAATGTTCTGGACTTTTTTTGTTTAGTTAGGTAGACTGTGAATCTTTTCTGTAGCCATCGAGGTCAGTTGTCGAGTTCGTGAGGGTATGATGAAATAATTTTTACGCCAAGTAGGATAGTCCGAATTTTACGATGGACGAGCGCGACAACTGGCTTTGAAAGCAATATCGATTGTCTCTGTCGATACTATTCTATGTCTTCTACTTAAATGACGATAACGAAATTAATAATACGATTGGTAAAAACCAAGGTGATGTTGACGTTACTGTTGAAAATTGACGGAAAAATAATAAAAAAAAATGAAAATACTATTTGTTGCCAAAGTGTTATTAGGGATAAACGTGTAGTTATAAAAATCGGTTGTCACATGCATAAAGTTGTTCCGGGTGGTTTGAAATTAGGGAGAGAAGTTGAAAAATATTTCCAATGAATGATAAGTATATTTTTTCATAATGATCTTGATTGCTAATCGATAACTTAAGGTTTATATCTGTGTAGGAATTTAAATTTAACGTGTGGTAATTAATGTCTGTCATGATTTGTACTCTGTATTGTTTATTAAAAAAACTCAATTGGCACTTATATTGTACTATAAATAGTACGATAAATTAAACAGCGGAAATCTAGAAGCATGCGGCTTCCAACTATACAAAAGTGACATTTTAAAGGAATTATCAATATCTAACTATGTCATCAATATAAGTGAGAGGATTTTCGTATAATATACAATACACAGTAGAAATGTGACAAAAGATTTAGTTGTTTAGAAATTCATGTTACCTTAAATTGTATTTCAGACAATTTTAACTGTAATTTTTTCCAGTCTTACATGTAACAACATTTTACGACAACCCATGTGTATCGTTTGTTCTGCACTTGCGTTATTTTTGCACTTTTTTTCACTGACAACATTTCAAGTAGTAAAATAAATACACGCTCTCTTAATGGACGTTATTAGAGTACATTGAGTCGATATTTGAAAGTCACTCAGTCATGTCGCACGACTAATCGCTAGACTAGTCACGCAATACGACATGTGTGAGATATACTGGCTACATAAATTTGTGGATCGAATTGTGATTAGGGATTTGCACAATCACATTATTATTTAGCCAAATGATGCATTTGGGATGCATGACTGAACCAAAAACTAGTATTTTAATTGATCAAAGACGTCAAAATAATATAATAGTCAAAATAAACAGTTTAATTAAAGGAGTTTTAGTTCTTTTAAACGGAAATAAATATTGCTTCAAAGTTGAATTCTCTGACTAACGATCGCGTATATATTATGTATTTTATTATCTATTTTAATATAATAAAAAGAGGGCGGATTTTGTACGTTTGTTTATATGTGGAAGGTAATCTCGGGAACCGTTAGATCTATTTGGAAAAAATCTTTCATTATTAGAAAAGTACATTATTCCTGATAGAGTATTAATATTAAGAATACTAACACACGCACATATCTCACCCCCCAATACTCCTGGGCGAAGCCTCCGGTCCGCGTCAATATATGTACTTATAAATAAAAAGTATTAATGCCCATACATTGTTTCTTTTAAAAACACGTCGACTTTCTTTTAAAAAAGCTACGAAAGAACAAGTTAAAAAATAACTTGAAATGTTGTCAAAGAAGTTGTTAAAACTAACTTATTCTTATTTATTGTATTTTATTTATTGAGGCTAGTCAGTGAAGTTTCGGTTAAGTTAGTTTCTAAGTTACTTGGTAGTTTCATGAGTTAAGTTAAATGAGTTTTTGTGAGACTTGTGTATTTTTTGCTTATATAACAACTAGTTCTAGTCAATTATGACTTAAATTTTGTATGAAAACAGGATACGCAAGATTTTCATCCCGTGGCGCATATCCAATCCATGGAGGTTACTAAAATCCATTTAAAACACTTTAATAGATAAAATCGACTACAGACTTGAAAAAATAGTGAGGGAAATTGTTAGTTTTTCTGTCGGACACTTTTAAGGGAAATTGGTTTTTCCAGGCAGAGGCTGTTAGCGCTGCTTTTATTCATATAGCTATAATGCTATCGAAAGCTATAGATATAGTAAATACCTAATTACTTGAAATCATGCAACAACGTACAGTATGTCAATCTTATTCAAGCCAGTCTCGTAAGATATGCGTCCTTTTGATCTGCTTGTTGCTTAAATAATACATTAATTCGTAAACTCATAAGATTTGCTTGGCGTTATCTATTCCTGAGTTTAACTGAGACTGCGCTTTAGGCGCTTAACTTGAAGGATAAACAGTGAGTGTTTTTTCGATAAACAGTGATTCGAAACGATTTCGATTTCGCCCTTCTTAAATAATGAACAGTGTATAAAAACTCATACTTCTTGGGAATAGATCAATGAAATTTGCATGCCGGGATTAAAAATTAATCATATTTTTTTTAAGTTTCAGAAAAACCTGCTTTTATGAAAAATTACCTTTTTTAATAGAACTAGCATTAGGTCTCTGCCTATCCTGTTTTTTGTCAAATATAAGCGCTAGGCAATACGTTCTTCCTTGAGTTTCTCTCGCTTCTTAGACCCTTAACTAACCCTCTGACTTTGTGAGAATTTCCTTGAAAACTATTTAATAATAAAAAATAACTTATAAAATAACGTAGAATCTGTGTTAGTTGATGGTTGTCTAAATAAGAAATAAATTGACTGTGCATCTATTGTTTAGTTTATATGGAGAATATATATATTTAATTAACATTTTGCAGTTGAAAATTCTGATGTTTTCAGTAACTTGTCTGATGCTGAATTAACTAGAGAAATGGTTGAGTGTTTCGTTTTAAAAAGTTGCATTAAACTTTCATCTTCCAGGTCGGTTAAGTTTTCTTCGGTGTGTTTGTGTTTTTAATTTTATTACTTGATACTGTGTTCGATCGGTAACATTTGACTGCCAATACAAATTTTGTTAGAGATATTCTCTAAAATTGTGTTGTTTCAAAAACTCAATTTTTTTCCCACGATATTAATGCAATAACGAATTCAAAGCCATCTATTTCGTTTTGTCAATGAATGTCAATCAAGTTGGAAGCTGTATCTGTAATAATACTTTCCTATCACCTACTAATCCCTTATCCTATATCCTCAGACCTAATAAGAACTAAAGACAGAATGTTACGCACAACATAGTGAAGCCGGTTTTATAAACGTGTGTGTTTATATTATAAAGCCCGTTATAATCTCAATTCTTATTTATTTTATTGAAAATATTGGTTTACAAGTTTATTTACGTGTGAAATCTATTTTTTAAGACTTGTATTTACACCCTTTCACTTTGCAATTCGATATTTTCACTAGTAAATATTTTTATTTATTATTACGTCAAACTCCGCGCACTGATGTTGCTCAATTCAGGCGAGGCGTAGTTTGATTATATTTGTGTGCCCGTAACCGTGTATGTATACGGCGAAGCGTAGTTTAACCGGCTTCACTCCGCCGTTCACAGGGCTCTATCTTTAGTTCTTATTTTATCTTAAGATCGGCAGAGCATTTGTAGTATCTTGTGACGTTGTTTATCTAAAAAGGCGACGGCTGCCATCTACTATCATTTATATATCAAAAAAATGAACAGTAATTTGCCATAGTTTGGCCGTGTTGATGCTTCGAAATAAATAACAATAAGATACGATACATATTTCTTGAGATACAAAGTTTGCCATGTACAACAAAGATTGTACTTGTCGATTTGCTTTTTTCTTCATATGTTTTCTTTTAGAATGACAATTACTTGCATAAATCACAATGACTGTGTTTATTATAAATGCTTCCGCCTACTTATTAAAATAAATAAATAAAATATTTCACTAATATACAGCCTCTATTGATTTTTTTTTCTTGAACGCAGTAGTCAAGTGTTACCATTATTTTAAATTTATTTTGTTTTCTCTTCTGACTGTCAAAAAGTAATTGATTTTGACATTTTTTTTTAATATAATCAAAACCTGAACATTCCAGTATTGAAGGGTTAAAAGTTTGTTATTGGTTTATTAAACGTGTTTTGTATTTTGTGTGGGTTGATCAATGTGTAATATCAATAATTTACAATTTTTTTTAAAATACTTTAACGATATTTCGTATTGTGAGTCAACTTAAACTCATAATCACTTGTTACTCATGTCATAATTAAGTTAGTCCGTAAGAATTAATAATATCTGATGAATAAATTTACTTGTATGTTGTATTAAAAACGATGAACATGAAATAAAGAAACTGGTTTGACATTTGTGTTTTATTTCTTTAGTAAACTAATACTAGGCGCTAGACTATTGAAACTCAACGTTACATGTGGCCTATATATGAGCTACATAACACTTAATATTTTCTTTTTAATAAAATTCAATTCATATGCGGTCCTTTTTTAAAAGTCTACTCCCTAATTTTTTCTAGTATTTATACTTCTCATCATTAAGAGAAAATGTAAGTTTAAAAAAAAACTACTTGTCTGTTCACAAAAATATTTTTTTTTGGTTATCGTCATCTATAGAAACGCAAGCAAAGCCTTTCCGCTTATTCGGTTAAGAACTTCTGTTTATGGCAGATTCGTTTTCAGGTTAAATCCTGCCGGTCAAATTAAACTGCTGATTACTACTGAGAGATGGCCTCCCAAATTTATGGGTTTTTTTCTCAGCTTACAATTTTCAATTGTTATTATCGAAATATACACTCATATGAATAATTTATATTTTGAAGGCCACGAAAACAAAATGATCGGTGACAAAAACATTTTTTTAAATTATAATAATGGGTGGCAGGCATGCTGACGGTCCATTTGTTGGTATGTGGTTACCTTCACCTAAAGACAAGCAACAGTTGGGGATGCAGGTGCACAGCCGACCCAATGTATGGTGGCACAATTCAAAGTCCTGACAAAGTATGATGTTAATTTTACCTTACACTAACCCACGGAATCAGAAAGAGTACACGTAAGTATGAAAGTAATCTAGGTTGAATCAGTTGAATCATTCCGAAGTAAGTGATGTCACAATCTTAATGGTGACGTTGTCTGAACCTGCTGAACAGCCGATCTTCTTTTAACGGTCATCTGTGTATGAGTAAAGGCGGATTCACATTACTGTATCCGATCCATACAAAAAGATGACTGCATTCATATTATTGTGTCGTGGCGCAGAACGCTCGACTCCGATAGCGCCAGAGTGTAAATCTTGCATTATGACGCTTTAAAGCTTGTGTGTTAAAGTGTCTGATGACCTTATTGTGCTTGTGCGCGATATAAAGTGTTATATGATAATGAATGTAAGGAATACAAAGACTATTCATTCGTCGCTATCCAACTCTTTTACGAGAGTGTGAAATGCAGTTCTCCAAAATAATTAGTGGGATGAATACAATGAATTGAATATCTTAGTCAAAATCGCTATCGCTATCAGAAGACATTGTGCAGGTGGTCACTTCATGAAGCGTAACAGAAGAATGATTTGAAAAGACGTCAGAACGCGCACCGACACAACAGATGTCTGCCAGATGGCGACACGACACACTCCGACACAATAATGTGATTCCGCCTTTACGTATCTAATATTAGTAACTTAACATTATTAAGAGAACTAGAAAAAATAGACATGCAATGAAGTTAAAAAGATTTTAACTTACTGGTAAGTAGCTACATAAGCAACACGACAGGTGCTACAAGTACGCTAGAAGATGTAAAAGATCTTAGTAGGATTGCGATGTAAAAGTGAATAGGTTCTGGCATCTATTGCTCACCGAATCACAACAGCACTGATGTTCTGTAAGAGATACTGATTCTTATCGTATTCTAAATTTGAATATAACTCATAAAAAATACTAATATGTTGGCACTCTCAGAGACATGTTTGCTTTTTTTTCATTTATGGGATAGGTTAGTACTGTAGTTTCTGAAATGAAGGAGGTACTTCGATGAGAAGCGATACAAGATCAGTAGCAGTAACCCCCCATTTGTTTGTCCATAGTACCGCAGGAAAACTGTGGATGCTGGTTTTTGAATAGATTAGCTTAGTAAGTTAGATTAGTACCGTAGTTTCTCCAATGAAGGAGCTGTTTCGATGAAGAAGCGATACAAGTTGAACTGTCGCCATGATGATCAGTAGCAGTAAACCTCCCATTAGTTTGTCCTACGCCTAGTACCGCGGGAAAACCGTGGATGCAGGAAACCCGACTTTGCACGCGTTCGTAATTTTTTTCTGCATATTGTATTACACCACAAAATCCTTCCTCATTTATCGCTCTTTCCATTAGGGAAAACCGTATCAAAATACTTTGGGTGAATAAGAAGTTTGTGGAAAACCAGACAGAGGCGAATATCATATTGAAGATTAAACACGAACATACTTTTAAGATAAAAGTTATTTACTCATATTTTATTCAGATACAAATAGAAAGGTTCTCAGAAATCCTTGCATTCTCCGTGGGTAAAACATTTACATCAGATTAAAATACTTGGCCCATTCACCACATATTGCACAGTGTTACGAAATTGTTTCATATCTCTAGGAAGTTTATTTGTCTTACTTATGAATTCTAGATCTTGTATCATTTTCTTCGCAGTTTATTAACGACTCGTCCAACTTCACGTTGCTTCAATTTGACTAAAGGAATACTCTCGTCCAAAATACCTCAGTGCCAATGTATGTTGCCAGTGATTGGCGTGTGGGAATAAAACGTGGTTTCTAATTATGGACCGTATTAGCTGTGAATATGCTGGGGGTTACTCTGCAAGGTCGAATTAGATATAAGAAGACTTAGGATTAGTTAGTTGAAGTGGAAATGGACAGACAGGCCGGAAGGTTTTCGAGTGGAAACCATGAACAAGCAAGAGCAGCGAGACATTCACCCACAAGATCGAGAGTCAACTTAGGCTGGAACTTAAGTTAACGCTGGAACGAGGCTGCTTCTGAGCGTTCCTACTCGGTTTATATTTTTTTTATGTATTTCTCTTCAGAAACAAAAAAAAACATGGATATGTTATGGATATGAGAGTTGACTGACTGACGACCATAAAATTTACAGGACCGTTAGAATAGGGTGGAATACCTTGAGAGCTAATTATTATGTCTAATCCACATAATTACAGAGTGACCTACGTGTCCTAGAAACCTAGTAAAAAATTTAAATTTTTGTCTGTAAACACAAAAAATCTTAATAATATCATGTCATTTAATCATACATAGTCAAAAAACTAACAGTTTCGAATCTTTTACATAATGCAGTACAGAGGTCCCGTAATCATTATAGGCTTGTAATAATAGTTTATGAAAAGAAAGTAAAAAAGAACAATAACAACTATGTTATAGAATTTTATTTAGAAACAAAAACAGCCGCATGAAATATTAGTCAAGAATTGTGTGCGACGTAAGCTACCTTGCCATTCGGAAAGTAATACCCGAGAGTCGGGACACTTGGAAATGTTTGTTTTATTTCCCTTACAAAACAACAGACTGTATGCTGTTATGATTTATCGTACTTTTTTTCTTACTAATCCTCCTCTTGTGCATTTACGCATTCATTTTAAATTAAATTAATATTGGCGCGATTTCGTCTTCGTATTCCTATAAATTATAGCCTATGTTTATTCTGAAATATAAACTATATAAGTGTGGACTGTAAAGCTTTATCAAAAGCGTTCAGTAATTTTTGCGTGAAAGCGTGACAAATTTTCTCATTTATCATGTTAATAAATTAATAGGATTAGTACGGCTAATGTATTGTGAAGACTTAATTGCCCAACACAAATTTGTCCTCAAATACACTGTCCACTAATTTTCCGCGTTAATAAATTATTGTAGAATCTTGAATTTTTTTTTTGTTAAGATCGACAGACAGGTTGACGGTCCACTTGATGGTAGGTGGCTACAGTCGCCTATAACAAAAGAAACGCCAAAGCTGCTACAAGTGCGCTGCCGACTACAGTAGGATTAAGGATAAGGGATTAGGAGGGGATAGGGAAATTGGCTCTGGCATCTCTTACTCACTCACCGAAACACAACAGCACACGTGCTGTTATTTCACGGTGGTCTTTCTATAAGGGGATGGTTACTGCCGCCAGACGGGCTGCCCAAATGACTGCGAAACGCAGTGTGCCCTGCCACTACTTTCCAGATCCAGACCAGAGCCAAATAATATTTAAGTGAAATACATAAACTTTGATATGTTTTATATATGTACATATTAATAATAGTAAATAACGAATAATAGAATGTTAATATACATAAAAAGCAATTTAATTTGTCTAGTTAGTCTAGCTATTCAAAGGGGGAACGCTGCCAGTATCTTCGGAACCTTGTCTAAAGGGACTCCTTTTAATAATATATTATAGTTATTATATTAAAATTAGGACTTTCGATTATAGTTTATATTAGTTTATTATAATTAATTTATACCAATTTCAATATTTATACCCAAACGATGTTAAGTATGATTTAATTTGTCGTATGTTTCAAAATTCCTCCACTCTTCCAGAAATATTGTGCCCAATGCGTTCACAACGTTAAGCTAACTGTGAGATTAGCAGCGTTTTTGATTTATCGTTGTGATAAGCAATAAATATATGATTATGATTAGTTGTTTTTTCCAGGTAATCTCCAAAATACTTAACGAGTTTGTCTTTTTTTTTTTTTTTTTTTTTTATTATAGATGGGTTTGCTCTTGACCAGCATCTATCCATGTAGGAAGGATGAGGCCGAAGATGGAGCGAGCTCACCCAGAAGATGCCTATTCACTCGAACCTTGAAAAGATTTGGGTTATATGAGCTCGGAAATACAGACGCCGGCAGGGAGTTCCAATCCTTAGCAGTGCGCATCACAAAAGATTCTAAAAGATTCAAAAGATTTCTAATGGATACCTGAAACCGAAAAGACTGAGAGGTGAGTTTACTGTCTCGCTGAAAACGATTCATCTCATGGGGCTACTTTTTTCCATTCTATAAAATAAATGAAACGTTTCAAAATATTTCTTAAAAAGGCAGTTTGTAATACCTGAAAATATTTCTGCATGAGTTTGCAACTTCCAATTTACTAAAACGCGTCGTATTTTCCCAAAAAATATACGAGTAAATAATTCATAAGCTATTTCACAGTTGCAATGGAGAGCATCTCAAAAATCAAATCACTCAGCCTCCGTAGCGAGCTACGCTGCTACGGCGTAGCTTCTACGCCCTGCAAAATTCATGATCTCCCTTTTGAAGTGGAAACTCCTGTACACCTGTCAGGAAAGCATGTTTGTGGTTGTTTAAAATGTGAAATATTTCCTTTTAGAACATAGAATTTGACCTACTTTCGCTTCGAAATACGTTTCGGATCTTAAATAAAAATAAAGTAACTAGAAAAAATATTAAATGTTCCAATTGAAATTTCAATTAATTACTAATTCATTTTGTCTTTCGGGGTCGTCTCAAGTTCTGCATTATATAAAATATCTAACAAATAATAATATTTCATAAACTGCACATGATAGGGTTTTAACATACATTATTATTTATTAATATTATATAAAACAAGTGTATTATATAAACTAATATTATACAAACTGTTTTAAACTGTCTGTGAGGTAGATTGTGAGGTCTGTCACGGCTATAATTAACTCTAAAATTAACATTTGCTTATTAAGAATTGATATAGAAGCAACAACCTATTTCTATAAATTTGAGGTCGTCGAGGAACATATTAAATAAGCCTAATCGTATTTATAGAAGCATTAAAAACTGTTTCTTTTTATTGAAAGGTCGGCAGAATAGCCATCATCTATAACAAAAGTAACGCCAGGAGTAATTCAATTACGCTGTCGAACTTAATAAACTTAAAGGCTAAAAAACTAAAGTAGGTATAAAAGAAGGACAGGCTCTCAGTTTGTAACTAGATTGTCTTTAAAAAATAATATTGATTTTTAATGATATTAATTCACTTCAAAACTTTCACTCTAAATTTATTAGAGACAAAAACATTTTTTTTTTAATTTAATATATATGTCCAAAATGATTTAATGAAATATCTTACCGAAATATAGTAATTAATTGGAATAGTTGACTCGAGTTTGCTATTGTATTTTTTTTAATTAAGTTTATAAAATATTCACATGGTCTACACTTAGTTGAGGCAATGTTTTTGTACCGTAACATCTCATTTGTGCACGGCTGCGTTGATCGCGCCTGGATGTGTATCCGAAAAAAGTAAGGATGCGAGCCTAAACGACGGATGACAGTCATTGTGTTTCCGATGGATGACACCCCCATTACCACATCTCCAAAGAAAGTCTTCCTCTTTTCTCTCTCCCGTGTCGTCCACGTCTCCGCAGCATAAAGGAATGCATAAGCTATTACGAGACGTCTTTTTGTGGTCTTTATCTGTTATTCCATATCTTCTTGAGCTTATATATGGACAACCCATAACAATATAATATAACGTGCAATTCAGTTCGCTGAGACAACCTAGTTATTACTTAAATGTCTATTATGTGACTTAAAAAATTAGACCTTGTTAAAACGACAAAATTTTATTTAATTGACTTAGATAACTGAGGGGAGTGGTCGTGGTGTACAAAATATTGATCTCGTTTGTTCTCACGTAGTTCCCAAGGGGAAAAGTATCGATCTGGATAACCCCAGGGAGGGGTGAGTACAACGCACTTTGTATGTAGTGTTTCACCGTTATCATTCAAACAGTGTGTAAACTTAACGGTATAACCTCCATAGTAAGTTACAAGAAAGGCATACAAAAATGACTTTTTAAAGAAACATCATCTTTTGACATCATCAACATCATAAAATAAGTTTTAATTTAAAGTCAATTATATTTCAACATGAAACGCCAAGGCTTTCTATGCTTCTCCTTTAAATGTATCTAAAGGGTCAAATTTCGAAGACCACGAAACAAGAATAAAATCTGAAAATAATGGAACGCTCTAGCTTTTCCGAGTCAAAATTTACAATAAACGGACATTATGTGACGTAGCTAAACTACTTCAAAATGGCGGTGCTTCTCCCTCCACCACAAGCAATGCGTCACAGTACTCACTCAACGTAACGAATTCTTTTTCTTTGATCCTTTAACTATCCCATTGTGAATTTTTGTATATATATATATACACTCACCGGCACGGAATCTTGGCCAACACAGAAATTTGCGATAGTTTGCATTTTAATAATTTTTCATCCATAAACACGGAGCAGGTGTGTTCAATAAGTGTATCTTTTATGGTTTTAATCCCTTTTTAATGCTATTTAACTGTTTACCTTCCCAAAAATAAAGTTTAAATAAAACCAAACGTTTTCACACAAAATCTTAACTTACATCACTCAATTTTAAAACACTAGGAAATGCGGGATGACTAATTTTTCATTATTGTTTACACATTTTAATATCGGGTAATTCCTCCTCTAGCCCTGATAACTGCCTGCATTCGATCTGGCATGCTTTGGATAATGTTTTTGACCTCAACTTGCGGTATATCGTCCCATGCGCACCCAGCAGCATTTCGGAGCTCAGCAAGTGTCCGTGGTGGATTAAATTGTTTTTTTATCTTTTCTTTAAGCATGTTCCAGATATGCTCTATGGGGTTTAGGTCAGGACCATGAGCTGGCCACTCCAATTTTTGAATTCTGACCTCTTGAAGATATTCATTGACGCAATGTGCGACATGTGGGCGCACATTGTGCATTAGGAGAAATTGGTGAATTAGGAGAAATTGGTCTTCTCCAATGAACCCCGAAAACGGTAAAACATGATCCTGAAGGATCTCTTCAATATATCGAGCAGCAGTTAGCCGGTTGTCGATGATAGCCAACTCGGTACGAGCATCGAAACTTATTCCTCCCCACACCATTATGGAACCACCATGAAAACTCACAGTTTGTGTAGTGGTGATGGGTAGAAAGCGTTCTCCTCTTTTTCTCCACACTCGTTTACGACCATCTGGTGCACGTAAAGCTATCCTACATTCGTCAGTGAACAAAACCTTAGCCCACTGCTCGTGAGTCCAGTTGGTATGTACTTGGGCGAAACGAAGTCTTGCTACTCGATGTTGTCTGAGAAGCTCTGGACCGCGTGCTGGTCTACGGGCTTTCAAATTGACTTCCTCCATACGTCTTCTCACCGTACGCTCGCTAACATTAACACCTCTCGTGATTTGGAGTCGCGAGCGGATTTCAACTGCAGTGAGGAAGCGATTTCGCAGAATTTCAGGGACAATAAAGCGGTCATCGCGGGCCGATGTGCATCTTACACCTCCACTACCTGGTCTACGGGTGTAGCCGCTAGTCTCCTGGTATCGTTTCAATGCATATTGCATTGATGAACGTGGTACGTTAAGCGTTGTAGCCACTTCGCGTTGTGTCAACCCTTGGTTGATTAATGCCACGGCTTGTGTGCGCTGAGCTGGCGTTAAGGGCATATTTTTACGTTTTTTAGCACCTTCCTATGTTGGACTATAAGCACAAAATGACAGATGTTTGGTAACTGAATAGCACACAATTTTTAAAATACGGAGTTTCAAATTCAACTTAGTCGCTCAAATGACTCGATTCAACTAAAGCTTAAAACAAATGCCAAATTGCACTCAAACATGATAAATTACCCTCTTGAACTAATGGGAAGTACATATGTTATCGCTAAATAAGCGCTTGACCAAGATTCCGTGCCGGTGAGTATATATATATATATATATATATATATATATATATATATATATATATATATATATATATATATATATATAATATTGCCTCTCACTATGGGGGCAAATTTAAAGACGTGTTCACGTCTTCAAATGGTTACTTCGATATTTTTCAGGAGTGCTGCCAAGGTTATGCCAAGGTTATCCGAGTTATGTTTCTTTTCATGTTATGGCCTGCAAGCAATCTGACATTCCACTTGATGACATGGCTATCGTTGTCTATTAATCCAATTGTATATGATATACATACACTAGGATCATAACATATAGTTTAGTTGATAGTTATTAATGACATGAATTGTATGCCGTTCTTTGAATTGATCAAAATAAATGTTGTTCAATATTGACGTTTATTGACAGATTTGTCTCTGCAAATGTCCTCAGTGGCTCTAGTATGAGTTTACGATACTACACCAATACTACACTCGCTAGCGAGAACGTAAAACTTTTGTATGGGAAATCGTGAACTGTCAATGTCAAATTATCAATTTTCCATATAAATGTTTTACGCTCTCGCTAGCGAGTGTAGATCGTAAACTCATGCTAGAGCCACTGGTAGACCTTACTCATCGAAACACAACAGCACAAATGCTCACGGTGGTTGAAAGGGGTGGTTACTGCAGCCAAAACTGCGAAATACAGTGTGCCCTGCCATTACCTATCCTTTTTTTCCATATTAAATAAATAATTTTCCGTAGTCATAGGAGCCTCATCATCATAAAATGGTCAGGGCTTCCAAAAGCTTAACATGATTTCATTTCTTTGGCTTAAAAAATTTTGAACAAAATGTCGATTTTTCATTTAGTGGCCTTCTGTTAACTTCTGTTCTTCTGTTAACGTCAATTAATTTAAATTGTCAATTTAAATTAACTGATTCGCTGTGATGTGTGCTGTCTCACTCCCACCATATACCTATCCATATACCGCAAGCCGCGAGCGGCCATTTAAAATCGCAATTAGTCTAAGCAAAATATCGTAAAGATAACACGCGTACGGACTCATCCCGCCGATCTCGATCCGCGAGATTTGTATTATACTTGTAATTTATCTAATTGGTCCCGCTTCGCGCTCCGAATCATCGAAGTGGAGAAGTGCTGGAGTTTCTGGACTCTTGTGACGGGCCCGTTGCAATCTTCGCAGCTGGAAGACCAAGTACTCTGTGACTAACGATGTAGGTGGCATTACATGTATGTACCACCAATAAAAAAATACAATCAATTTTTTACAATCGAAAATATTACATACTCGAGCGGGACCATCTACTAAATAAGCAAATACATATGTACAATAAAGTACTTGTTGTTATTATTTAGAATAAATTGAAATAATATAATTTTTGTTTTATTATTCCTTAAAATAAATAAATTTCGGAGTAAAACGTTATAAATTAGAACGAGGTTTTCCAGCAAGAGGTTTTCTTTAATAGACCACTGAAATGGTTTTCTAAACAAAGAAATTACCTACTGTCATATTAAATGTTGTGGGCACGAGTTAGTAAGTTTGTAATGTGTGCGTGAATGCCGCGTCAGCTTTATTCGTGTGGGTATGATTGCAGCACAATAAATGAAGTTGTATTGTGTTAATGTTAGTACAGCCCATTATAACATTTCTATTTGTGCCACTATAGTTTCATTTCTAGGTCCAACCAATCTTTAGTCCTTATCAGGCTTTTTTTTAGCATCGTAAATTTTTCCGTGAATTTTGAGATGTATTAAAATATTTGTAAAGGGTGATCAGTTTTGTACGGAGATCGGGCGATCAGTGTATGATATTTTTGTATTAACGGTGAAAACTTCTACCATTAGGTAAGAAGAAATTATAGATTTTACTTGGATACATCCCCATTCACAAAATCTGAAATACTCACAGGAACTTTTATTACCAAATTCTCCAAAGTGTGTGTAAAAAATGACCTAGGTTTTGAACGATGTCCTTTTGCCTGGTTTTTTTTTTAATATTTTTTTTATATATAGACTTTTTTATATTTTTGTACAGTCGCTATACATCTCGCCCTAAACCATTAAACTCCATAAGATGACGTAATGAACTTATGGGGCAAAAGAATTTTGCAAGAGAAATCCTCGCGAGTTCGCGGCCAAATGCTTGGTTTCTCGTGCAGTCCCTCGAGATCCTATGTCTTCAATGTGAGGATGCACCGAGTGGCCATGAGGGACTCTTCGGTTAGTAAAACGTGCGAGTCGGCATGACATTAAATATTTCCTGGGCACACTCCGAGGTATATGCGACAGATTACAGAAAGTAAAGCGAACATCTAGGCTGTTTTAATAATATTGTTAACTAATAGAAAATAATTATAATAATAATTTAGAAAAATGTTCTTTGCTGCTACCGCAATGTAAATGTATTGCAATTTGCAATAATGAAATGTTTATATTACACTAGCCGGCGCCGGCGACTTCGTCCTTTTAAAAAATATAATGCCTGACAAAATATATGAGCAATTTTTTTTTCAATTTTTATGCTGTTATAGTTTTGCGACACGTTGGATTTCCATTTTTAAATGATTACTTGGGAAATAAAAGGTACCCTATATTGTTTTTTGTGTCCCTGACAATGTGTATATGCGAAATTTCATGATGATCTGTTGAATAGTTAGGGCATGAAAAGGTAACAGACAGACAGAGTTACTTTTTACATTTATAATATTAGTAGGTAGGAATTTGAATGGTGAGTGAACGTCATGTCTTATAATGATAAAGTTCAACAGAAACCGCCGGTCCTTAAAATCTTTGTCTGATTAAATCATAAGCAGTCGCTCGCTCATGCAGACGGACGCCTAATAGGATTATTATCCGAAGACACCGAATATATATTGCTTGTACGTGTACCTTTAATGTCATGTACATATATGGCTGTACATATATGACTTGTATTACATATATGGCTATCTTGAAACATAAGGAAATAATTTTCTAATTTTTTTTAAAATATATGCTTGAAATATATCTAGTTTCAAAATGAAAAATTTGAAAGAGTTCCCTTACAAAACGCATCAAACAAATTAAAAGATGTGTAATTTTTACATAAGTCTATTATCTACGTGTTTTATTTTTTCTAATTTAACTCATAGGTATTTGAAACGACTTAACGAGTTATTTACTATTATAGATTTTTTTTTTCATGCGAGAAAAAAAAAATCTATAATCTCTTTTCAAATTAATTTCAAAGGGATTTTTTTTAAATTACTATTAAGAAACAGTGATAGCCCAACCAGTGGGTTCAACACACGGCTGAGAATGCGGCAGACGCAAAAGTTGTAATCCCAGTTAGGTGTACATTCAGAGGAATGATTTTAAATTTCATGTGTATTTTGCTTGCTCTAAGGGTCTTTTCACACCGGAACGCGATGCGGAGTGTACTTTTTAAGACAACAATAGAATATAGAACTTATTTACTACACTAAAAGGTACACAGTTCAATGATTTATGTGAAGTGACGCGACACAGAGTGAAGCCGCTGACACTACTCGCGTACTGACTGAACTGTATTGTATACCTTTTCTTTTTAGTAAATTATGTCTTGCTTGCATTGGTAAGTACGCATGGCGTCGCGTCCCGGTGTGAGCTGAACCTTATGGTGATGAAAAACATCGCTAAAAATTTGCACGTGTTAAAAGGTTTGTATTTTGGGTTATAATAGCACATTAACCCTAACTAACTCCCGACTTTCTATTGAGCTCAAACACGCTATATCTGCAGTAAATTGCTGAGGAGTTGGCTGTCTCGGAGACTACTTGGTGCTGTAACATCAGATCAAGGTACACATCATGGAAATACCACCGAGGTGTTGTATACCAAATTTCACATCAATCGAACTTGTGGAAGTTAGTGAAATCCCTTCGTCGACTAGAAAATGGGTTGATTATCTTCAAACGCCGAACAGATATCCATAGACTACGGAGCCAGGAGCCATCTCGATCACGTTAGCTTTCAAACTAAAAAAAAATCATCAAAATTGTTCCCATCTGTTTGGGAGCTACAATGCCACACACATGTCGAAAATATATGATAGATATTAAAACTAGCTGTTGCACGCGACTTCGTCCGCGTCTCTTTATAAAATACTATGCTACTCGCTGATAATGTAGCTTTCTATAGCTGAAAGAATTTTTAAAATCGGTCCAGTAGTTTTTGAGTTTATTCATTACAAACATAGATACATACAAATCTTTTCTCTTTACAATAATAGTATAGAATAGATGAATTCTTGAAATTTTAACCATAATACTTTGGAAATCATGACAACGTTAGGATACTGTACAAAAAGTTGTTCCTTTTATAACTCGTAGCTAGTGGAGTGCAGAGATGGCTGCGTCCGCTGGTCATCCAGCTAATTGGTTGCATCGGACATTGACACGTGAAGTTAGCAGCCGCCCGTTGTGAGGGGAATCCCCCCCTTGGAGGATTAATTGGCGAAAAAAATCGTTTGAAGTCCACACTAGGCTCACGGGAAAGTGATATTTATGAAATATACTCCTTGAAAATGTTGGTAGACGAGAGCTTCTATACACTTGTATAGTGAACAATCCTAACTTTGACAAATTTAATATTGTAAAATGTACTTGGCTTAGCAATAAATATATTCTGTGATGTACCACGCTTAGTAGGTAATAAGCAAGTTACTATCTACTATTTTGGGAATAGTTAACTTTTATGTAATATTACTTTAAACTTATTTAATATTAGAGAATAACTTTGTTGCCTTATAAAAGGTTCCGATTCGCGTTTTGATGAACTTTAACAGTAATAACGGCATCTAATTAAAATGAAATAACTATTGCTACACACACTAGATAGCGTTTCACACACTAGATAGCGCTTTAGGTTGATTTTTTACTAGTGTCTAGCCTCTTCGTTTATTTGTTTGTGCAATATTAGTCTAGTTACAATGACATTGACTTGTTATATTAATTAACTCAAAAATGATTTGAAATCTGTCAACATATCTTCTCTAGGTATAAATTAGTTTCTAATTAATTATACGGACAGATATTTCTGAAAAAAATTGACTGATAATAAAAATAGGATTCAACTTTCAACTAAATAGATAAACTGATAGAAATGTCGGTGTTTCTGTAATAAATCTATCTGTAAGTGTCCGTGTCCGTGTCCGTGTCCGTGTCCGTGTCCGTGTCCGTGTCCGTGTCCGTGTCCGTGTCCGTGTCCGTGTCCGTGTCCGTGTCCGTGTCCGTGTCCGTGTCCGTGTCCATGACCGTGTCCCTGTCCGTGTCCGTGTTCAAGTTATAATATAACCCTCACGATTTATCGGACAATAATTGGCAACAATTTCCCTACTGATAAATGAATATCACAAAACTATTTGGTAATAAAATTGACAAATAAAAAGACAAACAATAAGAGCTTTGACGATTTTAGATTTTTTTTCATATAGACTAAAATACCCTATTAAAACATCCAAACAAGATAAAACTTTGAGAAGTTCTTTTCCAAAGTTGACCCTGCCCGGAATCGAACATGGCACCCCCGAGTCAGCAATAAGTTCTTGACTTGACCAATAAGCTCGTTAAGATGGCTAATTCATAGTTCAAAAGATATCATTGATATTGATATAATTGGTAGATTTAGTATTAGTTTGACAATACTACTAAAGATTCTATAAATAGATGTTAAAATTCTGTTGAATTTCGAGTTCGGTATTTAAATGGTGCTTTTAATTTCCTTTGCCATTAGCTGACAAGGTTTTACTCTCAAATGGTAGTGCAGTATAAAATTGTTTCAGCCAGCAACATTTCGAACTAAGTAAGTACGCTCTTGTAGCAGTTCTCAGCAAGTTCTCCAGATTACTACCGATATTTACTGCACACCAAATGCAATTAGCCTTCAGATAAACTGGCCGAGTTAATTTTGAAAGTAACTTACTTTTGCAGGCCTTGCCAGCTCCGTTTAGTTTAGAGATACTAGAAATTCTTAAAATAAGTATAATTCGGTATCACATATTTCAAAATCACTTCACATCACACCTCTGTCGAATTATTCAGCCAGCTCCATATCGTTTTGCTGGACGATTTTGATTACACTTGTACAGTTCTGCTTCTATCAGCTGCGAACAGCCGTCATAGTGGATGGGACGATTCATCACCGTCGATTCTTTGCCAAGCCATTTCAACGCCGGCCGTTTTATCGCCGGCCATTTCATCGCCGTTCGTTTTGGTCTATTGTTTATCATGCGCAGTATTGGAGAAAGCAAAATAATTACTACCAAATGTTTATCGTCAGTAAAGACGTAAATTTTCATAGAATATGATGTATTTTAGTTTTATTTTAGCAAATTACATTATTCCGAAATCGAAGTACTTGTTTTGGCAAAAAGGCTATTACAAAATGTGTTACAGTATTGATTGTACTGGAAACGTGTGTGACATAATTTTTTTTGAGTGATGCTAATATTTTAAGTCAACGGCGATGAAATGGTCGGCGTCGAATCGGCCGACCATGAAACGACTAACGATGAAATGGCGATGGTGAAAGGGCGGTGATGAATTGTACCCGTCATAGCGTGCTACGAGTATATCATTTAAAACGGTTCTATTGGCTGCGTACAGTGCTGAATGACTAGGAATCTGTGCGAGTCGCAACTTGTCTACGAGGAGTTGAAAATGTCCCCGTACAGCGCTGTTCACTGTCGTTAAATAAAACACGCTTGTCCTCAATTTTGCCTGTTTGGCGCGAAAGCTGAAATTATGCGTAAGCATCTCCTTAGAAAACAGGTTTTTTTCTATGAACAAAATCTGAATTGACCTGAATAAATGTAGTTACTCCCTTAAATCTTAAGTGTGCGCTACCAGTGATGAAAATTTATGACACTGAAACTTGGACCCTGACTGTTGGCTTGATGAAAAATCTCAAAGTTCCTTAACGTTTTTTGCTCATTGTTTAACTGCTAGACAGTTAACTGCTCATTGTTTAACTGCTAGGTGAACTAAAATCAGTATCATCGTCAAAGCTCTTAGAATGAGGTTGATGTAAACGGGCTACATATTATCTCTTTCAGACATAGCTACGTAGCGAAGACCGCCGAGGTTTTCCTCGGCGAGATATTCTTTAGTAACGATCACGTACCGAGAGATGGTACGCCAGACTACCTCCACTTGGTGGCCTGACATAGTCTCACATAGAAAATGTCGAGGGGAAAAATCTATACTAATATTATAAAGCTGAAGAGTTTGTTTGTTTGAACACGCTAATCTCAGGAACTACTGGTTTGAATAGAAAAATTCTTTTTGTTTTGAATAGTCCATTTATCGAGGAATATATACATCACGCTACGATAAATAGTATTATATATAAGCAGTGTCCAGTACCGCGCGCCCCATGCGCATGCCGCCGCCGCCGTATGGGCCACAGCGAAGGGTGGCCGAGTTCAGCTAGTACACAATAAAGTGTGGTTCATTGGTGTATCTGAGAGTTACACTTTCACGCCTCAACTACTCACTCGATCATCATGAATATTTGCATATATGTACGTTGTCAGGCATACAGAACAATACTATTTCCGAGGTATCATCCGAAAATAAATATAAAAAAATCAACGCCTACGAAAATATATAATCAATAAAAATTGAATAATTTTTTAACAGAATAAGAGGCACGGACGAAATCGCTGGCAAACGCTGGTGATTCAATATTATCATTAAATATAATAATATTCCTAAATATATATTTTTATATATTAATAAATATATAAAAATATATACTTAGGAATACAAATTCATGTATCTTATTAATGGTAAGTAAAACATAAACATTTAAATTATTTTATTAATTCAGGTTTAGTTAGAAACTGTTGTGAAGTTGATAAGAAAGTTTAAAAAAAAATATTTGTGGTCAAATTATGTTATACGTCCCACGAAACGAAGTTAAATCTTAATGCTATACAAAACATTTTAATAATACAGCCGCTCGTCCCATTCCCATTCATAAATATTCATAATTTTAGACATTGCAATTAGACAAACGGACTTCCGAGTATTATGATAATGTTGCTTTCCTTTTTCACTTGACTGCACCTAAAAGGTTTATCATTTTATATTATAAAGATTTGTATAAAGTCTTACTTTCAGAGTAACCAGAAACTGGATTCATTTATAATTGAACGCCGTAAACAAAAACAAACAAGCTGCATCATTTTGTGTACCAAGAAGACATAGTCTATTGAGTAATGACTCCTTATGTCCCGCAGTTCCACTTCCGTTTAATTTAAATTGGTGTACCATGTATTTACATAAATGTAGCCGGGGATCGAACTCGGATCTCTCGACATGATAAGCCGTGTCTACACCCACTGCGCCACCAACACTTTAATTTTAATTTTAAACCAGCATCATAACGTCAGAGACAAAAATATCAAGGCGTCCAATAAGTTACGACACTAACTTACTATTTTACGCAGAATAGTAATGGCGCGAAAATACGCTGGTAGCCTGGAGATCCGCTCGCAGAGAGAAGGCATGGTCTGTAGATTGGACCAGACACTGAAAAATATCTCCGACTGGGGTGACGCTAATTTGGTCAGTTTCAATGAAAGGAAGACTCAAGCGTGTCTTTTTTCAGCGAAACGAGGTCCTATTGACCTGAGTCCGACATTTCGGGGAGTGACTGCTCCAATCTCGGATCATCTCCAACTCCTTGGTGTGGACCTTACAGCCGATCTGAACTTCGGTAGGCACATCGAGTCCATTGCCAAAACAGCTGCCAAAAAGCTTGGCAATCTTTCCAAGGTGAAACGGTATTTCACTGCGGGGCAGCTCCTGGACTTATACAAAACACAGGTCCGGTCTTGCATGGAGTACTGTTATCACCTCTGGGATGGGTCTGCCCGTTACCAACTGGCCGCACTGGACTCGATGGAAAGGCGAGCAAAGAAGCTTATTGGCAACGACACCCTTGTTGATTCCTAACTTCAAAGCCTGCAGCATCGCCGAAAAGTAGCTTGCCTATCGATTTTCTATCGTCTACACTATGGAGAGTGTGCATCTATTCTGTACGAATTAATCCAACCGGAACCGTTCCACTTGCGGACCACTAGGCGTGGGCGGGGGTCTCATCCCTTCGTGGTCGATGTACCTCGATCACGCACGAAGCGTTTCAGTTCCACCTTCCTTGTTCGGACTGCAAAGCCTGCGTCTGTGTTCCCACAGAACTACAACCTCGGGGTCTTCAAAACCAGGGTAAATGGGCATTTACTGGGTAAGCGTGGTCCATCTTAGGCCGCATCTACACCTCACATCAGGTGAGATAGTGGTCAAGCGCTACCTGGATTTAATAAAAAAAAAAAACACTCAAACACGCACGCACGCACGCAACAGCACACACACACATGCACATGCAAGTGCATATATTCAGGGTTGCAATATTAGCACACAAGACACTCGACATTACATCAATAACTTAAACATAATCTCTAATTACACTGTCAATACGGTTGCTATAATCTATGATGGAACAATTGGGAATCACTACAGTGGACTGAATCAGCATCACGTTCAAATTATATACTGAACTAGCACGACATCTGTATAACCACAGCCATTGAAACCATCGAATAATTCCATAATCGAGTTGGCATTCAGGAACACGGGTGAATATTCATACTACTCGATGCAGTAATTGGATACGCGAGTGGACGCTCGATCACTACCGATAAATGGGAAATAACATTTATCAACTGTTATACGCAACCGTAACCACCGAATAATAGAGTTGAAATTCGTTTAGGATATCCCAATCGCAACAGCAAATGTGACTTTGTTACCTCTGAATGCGTCTGAGGTATCGGCTATGTTATGCTTAACAAATCGTTGTAATGTAAAAAAATTAAATTTACACTTTTCAAGTGCGATCTGTAAGTAAAAAAAAAACATTATATGTTAGCACGAGTTCAATTGTGAGGTCCTTCAACATATAAAAAAATCAATAATTAATGGAGGTCCCGCCATAGAAAGCAAACAACAGTTGTTCAGAAGGGCAGTCTAATAAGTGTTTTATTATATAAAGGTCATCAAACTGGCTGACGGTCCACTTGATGGTAGGTGGCTACCGTCGCCTATAACACATGCAACGCCACAGGTGCTGCAAGTGCGCTGCCGATTATATAGCAGGATTAAGGATAGGGAAATGGGCTCTGGCATCCCTTACTCACTCACCGAAACACAACAGCACACGCGCTGTTATTTCATAGTGGTGTTTTCTGTAAGGATGTTTTTACTGCCGCCAGATGGACTGCCCATGTGATTGCGTAACGCAGTGTGACCTGCCACTACTTAAATAAATATTAAGTTACTTACACTTAATAAGAGAAGCTAAAATATCGTAAAAAAAAGATGGATGTCATTAAAATATGGTGTTAGAAGCGCTTGTTGAATATAATACGTACAATTTTTGATGCTGGTGATACTTTATAGACTTTCGTCGATTGTGCAAATGCAAATCTTTGAACTTGTTGGACATATAATCCGCAATAAAAGCTCTTTGGAACAATTAATGATACAAGGAAGAGTGGAGCGTCAGCGCTCTCGCGGCCGATCACACACAAGATGGACACATTTTATTAAATCGTCTATGTAATGTTTCCTTACTGAGTCTACGGACAGTGCCACGAATAAGAGATGGTGAAATCTCCCAGAAGAAAAAGGAGGAGACATTATTAAAAGTCGCTATAAGGTTCATCCAATTATTTCTCCATCAGGATATAACGCTGCATGAAAAGCTGTATTTAATTTTGTAGTACAATTTTTTAATTGACAACAGATAGGACGGTATTACGGTGATTGTCTCGATAGTGTAAAAAATATTTGAGAATAAGCTGGTATTTGAATTTAAATTGAAACAACACAACAATTATCTTAAAAATACTCATGGATGCTTATTTTTTTAATTAAAAATAGTATTTATTTATTTATTTATTATTACATGGCCTCCAACGAGGCAGGCACCGAAAAAAACACACAACAAGGAACAGGAAAAAATAACATGGCAGATGCCGCCGCAATTAAAGGAGGCACAGCCTACGCCAATAAAAGTCGAAGTAGCATCCCGGCAATAAAGTTAGAAAAAAAAAAAGAAAAAAAAAATGATCAAAAAAATTATGAAAATTTATCAAAAAATGTATCAAAAATTCATCAAAAAAAAATCATACATAGAAATATGAAAATAATTATTTAGCCAAGCGATGTTCTTGTTGCATTTCTGACAATAATGTGGCATTTCAAATCAATTCGAATAATAGCCACTTTGTTGGCATTTATATTTAATAATACCAACTCCACACAAACCCGGGGGGTTTACAGGGAACACAAAAATCAATACATCTGTCTGGGAGGGTGTATCCCTCTGAAATCCCCTCTGCCCTTGCATTCGCGTCAAAATATCTGCATTTGAATCGTCCAAAAATTTCAATCTCACTGCAACGTGCCAGTGAATTTATGAATGTCGTGTTTATATTGCTTACATAGCTGTCTTCGTAAATATCAAGTCTTTTTATTCACAGAAGCAGATGAATTATAATTTATTTCTGTATAAAACTAAAGTGTTGTTGGACCTCCTTACCCTAATATTAGTTGAGTTGTAGACTGGGTGCTGTCGATTATTGTACTGTTATTTTAAAATATTGAAACGTTTATATTTATTTCTACTAATGAATTTACTTGTCTTCCATGTGCAGGAAGACCGGATAAAATACCCAATTAAAGAAAAATTAAGTCGTTAGAAACTGTTTACGGATATCCGAGCGTTTTGACGATATATGGCCATGCAAAAATCGTCCCTATTACATCTAATAGCCATCTTTCAAGAAGCACCTTGTGATGCAGATATTTATTTATTTATTTGATCATATATATTATAAAATATATCGCTGTCCTCTTGTCTGTTTCTCCTATAACTTCTCCTAAATCACCCAACAGATTTTGATACGCTTTACAAGTCGGAAGCGTGTCGGGAGTATTTTAATAAATACATTTTAAAAATATGAGGAATAGTGATTTTTAAATTGCGCTCATTTTAAAAATCACTATTCCTCATAAGGAATATATTATAATATATAAGAATATACATTATAACCTATACTGATTATATTATTTTCCAGTCGAGCTGTTGAATTTTCCGTGTCATGTATATAACAAAATGCATTTTTATGATATTTTTCCAACATCTTGTTATATTTTCTCTCCTAAAATATTCGATAGGCGCTAATTCGAATTCCGGTAAGCTCTATCTGACTATTTCTAATATAATTGAAAGATACCTAAGTAAACCTACATTTTTTAGAAGGGAACGTATGAAATTTACCAATCTACATCAGATTAATCAAACAGAAAAGGAGCGGAATACACTTTTATTTATGACATCATTAGCGACCCGCCCCCGATGCGATTTTTTTCTGTAAATTATATAGGTACACAAAACCATAAATATAGACATAGACACAGACACAGATACAGACACAGCAATAGGCACAGACAGACACAGACACAGACACAGCATAGACATAGACATTTTGAGATACACTGAACACTAGGTAGACGTACGTTTCATTTACAAACATCCTAAGAAAATGATATTTGACAGACAACATTGCATTCAGTTAGCGAATATGAGATTTTTAATCTGCTTACGCAACCGCAATCTGTGTTGAGTGTAAATTACTGTGGATCTTCTCTGCGACGAATACGATTTACAGATGAAACGATGCGTCTGCTGTTACGTATAATTCGCGACTGAACCACTTTCCTAATTTACATTTCGTGACACGTTTTAATTTAAAACAACGAGCGATTAATTTATTTCATTTGTTACCTTAGTATTGGCAGGGCACGCTGCGTTTCGCACTCATAAATTGGACAGCGTGTCTGTTCTGGTGGCAGTAACCACCCCCTTACAGAATTCCATAGTAAAATAACAGCATGTGTACTGTTGTGCTTGGGTTAACGAATAATTGATGCCAGAGCCCACTTCCCTATCCCTTCCTAATTCCTTATCCTTAATCCTACTAAAGAGGGCAGCACACTATAGCACCTGTGGTATTGCTTATTACGGTAGCCACCTATTATCCAATGCTCTAAAAGTGTCTGTACCTTGATAAGATAAATAACAAACTGGGAATGAGGGATGAGAAAGAGATCTCAGACATGTTAGTAGCAATATGTATCCAATGGTGTAGCATTTTGTCATGATATTTGACCAATCACACAGCAGAGCGATGACGCGACACACTGTGCTCCGATTGGTGATGGGGCGCGGCGAACCACTTTACCGACATCTCGCATACTGATCACATACTTGGCATGTTTTTAATGTTATTATTAATAGTATTAATAACAACATTAATACTGTAATAACAACATTCAAAAATTACTGTATTCATTTAGTTAGTTTACTATACCTTGGAGAAAAAGATATACAACTTTTTCTCCATTGAGGTATTATAGGTTATTAATTTTATAATATTTCTAGTAAATAATAAATATTGGTTTGTTTCTAATTTATTTATATCGTGTTCAAAACAACCAAATATATGTTGAACTTAACATTTTCCATAGTTTTGCGAATTTTCCGTTGGATGAGTGGTTAGGGTGATTGCCTTAACGCTTTGTTCTAGGGTTTCCAGTTTCGATTCCTGGCAGGGTCAACTGAAAAATGAACTTTTCAAATTTAGCTCTGGATTGGATCTGGAAAGTAGTGGCAGGGCACACTGCGTATCGCAGTCATTTGGGCGGCCCGTCTGGCGGCAGTAACCATCCCTTACAGAAGACCACCGTGAAATAACAGCATGTGACTGTTGTGTTTCGGTGAGTGAATAAGGGATACCAGAGGCCATTTACCTATCCCTTTCTAATCCCTTATCCTTAATTCTACTGTAGACGGCAGCGCACTTGCAGCACCTGTGGCGTTGCTTGTGTTATAGGCGACGGTAGCCACCTACCATCAAGTACCATCAAGTGGATCGTCAGCCTGTATGCCGATCTTAACATAAAAAAAGAATATCCTACAAGCTGACTTGTACAAAATACTCTCCCGTTAAAATTCAATATAAAATAAATCAGTCCCAGTTTTATTGGGTTCGTGAGGCTGTTGACACACAAATCAAATATTGTTGATCGAATCTTCAGTGAGTTCGTTCTAAATGCTCTACCTTGTTAGGCTGGCTGGCGTGCCTCAACAATTGCTCACTTGTGATGATATTTCATTTTTCATGTAAGCATTTGACACGCCAGTAATTGACAAGTTGAAATAAAAATCGAAAGAAATTCTAAATTTAAATGAAGCGAACTGCAAACACAAACAGATTGTGACGTCACAAATTTTAATTAAAGCTAGCATTAGCAATGAAATGTTTAAAGGTGAAAATTGTAATTATTTAGGCATATGAACATGCTCAACCGAAAATATTATTTGGTTCGAGGCTCCAGCAGAATTTTTAGTGAACTGTATTATAGGGAAATGCTCACTGATTTCGGGATGACTCCGTATGAGACAACTTCACTAACGGCGTGTATTATCCAGTCTTCTAGCGTTTTGTGGAATCCAGGCTTCTTGACACGCGAAAATGGCGAAATGCAAAAATGAAGCGGTATGGATACTTTACAAGACGTACGACGATGCGCTTCCCATAAGAGGTGAGGTTAGTAGGCGGAAGACGCTGAGCGTGCGCGTCCCCATATAACGCAAAAAATATATATTATTTTTAATTTTACGGTCCAAAGACAGGCTGTCGGTCCACTTGATGATAAGTGGCTACCGTCGCCTACATAAGACAAGCAACGCCACAGGTGGTACAAGTGCGCTGCATCATAGTAGAATTAAGGATAAGGGATTAGGAAAGGATAGAAAAATGGTTATTGGCATCCCTTACTCATGCACCTAAACATAACAACTAACAACTAACCTAAACATAACAAAGTGTTCTTCTGTAAGGGGGTGATTTCTGCCGTCAGATGGACTGACCAAATGATTGCGAAACGCAGAATGCACTGCCACTACTTTCCAGAACCAGAGACCAGAGACAACTATGAAAAGTTCATTTCAAAAGTTGAACCCGGGACCCCTGAGACAGAGTGTTAAAGCAAACAAATTAACCACTCGATCAAGGGGCTCGTCTTAATCTTTATAATATAAAAAGCAATCACCGTGCGTTAGTCTCGCAAAAACTCAAGAATGGTTAGAGCGATTTTATTTGGTTTTCACTTATGGAAAGAGAAATAAACGGGGAAGGTATATATAAAAATTGCACCCAGAACGAAACTGGGAGCGGGTCACTAGTAATATATAATAATATGCTTGGAAACATTTATATGTCGAATAATAGTGAATGATTCCCTGTGATTGAAATGACTGACGCGCAGTAGCGGCTCAAATAGCATCTAATATTAGACACTTTTTCTATGAGAAAAGAAGTAACAATAATGTCTGAAAGATAAGCTTATCATTTATATGTTGTATATTATGTAGCACTAATATACAACATATAAAAGCATGTATAAAATGTAGCACTAGTACTCTTTCGCTTACTATTTATCTTAGCAGCGGAACATAAATGCTTCCTGTATGCTGTCTCTAACCTTAAGAAAATATAAATCAAAGGAGTTCCTGATTGAAAGATTATAGATTCAAAATTCATTTCAGCCCAAACTGAATTCTATTACTCCATCTAGAATGTGTGTGTAATGTATACACACGAAAAAATGAAGTCAAAACCAATATAAATGCAAATTTAAAATGTGCCGGTATAGGTGCTCTTCGTTACTTAGAAGCGAGTTCAGTTAATTTCGTTCAAGAGTCGCGAGCTGATTTATTGAGGCTTATCTTGACAAATTTATTCGGCAGACTTGTTTGATAAGATCTTCAGCGAGGTATCGAAACGCTTCGACAACTTGTGCTACGCTAACTTCCAACTCATAGGATTCTAATCTTTATGTTAACAACGATAAGAGATACAATAACATCTTATTGACGACGAAATTGTGAAGAGGAATCACGTGCAAACTGCCTGTTACACGTATTCAACGTTTTTCACGGAGCTACGTCGTAGCCAAGGCGTAGAATTTCGTAGTTTATTCGTAGATGTCCTACGCCAACTGTATTTGTGTCACGTACTAAGAATATTTTGTAAAAATTTACAATATTTTCTTGGATCACTTGTTAAGAATAATTATTAGTAAAAATTGGTAAATTGGCACGATTGGTAAAAATAAAAATGATAGATTACTAGTTTTTTAAGGCGTTGAAACAGTTATTCAAATCTTATTGCTTTTTTAATGAGTTGAAATTATTATTTTTGTAACTCGGTGACTTTTGTAGAAATCACTTTTTTCAGCATGAAAAGTAGCCTACGTGCTTTTCTGTGCCCCTGAGAACGTGTATTTCTTGATGATCGGTTGAGTAGTTAAGGGGAGAACAACAAACAAACTCACTTCTGAACTTTTAATATTAGATTTAATATTATTATATACTTGACATATTCTATTAATTAATTAATTAAATAACTACTTAATTAATTAATTAACTTTTCTTATGTTAAAATCGTGGCATAAAATAAAATTGCAAGATTCTTTTTTTCAATGAGCTGACGAAGTATCTGACCGGTGTTGGTGTCGGTGTGTCAAAAAAAATTGTATGCATATTGAGCTTATAGTAAACAATAAGTTGAAATAAGCAACAATAAGCAAACACTTTTGTTGCAACAACTACATTATATTTCTTTGGATTAAATAATAAACGTTAATTTGTTCATATTATTGACATATTTGCAATTTGTAAGCTCTTTCATAAATATTTTCATTTATGAAAGAGCTTACAAATTTCTTTATAGTTTTTCTGTTGAGTTATTACATATAAGCTCATACCCTATTTTCTCATGTCAAAGAACAGATTCTGTCTCATTTCAACACACATTATATTTTTTTGTTTTAATATTTTAGCAACGCCTAATGACGCATTGAGCAATGAGATGAAAGCCGTCCGTGTGACACAATTTCTTCACCGGCCACCTTAATTGCATTAAATATACATCTTTCGCTCATTCACAACTCTCGCGAGCTATTTCTGGGACAAATCTCTTCTTTTTGTTCGACGTTCATTTGCGAGCGAGCTTTCCTTTGTAAAGAATTTTCCTTGTAATAAGGTTATTTCGAAATAAAACAAAGCCACAATTATTTATTATTTGTTATATTATCAATGAATAGAACGGATAAACGAATAAACTAAAACGTACATAGGTACACAAAACTGTACATATTGTATACGTATCGAACCTTGAAATATTCGATGCGTGGATACCAAGACAAAGTTACCAAAACCAAAACAAAGTTAACTGTTCATTTGTTTATACCTGGTGATCTCGGTATGTCTTTTTTTTTTTTTTTTTTTTTCAAAAATTGTTTATCATCAGCCGTAGGACATAGGCCTTTCGTATAATTTTCCAGTAGGACCCCGAACACCTGACATTTTATAAAACTTTTTTATATAACAGCAAGCTGACGGACGGTACGTTTGATGGTAAGTCAATACCGTGATAGCTGCCGCCTATAAAGAATAAGAAAAAGAGACTCCAACTGCCATTGTCATACGGTGAATGTAGTCGTAAAACTTTTTTTAGGGAATACGAAGAGTCCACGGCTGATGCCGTCGTTAGGTTCTCGAGTGAAGATCACGGACTGGCAAATGTAGCCGATGGCACGGATGGGAGCTGTAGATCGACGCTAGATCCAGGCTGCTTCCGACTGGTCCTATTGGAAACTTATGGGTCAGGCCTATGTTTAGTAGAGGTTCGGAAGAGATGATGTTGATGACGAATGTAAAACGCGGAACTGCAATTTTTTACTTGAGCTTAGATTATTTTAGAGACTTCGTTACTGTTTGCCCTATTAAGCAATATTAGTCACCGACTTCCATAATAAATTTCGTTTGATCATATAATATATGTCTTTTGTTAGTCTATGAAATTAATTAGTAAATGGGTTATGTTTTTACTCTTCAATATTTTTTTACATTTTTATATTAGTACAAATTGGGCGTGTGTCGCGTGTCACCGAAATTGTTTATCGTCTAAGTCTGCACATTGGAAGTATCCCACAGGGATACCTCACATTTGTAACTACAATATGAATCTTATTTAAAGCAACACAGAATTTATAAAATAAGAAAAAGAAACTCCAACATAACATATATGAATAAATGAAATAAATCGTTATTATGTTAGTATTAATTCAAAAATATACACAAACTTAATAATAAGAATCATAATATCTTATTGTTAGAATACTCATTTAGAATTTATCGTTTAAGCTCTAAATAAATCAATAAAATGTCCAACATTCGAGAAAAAAGATAATGATTTGTCAAAAAATTTTTAATCCAGTATACAGTATTCAACGATTAAATTAGTTAACGAAATTTTGTGTTTAAATTTATCAACAGACTTAGAGACCTAATTAAAATAAGTGGATATTGTAATTCTAGCTCACACCTGAACTTAAATAGACGAGAGCAATTATCTTTTTTGAAAAATTCCATAGTTTTTTTTTCTTCGATATGCGTTGAATGGCTATGTATATAGTGTTAATTATGTGATAATGATGCTCCTATATATTACAAAGGTCAGTTTAATATTGAGGATTTGGGCTAAACTTACCCTTAGTATTAGCTGAGATAATATACATAACATTTGCATTTAATTAAGACTATTAATTTAAGATATTATTGTATGTACTTATTCCCTTATCGGTTTTCTTCAATGTACACAAATTTAGTGATTAAAATAAGTATAATTTTGCACTTATTCAAACAAAATGTAGTCTTTACTTCATTACAAAACGGCACTTAGTTGACAGAATTTTCATGACATTGATAGGTGTTATGTATGAATGAAAGTTATGAAGACCTAAATCGAAATTTAATAACAAATCAGAATTTGAGTTGAGGATCTGGAAAGTAGTGGCAGGGCACACTCACTGCGTTTCGCATTCATTTGGGCAGCCCGTCTTACAAAAAAAGACTGGCAACTTTACAAAACAAGTTTGTATTAATTTATTTGCTAAAATTAAAGTTGACAACAATTTTTGTATAATTAGAAAAAAAAACCGCCTATTTTGTTCATACCTACAGGGTAGAATCGAAAATTTCTTTCACTTGATGATATTTTATATCTTCTAAAAACTTATTTCAAAATATATCAAATTTTGATTTGTTACTAAATTTTCCTGTACTACTATGCTTGCCTAGCTTATTACTTATTTCACAGTTAAATAACTGAAATCTTAACTTCCAATTTACGGGAAAACTTGTCAAACTAAAATAATACCGTAAATTAAACGAAATATTTGCCTGAACAATTTAACTATTACGAGACAGACAGTTCCCTTTGTTTGAAAATGAAATTGTTGGTAAACAGTTTAATTAGTTTGAGTTGATTGACAACTAAAACTGTTAATTTAAAAGAAAATTAGGTATGTTAGTATTCTAGAGAACTGATACCTGAATATGATTAAATGCTACTGAAGAAGAAATTCGTAGTAATAAAGGATATTAATGAGTTAACAACAATTAACATGAGGACGCTCTCGTTTGCCTTCGAAAAATGTGTAAAATAATTCTCATAGAGATTGACAATATCCGCATATATGTAGATATAAACTTAAAATAATAGTTCTAAATACAAAATGTTATTTAAATCTAAGCTGAATCTGATAAACTAGCTTTGCCCGCGACTTCGTACGAGTGGTGTTAGGAATAACGCGTAGCTTTTTTGTTTGTAAACAGATTGGAATGAAATATACACTAAATATTATCCTAAGCTTGTTACAATACATCAGTGGAAACCACATAAAAATCGGTTGAGCCGTTTCTGAGGTTAGCGTGCACAAAAGCATAATAGGCAAACAACGATTGTATTATAGACAAATGTCGTAGATGTTTTGCTGTATCAGACTGCCGAGAAAGCTAAGTTCTTTTTCTAGGCATTTTATTAATGTAAGTATTATTATACGATGTGATATCGTAAAAATATATCTAAAAAAGCCCGTTGGATGAGTGGTTAGGGTGCTTGCCTTAACGCTCTGTTCTTGGGTTCCCGGGTTCTATTCCCGGCAGGCTCTGGTCAATTTGGCTCTGGTCTGGATTTGGAAAGTAGTGGCAGGGCACACTGCGTTTTCGCAGTCATTTGGACAACCCGTCTGGCGACAGTAACCACCCCCTTACAGAAGACCACCGTGAAATAACTGCACTTGTGCTGTTGTGTTTCGGTGAGTGAGTAAGGGATGCCAGAGCCCATTTCCCTGTCGACTCCTAATCCCTCATCCTTAATCCTGCTGTAGTCGGCAGCGCACTATTGCAGCAGCTTTGGCGTTGCTTGTGTTATAGGCGACGGTAGCCGTGACCCTATCTGCCGATCTTAACATTAAAAAAAATCAGTAAAAATATATCTAAAAAAAAGAACTATAAACAAGTAGGGTTTGTGTACATAATTTGAAAAAAAAAAAAAAAACATCCGTTACGTTTTAATCCGTACTGAATAAAATGCGTTTTAATCTTTTTTTCAGTGAAGGAAAAATTCGTCAGATTACCTACGTATTCTGTAAGAAAACGGTAATCTTCGAAGAGTCAGCACAGGTGATTAATGAGGTGGACTTTGATCGGAAGTGGAACATAATGTCTATGTTATTACCTATGTCACCTAAAGCTAAATTAAAATAACCTAAAGCTGATAAGTATAAGCCGGTACCATTCATCAACATTGCAAAGACTTTTTTATAATCATAATTTCGCAGAAAATCATATCTAAATAAAAGACCATCTAAAACGCACTTTGAATTAAACCTCGAAAAGCATTAAAGGCCTAATTTAATGTCCATTAAATAAGACCGTTTGTCCGTTTGTCCGCAAACGGACTAGCCCATTGTTTCAGCATGCAAATTAAATTTTAATAATTCAACAACATCACTATTTAATTCGCTCGCGTTTGAATTATTCGGGTAGGCTGTTTTAGGGGTGTAATGTTTAAGGGATGTATTTTGTTATCCATGTTATTTTATTGTCTTTTAATACTTTAATACCTGTAGGTAATTTTTTTTTATTTTTATTTTAAATTTTTTAATCTTGGCTACCTTATTTTAGCCAACCTTTTGAGATTCTGAACGTATAAGTTATATAGGTAATTGGCCCGGACGTTACAGTTAGTAATTTAAGCATATGTACTGTTGGGGTCTGTAAAACAAAATAAGTAAATATATAATCTGTACATATTATAAAATAAAGTCGCTGTCCGCCTCTGTCCATAATAACACGAACAGGATAAAGCTTGCGTTTTTAATGTTTTAATAAAATAAAATAAAATCGTTGTAAAAGACAGTCTGAAGACTGATTAAACTGAATTATTGTAGGCAACACATCTCATGTTTATGTATTAATCTATACTAATTTTATAAAGCTGAAGAGTTTGTTTGTTTGTTTGAACGCACTAATCTCAGGAACTAATGGTTCGAATTGAAAAAATCTTTTTGTTTTGAATAGTTCATTTATCGAGGAAGGCTATAGACTATATAACATCACGCTACGACAAATAGCATATAACAGTCTCCAGTACCGCGCGCCCCATGCGCACGCCGCCGCCGTATGGGCCGCAGCGAAGCGTAGTCGAGTTCAGCTAGTTTAAGATACAATGGGGATATCCTATGTTATATCTATACTTCTATAGTAATATTATAAAGAAGTAAAGTTTGTTTGTTTGTATGTAGGAGGTAATCTTCGAAACTATTCATCCGATTTAAAAAATCTTTCACTAATAATTACAATGGAATTTCAAGATGGACATAGGCTAAATATTCCAATACCAGTTATCTAAAAATAAAGATCCAACGCTAATGTCAATGTATGTCAGGTGTTTTATCTTTGATTTTTCAACGCGCACGAAATCGCGGGCGTCTGCTTGTACATGAATACACATAAAGTATTAAATTATTTATATAAGGCGTACCTCTTGGGCCCCGTCTCAGCTTTCAACTGAACTTTGGACGACGTAAATGTCACAATTACATGGCGTGAGGCATCGCGTTTAGCCCAGGGAAGGGGGAGCTTTTCGCGTACGGATCCTCTTTGTGTGTTCTATCGGCTGTACAAAGGTGAATCCTCTGTTAAGGTCCTCCATGACTAACCCGAATTTTTATTGCCATACTGTACGCCATAGACGCGGAGTTCATCTGCATTATTTGGATAAGGTAGTTACTAAAGATGGATGGAAAGTTATCTCAAACTTTGGAACTAACTCACTCCCGACTAGCTGAAATATGAGCTTAACATAGCTCGATATAAACAATTTCTTGCTGGGTCGGCAGTGTATCTCCATCCCTCTTGGTGATGCTTGTATTCTTAGGCGACGGTAGCCACCTGCTACTAAGTAAACCGTCAGCCCTCCTGCCACATTTTTAACATATGTATGTATTGGAGGCGCGAAGAAAACCCTGAAGGGTAAACAAGATCTAAATCTCGTTGGGGCGGGATTGCGACAGTTCACGCCATGAATCCCTGCGCCGGTTTAGTGGACTGTATATTGCGGCTGTAAGCAAACAGTTGACTGTCTGATGGACAGGATAGGCAAAAGAAGGAAATGCACGTACCCTGTAATCGGTGCTCTAGTGCGATCTCCTGCAGGATTCTCCGTTGCGTCCAACTGGCCGACACTGTTCACTTGCGGGTTTTGTTGCACGTTAAGGCGCGGACAATGAATACACTTCGAGTTCAATTTGGTTCGAAACACTTGAAGCGTAGGCGTGAGCGTTCGCGGCGGCGCGGCGGTATCATGCATTATAAGGATGTGGGTAAAAAGGGAAAGATGGAGGGCTATGTTTTAATGAATGCGGGTACAAAGGGAAAATGGACTTGACAGCGAACCATTCGATTACGGCGCAAACATATATAAAAAAAACAAAGCTTTTAATAATTATTTATACGACGGACATTCGTGGCAAGACCAAAGCGTGCAAAAAATATTAAAGAATCTTATGTTTCCTCATATAAATCGTAAAGAAAGGAATTCAAATGGGCGGCACTTTGCAAGTGTACTTTTAAGATGTAATTTTTTTTAAATGTATTTTATCTACATGTTTGAACTGTCTCAATGTCTATTATAATTTGACAATTATTAGAAAGAACAATTTAAAGATTTTCTATTGTTTAAAAATCTCACTAATTCACTGATCACTAAATTACAAAATTTACAAAGGGAAATCAATAGTAATGTACACACACGATGCCTCACACCATGTAAAAATACCATGCGAGTCAAAAGAAATAAATGTATTTTAACTAAACATACCTTTTTAACATATTTTTACTAAACATACTAACATCAACATTAATGACAGTTGACATTATTTATTGCTGACATTGTATTCCGATGCTAAAAGATCAGTAAAATGACATCATTAATTGTATTATAGATTTTGTTTGCTTTTGTTCAAACTAATTAATATATTTTTTTTATCTTTTTTGTTTCGTATTACTCTAGACTTTTTCCTGTGTTTTGTGTTCCTTTTCTTTGTCCTTTGTTGTGTGTTTTTGTTTGATGCCTGCCTTGTTTCTGCATGATATGCAAATAGAAGCGTCGCCATTTCGAATCCTTTTCTTTAATTGACTGGTTTATGTCATTAAACGCTATTAAGCAGTGAAGATACTTTATTATACCATTAAACACCATTTAATTCAGCCTGACTGCTTGTTCTCAAAAAGGCTACAAGGGCAACGAATGTACTTGCGTAGCGTAATAACGTTTGGCGAACTCGCTTCAGTTTGCAGGCTCGAACATTGAGCGTTGCCTGACTGTATGACGTAAGTATGGTTAGACTTTGGTTTAGTGCCTGTGGAACAAATTATGAATTAAACACGTATCGCATATCCATATAACACGTTCGCACTCACGTCCCCTGTTTTGTGTTGATTTTATTGTAGTGGTGGGATGTAACGAGATTATAAGGTGAGGCAACTCTCATGACAATTTTTTTTAATTAATAGAAGTTTCAACCGATTACTGAATTCCCATTTCCCTATACCCTCCTAATCCCTTATCCTTAATCCTACTGCAGTCGGCAGCGCACTTGCAGCAGCATTGGCGTTGCTTGTGTTATAGGCGACGGTAGTCACCTACCATCAAGTGCACCGTCATCCTGTCTGCCGACCTTAACATAGAAAAAAATAAGATTACTGAAGTGGGTGCACAGAAAAAAAAGCAAATCTCGTATAGACATTTGTTTCGTTGATAAATCTTCCCTAAACGAGATCACATCCTGGTAAAATCTCAGTTATCCGATTATAGTAAGCTAATGTTTCGACCTTTTAGGGATTAGGGACTTTCAAAATTTATATACTTGAACTTTGTAAGAACTGTAAATTTGTATGCATGTAACATAGACATACCCAACGCCTCTAATTTGTTCGGACTCATATAAATACCCCCTTGAGAGCCAAGTTTTCTGCCTCGTCCTCTCTTTTCTCATCTATTACGCTACAGTTTTATATTCCACTAGCTTTTGCCCACGACTTCGTCCGCCCCCTTATCTTTAAGAGTTGAATAGCAAAATAATCAACGCCTGACAAATCTTCGTTGCTCATATATTTCTGTCAGTCGTTGAATTTTTTATACTTTTAGATGATTCCTCGGAAAAGGTACTTTTTTGCGGATAAAAGGTATCCTTATCCTTTTCTGTATGCCTGACAAGGTGTGTGCAAAATTTCATGATGATTGGTTGTGGAATTAAGGCATGAAAGCGTAATAAACAAGCTCACTTTCGTATTTATAATATTAGTTAGGATTACGTTACAATATCTATACATATTACAAAAATTAAAAATATAAAATAAAATCGCTGTAGGCCTTTGTCTTTTTAAAACGATTTTGATACGGGTTTCACTAATTAGAAAGAGCGATAAATGAGGAAAGTTTGTGTATACATACGTATATAATTTGCAAAAAAATGTACCCGTGCGAAGCCCGGGGCCGGGTCTCAAGTACCAAGTAAAAAAAGTATTAATATCGTTTTCAAATTAGAATTTCAAATAAGCAGTCCTCCGGTGTATTTTCGACTCAACGAGTCAACCTGGCTTCTTCCCTTTTAAAGATAGTTTCACATTATATCGGTACTATACAATACGTGTAGACACAACGTTAGTTGTTCAAACAATATATTTTGCCTTGCCCCACTGTACCTCATACAGTTTTGTGAGCATTAATATTACTGAGTGGTTTACGTAGTTTCGGTGTCTTCTTACATTTATTTATTTATCACACCTTTATGTGTGGTGAAATTCAAATGAAGTTCTACTATAAACGACTCATTTACTTATGAAATTTTGTATGCTTCATGATTCATTACTTATGAAATGTACCCTACATTGCGTTCCGAGGTCTAGGTGACTTGTCTGGAATCAGTAACCAACCTCTTTCAGAAGACTCATATTTCAGAACACCACGAAATAACAGCCTGCATGATATTATGGTTTGGTGAGTAAGGGTGTGTACTCTTTTACTCACTAAACATTTTATAGCAGTTATAAGATGTTTAGTAAGTAAAAGTTATGAAGGATTTTTATCGTATGTATCTTAATTTTTGTCTATTTTTTTATGTTAAAGTAGGCAGACAGGCTGACGGTCCACTTGATGATAGGTGGCTACCGTCGCCTATAACACAAGCAACGCCAAAGCTGCTGCAAGTGGGCTGCTGACTGCAGTAGGATTAAGGATAAGGGGTTAGGAGTGGAATATTATTTATTATTTTTTAAGATATTCTATATTAATTTCTAGTTTTAATATAAAGTTAAATTATATTAAAATTTAAATTAAATTAATTTTAAATTTTAATTAAATTAATTTGGAATTTAAATTAAAAGAATTAATATTTCAAATATTGAATGTAGCTAATTAGGTTGCGTTACAGGCATTGTTTCTGCATACAAGTAGGAATCTAATTAACTATTCCTACCTGTATGCAGAAACAATGCAGAGGAGATGATACTCGAACTTATATTTCCACTGTCAAGAGATGTGTTTTATTTTATATAGCTAGATACATTTCATGTTAACTTATATATATATATGTATATATATGTATTCACAGTAATTGAGTACTTACCCCAATAAATAATTATTCTTGAAGCATATTTAATTGCTTTTTTGTTATCGCAGATTGATTGCAAGACACTCCAATCTCAAGATGTTCTTGAATCTTCCGGTGCAAGAGTCGATGATGTACCTATTTTTCGTTTAATATTATTTCATTAAACCTTACATAAAGTGAAATGTAATTTGTTTTGCTACATTAGTTCATAACCGGTGACATTTGGCTGCAACACGCGCTCATGTTCGATATAATTAGTAGAGCGAGTATATCTTGCAGCCGGCTAAATTCTGGTTTGCATGAAGCCTTGTTAGCGTTTAACACTGTGCATTGCGCTGCATGTCATGTAACTAGGGAAGTCAGCAAAACTCGTATTATATAGTTGGTAGGATATATATTATATAGTTGATATATGCAATTCCGCCGACCAATACCGCAACGTTATCCCAGAGGCTTGAAGTTATTCGAAATATTTGTCAACGTAGTGAAGTTACAAATTATTTTATACTTAAATCATTTTAGTAAATCAATTTGTATTATCATCATCATCATCATCACGACTGTAGGATCCTACAGCCTCCTCCCTAATTTTGCAAAAGGATCGATCAGAAGCAGCCTGAATTCATTGTTGACCCGCGACCCTTATCAGATCGTCCTACGCTGCCTTTGGCGGTCCGTGGCCTCCACTCGAGCACCTTCCGGCCCCAGCGGCCGTCGGCTCTTTGCACCATGTTGTCCTACACATTGCCACTTAATTCAACTTACAGATACTTTAGTTTGTCTAAGGATCTCCTCATTGCTAATTCGATATCCAAGAATAACACCGAGCATTTTTTTTATGTTAAGGTCGGCAGACAGGCTGACGGTCCACTTGATGGTAGGTGGCTACCGTCGCCTATAACACAAGTAACGCCTAAGCTGCTGCAAGTGCGCTGCCGACTGCAGTAGGATTAAGGATAAGGGATTAGGAGTGGATAGGGAAATGAGCTCTGGCATCCCTTACTCACTCACCGAAACACAACAGCACACGTGCTGTTATTTCACGGTGGTCTTCTGTAAGGGAGTAGTTACTGCCGCCAGACGGGCTGCCCAAATGACTGTGAAACGCAGTATCACAGTCATGCCACTACTTTCCAAATCCAGACCAGAGCCTAATTTGAAAAGTTGATTTTCAAAGTTGACCCTGCCGGGAATCGAACCCGGGAACCCTAGAACAGAGCGTTAAGGCAAGCACCCTAACCACTCATCCAACGGGCTCGTCAAGCCCTCTCCATGGCTTGATGAGTGACTTTGAGCTTTCATACAAAACCTATAGTTAAAAGAATACGTCACAGCGCCATATATCATCACTGGCACTTCTGCTTTGAGGCACTGAGGAATTTTAGATCAGAAGCTTCCGAAGGCTGCCCATTCGATCTGGATTCAACAATTGACCTCCTTCTCGAAGTTGGCTCTACTAAAATCTAATACTAATACTAATATCCAACTAAAATCAATTAACAATTAGCAGAGACTGTGTTCCGCAGTCATACGCTAGTCATTCCAGCGAAAGTAATCATCATATTACTTAGGTTGCTACTTACATATATATTGAGCCTTAGCAACACTGATCGCTTTAGGCGCCATTTTGCATTTGAAATTAAAAAAAAATTTTACATAACTTCAATTATAACATTTATTATTTGAACGTGATTTGTGTTGTTTCCAAAAAAAAAAAAACTGAGAAAAAGAACTTATGTTTTGAAAATTTTCATGGATTATCAAGACCAGAGTGCTTCGATCAACTTACTTCGACTTTTGGCGATGAAGCTTCGGTTTGTGCCACTATGAAATGCTGCTATAATGAGTTTGATCGTGGTAGGCCTTCCCTCCAGGATGTGCCCAAAGAAAGTCGTCCAAAATCAGTCGTTATGCCTGAATACATCGATGCATGACTAGCATCAATAAGATATTGCATGAACATTAATTTATCCGTAAAAATATTTGTTGAAGCGAATGGTTACTTGTTCTTTGGAATTACTTGCCATGTAGCAACAGAGTCGTTGGAGAATCTTAGGATGGTCAATTTTGAATGGTACACGATCATCTATTTGCCAGATGTCTTCGGAGAAACCCGGAAAAGTTCGAAACGCAGACGAAACATTCTTCATCATGATAATGCGAGCCCTCTCACATCACAGATCAAACAAACGAATTTTTAACATCTTGACACCTAATGACTTCTTTTTGTTCCGAAACATCAAGAACAAAAATGGAAAAAGTGTTTTGAAAATTGGTTCCAACGCATGCAAAACTGTAACGATCACCATGGAGAGTACCTACTTAGAAAAACAATAGGGCTAATTTCCATCAATATCAATATTTGTTTTTTCATTATATAGTAGGGGTTCAATACATACGTGAAATAAAAGTTATTATGTTATATTGCGTTGAGTGAATAAGGGAGGCAAGAGCCGATTCCCTATCTTCACCTTGTTTCTGATCCTTTATTCAATCAGGGATGAATCCCCCTTAGTAATGCCTGTGTTTTTCTTAAAACTTGCTTTGGAACTTTCTTAAACTTGCTTGAAACCTTTAACGGTAACCTGCTTTGGGACAAAATATAGTGCAAAAACAGCTTTTTAAGCTTAAATTCTATAATTAATTACAGAACAACACTAAATGTTACCGGAATGCCTTTCTGAGCTTAGCGTGCACAAAAACGCTCTAACAAACAGACAAAAATTCTAAAATCTATTTTTTGACCTCAGCAACATGAGTAAAACGTGCAGAAAACGGCTTCACGATTTTATAATATCTATATCTATACTAATATTATAAAGAGAAAATATTTGTATGTATGTTTAAATGAATAAACTCAAAAATTGCTGGACCGATTTTAAAAATTCTTTCACCAATAGAAAGCTACATTATCAGGGAGTAATATTTTATAAAGAGGCGCGGACGAAGTCGCGTACTACAGCTAGTATGATAATCTTATTCAAATGCTATATGAACTTTATTCTATGTGGACGTTTCGCTACATGAACGTTTTGTGTCAGTGGACCATTTGCGATGTGGACTATATGCTCGTAAATCCTTTAAAACCCTAGGGTTATCAACGTATAATGTGAGATTAGATTACAACTAAACGTCAAACGACACAAATGTACGCAAACCGCACGTACAAACCACAACTATATATAAACAACTAACTTATAATTACACATTATAAAAATTAAAAAACTGTTAATAAATTGTCCTTGCAATTAAAATAAGACTATTACGAGGTTACGTAGATTAAACTTACTTAAAAGACAAGGCAAAGATAGGAAGGTTAACTCTCGCACCGACATGCGACAGAACGCGTTCTGTTATTTCAGCGGTCTTCTGTAAATGGATATTTCTTGCTCCTCACTGCTGCTGCCGTCCAATGACAACTTTTTTTTTTTTTTATTATAGATGGGTTTGCTCTTGACCAGCATCTATCCATGTAGGAAGGATGAGGCCGAAGATGGAGCGAGCTCACCCAGAAGATGCCTATTCACTCGAACCTTGAAAAGATTTGGGTTTGGGCATATGGTGATAGTTAAGTTGAATCTATATTTAAAAAATTATTATGTTATATTAATCACAATATATGTAATCCATTTTATTTTATTTTAAAAGAAAGAAAGAAAAATATATTTGCTCAAAATAGTGTTCAAAAAAGTTTTTAATTAAATATTATTATTTATTTTTTTACATTTAAAAATTAATAATATATGTTATAATATCTTAAAATGAAATGTTCATCTACCTAATCTGTGTAAAAATATATACATACAAGATTTGCATTTGCATAAATTTATTTATGATTAAATAAAAAACATTTCAAAATTTTCTATTGGGGACTTCTTTAATAGAATGGGTAAATTATTACATACTAGCTGAGCCTGCAACTTCGTACGCGTGGTATTTTTAACTTTTTTGTTTGTAAACCGATTGGAATGAAACAAACACTGAATGTTACGGGAAGCTTGCAATAATACAACAGTGAAAACCACATTTAAATCGATTAAGCCGTTTCTGAGATTAGCGTGCCCAAACCCACAGATAAACAGACAAAAATTCTAAAAACTATTTTTTGATCTCTGTAACATAAGTGTGTACAAATGGTTTTTTTTAATATTTAATGTACACACACGGCTCGTTTACGATTTTATTATATGTATAGTTCTCATAGATTTACATATATAAAGATATATAGTACATGGTTCTACATTTGGTTAATTTACATGTGTACATATAATTTTTCATAACGTCTATCTCTCTGAGATAAAACTTCAGAGAGACAGAAAGTTTAAATTATAACAAAAAAAAAACCACATACAATTTCTATATACAAGCAGGGAATAGGTGAAAATTTCTACTACAGTTATCCGTGTAATTCGCCCCATGTACTGCTCGAACACATTACTTTTGAGCTTTTTTTATCGCGCACCGATAAGAAATCGTATCCAAACTCGTATTAAAATTGAAGACAATTAATTTTATGTTTGTAACTTTTTGTAATATTTTACTTTGTAACGTTTGATCGCATTTTAGATCTGATTTACAGTATCAAAAAAAAACGGGACAAGTGCGAGCTGAACTCGCGTTAAGAGGGTTCCGTACGATGTTACCTATCCGCACAATATTGAGTGATTTACCATGTTATTTTAATATCATGGACTTCTTATAGGTTTTCCTATAATCTATAAGTAGAAACAAATTTCTGTATTTTTTTTGTAAATTTTAGGTACAGTAGTTTCGGAGATAGGGGGGGAATGGTCAATTTTCGTCTATTTTCTTATATAACTTGGAAACTATTTATTTTAAAATTATAAAAAAAATACATTTATGATCTTCACAACAAAACCTTCCATTTGATATGTCACACGATGAAGTTTTCAAATTTTTTTTTTTAATTTACCACCCTCCCCCCAAAAATGACCTCCCATATACAGATTTCATCTATTCACGTCACACCTCTGCGTTTGGGTCACAGAAATTGATATGTGTACCAAATTTTAACTTAATCGGTCCAGTAGATTCGGAGATAATTGACTGTGACCGACAGACAGACTGACACACGAGTGATAATATTCCGTTTTTTTATTCGGACGTACGGAACCCTAAAAATGGTGGGTATTTGTTCTTTTGAACATGGGCTACTTTTAAACTTTTTATGCAAGCGATTCCGCGCTCCAACGCTAGTTGTCCCCAACATTTTATTATTTTTGTTCGTCACGTTTCAGTATTTTAAAGACCTGGAACTGTGCAAAATAGTCGCCGTCTAGAGAACGTAGGAATTCATAATAGAATATTGTTTCATAAATGAGAAGAAAAGTTTTGCTAACAATGAATTTTCAAAAGATACACTCTAATAATTTGCCATTTTCATAGAAATTTTCGTACAAAGTGCGAGAAAAAAAATAAACAATTAAAAAGTGCACCAGCACGTAAATTGCGCGTCTGAGAAATTTCCACGCCTGAAACGTTTCGAACGAAGCGAAGGATCGGTAACGTAATAAAATGTAGACAGCCATGCGATACCACGTAAATTGTTAGGTTTCAATTAATAAATTTATTTTATTTTATTTTTATTAAAATATCTTGTCACTCATTTTTTTATTTAACTGATGGGACTTCTTGTTATTGATATCTGAAAATTTGTTTAATGTATGCTTAGTGATTATATCACAAACTTATAGTTCAAAAGAGCATTTACGCATAAGATTTTTGCTGCATTGATTTCCATACCGTCGCCATTCTGAACCGGCGGTGATAGTACAATAGTAACTACTGGACCAATGTTGGGTCGTTGGACCAATGTTCGACCAATGCTTCGTTTGGTTGCAATTGGGAGAGTGAGTATAAAATATAGCCTGCCTTTCTGGATTAATGAACGTTTTAGATAATAAAAAAATTCTTGTACAGTCCGCCACGTATCGAAATCCATAAATTTTACTAACTGCTGTCCGTAACTTCATCCGCCTTGAAAAATAAAAGGTATAACACTATTGATGGCGTCATCTATTATACTACAATAGAATTAGGTGAAGCGGCGACATCTATCCGATTTGGGTAGAACTGCTTGGTGAACCCTACTTGCAAACCCTCGGGAACCTAAGGATAAAACCTTAACGAATTATACACACATAGATTCCTCAGGAATCACTCTGTTGATAGATGAAAACCGCATGAGAGTCCGTTCAGCATTTTTTGAGATTATCGCGAACATACAGACAGACGAGGGAATAAAAAGTGTTTTTATGGCAATATTAACTCAATTTATTCCTAAACCGTAAAATATCAGTACATTTCGTTAAATCCACTTCTAAATTGGCACGATATCATATCATTTCGATATTATTGGTATGTGATATTGCGATATATGTATATTCCATTGCGTGTTTTGTCCGCCTTGGTATGGCAACATTATTTTGTATTGAAAATAAAATATTAGGTACCTACAAAATGTCGCATTTATTGTATTTGATAAGTCCCCTTCTTTGGAGGAGTCTACAATATTGGAGGTGGACACTTATTTCGCGTTAGTTTACATTCTAAATCGTTTAGGGAAGTTTGCCGCCACAAAGGCTGCCACAGGTGTCGATCGATGCGGCGCGACGGCTACATAGGTAAGTATTCCTATAACTGTGAACTATACGACTACTATACGACCACTTCAGAGCAATGGACGACAACATTGAGATTTGAAAGCACTCCTGCTCGATAAAGGGATATTTTTAATGAAATATGTAACGTCTTGTTTTAAATGGTGTGTAAATAAGTTTGGTACGAGACAGTTTAACAATGTAATTCGTTGTAATATATGTAATAGATTTTCTTTCTTAAGAAAGTATTTATTGCTGTTGTCAAAATTTAAATAATTCCATTTACCTTAATGTAACTTTCCCTTTATAATGATTGAAATCAAAGAAATCATATCTTGAAGAATGGCTCCATTATGAAATCATCACTTTTTATAATTTTTATTCTTAGCGATTATGCGAGATGAGTAAACTGAGACATTGACTTTAATGTAAGTAAAGTATATCGATAACATAAAATACATAATTGTGCCTTTTAAAAATAGATAGAAGAAAAAAGAGAATGATACGGTACGTTCTTACATTTCCCACAGCTCCAATTGAAACATCGAACAGGCGTAGGTAATAGTAGAGAGGGATAGGCAAATTCATTCAAACGGCAGTGCGAATGAGATAACTATATATAAGTCGCTGCTACGCATCCACGTTCAAAAGAAAGCTGTTGTCTTAAAATAGACCTAAATGTTAAATATAAATAGAGCTTTGAGCCTAATAATATACCTAATTAAACAACAAAGTGATTGTTTCATTCTATGGTGATCCTAACATGTCCATCCTAATCTATGCATAATAATAATAAAATCGTAAACGAGCCGTGTCTGTACATTAAATATTTTTTCAAAAAAAACAATTGATACACGTTGTACTTATGTTACCGAGGTCAAAAAATAACAGTCTGTTGTTGTCTGTGCGTTTGTGCACGCTAATCTCAGAAACGGCTTAACCAATTTAAATGCGATATTCACTGATGTATTATAGCAAGCTTCTTGTAACATTTAGTGTTTGTTTCGTCCAATCGGTTTACAAACAAAAAGTTATGTAAATTTAAAGAATCACGTCTAACATTTTTTTCAATAAAAATAAAATAAAATAACTCTTCGGTCGTATTGGCTGAAACTTTAGTTAACATTTATCATCTGTATTAATATTATAAATGCGAAAGTTTGTATGATTGTTACTCAATCACGCAAAAACGGCTCAACGGATTTGGATGAAATTTGTCACACAGATAGTTTATTGACTGGATTAACATATAGGATACTCTTCATCCCAAAAAAAAAGGTTCCTGTGGGATTTTCAATAAACGAACTACAGCGCGTACGAAGTTGCGGGCGCTGCTAGTGAGTACCTAATAAAGAATGAATTAATGTTATAACACCTAGAAAAAGAGGCGCGGACGAAGTAAGAGGCAAAAGCTAGTTTTAAAGTATTTTGTTTGTATCTCTAACTATTAGGTGAAAAGGAACGCCTGCACAGGTTTTGATATGAACTTCCTTACACCTTACACTGCTTTTTATCTCGTAACAATTAAACACACGTAATTACATCGCAATTTAATTCGAAAGAGATCTGCAATAAGAAAGAATTAATTAAATTTAAAATAAATAAAGAAGGTATATAGCTTTAATGGCAGTTTAATTGAATTTAATGAAACTGCTCTAAATGAGTCCATTTTATCCAATGCATACAAGTGACGCATCGATCGTACCACACACATAAACACGGACGCGTCAGGGACACGGGGCAAATAAAACAAAATGCAGCCCCCGCCCTTCCAGTCTAGTCAGCAGACAACAAAGACCACCCATACAAACTTATCCCATGCAATGCACGATCAAAAATAGCATCAAAACCAATACGCATAAGGTCCCATGGAAGTGCACGACAAACTATGTTTTTTTGCACAGGAAGAGATGTGTTAACGGAAATTTAAAGTTAATTGTGTTTACAGATTTAACGGTAGAAATGGTCGGGTCCTAACGCGATCTAATGGAAACTCTGTTTTCTAGGTAGTTCTCGGAACAAAAATTCCATCTAAGCGGACATAATTGTTGCTCGCTCGAGTTGGCTAAACTAAAAACAGAATGGAGAGTTTCAAAGGAGAATTTGCATTTATTTAAACTTCTTAAGTGAGCACGGTTAAAGAAATTCACTTCAATTGCTAAATGACTTTCGCAACAGCTCCTCTCGTCGCGGAGATCTTAATTCGTCGGCGGCAATCAACTAAGGTACTACCTTTGAACGAACGGAAGCATCACACAGGAATAAATTAAAAGGAGACAGATACTACGGTGGATTCCTTTATTTAAACGACAGCAAGCAAACATACTCGTATGTACATCTGCTTTTGTCAATCCGGCTTCGCACAGATGCTGTCTTTTTCTGCGAATTTATATACAAAATCATTCCTCGTTTATTTCACTCTAAGGCGACGCAGCGATAAACAATTACGGCTCAGATTGCATACAAAAACGAGAGCGCGCTTGCTTATGTCGTATGCGACAAAACGATTTTTATTAAAAAAACTATAATGTATTTTGAGAAATCCAACTGTAAAATTAAAGTGTATGTTTATACTAATGTACATAGAAAATTTGGAGGTATAAATTGGTCCCGTTTCCCTGTAAAATGTAAATCTGTGTTTTAAAAGAGATTTCTTTGAATTTTTTTTTCTCTGTTATAAAAGTTTACCAATCGTGTAATCCAACTGAAAAAATGAAGTCAGTAACATGAAGAAACAGATTACGAAACATCACTCTCATATGTTTTGTCACTGCGGAGAAAAATCTAAATCCCTGCCACCAAAATTTCCAATGCGTCGGCGAGGACTTAACAGAAAAGCTTTATTTTCGTCGCCCAATTTGACTTGTTAGAGTAAAATTAAAACTTGATAAAAATACAAATCATAATAGACTTTTAAAAAGTTTGAATTGGGCAGATTTATACAATAAATTATATTTTCTGAGAAAAAAAAAATAGTAAATTACTGTCCATAATTTTTTTTTCTCATAACAGCAATTTTCAGCGACAACTATGTACATTATTTTTTAAGCTTATTTTTTTTTTTATGTTAAGATCGGCAGACAGGCTGACAGTCCACTTGGTGGTAGGTGGCTACCGTCGCCTATAACACAAGCAACGCCAAAGCTGCTGCAAGTGCGCTGCCGACTACAGTAGGATTAAGGATAAGGATTAAGAATTAATTTAAGTTCTGTACTAAAGTTTTAATCTGCTACTTCTATTTCCTTTTTAACCTTAATTCATAACCTATGAATTAAGGTTGCGCTCGTTTTGGTAAAAATTGTGTTCTGTCTGAAGTTAGTTCTTACCTTAAGGAAACCGTATGAAAATACGTTGGATGGTTTAGCGAAGAAACAGATAGAAGCGGAACGCGGCTTTATTTTACAAATATATATAAGAATTAATGTTACAACAGTGCGTAAAGTTAATTTGCTGAATCCATACTATTATTATAAATGTGAAAGTAACTCTGTTTGTCTGTTAGCTTTTCACGCCTAAACCGCGTGAAAACCTAATCATCATAATTTTTTCCATATACGTTGTCAGGGATGCAGGAAAGAACATCAGGGATCATCTAACGTCTGGCAAAGCTATAACTGCAATAAAGATGTTAGGCGTTACATTGCTCATATTTTATTTAGTCAGGCGTAATATTTTATTTTTTATTACTCACTTTTTGGTTTGCCCAGTTTATGACAATTAGACGCTACTGAAGATTGACGCAACAAATGGTAATTTTCTTTTAAATAGAAAAGGCGGTACCCAGGCGGACAGTTCACAAAGTGGTCTTCTGTAAGGACGTGGTCACTGTTGTCAAACGGATACGAAACGCATTGTGACTTGCCATTACTAACTACTAAAAATCTAAGCAACAAATGGGGAAAATCGGTAATCTCGCTAAGTCACTAGAAGATACATAGGTAGTTAACGTCGCCTATGAAACACAATCATCACAAAGGGTTACTAGTGGAGCGCCGACCATGATAGGGAAAGAGACAAGGTGAGACAGGATAGGGGAATGAGCACTAGCATTCCTTCCTCACGCACCGATAAACAACACTTTAGGTCGTTAGTTCCCAAAGTGGTCCAGGTGGACCCGCAGGGGTCCACGGGAGACTCGACAGGGGTCTACGTTGGAGTAACCAATCGACTCCCCATAGTTGGAACTCAGCCGCAACGCTTTCCCTAGTTAGATCTAATCTTCACATTTCTTGTCGAGTTTTGGGAATATGGTAGAAATGTAGCTGCGGGAGGTCCAGCGGGAGGTCCAGCGGAACCAGCTAAATTTCGAAAGTGGTCTTTGAGAAAACCAGTCTGGGAACCTCTGGTCTAGGTGCTGTTCTTTCACGATAAAACTGGTGGTTACTGCCGCCAAACGGACTGCCTTAACTTAGGATTGTGAACCGCCCGCTGTGAGCCCGGCCAATACTAAATTATTTTCGCTTCATCCACTTGTATCTTCTGATATAGACAAGTCCATTTTTCTCTATCGGTTTTTCGCGAGGAAAATATTATTTTAACATTGTTACATTAATTTTTCGGACGTATGAAGGGACTCATTCCAGTTGTCGGAAACATTCGTGTCATCGTCGCTTCGCTCTGTGGTTCGCATTCATTCAGACGGAAGAACGCGTGATCCGTCTGAGTGACGAACGAATCGCATCTCGTTCGGCGCACGCGACCGGTCTCAGCCTTTTGCCTAGAAGCAGCGAGCGAGACAGGACGTTCTTTTGTGGCAGCACCCACTATCCGTCGACGCGAATTAACCATATAGAAAATGTAGTTTAAAATTATCTTTAGAGCCAAATACTGGGCTGTCTTTTGAAATCCATCAAATTTAATAAAGAAAACTTCGTCGTAACTCGGCGGTAAGTGTTTTTTAGCTAATTCAGTGCGTAAATTCCCGTTTTATTTCTTTAATTTTTTTTTGTTCAAGTCGGAGGTAGATTCAGTAGTCATGTCTTTTGAGAATTTTAATTAAATTTATTGAAAAGTGTTAACTATAAATTGTGTAGGTCGTGTGCCTATTTTCTACAATTAAATCCATGGTAAATACCTTTTATTTTGGCACGCGGATGTGTATTTTTTTTTTAAAAGATGGCATCGGCCGAATTTTACTTTTTTTTCATAAATATATTTTATTTGTGGCCGATAGCCATCGACTCAATCATATACGGCAAATCCGTATATTTCATTTTTATAAATTAAGCAATACCAATTCCGCGGTAGTCATTTTTTTTATTTTTTTTAGTACCCAAATGTAGAATTACCTACCGATGATAAATTCAATTTTATGACAAGCCCTCATGCTAGGATTCCCTTTAGGGTATAGGATGGCCAAAATTCTAAGACGGCTTTTTATATCCATTTCAGGGGTTTTTTTTTTATATACAAAAATTCTACCAATTATCAAACACATTCAAAACGGAAGACAGAACTTCCATGAGTTGGTGAGCCGAGTGGAAGGGCCGTGCGAACTACGTTGGCTCGACGGGGAACCAAACGGGCGACCCCGCAGAGCACCCGCCGTGCCTTCCGTCGCCTTCGACGGCTCGCTTCGCCACCGACACAAGTTGGTTAATCGTTTTAATTTTAACATAATTTTAAATATAACAAATCTAGTAGGATAGTTATTTATTTATTGTTTTTTCTCGTCGATGGCTCTCCTTCCGTGGCAAGGTTTCCTTTAGTCCAAATCTTCGCAAGGTCCCTGGCATTTTTTTTTAACTAACGTTTTTTTTTGTATAGATTTATTTTATTTTTGTGTGTGTACTGGTAATTTTTTTTTTTGTGTAATTTCTCTTTATAAATAAATATTTTGTTACCAGTAGCACTCTTTTTATTTTCTTTTGTTTGTTACCTTTTTTTATTGTCCGCCGGTCCGTCACCATCTGTGGCGGAAAAAGGTGTAACAATTTTGGCGCCCGACAACAGGTACGTTTTTTTGGTAATATCTTGCGGAGAGTTGTCTAGGCAGTAGCTTAGGCAATTATTTGGACCTAGAGGAAACCTACCCTCAATTTTTTTTTTTTGCTAAATTTCTTTTTACATTCATTTTTTTTATTAGTCCATTTTTTAAATTCAATTTTATTCTTTTTTTTATGCCACTGAAGGAGAGTGGGTGCTGTTAGGCTTGCGCTGGGGTAGTGGGAGAAACCGCATCCTCGGTTTCAGCCTTTGGTGCAAGTACCACGCACGTATCCGTTCCCAACCGGCCAGAATTTTATTGCTCGGTGGATACGTGTCCCGAAGGTTCCTATCCTTTTAGCCTATCCTTATCCCTAATCCTTATCCTTCCCCCCCTAATAGCCTTCCCTTCCAAAACCCTATCCGCCATTCCTTTTCCTTCCTTCCCTGGGAGCGGCATAGTTTTTTTTATTTTATGGGGTTTAGTAGTTTTTCCTAATTTGTATGGGGAAAACTACATCATTTTTATTTTTAATCAATTTTTAAATTTCGCTTTGGGAAATAATTAATAACACCAACACAAGCGCAACGGCTCCGTAGTTCAAATGTGCTATTAATTAAAATTTTTCTTTAGTGTGTTAGTATAATCATTTGGATTTTCTAGGAGTAATTTCAATTGTCACAACAGCACATTTAGCTAATTATTTCTTTAGTAATTTTATAAATTTTGGTTCGACATAAATTCTTTTTGTACTTTAACTTGAATTTAAATTTAATTTTGGTTAATTCTTTTTTAATTTGATTTGCTTTGATTTGATTTGATTTACCTTTAAATTGATAAACCCTATAAATTTTTTTACTAGCCGTCCCGAATTTTTTTTGTTTAGATTTGTTTTTTTTTTATTTTAAAATTGATTTCATTTTTTTGTTTGTTGTTTTTAACTTAGATTCTTTTGATTTTTTTTATTAATTCAATTAACGTTTTTTTATTAGTGTTTTTTTTGTATTTGAAAATTTTTACATTAGAATTTTAAATAACGTTTTTTTAAAATAGTCTTTTTAAATGTACTATTCCTTTTGTGTGGACCTATTTTTTTTTGTGTATACAGGAGCCAGGAAGTCTTTCTACCGACGGAGAGCCAATATTTTTTTATAATTACCCCACAGTACAATCTTAACTTAGTAATACAATTTCTTAACTAGCGGTACTGCCGGGATTTACTTATTTAATTTAAATTTGGTTGTTTTTTTTTTTTAACTTTTACAATTTCTTTAACTAGCGGTACTGCCGGGATTTGCTTATTTAATTTAAATTTAGTTGTTTTTTTTACTTTCACATTTTCTTTAACTAGCAGTATTGCCGGGATTTGGTTATTTAATTTAAATTTAGTTGTTTTTCTTTAACTTTTACAATTTCCTTAACTAGCGGTCCTACCGGGCTTCGCTTATTCAAATAAAACTTACTTTTTTTTAAACTTTTATCATTCTCTTAACTAGCGGTCCTACCGGGCTTTGCTTGTTCTAATTTGAACTTACATTTTTTTTTTAAGATTTTAAGATCTTCTTAACTAGCGGTCCTACCGGGCTTTGCTTACTTACTTTAAACTTAGTTCTTCTTTTGAGACTTTTACAGTTTTCTTTAACTAGCGGTACAATCGGGTTTTGCTTACTTAATTCACTTAGAATTTTTTTTTGAGTTTTTTGCCTTCTTTTAACTAGCGGTCCTACCGGGCTTTGCTCATTCAATTTGTTTTAATTTTCATTTTGAAATATTTTTTTTATTTTCGAGATTGTCCTTGCTTACCATTGGTCTAGTCTTTCACATTCGCATTTAATTCTATAGTGGTTTTTAATTTTTATTTTCTTCTTTTTTCTCTCATACTTGCGCCTTAGTGGCTCGTTTCTTTTTTTTCTTTCTTTCATTTTTGCCCTTCTCAATTTCTTTTTATTTCTAATTTAACTTGTTTTTTTTTGTGTGTACAATGGAGAGACCCATTGCATACAATTTTTTGAGAAAGGACGAACTTTTATATGAGGTGTCCATTAGGAATGCCGCGCCTCTTAATACAGTGGACGAGCTTAGGGCACAGATTAGAGAGCTGTCACGGTCCATTACGGCCGATGAAATTTTGGAAACCACATATGATCCCGTTGAGGAAATGAATGTGATCGAGGGCAAATTAAAAGAATTAGAGTCATTATTAGAGGGTACTCCTCCTTATAAGTTATTCGGCAGAGCCAGGGCTATCGCGCACCATGTGTTCCATAGGCTGAGCCGTATTAATTTAATTGAAAACAGTCGTCTCTAAATTTTTCAAAACTTAGACGCAACTTTAATTAAAATTAAATAGTTTTTTTTTCTCTTTAGAGCGTCTGAACGTTTTTCTTTTCGAATGTTTATTTTTTTTCTTTTTCTTTTTGTTCTCTTATATTGTTTCGACGAATGATAACAAGCAAGTCGTCTGTTTTACTTTGACTCATTGTCCTACTTGTCGGCCTCCTAAGCCGGCTCCACCTAGTCATTTTTGGCCTTTGTTAGGATCAACTCATTTCGTACCGGTCCTTTGGGGAACGATCAATTTTTTCTTTTTTTCTTTTCTTTTCTCAAATTTAAAATCACTAAATTTACCCCTTTCTTTTTAGTTTTCGGTAGGGAACCTGTTGCTTGCGGTTCTATGTGCCAAGGTAGTCCTTCCACCGATCCAGTGGACTTGTCCTGCGCCTCTCGGGAGGAGTATGCTACTCGGCTGGGAGGCTTGCGCGCTGTCTTCGCTAAAGTTAAAGAAGCCATCGCAAAGGCCCACAGTCGCAGTCAGCGTTACTACAATCGAGGGCGTAGACACGTTGAATTCCAAGTAGGAGACATCGTGTGGAAACGAACCTTTCCGTTGAGCAACGCAGCCAATTACTTCATGGCTAAGTTGGCTCCTAAGTATGAGAAGTGTCGAGTAATAGGTAAATCCTCGCCCTTAGTTTATCAGTTGGAGAGAGTCTCCGACGGTAAGAGCATTGGTTCTTGGCACGTCCAACACTTTAAATAATCGAAAATATGGGTCCATAGTTTTTATTTTTTCCCCTTAATTTTTTTTAAATATTGTAACCCAGTTTCATGGTAGATTTTTTTTTCTCTTTTCATTTTTTTTATAGGTTGAAGATATAGCACTTTCAACTTTATTGTTTGATTCTCTCACTTCCTAATTATTTTTTTTTCTTTTTCAATTTTTATTTAACTTGAACATGGGTAGCACCCTTAACATCAGTTAAGATCGACAATTTCAAAATTGTCTGTCAATTTTTTTTTCTTTCCCTTTTACATTTTCTTTTTACTTTTAAAATAAAAAAAATAATAATAGCGTGTTCATTTTCCTTTCTTAGTTTTTTCTCATAGGTTTTGGCTAACTCTTTCTTCTGCAGCGGTGGAGGAATAGTGCGCCTTAGCTGAGATATCCTATGTATAGTATGTAAATTTATTTTTATTTGTATATATTCCTAATAGCCTTTCGAGCGGTGGTAACTCATTAAATAAGCCTTTACCAGAAGCGGGTCGCGACTTCTTTAAACTAAAAGCCTACGCATTTCTTCTCCTACTCTTCCTATACAGGGGCGGGTGGTGACTCCTTTAACCAAAAGCCAGGTGGTACGCTTGAGCAGATAACCGGTTTTTTTTCTTGCACACGTTGTGTGGAGAATTTTTTTTGTGTGCATATTTTTGTGCATTCTTTTTGCACACTTTTACGGCTGCTCATGTGTACTCACTACCACTCATAGCGGATTGCAACTATGTAAAAAACAAGCCTTTTGCTACTCTCTTCCGTATATAAACTCTGTGTATATCTATGTAGTATATTCTGATTTCTTTTACTCTCTCATATATTATTTATGTGTATCTATCTGTCCTTCTCCCGGGAGCTTCTTGCTACCAGTATACCGCGCTATCTAAAAGCGGTATCCTGCGGCAAGAGCGTTCCGTTTAGTTTATTTTACAGTATTTTATATATTTTATCCTCTTTTATTTATTTTTATGATCATCGTTATGTATGTAGTTTATCTCTCAGCTAAGAACCGTTTTCTTCTCCTCCTCTCGTTCGGGATCGTGTAGCTGTAATCTCAATTTGTCTAGTGTTAGATAGTTTTTTTAGCAGTCTTCTTTTTGTTTTCTTTTCTTGTTGGGTACCAATATCCTCCAACTGTTCTCCTGGTGTTAGAACCTGGGGACCAGGTCGAATTTTCCTCCGCAGGAGTAAAATTCTGATGGCTAGGGGGGTATTGTTACATTAATTTTTCGGACGTATGAAGGGACTCATTCCAGTTGTCGGAAACATTCGTGTCATCGTCGCTTCGCTCTGTGGTTCGCATTCATTCAGACGGAAGAACGCGTGATCCGTCTGAGTGACGAACGAATCGCATCTCGTTCGGCGCACGCGACCGGTCTCAGCCTTTTGCCTAGAAGCAGCGAGCGAGACAGGACGTTCTTTTGTGGCAGCACCCACTATCCGTCGACGCGAATTAACCATATAGAAAATGTAGTTTAAAATTATCTTTAGAGCCAAATACTGGGCTGTCTTTTGAAATCCATCAAATTTAATAAAGAAAACTTCGTCGTAACTCGGCGGTAAGTGTTTTTTAGCTAATTCAGTGCGTAAATTCCCGTTTTATTTCTTTAATTTTTTTTTGTTCAAGTCGGAGGTAGATTCAGTAGTCATGTCTTTTGAGAATTTTAATTAAATTTATTGAAAAGTGTTAACTATAAATTGTGTAGGTCGTGTGCCTATTTTCTACAATTAAATCCATGGTAAATACCTTTTATTTTGGCACGCGGATGTGTATTTTTTTTTTAAAAGATGGCATCGGCCGAATTTTACTTTTTTTTCATAAATATATTTTATTTGTGGCCGATAGCCATCGACTCAATCATATACGGCAAATCCGTATATTTCATTTTTATAAATTAAGCAATACCAATTCCGCGGTAGTCATTTTTTTTATTTTTTTTAGTACCCAAATGTAGAATTACCTACCGATGATAAATTCAATTTTATGACAAGCCCTCATGCTAGGATTCCCTTTAGGGTATAGGATGGCCAAAATTCTAAGACGGCTTTTTATATCCATTTCAGGGGTTTTTTTTTTTATATACAAAAATTCTACCAATTATCAAACACATTCAAAACGGAAGACAGAACTTCCATGAGTTGGTGAGCCGAGTGGAAGGGCCGTGCGAACTACGTTGGCTCGACGGGGAACCAAACGGGCGACCCCGCAGAGCACCCGCCGTGCCTTCCGTCGCCTTCGACGGCTCGCTTCGCCACCGACACAAGTTGGTTAATCGTTTTAATTTTAACATAATTTTAAATATAACAAATCTAGTAGGATAGTTATTTATTTATTGTTTTTTCTCGTCGATGGCTCTCCTTCCGTGGCAAGGTTTCCTTTAGTCCAAATCTTCGCAAGGTCCCTGGCATTTTTTTTTAACTAACGTTTTTTTTTGTATAGATTTATTTTATTTTTGTGTGTGTACTGGTAATTTTTTTTTTTGTGTAATTTCTCTTTATAAATAAATATTTTGTTACCAGTAGCACTCTTTTTATTTTCTTTTGTTTGTTACCTTTTTTTATTGTCCGCCGGTCCGTCACCATCTGTGGCGGAAAAAGGTGTAACAACATCAACTTGTTGAACTCTTGAAAATATCATGTCCCAAGCACACTCATTGGTAACAATATTTTTACATTTTATTCGTTTTGTAAAGGATCCTTAACTAGCTTTTGCACACGACTTGAATCTTGTATCCTTATAAATTATACTCGTAGTCTATAATTATACGTATTTGGGTCTGTAAACTATATATTATTGTAACGTTTCTGTTCGGGACAGCCTATACATTTAGTTCGTGTAAATAGTTCGATAAAATAGTGTTCGTATAGTATTCGTAAATAAACAATAGAAGATAATTATGTGCAAAGTGGATGTTCGTGTATGAAAAAGACAACAATAGTGGACAACAATAGGAACGAGAAATTATTACAAGTACTTCGTTCGGGCGGCCGTGTCACATTCGTTCGTCATTGGCGCATATTGTTCGGCGCCTGGCACGATCGTTAGTTGAATAGTGCAAAAATTGTATATCTATAGGCCATTTTGTAAATATTTTTGTCTTCGTTCACCGCAATAAAGTCCTGGTAACTAGTACAAACTTGCTTTGGTACCCTCCCTACCCATTGTCTTCGGCCGTCGGCCTAACCACCGAATCGGCAGACCAGCATGCTTCTACCGGCAGCGTTGCCCACTGCGAGTAAACAGCCGTACCATAGCCGACAGTATGGGATTCGCGAGTATTATACAAAAAATTAATTCGTTTTATTTTATGTAACCCATGTAAATAGTGTGTGAATAATAAATTAAATATTCTGATTTAACGTAACTAATTCCTTCCCTAAAAATTATTGCTCATATAATTTTGTCAGGTTTTTTTGTTTTGAACGCTTTGATAAGGGGGGCGCGACAAAGCTAGTAGGCATTATAACTTCTTCTAAACTACCCAAAAGATTTTGATACGATTTTTACTAGTCGAAAGAGCGATAAACAATTTGTTTGTGAATATAATTTTCAAAAATAAATTGCATCTGTGCGAAGCGGGTCGCTAATATTCTACAAAAATCGTGGTAAGGACTTTTCAAAATATATCTTTTAGTATGGAAACCTAAAATACCATAATCCAAGTTACTGGAACATTGATAATAACTTTTCATTAATTAACCGAGACCTTCTTACTGACCGCATTCACTTCCACGGTAGGTAGGTATATCTTTACCGAAGTTTCTAATTAAAAATGTTGAAAGTCAATTAAACTTGGTCGCGAAGCAAGGACTCTGCAGTTTGAATCGTTCGAAATTAAACTTTCATATTCCGATTTTATTGTCTTAGCGTTAAGTGTTTCAATTGACTTACGAGTTCAAATTTTTTTCGACTGTTATTAAAATCACCTGAATTCCTCCCTCAATTAATAAACCTTTTATGTTATTTCAAATAAATCTTAATTCGATTTCAGTAGACTTCCAATAAAATTCTTATTGTTCTTATCTTCTAAGGCAAGAGATTAATTTCGCCATAACTAAACATTCGTTTAAGCCACCAATTTACTATTTTCCATTGCAGTCCGCCATGCAGGACTGCAAAACAAAATATAGCTCACACAGTGTCCTGGTTAGCCCTTCATCATCAGTACTCTTTTGTTTACACACATAAATTTGGATTATTTAATATTATTAACAAAAATGCTAACAATTATCAAATATTTGTTAATGTATTTAAATATCGTGTTGTCCATTGTAAACAAAACAAAATGGCGGACTACGGCTCCTTGTTAGTATGCCACAGTTGTTGTTCTGTGGATTGCAATCACGTTCTTGATACTAACACGGCAATCCGCTACCCAGAATGCCAAGCTATTGACAATCCTGCATAAAGCGGCGGACTACAAACGGTGGGTGAAGCTTGCACAGTAGGTACTTCTTGCAGGACTCAGACGCATCATGCTATACCCTTCTCTCTCGCTCTGCTAGTGGGTGATGATCCTGCTCGGTGTTGGCGGACGCCATGCAGGCTGCGACAACATTCACAATACTGCTTAAAGCGTCGGACTGCTTAAATCTGGCCGGCTTAAATATTTATCATTAATCATTATTTCAGCCGCAGGAAGTCCACTGTTGGACAAAGGCCTCCCCCTAATTTTCTAAAAGGACCGATCAGAAGCAGCCTGAATCTACCGTCGACCCGCGGCCATTAACAGGTCGTCTGTCCACCTTGTGGCTGGACGTCCTACGCTACGCTTGCCGATCCGTGGGCCGACTTTCGTAACTTTCGTACATCTGTAGATCTCCTCATTCCTGATCCGATCTAGCCCTCTCAATAGCTCGTTGAGCTTTCTTACGAGGCCCATAGTTAGAGACCATGTTTCAGCATCATATGTATGTATCACTGGCAACAAACATTACTCGAAAACTTTTGTTTTGAGGCACTGAGGAATTTTGGAGAAGATGTCACGAAGTTTCCCGAACGCTGCCCATCCGAGCTGGATTCGACAATTGACCTCCCGGTCCGGACAATTGGACCGAAATTGATTTCTACCTAATGGAGTTGTTTGTCCCATCTTATCAATGTCTATGGTTTTAAAACTTAACTGGTTTTAAATTGCCAGTTACTTGACAAATGCTTTACGATTGCGAATAATAAAAACTGAAGTACAATTCAGTTCAAAACTGCATTATTGAATAATAGGTCATTTGACTGCACATATAATAAAAATAGGTATGCATTAGTGTCACAAATGAAAATGGTGACTGAAAAATCGCAGTAGGTACATTCAGAAAATATTTAGTCGTAAAACCGAAGCGAACAGAACAGTCTAAATAATTTTGATAGAAGAATATAATTTTGTTCCCCTATAAACTCGAAAAAACGGTTTCAGTTGTGCTGCCACTACAGAGACTACGTTTGATGCGTTTCGAAATCATAAACTTGACAGCCTATGTGAAACAGTAATCAAGACTACCGTGTGCTGTTGACAGCTGCGTGTGCTTTTGTGTTTAAATGATGGTAAACGGATGTAATGGATGCTAGAGCTATCCTTTATCTACTTCTTATCCTAACAAAATGAACATATAGGCACGAGTTACTTGATTATTCAATCCTTTATTTTAGCAAGAAAACTAAGACATGTTTTTCTCTTATAGATTCTTATAACAGACATAAAACGAGTGTCAATTAACATCTCTATGGTCGATGAATAAAACTAACAGATAAAACCTTAACACTCCCCCTCAAGATTAACTTATCTTAATTAATCTTGAATTACTAGAATGTACATAAACACGTTGTAACATATAGGAGGTAAAACAAAACAATAACTATACACATCATTTAAGTATGTGTCAAACAATAGTACTTTCTATTCTCACATTATAGGTAAAATTAACAGCACTACAACATATAATTTTAAATTCTTAAATTAACTTTATAATACATGTTGTATAAAATATCTTAGTTTAATGTAAAATCTTTAGTTTGTTAAGAAAATAATTGTGTTTAATGACGCCTAAAGATTTCGTAAAAATATCTGCAATGTTTTCATTGGTAGACACATATGAAATTGAAAATATATTCTTTGTAAGATTGTCTTTAATAAAGTGATATTTAATATCGATGTGTTTGGTTCTTTTACTATTTACATTACACTCAATCATCTTGATAGCACTTTGATTATCTATGAGTAAATACGATTTTATATCACTACATCCAAAATTGCAAAGTATACCTTTTAAGTAGACGAGCTCTGATGTAGCCATGGCTGCTGCCATATACTCCGCCTCTGCTGAAGATAAAGCAACAGTCTGTTGCTTCTTCGTGAACCACGACACTAAATTACCATTATGAAAAATACAACAACCACTCACGCTTTTCCTGTTCTCCTTGTCGCTTGCCCAGTCTGCGTCGGTGTAGCACAATAACTGTTTTTCCAAAGATTTTGTGTATGTTAAGCACTTATTAGAAGTAATTTTCAGATATCTTAGTACCCGTTTAGCTGATGTCCACATTGTCTTTGTTGGTTTGTCTAGATACCTGCTCAAGTAAGATATCGCAAATGTTATATCTGGACGCGAAATTGTTGCAATATATATAAGACATCCAATTAACTCTCGATAAGGCACATCATCTATTATTTCTTCTTCTGCTATTGATGTTCCTTGTTCCATAGGGGTCTGTGCTCCCTTACAATTCTCCATTCCAAATTTCTCTAATACTTTCTCTATCATTTTTGTTTGACTAATCTTTAGTGTTTCACCTTCTCTTCTTATTTCCATACCCAAATATTCCTTGATATCACCTAAGTCTCTCACTTTAAATTCATCTTTCAGCTTTGAAATTGTTTTTGATATTTCGGTTTGTTTTCCTGTTACTATTATATCATCAACCCAAATAAGTAACCATACGTTTGCTTTGGAATATAAACAAAAATCATGATTTGACTGTTCAAATCCTTGTGTTATGATATAGTTGTGGAATCTTTCGTTCCAACATTTTGGAGCTTCTCTCAGTCCATATAATGATCTCTGTAGTTTTAAAACTTTACCTTGTGTTACTTTCACTCCTTCTGGTGGTTTTATATATATTTCTGTATTGAGATATCCATTTAAAAATGCAGTTTGTACGTCTAACTGTTTTATAGGAAAATTTTCTTGTACTGCTTGACTAAACATCATTCTAATTGTTGATACTCTTGCAACTGGTGAATATACATTGTATTTGTTTTCTGTCTGAAAACCTTTAGCTACTAATCGGGCTTTCTTTCTTCCATCTTGTTTGGTTTTAAATATCCATTTTGTATCTATTGCTCTTTTTCCGGTTGGTAATTCAGCTTCTTTCCATGTATTTACTTCTTTTAATGAGTCTATTTCGTCATTTATTGCTTTCCTCCAATCTGATCCTTTACTGATAGCTTCTTTATACGTTTTGGGGTCGGAATCGCTTAGTAAGCAGAAAGCTATATTTGCATCATGAAAATCTTCATCTGTAATATAATCTTCGTATCGTTTTGGCATTTTTATCGTTCTTTGTGGTCTTTCTTTTATAGTAACTCGTTGTTCAACTTCCTCTTGTTCTCGTTCTTCTACTTGTGTGTCAATTCTGTGACTACTTCCTCCTTGTTCATTAATATTTTTATCTCTTTGTAATTGTTCTTGAACTTTTCCTTGCTTTTCATCTACTGAATTCTCTTCCTCTTCATATTTGTAACTATTTGTTTGTTCATCCTCTTTCGTATTTCTAATATTTTCTTGGTAAGTGATATCATTTTCATCAAATCGTACGTCGCGTGATATTACAATTTTGTTCGTATCAGGATCCCAAAGACGGTATCCATTTGAAGAATATCCAACCATTCGCATCTCTTTGGATCTGGGAGCCAATTTATCTCCTCTAGGCATAGTTACAACCCATGCTTTACTTCCAAATATTCGGAGTCTTGATAAATCATTTCTTCCTCGCAATATAGTTTCAGGCGTTTTGAAATTGATAGCCGCAGATGGACATCTATTTAATTGATACGTCGCACATGCTATAGCTTCACTCCATAAACTTTTTGGCAAATTTGTCTCTAATAGCAGTGTTCTGACTCGATCATATAAAGTTCTATTCATGCGTTCTGATACTCCGTTCTGTTGTGGTGAATACGGCTGTGTATATTGAATACTTATGCCTCGTTCTCTGCAAAAAGATTCAAAGTTAAAATTTTTAAATTCACCGCCATTATCGCATCGTACCTTACTTATTTTGATTCCATATTCGGTTTCAAATCTTCTTATATAGTTAATTAGATTGGCTGTCGCTTCACTTTTGTGTTTGAGAAGATACGTGTGACAGAAATGAGAGTAGTCATCTATTATGACCTGATAATATAAGTCACCGTTTATCCCAGGTGTTCGGACGGGACCTGCTATATCTGTATGTAATAACTCACCTATATATCTCGATCGTGGTCTCTTGACAGGTATAAATGGTAAACGGGTCGATTTACCCATCTGGCACGAACTACATGTTTTTGCACTCGATGGTAGGTGCATGTATCGCAGATTTCGGCGATTGAGATGGCCTAACCTTTTATGCCATATATCCCCAGAGCTTGATCTAGAATTCGCACTATAAGACACGTTAAGACATACTTCCGCATTCAAAATAAATAGTTTACCTACGCATGAACCATACACATGATAATATGAATTTTGTTTACATATTTTTACGTAATCTTTGCTGAATATTACATTGTAATTGTTTTGAACCATTTTCTTGACTGACATAAGGTTGAATGACAGATTTTTGATTATCAAAGCTTCCAAGTTTATTTTTATTTTGCCGCATGTCATTTCAATGTAACCTTTTTTCTCCGTGGTAATAAAATTTCCATTCGCAATATAGATTTTTGTCGGTGTTTCTAATCGGACGATGTTCGTCATATATTTTTCGTATTTCTCATTAATGAGGTGTTCAGTACATCCGGAATCGATAACCCATGGTATATTATATTCGCTGCTGTTGTTCGAATTTTCGTAAAAATTGTCAGTTGTTGTAAAGCCAAAATCTCTTGCTCTTTCATTTAGGTTTATAGCGATGTGGCCATAATGACTTGAGTACTTCTGTCTTGCTGCTCTATTCGCTGACCTTCCTCGGGATCTTCCTCGGCCACGCCATGAGTTTGTTCGGCAATCTTTCGCGAGATGCCCTGGTTTATTGCACTTGAAGCAAGTTATAAAGGCAGCTTCTTGAGTTTCAGGGGTACTTCTAATTTTATCCATTATTTTGAGTTCTTCGTCTAATAGTCTTGCTCTGACAAAATCTAGTTTGATGGTGGTTGACATTAAATCCGTGTTACACTCGATAGCTGTAATAACGGTATCATACTTCGATTGCAATCCTGTTAACAAATATGCAATTTTGTCGCGATCTGTCAGGTTGTCATCGGAACAGTCCAGTTCTCGTACAATATTATCAAATTTCTCGAAATAATCTTCTAATTTCTCGTCAGGTAATTGTTTTAAATTGATCAATTTTCGTCTAAGTTGAATAATCGAAATTATGCTTTTTCTTTGGAATAATTCCTTTAGAATTTTGACCATGTCTTTAGCTGTTTCACAAGTTTTGACTGTGTTGAGATACTTATCTGGTAAGCATTGCACAATGATATTCTTCGCTTTCGCGTTATCTCTTGGAAAATTTTCTTTATCCTTTTCTTTCGCATCTTTGATTATTTGTAGTAATCCTTTTTCTTCTAATATACATTCCACGCGAAATATCCAATTATTAAAATTTTCGGATTTCAATTGAGGAAAATTATGAGGAATTGTAGCCATTATTTTCTTACTTGTCTTTTATTTTATATTATTTTCACTTTGCTACTTTTATTATAGCCCATAACCTTTTAGTGTAACAAAATGAATATATAGGCACGAGTTACTTGATTATTCAATCCTTTATTTTAGCAAGAAAACTAAGACATGTTTTTCTCTTATAGATTCTTATAACAGACATAAAACGAGTGTCAATTAACATCTCTATGGTCGATGAATAAAACTAACAGATAAAACCTTAACAGTCAGCAGTGCACTTGCAATCCCTATGTTAAGACTAAACACACCAATTGTATGGTCCCTAAAGTAAGCACTTATAAGACTGAGTTATGGGGTATCCACACAACCCTGCACTGCACACCCAGACCCCAGACCAGTCAACTTTGAAAAGTTCTTTTCTAAAGTTGGCCTTACGGAATCGAACCTGGAACCTCTTAATCAGAACACTAAGGTTTCACGACTAATGAACGCTCATGAAATTGCTTATTAGGTGGACGCCAGTATTTTTGCTACCACCAATCGTATTTAAGGTATAATTCTTCAATAATTTCGTTTTTATCTTGAGGCGAGGACTGAGCATAAAAGCGTTACTTTCGTCGCCTAATTTGACTTGTTAGAGTAAAATTAAAACTTAGATAACAATACAGATCATAATAGACTATATTTAAAAAAGTTTGAATCCAGCAGATTTATACAAAAAAAATATATTTACCGAGAAAAAAAATAGTCAATTACTACCCAAAAAAAAATTGATTTTAAGCTTATTAATTCACTTAAGTTCTTTACTAAAGTTTTAATCTGCTACCTTTATTTCTTTTTTCATATTTTACTCGATATTTAAGAAAAACCTTCCAATTTTAAATCTTTTCAGTTATCTTCGAGAAGCTACAAAAATGTGTTGTGCAATTTTTCACCTTAACTCACAGGTTGTTAATTTGCGCTCATATTGATAAAAATTGTGTTAGGTTTTAATACTATCCAAATGTCACTGTATCAAATAAATAAAACGGTGGAGTATAACATTACAAAGCTTTTAATTGGTACCAACAATAAATAATATATTTTACTTATGTCAATGTTTCGTTTATTAACAAGGTGTATAATGTAAGTAACAATTGTAAGAAATATCACAGCATTTTAGCTACAATGCCTAAATAATTTATCGAAATAATCTTATCTGATTGTTCCCGTTACGTAACTTATTTTTATCCGTCTGTAGGAAGCAGTAATCACCCCCTACAGAAGACCACTGTAAAATTGTGTTTCGGTGCGTGAGTAAGGTATGCCAGAGCTCATTTCCCTAAACTTTAAATTTATCAAGTGACCAATGGCTATACCCTTTGGGCTAGTAATATCTATAGCCAGACAGTTCTTAGTATCAATTATATATATCATATATTTATATATAAAATTATATATAGATATACATTATTTGTTCGCGCCATTTCCTTGGCATTATCTGATTCTTGAGGAATCGTTCTGATTGGCTAAGAGGGGGGCACATCATTGTGGGCCAATCAGAGAACGCCGGTGTTTCGAATCCGCCGCCATATAAATAGTTAGAAAGTTTGTTAACAACCCCGCTCACCGACAAGACTGAAGAAAGACCCGCTGTCTTCTTTGTTTGTCTATCACCCATTTTATATAGTTATTTTATCCCGCTAAAACGCGACGTCTCTTCTGTGTGTCCAATATCTACAGTATTCCGCTTATACCCAACCGCCTTAAAGTACCTATTCCTATAAGCTCTAAAACTAGATTGATTCGCGTCGCGAGTGCTGAGAACAGAAGAATCCAAAGCTTTGGAAGAAGACTCGAGCTAAAAAGAATCCCGCATGTCACAACAGTGAGTAAATAGAATAGGTTTCTTTTAATTTAATTATCCCGCAACATACTTATCCAGTCCACACCTGCCGTATTGGGCTCAAACCCGAATACTTACTTTCGGCAGCCCTTATATTATTTTAAAAGTATTTATATAATTTGATATCCAATTTCTACACACGCAACTGTTCAATTTGTATATGACATACAAAAAAAATATTTTTATAGATTATTTCGCCTTGAAATATGATAAATTAGCACTTGAATAGGCACGCATATTCCGAGTACTCATGTCAGAAGTGAAACTTCTTTGGCGATCAAATGTAATATAGTAAGCGGTAGATGTCAGATAAGAGAGAGAGAGATTAATAGTGTTTACTTTTGCAGAAACGTTACAATAATCTGTCCAAAATGGGTCACATTATCGTTAACTACACAAAATTCGACTTAGAAATCATCGCGCGCAAAGAAATATCCCTTAAAAAATGATGCATTAGTCACTGAGTTTGGGGAACGAATTTACAAATGGCTGAGAAGCTCTTTGTTGTGCAACGTTCTAAACTTATGGTTGTCGTTGAGGTAACTGGTGATGAACTCCGGCGGGTTTCGTGATAGGAACAACTCCATGCTCATGTAACGGGCGGCCGTGAGCCTCTTGCGTTCAGCGTTAGACCTGCACAGGTTTTTGTGCGCGTGTACGGCGAAACTTGCAGCCGTTTTGTCCACCATCTTTGCAGTTACCCGCTTCGTGGCATCGTCCTCTAGGACTGGCTGCAAAAAAAATATAACATTTATTTATTTACTAGCTGGTGCCCGCGACTTCGTTCGCGTTGAATAATAAAAAAAATATATATATGAGCAATAATTTATTCAGTCTTTATTGCTGTTATATATTTGCCAGGCTTTGGATTTTTATTTTTGTATAACAATACAGGTATCAGTACTTTTTCTGGATGTTGCCCTATGTCCTTTTCTGTATCCCTGACAATGTGTATTCAAAATTTCATTATGATCATGAGGACAGAAAGTTGATATGATGATCAATATCAACTTTCTGTCCAAGAACCACATCATTGTAGGTTCAGCACATTTTGACCAGCTGAGTCTATCGCGCAGGGAATTCTCTAGTTTCCCGAGTTCTCATCAGGCCAACAGTTAGCTCAATTTCTTTAATAACTAAAGATAAAGATTACAAACATAATATAAGATAAAAATATATATGCAGAACAGTTTATAAATGTTCCATTTTATAATGTTCTCGAGTTTTATAAAAACTACAATTAAGATTTCCCTAAGAAATTATACTATAACAAAAATTTTGAAAATTTTAGGTCAGATGCGAATAGCAGCTTTGTTTTATTCTAAAACTAGCTGAACCCGGCCACGATTCACTGAGGCGTATGCGTGAGGAGTCCGCCTTGTTTGACAAAAACCGTGATAACTCGGCAAGTACAAATAAGCAATTCATGAATTATACACATAAACCATCATCAGAAATACCTCTTTCCATTGATACAATTAGGATCTAAATACGTTCACTACTTTCCGAGATTAGTGCATAATATACAGACAGAGAAAAAAGAGGACTTTAATTTATACTACATATGTACTAATATTATCTCACCCCAAACCGAATCCACTGCCAGATCTGCGTTCTGGATATCTCGGCTGTGGCCGAGTCTTCAACGTTGCCATTGTAGAAGAAATGGCCAATGCCTGCCAGCCAATGGTATATAAACAGTATCGTGACGGCCACGTTGTGCTTCAAGCCTTGTGCGGTCACCCCACCGCTGGGTATGGTCAACAGGTCTTCTGCGGTTATATTTACTGTCAACTGTCGACTCAATTGGTTCGGTGTGCTCCCATTTTTCTTCCATAGCTGCAAAAATTAGGCGTACACGGTTAAATAGTTACCCGTGATCGGAAAAAGAACATCAAACTATTACATTATAAATAACTAGCGACCCGCCCCTGGCTTCGAACGGAGTTGAATTTTCAAAAATCCTTTCTTAACGGATGCTAAGAAAGGTTCTTGTTCTAAATTTCAGATTTCTACACTCTTGACTTTTGTCTGTGCATTGATGCTCAGTCAGTTAGGTTTTATGAGCATAGGTTATAAAGATTTATAAAAATATTATATTATAAAGAAGTAAAATTTGTATGTTTGTAGGTATAGTCATCGTCACGAGAAGCTGTAAATTATATAAACAAACAAACTTGCCACACGGGCAATGATCAAAGAACGTATCTGTATAACGCGTACTTCGACGCTCGCAAGCATTTTAATTTGATGGGTTATAAAGGAACGAACGTAAACATTTGGTCCGCAATTTTGACGAGTCATACTCATACGTCATTTAAAATGCGCATGGAGTTGCTTGCGAATTAGATTATATATTGGATTTTATTACTAATTTTGGTTTTTACTTCATTTTATTTTTATTAGTTATAAATCAGTGTTGTTTTGGTCATTTATTGTGTTACATACATATAATTATTATCCGATCCAAATGTTGTGAACCCCTGAATGTTTGTTTATATAATTTACAGCTTCTCATGACGGCGACTATCAACAATTCTTCCACTGATGGATAGCTACATTATTGACGACAGCTATAGTTTATTTTTATTATTTTATTAGTGCCCCATGGCTTTACCCGAATTAAATTTGTGTTTAAACCCTTATGGATTCAACACTATCTAAGAAACTACCAATATGATTAAAAAGGTTTTATATATATAATATATAAGTAAAATTAGGTATGGATACACGGCGGGATCCAAATTTGTCGCGGGAAATGCTATGCTCTAAATGTATTCCAAAATTACTCATTGCACAAACAAGAACAATGTTTTAGTAATTCTCACAATCTAGAAAACAATGAATAGAGAAGAAAAGGTAATTATGGTCGAAATAAACTTGTTTTGTTAAATTTAAACTTAGCCACGAGGATAAACTGGCCATATAATACTCACCTCATTCACGTAAGGCACAATCCTCGTGTCATAAACCATGAAACCGTCAACCCCACATTCTATTTCCTTTAATTTGGCTTCCAATACTTTGTTTATTACCACCTTGGATCTGAAACATAAAACTATATTTTATTTTCAAAAAATCAATGTATAATGTAATTCAATGAACAACAACAATCTCAATACCCTAAATCCATACATATTTAAAACTAGCTGAGCCCGCAACTTCATACAAATTCGGTATAGCGCGTAACTTTTATGTTTTTAAATCGATTGGAGCGAAACAAACACTAAATGTTACGGAAAGCTTGCTACAATACATCAGTGAAAACCGCATTCAAATCGGTTAAGCCGTTTTAGAGATTAGCGTGCACAAACGCGCAGACAAACCGACAAACAGACAAAAATTCTAAAAACTAGTTTTTTGGCCTCGGTAACAAAGTACAACGTGTACAAAATTGTTTTTTGAAAATATATTTAAGATTTTATTATATGTATAGAGATTAAGTCTTATTTCTCCGCAAACTTTTTCTTAACCATTAAGTCTTCACTAATGGAAGGAGCAAATAAACAGGGAAGATTTATGTATGGTATGTTATTTTTAAAAAATGCCGGGTATGGGCTTACCCACCATAATTCCCAACAAGTTTCGCGAAATTATGGCGTCGTGACGTGTAAATATTCATGCAGCGCAATTGCGCTCAGCGCTACTCAAGGCGCGCTTGGCCGCCAGTCTCTATTTGCACGTTGAGGAGTAAACATTATCAAAAAAACCTATAGAAATGCCTCATTGTGCTGTGATTGAAAGCGTCTCTATCTCTATACAGTCATACCAGTATCTATCTCTAGTAGGGGGCGGGGGCGACACGGCGAATGTTATTTAAAATAGAATAAAAAAATTTTTTATTACAGCATATACATGCTGTTGTGTTTCGGTGAGTGAGTAAGGGATGCCAGAGCCCATTTCCCTATCCCATCCCTTATCCATAATATTACTATAGTCGGCAGCGCACTTGCAGCTGCTGTGGCGTTGCTTGTGTTATAGGCGACGGTAGCCACCTACCATCAAGTGGACCGTCAGCCTGTCTGTCGACCTTAACATTTAAAAAAAAAATGTGTACACCTTTATATTTTTTATTTTATAATTAAGTCTTATATTAACTATGAAAATTGACATCAGTTTATTTTAAATCTAGTTTTTTTTTGATTGATCTACTAATCTATATAATTATCTATTATTTCAACGAATTTTAATTATTAAGTTAAGCTGATGGTGTACTATATAAATAAATAAAAATTATATAATAAAGTTGCTGTTGGCTTTTTTTACGGTTTTCACTAACGAAAAGAGGTATAGACAAGGAAACTTTGTATCTATAATTAGCAGAAAAAAGTGCATCCTTGAGAAGCCAGGGGCGGGTGGCTAGTTTTTGATATATTATATTAAATTTTTTTAAAGGTTTTTAATGCAATTCAGACATGTCATATGCAAGGTAATAAAAGTCTTATGTAAAAAAAACCATTTAGTCTTTATGTAGAATGTGTATGTGAATGGAAATAAGTGTTAAAACAAAGAGACTGTCAAACAAGACTTTGATGTACTTGTATTGGTCTACATCAAAATCACCAGTTCTGTTAACAATGTGTTTTACATACGCTTCAGAATTCCCATCGGCACCGGGTTTCAGCATAGCAGCGGCCATCCCTCCGGTAGCCATCGCGCCCCGCTGGTGGCAAGTTGCAACAACCAACTTCATGTAACTGTCTAGAAAGTGACGACTCATGTTCACATATTTATTCCTATCTGGCAACAGGAACTCCTTGCGGTCACCTGGAATTCAAAGCACTGCTATGGGAAAAATATACACAGTATTTAGGAAGCACTGCTGGAACAGACCACAAGGGATATGTACTATATGATGCCAAGGCCGGCTGAAGTGCGAGTTGAACTCGCGTGAAGAGGGTTCCGTACGATGTTACCTATCTGCACAATATTGTGTGATTTACCATGTTATTTTAATATCATGGACTTCTTATAGGTTTTCCTATAATCTATAAGTAGAAAACAATTTCTGTATTTATTTATTTTTCAAAATTTTAGGTTCAGTAGTTTCGGAGAGAGGGGGGGGGGGAATGGTCGGACAGACGGACACACAAGTGATCCTATAAGTTTATATAATTTATATAGTTATATATAGTTATACAAAACATATAAAACCACTCAGTGTTTTATATAGTTATACAATAGTTTAGTTTAGTATTAGTTATAATTATTATAGTTAAGATTGATAATGCTTCGCTATCGCATTAGGCATGCCTGTTATGGTAGTCGTAAGTGATGTAAATAAATAAATAAATAAATAAATAAATAAGGGTTCCGTTTTTTTATTCGGACATACGGAACCCTAAAAAGTGATCACTAAAAATTATCTTTCTAGTTTGGAGCCAAGGATGAGGCGGGCGCACATATGACGCATCTATGACTGCTTCTCGAAAGTGAGAATGCAATAAGTCATGTCATGTACAAGTACATCTCTTTTTTTCAAGTGTCTCTGTGTTCATCACCATCTCTGTGATGTTTTCTCTAATGAATATTGGATGAGAGGCGAATGTTAAGCATTCCTCCACAAAAAAAGATTATTCCATTATCAATAAATATCATTTACCAATAAACCTAATTTATTGCTCACAAGCTCTATGCAGGCGTATATTTTACCCAAAGGGGTGATTCGGCTAACTTTGGAAATGAACTTTTCTAAGTTGTCTCAGCCTATCTGGCCACCTTAACATCCTAACTGACTCTCAGTAACTGAATTAAAGATGGACCAAGTAACCAAATACCAAGTACCAGTATTTATTCCGTTTTACTTTTATAAACTAAGTACTGGTCATAGATTGCCAGTTTAATTATGTGAGAATTATTTTATCAATCTTATAATTAATAACCCTATCTTAAATTTAATCTTGTAAGGTAGTAAATAATATCCCTTATAAGGAACAGTCTATAGGAAAAACATAATATAAAGTCAAATAGAAAAATAGTTCACAGGTACTTACCAAATTTAGATATAATAGATGCACAATAATCCCATATTCCACAATTCAATCCAAGCGAGTGTTCCTTCAAAGCATACAATATCTCATGCAATTCAAACGAAGACAGTATATTTTCTATTAAAACACAAGCCTTAATTGTTCCCTGGGGTAACCCCAATTCACTTTGGGCCCATACGAATATTTCGTTCCAGAGTTTCGCCTCCGAGGCCCCTTCCAGTTTAGAGAGGTAGAAATATGGCCCACTCTTAGCTTCATACAGTTTTTTAGCATTGTGATACATAATTATTGCAAAATCAACAAGAGGTCCTATCGCTTCTTTTCCATCAATCTGCAAAAAATTTAAAATATTTGATTATTATCTAATATATAAATTCTCGTGTCATAGTTTTTGTAACAAAACTCCTCTGAAACGGCTAGACCGATTTTTATGAATTTTTTTTGTATATTTGGTAGGTATGAGAATAGGTCGTAAAGTATTTTTCATCCTCCTACCCACACCCCCCATTATTTAATCGCGATTTTAGTATTTTTCTATGAAGAATATTCAAATAATTTAACCGTCGGTCACGTCGTTCATTGGCATGAAGTGACGCATCACTTTAACATATAGTTTGAAAATAAAATTTGACCCCATAGGTGGCGCCACAATCGGGTTACGGAATTATTTTCGGGTTCTGGCAGGACGTCTGCTGGGTCAGCTAGTTTTTATATAAATTATTCCCTGAATATAGGTATTTAAAAACCAAATGTTTGTCTGTCAAGTTACCATAGAATAGAAATCCAAATTGTTTACCGAGACATTTTCAAACACTAGCAATATGATAATTCTATAAGTATGGTATTCAGAAATTTGATTTTCATAATTAATATTAAAACTTGATATTGCAGAGCTCAATTTAAAAAAATGATAAAAATGCCTATGTCCCATTGTAACACTTGTGTAGGAATGTCACCTCTTTTTACATTTTAGAGATGAACTAATATCTTCTAAGTCATTGCAATGTATTGCTGTGTACTTACATCTTGAATTTAATAATCGAATTGCCTTGGGAATGTTTCTTATATCTTTAAAAGTTACCAATTTCCAATTATCAATGTGGCTTTTCATAGTTCCGATTCGATCAAAATATAAACCTGATCCATTAAATATAGGAGTTACAATAAAAATAGAGTTAAATATAGGAGTTGTAATAATATATTACAACTCAATAATATATTACATTGTAATAATATATTAATATGTATTTTTTATGAAATCGAGGTAGCGCTTGACCACTATCTCACCTGATGTGAGGTGCAGATGTGGCCGAAGGTGGACCACGCTTACCTAGTAAATGCCCATTTACCCTAGTTTTGAAGACCCCGAGGTTGTAGTTCTGTGGGAACACAGACGCAGGCAATGAGTTCCACTCCTTAGCAGTTCGAACAAGGAAGGTGGAACTGAAACGCTTTGTTTGTGATCGAGGTACATCGACCACGAAGGGATGAAACCCTTGCCCACGTCTAGTGGTCCGCAAGTGGAACGGTTCCGGTTGGATTAAATCGTACAACATAGATGCACACTCTCCATAGTGTAGACGATAGAAAATCGATAGGCACGCTACTTTTCGGCGATGCTGCAGGCTTTGAAGTTGGGAATCCACAAGGGTGTCGTTGCCAATAAGGTTCTTTGCTCGCCTTTCAATCGAGTCCAGTGCGGCCAGTTGGTAACGGGCAGACCCATCCCAGAGGTGACAGCAGTACTCCATGCAAAACCGGACCTGTGCTTTGTATAAGTCCAGGAGCTGCCTCGCAGTGAAATACCGTTTAACCTTGGAAAGGATGCCCAGCTTTTTGGCAGCTGTTTTGGCAATGGACTCGATGTGCCTACCGAAGTTCAGATCGGCTGTAAGGTCCACACCAAGGAGTTGGAGATGATCCGAGACTGGAACAGTCACTCCCCGGAATGACGGGTTCAGGTCAATTGGATTTCGTTTCGCTGAAAAAAGACACGCTTGAGTCTTCGCTTCATTGAAACTGACCAAATTAGCGTCACCCCAGTCGGAGATATTTTTCAGTGTCTGGTCCAATCTACAGACCATGCCCTCTCTCTGTGAGCGGATCTCGAGGCTACCAGCTCGTGCATCGGACATATACCTCTCGACCTCTGTGGTATCATCGGCATATCCAAATGTTCCGGGCATTACCAATAGGTCATTTATATGCAGTATAAAGAGAGTGGCTGAGAGTACGGATCCCTGAGGGACACCGGCATCGACACCTAAAAGATCAGATGAGCATCCATCAATAATTACTCGTATTGATCTTTCCCTCAGGAAATCCGATATCCAGTTACACAGGCCAGGGGGGATACCGTAAGAAGGAAGGATACCGTTCAATTAAATCGGTCATTTCAAAAACCTCTTAAGTTACATTTTTTTCCAACATGCTTTTTTTGCTGAAAATGGTTTCTTAAAGAGAGCTGCGTATCAAGATAGCATTCTGGAAGAGCATATGCCATTTTATAACAACATTTTTAGATGGCCAACTGCAAATGTGGAAGATAATCCAGATGAGAATGATGGAGAATTTGACTATGTACCCATAAAGATATTAAAACATGACAAATTAATACATGTAAAATGATAAAAAGATTATTTTTAAGTGTAATTCTCAATTATAAGCAATAAAAAATATGATTACTACTATTGTTTTGGTTAAATTAATATACCACTAACGCTATTTCTCGCTAAAACAACATAAGTCAAGAACTGTTTTTCAGGTTTTTTCATAATTTCTATTAATAGGCTGTAAAGGTTATTCGATATTTAAATTTTTTACCACTCAAATACTAAACTGAACATAAAAAAGTCCTTTAAAACTCATTTATTTGTGTATGAAACAGTTTTTATTGATTTCTGAAAAATTCTAATTAAGTGACTTATGAGGTTTTTGAAATGACCGATTCAATTGTTGTTGTTACAAATTTAATGGAATATAATAGAAATTTTTATTTTTATGATTTCTATAACAAATAATTAGAACTGAAGATAGAAATTCTGGCACTGTTCAAAGACTTTCAGAAGTGCTGATTACTAATGATATTTTTCAGATATATCCATCGGTGTTTCGTAGTGTGATGGTATATTATTTGTGTTATGTATATGGTATTTTCAGTACATAATAATTTGTAATATTTTTGTATAGTTTATATTAATGTTTTAAGTTAAGTATTTTTAAGAGAACTCTTGTCTTACAGTAAATATTTATGTACCTCTTAAGGTACCCTGGAATAAATGAAATAAAAATCTGCAATTTCATAACACAAGTTTAACGACCCCATTAGAAGAGTGGTTAGGAAGCTTACCTTAATACTCAGTTTCAGGGGTCCTGGGTTTGATTCCCAGCAGTCAACTTTGAAAATGAACTTTTCAAAGTTGGCTCTGGTCTGGATTTGCGTGCGTTTTGAAGTCATTTGGGTAGCGCATCTGGTGGCAAAAACTACACTCTTATGGAAGAGCATTGTGAAACAACAGCAAGTGTGCTGTTGTGTTTCAGGGAGTGAATAAAGGATGCCAGATGCCAGAGCCCATTTCCCTATACCTTCCTAATTAATTTTACTGCTTGTGTTATAGGTGACAGTCAACCTACTAACCTTAACATATCAGAAACTCAATAGTTATGCATGATTAAGTAACAAACTAGGTAAATTCTTTAGAAACATTAATTTTTACAATAATACTTACTAAAATGTTATGTTCAACAATGTTCCAAGCCCTCGGTCTTAACATTAAAATGGGACATGTTGTTATACTAATCGGCGCACCAGACAGTTTCCCAGAGACTACAAGATTAATGTTGTTATATGCAATCAGCTGATTCTTCCATGTGGGACAGTGGCCATCATCAAAGTCCACTTGAATGCCTTGCACATCACAGTTAAGTGCAGCCACAAAGTGTGCTGTGTTTGAGGCTGATACATCCCCCAAGTCCAGATGACGATTCCTGAAAGAGAGTAGAAAATGCAATAAGTATAGTAAGTTTCTTATTTTTCGGGATCAATAAAATACAAGGCATATAATAACGTTTATGTGTCCTTTTATTGACACTATAAAGCAGGGGTCGCCAAATGGCGGACCGCAGTCTGCATCCGGACTGCCGACCCATTTTGTGCGGACCACGAGAATATAGCTCTTTCGATCGTGACTTACTGATGAACACCTCCAGGATTTAATGTCAATAGCTTGCACCAAACTTCAGACGATAGTCCACAACAAATATGTCATTTTTCTCATTGATATGTAAAAAAATACCTTTGCTATTTCCGTAATTACATTTGTTTAATAAATATTTTTTTCTATAAAATTTGCGGACCGCAATGGTCATTTCATTTCTTAAAACGGACCCCAAGCGAAACTAATTGGTGAACCCTGCTATAGAGGTTCACTTTCTATGTGAAAATAAAAATATTATAGTGCTCAAGGTATATGTATTCATTTTAAGGCTGGCACAAATTGAAGGATGGCATGACAAAGTATTTTAATTTTTTAAAGCAAAGCATTTTTTAAGCATTGAATTTTTAAAGCATTTAAATGCTTTAATATAATTCAAATTTCATTGTATTATGCTAGAGCATCAATAGACCCACTGAGGTCCTATTACATTAGCAATACATAACACAATGAAATTTAAATTATATTAAAAGCACTTAAGGTTCCAAATTCCATAGAAAAATTTAAATATCTTACAGTCTTATTGTCTTACCGTCCTCCAATGTGCCTTAGACTTTTGGTTGTATAAACATTGAAACACAGCTACCCTGAGTGACAAACTAGTCAAGACATATCTGGTATCAGAATACACATTTAGCCCATTTGGTTATGATCATCTTGTCCATTATCATACATCATTTTCATTGGTTACCCTCCTATGCTTCAATGCCCTTCAATGGTTACCCTACTAATTTTACATTTAAGTAATTTTACTATATATTTTTCTTCTTAAAATTTGAGATAACTGAAAAATGGTGTAGCAATTTAGATATAGTTGTTTATAGGTATTAAAAACATATAAGTATAAATTATAGGTACCCAGGGTTTTAGTATTTTATGTAATCTATAAACTCTTGCAGGTTTTGCCAGACTGTTTATAGAATCAAATTGCCAATTAAAGTTTTTTGTTTATAGAATCAATACTTTTATTATAAGAGTAGCATTGAACACCCTATTATAAAGTACTAGCAAAGAGATTAAATTATCAAAAATACTTTCTTAGTGAATGTTCAAATCATAAATTAACCTATGTTCCAAATTTCAGCATGCTAGACTTAGTTTTGGCTTTGCGTTATTATTATTATTATTATCTTCTTAGTGGCTATTTCTGTCTACTAGAGTACCAGTATCACTTCGTCCATTGCTGAAATTTTGTGGTCGCCACATAAACTACCCATACCTACCACGTTAAGAAACTGTAGTACTTTTTTGATAGAGGCATTCTTCACATCTTCACAAGCCACTGTGTGGCTTCTTAAGATGTGACTGCACTTGTGCATCAGGGGGCCACACTCGCACAGGATATGCATTGGTGTTTCCTCTGACTCATGGCAGAAGTGACCCATTATTTTGAGGTGCCTTGGCTTTGCGTTGATAGTCAGGGCAAACAATTTCATAAGTATTAATTAGGTAAACAAAAAAATTAGGTAACATTAGGTAAACAAAAAAATTCCTAAGCAGTCTTACTGGAGTCTGGATGTAAGGGGTGCAACTGTCCATGTTGTATCGTTTCGTTCCGATGATTTTTTGAACTGTAAATTGGAAATTGTTAATAAATCGGCATTGCGTTGTTGTCTGTTTTTATAAAGTTCTTCTATTTTAGAATTAAACTTTATATGTAACTCCGACAGAAATTCTATAGCGCCTTTATTGAAAATTGAGTTTTGTATGTCTTCGAATCTCGGCGGTGGCGATTGTAAAATTAAAGTTTTATCCATTGTGCACTGATTTGATTAGAACAGACGAGTAAAGGTTTATACAGAACATAAACTAACTTTATGCGGCAGTCGTCGCTAGAACGCAGTGATTGTCGCGATAGTGTCAAGGAGAATCGAACTTTGAACCATTTATTATCGGCATAAATCCTTGAACCGTGATCATTTGTTTCTCTTTCCCGTTTCCTTATAAAAAAATATTTTGATTTACTATCAATTATTATCAGTCAGTCAGCTGACATAAGACAAAAACTGACATTTCAATCTACTTTAAAATAAATTGCTTACAATCAAAGATGTTGTATTATCCAATCCAATTATCTTTGCTTACATTACAATAGTATAAATTAGTTATTTTTCTATGAGTATAAAAATGGTATAAAATTAAAAACAGCTGTTGTATAATCCGCGCGCAATGAGAATGGGATAGAACCTTGTCAATACACAAAAATGTTTCATGGTTGAAATCCTTTTAATAATAATGTTTAGGTATATTATTTTAAAGTTATTCCAATTCCAAGTTTTACTTACCCCTTTTTCCACTCATTATTAATTATCACTAAAATAATTACACAATAATAGTAGAGGTGGGCGATTATGAGATATACTAATGAAATCATTCGATTATGAAGATATCTCGAGATATCTCGATTATAAAGGTTATAGTAGTTACTAATTTAGTTAGTAGTCGCGATCGCGAGTCGACGCAAGGCGAGAGGTGAGCGCTGTGCGCTGTCTCGATCGCACGGATATCGTCACAGCAGTGTACTACGCCGCTCGTCCTGAATAATATTGTATCAGACTTTTTTAAATTTCTTACTAGTCTTCTACCAGCACATATTACTGCAACAATGATATTAATCATATTTATATAATACTAACCACTATAATTAGTTTTTTTTAATACAATGACACAGTTTCAGCATCCTTAGAAGTAATAAATCTAATTTAGATTAAGAACAATATTTATAACTAAGAATCAACGTTAAACAAAGCATTTCTTAACGTCAAACGTCAAACAAGCAGTACGTATAACAATTACCAATATAACAAAAAAGATGACTTCTCATCAAAACAAAATAAAACTGTTACTTACTTTTTTTTTATAAAATATAAATATACACAATAGCACATTTTCAGCCTTTAAGAGTAAAAATATGCTTAAAAATTATAAAAAAACTTATATAAATAGTAACAATAAATCACTGTCATTGAGATCAATGTCAAATAATTTTAGATCAAGAACGAAATATTACGAATAATAATCAACTGTTAATTAAATATTTCTATAAAACAACAAAACGTAAAAGACAACTTCTCATCCAAACGTAATAATAATGATACTTTTGCACTTATATACTAATCCTATCAATGATATCAATATTTTAATCATTATGTTCAACAAGAACCTCTCAACGGCGCAAATTCAGTATTGCGCTCAACTTTTTATAACAGGATTAGTAGTACTAATTAGTAACGTCATTCGATTATGAAAATATATTAGTTACTAATTTCATAATCGATTATCAACATTAGTATTACTAAGTAATTCGATTATACCAATCATTCATAATCGCCCACCGCTAAATAATAGTGCAATAACAGTATTTTCTGTCCCTTTCACTTTCTATTGTTGTCTTTGTTTGTTCATACGTATATATGAGCCAACATTTCACTGCGTTGGCTCATTTCTTCGCGAATGCTATGCGTACGAACACTTTGCACAATCACTTTTGTTTATACGAACTGTAGGCTGTCCCGAACACAGTGTATGAAAAGTACTGTAATTTTTGTTTATATGAAATCCTTTTATATCTATAGAAAAAAGAAACGTAATTGTAACCCTAAAAAATATCTATATAAATGCGTGAAACGAAACGTTTTGTTCAGTCTACGATTCAGCGGCGGGGAATACCCTGAAGTTTTATGGAGCTATTACGCAGTCAAATTATGTTGTTCGATTCTTGTTTCGGTATGGGTTTTAATGTGAGGCTTTTACATTTAGCGTGGTATGTTGTGTGATGTTTTATATTGTGTTTACTGTCACTGTCACTGTCTATTTATTACTTCGTAATTCGTTTGACAAAGTACTTACTTATCAGTGTGGTATTGTGGGATTCAAGGAACTGATTGATTGTTTAAAAAGTTTAAATATGCCGAAAACTACTTCTGAAAGTGATAAACCAAAGTGACAGTGAATAAAAAATAAATAATAATTTTTTCAATTTTAATTATAATGATACATTTAATAGCCAAAAAATTTTAAAATTTGATTTCAATTTACTGTAAAACTGGCTGTAATTTTGCCTGATATAACACTGTAATTTTAATCAAAATTCTGTAATTTCACATAGCCACACTGTAATTTCAATTTTCCAATCTGGACACACTGCTGCCGACGCTACGGCTGGCCGGCGGGCCGCGCGCGCGGCGCGCCTCAGTTCCAAAAGGTCGCATCGCATCCCATTCTCATCGCGCGCGGATTATACTATGTTTCTTCCACAAACTATATAGAAGATACTATACTAGGTTTCTTCGTCCACACTCCACAGATCAAACCCCAGAAGCTAACTATAAATATATTTTTTAACGAAAAAAGTGAAATATACCTATTATTTTAATTTGCTACAATCATATTTACATTACATATATGTTTGTTTATTACTTTCTATCTAACGTCTATTGACTATTGTTTCATTCATTATAATCAATTATAATGAGCGACTCAGATGGACAAAATGACAACTTTAAATTAATCAAAAAGAAAAAACCACGAAATCTTCGTCAAAGGGTAAAAAATGAAGACGATTCTGAAGATGAGGAACAAATTCTCGCCAGATTACACGAAACCAAAGAAATACAGAAACTTCGAGAACGACCTAATGGCGTGAACATAATTGCTTTGGCAACGGGGGAGAAAGTGAATATCGAAGAAGAGATCACGTGTAAAGACCCCTTTAAAGTGAAATCAGGGGGAATGATGAATATGCAGGCATTGAAAAGCGGGACCGTTAAGCAAGTGGATGATGCCTACGATACTGGCATAGGAACCCAGTTTTCCGCAGAGACAAATAAACGTGACGAAGATGAAGAAATGATGAAGTACATTGAAGAACAATTATCAAAAAGAAAAGGTAATAAATAGGTACTTCTTTATCACATGTTTTGTAAACATCACAAACTGTTCAATTTTCTACATTCATTCCTATTTGTTATTTTTTTAGTAAGCCAACGCAGTATACAACCATCATTAATACATAAACACATGTAAAAATTCATTTATAATATCATATACTCCACTTATAGGCTAACTTGGCATGCATTAAGACTTGATATACCTACTGTTTTTCATTCAAAAGGACCAAAATAATGTTTACAATCCTATTTTAAATCGCAATAGGCTGATGTTTACACCCTTAGGAAGTAACCACTAATTCAGCTTTTATCAGCCGCATATGGTTATTATAGCGTGCTATCTCTGCTGAACTGCTTCTATCGGCCGCGTCCGTGCTGAATGACTGAGAATCTATGCAAATCGCAACTTGTCATTGAGGAGTTTAGAACGGTCCGTATACATTGATGAAGGAGACGGAACAACACTGGTCACTGTAATTTTTTTTCTCATAGTCGAATCTGCAATCGTTCATCGACTTTAGATGTTGTGCAAAATCATGTCCAGGAGGGAAAGTCTTTCAAAGAAGATTCTCTATATTATTTATATTACCCTTATTTTCAATTTAGAGGGTGAGGAAATGATGTCTTACATGGTTGGGTGTATTAATCTTGTGGCCAGCTGTTTTGGATGGTTTTTTAAGCCTGTTTCTGTGAGAGACAGCCAATGTTACAATCTGACTGTATTCATCCTAAATATGTTATGGACTTCAGTGTTTCCTGATGAACCATTGTGATTTGGTAAGACTTCAATATAGATTTCTGAAGTTTTTGGATGATACTTAAGTTAGCATACAAATGATAATAAAACACACTTGTCTTCAGTTTCGCCTGTTTGGTGCGAAAGCTCTAAAAGCTGAATTGTCATACAAAACTGGTGTTCTGGACAAAACCTGAATAGAGCCAAATAAATATAATTAATCCCTTAGAGTCATATCAATGCTACATATAAATAAAAATCATGATTACTTGCTCTTAGGTGAAAGAAAACATTGTTAGGCAACCTGTATTTCTAAATGCATCTCTAATTATGTAAAATCCTGCCACCTTGCACTGTGCTAGCCTGGCAGAGAATAGTCCATATCTTCCCACATAGCTCATTGGATGAGTGGTTAAAGTGTTTGCCTTAACATTCTGTCTTAGAGGTCCCAGGGTCATTCCCAGCAGGGATAACTTTGGAAATGACCTTTTCAAAGTTAGCTCTAGTCTGGATCTTGAAAGTAGTGGCAGGGCACATTGTGTTTTGCATTCATTTGGGCTACCTGTCTGGCGGCATTAACCCCCCTTACAGAAGACCACCGTTTAATAACAGCATGTATGCTGTTGTGTTTTAGTGTGTGAGTAAGGAATTCCAGACCAAATTGCCATATTCTGTCCCAATCCCTTTTCCCTAATTTCTGAATCCTACTATCGTTGGCAGTACTCTTGCAGCAACTACAGCATTGCTTATGTTTTAGGTAACAGTAGCCACTGTCAGCATGTCTGTCAACCTTAACATGAAATAAAAAGAGTTAACATTACAGCACCATTCTAGTACCTACATCAGTTTTATACAGCATGTGGTTGGTTGTTAATGGAATTGCTAGGTATCATATTATATGATAAAAGAAATAAATTGTTAAACATAGAAATCTGCTATGGGTATTTTTAAGTTACTGTGAATAATAAACCTCTTATTGAATAGGGTATTTTAGTCTATATGAAAAAAAAATCTAAAAGTATATTATTGAGATAGCTTAGGCAAAAAGCAGTCGGAAAATGTTAGTTTTAGTTCGTAAAATAATTAAAATAAATTTTAAAATTGAATTCAAAGTTTTCAGAATTTTTAGTCTGTTCTTAAACATAATGAAATAGTAGCCGCCATGTTTACGTCATACCGTTGTGTAAACAAAAAAGTGTCAGTCAGTGCATGTCAATTACCGGCGCATTTGTTTACACAGCCAACTGACGTATGACCACAGAGCAAAATGGTTTCCAGTGTTTTCGCAAATTACGCGCGAAATTTGAAAATGTAAATTTTAAATGCATTTTTATTAAACTTATCGATTGAATAAAAATTTGGTGTTTTTTTAGTGGTTCATTAGCACTACAGAATCTAATTGAGACACTTTTTAAAAATGGGTGTAATACCCTATTGTATATATAGTAACATTAGGTACTGAAATTACTCTTTTTATATTTTAAAAGTTATTTACAAGAAATTATTTTGTTTATTTTTACAGAAGGCCACAAAGATAACAAGGATTCTGAACATGCTGACTCTTTAAAATATCTTTCACCGGAAGAAGCAGCTCTGCTATCCCTTCCGGAACATTTGAGGGTGTCCTCCACACACAAGTCTGAAGAAATGTTATCTAATCAAATGCTCAGCGGTATTCCCGAAGTTGATCTTGGTATTGATGCAAAAATTAAAAACATAGAAGCCACAGAAGAGGCGAAAATGAAACTTTTATGGGAACGGCGTAACAAAAAGGATGGACCGTCACAGTTTGTTCCAACTAATATGGCAGTAAATTTCGTTCAGCATAATAGGTTCAATATTGACAGTGATAATGTGAAAAAGAGAAAAATAGACAAGCCAGAAGTGACTAAGAGCGAAACTAGTACAATTGATGAGAGTGTTGATAAAATAGTGAAAAAAGCCAAAGGCGAAAGAGCCACAGATGATTATCATTATGAAAGGTTTAAGAAACAATTTAGAAGATATTGAACATGGATGTTGCGGATAATTGCATCCACAAATGCAGAACTTTTGCATCTATTTAGACATACGCGAGTGCATTAATCAATGCAAATCTTTTACGGATGGGGATATGGAGGTAGTGCTAAATCTCGCAGATTTCAATGATAAACTACAGAATTATTTCAGTTTTTAGGGTTCCGTACGCCGAATAAAAAACGGGACCCTTATAGGATCACTTGTGCGTCCGTCTGTCCGACCATTCCCCCCCCCCCCCCCCCCTATCGCCGAAACTACTGAACCTAAAATTTAAAAAATATAGGCGGATAGGTATAGGTAGCGCGGTGGTTTAAGATCGCTCGGCGAAACTAGTGGGGGCAATCGGCGCATGTGTACAATTGCGCACAAAACTGCTAAGCGAAATTAATATTTTTTCTTTTTTTGTATTTTTTGCACCTTACTAACTTAACATAATTATAATAACACTAGTTTTTGCTAGTATCTTGTTAGTATATTAAGAAAAACAAAACAAAAGTAATTTTTTTAATATTAATATATTCAATAAAATGGAAAAAAATTAATCATCCAGCAATGTTGATATTCCTTCCATTAAATCATCGTACGATGTCGAAGAAGGTTGAGGATTGAAGACTGAGGCTAAGGGCACTTCTTCGTCGTCAGACATTTCTGAGTTATCGTTATTTTCACTCTCGTCGCTGTCCGAGCTGTCATCAGTGACACGAATAATAAACTGTTCTGTCATAAGATCTATAGTGTGATCACTTTTTGCGTATTCTTCTACAGATTTGACTTTATTACACAAGATCTCCCACTCTCGTGCTCCCATTAGATTAATTTTTTCTTTGACAAGCTCAATAGCATTATTAAGATTGCATTTAACGTTTTTACTACCCACATACTGTTTAATCATAGACCAAACCATCTCAATAGGGTTGAGATCAGGGTGGTAAGGAGGCAGTCTTAGAATATTGTGATTGTGATCAGCCAAAATTTTGTCAATAGAAAAAGTTTTAAATTGTTCTTTGTGTGTTTTTATTAACTGATATAAGTGCGGTTTCAACATTTCTTTATCGTATTCTATACCTTTTTCAGACAGCCAGGCTTGCATATCCGCTTTTCTGGAGTTTGACGTTGGTGCGACGTCAAACTGTTTCTTATGATAGGAAGCGTTATCGACCACGACAACAGAATTAGGTGGAATATTAGGGATAAGTTGGGTTCTCAACCATTTTTCGTAGTTTTCATAATTCATGTTGTCGTGGTAGTCTCCTGATTTGCATCCAGCCTTGAAAATGAGCAAAGCATTCGGGACAAAGCCCGCCACGGATCCAGCATGGACGATAACTACGCGTTGTCCTTTAGAAATTGGCGTTTTAAGGCCCTTCGTTGAACCATCTGTCCAGGCTTTGGGATTCGAGTGTGAAGAATCCACGTATGATTCATCTGTGTAGATTATTGTACGTCCTTCTTCACGATATTTTTTTATTTTTTGTAGGTACTCGATTCGCTTGAGTCGAATGTTTGTAGTTTCTATTAAAACCTTTCTGTTATTTTGTTTTTTTCCATTTAAAGCCCAATTCTTTTATAATCTGTCGAAGACTTGTTTTAGAGCCTTGAAAATTTAAATCTTCCTGTATTTTTTGTCTTAGTTTTTCAATTGTGGGAAGTTCTTTATTAGTTATGTGAAAGTTATGAATGCACCTTTTTATGACTCCTTGGTCAAAGTTATCGATGTCTGTTATTGGTTTTGCGCGCTGTCTTTTTTTCCAGGAGTTCTAAACACTGTCAGAAACTCGGAATTAGCGGCTTGTGTGGCAATCCTCCTGACTGTTATCGCAGATGTATTTGTAGTAAGTGCCGTTCTTTTTTGTTCTTGTTTTAAACTTTTGATAATTTGTTGTAACTTCGTTTCATTTGTTTTGCTAGCTTCCGCAGCTTCTGACCGGATTTGCTCTAATTTATTGCAGATTTCAATTAATACGGATTTATCAGCAGCATTTGTTGTTCTATTTATAATCAGTTGTAAACGATGTATAGGTGTTGCCAAATTTTTCTGTAATGATATCGTGGCTTTTGCAGTTGTATTTTTTACCTGCTTTAACTTACCCACGATTTCATTTGTTTCCTTTTTAACATAACAATTCACGTCGTATACCATTTTTCTGGCTTGCCGTGTTAAAACTTTATTTTTAGGCATTTTTTTTTCACTATAACGGATTAATACTATAAAACAATCTGTACGCAACAGTACCCAAGAGACACGAGACGCGAGAACGAAGCGCGGGAGGTGAAGAGCGACTGATTTACCAATACCGTGCTGCGCCGACGCGCACCCGCCCCCTCGCTCCTCTGCCCCGCCAAATAGACCTAAGAATTGAATACTGCGCATGCTCCTTCTACTTTTGCCGAGCGATCTTAAAGCACCGCGCGACCTATAACATCGTAGGAACCCTCTTCATGCGAGGTCAACTCGCACTTGTCCTGTATTTTTTTAAATTATTTAAATTGTTTTAATTCTCTAATTCTGCATCAGCAACAACCTTGTTATTAGTCTTCCTTTCAAACAAATTGAAAGCTATTTTTCACCATTTTCAAAATGCTCAATCAGCTGATGCATTTTTGTCCCATGTCACCATTATGTCAGATTTGGTTAACTATTATGTACCTTATTTTTTTAAATGTAAAGGTCGTTAGACAGGCTAACGGTCCACTTGATGGTGCACCGTAAATATAAGCAAGTGCTGGAACAGAATGGAGTTTCTAAAATCACGATACAAATAAACTAATGAATTAGGTACTTAACAATCTGCAGTTTGTTTGAAATTTTTCTCGTCATGTAATGTTGGAAATGTGAACAAAAATGGGTTGAGCTAGTCGAAAGTAAATAAATAAAATAAATAAAGCTTTTATTTCTGACATTTTATTTTTACTTATTTTTTGTGTTGGCTTGCCTTTTTGCAAAGGATTCCTCTAGAACTCGCTACAATCCTTTGTCCATAACCTTCCTTCTCCATGATGCACCTGCCATTTCCCTGATTTCATCCCTCCATCTTTTCCTTCGTCTTCCTTTTCTTCTCTTTCCAACTGGAGGGTATCATGTAGTTACGTCTTTCGACCATTTGTTTTTCTTACTCCTGAGTGTATGTCAGATCCATTTAAATTTCTTCACTGTATATTTGATATCTGTTACTTTTGTTTTTCTCTGATAACTTAGTCTAATCTGTCTTAATTTTATGTTTAACATACTTCTCTCAGGCACAGGCTTCACAGATTGTGCCAAAACCCGGATTAACTCCCAATAAGGTGATGGTGTGTGTATGGTGGGATTGGAAGGGCATGGTTCATTATGAGCTTTTACCGCCGAGCAGAACCATCGATTCGGATCTCTACTGCCAACAACTAATGAGATTAAAGCAAGAAGTTGAAAGAAAGCGGCCGGAATTGATCAATAGAAAGGGTGTGGTCTTTCATCACAACGCTAGACCACACACATGTTAGCCACTCAGCAAAAATCAATATCGATAACATCCCAGCACTAGGTCCATTGGCGTAGATAGCATGGGTGGCACCCGGTGCGGACATTGTAGGTGTCACCCCAAAAACTATTAAAATAAAAAAAAGTAATAATAATTTATGTTGTATTAAAATATTACAAATTAGCGGCTCGTTCCGGCTTCGCACGGGTGGACATTAATTTTTTAATTATTACTGAGTCAAAAATACTTACTGTACCTAAGTACCATATCTAGGAAACCTCAAAAACGTCATTTTAAATACCTGTCGCTATTTCCGGGGAATCCCCTGTCTAGCGAAAATTACAGCTAAATTCGAAGATAAAAACAACATTTTGGGGATTCCCCGATCGACATACAGTGTGTACATGAACTTACTAGGCACCTATATATGTATTATTGTTTCATATATAACTATTTTATTAGTGGCGGTTATGCAATCTGCCATTTTTACGAATTTTTACATGTGGCACTAGACGTTCACGGTCGGTGCGGGTCCACCAATAAATGCAGAACTGTTTCCGCTACCACAGGCAGTCCGGGCTGAAGACCTTTTTAAATCGGTGCAGTTATTCTGCAAATAATCCGCCATGTCCCGTGACAGTTGCAGTTTACGTATCACGCTGTACGCGGTCACAGCTTCCGGTAGGAAGACAGTCCACTTGATGGTAGGTGGCTACCGTCGCCACTGCAGTAGTTAAGGATAAGGGATTGGATAGGAAAATAGGCTCTGGCATCCCTTACTCACTCACCGAAACACAACAGCACACGTGCTGCTATTTCACTGTGGTATTCTGTAAGGGGGTGGTTATTACCGCCAGACGGGTTGCCCATATGACTGCGAAACATAGTGTGCCCTGTCACTACTTTCCAAATCCAGACCAGTCAAATTTGAAAATTTCATTTCCAAAGTTAACCCTGCTGGAAATCGAACCCAGAAACCCTAGAACAGAGCGTTAAGACAGGCACCTTAACCACTCATCCAACGTCCACTTTATACTATGTACTGATGTGCTGAAGTGTCTGTCACGGACATAATGTAAAAAAATGTGTGGCATTGTGGTTTAACAAGCAAAATAATTGCTTCAAAGCATTCCATTTCTTACAGAAACTGTAACACTAACCTTTCTGTCCTAGTTTCTATTGACTAATTTCTATCGTTAATTGAATTTTTAGATAAATATTTGTTGAGATAAAAAGGGTTATAATTTTAAAAAACATCTTCATCAACATTATTATTCGAGCTAGAGGTCATACATTGTTTCAGTCACACGTAAAATATTCTAAACGGTCAAGTTATCATCATCTTCGGAGGTTGTTTCCACCTTCTAAACACTGTCCAGTGTCCATATTGTCTTCATTTCGCTCTGATCATTCAGACCACATCACTTCACAAATTATCCTAAATTCCAAGATAAAGAAATCACTGTCCATCGAATTTAGAACGTGTTGTTTACTTCCCTAACTAAAAATACTAAGTTGTAATAAAAGTTTAACTTTAAAAATAAGTTCATTATTAATTTATAATGGGATATCATTGACACATTCAGTTGTGGTTATTTGTACTGATTGAAAATTAGCGGGTGTCACTGTTTGCCACGTTTGCCAGGGGGTTTCTGCAAATTGAAACTGGAGCTGTCTGTGGAGTGCGAAACGGACCCAGGCATCACACCACCCGCCACAGCCGGCTGCCACCCTGAACCTAAAAAAAACAATACGTTCATTACAACCAGCGCCAAAAAGTAAACGAATACAAAACGGCGACTTGCACTTATAAATTTAATGTATACTAGCTGAGCCCGCAACTTCGGACGCATGGTAGTCAGTATAGCACATAACTTTTTTTTCTGTAAACCAATTGGAATGAAACAAACACTAAATGTTACGGGAAGCTTGCTACAATACATCAGTGAGAACCGCATTCAAATCGGTTAAGCCGTTTTTGAGACTTGCTTGCACAAACGCACACACAAACAGACAAAAATTCTAAAACTAACATAAGTACAACATATACATTTTTTTTTTTTTGGAAAAAATATTTAGTGTACATACACGGTCGTTTACGATTCTATTATATGTGTAGATTATGCTTGCACTTATAATGTATGTATGTATATGCTAATTGAAATGAATAGATAGAAGGCAAGCATAAGCAGTGTCAGTAGATTGAGCGCTAGGGGTCAGCTTACACCGAAAAGTGACGCTTATGTTAAGTTACTCTCTCTGACCCACTTGTATCTTGATATATAACAGGGCCTCAAGATATATGTTATTCCTCAAATACGTAAATTTGTTTTAAATAAATACATAAACAATTGTTATAACTACTGCAGAGTGCATAACATTCGTTTTACCGCCAATGTGATCTTGTTATTTTCACTACCTATCTTTTTGCTGAGTAGTCGTAAAATAATTTTAAATGGACAAAAAGTTTAGAAATGCCAAGTAAAAATAATAAATTTTGTAAAACAATATTTTAAAAAATCACCTGAAATATCTGTATTTGTGAACGGAGACAATGTGCTTCCTCCTATGTAAGTAAAAGGTGTAGGTCCTGCCAACTGCTGTAGATTGCCTGAAATTTAACAATAACAATATTAAACTAAAACAATGTAAGATAGGGTACAAGTATTTTCGTTTTAATATCTAGTATTTATCAAATACCCATTTGTCGAATAAATTTAACATGTCTCAAGTATAAGGCACGAATTATATGCGACCGGCCGGCCGGGCCGCTCCTCTGTTTAAATTGTATGAAACTGTTCGTGTCGAATTATATGAGCAGCGGCGCGATAGACGATCGCTCCGGTGAAGGCATAGAACTGGTCAAGGCATAGAACTGATAGGCAAAACCTAAGATTTACAGAATGACTACTAGTAAAAGTTAGAAATTAACGTACAAGGGGCACACTGAAATGATCGGGAATAGAATATTTCGGATTGAGTTACAATAAAACCTTTTTTAGAATTTGAATACTGGCCTCTTAGAATCTTAATGACATTCAAACAATTATTTTTTTTTATTAAAAACAAAAACTATGTCGGTTTAAAGTTGACACGTCGTTAACAGAAATGGAGCTCACGCGTGAACATTTCCGTGCCATAATTTATCACAATTTTCGTCGCGGCTTATCTTAAGATAAATGTCTCAGCGAACTTGTTTCGATTTATGATGTTGAAGCACCGAGTCAAACGACAATATACCGCTGGTATGCCGAGTTCCGACGCGGTCGTGTGTCGCTCAGCACTGTTTCTTCTGCAGGTCGACCAAGAACAGCGGTCACGCCTGAAAACATCGCAGCTGTGCGAACTATTATATTAGATGACCGTCATGTGACATACGAGCAGATTCGGGCTGTTATCAGTATCGGAATGACTGCAATTCAGTCGATATTACATAATGAGCTGTGTGTAAGAAAGCTAGTTTCCCACTGGCTTCCCCACAATTTGTCCAAAGAGCAAAAGGCGACTCGTGTAGATTGGTGCCAGAATACTCTGCAACGTTTCAACGGAGGGAAGTCAAATGCCGTTTATAATATCGTCTCAGGTGACGAATCATGGATTTATTCATACGAACCTGAAAGAAAACATCAGTCAGCAGTTTGGGTCTTCGAAGACGAGGTCAAGCCAACGAAAGTGGTTCGCTCCCGCAGCGTGTCAAAGAAAATGGTCGCTACGTTTGTCTCGAAAAAGGGGCATGTTGCTACAATTCCTTTACAGGAACGCAGAACGGTTACTGCCGAGTGGTACATCACGGTTTGTTTGCCAGAAATGATAGCCGAACTCCGAAAAAATAACCCAAAACGTCGCATCATCTTACATCACGATAATGCGAGCTCCCATACGGCTCGGAAGACAAATGATTTTTTGAAGCAGGAAAACGTTGAGCTGATGAGCCATCCTCCGTACAGTCCTGACCTGAGCCCAAACGATTTCTTTACATTCCCTAGAATGAAAGATTTATTACGCGGTCACCGGTTTGAAGACCCCGAAGCAGCTGTGGAAGCGTACAAATCAGCCATTTTGTCAACATCAACTTCAGACTGGAATTACTGTTTTAATGATTGGTTTGCACGAATGGAAAAGTGCATTAAGTTGAATGGAGAATACTTCGAAAAACAATAAAATACAATTTAGCTATACCGTGTATGTGGTTTTTCTTATTCCCGATCATTTCAGTGTGCCCCTCGTAGATTACAGAATAGTTGGGACTTTTACCAATAAGACTTAGTAAATGCTAGTTTTTTACTAAAAAGATCTTAGAATTTACCAATATACGGACTTTTAAAGTGACATTTATATTTCTAGCCTAAAAGTAAATATTGTTGTACTAAATGTACAACAATATTTATTTTCGTGCAATTTTATATAAAAAAAGTTGCAGATTTTTGAAACAATAAATATGCTCTGTGTAACACTTCCTCATGTGCTATCGTCCCCACAGAATAAAGGTCTAGGGACAAGGTAAGGAAATAGAAAATAGGCTCTGAAATTCCTTAGTGTCAGATATAGCAAGGAAACACAATAGCACACATACTTCTATATTATACTAGTCGAATAATGACTTACTCAACGCCGCTCTAGGGTCGGAGAGTACAGCGCTGCCGAGTGTCGAGTCTGCAATGCTATTACTGTTTTTCGTCTTTTTCCGAGCACTCTCCGCATCACGCAGTATATGGTCGAGGCTGTTGCTGGCTGCGAAATAAGCAAATTAATATAAATTAATAAATAATAGACAACCACAATTATATTAAGTATTAAGGAAATTTAATTTATTAATTCCCATTTTAAGTATTCGCAAATATCAAATAAAGCCGGGACCAGACATGTGGAACTCGCCGAGTGCCGAGCCGATTATTCGCCGATTCGCGAGATAGTGGGATGTGTGTTTGTAAATCACCGAGCAACAATAGGGAATATGTATCTAATTCAAAAAAGGCTTAAATATATTTTTTTATCAACATTTTTGCTTTAGAATTTTGTCTATGTAAATATTTTTTAATATTATTTCTTTTTCGTTAAGAAAATAATTATTAAAAAGTGCATAAAAATGTGGAAATTTCAAAATACTTGAAACGGTCAGATCGAATGTGACGTCAACGTCTATGAAATGTCAACAAGCGTGTAGATGTTTGTGAGTTTTAACCTACGAATAAATAATACTCAGGAAATGTAACTGCGCTCAAAAAATGACCCAACGAAAATTGTGTACAAGTAGGCGGGGCTTAAATGTTGTGTACAGCGCGCCACTAGTCGGACATTTTTCTTGCAAGCGAACACACGTCAAATCTTCGTGTACGTTTTCATCACTGTAAATCAGTTATAATCATCATGCCAGGTTGTGTTGTGTAGTGGTGCAAGAGCCATACGAGATTTAACTTAACTGTTCAGGGATCACTTTTCACTCGTAGTCGCAACATTATAATTATAATCAAAAATGTTCAAATACGCTCTTAAATCGGGGTGGTCAATATTATGCAAAATGAAGTCAGTCAATTTTTTACTTTTATTCAGTAGGTTCTTTTTTCTTCTTGATAAAATGTATATTAAAATTTAAAATGATAAAATTATCAAAGATATTTTTATAATGTCTTTGATAATAATTTTATCAAAATATAATAAAGATATTAAACAGTAATATATTTTGTTTACTTTTAGTTTTCCTGCCGATTTATTTCGGAAAAATAAGTAGATAGCTGCAGTTAGGCTAGAAAGACAAGATAATGACTGGATGCCTGTAAAAACCAGAAGAATATGCAAGTTAGGCTATGCAGGGGTCGTCAAAATAAAATTGTCAAGGAGATTTAACACTTCTTCCCAATAATTTTTACACAGTTTGTATATTTTTGTTATAATATGTATGTCATTTATTAAAGCTTTGAGATAAGTACTTACGGAAAAAATCTCTTATGTCTCATTAAGAAAATATTTATTATTAAAAAAAATCAAATTAAAAGCTTTTAAAGCAAAAAATATTAAAAATGGTTAGGTTTACTCTTCTTTTTACAATTTTGTGCAATAAAGTGATTACCTACATATTTCTATTTAAATACTTTAGAATCCATTCGTATTTAATAAAGAACAAATAATTACAATTAAATACAAAAAATATTGTTTTATTATTGACTTAGTCTTTTTCACTTATAGCATAGCATCGTCCACGCCACTATGACAACTGCCTACCAGCTGACATTGCAGCACGCGCGTGAACCAATCCCTGCTCTCGTTCTGAATTTAAACCAATCACTAGGCATGTGTATTAATAAACTTCTAATTGATACGTATTTTGAATATACGTCGTTTTGTTTTCAAGTAAGGCCACTTTTTGTGTAGAATGTGTTATGAGTTAGAGTTCCTGAGTTCCTTATTTATTCGTAGTTTTTAACATTTGATTGTATTGTAAACTTTGACATCACGACAAGCGCGCCAAAAGGGCGGGTGTTTAAAGTGCCCGTAGCTGTTAGTTAATTTTAACTTTTTTTTTGTTACCAAATTTCTGTGCGCTGAATATTTTTTACAGTTATATAACGATATAACCTATCGTATGAAAAAATAAAAAAAAATGTGCATATTCCCTATTGCCAGTACTCACATTGCTCGACTAATTATAGGTAAATTTCTCCGCTTCATAGTGAACGAACACTTTACGAGTAATAATTCTATCCACACATTCGGGAAACTGCTCGGCATATCGGAAATGTATATTTCTATTTTTTTTTAATTAATTAATTAGTGTTTAACCTAACTCGTTCTGTTAATAGCTTTAGTATTTATTATTACCTACCTACTTATATAGAAATTACTATTAATTTAATTTTTTCTTCTTTTTAATCATTGTGTAACCACTGCACATAATAAAAAATCGGCTGCAGTAATGATAATTTCATCGACGTTGTCCATGACTAAAGATCTGGATTAGTAGTTATTTTGCTAAAATGCTCGCACGGCAGTCGGCTAGCGTATTACTGAAAAACAATATTCGGACAAAACCCGTTAGTGTGTATAGACATCCTCACAACTTGACGAATATGAAGTCGAGCATATACTAGGCGATTAAGCGGCATTCGGCAGCGGAGTCCCGCGTATCTATACTCGGCTATAAGTAACCGCTATTAAACTCTTATTGCATCTCTGCCCAAGGCATCCACAATACACTAATACTATAATTAGTATATTCACTCATAATATTCAAAACCAGTGCTACCAAATTCACACATAAAAATAATTACATTTCAATGGTATAGTGTGGCATTTCCATGTAATTTTTATTTAAACTTTTTGAATGTACCGCCATTTTATAATGTATTATAATAAAAATATTTATTTATTTTCTCCACAATTTACAAAGTTTAGGTAAGTAGGTGCATCCATAGTATTCAGTGCTACATTGTATGTGGGAGACTGGCGCCTGAACTAGGTAATACCTGTGTCTCAGGACACCAGGGCTCCACCTTCGATGACCGCATCTATATTTATATTCCATTGTTTGTGCAACACTTGAAATGCAAATTACAAATTATTCAATCAAATAATCAGTCTCCTGACCAATATAAACCGTTAAATTTCTCTTTCGAACTGCGTGCGTACGTGAAACTGCTAAACGCAACTGCAGTGTCGTTTAGAAAATGCTACTCGTGGGAGAAGGTACAAATAACAGGCACTTGTCATTTCGTTATGTGTTCGTAAAATCCTGTCGTGCTGTGAATCGCCGGTAAACACTCTAAAGCCATGTCCGCTGCGCTACGCCAAACACAAGACATTGTTAGATGTTTTCCACAACTCCCGGCAAACACGTTCGAGTGTTTTCATTTAAGCCACGCCCCGATTTTATGTTTTCTAACATTGTTTTGTTAAAAAACTGGCGCAGCGGACGCGGCTTAAGGGTCCACTTCATACTAACTTTATAAATCTAAAAGTAACTCTGTCTATCTGTTACATTTTCGCGCCTTAACTACTCAACCGATTATCACGAACTTTTGCATGGACATTGTCAGGGATACACAAAAGAACAACCTTTCATCCACAAAAAAGTAAGAGGGATCATTAATAAATAAAAATACAAAGCCTGGCAAATGTATATCAGCAAAAAAAAGTCGGGCGTCATATATAAAATGTATGGGCGTTATACATAAAATGTATAACATACATTTTATGAGGCGTTGTATTTTTATATTTTTCAACGCGGACAAAGCCGCGGGCACCAGCTAGTAAAGAATATTTTAGAAAATTGAAAAGGCTGCAAACACTCACGCGACGGTGTGTCGAATACATCGACTGGGTCCTTGAAGACGTACTTCCTGAGGTTGAGGTACTGTTCCTTCTGAGCGTCCACTTGGGCGTGCACAGCCTGCAGCCGCCCCGCCAGAGCCACCAGCGACTCGTGCATCCGCCGGATGCCCACAGTCAACTCTGCGCCCATCGAAATAACGCTCATTTTACATATTTGTTTTACACAACACCTCTCTCGCAGTTTAGGAAACCTTTCACTCGATGGTGGGTGGCTAACGTCGTCTTTATAAACATGTGACACCAGGAGATATGCGAGTAATGCGCAGAGTCAACTCTACAGCCAACGCCATAACGCTCATTTTACATAGTAGAATGTAGGTTTTCTCGGCCGGTATCCATATGAGTTGTGGGTTTCCGGGATGATGGCCCAGGTCTGTTGGAAATTCTTCCAAACATTTCGCTCATTTTACACTAAACAAGAGTTCTCTCACAGTTGAGGGAAGTTGAAACATTTTTCATGATAAAAACCTTCACTAGACGGTAGGTGGTTTATGTCGCCTTTATACACATGTAAAACCTGCGGGTATGCGAGTAAGATGTTTACTCTGCGAGGAAAGAGGAACAGGATAGGAGTATGATTGATGATAAATGACAAGCGGTCATTTAAGAACAGAACCATCACCACACGGGGTGCAATTGGCCATTTTATTCTATTTGATGTTGATGTGTATAAAGAGCAAGTAATCAATTTGAAGACAAAAAACACATGTTATATTATTTCTTCTATAAGGAGGTGGTTCCTGAAACCAAAAGTGCTGCCCTTATAACTACCAAACCCAGTGTGATCTTAGCAGACGAGAAGCTACTACCGTATTTGATCCCTCGGTGATAGGAAGGTTCAGTTTACATAACACAACCGTTAAAGCAAAAAAGATATTTTTTTTTTTGTGTATTTATTGTAGAGTCGGGGTACGAAAACCTTTCAGTTTACAAATTAATTCCTTTAACAAGTCGTAGACTCTTACTATCTTTTGAAACTAAAGCACTAAGCAGACAACTGACAGACGTTTGAAATGAAGTTTTGACATGACTGATAATTGTCCTGGTGCAAGCAAATGTCGACTTTCAGGTGACGAACCTTTTCCTGACTTTACTATATCTATTTATTATTGTTTTTTCTTTCCATTATATAACCTTATTATCAGATTCTAAATTGTTTATTAGTTTAAAAATTTTACGCAAAATAGGTTTGTTCACTAAAATTGTTTCTTAAGTGATCTTGTCTTTAAGTGCAGATACGACGCTTTCTGGTGAAGGCGCGGAGAAAAGCTATAGATGTGTATAGCAATAGGCTACTCAACTTACCCTGTTCAGTCAGTAACTTTGGTGAGGCTTGCATTTGTTTATCTGCAACATCCATCTGTCTTCTGAAAACGATCAACAGCTGTTCCAACTCTGATATCAGTTCTTTCACGTACAGGGGTGGCGTTGAAAAATCCATTTCAGATCCTGTCGAATGATAATGACTATAGGTCAATATAGTACGAGAGCTCGCAACGTCACGAAAAAGTTCATTTTAAGACGATTAGTTTTTCTATATTTCTCATCCTTACTGACGGTCGGTAGGAATGCAGTACGTCTGGCACCTGGAAGCGGTTGCGTTTACCAGTGAGCATCGCATCTATACAGGGAAAATTGTGCATTTTGGAATTATTTTAAGACAAATTTTATTTTTTTAATAATTTTCTATGCCTCCTTAGCAATATAAATTTATGGTTGCCAGACATTTTTGCCGTTGCTAACATTGCCCCAGATAAAATTTTAATAATAAAAAAATGATAAGTTTCAAATATTTTTAGTATGTCTGTAATTTTAATATAATATAGTTCTATAATCAAAGAATATAATATTAATTTGACAGATAGAAATTCCGTTGCTAATTAGAATTCAGATTAATTTAAGTATCGGGGGGAATAGGTGAGTTAGAAGAGTGCGGCAACTGATTCATAGGTTGTGTGAGAGAGACAGTTGCGACAAAAAGCGTCATGAGAAAGATAACTATATTCACAGCTGCTATTTTTAAGATGGCGTCGTCCACGTGAGTATAAATGCTCCTTGTATTTTGTTGTGTCGTGTTTTATAAAATATAAAAGTTTAATTTTTTCGTCATGGCTAACGAAAAAGGAAAATTTGTGTTTTTTGCTCAGATAAAAGTGGTAAAATAATAATATTTAATGAAGAAAAATTGAATAAGTGTAAAGAAATATTAAATGCTCGTATTAAGTTTAACCTAAAATATAAAAATGTGAAGTTACCGGACAGTGTGACTGTTACTGGTGGATACCATAGACAGAGTTACAGTACTTTTACGTCCTTGATGTCTAAATATCGTAATGTCTATGTTTCTAACCTTTCACCGACTCTTCTAACTCACGTATTCTTCCCGATACTTAAATTGATCTGAATGCTAATTAGCAACGGAATTTCTATCTGGCAAATTAATATTATATTCTTTGATTATAGAACGATATTATATTAAAATTACAGACATACTAAAAATGTTTGAAAATTATCATTTTTTTATTATTAAAATTGTATCTGGGGCAATGTTAGCAACGGCAAAAATGTCTGGCAACCATAAATTTATATTGCTAAGGAGGCATAGAAAATTATTAAAAAAATAAAATTTGTCTTAAAATAATTCCAAAATGCACAATTTTCCCTGTACAGATGTGATGCTCACTGGTAAACGCAACCGCTTCCAGGTGCCAGACGTACTGCATTCCTACCGACAGTCAGTATGGATGAGAAATATAGAAAAACTAATCGACCTAAAATGCATTCTCAAAAACGTTGCTAGCTCTTATACTAATAGGGATTGACACTATATTAGATATATCGGAAGTACTCTATGTTTGGCATAGGATATTCGGACATTTAACAAATATTTTTTCTATTCTAAAACTAAAGCTGACTAATAATAACAATAAAACAAAAGTACTGATACTGATGCATAAATAAATTAATATTTTAAACAGACTGCATTGTATTCTATAATTTATTTAACATAACCTGTTTTTTAAGATTTAAGAATTTATTTTTAAATCCGAAAATTTAAAACCGGTAGTTCGATTCCATTTGCTTTGCCAATGATTCGAAATTTTCAAACAATCGATTAAATGTCGTTAGGTTGCATCACTAAAATTGTCAGTTACGAACTGTCACGCATATCATCATACAGTGAAAATACTATAGGTACACAATCAAAGAATATCTCGAAGCATACCCGCCGTATCGCGCGCAGCGCAATCTGCCGCGGCGAGAGCGGAGGCGGCTGCAGCACGCACGCGTCGCGAATGCGCCCGCGCACGCGACACTTCGCCGCTCAGCGACAGCGCCCAACGCATCATGCGCTCGGCGTCGCACGACACCTGCCCAATGGCGACACACATTGACACTTCATTGTATGGGAGTAACTACTACAATAGCTCCATTCGCGTTTCGCTGGACGAATTTGGTTCCACTTGTACAGTTCCGCTTCTATCAGCCGCGTATTTTTATATATAAATATTATACGACAGATTTGTGTGGAGATGCGTATGCGTCCGTTCAGCTCAGCTTTAAAACACGTACTGTTATATCCTAGCTTCATATGTAATAAAGCCTTAATATACTAAAAGTGCTGAATCGCTCCTTAAAATACTGAGTCAATTCCTTATTAATACTTATAAATACGAGTTCATTTCAATTTCAGTTCAGTTCTCCTGTGGATTTCTATCGAATCACTGCCCAGCTACGGACCCGGTTTCTGCCTGCCGGCTGGCCTTCAGTGACTAGATAGTTAGACAAAGGGTTTGTGCCTCGCTAAAGCGCTAAAGGGGTTATTATATTAACCACCCCCATAAAACGTGTAGTTTGTGTTAAGTGTAAAATAGCGAAATAGGTACTTTGTGGTTATATTTTAAAATAAACGGTTTGTGTCTATAAAATTGTGTGTTTTTAAACAAAATTGAGAGCCGTCCTAACAGTACGCATCTCTATACAAAACTGCTGTTTTCTATGGACAAAAGCTGAATTGAGCTAAATTAATGTAGTTACTCTCTTACATGTCTTATTAATATATTTTCAGATCTAATTACATTGGTAACTTATTGACTTAAAATGACTCAGCTGTTACGAGTCAAATGAATCAATACGTTAACGTGAACCATCTCAACACTACAACTGACAAATGCCACATGTACTTTCTTCCATACTTGTCTCACTTGACAAACTATCTATTAAAAGATTGATCTATCTTTTAATAGATAGATCAATTTTTAGAACATATAAACTCGATTTAAATATTATTTAATATTATGAGATTATGTTGTATCAATATTATTTTCAAATGACTACATAATTTGTATATTAAAAACAGTGCTACATATTAGTGCTAATCCATCAACTTGTTAACATTTTTAATGGTGAGTTGTGTTGTACTAATCTACCAACTGGTCTTTAGGCGGTGGCCATGTATTCACATAAGAACACCATGAAGCAAGTGAAACATGTGTTGGCTTTGGATTAAAACGTTCATGCGGAATGGCAGCATATTTGATAGGCGTTTGGAAGACATACTGAAGACCACCATGAAATAATAATACATGTATTGTGTTTAAGTGAGTAAATAAGAGTTAGTGTAAAAAGCTAACACCATTTAGAGTTTTCAAGTTCTCATGAAAATGAAATACGACTATGTTTCGAACTTTCGAATAACATGAAAATCTCAATTGACACATTAATGGATAATGTATATCACAGACAATAAATACATGAGAATTTTACTATCGATCATTACCATCTGTTATGTCAAATTGAAATAGAAATATGTATATTACGAATTTGTTAATCTGTATAACGTCATTGTCAAACCAAAATCTATTATGAGCAAAAAGTATACTAGCTGATGCACATAGCATATTTTATTAGTTCGGCAAATAGTGCTCATAAGCACTTAGCAGTTTTTTTTACGATAGATAAGGCAGTGAACTATTCATTAAGTGCACATAGCAGATTTTGATTTTGACAACGACGAATACTCCTATGTACACGCGCCACTATAATCTCTTTAAAAATTTCTTTTAAAAACGTATTATTTTTTCTTCATGCAAAGATCGTCAGACACGCTGACGGTCCACTTGATGGTAGGTGGCTACCGTCGCCTATAACACAAGCAACGCCACAGGTGCTGCAAGTGTGCTGCGGACCATAATTAAGAGTAAGAGATTAGGAAGGTATAGGAAAAATGAGCTCTGTTATTCCTTACTCATTCACTGAAACACAACAGAATACATGCTGTTATTTAACGGTGTTCTTCTGTAAGGGGATGGTTGCTGCCCCCAGACGAGCTTTACAAATGACTGCGAAACACAGTGACCTACCACTACTTGCCAGATCCGGACGAGAACAAACTTTGAAAAGTTCATTTCCAAAGGCAGGACTAAAGCACTAAAGAATACTTTAAAAATACCTTATGAACTAACCTTTTGTAGTGGTTTGATCGAGACTCGCATTAAGTCTGAACTTAAACTCTTCTGTTTCTTAACAAACTCCTTAAATGAGTCGACAGTTGTGGATATTTCATTTGGTAACTTTGTTTGTTTTGGTGGTTCACCTGAAAATTTTATTAATAATACTGGTGAGGCTATATAAAAACTTAGATAAGTTTAATATAAGTATGCACTAGGTACTGCTACTGGCATGTTGTATAGATTTAAATATAGAATTAAGTGCAGTTACAAAAAAAATGTTTTCTTTCTGGATGTATTGTATATATAAGATATGTTGCACTCTAGTAAATATTTATTTCTTCATAATTTTATTTGACGATCCTTTTACTTTCCAACACATACAGTAGAAGTCTCACTAATCCGCCACTATTAATAACTAGGAGAAGCTGTCAATTGTGTAAAATTGTAAGGAGACTTTACTGTAGCCAATATTCGACACAGAGCATGAATAGAATTTGGGCCAATTTAAAATTAAAGTACTCTTTATGCTCACTTTTTCCATCGGCCGTTGCTGTTGCATTGGGTCCAATACCGCCAACTGCGGGAGTTGTTCCTCCAACACCGCCCAAGCCGACACTGGGCGTTACTGAAAAGGAACCATTTCAACTTTAATTTTCAATATCATAGTATATAGTTAATGGAACCTCAGAGTTGTATTTATGAATTGTTGATTACTACCCAGTCGAGTTACAGTAAAAATTACAGCAAAATAATTTACTGAAGCATATTAAAGATTGCTTTATTCTGTTAGCAATGTTGTAATTAATTTCAAATGAATTATCGATTCCACAATAAACTTAAAAAAGAGAGAGAGAACTAAAATAAAAATTTTAAATGATTAATACTATTTACTCAAAGAAGTTTCACTTCAGACTGCTGGGAATAAATAAATGTTCTAATCGTTATATTCAAAGAGATTTTTTTCATTCAATCCCCAGTAAACCGTTCAACATATTCGGATAAAACTTGGCACAAAGATAGACAGTGTCCTTGATTAATAGAGGTAACTTCTCGAGTCCATAAATAAAATTTACAATTACCACATTATTAAAATGCCTTATTTATTTGAATATAACACAAACTTGGGCACAGAATAAAATAAAACTCAAGTTTTATATGATAAAAGGCAGCAGGCAGACTGACTTCCGATACTTTTACTCAAGCATCGAAACATAACAATATATAAGAAAAAAAAAAGTTTAAAGAAATAAAAAAAAAATACCTGAAGTTGATAACAGCGCACCTGTGGCACTGGTTGTTCCTAATTTGGTACCTGTAATTAAAAGGAAACACATATATACTTAATGAAAATGGAGGTCACTTTCCATAGTCTACTTAGGGCCGGCGATGACTGATGGCATGCCATGGCAAAGGATTTTTTCTTAAACCATATTATTTTTAACCTTATTCCAATTACTTTAGCACTCACACGCCTTTATTTCAATACCAAGAGGCGGTAGCATTCCGGATTATGGCACGGGATGCCGTGGCGTTCAACTAAGAATCTCATAATTACCTACCTCTCTTCATCGACAAATGCTATTATCACTAAATCCCAATCAATTATTTTAACAAAATTATGTATACAAAGAGCAAAGAAAAGCTAAACTGAATAGTTGTATGTATGTATGTTTGTTTTCAGCATGACACGGCTGCGTGCTCTATTGCGAAAGTGATATTATGCGCCGAGAGCGCCACGACGTGCCGAAGATGCCGTGAGCTGCTGAAGCGAGCCTTGCGGTGCCATACCTCAGTCAGCGCCGGTCCTTATTCAACACGTGGCCTACTTATTCAACATTAAGTTAATATAAGACAATTTTATAAAACAAGAAACTATTTTTTCATCTATATATCTATAGCAATAAAACTACACTAGTGCCAATTATTCATTTTACTTGTCAATTACGCAATTTATTTACAAGCTATCACTACTCGTCTTACTTATTCACGAATTTTCTTTACAGTCTCGGAAATAATCATTCGTAAAGGGCCATCTGTTATCTACATATTTACATTATCGTAGAATTACTGTTGTAGTGACAATGTTGAATACTGTATCTTTAATAAAGGCACTGTGATACTAGCGTTTAACCCAGCAATATAGATTAAATCGATAAAGAACTAAACTTGCTACTGTACATGTCAAACAATCCAACAAATAAAATATTACTCTGCTGGTTAGTATATACCTGCTAAGTCAGGTGGACGGTCAATTTAGAAGGTGTTTTCAAGTGAAAAAGGTGACTTCACTTATTTTCTAAAGGCAGATTTAGAATATGAATATTTTACAAAATAATATTCAGCATTGCCAGACACTTTCCATGGGCCATAACTTCTGCCAGACGCTTTAAAACCCCTTTCATTCTGCACCATGTCGCCGGTCGCGAGTCTGGCAACATGCTGAAGGGGTCAAGCGTCTGGTAGAAGTTATTGCCCACAGGAAGTACCTTTCTCATCTGATAGCTCTGAACTGGCCGTCTACCCATCTTAGCACATACACTTTCGTTTAGGAAAACTACTCAATTTCTACATTTTATCCTTTAGAAAAAAAAGTTATGTTTGGTATTCTTGGGATCGTACTCCATTAGAAAAGTGTCTCTTCTAAGTGACTCCCTGACTTTGTTTGAAACAACAATATAATAAAAACTCTGCCTATATTCAACCACAATTTATGGAATTAGATGAATGAAATAATTTCTAAAACAAAATAACAAAACACGCGAAAAACCCACAAACTAAAAACTATATTTTCTAAATAATTATTGAATAAATTTTACTAATTAACTTTTGCATAATAACCGAAATTACTTTGGTTGAATTTAAAATATACTAATGGAACATAAAAATTCAGATTTAATGCATATATCCCACTTTTTAAATTAAATAATTAGCAAAAAAATAATAACATCTTATCTTCTTATAGAAAACTGAAACTATTTTCTTTGAAACCTTTGACGTACTTATGACTAAGGCAGAAATCAAAATTACTTCTAATTTTGCCACAGTTTCTTGTCTACTTATTAAAATACCAATTTAAATTCTCACCACTGGAAGGAGTCATAATACGATAACAATCCCTTGTGGCGCTTTTGATTTCGTATGGTTTATTATTTCTTACATTATTCTCGCATATTGTACTATTCGGGTTCAGAGGCGGGAACTGATCCAATGGAATTATGGAGATTTTAGGAGTATTTCCACGGGGAATCATGATACTGAAAATAATTATTCAGCCTAAATTTTCTTTCAAACTTCGCTTCAGTTCTTGTATAATACAATTTATCTACAAATTTTTGTACTAAATACAATAAGATACAATACATCTATACATATTTAAAAAAAAATGTAAATGAGCTGTGTCTGTACATTAAAGATTTTTTCAAAAAACAAATTGTACATTTCATACTCATGTTACTGAAGTCAAAAAAATAATTTTTAGATTTTTTGTCTGTCACAAGTGCTGCAAGTGCGCTGCCGATTACAGTAGGATTAAGGATAAGGGATTAGGAAGGGATAGAGAAATGGGCTCTGGCATCCCTTAACTCATTGACCGAAACACACATGCTGTTATTTCAGTTTGTTTTCTGTAAGGGGTTAGTCACTGCCGCCAGACGGGCTGCCCAAATGAGTGCGAAACGCAGTGCTTCACTAGGCTACAATACAGAAACTTGTAGTGGAACTATGTAGATGATCAGGAGACATCACAGATTTCTTTTTTCCATGAAGAGATTCTACCAAAGGTGACTATCGTATAAGAACAGAAAGACTTACCGAACAAACTAGCAGTTGTAGCAGCAGGTGTTGTCGTTCCAAAAAGCCCAAGACCGAGTCCCTGACCTTCAGTCTTAGTCGCTGCTGGGCCAAAATTCAAACCTGAAAATTTATTCAATAACTACTACATATTAAAAAACCACTAATACTTAAAAAGAAATGTAATTTCTAAGAACTTACATAATTTTATAATTTCTTAAATTATAGCTTAAAGGGGAGTTAAGCTAAGAGTATAAGTTAGAGTTTAAAAGTTTCCCACTATTTAAGAAGTATGCAAAAACCAACCAGGGGTTAATACTATTTGACTAAAATGTACCTTTTAATATAAATGCTATGCTATTTTATATATAATCATAAAAAAAATTATAAATATTACATAATTATAAAAAAGCCGAACTGACACAAAAAAGCTATTCCAAACTATTAAAACGCAAGGATATTATCAAGTCAATAATTTATGAGTAGATGCTTTCATTGGAAGGCACACTCGACCCGCCATACTAAATAGGAACAAATCTGCTTACGGTGGATACCGATTGCAGATACTAGAACAATTCGACAAAAAAAATGTTTAAAATACCATATAAAATCAGTTTACATATTAAAAACTTAAGTTTCAAATAAAACACTTTTTTTTATTGTTTTTTTTTTATTGTTATATGACTCTGAAACGTGGTCTGTAACTATGTGCCTTGTAAGAAATCTCTAAGTCGCTGAATGAGCTATGGGAGGGCTATGCTCGGGGTTACATTGCGAGATCAAACTAGGAATGAGGAGATTCGTAAACAAACTTAAGTTACCGACATAATCTGGAGGATTAATAAGTTGAAGTGGCAGAGAGCAGGACACATAGTACAGAGAACCAACAGTCGCGGGGGTCGGAAGGTTCTCGAGTGGAGGCCACAGACCGGCAATCGTAGTATGGGACGTCCACCCACAAGGTGGACAGACGACCTGATAAGGGCAGCGGATCGACGGTGGATCCAGGCTGCATCTGACCGGACCTTTTGGAGAATTAGGGGAGGTCTTTGTCCAGCAGTGGACATCCTACAATTCCCTTATGCTTAAAAAAAATATTCAGTACCTCCACCAAGTGTGCTTGTGTTGGTAGCACCGCCGAAATTAATCCCGCCAGTGCCAATTCCTCCGCCAAATGAAGTGTTTGTTGTACCAAAAGCAGATACCCCTGTTGTACCTGGAATTAAAGAGGTCATTCTTATTTTTATAAACAGTGGAGACCCAGTTGGTTTTGTTTGTAAGTGTTAAGATAAAAGTATTACAAATATATTAACAAGTTTTATTCAAACACAACAAAAAATATTAAGAGATTATATAATAAAGAAAATTTGAAAATAATGGTCTCATATCCATTTTCTATTTGTATCATAATTAATTTTGAATAATCATAAGATAATTAATGTTATGATTATTCAATATTTATATTCTACTAGCGACCCGAATATTTATATATAAGAACATTCCCCGTTTATCATTCTTTCCATTAGTGAAAACCGAATTAAAATCGGTCTACCCGTTCACGCGTGATGCCGTGACCAAGGGAAATGGGGATTCATTTTTATATATATATAGAAGATCATATACGTTTAAAGACCCTGTGTGGATATGATTTTCAAATATATGCTTTTTAAATAAAAATCTATCTAAAATTTCTAAATAAAAAAAATTTAAGTTAAAGCAGTTTTTTTATGTGTACAATTTTTTAATATTTAAGTCTGATCTTGATGAAATTTTTACTTTTTTTGAGGTTTTACTATTTTTTAAATAGTGAAATTTATTTTTTGTTTTGTAACTGTGCCTATAGAACAATTCATATTTACTGAGATATTTGAGAAAACAGATGTTTTTTTTAAAACTACGCCTATGGTTTCAAGCGAGCGTATAGTAAAATTATCATTTCTTATGATTTTTGGGAGTGATTTCAACAAAAATGCATCATACTTCCGAACTTAGCTACCTAAATCAGATGCCGCCTAATAAGAGTTAATATAACTGTGGTCTGGATAATCGGGTTTCCTAGTCTAAATATTTAGTACAAAATGTAGCGACAGTCCAGTGGTAGGATGATAGCACAGAGAGAAGACTGGACACCTTTGAAGTAGGATTTGGGTCCCGAGTGTCTTGTGTCTCGAAGACTTTTTGAAAATTTTGCTGTCTCAGGTCCCAGACTTTTGGGTCGAGCAATGGTAGTTAAAATTGGTTAAATCAACAAAGAAGTCTAATAATTGTCCGACTTTACATATTATAAAACAAAGTCCCCCACCGCGGTGGTCTGTCTGTATGTACATATGTATGTTCGCGATAATCTCAAAAACTACTCAACGGATTTTATGCAGTTTTCACTAATGGAAAGAATGTTAACCGAGGAAGGCTTTTGTATATAATTTGAAAAAAAGTCTGTGTGAAGCTGGGGGTGAACAGCTAGTTTTAATATACTACTATTTTTTCATGTTGCGGTCAAAAGACTGGTTGACGATCCACTTGATGGTAGGTGGCAACCGTTGTCTATAACACAAGCAACACCACAAGTGCTGCAAGTGCACTGGCGACTACAGTAGGATTAAGGACAAGGGATTGGGAAGGGATAGGGAAATGGGCTCTGGCATCCGTTACTCACAGAAACATAACAGAACATGTGTTATTTGATGGCGGTCAGAAGACCTATAGAAATAGGGAGGTGGTTATTGCTGCCAGATGGGCTGCCCAAATGACTGCAAAACTCAGTATGCCCTGCCACTACTTTCCGGATCCAGACCAGAGCCAACTGGTAAAAGTGGAAAAGTTCATTTTCAAAGTTACCCAGCTGGGAAACGAACCTGGGAACCTTGAACAGAGCATTAAGGCAAACACCCCACCATTTACTTTGAATTGCATATATGTATTACACCATATATTAAAATTGTAGCCTTTTTGTAAAAAAGAAACTTGCTTACTTATTGCTCTTTACATTTGTGAAAGCCATATCAAGTCATTGGGTGGTTATAAGAAGTAAGAAGAGAAACAGAAATAGGCATACAGTAACTTCTTTGATTTATTCTAAGTATGTGTACATCCACATAATATCAATTTAAGTTAGTAAAATAATACAGAATAGCATTAGTGACTTAACATCTCTATTTGAGAATAGTTTATGCACCTTAAATTATATGTTAATATATGATTAGATTTTCATAATTACTAACCAAATGCAGGAGTTGTAGAACCAAAAGCTGGGGCAGATGTTGCGGTCCCAAATGTAGGAGCTGTTGAAGTAGCGCCAAAAGCGGAGCCACCTGTCGCACCAAACGCGGGAGTTGCAGAAGTCGTGCCAAAGGCGGGAGTGGTAGTTCCAAAACCAGTACTACCAAAAGCTGGGGTAGACGTAGTTACAGTGCTTCCGAAAAGACTGGTGGATGTCTGTGGAGTAGCTGACAGACCAAAACCACCAGTAGCTGGCCTGAAATTAGTTGACAACTCATACTTATAATCGGAGCTTATACCAGTAGCTTATATGTTACTGGAAATGTGTGAAACCTAGGAATTGTTTACAATTCTGAGCTTAATTAGGAAATGTGTAAAATAATGTTTCTAAGATTCTTTAATACACACATTTCGACAGTATTTTTGCCAAAACCAGTTTCCGGGTGCGCTCGCTCCGCTCGTATTTAATTTCATGAAAATTCCAGAACCGAACCTAACTTTGTTTCCAGTACAAATAAGTCTTGTAATACATTTTGTAAATGGCGCTGAAATGGCTTGGCGATGAATAGTCCCATCCCGTCCCGTTATATCCACTGATGATATCCCGAATATAATACATTTCCAATTGCTATTTAAGAAATTCATAATAAAAAAATATATCATACATTTCCTATCTATTTTAGGAATAGTACACATTTCCTAGGAATTGTATAATATGACGGATTACGTTTCGGTTAACATAATTACCTATATATAAATCAATTTCCACATATATGATATAGTATCACTTGAGAAGGTCACAACCAGCAAAATATTTTTCTTTTGTGTTCTTAATTGTGAAGACAAGGTTTGTTTGAAAGAATTTATTTTTAAATTAACGAGAGAAGTCGGATATTTGGATGGTATTTTTATATGAAATTGACAGGACAATGACTGTTGGGTCGGCTAGGGAAAGTTATGTGTCCACTACGTTTTCACGGCTAAACCACTAAATCGATTTGAATGCAATTTTGTATAGAATACCTTAGACCATGATGCGAAGGCAATATTCTTATTTACGGTGCGTTTGAATTTGTCAAATATGAATAATTAACTTTTAACGGTGTCAACTGTTAAAGGTTATAAAAAGTTGTTACTTGAAAACAACCTACTGACAAGTTGGTATACATACTTTTTAGTGAAAGTAAAACTTCAAAAATACTTGCTAAAATATTCATGGCATACTTGCTAAAATAAAATTGTACGTATACGCACTTATTAGCACCGAAGTTGAATCCTGTGAGTCCAGCAGTAGTGGCGGGAGCGCTAGACGGAGTACCAAAAGAAAAGGACATTTTGATATTTTTGGTACTAATGTAAAATGTCAACTAAAATCATGAACACAAATTGCGAATGAGTACAAATGAAATTATTATAATAAATATTTAAAAAGTCAGTTGCATTGTAAAACTTCATCGCGAATCGCGATTATCGCGATCCATAATCCATATATACTCTTTGGTTGGGTAGCGTAGCGTATAGTCTACGGTAGGGTAGACCATAGATAAGTATGTGTATAAACTCAAGATTTTCAATATAGATCGGGCAAGTCGATCAGTCTATCGTCAACTTTAACACGTTCGCTGTGGGGTTATATTTATACTTCCTATCGTTTAGTGCTTTAGGAGGGCGATAAGCCTTAAAGGTAAGTTTTTACCAGTGCGAAGATAGGTTCATCGGCCTCCCTCGGAACTACTTATTTGAAATGCATTTTTTGCAGCGAATATTAAGAAATTACAAATGAATCTTTAGTAGTGCCATTCCTAATGATTCATCTCGTCTTAGTTTTTATTCGCAAGTAGCTCTGACAATGGAAAGCCGCTAGAATGAGGAAACAAATTAAGAGATACATCAACCCCTCATAGCACTGAATTTTAGGTACAAGTTATGGTTGAACTAGTGATGGGCACAAGGAAAAAAATATCAATTCAAATAATCAAAATTCAAAAGAAAATTAAATAAATGTTTATTATAGTCTCTTATTCTTATTACACGTAACGATCATAAAATCATTGTAGACACATTGGTTTATTGCAATCACTACTGTAAGATTTAATTTTTCTATTCTCTCGACTGCACATCGTAACACTTCTTGCTTATTCTTATGCACGTACCTAGTTTTTCGTAGCAACCTAGTTCCAAAATTACTTTTCTGAACCATTTTAATTCCCTTTTTAAGGGTTTATAATAGGATCACATTTGATTACTATAATCGATGCTTTTTTTGTTATCATTATATCTATGCGGTTGCGCAACACTAGTTCATAGATCCATGCAATTAGATTCAATACAGTGCGGGTGGGGGCGGAGAGACCTTACACGCCATGAGTGGTGCATACACCACTTGTTCGCACTGAACGATTTTTTTTATGTTGTAGTGCGATGAAAGGCCGATAGACCTCGCATATGTTTTTTGGTACTTTCTTGTTCTAATTAAAAACAGCTTCACAATTATATATTTGTCTCTCCCGCACACCTCCTAGTTTTCAAGATACGAGCTCCGCACCAGAGTGAAATGCCTATAATTACGTCCGCACTACGCTAAAGTCTCAGTAGGAGGCCTATAGGCCTTTTATCGCAGCGAACGTGTTAAAAGGCTATTTAGCTACGCCATGGCCATCCTGATTACCATATTTTTGTAGGAAAAATTCCCCATGCCCTCTCTATATATTCGATATATTTAATCTTTTTGGTATAATTCATAATTGTAGTCTTGAGAAGCGTCGACTAGAACTAGAATTAAACGATTGGTATATTCATCAATGACATAGACATATAGTAAATAGATCAAACTATTATGTTTAACCCAAGGACTGACTGAATCGTTAATATTTTATTTTTCAACAATGTTGCAAGCTGTCACACAGATAGAACACATAGGAACCACACAGAAAAGTTCTTGCCATTGTCTTATTTCCAGCAACTGTTTTTATATAGCGTTCGATAAAGTCATGTATAGCGTTCGATAGGTAATATTTTGATAAACAAGAAAATATACGACACATATTTAGCTACATATAACTGATCCAAGTTAATTAGCAAAATGTCTCAAGAAATTAAAATCAAAATTAGCGAAAGAGCGTTTATTCCGGAATAATAATATAGGTAGGTTATATCACAATACAAACCCGAGTTATATAGCGCTACGCCGCTATAGGGCCAGAGTAATTGTGTCCCGGGCTTTTTTAACTCGCTTGCCCATGTCCTACCTGAATCCAAAAGAGCGCATTGGTTGCCAGATCTGAAACTTTTTCAGCTACCTAACACCACTAAATATACATTCTTTATAATAAACTTACATAAATATCCGTACCGCTATTGCAATGTTGCCTATCGAAATTCTGTCAGCCTTTTATTTTATCGTCTCTATATAGTCACATAGTCCGTTATTTTATCCTCCTTAGTATTGTGACTTTTAACAAGAAAAAAAAACTTTTTGCATGACATTGGAATTCGTTTTGTAATAATTTCAATTTGACTATATTTGTATACGTGATTTTTTCACATAATATATACCAATAAGTACAAAAAAATATAGAAAAATGAATTACTTATCAAACGGTGGTCACTTGCTGGAGTCATGTATAATAACCTTTAAAACAACTCCGATTCGTACTGGAATACCTTTTATTCCTAGAATTTACCCGGAGAAAACACCAAAACCTGCACACCGGCCTGCAAAGTTTTCTCACGAACTGCATTCAGAGTTGGTAAAGTGTAACCTTCTTGCAAGCCATGGCCTTTGTAAGCGTGTGGACTATGACACAAATACTTTGTTTTAATGTGCAATAATTTTAAATAGAAATAAAATAATGATAATTAGCTTTCGTCATTCTTTGTTGCTTAACTATCACCCTCGTATAGGTACCATCTTTTGTCCAAGATATGCTTTCATTCGAAATTATTCATGAGTAATTACTAAAATTGTTTCACTAAATTATTCTCAATAAAGAAATTACAAATGATATAGGTAAGTAACTAACACATCTGTGGTGTTTTTACTTTGGCCCACGATTACAAAGGAATTAAAATAGATATTTAAATCAAAACGGGTTCGCAATATTACCTACCCCCTAAAACTACTAAGACATGTAGCAGACGTTTCCCTTCTGAAGGCTCTATGTCGAACGATTATAAGTTATTGCATTTATGTATGTTTGGGGTGGAAGCTGTAAAACCAATATGATCGAAGTGGAACAAGCACAACGCTCTGTGTTAAAAGTTAGGTTCCACAAACCGTTCTGAAATCCAACGACACATCTACATAAAGAAAGTGAATAACTAAGTGTTCGAAGATTATATTTCCAAAAAGCGGTAATGACTGTAGACGAACGTGCTATGTTGGATTTTACGATACTAGGTATGTCTAGTACAAAGGACAATTGAACCTACAAATTATATTTTTTTTAAGTTTCCTTATCGCCACTGGTTAGATTCCTATGTAATTTGAATACCGGATTATGTATACTGGCTGTTTCTGACCAGTCCTATTGGGAAAATATGGGGGTGGTATATTTCCAACAGTGGACATCCTACGGAAGAGATTATCCCTAATGATAATCTATCGAGAAAAAATATTGTTTTTGATTTGTGTGGCCATTATGGACTAAATATAAAAAATAAGTGTGGTTTCCTGTTATATACTTACCAGTTGTTATTTAATGTACTGAACAGACAACATAAACCATCCATTCTCAATCGCTTCTTATTGAAGACTAGCGACCAGACCAATTTCTTCTGTAAATTATAACTTATACAAACCTTTCCATTAGTAAATTCATACCTACTTATCATAATCCGTTGGGAAATTTAAAAGAAATTAGCGGAAAAACAAATAAGAGGCGTACAGCGATGTCATGTTGTAATTTATGTTACAATTTGCTTAAGTTGACTTTAACAGTTACGCTTATATAAAAGAAGTCGTTGAATAAATAGTTCGTTTTTTTTATAGTTCATAAAAAGCATCCAAATATATCTTTAAAAAGTAGGCATTGGCAGATTGTTTTGAATATCTTAACTGTTATAATTAACAGACTTAATAAACACAGTTTTACATATTTTTTTTAATTTACAAAGTTTCAATATCTGCCATTAAGTTTAAACTAAATTTCGATATTCAAATTTTGACTTCTCTGAATAGTCTATGGTTCTGACATTTAGTAAGTAACGTCAATCTAATTTTTTCTTTGATATGACAACATTGACAGTGACAGTTACGACCTTTTACTCGATTCGAGGTTAGTTAGGGATTAGAATATTTAGGATAAGAAAATAAAGTTTTAAATTTTTGTTTAATGTAAAAAAGTGGTCCTAATAACTGGGATCACAATTTAAATCTGGGAATTATCGAACGAATATTACAAAACATGAGCAAAATATTTCCTTCAGCTGTTAAATTATTGACAGGGACCACCGTCGCGGTTTGTATAAATAAATGGTTTTCTAGTTATTTTATTAACTAATTTTTGGTTTGTGTTTGTTAAAGTACAATTTTTTTTAGAAAGCCGCTACTCCAGTTGCTACTGTATCAAATGCAAAGTATAGTACCAAAAATGAAGCGAGTTTTGAAATTAAGGTAAGATATTTTTCCTTCTGTGTTTTGAGTGTAAATCCATTTTATATAATTAAATATTAAGCACTTTTATTTATAATAGAATAATAACTTTCAATTAAACATGTGTTGACATAAAGTTTACTTTACATTATTGTTTTCGAAAATTATGTAATCTAACCTTCAAATGTCAAGAGTAAATAAATCAGTAGATATGCTAGAGTTACATTGTGACAGTTTACACACACACACACATTTGTAATTTTCTTTTCGTCTCCTACATTCCCAGTCTCTCTATTTACAAACAGAAATATAAAATACTGTGTCTGGACAAGTCTGGACAACTATCCAGGGAAAAATAATAAAAAAAAAAATTTGGTCACAGTGTACTTTATGGGACACTATGAGTATGACTTAGAAATGTTTTGACAAAATACCTCACCAAAACTTACAACAGGAGAGGGATGTGGGAGTATTAGGGTGGGGGAACCATGAAAGTCACCCACGAGGTGAAGACCTTTGACCTTCTAACCTAAACGTTCCAAGTCGGATTTGCTCTGATCAAGCAGGAGAGGTTTTGGGTTGTTATAAAAAAAAACTCAAAGGCTAAAGCGGGAGCTCCACTTTGCTTCGCTCCTGCCTTAATTTTCTAACCCATCGATGTTCTAACCTAACCGTCCTAAGTCGGATTTGCTTTGATTGAGGAATTGGACAGGAGACCTCTAGCTCCAAGGTTATTAACTTCAAAGGTCAATGATCATAACTAAAGTTTCACCCATCACACGACCTTTCCAATGACCTTATAAAATATAGGTGTTAATAGGGATGCAAACTTTAAAGTGAAGTCTTTTTGCCTCCCTTTTGCGTAAAGTACACCCCAACCAATTTTTTTTCCTTCTTGATTTTATTTCTTGCAATTTTAGAATTATTTCTAGGCAATACTTAATTCATGTGTAAAGACTTGCTTTCATGTTTTGCAAGTAAATGACATTGTCTAAATGGGCCTTTTTACATAATTGTTTAGTTTATGGTATAATGTTGATAGTAAGTTGGGCAAGCCAAAGTAATAAGTAGGTAAATAAAAAGGTCTATTCCACATAGTTCAACTAGTTTTGTTCAACCATAGAACTAAACTGAAGTTTTTTCCACATAAGTTCTAAATAATAGATGAATGTTTAATCATTTTAATGTTATAATATTTTTTTCATATTTAATTAATCACATAGCCAGATATAATATAGAAAGAAAATGAAAAACTTTTAGCCTCATTACAAAATTATTCAACACTTTACTAGATCATTTTCACCCACATTGAATTTGGATCCCACCATGTATTCCCTCCTATATAAATGTAGATATATCGGGGTAGTGAGACCAGACTATATAACAAAATATATTATGAAACATATAGCAGGTTTCTTATGTGTGGATGATATCCTTATACATATTATGAAATAAAAGTCCCCCGCTGCGTCTGTCTGTCTGTCTGTATGTTCACAATGACCTCAAAAACTACTGAACAGATTTAAATGCGGTTTTCATCTATCAACAGAGTAATTCCTTAGGAAGGTTTAGGTGTACAATAATTCGTTAAGGCTTTGTGTAAATTGGTTGAAATATGACAATGATTTTTTAAGACATCAAGCCACCTGGGAGCTTTAATCAAAAATGCTGCCTAATCCATTTGAGATATAACAAAACAATGTATGGTGGGATCGTTTCTCTTTTATAGATCTATAAAAAAGTCCCCAATGGCAAATGTTTATCTTTAAATACCCATTCTAACTTGCTATACCCATTCTAACTTCTTAAAAAAATTACTATTTTTATTTTTACTTTATCAAATTAAATACATTAATTTAATACTTAAGCAGTTCATACGCATTATAATGCCCTGTACACCATACAATTTAAATAAATATCTTAGGAGTTATCGTAAATTAAAAACTATGTGCGAGAAAATTAATGGAAGCAGTCTCGCATCAATGCGAACACAACGACGAGACGCGCTTGATGTACTCCTAGTGTGGTAATAAAACAAAGTTATAAAAGGGCCCATACTGCGTAGCGTGACGTTATATAGCATATAGCCTTCCTCGATAAATGGACTATTCAACACAAAAATATTTTTTCAATTGGAACCAGTAGTTCCTGAGATTAGTGTGTTCAAACAAACAAACTCTTCAGCTTTATAGATTTGCGCGTGAGTCACATTATCACGTGTACTCATGATGCGACCAAGACAATTGTAGACATGTTAGATAACATTGTATTAGTGTAAGAATTTTTGAAATCTGATTATTAGTTTTGGAGATTACCTCTTGCATACAAACTTATAAGTTTTTCTTGTCACTTTTTCACCAAGTTGTTTTTTGTAGTCTTATTTCATAATTCACTATGTAAAACCATGTCCGTAAACACATGGTTTTACCTAGTACGACGAAAATCATCAAATGTATGTATGTATTGAATGAACATTAAGGAATGTTTTAAGTAACAACTTTCTCTGTGATGTATAAATACTTGTATTAGCATATAATTAATTTGTTGTATTTTCAGCCATATAAACTACACAAACTGGACAAAGGTCCAGCGACGAACACGACGCTAACAGCCGAGGATGCATTGAAGTTATATGAACAGTTAGCTGTACTGAGGAGAATCGAGACTGCAGCGGGCAACTTGTACAAAGAAAAAATTATTCGTGGCTTCTGTCACTTGTACTCGGGTAAGAAACATTGTGTATAACTAGACGTTTTTATAGTGTGCATGTTAGTTTTTAATTAGTAATTTATATTAAAAATCTAGCTATATAAATAAGAAGGAATTGCTAACTGTGTTCCTAAGAGCAAAACTCGAGAATGGCTGCACTAATTATGCCAATTTTTTTTTCATATTTGATTCATTGAAGTAAAAAATCTTTTTGCCTAAAAAAAAAAACAATAACACTTCAGCTGCCATAGTCCAATAGTCAGAACGACGTCTGTCTGGTCAGTTAGTATCAATCCAAATATTTATATTAATTGCTAGCTGCAACTTCATACGCCTGGTATTCGGTATAGCGCCTAACTTTTTTGTTTGTAAACCGATTAGAATGAAACAAACACTAAATATTACGGGAAGCTTGCTGCAATACATCGGTGAAAACCGCATTCAAATCAGTTAAGCAGTTTCTGAGATTAGCACAGACAAACAGATAAAATTATAAAAATTATTTTTTGACTTTGGTAACATAAGTACAACATGTACAAATCGTGATCACTGAGTGATCACTCTTAGTTGTCAATGTCAATACGTCAATATCAGTGTTGATGTCAATGTCCACGTTGATGTCAATACATCAGTGTCAATATGCTGCACGATGGAAACCAAATTATTAACGAAACTTAGTAGTATCTTATCTTTATTCTCTCACATGTAGGTATATTTTTTCACTTTTAATTGAACCTGTTCCAAGCTGTTTATCACTTGCATACATTGCGTGCTAATTACAGGTCAGGAGGCAGTGGCGGTGGGCATGTCCGCTGCGATGCGTGACGTCGATAGCGTGATCACAGCGTACCGTTGCCACGGCTGGACCCACCTCATGGGCGTCAGCGTGGTAGGGGTGTTGGCGGAATTGACAGGTCGTAGAACTGGCTGCTCTCGTGGCAAGGGTGGATCGATGCATCTGTATGGGAAAAACTTCTATGGTGGCAACGGTATTGTTGGTGCACAGGTAATTCTTAACTATTCACCAGGGCTTTTCTAATCTTTCGACCTTTGCGTTTATTGGTAGATAAGTTCAATAAGTACATGTAGGGTTCCTTAGGAAGTTTTTCTTTTCTGTAAGAGCTAGTGAATAATTTTAATGGGTGGCATGTGGGTTGACTGTTCATTTGATGGTAGGTGGCTATGGAACCCTAGAAACAGAAGCAACACTGTTGTGGTTTTGATGAGCACATATTGATTGAGTGTTTAAGGCTTAAGCTTTAGCAGAGTCCCAAGTTCAATTTTCGACAGGGAAATATTTGAAAATGAACTTTTCAGAGTTGACTGGTCTAGTTGTGCATGGTTTCACCTCCTATCCGTTGCATCCCATACAAGCCTATTAGAGTTTACCTTTGGGGCCACACAATTGGTCCGTTTTAGGTCTTGGCGGTTTGTTTATTTATTTATTTATTTATTATTAGTTGGTGCCTGTGTGGTAATTCGCACCCCTTTTAAAAAATATAACTCCTGATAAAATATATCCGAGTATGAAGTGCGAGTTTGCCTCGATCAAACGCATCGAACGCGTAAACGTGAATTTGTATGGAATGAAGCAGTGTTATGTAGTGGCCAACTAGATGGCGCTGCTTCAATCCCATACAAAGTCACGTTTACGCGTTCGATGCGTTTGATCGAGGCAAACTCGCACTTCGCACACAGCGCTCGATTGACGAGTCATAAACACACTGTGATTGACAACCATGTAGCCGACGTCTGGCATGGGTGTAACAAACAAATGTACAAACTTTCGCATTTATAATTTTATTACGATTACGTATATAATAGTTATAAAATCAATAATGCCTAACAACATATTATCCATGTTATCTGTGTTTTTAAGACTTTCCAAAACTTGTATAAAGTTGTCAATTAATCGTCAAAATTGATACGAATTATGCATGATTCGTTAAAATTTGCTGACCAAATGTTTACGTTCGCTTCTTTATAACCCAGTCAAATTAAATTGCTTCCAAGCGTCGAAGTATGTATTCAGATACGTTCCTTGATAATTGCCCGTGTTGCTAGTTTGTTTGTTCGCATAATTTACAGCTTCTCGTGACGGCGACTATCTAAGTTACATCCTTACAATAGCTTAAATGCATTATAGCTATACTAACTTATAGCATAGCATAGCATAAGCTATACTATAAGTTGAAAAGCGCTTATTTAGCGCCAAAAGCACTAAAAAGGTAGCACTGGTCAGGACAGCAATTTGACAGTGTTGTTACAATTGCCGATCAGTTAATAAGACAAAGGAACTGTTTTCGCAGGTGCCCCTCGGAGCGGGAATAGCGTTCGCCCACAAGTACCGGGGCGACGGAGGAGTCGCGTTCGCGCTGTACGGTGACGGAGCGGCCAATCAGGGACAGCTGTTCGAGGCCTACAACATGGCCAAGTTGTGGGACTTGCCCTGTGTCTTCGTCTGCGAAAACAATGGCTACGGTGAGTTATGCGACTGCCCTCTGGACTTTTATCATTTAATTAATGCTACTTTTTAAGCTTTAATTAATGCTCCTTTTTGTTTTAATTAATTAGTAGTAGCTCCATCACATCTGCTTATAGCCAAGAGGGCTGATCGCAGGATTTGGATAATATAAAAAAAAAAAAAAATGCTCCTCCTCTCCTTCCAAATTCCTTTTTAAATTATTCGAATTGGACTGTCCTTTTAGAAGGTACGACGGGTATAAAAATCCTAAAAATAAAAAAATTCACGGTGTAACGAACAACCCAACGCTTATTCTATTAGTTATCGACACATTTATATTTTACAATTTCAGCCTGTTCAGAATGGTGATTCTATCCAACAAGAAAATTAATAGATATGCCCTTAGCAACTATACATTTGTGATACAAGCAATAAGTATACAATAAGTACAGGATAAACGAAAGCTCTTTCATCAGTACAACTTCCATGAGCATCATCATTCATCACCTATAAAGTAGATTTGTTGAGATATATATTCAGCATCCGAAACCGGTAGTAATCAACCAAAACGGTGATATCGAACATAGAGTTTGAGTAAATAATAATATGTTATAAATTATATTATATGTAAAGTCTTTTCAATAGTACTGATAATTTTTTAAATAAATTACACCTTATAACAAAATGGATGTATTTTAATGTAAGTGGATGATGTGGTCAGGAATGGGAACAAGCGTGGACCGCTCGTCCGCAAGCACAGAGTACTATTCGCGGGGCGACTACGTGCCCGGCATTTGGGTGGACGGCATGGACGTGATGGCAAGTCGCGAGGCTACCAGGTTCGCCATCGAATACTGCACCAGTGGCAAAGGTATTCTTGCTTCATTTTCCGAACCCATATTATTGCATATTTATGCTCTAAATCAAAAAGAATTATTCACTAATTGTGTCTCTTGGTAAAAGCAGATAGTGCGCTGATTCATGATAAAAGCTTGAGATGATTTGGTCATACCTGTACTTCTGAGTCATTTCGAAAGACTCACGTATTTCAGATTTTTTTATGTTAAGTTCGACAGACAGGCTACTAGTCCACTTGATGGTAGGTGCTACCGTCACCTATAACACAAACACCGCCACACGTTCTGCAAGTGCACTGCTTACCTTAGTAGGACAAGGATGAGTGATTGGGAAAGGATAGGGAATCCAGACCAGAGCCAACTTTGACAATTTCTTTTCCAAAATTAACCCTGCCGGGAATCAAATCTGGGAACCCTTGAACAGAGCGTTAAGGCAAGCACGCTAACCACTCATCAAGCATATGTTCCCGTTTATAAAAAAAAATTTATGCTCAAGTAAAAGGGCAAGACATTATTATTGGCTTGAACTCTGGTAAGTGTTGGTGATTGTTGCTCAGGTCCGTTGCTGATGGAGATGGAGACGTACCGGTACTCGGGGCACTCGATGTCGGACCCTGGTACCTCTTACCGCACCCGCGACGAGGTACAGGAGGTGCGCCAGACCAGAGACCCTATCACCTCCTTCAAAGAGAAGATTCTCACTAGCGAGCTGGCCACGCCCGATCAGCTCAAGGTATGAATTTGTAGCTGTAGTACACATGAAGTAGAAAAATTAGTTGTCTATGCTCACCCATTGATGTTTGACTTTTATTTTGAAGTTTAGGAATATTAGTCTAGTTCATAAGTTCAAGGTCTTAATTCTTGATAAAACTCATAAAAATATGTGCGATAGCTCATTGGATTCGGAATGATGTCTAAAAAAATGTATGGAAATGTTTTACCCGCACATAAACAGTTATGAACAAATAAAGATGAGAAGAACATGATATTCAGTTTTTCTTTAATAACTCAAAACCTATAAGCGATTACGAAAATTTCCTCTTCTTTAAGGAGGACGATTTCAAATTTTAGCATTTCTAGGCTTAGCAGATTTGGCTCTGCGTTGACAGTCAGTCAGTGCAAACGATTTTATAAATATAGATTTCCTCACATAAGGGGCGAAAAGTAGAATATTTCATGCGGGTGTAAATGATGAGTTAAATGGTATCTCGTATGGGATTACTTACCTTCCGAATATTTTGCAGGAGATCGATGCCAAGGTACGTAAGGAAGTTGACGAGGCCACGAAACATGCGAAGACGGAACCGGAGATAGGTGTGGAGGAATTGTCTGGCGACATTTATTATAACAATCTGGAATCACCCATACGAGGAATCCACCCTGGTGCGCCGCTGCAACATATAGAGGTCGCTGCTCGAAACTAGCTTGAGAATTAATCTTTTTTAATGTCTTATGAACGTGATATTACCTAATTCAAGTGTTTCATTACGAACCGATATAGAGGAGACCTAATTTGTAACTTTGTTGTTTTTTTTTTTGTTATAAAACTGATTCTCTTTTAATATCATTATATATTTTTTAAATTAATATTTTAGCAAAATGAACAAAAGTAACAGAATATGATGTTACTATGTAGTTTGTAAAGCAGATAGCGCGGTTGGGGTTATCGCGTTTTTTAGATTACTATTTTATTTACAATTATTGTAATGTAATTAATAGATATGTATATATACGTATATTATATAATTTTAGCAATAAGCCATAATATGCACTGTTGAATCGAACCAAAATCATTCACATTCTGTTATAAAATAAAAATCTGAATCTTCTGATTTGTTTTATTAGATTTACCTGACGTTATTGTATTTATTTCGTAATTTATTTTTTATGTTAGCTGAGATGGTCCACTTGATGGTAGGTGGCTACCGTCGCCTATAACACAAGCAACGGCAAAACTCCTGCAAGTGCGCTGGATGGGCTCTGGCATCCCTTACTCACTCACCGAAACTCAACAGCACACCTGCTGTTATTTCACGGTGGTCTTCTGTAAGGGGTCCACCGCTGTTTTCTTTTTAATTGCTGTTTTTCTTTTTAATTTTGAAAACTTGCTGTTTTCTTTTTAATTTTATTTTTTATGTTAAGATCGGTAGATCGGTCCACTTGATGGTAGGTGGCTACCGTCGTCTATAACACAAACTGTCGCAAGTGCGCTGCCGACTGCAGTAGGATTAAGGATAAGGGGTTAGGTGTAGATAGGGAAATGGGCTCTGGCATCCCTTACTCACTCACCGAAACACAACAGCACATATGCTGTTATTTCAATGGGGTCTTCTGTAAGGGGGTGGTTACTGCCGCCAGACGGGCTGCCCAAATGACTGCGAAAACACAGTGTGCCCTGCCACTGCTTTCCAAATCCAGACCAGAGCCAAATTTGATAAGTTGATTTTTCAAAGTTGACCCTGCCGGGAATTGAACCCGGGAACCCTAGAACAAAGGATTAAGGCCCTAACCACTAATTAATAATAATTAAATTAAAATAATCATGTACATTAAATTAATCGTGTGTTAAAGTTCAGTACCGTGTATGGGGTTCGCAGAGGTGATGTTGAAAATGATTTTCATGTTCAATAAAGTTTACATTCGCAGTGATTTAAAAATGCTTCAGAGTATATCTACATTCTACATAATATAACTTTCTTTTTCTACAATCTAATCCTCAAAATTAAATAGGTCTCCACGACGCTCGAGTAAATCTCCATTTAGCATGGTGCACTCCTACTATTAGGCTATTGGTTATGGGATAACCAAACAACGGACAGGGGACGAAATCCGGTACCTACACCCAAACCAGCGACAATTTTGAAGTATAATATAAAGAAATAAAGTTTTTTTTTTTTTTTTTTTTAAAGTATCTGCAATGCTGACCTTGGCAGGAATTGAACCCGGCAAGCACCTCAACCAATAATAATAATAATCATTTAATTCAGATATTAAAATCCATATTAGCAGCTACAAGAAATTGTAATATATACAACAAAATTTAACTAAACTAAACTAAAATTTAAGTACATATATTTTAAATAGTTTTTTTTATGAACCTCATTATTTTGTCGTATTCAGCCCCATCAAACATATTTGTATGGGACAATCGACCTTATCCACAATTGTTTTCAGAATGCTATTGTTACTGCCACGCTTCCTGTGCCATAAGGATGTCATTCTCTTCTTTCTTATGGCATAAAAATCATCAGTATGAATTTGGGCAAACATATGATTGCGGTTGCCGCATATGATAGCGTGGCAGTCTCAACAGCAATGAGCTCGTCAAATATATTTTAAGATAAAACTAAGAATAATCAACAATGAAGAGGAATTTTGAAGCCCGTTGATTGTTATGATGATCCAAGATCCCAGGCATGCCAGACATAACTCCTTTAGAAAATAAGTTATGTCAGGCAATCCTGGGATCTTACTCTATCTCTATAGAGTTCATTATGTTGATCATAAAGACTCATTATTGTTGTTAAAATTCCTTGACATTTGAATATTATTAATGTTGAAATAAAAAACAAAATCTTTTCTAATTATTTAATAATTATATATATACAATTCCAGCGAATCACCCGTCTACATACAAAAAAAACATCATAAATATTTCGTTATTGAGCACATTCAGAAATACTGCTATTAATTGTCGTCGTTTATGTGTCTAGAAAAAAAAATGCTATTTTGTATTATTAAATAAGGGTTCAACATTTTCGTATGCTATAAATGATTCGTTGTCTATGATTCTAGGTAAATAAATAAGTTTAAATTCATTTCAAACAATCGCATTTGGATTTCAAGACTAATAAGGCTGGAAATATTGTTACACCTACGTTGATCGCTGCCGGTGGTCACGCATAGCAACTATATTCGCAATAACATGGAGATCCATTCTGTGTTGCTGACGGTCATTGGCACGCGAGTAACTATGCGCACTGACAAGAATTATCAGCTCTCGCTAGAGAGTATCTGTGATTATCAGTCTCGCGCGTGCGTACGTCGTCTATACGCTGACGTGAGTAATGGCAGCCTTACATTACACGATCAAGTCTATCGCCCAATCGGCGTGATACATTTAGCTTGATTAAAGCCAACTTGACAGTGTATGGTTGTCATTTTGCATGACAAACATGGCTGTCATGGAAAGTAAAACAAGTATACACCGTCCAATTGGCTTGACTAAGCCAAACGTATCATGCCGATTGTAATGATAGCCTTGATCGTTTATGACAGGCATTATGTATGTATTTATCGGTTGACGTGCATTGTTAAGGATGATTCATATTACACCGTGCCGCCACCGGACCGTGCGCCCGCCGTGTTTTTCTCAAAGGCCAGGGCACGGACACGGCCCGGTAAATTATGAGTTGGTTCATACAAAAGCATACTTAGCATACTAGAATATCTTGCGGTCCCGGCCGGGGCACGGTCCGGTGTAATATAAATCCACATTTATTGCTGACAGAGGACGTGAGTGTGATAGTGATCGAGAAAATAAATTTCAAAAATTCGACAAAGGCACACCTTGAGAGATTTATTTCACGATTCTTATAAATATACTATAATAATAAAGGAATTGGTAGAAATTTATAAAAAAAATATTTTAGACAATTCAATATGAAGACCAGAATTTCTCAGAGTTGATCTTGAATTAAAAAGAGGATGAGAACTTATGGTGTCTATTTCGTACTATTTTAAAGAGTTGAGAAAAGGATTCATTTTATACGCGATCGTACTCGATCAGTGTCAAACTGCGGTACGCTTTTACTTGTCGGTCGCTGACAGTGTAACCGTATGTCCAGCCTATAAAATATAATAATATTGTTAATTCGTCAAAGTGACCGGTTGAGAAATATGACTTCAGGAAAAGACTCACAAACTAGCGTAACAAATGTGAATTGCTTTCATAATGTATGTTTAGTCAAAACTCAATGCACAATTGGTGACCAAATATGATATGCGTACATTTTAGAGTTGTCTTGTATTCAAATGCATTTTTCTTAATGGGTAATGGTTAATTTGTATTGGTTATAAAGGTGGTACCTATGTATAACGGGTATTGTCCTTTAAGCAAATTAAAAACATATAAGCATAAATTTACATAAAGATGTATATAATATGTACATATGTAATTAAATTATTGTAATATAAACTAACTGGTCACAACTAACCCATTAATTTAATACCAAATACAAGCGTAACAAAAATATTTTTTACAAATTAAATGTATTCTACACTGTAACATTAAGTTGTACATGGACTAAATATTCCAACGAAAATAAGAATTTTATAAAAATATATTTTTCCCGTTTATTTTTAGGAATAATCTGAGTTCAGATAGAGTATATTAGGTCCAACCATTTATTTTACTTTTGACATTGCACGTCTATCAAGTTATAAATTTCTTGATATTAAAGTCCACATAAAAAATGTCACAGTTGTCATATTTCATTGTTGCGGGCGACGTAATAATGACTTTACGTCACTGTGACTATAAGTTATAGGCACCACAGCGTTATATTGCATATAGAAAATACATAATGTACCTATATAAGTATAGAAAAAAATTGCAAATGAAACATTAATACCATTTTAATTAATTACTGAATCATCTCTATATGAACTGGGATCATTGCTTCAATCCTCAGAAATGTTAATTGTTAGTATTTAAAATAGGCAGTTATTTAAAGAAATGGGAGCGGACATTGTTATTAAACAATACGAAATTGTGAGTCAAAATTAAAATCAATGTGTTAAAACGGAAATTGGCAAAATCCTGTTTTAATCTACAAACTTGAACTTTCATGAAGGTCCACTTAAGCCTAATTCGAGAGGGCCTGAATTAAAATTTAAACCGAAAAAAATAAATGAAATTTTAATAAAAATATTTATCGACGGGTACCGGAGTTAGAATTAAAACTTATCTGTATTTTATTAAGTAATCACATTGCACTGCGTTTTTAAACAAAAAGGAATACAACAATATTAGCATACAAAATATTCATGTAGCTTCCTATTAGCTACTATCTATAGGTAAATAAATAACACAACTTACTCAAAGCTTCGCATACAAATAAATATTACTGTTTTAAATAAATAAATATGCTTAATTAATGCGTCAAATGAAATTTGACATATTTTAAACAAATTCGAGTCATAACAGTTAACAGATACTAATAAGATGGACGCACCATCTTATCGGTAACAATAGATATAAATGCCAGCCATACAGGATAAGGCCTAGTGTACACGGCTATCATTTTGCATAACGAGTATGGCTGTCATGCCAAATGACACCCATTTCAAGCCAATCGTATCATGCCCATTGACTTGAATGTGTATATGGCTGGCATAAGTATTTACAGACACTGTTTGGCACAACTACTTACCTACAGTTATCTAATAAGGGAATGTCGGGGAAAGGTTTTAAAAAACACTGAGGAATGTTTGGATAAAATGTCTTTTGGATAGGTGTAACTATTTAACCTAAATGGCACACAGGGTAATAGGTAAAAACGGTAAAGTTTTGAAATAAAGCGTTGAAATAAAGACTATTTAAAAAAAATCTTTGTCAAAAACTTTCGGCGCAACCCTATGGCGTTCGCCTTACTTCCTGAGACTATCATTCTATCAAGATTCTGCTACAACTTTTTTTATTTTTTATTTTCAAGTCAAAAAGCTATTTTAAAGCTAGACGTCAATCATTGACGTGTGAAGCTTCATTATGATCCAATAGTCGTTTAGAAAGTAATAAAGCGATTATGGAGAATTTATTTTTGTTGAAAGTTTGGGGGTCCCTTAACGTCCTTTACTGGGTGCAATACAATATTAATTTATTTATTAGCACCATATTTTACATCGCTCTGCTCGGTAAAACTTCCTGTGTAATTGGCACAGGAAGAAATGTACTATATAGTACATTACACTATACTATAATATATACATGTACATACATTGGCACGTAGTTGTCAATCCGCAAAGGGTTGCCAATCTCTCATCATACAGAGAAGAGGCGTGTATCATATTACCTATGTCATATATTAAAGTGTGATGTAGATGGTTCATTAATATAATATGATTAAGCAACAGTACAATTCGATAGATTATATTAATAATTTCTCTGCACGAAACAGTGGAGTTACGCATTGGCGTAGCTTGCCTTAGATGGGTCCTGTATCAAATTTTGTCATGGGCTCCTTTTACTTGACTGTGGCGAAACCCAAATGGAAGGTAAAGATTCTTTTTACAAAAAGACATAAAAGTTCGCATATTTTTAGATGCAATGCATTTAAACTCTAAACTCTTAAACGCATAACTCGTAGTTTATAGTTTAAGATACGGCCTTAAGTGATATGGATAACATTCTACGATTTTTGGCTTATACACGGCGGGGCCTCTATAGCCTGGGGGTTCCATAATAATTGTTATGGCTGATTCGGCGGTAGCTACATGCGATGCCTGTTCTAATACTTGTTCCTATACTATTATTTTCCAAGTGGGGCTAGACAGCCTCGGAATTCTCTTCCGCCTCCTCAATGAATCCGCACTGCAGTTCATACAGTCGAGCGTATATTCCTTTGAGGTCAATAAGCTCACGATGAGTCCCCTTCTCGGCAACCACTCCGCGGTCGACGACGCAAATAATGTCCGCGTTTTGTATGGTGGCCAGGCGATGCGCAATTATGAGACATGTCCTCCCTTCGCTGGCTCGGTCGAGGGCTTCTTGGACCACCTGAACAGTGCATAAAAAATATAAACCATTAAATAACGCTATAAACCATAGCTGAACAGACGCTGAATTCAGCTTCAGAAAGTTTTTTCTGTGGATAAAAGGTGAATTGTGCTGAATAAATATAGCTACTAAGAATTAGTATATAATAAATTAGTAGTATAATAAATATACTACTAATTAACTAAGAATTTGCTATTCGTTAGTTATCGTTAATAGAGTCTAGACTATAGACTATATTAGACAGATCAGCAGACTATGAATATTCGGGATGCCTTTTCGTTCTACGATACAGACTAAATAAAACGATTAGATAATTTTTGCGTTCATATTAAACCTCAATACTTAATAAGTACTGAAAAGTAAATGATGTACCTAATGAAAAGTACAAAAACTCGATCCAGCTGAGCTATAGGTAACATGAATACATCCCTGCTGGGTCTGTCTTTTAAATGACTATTAGCAATCTAACAACTAAGATACAAATAGTTTTATCATATGTATTTTGGTGAACAAAATTTTTATCAACAATCAACAAATGAGATTTTTTTTGGAGCTAGAACAACATATGAAATAAATTCATTTTGAGCACTGTTGGAGTAAAAAGATACACATATATGTTATATATTTATATATAATATATATGTTTTCCTTACCTTCTCGCTGTGAGTATCGAGTGCAGAAGTAGCTTCATCTAGCAGTAAAACGCGTGGATTGCGGACTAGAGCTCGCGCAATGGCGATGCGTTGCTTCTGTCCGCCGGAGAGCTGAGATGCGCGGGCGCCGATTCGCGTGGAATAACCCTGCGGCGATATAAGCAGTGACGGTCTAATTCTACCTCGGCATCTCAAAAATTACTAATGTTTTCAACACTTACGGCGGGCAAGGCAGCAATGAAGGAATGCACGTTGGCCTCCTTGGCGGCCCTCACGATCTCCTCGATGGGGATGTCGCGCGTGTTGTCCCCGTAAGCGATATTCTCGGCGATAGTGCGATCAAAGAGAACCGGCTCTTGCGATACGATGCCGAGGTTACGACGCAACGTTGTTAAGCGCATGTCGCTGTGGATGTTGAAGTCATCCAAGTACTGGATACAACAATATTTAAGTTTAAGCGCCTGACATTATCAAGCATCAACACCTCTGTAAGACTACTAAATACAAAACAAATTATAAATAAAAGTTCAACAATCACGACGATAGATTGATGGGTTAAAATTAAGTACATTATTGTTTCATTCGTAGCTAGTTAGAAAAATAGTTACAAAATATCCATTCAAAAGATCCTTTTTACATAGTATGGTGACGGTGATGCAGGAAACACACCGTAAGATTATGCGATGTTTTTTAAAGGGAAAATAAACTTAATTATTCTTTATGTTATTTAATATTATTTTTTATCTTTAAATGTTGTTTTTGAAACATCGAGAATGTTCGACAGCCGTTTGGAACTTTCTGGATTGAGTGGCAAGTATTTACAGTATACTACGTACTCAACAGCTGCCCAGGTTAAACATGGGCAGCTGTTTTAGAGATGAAAAGTTTACCGACCACATTGCCGTCGTCCGGGTCGTAGAGCCTCTGCAGCAGCTGAATGAGGGTGGACTTCCCACAGCCGCTGGGCCCAACGAGAGCGATACGCTTCCCGGTGGGGATGTCCAGGGTCAGGCCTCTGAGCACTTCCACCTCCGGTCGCGTGGGGTAGCGGAACTTCACTTTCTTGTACTGGATCTTGCCTTTCGCCACCTTAACAATCACATTACTCTTTCTCACTTACTGTCTTACGTATTTAGTCGTAAGAATCAGTATAAATTTAAAGTAAGGTTAAAAAAGCTTAAAGAAGTCCAACAATTACTAAATTTTAAAAACAAAATTTAAATGTTTTTTCGTAAGTGACCAGATGACCAAAATCATTCTATGCTAAAAATATTTAGGAAATTTATGTAAAAAAGTTGTTTTAAAAACTTTAGGACTTTATAAACGTACTTATTTTAACTTGTGGAATTATAATAACACAATTTTGAAAATTTTTTCAGTTTACACTGGATCAATTTCATTTTTTTTTCAAAAAGATTACATATATCGAATATATAGAGAGGGCATTGGGAAAATTTTCCTACAAAAATATTGATCCTGATCACCGTAATCAGGATGGCCATGGCGTAGCTAAATAATAATAATAAATAATAATATAATATTTATTTACTAATAATCTATAAACACAATTCGAAAAGTATTATTTTCTATGTACTATTTTACACTTTTGCCTAATTATATTTGTGGCCTTGTATAAATGGTGATGGACTGAGCGATTTTGTACCACGTGGTTCTAAATGTCACATTACGGATTTTTTCGTCTTGCCCGATCTATACCATTGAAAATCTTCGTCTTCGTTTTTTCATTGTTCAACACGTTTAATTGAGTTGTAGTCAACATTTTTGCTGTCTTAGCTTTTCTCTAAAATTATGAAAAATTTAAAAAGAAATTGCTATTTTTTGCCATCCATCAATTTACCACACTGTCTCTTCGTTTGAAAAAGCCAATGTAATATTTGCACCGGCATCCACAAGTAAATAACAATTTTTATTAAATTCGATTTTTTAAGTTGCTTGTTTAAATCTGATATGGCGTGGAGGTTCATGGCAACTAATATTATGTTCATATAATATATTTCATTATCCGACAATTTTTTTTTTTCTTAATTTAAGACATATATATTAGATGTAATGTATTTAATTATTATTAAAGTATTAGATTATTATTTAATAAAATAAATCTTTTGGTGGATTATGTGCAAACAAATCTGTAAATTAGCTCTCCCAAATTAAGTTTTCGTGAGTTTTGACTAAACATGCTGCGGCATAATTATTACAACATTAATAAAAAGTTACACAAAAATAGCTCAACTATTATTATAGAAGAGAAATTTCATATAGCAATTGTTATTTATAGCAACCAACGAAGGTTATATATTTTTAGCGATACACGTTTTTAATAAAATGTACCTATAATTATGCTTACAAATGTTTCCGATACGGCTGGTGCGTTGGTGCTGGTGACGAGGGGCTTCCTCGCCAGCAAAGTCATGACGCGTCCTGCCGCCGACATGGCGGCGCCGAAGTTCGGCGCGAAGGATAACGCCTGTCCCATCATCCACGCGCCAAAGATCAGCGCTTCCGATACCCTGCGCAAATTTATCTCTGTATTGCAATCCACATAATATTATGAAAGTTAGTTATACTGGTTTTCGCGATTCCGTGAATTTAATTTAAAGTTTTCGTTGAATAAATAAAAAACTGGGTAACTGTGAGTGAAATGTCACACTACTAGCTTTATTAGTGTTTCTGGTATTATTAAAACACATTTTAAATGAGCAATTAGGCATTTCAAACGAGTTTTTTGAGAGTAAAAGCAACTGAAACAATATTTGTGAACGACCGTCGCTAAGTGTGGTTGGCGTGCAACTGGAGTTGGTTGAGCGCCTGGGCCCAACTCAATGTTAACAATTTTCGATGCGTTTTAAGTATAGCGCGGGTCGATAGGGGCGCATCTCCGATTCAAATCTTTGTATAAAACTACAATTTATAATTTCAATTGTCATGGATTCTTATTTCTATAAATCCCAGTGCACTATATGCACTAAATGCACGTACTCGAAACAAAGTTTAACCAATAAAAAAGTGTAGCGAAACATAAACATGTAACTTTGAATGTGAGATACTAACTTGATGACAGATTTGTAGTGCACCTCCTTGTCGGCGACTAACACGCCGCCGTACCACAGCGAGAGCGCGTAGCCGCCCACAGGCGCTGTCTGCCCAAAGGAGAAGACGCAGCCTCGCCATCGCATGCTCTTGCGTTGCACCACGAACGCGTGCCGGCTGGCCTCTCTGTACCGGCTGATCACTCCCTCCTCGCCACCTACGCACACCCACGTTTATCTTATACTTCTGTGTTGCCAATGCGCTTGGCTATCATTTTGGTGATGTACATACTCAATGCCGTTAGAAACACTGGCCGGAGAGTTTTTAGTTGCGAACGACGTCACGAGAATGTAGTTGTGACAAGGTTCCCGCGCATAAGTTAGGGCTCACTTTCATTAATCGATAACTCAATCGAAATAGAGTATGCGGGGTGCAGGAACGGACACAACTCAGTGCAATTACAAACAGTTGTTTTAATCACAACAGTTAAAATTGCTCTGTACAACATTAATTGTTGATCTGTGGTAGGCACGTAGGCTTTTAGGTTGGAGTGTTCTGATTTAAATAACGCCTCAGTAGGGACGACACAAAAGATTTATTAAGTATAAATTTTACAATTTAATTAATAAATTATTCGGATTCGCTCGCGAGTTGAATGAGTATGTAGCCGACAGATACGCGCGTTACGTTCAAGCCTTTGTTTTCAACTGAAATGCGGCGCGGGCGCCCGGTCGCCTGAAGCATCGGCGAGGTAAATAGGTACATACATTGGAATGTGGCTCCGACGGAACACAATGCATACGGTCCAAATGTAGCAAGATGTAAGTTCGATTTATGTGTAGGTACCGTTTATTAATTATTTTATTTTATTTTCCAATTTGATGGTGCGCCACAGGCTTATTAATTATCATTTTTTCAAAGCGGATGTCCTTCCCACACCCCGCATGCGGGGACTAGCAACCAATGCAAATGAGCTCTTAATAGGCTCCACGCCATCAAAATCACTGTTATCCTATTCAGTTCTTTCAGCTCTTTTTATTCCTATAAAGCCAATGTAATATTAGCCGTTGGATGAGTGGTGAGGGTGCTTCCCTTAATGCTTGTTCTAGGGTTCCCGGATTCGATTCCAGGCAGGGAAATTTAACATTTCTTTTTAAACTTTGCTCTGGATCTGGAAAGTAGCGGCACACTGCGTATCGCAGTCATTTGGGCAGCACGTCTGGTGGCAGTAACCACCCCCTTACCGAAGACCACCGTGAAAAAACAGCACTTGTGCTGTTGTGTTTCGGCGAGTAAGTAAGTGATGCTAGAGCCCATTTCTCTAACCCTTCCCAATTCAAGAAGTATTGCAATGTGTCTATAATCAAACGATAGAGTTTCATTTACACTATAAATAACGCGAACAGTTTTTCATTTAATTCAATAGTTTCAGAAAAATAAAGGTTTTTTCTCAGACCGACTATAGACTATAAACTATAGACGGAACTATACACACCCTTAAGTGAGGCAGGTAATAGGAAGACGATTCTGCAATAGGACGACGGCCGCTCGACAGTCTGATGTGAGTAGTTGATATGCCTAACTATAGTTTTTAATAATATTTTTTATTGGGGTAAAAGTTGTTAGTGGGCAACATTTTTAACTGCACACACGCATAATCACTATACTACACGTAGGGTTCACACATCTTCAGGGAACCGGCTTCATTTTCTAAAAGGTTTTTGTTTATAAGGGCTCTGTGTAACGGAATCAACCGAATCGGACTAAACATTATAGGTATTAACTACTTAATGAGGGACGCAACGCCAAGAGGACTGTCTGTATGCCAACACCAAGTCCAGATATGTCCAAATTGTGGTCATTTAGTATTCATCGAAGTTTCATTTCATTAAATTTTATCGAAATATTCAACAAATTCACTTAGAATTTATCGAAACGTGTAGTTGTAGGGCAATTAATCAGGGTCGAGTCGATAACAAGGATTTGTTCATTAAAATACCTAAGTACAAGTGCATGAGAACAAAGGTTAACAGTTTTGAGAAAGAAAAAAAAAAAAGGGAGAGAAATTTTAAGCACAAAAACGCTGTACTCAGTTAAGGCGAAGCGCGTGCGGAGGTTACGTTGTTACTAAGGGATAAGAAAGAAAAAATATTCAGTGGAATATGTTTCATTGTAGCGAAATAGAACTAGGTTTCAGAGGTTAAGGTACACTTTGATAGTCAATTTTAGGTTATTGTGGGGAATTAATTTTATCGAGTCAAGACTTTAAATCATGTTTTGAACTTCATACACTGAAAAAAAAAAAAAAAGAGACTGAATTCAACTGCGGACCTTGTGGTTCGGCTAAAGACAGAATATTTAATATTAAATGAGGCTTGTTTAGAGATGTACAAGCAAGGTTGGTAATTACCTAACAAGCCAATATTGTTAAGGATTCCTAGTTGGCCTTAACATTGCACTTAATCTTATAAGCAAAATCGTTAGCATTTCGAACCAATAAAGGAACTAGGTAAATAATTTAACAAAGTAAATTGTTTGATAACGAGTCAATAATGTTTGCCGATTTGACTTATTAGTTGTTTGCAATTAACATTGCGGGCTCTATAATAACAGTCTTGCTTGGTTATTTACAACAATGACGCTTTACTGTGGATTTGCAGCATTTCTGGGAGTACGTCGCCTTAAGGCGAAGGCAGAAATACACAAGTGCGCCTGTCGTAAACTATACGAAATGTTGACAGGCCAAGAAATCTAAAACTGTGGTACTCTATGCAATGGGACACCACTTGTATTTTAAGTAGAGTTATTTATGAAGGTTTGGCGTGAGAACGAAGCATACTAGGTATAAGTTAAAAGTAAATAACAATCCTTATGTAAATATGTAATGTATGAATTAGTAAATACGGTTGCAGAAATTGTAATTAGGCACGACTGTTCTAAAATAGAAGTGAGGAATATTAACTTTAATACAATATGTCTATATAAAACTTATGTATGTTATAAATTGCTATAAGTAAATAAGTAATAGTGTAGGCCAAGGAGTGATGACAATAGCTGTGTTGTATAGCTGTTAGTAGTACAAGATTTCATAACCGTTAATCAGTACTTTACTATTAAATAAATAAATAAATAAATAAATCATTACGACCTAGTAGATACGATGGCCATGCCCTAGCTGAGTTAACAACAAAACAATGAGAGTAGCGATATAACTAGGGCAATCAATTAAATCAATTAATTAAATCAATTAATTCAAAGGGCCCCACAGTCACCTTTTGAGAATAGAGTTGCTAGGTAGATTATCTGTCAAATTATGGTATGGGAATATAAATATTTTAAACGGGGATTTAGTTATCAGATTGAAAGCTAGTACTAAGACGATTTACAGTTTAAAATTAAATTAGGTAAAGAAGTTGCCAGAATGTTTGTAGGGACCTTAGGGTGTCATAAATAGTCAGGGGATGCGGGGGGAAGAGAGCTGTCCCTTCCCAGAAAAATACGCACGAGTGCAACTGCATAGAGGCAGACTTGAAAAAAAAAAAAAAAAAACAAAAAATGGCCAAGAGAAATTAGGGGTCCGTGCGGCATTAGGAATCATTGTTTTTCACAACAATGATGCGGACAGGCTGACAAGCCGAAGGAGTTTAAAAATAAAATTATTAGAATGAAAACATCTTATTTGGAAAAAAAAAAAGAAAAAGGGAATTTATATAAAACTAGGTCACACAACTTAGAATGAAAAGATACTATATGATATTAAGATACTATATGATATTAAGCCTGAAGCTTGACTAGAGTACTAAGTAAATATTTTATGATTGTCAGAGCCTAATTAGACTTCCCCACAGAGAGATATAGCTAGCGTAGGGATCGATTAAAGAATAACGTAATGATAAAATATAATTATAAAATCTCAATATTAGCGATAAAATATAATTATAAAATAATTATTAGCGTTGCTAATTAGTGCTAAAAAATAAATATATGCTAGGCAAGATAGATACAGCCATTGTCTAGATACGTAGTGGTTCAGATGAATTAGGGAATTTAATGGCACACAAAACATTAACACATGGGAGTTAGGGACGCTTAGACTACGCGTTGTAGTATTCCTAACTATACACAAGAGTTGATGAAGAGGTATATACAAACAGAAAATAAATACCGACAAACATGCGGAACCCGCGAGCGTATTAAAATCGAATTTCGGAGAATGTTAAAAAGTAACGGTAAGGAGAGCTAAGGGATAGTCGGGACTAGACTTTGGGAGAGATCGGACGCGAGAGAGTGGTGACTAGACTTTGGGAGAGATCGGACGCGAAGAGTTGAGATTAGGACCTGTGAGGGCGCACACGCAGGTGTAGATTTGCAGACGAAGTGATCGCGAAAGTCGATAGGAAGTATAGGCAGGTTAAAATTGAATAGGGGTCGTACACTCGTAATAGGGCTCCACGATAGTCGAGATCGTGTCGCATGCACGAAAGAAACATAGTACGCGCGTGTAATACCGACTAGTAAATCAATCTAATAAATTGTAATAGTGGTAGGGCATATAAAATATTAGGGTTTAGGAGGGGGCGCCGCCTTCCTTGAGGTTCGTTATATTTTACAGTAGGTCTCGCCATAAATAGGAAATCAGTTAGGGCTAGCTTAGTTGAACGCGGATCCTAGGTCTAGGTGACGAAGAATTCGCGAGTCAATCTTCAGAGCAGAAGGAGTCATCGTCCTGGGCAAGGTGAGCAGAGGTGAAAACCCGAGGTTCGTCCAAGCACTGCAGCCCGACAGCCAAACCAATCACAAGTAAGTGATTTCACTATCTTTAAATTACCTGACGTTTATAATTTTATTATGATAATAAATTTATAATCCACATATTAATAATAAATCCCATACAACTCGGGAAATAATAATATCTTCCGATATTATCGAGTATGCTTTACTATGTGATTAAATAACGGATATACTTGATTCTGATAACGGCTCCCGATCGAATTGGGAAAGAATTATTTAATTCTTAGTGGCAGGCAAAATTATTACCAAGGTAAATAGCTAGTCCTGTTATATAATTTACCTGACGTTTATAATTATGATGATAAATTTGTAATTCACATATTAATAATAAATCCCATACAACTCGGGAAATAATAATATTTACCGATATTATCGAATATGCTCTACCATGTATTTAAGTAATTATAACGGATGGTTTAGGAAATTGACGTGAGTAAATATACCTGATTCTGATAACGGCTCCCGATCGAATTGGGAAAGAATTATTTAATTCTTAGTGGCAGGCAGAGAGCTTCGCGAAAATTATTACCAAGGTAAATAGCTAGTCCTGTTATATAATTTACCTGACGTTTATAATTATGATGATAAATTTGTAATTCACATATTAATAATAAATCCCATACAACTCGGGAAATAATAATATGTACAGATATTATCGAATATGCTCTACCATGTATTTAAGTAATTATAACGGATGGTTTAGGAAATTGACGTGAGTAAATATACCTGATCCTGATAGCGGCACCCGATCGAATTGGGAAAGAATTATTTAATTCTCAGTGGCAGACAAAGCGCTTTGCGAAAATTATTACCAAGGTAAATAGCTAGTCCTGTTATATAATTTACCTGAGTTTATTCGTCTAATCGACTAATATTACGACGGTTTAGATAACTGAATTTCTTAACGATAGAGGTTATCGATAACCAGTTTTGACTATTTCAGGGGAATCCGTAGGTATTATATAGACTAGCTTAATACCGAACTAATATTGTTAAAGGTTTTACCTACTAAATAATTGGGCATTTCTATCTTTAATACACGATTATGTGCCTAATAAATTACACACACATACACTACAAACATATATTTTACCTTTTCATATTATCCTATATGTGTATTAATAGATTACATCACATACACTAACAAAGGTAAAGGTTGAAAAGGTAAATATGTAGTAGCGGATGGCTATCTGCTACGAGGTAAAAAGGTATTGGTTGGTTAGTTATGTAGTTGTGTGTTAGACAGCATTAGACTTCCTGGAAACGAAGTAGAGATTTTGCCGCGGATCTACTCATTTCCTAGTCAGAAGGAACTTGGCGAAGTTATGAGTACGATCAGGTTTCGCACGTTAGTTATTGATGCGGGGGTCAGATTGAGGATCTACTCGTTATTTGACTTTCGCAAGAATATCTAATATGAGACGGAACACGATAATTAAATACTTTGTCTGATCGGGTGGTCTGGGCATGTCTGGCGGATAGTTGCATGACATTAATCAATAGCTGAAGAAAAATGGTGGATGCTGATCCAGATACTCAGTCTTGCATAGTTGCCTAGTAGTCTTTGAGTACAGTTGGCAGCGTTACGTGTCGGTATCCGATAGAGGAGCTTCCCGTGGCGTTTCTAGCATGGATCGTGCAACCGCTTAATGAATGCACAATTATATTACGTGGATAGTAGATTATTTCTAAAATTCTGTTAGAGTAATCAACTTTGATCGCGAGCTTAGCTGGGCAGAGGACATGGATAGGCCAATCCTATGTACTTCTGACTTGGTGACGCTTGGCCGGACGGGTATACATGTGGATGGCGATACCAAGGGCATATAATGCCGCTAAGATAGGCGACCTTGAACCATGTATACTTAGTGGGCAGCCGTAAATACATCTTGAATAATAGCTATACTTATTTAGAAACGATCTATTTACCTAGTCTATAATTGGCATTCTCAGCTAATATTTAATAAGGTAACGTTTTTAAAGAGGTAAAAGGCTATTAAATATTATTAAATTTTATTAATCAAAGGAAGCGGTGTTTTATCTTACACGCATACACACTCCTGACACGATACAAAGCCTAAGGGCTGCTTCAATAGTGACAGACGTCCTAAATACACACATGTATATATTACATTATAGCATGTGATAGGCGAATGTTATTAAAATTATTATCAAAGGAGGTGAAGTTTTATTTCACGTGCTTACGCACTCCTGCCACATCTCAGATCCTAAAGGCTGTCTTGATAAGGACAGTCGTCCTAAAGCCAAGTTCAACCAAAGGAGTCGTGCCTGTTAAATCAAGATTTTAATCGCAGACATTCTGCTGGGGGTTGTAGGCCCTATACTACTACTTTAATCGGAGTTTGCAGCTACGGCTGGCCTTCGGGCGGAGAAAGTTCACGTTGACTGAGTCAATCATGCGTCATACCTCTGGACTATCGGCCTCGGCAGTGTTCCTAATTCTGGCGGAGCTGTAATGGCACGCAGATCTTAAAACCTGTGTCGGACTGGCCTGAGTCCCTACGCTTTGATTTGACAAATAGTCCGTGATTATGAATTAGCTCAACTCTTCATCAACCTTCTGAGTCTATTTAACCCTTGGCAGAACAGTTGCTATCAGTTATAATTGCCTAAAGTAATAGACTTCCAGTTGGTTAAGCTCGGTGAGCCTAAATCCGTCACGGAGGCTTGGAGCGAGGGTGAAAGTCACGGGACCCGGCGATGGTGTGGGGCCGGTTCACTACCCTATCCTTACCCAAGTCCTGAACTATATCTATATCTACACTATACACATACACTCTACATTTTAGGCACATTCAAATTACACTTTGTTTAACTAAATGCAGTAGGTATAGATCATATGTAAAAATAGCGTTGCACTAGAAAAATAAATATATATATATATATCGAAAATATAATTAGTATTCATTAGGGAGTTACTAGCATACCTACCTACCAACAGTACCTCACTAAGAAGATTTCTGCGAGTATAGAGTGGAGTCCTAAAAGCATACTAGACGAGACAAAATCTACGATGGATCTAGGAAGTAAGTGGTAGATCATAAGCTAGAGAAAAATTAGTAGTAACTCTTCTGATTTAGACTAGACATAGCAGGTTCTAAATTAGGTAAAGGTAGAATTAGTCTAGCATATTAGTTTATAAGAAATAATTATTGATGACAATTTTAATTCTTAATTCAATCCCTAATACAAGATTTAGTTACTGCTCTGCATTTTAAACAATTCCAGGGGATCCAGCTACTGATCGGAGTGTGGCGGTGGCTGTAGGGAGCTGCGGAGCGGCGGATTGGTCGGTCTAATAAAGCGTAAGCCGGGGCATCGAGGTAGGTCATGATTATTCAATTATATTAAATGTTTGTGAGTGCATCATTCGCGTTGTGAGCACCTCTGAATAGGATAGGAATATCTAGTTATAGGAGTAGGCGTAGACTCGTAGGATCCCATAAAATTTGTATAATAATTCAGTAGATTGATATATTACAGCTTCAGTAGGAATACGCGAATTCGCTTGATAACGTAAAAATAGACTCATCGGGCATGGTCATATTCTCTAGGTTGTGAACAAAGGTTCTAAATAAAATTCAAATTAGGAAATTAATAATTTTAGCACAACACACTCTATTTGAAATTACTATAACTCAGCTTAAAATCATCCTAGTTTAGTTCTACATATTAATTCTTATAAGACTATTAGGAACAACACCTGACCAGGGCGTTATAGGGACCTAATCTATGTTAATTTATTAATAAGTTAGTCAGGCCAAGCTAGTAAAGGAATATAATAATGAAAAACACGACAGCAAAATATTCACTAGTGATTAAGTAGAATCCAGAAATAGTTAATTTAATTCCATATAACTGACAAAATAAAGTATAATTTTAATTAAGCAATCAATCTTTAGGTAAACATGTTAGGATAGCATCTAGTTAATTTGGTAATCAGTTTAGCAGTTTAGCACAAGACATTACGTACCTCTATAAAGAACTAAAGGGTTACTATTAAACACAGCGTAGAGTACTGCCACTATTAGACGATCACAATGCCAATATTCATATTCATTTCCCATTTCCTATTAAGGAAGTATGGGGTGTGAAAGGGGAGTTTACTTTCACCTTTTGAAAAAAAATTTTTATGTATATAGGGGGGGGGGGGGGATTCGTTACAATTTGGTGCCGTGACCAGGATCAGAAATACTATGGTCTTACGGCTTTAATATTTTAAGAAGTAGGCTGGACATGCCTACAATTTGTTGTCCGTGAAATGGATAGAGGTTAGAAAACGTAATCGATTGTGCTAATATTTTCTCGAATGTAATTTACTTGAAGAATTATAAGTAATTCACACCAGTTCTGAGATATGGGGGCGAGAGGTTTAATGTCTATGCTAGTTCAGGGCATTCAGTGAGTTAGAATTAAGGAGTAAGCCTAGGACTTGTGCTTAAATTATTTAAGTTAAATTTTCGAATTTTTAAATTATGCTTTAAACTCATTTTATGCAACTCTCGAAATATTACAAGAGTAAAGAAAAAAAAATAACAGTTGTGCGTATTGTGTTGCGAAAAAAAAAAGTCTCATTCGTAACAATAAACCAGATGTTGATTTTGTCAAATACTTAAAAACACTGCTAGAAAGTTTTATGACTTAAAGGTTTTGTTACTTGTAAAGGGTTTTAAAATGGTTATATTTTAAAAACTCAGTAAAAGCTCTAACTATTTTAATTTTTTTTGGCAGTCTATTGTTCTTATGTTCCATGATGTTTTGCCCCACGTGCTTATGAACGAGCCCGAATTTTATGGGTGTTAGATAGTCTATTAATTTAGATTGTTTAGATAGTCTATTAATTTAGAACCATAGGGGCGTGAGTAGTTAGATTTTGTATTGTTAAAGAACTAGATGTGAGCTTTTGACAGAAAGCTAATTTAAAAAAATAATAATTTAATAATGGAAGGAGATTGCGTATATTAAATAACGATGAATAGTAATATCCTATGTTATCACTGAATTAATGAGCATTTCTTAAAGGTAATTAGTGAGCATTCAGGTCGCTTGGAATACTGAAATGGTGTTGGCATCGTTATAATGGAGAGGTTAATTATTAAAGTTAGATAAAATAAGTGGATGATAGGGAATTACCATAATGAATTTGGTTAGGATTAGTCTCAGTCGAAAATGCAATTATGATAGTGAAGTCGGTGGGATTCGCTAGAGCTTGACGGATCTATAAACTTATTTGGTCAAGGTTCCATAAGGTGTCGCTAGACGGAGCTAGTTAATTCCAGTTAAAGCTTAACTTTATTAAAGGTGGCGCTTTTCAATGCAAGGCTTGGCCTTGGTAGAAGTAATTTCGGAAGTATTGGGAAGGTGGCGCTGGGTGTGATAGAGTTCTCCCGCTTTGAATTAATTGAGCTTTGAGTCCTACTGGGAAGCGATAGTGGCGACTATGCCGTTGCGATAAATTTTATCTTTGGTTACTTTTTAATATATTTCCTCCCATACTTGGAACTTAAGGTTTTCTCTGTTATTACAGTCTAGTGGTATTTGAAGGAATCATTTATATTAAATTCTTTTAGTAAGCTGGAGGGGCGGCGCCAACTGTGATTAAAATTATAACGTCTTAATTTGAATAGTAATAATCTATAATTATAAGATCATAACTAAATAATAATATAATGAATTCTACTCGATTAGTTTAAAACTTCCTATTAGTATGCTAGGCAAGTACGTAGTATCGGGGTATAGTTTCGGTTACAGAGGTACAGAAGCAAACCATGAGTGGGAGATACTCACTACTAGTGGGCCCGGCTTTAATTTGAGGGTTATAGTAAACAACTCGCTGGGTTGTTTATTATAACTTGAGGGTTATAGTAAACTGGATTTTTAGGTACCCAGTCATGGTGGTCAAGAAAAAAAAAAAAAAAAAAAAAAAAAAAATGTAGGTTATCTTACCGCGTAATGAGTCTAATACTAACATTAGAATAGGGAACACCGGACCTTAGTCTAAACACCTTATATAAAAATTAAAGTAAAAGTGTTAACAGTGCCAGTTGACTAAAGTGATACCAGTGTTTAATTAATTGCAAGTGAAAAATTGAGAAGGGAACAAACAAAGTACAAGAAGATGCCAAACTCAAAGCGAATTACAAAACGGGCTTCTGTGAAGAAGACAAGGGCTACCAGGCCGGAGTTTAAGGCTGTCGAACCCAAGAGAAGGTCGAAGAACATCGCGTATGCTAGCGTAGAGAAGTTGATCAATAGAGCGATAGGGGGCTTACACCTAAAGTTCCAACGATTAGAAGAAAAGGTGAAGAACGCATCATCTGCAGCGGCTTCAGATAGTTCCGTCGAGCAGCGGGAAATGTTGATAGCAGACTCTTCTGCCCAACCGCAAGCTGTACCCAGTACTTCTAGTATAGTCAACCCTATACCTTATTACCCGGTGCAGAGCTTCAACCTGGAGAAACCCAAATTCCCATTTAGAGGGAAACACCCTGTAACATTTATCGAAGACCTAACGGTGTATCTACGGAAGGTCCCAAATGGAGGAAGCGTTGTCGACCTGATCGTCGAGTGTCTGGAGGGAGAAGTTCGCGACTGGGCGCGTATCTATAAGGATAGATGGATAGTATTTGAGGACTTTAAAAGGGATTTTCTCGATCATTTCTGGGGTCAGAGCAAGCAGAATTTACTGCGTAAATGTATCGTACAAAACAAATGGGAGGGTGGATCAGCCACGATGCTGGCCCACTTCATTTCTTTATGTGGTCAGGCTAAAATGCTGACATACCCAATACCAGAGCGTCAACTTGTTAACGATATAATGAATCATTACCCTAGGGACGTTCAATATGCGTGGTCGGTTAGTAACAAATCTTCTATTTTAGAGGCGACGGAATTCCTTCGTAGGTTAGATGATGTTAACGAGCAAGATAGTCAGTCTTACCGCCTTAACCAGTGTGAACAGGCGAGGCCAGAGGTTACGAATAACGCTAATAAGCGAAGGGTTGGTAGGAACTACAAAAGCAATTTCGTTAAGGGCAATAATCGGCCTACGGTGGCCATGAATGCTGTGAATGCTAGTGAGGCTCAGGAGATTGTCGAGGTCGAGAACAACGAAACGAATTTAAACTAAACGATGTCGACGGAAGAAACCCCGGTCCTTCGGCAAAGAGAGGGGCGAAGGTGAAACCTGCTGCATTAAATATAATGCTTTCCATGGGCTGGAAACCAGGAAACTCCTTAGGAAAGGGAAATACAGTACGATTGAGGCCTGTAAACCCCAAAGGACAATTTGATAAAGCAGGTTTAGGTTTTAAGTATAAAAGCTCTAATTTAGATGAAATTGAATTTAAGGTGCTGGATTTACTCAAAAGTTATTCGGATTATAGCGATAGAAAAGGCTACTATATTGAGAGGCAGGTCGCTTCAATGTTTGAGGAGGAGGACCAGATAACAGCAGACGTCTTGGAAGTGATGAAGTCAGAAATTGAAGTTAGTGTCTTAAATAAAAATGTTATTTGTTTAGTGGATACAGGAAGTGACATTACATGTATCTCCGACTCATTCTGGGAGGAACTGTCAGTGGAGGTCGGAGATAAATTATCCATGCTGCCGATCAAACCTATACAAATTAAGGGGGCGTTCGGCCAGAGAAGTTTAAAGATTCAACAAATGGTACTTCTACCGGTTAAATTTGTAAATTGTAGAATAGATGTCAGGTTCTTAATAGTCCCCAATTTAAGACATTCGATTATAATCGGTTTTGATTGGTTATCGTCTAATCAAGCGTGTGTTAAGATACAAAAACCGTTCCCTGGTTTAAGCTTTTGCGTAAATAATAGAGAGGTATTCGTACCTTTCAAAAGATTTATATTCGAACATAATTGTGTCGCGGAAATAAGTAGGTTAAATGAAGAGTTAGACTTCCAGGCTTATCTAAAAGAAATTAAAGTTGGAATTCCATTAGAAGGTGAACAACTTGAGAAGCTATATGCAGTGCTGAGTAGACATAGTGAAGTGTTTACAACAAAATTAGGACGGGCAAATTGCTACGAACATGAAATCAAGATGGTTGAGCATACACCGTTTATTAAGAGGTCGTATCCCGTGCCGTATGCGTATCGGCAAAGAATGGAGGAGAAACTAGCCGAGATGGTGGAGATGGGAATCATATCTCGAGGCACTACACCCTATAGCAGTCCGCTTACGTTTACTGTCAAACCGGATGGTTCACTACGAGTCCTTTTAGATGCTAGAGAGATAAACAAGTACATGATTGCCGAATCTGAAGCGCCGCCTATGCAAATAGATGTTATCAACATGTTCCACGGCGTAAACTATATCAGTATCATAGATATGAATAACGCTTACTTTCAGATTGGGATAACAAAGGATAGTCGAAAGTATACGGGGTTCGTATACGGGGGTAAATCATATGTTTATAATGTTCTGCCGCAAGGACTTAAAACATCAGTTGGAAGCTTTAGTAGAGCAATGGATATAATACTCGGGCCCGAAGTGAGACAATTTTGTGTTAATTATTTAGATGATTTAGCAATACTAACTGCAGGAAGCTTAGAAGATCATTTGGAGCATATTAACGTAATACTTAATAAATTAAAAAGAGCAGGGTTAACGTGTAATATAGTAAAATGTAAATTTATTTGTAAGGAAGTCAAGATGTTGGGTCATATTATTTCTACGGAAGGAATTAAAACGGATCCAGAAAAGATAATGTCGATACAAAAATTTCCGGAACCTAAGAAGATAAAACACTTAAGAGCTTTTTTAGGCTTATGCAATTACTACCGTAGATTTATAAAGGACTATAATAGTATAATTCAACCTTTGTGTGAGCTATTAAAGAAGAATAAACCGTGGGTATGGACCCAAGAAGCTCAAGAGTCTTTTGATTTATTAAAGCGTAATTTCTCTAATACTATAATGCTAAATCACCCGGATTTTTCAAGACCATATTACCTACAAACGGATAGTTCAGGGATTGGATTGGCGGGGGTTCTATTCCAATATGACGACGAGAATAAGACGAGAATATTAGGGTATTGTAGTAGGGCTTTAAAGGGAGCTGAGCTGAGGTGGACTACCACAGAACAGGAGTTTTGGGCAATTATCTATTGCCTCAGGAAATTTGAAACATATTTGCGAGGATCGAAAGTTATTATAAGGACCGATCATAAGGCGTTAACATTTGTAAGATCCTGGAAGATGTATAACAGTAGAATAATACGTTGGATACTATTTCTGGAACAATTTGATTATCAAATAGAGCATGTCAAGGGGAAGGACAATGTTGCTGTGGATGTCTTATCTAGGTTTCCCCCTAATACGACAATCAATCAGGAAGACAAGGTATATTGCCCGGAAATTCACTACATGGAGACTGCGAAAAATAAAGAATTAATATCCAACCTGAAGAATATTGCCTTCTTGCAGAGACAAGACCGAGAGATTAGAGACATATTATATATTGTAGAGAATCCTAATAGTGATTTTAATGATAAAAGATTAGTAAGAGTAGCAAAACGTAGTTGTATTATAAATAATATTTTGTATTTCACTTTAGAATCGAAATTAAATGTAATCTATTTACCACATAAACTTAAGGGTGATGTTATCCTACAAGTACATCTAGAGATGGGTCACCAAGGGGCGTATAAAGTACTGAAATATCTTAGGGATCGATTCTACTGGTTAGGGATGAATAAAGACGTGAAAACCGCCTTGAGGACGTGCCATATCTGTCAGGTGTCTAAGAGTGACAATGTTAAGTATGTGGGAGAATGTAAATCAATTGTGACAAATGACATCGGAGATTTAGTTATGGCAGACTTATATGGGCCATTACCCAAAGGAAAATTTGGAGCCGCATATATACTAGTAATTCAGGATTCGTTCAGTAAATTTATAAAATTATATGATTTAAGAAAGGCGTCTTCTCGCGCTGTTATTAGTAAAATGAAGCAATTTTGTAAGATAATTAAACCTAAGGTCGTAATGACTGATAATGGAAGCCAATTTAGTTGTAACGGATGGAACGAGGCACTGCGGGAAATCGACGTTAAGCCTATTTACACTACAGTGAGGAACCCTAGGCCAAATACTACGGAAAGGGTTAATAAAGAGCTGGGTAGACTATTTAGGACTTATTGTCATCAGAATCATAAGGGATGGGCAAGTATACTACATAAAATTGAGAGCTTGTATAATAATACTTACCACGAGAGCACTGGTTTCACTCCGAATGAAATCTTGGAAGGGAATGCTACCAGCTTATCATTCGATCATTGTTTACCGGGGTTTGTAAGTACAAAGAATACGGAACTTGTCAAGGAAAAGGTGCGGATAAATTTGAAGTCTAACAGTCTCAAAAGACAGGCTCAATTTAATAAAACTCATAGGCTGATTACTTTCCAAATAGGGGATTATGTAAAGATTAGGAATGTTAATAAATCTAGTGCAGAAAAGAAGATTACTAAGAAGTTTAAATTATTATATAGTGGGCCATTCGTTGTGGCTGCTGTACCCTTCCCAAACGTATATGCGTTGTTAGATCCCGAAACAGGGAAACTTAAGGGAAATTATAATGCTATTCATTTGAACAAATATTATACACAAAGAATTGTTAAGTAATTAGGAGTGACCTGTCCTTTGTAAAGGTAGAACCTTGTTATTATTGTGTACGTCTTTCGACACTTTGTTTTTCAATACTAGGACTGTTAAGAGAACTTAAGTATGTAATTTCCGTACTAAGATTTTAGATTACCTATTTCATTACTGTGTATTGTTAAACTAGATTAACGGGAATACTAGATTAATATTGAGCCCTTTAAATTCTCCGACGTATTGTTCTGAGTTTTCTGAGGTAAGAGGAGAGAAGTGGAAGTACACACAAAATGCATGCTTAAATTCCCAAATTGTAAATGTACAAGTCCACATGTTATTAATTGTGTCAGGCCAAATTCTAATGTTAGTGTTAAAGAATTTTTTTGTTTGTTTAGTATAGATCATAAAATAGGTAATGTTAGGCTAGGCGACGGTGGTTGTTAGATTTTAAGGTTATAATGTTTAATGGAATAAATGCTTGAGGGAACACCGGAGGACTGGGTCTTGGCACAAATGGTTTCATTATGGACAGTGGCATAAATCAGTATATATATATAAAAAAAAAAAAAAAAAAAAAAACTTAATGTGTGAAACGCCTTATGCCACTGTGAATGAAGGCATTTGTTGGGGATTGTGCGGTGGCCAAGTCAGGGGGGGTTAGCATAGAAGTTAATTAATATGTAATGGGTGAGATAAAATTATAAGGGATAAATGAATTAAACCTAATTCTAATTTTATGTTTACTTTGATGTATGTGTATGTATATATATATTGCGAGTAGGAAAGAATCGATTCGGTTATATGTGAGCATAGGGTGAAAAACTACTACGATAAACTTCTTAGTTTTTCAGGGGGCGAATTGTAACGGAATCAACCGAATCGGACTAAACATTATAGGTATTAACTACTTAATGAGGGACGCAACGCCAAGAGGACTGTCTGTATGCCAACACCAAGTCCAGATATGTCCAAATTGTGGTCATTTAGTATTCATCGAAGTTTCATTTCATTAAATTTTATCGAAATATTCAACAAATTCACTTAGAATTTATCGAAACGTGTAGTTGTAGGGCAATTAATCAGGGTCGAGTCGATAACAAGGATTTGTTCATTAAAATACCTAAGTACAAGTGCATGAGAACAAAGGTTAACAGTTTTGAGAAAGAAAAAAAAAAAAGGGAGAGAAATTTTAAGCACAAAAACGCTGTACTCAGTTAAGGCGAAGCGCGTGCGGAGGTTACGTTGTTACTAAGGGATAAGAAAGAAAAAATATTCAGTGGAATATGTTTCATTGTAGCGAAATAGAACTAGGTTTCAGAGGTTAAGGTACACTTTGATAGTCAATTTTAGGTTATTGTGGGGAATTAATTTTATCGAGTCAAGACTTTAAATCATGTTTTGAACTTCATACACTGAAAAAAAAAAAAAAAGAGACTGAATTCAACTGCGGACCTTGTGGTTCGGCTAAAGACAGAATATTTAATATTAAATGAGGCTTGTTTAGAGATGTACAAGCAAGGTTGGTAATTACCTAACAAGCCAATATTGTTAAGGATTCCTAGTTGGCCTTAACATTGCACTTAATCTTATAAGCAAAATCGTTAGCATTTCGAACCAATAAAGGAACTAGGTAAATAATTTAACAAAGTAAATTGTTTGATAACGAGTCAATAATGTTTGCCGATTTGACTTATTAGTTGTTTGCAATTAACATTGCGGGCTCTATAATAACAGTCTTGCTTGGTTATTTACAACAATGACGCTTTACTGTGGATTTGCAGCATTTCTGGGAGTACGTCGCCTTAAGGCGAAGGCAGAAATACACAAGTGCGCCTGTCGTAAACTATACGAAATGTTGACAGGCCAAGAAATCTAAAACTGTGGTACTCTATGCAATGGGACACCACTTGTATTTTAAGTAGAGTTATTTATGAAGGTTTGGCGTGAGAACGAAGCATACTAGGTATAAGTTAAAAGTAAATAACAATCCTTATGTAAATATGTAATGTATGAATTAGTAAATACGGTTGCAGAAATTGTAATTAGGCACGACTGTTCTAAAATAGAAGTGAGGAATATTAACTTTAATACAATATGTCTATATAAAACTTATGTATGTTATAAATTGCTATAAGTAAATAAGTAATAGTGTAGGCCAAGGAGTGATGACAATAGCTGTGTTGTATAGCTGTTAGTAGTACAAGATTTCATAACCGTTAATCAGTACTTTACTATTAAATAAATAAATAAATAAATAAATCATTACGACCTAGTAGATACGATGGCCATGCCCTAGCTGAGTTAACAACAAAACAATGAGAGTAGCGATATAACTAGGGCAATCAATTAAATCAATTAATTAAATCAATTAATTCAAAGGGCCCCACAGTCACCTTTTGAGAATAGAGTTGCTAGGTAGATTATCTGTCAAATTATGGTATGGGAATATAAATATTTTAAACGGGGATTTAGTTATCAGATTGAAAGCTAGTACTAAGACGATTTACAGTTTAAAATTAAATTAGGTAAAGAAGTTGCCAGAATGTTTGTAGGGACCTTAGGGTGTCATAAATAGTCAGGGGATGCGGGGGGAAGAGAGCTGTCCCTTCCCAGAAAAATACGCACGAGTGCAACTGCATAGAGGCAGACTTGAAAAAAAAAAAAAAAAAACAAAAAATGGCCAAGAGAAATTAGGGGTCCGTGCGGCATTAGGAATCATTGTTTTTCACAACAATGATGCGGACAGGCTGACAAGCCGAAGGAGTTTAAAAATAAAATTATTAGAATGAAAACATCTTATTTGGAAAAAAAAAAAGAAAAAGGGAATTTATATAAAACTAGGTCACACAACTTAGAATGAAAAGATACTATATGATATTAAGATACTATATGATATTAAGCCTGAAGCTTGACTAGAGTACTAAGTAAATATTTTATGATTGTCAGAGCCTAATTAGACTTCCCCACAGAGAGATATAGCTAGCGTAGGGATCGATTAAAGAATAACGTAATGATAAAATATAATTATAAAATCTCAATATTAGCGATAAAATATAATTATAAAATAATTATTAGCGTTGCTAATTAGTGCTAAAAAATAAATATATGCTAGGCAAGATAGATACAGCCATTGTCTAGATACGTAGTGGTTCAGATGAATTAGGGAATTTAATGGCACACAAAACATTAACACATGGGAGTTAGGGACGCTTAGACTACGCGTTGTAGTATTCCTAACTATACACAAGAGTTGATGAAGAGGTATATACAAACAGAAAATAAATACCGACAAACATGCGGAACCCGCGAGCGTATTAAAATCGAATTTCGGAGAATGTTAAAAAGTAACGGTAAGGAGAGCTAAGGGATAGTCGGGACTAGACTTTGGGAGAGATCGGACGCGAGAGAGTGGTGACTAGACTTTGGGAGAGATCGGACGCGAAGAGTTGAGATTAGGACCTGTGAGGGCGCACACGCAGGTGTAGATTTGCAGACGAAGTGATCGCGAAAGTCGATAGGAAGTATAGGCAGGTTAAAATTGAATAGGGGTCGTACACTCGTAATAGGGCTCCACGATAGTCGAGATCGTGTCGCATGCACGAAAGAAACATAGTACGCGCGTGTAATACCGACTAGTAAATCAATCTAATAAATTGTAATAGTGGTAGGGCATATAAAATATTAGGGTTTAGGAGGGGGCGCCGCCTTCCTTGAGGTTCGTTATATTTTACAGTAGGTCTCGCCATAAATAGGAAATCAGTTAGGGCTAGCTTAGTTGAACGCGGATCCTAGGTCTAGGTGACGAAGAATTCGCGAGTCAATCTTCAGAGCAGAAGGAGTCATCGTCCTGGGCAAGGTGAGCAGAGGTGAAAACCCGAGGTTCGTCCAAGCACTGCAGCCCGACAGCCAAACCAATCACAAGTAAGTGATTTCACTATCTTTAAATTACCTGACGTTTATAATTTTATTATGATAATAAATTTATAATCCACATATTAATAATAAATCCCATACAACTCGGGAAATAATAATATCTTCCGATATTATCGAGTATGCTTTACTATGTGATTAAATAACGGATATACTTGATTCTGATAACGGCTCCCGATCGAATTGGGAAAGAATTATTTAATTCTTAGTGGCAGGCAAAATTATTACCAAGGTAAATAGCTAGTCCTGTTATATAATTTACCTGACGTTTATAATTATGATGATAAATTTGTAATTCACATATTAATAATAAATCCCATACAACTCGGGAAATAATAATATTTACCGATATTATCGAATATGCTCTACCATGTATTTAAGTAATTATAACGGATGGTTTAGGAAATTGACGTGAGTAAATATACCTGATTCTGATAACGGCTCCCGATCGAATTGGGAAAGAATTATTTAATTCTTAGTGGCAGGCAGAGAGCTTCGCGAAAATTATTACCAAGGTAAATAGCTAGTCCTGTTATATAATTTACCTGACGTTTATAATTATGATGATAAATTTGTAATTCACATATTAATAATAAATCCCATACAACTCGGGAAATAATAATATGTACAGATATTATCGAATATGCTCTACCATGTATTTAAGTAATTATAACGGATGGTTTAGGAAATTGACGTGAGTAAATATACCTGATCCTGATAGCGGCACCCGATCGAATTGGGAAAGAATTATTTAATTCTCAGTGGCAGACAAAGCGCTTTGCGAAAATTATTACCAAGGTAAATAGCTAGTCCTGTTATATAATTTACCTGAGTTTATTCGTCTAATCGACTAATATTACGACGGTTTAGATAACTGAATTTCTTAACGATAGAGGTTATCGATAACCAGTTTTGACTATTTCAGGGGAATCCGTAGGTATTATATAGACTAGCTTAATACCGAACTAATATTGTTAAAGGTTTTACCTACTAAATAATTGGGCATTTCTATCTTTAATACACGATTATGTGCCTAATAAATTACACACACATACACTACAAACATATATTTTACCTTTTCATATTATCCTATATGTGTATTAATAGATTACATCACATACACTAACAAAGGTAAAGGTTGAAAAGGTAAATATGTAGTAGCGGATGGCTATCTGCTACGAGGTAAAAAGGTATTGGTTGGTTAGTTATGTAGTTGTGTGTTAGACAGCATTAGACTTCCTGGAAACGAAGTAGAGATTTTGCCGCGGATCTACTCATTTCCTAGTCAGAAGGAACTTGGCGAAGTTATGAGTACGATCAGGTTTCGCACGTTAGTTATTGATGCGGGGGTCAGATTGAGGATCTACTCGTTATTTGACTTTCGCAAGAATATCTAATATGAGACGGAACACGATAATTAAATACTTTGTCTGATCGGGTGGTCTGGGCATGTCTGGCGGATAGTTGCATGACATTAATCAATAGCTGAAGAAAAATGGTGGATGCTGATCCAGATACTCAGTCTTGCATAGTTGCCTAGTAGTCTTTGAGTACAGTTGGCAGCGTTACGTGTCGGTATCCGATAGAGGAGCTTCCCGTGGCGTTTCTAGCATGGATCGTGCAACCGCTTAATGAATGCACAATTATATTACGTGGATAGTAGATTATTTCTAAAATTCTGTTAGAGTAATCAACTTTGATCGCGAGCTTAGCTGGGCAGAGGACATGGATAGGCCAATCCTATGTACTTCTGACTTGGTGACGCTTGGCCGGACGGGTATACATGTGGATGGCGATACCAAGGGCATATAATGCCGCTAAGATAGGCGACCTTGAACCATGTATACTTAGTGGGCAGCCGTAAATACATCTTGAATAATAGCTATACTTATTTAGAAACGATCTATTTACCTAGTCTATAATTGGCATTCTCAGCTAATATTTAATAAGGTAACGTTTTTAAAGAGGTAAAAGGCTATTAAATATTATTAAATTTTATTAATCAAAGGAAGCGGTGTTTTATCTTACACGCATACACACTCCTGACACGATACAAAGCCTAAGGGCTGCTTCAATAGTGACAGACGTCCTAAATACACACATGTATATATTACATTATAGCATGTGATAGGCGAATGTTATTAAAATTATTATCAAAGGAGGTGAAGTTTTATTTCACGTGCTTACGCACTCCTGCCACATCTCAGATCCTAAAGGCTGTCTTGATAAGGACAGTCGTCCTAAAGCCAAGTTCAACCAAAGGAGTCGTGCCTGTTAAATCAAGATTTTAATCGCAGACATTCTGCTGGGGGTTGTAGGCCCTATACTACTACTTTAATCGGAGTTTGCAGCTACGGCTGGCCTTCGGGCGGAGAAAGTTCACGTTGACTGAGTCAATCATGCGTCATACCTCTGGACTATCGGCCTCGGCAGTGTTCCTAATTCTGGCGGAGCTGTAATGGCACGCAGATCTTAAAACCTGTGTCGGACTGGCCTGAGTCCCTACGCTTTGATTTGACAAATAGTCCGTGATTATGAATTAGCTCAACTCTTCATCAACCTTCTGAGTCTATTTAACCCTTGGCAGAACAGTTGCTATCAGTTATAATTGCCTAAAGTAATAGACTTCCAGTTGGTTAAGCTCGGTGAGCCTAAATCCGTCACGGAGGCTTGGAGCGAGGGTGAAAGTCACGGGACCCGGCGATGGTGTGGGGCCGGTTCACTACCCTATCCTTACCCAAGTCCTGAACTATATCTATATCTACACTATACACATACACTCTACATTTTAGGCACATTCAAATTACACTTTGTTTAACTAAATGCAGTAGGTATAGATCATATGTAAAAATAGCGTTGCACTAGAAAAATAAATATATATATATATATCGAAAATATAATTAGTATTCATTAGGGAGTTACTAGCATACCTACCTACCAACAGTACCTCACTAAGAAGATTTCTGCGAGTATAGAGTGGAGTCCTAAAAGCATACTAGACGAGACAAAATCTACGATGGATCTAGGAAGTAAGTGGTAGATCATAAGCTAGAGAAAAATTAGTAGTAACTCTTCTGATTTAGACTAGACATAGCAGGTTCTAAATTAGGTAAAGGTAGAATTAGTCTAGCATATTAGTTTATAAGAAATAATTATTGATGACAATTTTAATTCTTAATTCAATCCCTAATACAAGATTTAGTTACTGCTCTGCATTTTAAACAATTCCAGGGGATCCAGCTACTGATCGGAGTGTGGCGGTGGCTGTAGGGAGCTGCGGAGCGGCGGATTGGTCGGTCTAATAAAGCGTAAGCCGGGGCATCGAGGTAGGTCATGATTATTCAATTATATTAAATGTTTGTGAGTGCATCATTCGCGTTGTGAGCACCTCTGAATAGGATAGGAATATCTAGTTATAGGAGTAGGCGTAGACTCGTAGGATCCCATAAAATTTGTATAATAATTCAGTAGATTGATATATTACAGCTTCAGTAGGAATACGCGAATTCGCTTGATAACGTAAAAATAGACTCATCGGGCATGGTCATATTCTCTAGGTTGTGAACAAAGGTTCTAAATAAAATTCAAATTAGGAAATTAATAATTTTAGCACAACACACTCTATTTGAAATTACTATAACTCAGCTTAAAATCATCCTAGTTTAGTTCTACATATTAATTCTTATAAGACTATTAGGAACAACACCTGACCAGGGCGTTATAGGGACCTAATCTATGTTAATTTATTAATAAGTTAGTCAGGCCAAGCTAGTAAAGGAATATAATAATGAAAAACACGACAGCAAAATATTCACTAGTGATTAAGTAGAATCCAGAAATAGTTAATTTAATTCCATATAACTGACAAAATAAAGTATAATTTTAATTAAGCAATCAATCTTTAGGTAAACATGTTAGGATAGCATCTAGTTAATTTGGTAATCAGTTTAGCAGTTTAGCACAAGACATTACGTACCTCTATAAAGAACTAAAGGGTTACTATTAAACACAGCGTAGAGTACTGCCACTATTAGACGATCACAATGCCAATATTCATATTCATTTCCCATTTCCTATTAAGGAAGTATGGGGTGTGAAAGGGGAGTTTACTTTCACCTTTTGAAAAAAAATTTTTATGTATATAGGGGGGGGGGGGGGATTCGTGACATCTGTCTATAGTTTTTGTCGGTCTGAGGGTTTTTTTTTTATATTTTCGTATCGCCTAGCGAGGGCAGGGTGTAGAGAGCACAGTTGCCCAAGGACATTCGCGTAGTAAAGAACGTTAATATAATTTGCGGTTAGCGATGTGGATGCTACGCATCTACGGAGCGTAGCACGTAGAACGTAACTTCGTAGCACCAGAATGTAGTACGTAGGACGAACAAAAATACCTCACGCAACATTTTCAACTTTTTTTACTAATCAATTAGAACATACTAATAACGAGTAATAATAACATAATAATTATTATACATACATAATAGTTAATATAATAATTATTATATTAAAATTCAATGAAGGTCCTGTTTTACTTGAATCTATTGATTTTGATTTTAAAAAGTTAAAAATATATTGAAACTTCTATTTTAATTTAAAGCTCTGTCGTCCGTGTTACGATTAAGTCACTAATCCGAATAAAATTAGTGCAAAATAAAAAACACCATCGTGTTTTATCATTATAATTATGTAATTTATGCAAGTTCATAAAAAAAATATATTATTAGACGATCCCCAGGGAACCTAACACTTTTCTAAGATAAAAAGTATCCTATCCTATATGTTAATATAAACTATCTGTGTATCAAATTTCATCTGTAGTTTTTACGTAAAAAGAAAACAAACACATACATCCATCATCACAAATTTTGCGCATTCTCTATAAGTAAGTAGGAAAATATAATAAAAGTAAACTCAAGTAAAATACGAATCTTAATCAAAGAGGAGAGGTACCTAATGATAGTGAGACTAGTTCTAGTGACAATAGTATATGAAAATAATCCAAAGAAAGAAACAAGAATAAAAATAGATCTATTAAAACTGTCTTAAAGGTAACTTAGCCATAAAATTGAATGTATACTAACAGAAAGCCGAGACCGTTCTGATATTGGTTATCGCTTCGGTGGCAATTGTGGTCGCTCTGTCTGAAGCCTCCCTCTGCTGCACAATGCCTTCGGCGAGTACACGACTCTCGAGAACGACGGCTCCGATCACCAGTGGCACCGACACCAGTGACACTAGCGTCATCTTCCACGTGAAGAACATCGATACGACGACTCCGACTACGATTGTCGCCGTCGCTTGCATCAGCGCCCCGATTCGAGTACCAGTCGCCTGAGCATGTCACGTGAGCAAACGTATTATATATGAAAACGTAGTAAATAATGAAAATATTGCCTAAATTTTTTTATTTCAAGTTATTACAACTGGGATGAAAAATCAAATTTTTTTTTGTCAATGAATTAGTCTAGTTAAAAATTCAAAAATGTGTTGGAAAGAAGAAAATCCTATTTTCACGGACAACGTAGATAACTCGTAGATAACACTAAATACATTTGAGCAGTTTACGAAATTTAACCCAAATAAATTAACTACTAATGTTGAGTTGCACATTGAGCATTGATTTAGCTTTTATCTGAAACTTTGATAACATGTCTTTATGTCGCTCATGTCTATCCTTTGTTTTTTAACGAAGGGAAAAACCTTCCATAGATCCTCAGTTTGTAAAATAACGGGTTATCTGAGATTTTTACTCACTAAATCAGACAGCCACAGTAACTAGAGAGCTATTCATTAGCAGACGACACTAAATGCTGGTATTATGCTGGCTAAGGCGATTGCTAAATTCTCTCAAGAATGCCTTCATAGCGCCTTCTACTGTAATGATTCGCGATCGAGGAACTAACTCGCTAAGCCACAGAAAATATACTATTTGTTACAAGAAAATCGGAAGCTTTATATGATTTAATTTTTTTTTTTGCAATTTTCATTGGGTTTTGTATATTTATTATAAAAAAAAATATACACAATAATTATTTGCGGACATAGATTGGTGACTTTCTGCCAAGTTTCTTGCGGCGTATTCTTCTTGGCTATGATGGTCCTTCCGAAGTGCTCTGGTAGACTGAAGACATGTAAAAGAACCCCCTGCGGTCTATTTGCAGAATAAACTTTTGAATTTTGAATTTTTTAAATAGATTAAAATTTAGCCAATTAATATATATTTGCTGTACTTAATTTAAGCAGTGTTTTCTCTTCCAGCCAGTATTTTTGTATATTCAAAAATCCATCTTTATTTATCTGTTCTGTGGTGGTGCATATGTAACCAACGTAGCGACTTCGAGTGTGTTTTTTAGATACATGTATAATTTAGTATAATATAATAAAAGCATTATAAGGTCCCAAATAAAATGGACTGACCCCTTGTACGGCAGCAGCGTCGGCTGCTAGTCGGGCGCAGAGAGCTCCGATTCCGTTCACCGGACGATCAAACCAACCGATCTCTTGCTTTAACATTGCTCGAAATGCGGCAACTCTGAAACAAATTTATATACAACATTGATTCTTAGTAACATTTTTTATCTTCGCATATCATTACTGATGTATATTGTTTTTATCAATGGCCCCGCAGTAAGGTTGAATTATAAGAAACAGGCAAGTAGATATTGTAGTCATTCTACAATATCTACTTGCCTGTTTCTTATAATTCAACCTTACTGAGCTCACCTATCCCTTACTCTCTCACCCAAACAACAACACACGAGTTATCTTTTGTTAATCCACGGTTATTAGTTATTAATCCACGGTTATCTTTTGGTAATTAGTGGAGACAAGCTGCTTAGTTTATGTACTAAAATAGTGTAAGGCGTACCATGAGAGTAATGATTTAGTCCTAATGCAAAGACATTCTCCGTTGATGATATCTTAGTTAATTAACGATTGCCCTCGTAACTATGGATTGACAGGACCTCACGTGTCTTCGTACAATTGTGATGTCTCTTACAATCAGGTTAGTGCTCTTTTATTTAAATATTGCGAAAGTAAATGCTTAAAATACCTTTTCATTGGTTTAAAAAATATTTTCCAGTAAGATAAGGCTCAAATCTTTTGCTGCTCGACATTGTCTCAGTCCGCTCTTGTGTGAACAGATTGACAATCTGCTGTCAATCTGCTCTTATATCTCTGCTCTTATTGAAATAGAAAATTCAAATCTTTAACTTTTTTGAAATTATTTCAAGGAAATGCAAAGAACATTTCATGTCGCGTCGCGGCTCATTTTACGAGAACATGTTGAGTATTTTGGTACACTTTTATTGTAAATTATTTTTGGAAATAATTTTCTTCTGTTGAATAATTGTAGCAAATAAATATTTTTCTTTCTTTCTAGCATTCAATTTTCATATATGTATATGGCAGTTAAACTCTAATGCCAAAAACCGGAAACCTCATGTGGAAACCTAGTGAGACCGTTCAGATAGTTATTACATAACTACAATAAATAAATTAATGCAATACCTTAATCTAGCAGTAAGTTTGACACCCGTCAAGTTAAATATGAAAATTTGGAAAAATATTCCAACTCCCGTAAGAACGCCTACGGCTAAGAACAGAATCGCCATTATGTTGACTTCTCCCCGAATCCAGTCATCGTTACTGCTCTGGAACAGCTGTGAACAGATATATAACATTTGACAGCTTACTAGAATAATAAGAGATTTTAAAAAATACATGATGTTTATTGCTATAGCTTTGTTTGCTATAGCTTCAGTAAGTAGGTAACGTTTTATGAACAGTTTTTTGTTAATGTTAAGGTCGACAGACAGTCTGATGGTCCACTTGATGGTAGGTGGCTGCCGTGCCTTAACAGTAAGATTAAGGATAAAAGATTATTAAGGGATAGGGAAATGGGCTTGTGCATCATCTGGTCTATTAGGATAGGATCTGGTCAACCTACCAGCTATTAAAGAACTAACGAAGTTATATCGTTCAATATAGAAATCGAATATAGTAGGCGCTAAGTAAGTTATTTCGTTGCTTCTGATTTTATAAAGAAAATTATTGAGTCCATGATTATTATTGATTTACCAACAAATTCACAACAAATTTTCACAATTACAATATTTGTCGAGCCCGTTGATTGTTCGATTTTTGAAAGGGTTATCTTTGGAAATGAACTTTTCAAAATTGACTCCGGTCTGGATCTGGAAAGTAGTGGCAGGGCACACTATGTTTCGCAGTTATTTGGGTAAACCGTCTGGCGGCAGGAACCACCCCCGTATAGAGGATCCTTCATCATTAATCCTACTGTAGTCGGCAGCGCATTTGCTTTGCTGTGTTATAGGCGACGGTAGCCACCTACCATCAAGTGGACTGTCAACCTTTCTACCGACCTTAACATAATTAAAACAATATTAGCAAGAATTTACATCTACAATACATGTGAGGTGCAATCTAATATAAATATGATGTTTAACGGACCGATATAGAACAACATACTTACACCGTATACTTCACCGAACAAGATGGCGAAGAGTGGAAAAGAACAACCAACAGCTATGGCAGCTACAACACCACCCACCATTAACCATTTCTCCGGTTCACACAGCTTCAAGATATCCCACGTAGTCGGCTCTATCTAGTGGCAATATTGGAATACTTAATACACATTATTATTGCATCGAATCAGATCAGAGGCTAGAAAAACTGTAGCCCGTAGGTACCTTCTCACTACCACCTTGAATTTTCAGCATTTGTGCTTTCGTTGACGGCAGATCATATCAGCTTGTCTGTAGCTCCTCAGAATGTACAAATCAAGTAAAATCATTAAAAAACTTGCAAAGAATATTTTTATAGTAAATTTAATCGGTACAGAAAGACAACAAAGCTACGAGTAGCTAGATAAGTTAAAAAACGTTGCAAGGGCTTTTAAAATACAAACTTTATGGATCTTTGGTGAATGACATAATTATTATTGTTTATGACTTTTAAAATATTTTTATTTAGCTGACTGTAGTGATAGATAACGTTATTATAACAGTAAGTATATTGTTATAAATATTCTTTTCTCTTGTCCATTATCCTTAGGATATAGGACGGCGTCACAGCGACCCCCCTGGTGTCTCACAATTCTGTAGGCAAAATTCCATCTAACGGACGTTAAGATCTCTTTCAAATTTTCACATCCAATTGACGAAGACATAGACGAGCCCATTGGTCGAGCGGTGAAGGTCTAAAGTTAGCGCTCTGTCTCAGGGATCCCGGGTTCGCGATCTCGGCAAAGCTAACTTTGGAAAGGAACTTTTCGAAGCACACGCAGTCTTCTTAGCAGCCAGTCTGGGGGCAGTAACCATATGCATCTTATTGCAAAAGAACACAGTGAAATAACAACATGTGAGCTGTTTTGTTTCGGTCGACATGTTACACCGCAAAATCGAGTCGTTGATCTTGAAATTTAACCTGTTTTTTTTTATGAGAATAAGACTTGGAGAACTTCCATTTATATTGGCAGCTTACACCGTGTACCAGCAGCTACAGCCATGAACTGGACAGCAGTCCGTCTGGTGGCAGTAACCAACCCGCTACAGAAAACTACTGTGAAATAACACCACGTGAGCTCCTCTATTAGTTCAATTAGGGATTAAAGACCCATTTTCTTATCCCCACCTTAAACCTTATCCTCTGTACTATGAAAATCTTTGGTAGCATTTATAGGCGACTGTAGCCACTATAACAATTAAATGGACCGTCTGCCCGCTTGGCGGCCGGCACATAATATGGAGTAAGATATGTACCGGTGCTGGTTCCTTGTCATCTACGGCGACGGAGTCTTCGGATCCCGACTCGCTACTTTCGCTTTTCACACTATCAGCAGACAGCATCTTCTGCAGCTTCGGCTTGCGGAGTCTAGCGTCTGCATAACGTTTTATTTCATTAATTATTTTTATGCACAAAAACAATTTTAACACACAAAAAAAAACTTATTTTTCAAAAATTTCTTCAATTTAATTATATCAGTTTAAGAGTACATACATACTTATTTATGAACGATTAACGATTCATTTAATGGCGAAAAGTTTTAGGCCGTTAAAATGTTCTCTTTAGAGAACTACATTTATTCAAGTCCATTCAGCTTTTGTGCAAGCATCGGAAAGCTGAACGGACGCATATGCATTGCAATATAAAACTGCTGTTTACAGTAGACAAAAGCTGAATTGAGCTGAATAAAATGTAGTTAGGTACTTCCTTACGCAGAAATATAAAGGTAATTACTTTGAGTTAATAATATTAAAATTAAGTAATACTTCTATTTGCTAATAAAAAACGCGTTGCGTATTCGTTTAATACTTAAATGTCAGTTGGATGTCAATTGACGCAATGTAACCACAAAATATAATTAAATTATTACCTGATTTTGAGTAGAAACATTCTCCATTTTCGTCTAAAAATAACTCATTTTGATTGCAGTCTTATAAAGTTCATATTCGCATGAAAAACTTTTTAGGATGGTGTCAATTGACACTAAGCCTGATGTCGATTCTGTTACGTTCATTACAGTCTATATTGTTGTACAAGTGTTATACAAGTGCTATTAGTAAAAAATTTCACGAACTTAATTAATCACATACATCCAAATGTCAGTGCCATTCAGGACCGGATTAACCATATCAGGCCAATTTCCTGAAATTTTCCACCACAAGGCAATTCTTCACGTATTCATACGTGGGGGGAAAATAAAGAATCCCTTTTCTAATTAGTTTGTAAATCGATTTTGTTTTCTTTTTCGTTAAGTATTTATTGATGAGCTTTAATGTTGTCAATTAAGGTTCAAATATTCGAAGTCAACCTAGTTTTGATTCAACGGCAACAATTAAACATTCTTGCTTGTGATATGAAAAAAATATATGTGATGATTTGATAAACATCATTGATGATTTAATTAATTTATCATAGCTGTTCTGGAAACTTTTAGTGCGCCAGACGTATAACAACAAATTGAAACAAACTAATGGAATATGAGCGTATTTTTCACGAGGCGCGATGCCCCTTGCCGATACGGGACCCCTAATATGAAAAAAATAATATACTGTGCCCCTAGGCAGTTTCCGACACTGCCTAATTGATTATCCGGCCCTGGTGTCAGTGGCACAGGCCTACTGGCTAAGTAAGAATAAATTTATTGTGTAACTTTTAACTTTTACTAAAAAATATTTACCTTAATGACAATTTTAACTCAGAAATTGAAACGGTTTACATACATACAAGTATCAACAACACATGAAACACAGTTAACACAAGCTTATACAGGGCGTTCCTCGCTTACACGACATGCAGAATTTCCTACTTCAAATTTGAGAAAAATTTCACTTAACATGTTATTTTTAACTAGCGACCCGATTTTAAAACGTTTTTTCACCGCTTTAAAAAGGACATTAAAAATACTAATCGCTATGAATGCGGAAGTAACATCTATGTCATGTTTATTATTACACCTTTTATAAAACTTAACATTATGATTTAATATTATGATATTATAATTTTAATATTATGATTTAATGATTTAAGAACACAGAGATAATTTAAAAAACTTTCCGAGTGCTAATATGCGAATAGCTAATACACAACTAGCCGGTGCCCGCGACTTAGTGCGCGCTGAACAGTGAAAAATATAACATCTTAGAAACGCCTCACATCTTTATCGCTGTGACGACGGTGGCGCCGCCACTGTTGACGACAGTGGCGCCCAATTTCTTATATTTTTACACGATCCCTCGGGAACCTAAAATTTTCCATAATAAAAAGTATCATAAATGTTAATCCAGGTAAAAAACTATATGTGTGCCAAACTTCATCGAAATCCATTTAGGAGTTTTTGAGTGAAATAATAACAAACATCTTCACAATATTAGTAGGATTTGCAAAAACATGTATTAATATAAAAAAATCCACGAATGATACTTTCAATTTTTATAACAAATATTTTTTTTAAAATTGTTCTTTTTCTAGACTAGTTAAGTGAATTTATTTTCAATGTTTAAAGTATTCTCTCCCCATGTGTTATAAGCGAGGATTGTTTATACATATGTTGTTAAAGTTAAGCGAGCACACCAAGTTACAACAAGAAACACACAAATCACAAGTAGAATAAAACTGTGGACCTTTTTTCGTTTTCTTTTCCTCTTCGGCGACTAAAAATAAAAAATAAATAAAGACGTGTCAATTAGCCTTTTACAATTTTTTACGATTGGACAGCGAAACGTTTCTTAAGTAAAGAGGTGCTTAACACAAACGGCATCCGTGATTCATATCTGATCCTTCTGCTGGGGTATTTGTTAAAATACTTATATAAGATATAGAGAGTAGCGATGGGTGTCGGCGAATCTTGAATGGACTTCAACAGCGATCCATTGCTCACAATTCCATTCCCTTATTTAAAAAAGAGGCTCTAATATCTAATTCCACTTTTTAAACTGATCCATCCTATACATATAAAAAAATGAGCCGTCACGGGACGCCTGGTAGATGTGAAACATCGAGTGAAATAAAATGATGACTGTTTATTTATTTATTTAACGTTAATTTTTATTGAATACAAAAATTTAAATAGTTATTTCAAGTTGCAACAACAACAGCAACAATCACCACGGCACGCGTCGCCACACCGTACACACTACTACGCATAGACTGTATATGTATATACCATCGTATAGCGTGGTGACGCGTCGCTACGGACTGCGTCGCCACGCTATCAGTTTCACCCGCGCCTATAGATGTTTCACATCAAGACTGTTATAAATAAAAATTTGAAATAATGTTAAGAGATTCACGATACCACCGTATCAATAAAATGGTTTTATGGTACAATATATTCAAAATTTTATGGCAGAAAGTATTCAACGTCTTTCGAGTCCAGTATAACACATTTAGAACGCTGTTGGGCTTGCCTAGACATTGCAGTGATTCGGGCATGTTTCTGGAGGCTCGCACTGATGATTTCCATGCGCAAAAGAATTGCCTCCCTTATGCATCGCGTCCAGCATAGCTCTTGCAGCCTTCTGAATGTGTTGGCGGATAAACTGAACAATCAAATTCTAAGAGAACACATTCTAATGACATTACGTTTAATATATTTCGTTATTTTAATTAATTTTAATTTTAAATTTTAAGTTAACAAATGTATAAAATGGATGTAGAAATATGTTGATTTATTTATTGATATTATTATTATTCACTTATTTTATTAATTTTCTAATTTTAATTTTTTTACAATATAAATGTACAAAAAAAGAAACTTAAACCTAGGTTCCGCAGATAGCGGGGCAAGGCCCAAGCTACCGGTGGTTAGGGCTGCAGAGTGAGGAACCTCCTGACACGTGCCGTGTCAAGAAGTACCGCCTTCTGTATCTGTCCCTTGATCCAGCCATGTAGTGAGAGCCTCTTGAGATGTTGGTCGAGGCTCTTCACTATAAGACCGTTCGCCGAGACGACAATCGGGACGATAATTGTCGAATCGACGTCCCACATGGCGGTCACCTTACTTGGTACTTACTTAATGTACTTGGTAAGCTTTTCTTTTTCGGCTTTCACGAGGTTTTCGTCATGCGGGACAACGATGTCAACAAGTATCGTCCGGCGCTGGGATCGGTCAAAAACCACGATGTCAGGTTTATTGGCGACAATAGTCCAGTCCGTATATAAAAATATATTTATTATTGTTATTACGTAATAGCTTAGGTAGATTAGTGATTATGGTTTTATTAATTAATTAAATAATAAAATTAATTAAACACACGAATTGAGTTTTTGACTCAACCTGAACCCACTTTTTTATTATTATAAAAAGGCAACCATCTTGTTCTTATAAACACAGTGTCAGTACACTGTGTCTATAAGGATAAGATGAAATATTGATCGAACTCTTCCTCTGATTTTTTCTTTTTGCTGAGGATTCAATAAATATTATAAAGCTTACGTTTGACTGGATCGCTCATCGTGCCCGGCGCGATGCTCGGCTCGTTCTCCAAAACGAGCTGATAGTAGCGACCCTTATGAGCCAGGAGCTCTTCGTGGGTACCTTCTTCGATTACCTCGCCCTTGTCAATAAATATAATACGGTTCGCGTTCAATACTGTCGCCAGTCTGAAATGTTACAAAAAAAAATCAATACAAAATAACCAAGTAATTAGTTGATGTTTCTGGGCAGCACACACCACATAGGCACATAGTTATAGGCCGTTCTCCGGTCGTAAACTTGTCAGCACGTCTTTTTACATCTTAAGGGCGACAGACAGGTTGACGGACCACTTGAGTTAAGCCGTGAAAACGTAAGAAACAAACAAACTCACTTTCGCTTTTTTAATATTAGTTAGGATTTTCGTTCAATTAATGTCTTCTCTTTTCTTTTTATTGCTTTCTCAGAGTTTTTTCTTTGTTTTAGTGGTTTGCATTGGTTTAAAAAAAATATTTTGTATAAAAAAGTTTTCTTTTGTTACCTACATATTTTATGTTTTAATTATTTTTATAAAATCTCTTGATTCTAAAAAATAAAATTAAATATGGAATTTTTCGGAGCTACTACGCAATCGAACAGCGACGCGCTTCCATTTTCACGTTTTTCTTGCACTTTTAATTAACATTATTTCAGATGCACAAAATGCTAAAATGACAGAGAAATTACTAAAAGTGACATTTATACCTATGGCTGACCATGATGGTTGTTCTCCCATGAGAAGCAGCATCCAGAGCCCGTTGTACCTTGGCCTCGCTGTGAGAGTCCAAAGCGGAAGTCGCTTCGTCCAATATCAGAATAGTAGGCTTCCTGACCAACGCCCTGGCGATGGCTATTCTCTGCTTCTGACCTCCCGACAACTGGGCGCCTCTCTCCCCTATCAATGTTTCGTAACCCTGAAATATCGTAGTCGAGTTGGGTAAGGCAACTTAATATCAGAAACCTTAATGGTCACAAAACCCGGAAGAGTTCTTTGGACAAGGTCGTACATATTATTATAGTATTTTTCACATAGCATGGACGCGATGGTGGCGAGATATTTATTTATCTCTCTATGATAGATAAACAGAAATATCTTTTTTTTTAATGTTAAGATCGGCAGATGGTCCACTTGATGGTAGGTGGCTACCGTCGCCTATAACACAAACAACGCCAAAGCTGCTGCAAGTGCGCTGCCGATTACAATAGGATTAAGGATAAGGAATTAGGAGGGGATAGGGAAATGGGCTCTGGCATCCCTTTCTCACTCACCGAAACACAAAAGCACACGTGCTGTTATTTCACGGTGGTTACTGCCGCCAGTCGGGCTGCCCAAATGACTGCGAAACGCAGTGTGCCCTGCCACTACTTTTCAGATCCAGACCAGAGCCAAATTTGAAAAGTTCATTTTTCAAAGTTGACCCAGCCGGGAATCGAACCCGGGAACCCTAGAACAGAGCGTTAAGGCAAGCACCCTAACCACTCATCCAACGGGCTCGTCAAATTTTCGATTTCAACGTCTCCAATAACTTACCAAGCGTCACCTCACCCATGCTATGTGAAAAATCCTATACTTATGGTAACGGTAATAAACCAGCAGAGGGTAACACACTGATTGCTTTTAAATTTGCTTTCGGAGAGAGTGAACTTGAATAAATCATTGAATAAGTAGCGCCACATTTTATACCTAAACGTAAAATAGGCAAAGATTGGGTGGTCCTATTCTGCCTCTTAGTTGCATTAATGTAATGTAAAATTAAAAAAATCAATTATGTACTCACATTGGGTAAGTTCTTAATGAAATTATGACAATAGGCTTCTTTAGCTGCAGCGACAATTTCTTCGTCAGTACAATTAGGATTACTCAATCTGAAACGGAATCATAATGTTAGGAGTCAGTTCCCGTTTCTTGAGTGTTAACTTTTCAAGTGTCATTTTAATGATTAGTGATTGCATTATTTTTAAATTTTACATACATATGATCTATATACATGTTCAAAATGTTTCTATAGGTTTTAATATGGTGTTAAAGTTAGGAGTTTCATTTTCTCTTTGGGATTTACGTCAGACGAGTTCCCTGACAAAGGCAAAGTGTAAAATTATTTTGTATCCATATATAAAAAAATATAGACAAAACAGTTCAATCTTGATCTGTTTTTGAATCGAATTTCCTTTGTTTTGTTTATAAGCTTTAGCGTCATCAATAGAAGAAAAAAAACAATATCCCTTAAAAATGATTATGGTTTAATTTCGATCAGTGGGAGATCACTAGAATAAATTACTGTCTCTAATGACTAGGCCACCCACTGTAGAATAGAAGGTTTGACTTTTATTAGTCAAGGCAGTCCTTGGAAAATTTTATTAATTAATTACTTTGCCCGCAGAGTACTACTTAGTATATATACTTAGTATATATTTTTTAAATATCTTTAGTAATTCAAATAACAATAACTCAAATTTGTCAATTTGGAAGTATAAAATTTATACTCATCGTTAGTTTTATGAGTAAAAAATTGAAAAACACTTTTTAATTTGAACGATATTCTAAAGATATAAGCAATTTCTAAATCTAAATTCAGTAAGAGGTTCTTAATCTACTCTTCTTAACAATATCTTCTTAATAATATCTTATCTCTTATCTATAATCAGACAAGAATCTCTTATCCAATACATAATTTAGATAAGAGATTCTTAATAAGACAGGGATTCTTAATAAAGAAATAAGAAAGGCTTCCTAGGTCTCATTAGGTACAACAATATTTAAAAAGCGGACTGAAAAAACCTTAACAAAAACTACGAAAAACGTAAAATTTATAGTAACTACGAAAACACAATAGAATCAAGCCTCAAAATCAAAATTCACGAGATTCCTGAACCTGAATCTGTATTCTGAACAGCATTAAGAATTATTGGCATGTATTGCAAAAGAATATTGTTTTTATTGCTCCGCACATAAAGCATACATTTGACTGCCTTTTGCAACAATAAGCGTCTATGTGGTGTTTGTAAGCCATAGATGTATATCGAGTTACTTCAATCGGCCATAGGATTATGGGTCGTACATACCGTATGTTCTCTTTAATCGTTCCGGCGAAAAGAACCGGCTCCTGTCCAACCACGGCGATGTGGTCGCGTAGATGCCTCACATTTAAGTTCCGCAAGTCATGACCGGAAGCTGTCACTGACCCTGACTCCGGGTCATACATTCGTTGAATCAGCTGCAGCACTGTCGACTTTCCGCACCCACTCGGACCCACTAGGGCTACTATTTCGTTGCGAGGTAGCTTCAGTGATAATCCGTTTAAAACCTAAAATAAAAGCATGTGTCGTTGGATGCCAGCGATTAAACTCTTGAAAGACTTCAGTAAATTTTCATTTTAGTCTAGTAAATTAGGGCTGCTCTACATCTACACATAGACGGACTGTCACAATACGCCCGGATTTGTTTAGTCGTAACCTGTAAACGAAAGGTCCGATTCCAATAATTTATAGAGGAATCTATATGCTACCTTAATTATGAAACCATTCAGTTGGATTAGGATTAATAGCATCTTACCGCGGTGATTTAATTGATTAATTTGAACCCTCACGAACTTTTTGTGGGGAATGATCTATAAACATGTTGTACATCATTTTATATATCATCAATCGTTTACGCGGCGGACGTCAACGATAGTAAGCTTTTGTATGAACCAATTCATACGTGTCTGTGCCCCGGCCGGGACACGGCCGGAGCACAGCGTAATATGTTTGTTTTCACCGTGTGCTCGGAAACAGCTTCGCGAGGGGTATTCGTATTTATACCAGACTACCTCGGGGCGTTAGAATTTACCCGAGGCTGCCGCGCGAGCCATAACCGCGAGGCTGCCTCGGGGGTATTAGAATTTACCCGAGGTTGCCGCACGAGCCATGACTTCGTGAGCCAAAAAGCGCGAGGCTACCTCGGGTTATTAAGCTGCTGCGCGAGCCATGGGCTCGCGAGCCAAAACATCGAGGCTGCTCCGCAGTATAATATTAATAGTAACATAAAATAGTATAATAATACTTTGAAATGACAAGGCACGGGCACGGCCCAGCGGCGACATGGTGACGAATGGCAAACCCGGCCAGAGCACGTTGAGAAAAACACGGCGAGCGCACGGCTTGGTGGCGGGACCGTGTAATATGAATCATCCTTTAAGCGGTACGCCCGAAAAATGCCGTTAGTTATTCACACTCACGGTCAGTTTAGTGGATGTTTGTCAGTTTAACTGACCGTGTGTGTCGACACTTAGTGTACATATGTCTATCTCTATTCTCTATTAAAAAGAACACCCACCTTGACGTCGGGTCTAGCGGGATACCTAAAATGAATATCGTGTAGTTCAATGTCTCCCAGAAGTTTCGGTTTTTCGCCATCACTCGACAGACTGTCGATTGGCGATTTCCGATCTAACACCTGGAAGATGGCGCCAGCCGACGCCCGAGCGCAGGAGATTGTTTCTAGATGTGGTGATGTCAATCCTATATTCTGAGCGCCTTGGAGAACGCTGAAGAATACCTGAAATTTTTTTTAAGACCTTTGCTATATTTGTTAATTTCAACTTTTACTGTGTCCCGCGGTTTGGAGTAATAAAGTAATGTCACTTACAATGACCAGTACTGCTGGTGTGTAGACCGGGTTGATTTCATGCCTACTCTCCAGAATCAAGCCCACGCCGTACCAGAAGGAGACCGCGTATGTGGCATAAATTATGAACCACATCACGCCGCTACCCAGTCCGGAGTACATGCCCTTCATCAGCCCCGTCTTTTTGGCTGGATCCAATCGAACACTGTATCTAAAGCACAGATATGGAAAGTTAAACCCTGGCATCATTCAACAAATGCTTTATTGAACTAAGGTATACTCTATTTATTGAGATTTTATGTAAATAAAGATATGTCAAATATTAACAAAAAAAATCTACGTTATACCCAAAAACAAATATATTTTTATACTTAAAGTTAAATAAAAGTTTTTGTACTTTAGCATAGATGTTTGAAAATTCATGTTTTGAGATCAAAAAATATACTTCTGAATAGAGTATAAATATCAAAAAATATACTTCAAAGAGATCATCATCGATGCAGTAATGAAGAAATATGGGATGTATATTGTATAGTGAAAGAATAGGTACGATAAGAGAGAAATCAGCACATTGAGAAAAAATTATCGACAACATATAAACCTTAGTCCTGCATTTAGACCCAAGAAAGAAACTGAGACTTTCACAACACGTCGTTTTTTACTCTCTCAGTTATTCTGGAGAAAGAATTAAATCGTAAATTTTCGTATGACCTGCAGTAAACCTCATTCCGAGTTCAAGAATACCGCCGTACCTTTAACCAAATTCTGTCGTTTTGATGGTTATTAATAAACAAAAATTTAAATAAACAATATGACGAGCCCGTTGGATGAGTGGTTAGGGTGCTGTTCACGCTCTGTTCTAGGGTTCCCGGGTTCGATTCCCAGCAATTTTGGAAATGAACTTTTCAAAATTGGTTCTGGTCTGGATCTGGAAAGAAGTAGCAGGGCATATTGGGTTTCGCAGTCATTTGGGCAGCCCGTCTGGCGGCAGTAACCACCTCCTTACAGAATAACACCGTGAAATAACAGCACGTGTGCTGTTGTGCTTGTGTTATAGGCGACGGTAGCCACCTACCATTAAGTGGACCGTCAGCCTGTCTGCCGATCTTAAAATAAAATAAAAAATATAAAAAAACCTCTCTATCTCCTTCTCTTCTCCACCAAATGCTACAACAGTCCGAATTGACGAGAGAACTTCTTCCGCTATAACTCCAGCCACGCTGTACGCTGATAACTCTTGTGTAGTTAACGACGATTGTATCTGAAGTGTAAGATATAATAATTGTAAACACTACCTTCTGAACGCGACTTTGCTCGAGTGAAAATTCAAAAAGTAGCTGATATCATCTCATACGGTTCAAGCTATCGTTATCAAATATCATCAAAATCGTTTCAGTGGTTTAGCTTTAAATATGCAACAAACAGAAACGAGTTGCAGAGCATATATAAAAGCAGTATCAGTATTAATATAATTATTTAATTTTATTAATTATTAATTTAATTAATTTATTATTAATAACTATATTATAGGAAAATGTATGTATATAAATCAGCAGTGACATCCCAATGACAAGCCTTATGCATGCTTGTCTTCTATTGTCCTGTAAGATAATTATATGGCTCTATTCGGTTGAGTATTTAAGATTTAAGAGCGTAACAAACAAATAAACTCACTTTCGCGTTTATAATATTAGTTAGCATATAGGCTGATACTGATACATACACGATGTGTGAAACGGTCAGTTTTAGTTGTGACAAGCCACGATGCTTGTCACAATTTTTTATGATTTGTTTGTCGACAAACAACCGTATTCAGTGTTGTTTAGTATGATTAAAGTATGCGAGAGCCCGTTCCCCTTTGACCTCCTTATCACGTGTATAGGTAATACATTTGTATGTGACATCAGGTGACACATTGATATTTGACATCAGTTAACACATTGACATTTGAGAACATTATTTTTTCAGTGAAAAAATAATGTTGTTTACTGTCAAGAAGTCTTAAATCCTTCCAACAATAATGGTTGTAGTTAATTTAGTAGGATTTACCTTAGCAACAACAGCGGTGGTAGCAATGACAACAGGTATTATTGACAATATGACCAAAGTCAACTCCCAGCCGTAGCAGAAGGATATGATGACGGCCGACACGAACGATATCACGAGGTAGATCAACATTGGCACCTTTTCGCCAATGCCTTCGCGGTACTTCTCAACGTCACTGAAAACAAAGATTTCAATAGTGATAGGTGACAATGGAAACTAAAGTAAAGCAATGGAGAAAACGCAAAAAATGTAAGCAAATCCGACCTGTACTGCATGGAGTGTTAATGTATATCTATCCTTTTCTCTCGCACTAAAAAATGTCAGAGGCAGCCGGCCCTATCTGTTAACCTTTACTATTGACAGACAGAGTATTCTATTATCACTCTTGTAACAGTTAGAGGCAATAATTAACTACATCATAATTATCTCAGCTGGATATAGGACGTCTACTGCTGGACATAAGCCCCATAATTTTTCGTCGGACCAGTCAGAAGCCTGGATTCAGCTTTAACCCGCGGCCCTTATTAGGTCGTAAGTTCTGACCCAATTATTATAAAAATAATAACAAATAACATTGTAACAGTTATTACGAAAATGAACAATATATTGTTACTTACTCGGACACTTTTGTAGCGAAATTCATGGAAGTATTCAGATCGTACCAGGATATGTCTTGTCTAAGAACAGAGCGTAGAAACTTTTCTTTTACCCTGGATATCTGTGGGGGAAATTTCAACGTTTTATTCTTTACTAGCTGGCGCCCTCGACTTCGTCCGCGTGAAAAATAAAAAAATAACATATTAGGTGAATAGAATTAGGTGAAGCGGCGACATCTATCGGATTTGGATAGAACTGCTTGGTGATACACCTGTACATAGTATGCTCTAATTTGCAAACCTTTGAGAACCTAAGGAATTATAGGAATTATTCAGTAGTTTTTGAGATTATCCCGAACATAGATACAGAAAGAAGCGGCGGGAGACTTTGTTTTATAACAAGTAAAGATATATTTCTGGAGACATAAATCGATTGCCTGACTGTACGCAATGTGTATTTGCTACCGTTTAATACTGAGGCTTTTAAGTGAAATACGTAAATATTTGATTTTGGAGTAAAAAAAGTAAAAAAAAAAACTCGCTACCAACCTGAGCGATTGCAGTATAGTTAAAAAGGTCCACACTGATGGCTCCCACGATGAACTGTAATACCGAGAAGATGGTGCAACCAATTCCAAACGCCTGCGAGTCCTCAATCAGCGCGCGTCTGTTCTCTTCTATAGTTGCGTTCGTTCTGACAGATATAACTGCATTAGCATTATGAATACCATGGTTGGTTTCGAATAGTAGCAATAGCGATCATGATTAAAGGTCGCTGTAGATTGCTAAATCAAGAAATTACCTCGAAGAGTGGAATTATCACTTGTTCTCTATGCTAAATCTTTCGGTCAAATATTCAGTGACGCTTCGTTTGATTGAACCATAAACAAAATTTCTTCATAATTGCTAGAGTAAACATTGTTTATAAAGTGTGAGATCCACTCAGTGGCGTAGCTTGCCTTAGATAGGCTCTATATGAAATTTTGACTAGGGGCCTTTTTAACTGGCAGATTATTAAAGAAAATATGTTTAATTTCACACGTTTTAAGCACAATGCATTAGACTCTAAACTCTTAAAGTCTCTTAAATTTTAAATTTTAGTATGAGCGTATGGCCTAGATATATAAGTGAGATTGCGGATAATATTTAGTAGCCCGGTGGCCCCATATAAATGAAACATCTGATATGGCGGTAGTTACACCCCTAGATCCACTTTAATGATAAGTTGCTATTGCTATCCAAAGGACTGAGAATAAGGGATAACGAAAGGATAGGGAATGTGCTCTGGCATTCCTTACTCACCCACCGAAACATAGCAGAACAAGTGCTACTATTTCAAGGTGGTCTTCTGTAAGGCGGTGCTTACTGCCGACAGACGGGCTGCCCTGTTTATGACTGCGGAACGAAGTGTTCTTAGGCGTAATAAAAAATAATAAACACACTTATTAGAATTCCTACATATATAAATTGATAATATTTTATCTTTTTAGGGTTCCGTACGTCCGAATAAAAAAACGGAACCCTTATAGGATCACTCGTGTGTCCGTCTGTCCGACCATTCCCCCCCTTATCTCCGAAACTACTGAACCTAAAATTAAAAAAAAACAAATACAGTTTCTACTTAGAGATTATAGGAAAACCTATAAGAAATCCATGATATTAAAATAACATGTTAAATCACTCAATATTGTGCGGATAGGGATAGGTTCAACTCGCACTTGTCCCGTTTTTTTTTCCTACCGGCAAGAGTTCCTCTGCCATCAGAGAGCTTATATAGCTAGTAGAGTAAACGAACTACATAAGTCCACTTGCTCTTTTTTTTGCTTAAATGATTCCCGAAAGAAAGATAACATTTTATCAAAAAAAGGGGGTTTACTTAATTGTCCTGACTGACAATCACCGCTAAGTCTAGAAAATTGAAATTTGTAACATAGGTTTATTTATAACGTAAGCATCGCTACTATGAATACAAAATAGATATATGAATGAAAATTGATATAAAAATAGAATATAAATGAAGGTGCGTACTCACAATATTCGGCCGCCACCAAACATCGCTATGGTGATGGTCTTTGTGGAGGTCCCAGTCATTACGGTGCGGTCGATCAGCAGCGACGTGAACTCTCCATAGATAATAACACCGATGGGCACGAACACACCATTCAGACAGGCGAATATCACACCCGCGAAAAGCATCAGCAGCTCCCATGGTGTCGCAAATCTGTACTATGTATCACACGGAAACAATTTCAAAAAATGTCTTCTAACCAAGTATTGAGTGCGCTCGTTGTTTAATTTTCATTGACACAGCCCTTTCTCGTTTATGCTTGGTTTTCATTTCATTTTAATTAATTTTTTGGCTTACTATACCATCGCTAAACTAATTCTCGTTTATGGTTGGTTTTCATTTAATTTTAATTAATTTTTGGCTTACTGTACCATCGCCAAACTAATTCTCGTTTATGCTTGGTTTTCATTTAATTTTAAGTAATTTTTTGGCTTACTGTACCATCGCCAAATTAATTCTTAGATTTCTTAAAAACTTTCTCAGACAAAAAACAGAAGCAGAAAAAAATTCAAGAACCGAGGTATCGATCATATTAAATTGATTATTAGATACTAGCTGTGCCTTCGACTTCGTACGCGCATAAACTATCCTTTTTCTTAAGCCGCTGCCACACATGGGATGGGAAGTAGTGTGGAAAGGTGGCAAAAATATAGTGTGGCTACGTTACTCGACCCACCGCTCCGTGTTTTGTCGGTTTTATAGGCGCGAGTCAAAGGATCGGCAACATGAGCGCGAGTAGTCTACCACACGAGGAGAAGAGCGATGACCAGCGGGAGGAGCATAGTGTGGCAGAAACACCTAGTTTCAATCTCTATTGATTAAATATTTAAAAAACTTAGTTTATATTGAAAATTTGAATTTGTGTCTTTTTATCCTTAATGCAACTACTCACTAGTTGGCACCAAGAAACTGCGCCTTTCTTCTCTTCCTCTTCTTCTTCTCTATAAAGAAAAAAAATGTAATATTAATTAAAATTAATAAGCTATTTAAAAATAAAGAAAAAAAATGTAGGTACTTTATGAATACAACTGTTGTTGCGATATATTTTAGAATATTACCTATGTGGCATAGGCTAAATCGCTAGCGCTTTTTTTAAAGTTATAATCACTATTTTACTTGAAAAAATTGAAACGATTTTTTTTTTGATAAACTAAGTAAGTTCTTGGAAGTAACACTGTTTTTGCAGTGTTGTTTTGGTATAGGTATAGGTCCTACAAGAAGATGAGGTGCCTAACCATTTCGAGGTTAGGTACTAACCGTTTTTATTTTCAAACAGCCAAAGAAGATTTGGCTAAAACAGAAATAAAGATTGAATAAATTATTGCTCATATATTTTGTCAGGGGATATTATTTTTATTTTTCGGGCACCAGCTATATACCTATTTATATTTTAGCATATTAATTTAGTGTGTTGAAAATGCTTACGTGCTTTTATGATAAGCTTTCTCTGTCAAATAGGCAGAATGCTGCGCGAGAGTGCTGATAGTAAGCGAGTTCTGCCGCCAAGAAAGAGATGGCGCTGGCCGCTGCTCGCTAGAACGGCGCGTCTGCAATCTAGTGACGCTCCTCACCGACTCATCGCGTTTCATTCTCGGCTAAACCGATCTGAAAACAATTCAAACAAGCTCTTTTTATAGAAGCAGTAAGCAGTCAGTCGTCAGACAAGCTGACAGTCCACTTGATGGTGGGTGGTTACCATCGACTATATCAAAAACGCCACAGATGCTGCAAATGCGCAGCCGACCTAGGATAAGGTGTTAGGAAGGTAATGGAGTCTGTCATCCCTAACCTCACTCATCCGGGTGGAAAAATGACTGCGAAAAGCAGTAATTAATATCTTTAGACGAGTTGTCACTTCGCAATAGTCAAAAAGATCTAGAATTTTTTCTACGAATCGTGTTAAGAAATATTCCATTTTTTTTCTGAAAATGGTATAGGTACAAAAACCTTCTCTTTTTATTGTTCTTCCCATTAGTAAAAACCGTATCAAAACCCGAAGCATACTTTAGAAGATATAAACGGAGAAACAGACGGAGTCGGACTGGGACTTTGTTTTATATGTTTAATCTTCTATATATAAAAATGAATCCCCATTTCCCTTGGTCACGGCATCACGCGTGAACGGGTAGACCGATTTTAATTCGTTTTTCACTAATGGAAAGAGGGATAAACGGGGAATGTTCATATGTATAAAAATTGCACCCCGGGCGAAGACGGGGGCGGGTCGCTAATAATATATAAATATAACTGATAAGCCATAGCAAGTCAGTTGTAAAAAGTGGTTTTCAAAAAAATACACTTGTAACAGCTTCTTTATACCTAGTTCTAGGATTTTCAGAATTTTCCTGTATTGACCAGCATTATTTTCTCATTTTTCTGTCTTTATTTTGTGTAAATCCAATTTCGCAATAATGCATTCGAATACCGTACAGTTGTGATGTCATTATGTTTTTCATGATATTGTCAGAATTGTCAATGTGACGCGGGGTTTGATTTTTTTTAAAATTATTTATGAAGTCTCATGACCCCTAATATTCCCTAAAAATATTTTACTCTCACTTCACCCAGGGAGCTACTAGGTAATGCTGCTTTTATAGGCGTGTCAATCTTATCCTTACACACATTATTATAAAAGAAAGCCGTCCGCGGCGTCTATTTGTCTGTATATTCGCGATAATTGCTACCTACTATCAAGTGCATTCAATTTTTGGCATTATTTCAATTTTTCACTCACATGCCCTATCCCCTCGTAATACCTTCCTATCCTTAATCCTACTGTAGTCGGCAGCGCGCTTGCATCAGTTTTGGCGTTGCTTGTGTTATAGGCGACGGTAGCCACCTACCATCAAGTGGACCGTCAGCCTGTCTGCCGATATTAAAATAAAAAAAAAACACAAAAAATGAAATATTTTTAACGTTAAAAAATTATTTTTGAGTCAATTTTACAACATGGAGAGCTATTTTGGCATGACAAAGTAATTTTGTTGCTCACGTAAATGTACGCGACTTTTTCTTTTCCTATTTGTCTTTTTTTTTCACGAGGAGAGAAATCTTCAAAGATACCTTATGCTCAAATGCCGCATGCAATGCAAATGCCCATAGAGGTTATGTGGGACTCTTACCGCATTAAAACTCACCTCGAAATGGGTGTGGTTCTAGTCCATAGGGGACTTTGGAACCGTCACCGGGCGTCACCTATTTGTTATTTATTACCTATTGTCACGAATCGAGCACAACTGGAATGAGCTCAATTGCTTCATTGCTTGCAAAAACAGGCTTTGATGGAAGAATGGGAGAATATTCCCCAAAAATCGCCCCCAAACCTCGTTTTCTGTGTGCCAAACTGGCTCGAAGCTCTAATCAGAGGCCGAGGAGGCAATACCAGGTATTAAAATGTAAATAAACCCTAAAACATACTTATAAATGTTGTTTGAGTTTTTTATCAATAAGTTTTTGGCTTTTATCTTTTTTTTTAAATTAAAATAGTTACAAATATAACTAACTAATATTCTTCCAAGTTAATGATTCTAAGAATAAGATGAGTAGGTACAGACAGTATAGCGATTATGCGTGCACCATCGATTGGTAAAGCTCCGTTTACCGCACTGCGGTTGTTCACTTAGCAAGTGATACTAAAAAAAGACTTCTGTAAATTTATTACCAAACTGTACCACATTCCTTTAATTTATCTATAGACAACTCGTTGCCTATATATGAGTATTTAGAGATTGTAACTAGAGACACGCTCTCTACTCCCCGAGGATGCATTTTTTTCCCCGCAAATCATATATACAAACGTCCCTCGTTTATCGGCCAAATAGTCATCTTCGTCAACATGTATGTACAATTATGATAACCCTATTAATCTTTTTTAAATTTAGATAGTCAAAATAGTATATTATATTATTATTTTTGTGTTTGGGTGAGCGTAATGAAGAAACGCCTGCAGGTAAAGTTGACGCATGAATTTGGAATGGCCTATATCCAATAGTAAAGTCAGGGTAAGAAAAGGTTTGTCACCCGAAAGTCGAGTTTTGCTTGCACCAGGACAATATGGTATTTTAGTCTATATGAAAAAAAATTAAAAGTATATTATTGAGATAGCTTAGGCAAAAAGCAGTCGGAAAATGTTAGTTTTAGTTCGTAAAATAAAAAAATAAATTCTAAAATTAAATTCAAAGTATTCAGAATTTTTAGTCTGTTCTTAAACACAATGAAATAGTAGCCGCCATGTTTACGTCATACGGTTGTGTAAACAAAAAAGTGTCAGTCAGTGTCATGTCAATTACTGGCGCATTTGTTTACACAGCCAACTGACGTCATGACCACAGAGCAAAATGGTTTCCAGCGTTTTCGTCAAATTACGCGCGAAATTTGAAAATGTAAATTTTAAATGCATTTTTATTAAACTTATCGATTGAATAAAAAATTGGTGTTTTTTTAGTGGTTCATTAGCATTACAGAATCTAATTGAGACACTTTTTAAAAATGGGTGTAATACCCTATTATCAGTCATGCCAAAATTACATTTCAAACGTCTGTTAGTTGTCTGCTTAGATCTTCAGTTTCAAAAGGTACTAAGAGTCTACGACTTGATAAAGGAATTAATTTAAAACCTCCCACTACTTAATTTTGCAGTATACAAATAAAAGTACAGATTACTTTTAATATCAAAATAACAGAATCGTGAAGATATTACAACATCTTTAATTATTTCTTACAATTTTGTTCATTATTATTCCCAGCTTTTGTACACGAATTAATTCATCCGTATTATGGCTGTTTTCCGCGGTTACACTCGCCTCGACTTATAAGGTTATAGTTTGATGATAAATAGCCTATAACCTTCCTCAAGAATTGGGCTTTAAAAACATCCCAATAACAAGTTTTGAAATCCGATTCGTGTTTCGGGGAAGGGACTAGAAGGGGATAGGGAAATGGGCTCTGGCATCCCTTACTCACTCACCGAAACACAACAGCACACGTGCTGTTATTTCACGGTGGTATTCTGTAAGGGGGTAGTTACTGCCGCCATACGGACTGCGCTAATGACTGTGAAACGCAGTGTGCCCTACTGCCACTACTTTCCAAATCTAGATCAGAGCCAAATTTGAAAAGTTCATTTTTCAGTGTTGAATCTGCCGGGAACCCTAGAACAGAGCGTTAAGGCAACGGGCTCGTCAAATCCAGACAGGAATCATTAGTTTGATAATCTCCACATACTTCAATGTTTTTCGCAGACAGAAGTATCTCCTAGTTGATTTAGTAGAAATCATTTTCCCTGTTCTAACGTTAAAATAAAATAAACAGCCACTTAAATCCAAGTCCTGTTCTGATATTCTTGTACAAATATTGGTTATAATCATATGAGTGAGCATTAAGAATGTAAAGCAAACACTTGGTTATCTGTTGAACGATATCGCTTTTTTCATTAGGTATTTATTGCCTTCACCAGGCAATAATGATCGGACATTTTAGTTCTGTAAAATCTTCGTTGAGTTTCTTCTCGTGAAATAGGTATTTAACGAGGCATTAACTGAATTCTTAACTGAATTCAAATTAGTTGTATGTAAATTGCTATTTTATAAAATAAAAATACTATTTAGAAATATTTTTGGATAGCAATTATAGAACTAAGAATATCTATAGGTATATGTTATCAAAGCTTACATATTAGAAAATACATATTATACATAAAACTAGCTAAGCCCGCAACTTCGTACGCGTGGTATTCGGTATAGCGCATAACTTTTTTGTTTGTATGTCGATGGAATGAAACAAACTCTAAATGCTACGGGGAGCTTGCTACAATACATCAGTGAAAACCGAATTCGAATCGGTTAAGCTGTTTCTGAGATCAGCGTGCACAAACGCACACAAACAGATAAACTGACAAAAACTCTAAAAACTATTTTTTTGAACATAAGTTCAACGTATACAAATTTTTTTTTTTTTTTGAAAAAATATTTGATGTACAGACGCTGCTTGTGTATGATTTTATTATATGTAGACAGAAAAAATAGATAAATTCGCTTTTCACCTCTGTCTGTTTTTCCGGTAATTTGACCATCCAACGATTTTCAGAAACGGAAAGAGCGATAGGTATATAATTTACAAAAAATGCATCGCTAGCTTCTTATACTATAAAAAAAAATAGAAGAACTGATAGTATTTGTTACCAGGAGTATCTGATGCCGTGGCGGCCGAGAAAAGAAATTAAATTAATGTCCTTGTTAAATACAAAATAAGGAAAATCAGGGATATGACAATGAATAATCAATGACATGTGAAACAAATTCAAAATCAAATCAAATCAAAATATTTATTTATCAATTAGGTTTCTCCAAGAAACTCTTATGATCGTCATTTAGATTTACCAGTTAAATTTAAATTTACCAGGGTTTCGGAAAAAAAGCCAAGATGACGATCCTGAGAAGAAACCCCGAAAGAAACTCAGGATACTATTCTTTTTGTCATCTTTACAATATAAAAAAATTACAATAATTATAATCATACACTTAATACCTAAAGTAAATATACAATACTAAGCATAGTATGAGCTCCGAATCAAGGCTTTAATTCCAGGCTTCATTGTCATTTAAATAATCAGTAACCTTATAATAGCCTTTCGAGAGGAGTTTGGTTTTAATGACAACTTTAAATTTATTTATAGATAAGGTTCTGATCATCTCAGGCAGTTTATTATAAAACCGTATACACTGACCCATAAAAGAATTACTTATTTTGTGGAGTCGCATCTTATGTAAATCTAAATTATTTTTAAACCTAGTACCTTATATTGTGTACATCACATTTTTTATTAAATTGACTAATATTTTTATGCGCGTAAATTAAATTTTCATAAATATACTGACATGTAACAGTTAAAATCTTAATTTCTTTGAACTTTTCTCTGAGGGAAGACTGCGGATCTAGTTGATAGATGGCTCAAATGGCCCTTTTTTGTAAAATGAAAATAGTATTTATGTCCGCAGCGCCACCCCAAAGAAGGATCCCATAACTCATTACACTGTGAAAGCAACTACAATAGACAATCCTAGCTGTTTCGACATCCGTTAGGCGTCGAATCTGCTTAACTGCATAAACCACAGAGCTAAGTCTTTTACTTAGTTTCTCAATATGTGGAGCCCATTGTAATTTAGAATCTACGGTAATGCCTAAAAATACTGTCGATTCCACGGGCTCCAATTTCTCACTACCCAAAATCACATTCGTTTCAATATTTTTAACATTCGGAGTACTGAATTTAACTAGTTTAGTTTTCGTGGCATTTAAAAGGAGATTATTAACACTAAACCAATGCACTACGTTAGAAAGTACATAATTTACCTCATTATAGCACCCAAGTTGCCTTTTAACCTTAAATATTAATGATGTGTCATCATTGTATTGTGAGCAAAAAGAAATGCCAAGGATAATTGCGATTAAGGACACCTGATGAAGTAAGTATAGGTAAATGGGCTCTCGTGTCCTTTACCCACTCAACGAAACACAACAGCACATAATATGCTGTTATTTTACAATTTACAATGGTCTTCTGTAAGGGGGGGATTACTGCCGCAAGATGAACTGCACGATTTGTAGCGAAAGGCAGTGTGTCTTGCCATTACTAATACATTCGGACCAGATAAAGTTCTTTTCCAATTATGGCCGTTCCGGAAATGAACCCGGAATACTTGATTCATAGCTCGTCATTCAAGTTAGGTACAAGCTACCTATGTTAGTAAGCCTTAATGCTATTTTATTTAACTTTGTTTGAAACTTCAAAATCTAAATTTTTCTTTATATTTAAGATAAACAATATAAGTCTAATGGAGTTTATTTTAATTAAAACATTTTTTATTGAATTTCATCATTGCTTGCAAACACCTATGTAGGTTATGTTTCAAATCAATCAATCTTGTATGAGCACATCACAATTTTCCGTATACTTTTTTTATTTCCTGCTCATCATGACCGAACACTTGTCTGGGAGACGTCAATAGGATTTCTAATTTAATGCGGATAGACACAAGGCCATTTATCGCTTGTGTAAAAATTGATTAGTATCGACTTATTAAAATGTTTGCCAAATCGTGTCCAGACTGATACACATGCTTTATTTCGGTTTACCGAATTGATTTAGATCAAGGGCCGGCCAATGTGAACTGAATAGTACTGGTTAAAATGGGATATTGTCACAAGCCAAGTACTCTTGCCAGTGAAGCTATTATTATAAATACTTATTATTAATTTGAACTTTATCCGTTTGTAATAAAGACCGTGCTGTTTGTGCATTCATTTAGATACGCAATCGTCTGTGCATTTGTGTGATAACAGTCGTGTTATAAAATGGCAGGTGTAAAGATGTTACGTAATGTCGTTGCACGCCGCTCATATTTTTTTCTAGTTTCCGTTGTGACGTAATTTGCGATTTTGTGACGTCACACTGTACAAAAGTCAGACATGTTGAGCTTTTGCAGCAAATGTCCTTAGCTCTTCATCTCGCTTTGAAATATCGTCATTGTCAAACAAAATCTGCTATTTGCAAAAAGTATACTCTTGAGACATTGACAAAAAACGTTTTCTTTCAAAATTTTACATGAAGGTTTTTTTTTAATATTTGATTTGAAACTTAGGGTTGTTATACTTAAACTTATTGGTCTTTTAAGCATGAAAATTTAATATTTATTATTTTGATAATAGAGTTTTTTTTTTTGATACGATAGATAAGGCAGTGAACTATTCACTAAGGTGAAAAATATTGGAATCTCAAAAGTGCACATAGCAGACTTTGGTTTGACAAATATGAAATATGTCTTAGAACACCAAATATTTTTAATAACTTAATCGACATGCCGGATGATGTTTAACTTCATGGTATGTGGCCACCGTAGTCTAATAATATTAAATAATAAATCTTTATTTGCGCACACATATGTACGTCTTACAGGATCGCAAAGAATGATCTATTACTAGTATTTACTTATTAGAATGTAAGTATATGATGACTTTACTATGATTTACCACGCACATTGTTTTATTTTTCATATTTAATTTTCCTTACCCTAAGGTTGCCTGGAAGAAATCGCTATAAAGCGATAAGGCCGCCTTTTGTACTATTACTTGTTGTTTCTTTCTTTTTTTTTATTCTTTTTTTATGTATTATAGTACAAATAAAGAGTTTTAATAATAATAATAATAATCTAACAGATAGGGCATGCTAATATCACAGTTTAACCGTACTTACGCCATACAGTCAGGCAACGAATGTAGTTGCGTAGAGCAACGTTCGGCGAACTCGCTTCAGTTTGCAGGCTCGAACATTGAGCGTTGCCCGCGACTGTATGTATGTCGTAAGTATGGTTAGACTGTCATGTGCTAATTGTATATTGAATTTTCTTTTGTCTATCTATTGTAAAATTCCTTAATTTATTTTAATAAATAAAAATGTTTTATTGTAAAGAAAAATGTGTTTAATTAAAAGTCATAGCGACAGTCTAATAAACATTTTGTCAAAGTTCATGTAAATAATAGGATCCAATAATTCCGTAGTATTTTTTGGATAGTTTACTGTAAGTAGGTATGCTTTATTTGCCATTACATAAACATTTCTATTACAATACCAAGTTCTATATAATGTAAAAATCAATTGTTCCATTGCTATCTTTGAAATGTGTGTATTTGTTAAGAAGAATATGGCACTGTTTAAAATTGAACAAATTACCCTTGTACAAATAACCAATATACTTTTACGACTCTGTGACAACAAATGCTTATTCTGTGCCGGTCAAACTTTATAATAAACTAGCGACCCGCCCTCGGATTCGCCTGGGGTGCAGTTTTTACATATATGAACATTCCCCGTTTATCCCTCTTTCTATTAGCGAAAACCGAATTAAAACCGTTCACGCGTGATGCCGTGACCAAGGGAAATGGGGATTCATTTTTATATATATAAGATTACCTAAAGTTAAAACATTAATTTTATATAAATTTAGATAGAAGTTTTTTGTTCGCCTTTTTACTCTCTAAGTGTTTTTATAATGTGAATGACTACCTCAATTTCAAATAACTTTCATGTTCTCTTGACTTATATTTTAGGATTTTTTTTTGTTTGTAACTAATAAATGTACCTGATGGGATGTTATTATAATGTAAGATCTGGTTATACACCCATGTACAGGCAACCAAATGGTTTGAATTGAATTGAATTTATATATTTCTTCAGGCGTTACGTATATCTTTTATTTTTCAACGCAAACGAAGTAGCGAGCACCAGCTCTGACATAAATGAGCTCTGACATCGCTTAAGTACTCACCGAAACAAAACAAAACCGAACAAAACCGAACACCATTATTTCACTCCATGATAAAAAAAAATAACCAGTTTGTTTTTCTGTTTTTTATAGGTTTTCTCATATTTAGAAATTAATTCGCTGAGGAATGTGCAACGGAGCACAAGTCGTACGATTTTTTTTAATTTAAGGTCCATACAGGCTGATGGACCACTTCATGGCGGCTACCATCGCCTGTAACAAAAACAATGCTACAGGTGCTGCAAGTGCGCTTCCAACCATTTAATAACTCACGGAAACATTAGCAGAGATGCTGAATTTCACGATGGTCTTCTGTAAGGGGTGGTTGATTTTTTATTATTATTAAATAATAATAATATTTTATAATGTATTATAAATGTTTATAATTTTATATGTATGTATTATAAACATAATCCACCCATAAAGGAGTCGGTTTAAAAGGATAGGCACATTCAAAAACTTGCATTTAGTGTGCGATTTACTAATCGAACTGTGTCATAGAACTTCAAGATTTGATAGGTTTTTCAAATTGTGTATATATCAGCGGCCGATCGTATAATCCGGCAGTTCGTGATGTGCCTAGGCAGATCGTTATATATGGCGCAGTTTCATGAGGTATCAGTCAGATCGTTCGAAGTATATCTTTCAACTAAATCGTCAAACGTCATCCGTTGATCAATCTGCCTGAATTTTAATTAGCCATTTCATGAATTGGCTGGGTATTAAGCAGGAACTTCATGAAACGGCGCCATATATAACTATCTGCCTAGGCACATCACGAACTGCCAGATTATACGATCGACCGCCGACATGTTATATATGTCGGCGGTCGACATATATAAAATAAAACATATATATATAAACATATAAACAAAAGAAAATATAAACAAAAGAAAATAAATAAAAATAAATAAATAACCAAAAATGACCTCCTGTCATTTTGAGTTCATAATTTGTAAATTTTGATAAAATAATTTTTTTATTTTATTTTTATTGTAAAATTAACCTTTCTTTTGTTGGTATTAAAATTAAGTTGTTAATACCTACCAACAAAAGATTAAGTCTTTCTTTTAAAAAAACTAAAAGACAAAAAATAACAAAAAAAGCTCCAAATAATAAAATGGGACACAACCTGCGTCGACAGTTTGGCATCGTCCTATCTTCATGGAACAGTTGCCACAGTTGAATATGCTGCAGACGCGCTTCTCGACCGCATCTGCAGCATATTCAAATACATTTTCATTCCATTTGGTGTTGAATCTCTGGGTCCGTGGGGTCAAACTGGCGACTGCAGTTATGTCAACCAAGCGTTGGCTGTTACCTCGGTCAGCAAATTAGCCTTACAACAACGAGGATCCTGCCATGCTTGGGATCCTGCCTAAAGGACCAAAGCTTATTGTTGTTATTATTTTACTCATTGGATGATGGGGCTCAGACATGCCTTTGTAAGGTAAAACCTCAAAAATAAAAATAAATAAAATAATTTATTATCTGCTATTGTTATAACAAAGTATAACGTATTTATAACATTAAAAGGTTGAAATTAGTTCAATCGAGCCGATTTCATCATTTTTTGTACCAAATCGAATATTCAAAATATTCCATCTTAAAAATGGAATTAAAAAACTTGTTTTTTGTTGTTATTTGCGGGTAGGTATCCTTTAATATGATTCATCAACATAAATACATTTGTATGGAAACTTTTTGCACTGTACGTATTCTAACTAATACTATAATGCGAAAGTGAGTTTGTTGGTTTGTTTATTGTTTATTTGTTACGCTTTCACGCCTAAACGATTCAACGGGAATTTTGAATACAGGGTTATAGAAAAGGACATAGACACCTTTCATCCAGAAAAAAGTACCACCGAGGGATCATTTAAAAATATAAAAAAATCAACACCTGACATATAAGCAACAATAAAAATTCAATATATTATTGCTCATATATTTTTGTCAGGCAGTTGTTTTTATTTATTTTTGAGCACTTAAGAAAATGTGGCGCGGACGAAGCTGCGAGCAAAAGCTAGTTGAATCGCGCAGTTCCAAAGTGTATCTTGTCCATTTGAGCTTAAATGTACCTATAAATAGCTACTGACAAAAAACTGTTTATTAATCGAAGTCCGATATAAGACTTTAGTTTTGTGGATCTATTTTGAATTTTAAACTGGTCCGGGACCAGTTTATGGGGAATAACAGGAATAACAGTGAATTATTTTCGGGTTCTAGCAAGACAAGGTCTGCTGGGTCAGCTAGTTATTCTATAATTTTGAACTGTTCCTTCCGGCAACAGATTTTACGATATGTCTGCGAACCGAAAGAGACTTACGGAGATTATCAATAACTTCTGGCAAACAAATGGTCGTGTCCTAGTCAGCAAGGCACGACGATTTTGAAAAACAGTTAATATAACATGTCTAAGTTTGCAAAAAAAAAAAAAAAGAAGCGAGCACGTGATAAATATCTCTTTGTGACACTTGTGCGTATTTGGTTCATATAGGACACGTTATGACCCATTGCTGCTTTGTTTTAGGATCGTAGCTATAAATCCATAGTTAGTTACATATCATTATATCCCACACTAACCTTGAGCCCCTCCGTTGAATCTAATAGAAATTAGATTGCATCAAATCATGCATTCCGTTTTCAGAGCCTCGGTCAAATTGTGTGGGATCCATTGTAGGCACAGTTTTTTACGACCAAACGTTTATGTATGCACTTAAATCCTTACATAGTATAAATTGAAATCGATGCCCGCGTCTGTCTGTATATCCGCTAACTCATTCTAAATCGCATTTTCATGCGGTTTTTACCATCAGATCATTTTGCACGGAAGGTTTTTATATATAATAAAACCTGATTCCACCCGTGCGAAGCCGGAGGCGAACCGCTAGTTAATTTATAAAATAACGATATGTTAATTTAATGTTTAGGCGCTACTTAGGGATGGTAGGTATTCATTTTAGGTCACATTTCTGTGTTTTTCCTTCATACTATTTCAATGATAGCTATGGACGGGCTACAATCATAAAATTCGTCACATGCACAAGCTATTTACACAACCGTGATTGCTGAAAACAATGACAAGAGTTTTAGTTTTGCTTGGTGCTTTATCGCCTACTTTTTAGTGATGTTTGATGCCGAGCGAGGCTCTAGTGAGCTGTCAAATTGCAATGTCGTAAAAAATGACGGAAAAAAATTCTGTAGTGAATACAGTATGCATATTCTGTAGAGAATACAGTACAAATATACTGTATTGAATACAGTGCAAATATCCTGTGGTTAAAGCCTACCAATATTTTGTAGTGAATACAGAACAATTTTTTTTTACATTGATGAGACATTTGGTTTACTTACAACCTTAAGGTGAACAATCATAATTTTCAGGGAGCCGGGCCTTAAGTAAAAAGTTGCTTAAATTGTGGGTTCTCTTTTATGAAAATTCCGCATAATCATGGCGTGTTAGCGGAATAAACCCTTATTAATATAGTCGTAAATCTTATAGGCGCCTTGGCGTCGCTTCGCTGCCTACGGCGACGACTGGGCGCCTTGCGTTTCATGTCTGACAGAACTTTAACCCCTATCTTAGCCTATTCATGGAAAAATCATTACAAAACTATACCTAAAGTTTGCACGAGTATTGTGTTTTTGAATATTCACTTTAACTTTCTTTTTAATGAGATTTTTTCCCTCTTTCACATTGCAGAGAGCGATTGCGTTCAATTTTTGGTACCTAGGTAAAGGTTTTAAAATTATAGGTTCCATTTTTGTCTCAAAACTTAAAAGTGGAGATTCGCAAGAATAAATTTAAAAGTATTTGAGATAACTTAATCTATAGGTACATAAATAAAATCGTAAACGAACCGTGTCTGTACATTAAATATTAAAAAAAATAAAAACAATTTGTACAATGTACCTACATGTTGTATACTTATTAGCAAGGTCAAAAAAATAGTTTTTAGAATTTTTGTCTGTTTGTCTGATCTCAGTGTCACCTGTGGTTTCACTGATGAACGCGCGGCTTAACCGATTTGAATGCAGTTTTCACTGATGTATTATAGCAAGCTTCCCGTAATATTTAGTATTTGTTCAATCGGTTAAAAAATAAAAAAGTTATACACTATACGGAATATCATGCGTACGAAGTTGCGGGCTCAGCTAGTAATTAAGTATTACTTAATTACTTATTAAGTAAAGAAAATTATAAAATAAATAAAATTATAAACAGTAAATAAAGTTAAGTATATGTAATTAAATTTTAATTTGATTATAATTTATATATAAATATATGTACATAAGTATATAATTATGAGACCCCTGATATATGTTTTGGATATTAATACATCCAGAAGCAATGGATTTGTTTGTATTTTATTTATACGAGTATATCTAAGTGAAGTCAATAAACTGTGATTTTATGACTGTTCATTATCTATACCAATATTACATTATTTTTGACAGTAAGTAAATATAAAAAAAAACTAGATAACATCTATATCTAACATTTAATAAAATCGTAACAAATCTGTACATTAAATAATAATAAAAATTAAAAAAAAATATACACGTTTCATTTATGTTACCGAAGTAAAAAAATTAAAATTTTTTTTTAGAATTTCCGTCTGTTTGTGCGTTTGTGCACGCTAATCTTAGACCGATTTGAATGCTTAATGCTTGATTTGAATCTAGTTTTCACTGATGTATATAGCAAGCTTCTCGTTACATTAGTAACATTAGTGTTTGTTTCATTCCAATCGGTTTAAAAACAAAAAAGTTATGCGCTATACCGAATACCACGCGTACGAAGTTGCGGGCTTAGCTAGTATTAAATATTTTTGGAAAAGTCCAAACAAAAGCTGAACCTATTTTGGAAAACCTTTTTATTTTTTATTATTTTATCTATAGGTACTAATAAATAAAATTGAAGTGCCTGATTGTTATGTCAAACGACTGCTGTTTACTAATTGTATATCAAAGTATATTTAGGTAATTATGACAAAAAACAATTTTTAATTTTTTTGTCTATTTGATTGTTCCGGCTAGACAGATTTTGACGGGACTTTCACTAGTAGATAGCTGAAGTTATAAGGAGTGACTATGGGCTACTTTTATTTTAGAAAAAAAAAATTCTATAAAAGCCAGTGTCCGTGGCTGGATTCAGTAGTATATAAAGGAGATATGAAATTCTAATGTATTTTAAGCTAAGTATGACTGTGTAGTTCTAAATTATATATTTTCTAGTATTTATACATTCTAGCAGAATAGGGTTTAGCGGGTGACCGGAGAAATATACTAGAACTGGAAGGTGGCCAAGATGCACCCCTAACGTTATGCCTTGAATCTACTCTAGACGTTAATTTCGGTTGTTTATTACCGAATTCTGCCCAATGTTCGAGTTTAAAATATAATGTGTGTATATCCATGAAAACATAAATTCACGTTATATGAATAATATCTGTAATAGAAAGAGGGATAAACGGGGAATGTTATATATATAAAAATTGCACCCCGGGCGAAGCCGGGGCGGGTCGCTAGTTTTTTTTTTTTATAAATTCATGTGTTTATTATTTTCAATTATATATTTTTTTAAAGACAACAAATATTCGACATATTAATCTAATTTTATTTAATAATTGAAATTATTTACAAATTGTATATCATATCAAGCTTGGATCCCTTAGGCTGGGTTCCAAGCATGCTGGCTGCATTACCTAGTTGTATTGCAAGGTTAATTTATAATAGTCTGGAGTCGGATGGAATATTTTTTTAAATGAAAATAGCATTTTAATGCTTCAAACCGAAATCTAGGCCTCGGCCAATGTCTCAATTTAAAAAAGCCTCCACTTACCAATAGCTCTGTTATTATTCTGTAAAAATTACTATTACGGTAACACGTTAAACTGATTAATCCACAGCGGCGCTCATAAATTAAACTCGTCATATGGACACTTTTTGCAGAGTTTCCCGCGAAAAGGCGCGGGAAAATTGTGTCTATTGTGTCGCGTGATACGTCGTCACAGCGCAGCACTTGGCAGAACACTGGTTGGTTTTTGGCATAAGATGTATCGCCATTCAACTGCATTTTTACAATTTTATGTGACGTTCAAATAGCTAAAACGGGGGTGTTGATCAGATAACAGGAAATCGGTCACTTGACTTGAATACGTACTGATCGTCTCATTCATTTTGGTTATAGGTATACTTACAGTGATCAATTAATAACAGGGAAGATGGTGTTATTATAGTTCTTAAAAAAATTTGAGAGTGAGATTTTGAGATTTAATCATCTTAAATTTAATAAAAAATTTCGTTGTTCCATATCATGTGCACATATATTGTTTTCCTTCGTATACAACATAAAATAAATTAAACACTATCAAAACACATCATTTTCTCTTGCTCTCTAAACTTCAACTCGTATGTTTTCTAACAATGACATCTTCTACATTTATTTTTAAAAACATTCTAATTTCAACTTTTTATTGTTTGAAAATCAAACCTTTTTAAATATATAGCCAGTATTTAAGTTCAAAAACATTAACATTAGTTTCAGGTTCATAGGTATAATATAAATTTATAACTGTACTGTATAGCTGGTGCACGCGTCATCGTCTGCGTTGAAAAATAAGCATATAGGATGTGTAAAGCATATAGGCAACATCTTTATTGCAGTTATACATTTGCCAGGCAAGACCACCAAACAAAATATTTGATTAGTGTCCATTCTGGTGGACATTGGGAATTAATGTAATATTATTTTCAGTTTATATTTTCATACAAATGGTAAAAATAATTGTACACCCATTTTATGATGCTTTAGAACCATGGACTGTTTAGAACAGTAATCTATCCATAACTTCTATATAACTTACTAGCTGGTCTGGTGCCCGCGACTTCGTCCGGGTTGAAAAATAAAGGATATGGCGCCTGACGAATTGTGTAAGCAATGTAACACCTGACATCTTTATTGTTGTAAGCCAGGAGTTGAATCTTTATTTTTGGATAGCTGGTGCCCGCAGATTCGCCCGCGTGGAATATATAGCCTATGTTCTTCCTGAAATTCTATTCTAACTGTTGGTGAAAGAATATTTTAAATCGGATGAGTAGTTTCGAATATTTGTACCTCCTACATACAAACATCCCCTATCCCCTCCTAATCCCTTATCGTTAATCCTATTGTAGTCTGAAGCGCACTTGCAGCAACTTTGGCGTAGTTTGTGTTATAGGCGACGGTAGCCACCTACCACCAAGTGGACCGTCAGCCTGTCTGCCGATCTTAACATTAAAAAAAAGCAGTGGACTTCTTGCGGCTGAAATGATAATAGTTTCTTAGCTCAGGAATTCTAGACAGATACTCACTATTTAAGTAAAGAAAAAACCGTTTTAATTTGACGCAAATATTTATTACTAACTTACTCTAACATTAAAAGTGAAATCTCTACAATATAAATCATAACATTTTTAATACAATTTTCAACTAGACATTATTGCACTTAAATAAAAATAATTGCACATTTTAACAAATATACAATCGTAATTCTAAATTATATTTTGGTACAAAAAATTCATTATGGACATTACTTATTTCGTCTGAAAGCACGCAGCCATTTTTAACAAAGAGAAAATTCGTACGACTTAAAATCGTAAGTAGTTTGGACAAAATACATTGTTTGTAGGTAACAATTAGAACAAAGAATAGTCTTATAAAAAAAAATAAACTTCTCTAGAATAAGTGGACTCGGTCATAAGTGTAACCTTACATTTATTTTATTCGGACAAAATAAATGGAAGGTTACAATTGTAACAAACTAGTTGACCAAAAATTAGACAAATAAAATAAACATGCGTAATAGTTTCGCCCGGACAACTTTGTATTTTCATTGCAAGACCAAACTCCTAACTTTCTGCTGACAAAAACTTTGATTTTTATTAAGATTTAACAGAGATTTTTAATTTACTTCATGCGAGATATTTTTAAAGAGAGTAGATAGATGAAATATCTTAAACAAACCACATGCTGTCGTTTTAGATGTAGCATTTTTATAGGACTATTTAATTTACAACAAAAAATGTGGAACTTCTAATTAATCATAATGAATTTTTTAATAAATTTTATAAAATTATTGACATATAATAAATTTCATTTTAATATTATATTAGAAGCCAATTTATCATGTTGTCCGTTCACGAAGTAAATTATTGACAATATTAATTGTCGACACTGATATACATTTTAAAGAGCAAGAGATTTTATCTAAACAAATGTATAACCTAAATAAAAATTGATTTTCATAAAGTTATTATTTTTCTTTTAATTACTAAGTTATTTTTTATAGACAATTATAATTAAAAAAAAATTAAATATATTGTGCATTATGTTACACCATTAGCTTATGTTGTATTGTGCATAAGGGCATTTGATGAAATCACGCGACAGAGTTTTGGAAATAGAGTTTTGCAGTTTGTGTTTTCGCGATGAATAAAAACTATAGATAATATTATACAAGATAATATTATACAAAGTAATTATTGTGTTTTATTAGAGATAACGGCACATAAATGTTAAATGTTTTTGTTATTGTATTCAAGGACTTGGAATGAATTTGGGCAAGACGAAAATCATGTTCAAAAAAATATTTTTCCTGGACTTGTAACCGTTAAGGTGTGGTTGTGCAGGAATGTCTATTTTGTAGTTAGGCAGAAAAATCTACCACAATTTCAAAGTTCGGAGTTTCTTTGGTGGATAGGATCAGAAGTTCTGAAATTCGACGAAGAGACATATCAGAAAGAATCAGCAAGCTGAAGGCGGAGCGGAATGACCCATGGAATTGAAGAGTTCTCGAATGGAGGTCACGAATTCGCCCATGTGGACATATGACTTGAAAGGCTTCGCGGGAAGGGGCTAGATGCGAAGCACAAAGGATCATGCATGGTGGCGAGTCTTACCTAACCTAGGTAATTGATGTTTTCATTGATTTACAAGTAACATTGATGTTTACATTGATTTATCAGAAATAAGTGTCCTTATTTTTAAAATTACTGAAAGTTTGTAAATTGAATAACATAAAATAAAAGTTGAAAAAAAAAAGACATTTCATGAATAAAAAAAACCATTATGTTCATTGCTATAGCAATGAACGTCAAATAGTAAACTTTTCTCAATATATAAAAAATATTTGAGACAGTCCGTTTGGATAGTATTATTAAAAATTAATCAAGAAATCACCTCTTGACTATCGTTTATTCCTTTCAGATTGATTGATAACAAACATATTACAACACTCAAAAATGTCCTTGCTTTTAATAATATTTCGTAACAAGAGATTTTTTTTCTAATCAATTTAATTACAGTTTATACATTCTGGACATTTAGTTAATTTTATCTTCCCTTTCTTAACAAACAAAACCTTTCGTATACTTAAAAAAGAAAAATTCTTGTCTTAATTAAATTAAATAAATTTTACAACTCTTAAATATAATGGAATGAGTCTGTAATCATAATATTGCGACGAACAAAACACAACGAAACATACAAAAATGTCCTTTACAGATCTATTCACATTTAGTTTTAAATTTAGTTCATATAAGTACAAAAAACAGTAGCATTTCATACAGTTTAAACAATAATATGTAATAAAAGTGTGCTTATTAATATATGTTGCATGATAAAAATATTTACAACTGCAATAAAATTTAATTTGTATGCAACTGAACATTGAATGCTCTAAGGCGGGGGGTCTATTCTCGGTTTGCTATTTTAATAACTATTTGACCTTGAAATAGGAGACATTAAAAAATTGAAGATGGTTAAGAAAAAATTAAAGTTTTCCTTTGAAAAAAATCTCTACCCACCGTTTGGCTTAGCTACAATCAGTTAGAAATACTCCTCGATAAAATTTGAAATGGGGCATTTTATTTTTACTCTATTTTAGGCATTAGAAATGCCTAAAAAAAATTAAAAAAAAAATTGTCTTTTGGCATTGAGATAAGAGCTCGCCTTAAAGAGAAAAGTCTTTGTACAAAACCCCATAGACAATATTTATTTTTAAAACCGGATTTTATTAATTCCGGTAACGAAGCACACCTACAACATCCTTGGCTAATACAATCTACGAACACGAAAGAACAAACGTGTACTCCATAGAGTTATGAACAGTGGCAGACGCGACCGTTCTGCTATATTTAAAGTGCACATTGTCATATGAGCTCATACTGACGCAAGGCGCAAGGCTATACCTCCACGAAAGCAATTTCTTCCCGCACGAAAACCGACTATTTTTATTATCTAACAAGACAGAAATCGTGAAGTCATTGTTTATGTATTTCCAATACAAAAAATTCACAACTTTCAATAAATGGAAAAAAAAATAGCAGTTAATCTTTTTTTTTAAATATTATGACGCATTTAAATTAAGAAATTTTACTTTATACATTTTCATGTGTTTATATTTTAACTTTAGGCTAAGGCCACCCTACAAAGAGTCTCGCTTGGTGCTTAGTGGCTCTAAGCACTATATATATATATATTTTTTTCATTTTTTTTTGTGTATTTAGATGTTACTCTGGACTTTGTTATTAGTGTAAGCTGTGCCTCCTATAATTGCAGCAACATCTGCTCCATGTGTTGCTTTTCTTTGTTCTTTGTTGTGTTTTTGATGCCTGCCTCGTTGGAGGCCATATAATTTCGTGTATTCAAACACTTTCAATTTTGAATAGTATTAAATTTAAGCATTGAGTTTTCAATCAATTTAAGCAATTGATCATTAAATTATCAGTTAAGCAAGTTTACAATTTAAACATTGAGTAACTTCTTAGAGAGAGAGAGAGAGTCATATTTGTTCTGTTCTCTTGTTAAGACGGTGCGAAAGTTAATTTTATGTCGCCAAGCTAGGCGCCTTGTATGTGACAATTATACATCTTGTACACAAGCATAGCACCTCTCAGCTCGGTACATATAGTGTGGCCTTAGCCTTAGGAATATAATTTTACACAATTCGAAAAAACAAATCGCGAAATTTGCAGTTCGATAGACTTTTTTGGACGTATTGCCTTAACAAGACAGTTAAGTGTGATAGTGATTCACACCAATAGAGTTTTACAAATTACATTCAGTTACATTGTGTCGTTCGTCTGTAAAATGTGCGATGTAGCAGTCCCTCTCGCACAGACATTCGAAAGCACGAAGGCCAGAGTGATACAGACAGTGTGGTGCATTCAGTGCATTAGTAGAAAAACAGCAGTCGCTCTTGAGCCGTCCCGGAGAGCAGACGCCAGCCGCGCTTAATATTCAAATATTGAATTATAGCACGAACGCAGATCAAAATACCTGAAATGTATTTATTACATTCAAACATTATTTTATTTTTGTGTTTATCCAATGGTCAAGTAGTGAACTATATTTAGTGGGGTAAATTTAGGTCATAGGACAAGACAATTAATAATGACTAAGAGAATATTTTAAAATAAATATTCACAAATATTAAAATATATATTACATATTAATTAAAAAATATATAGGGAACAGCTTGCCTTTTAATTAAAAAAAAAACTATAATAATTTTCTGCATTTTCTACTCTTTGGCTTACGAAAATATACATCATAAAAATCATGCAAAAGTTATACCTATTGACTGATTATTGGGCAATCAATTTAAGGAAGCAAGTTAATAAAGTGAACGCGTGGCTGCCTTAGTGGGTAGAACCTCTGAGATTTTGAATTTAATGTATAGATTAGAAATAATGTTCACATGATTTAACGCCCAAGGAATACATCGTAGGAAGACCTCCGAGTCGGAAAAGAGAATTGGAGACTGCGACAGGAATCAATATCATAATTGTTAGACAGTATTCATTCATTCCTTGCAACAATAGAGATTGTTAATTAATTAATTAAGGAAACCATTAATTTCCTTAATTCCATTAATTAAGAAAACGGAATATGTGTCAGTGACATTGACTAATTAATGTGCAACAGGAAATAATGCGTTTGCTTATATAAAGTGATACAGATTCATTATTGCATTTCATTAAGAGATCTCACCGAAGGCCATGATGAGCCACCACAGCCAAGAGTTCTCGTGCGAAGCGAGCTCAGTGGAGTGCTTCACGATGAGGGTCCACTTAGCCAGTGACAGACCGAAGCCGGCCAAAGCGCCGTAGCGACTGGCAACCGTATGACAGAAACACATCAGCAGCAGGAAGCCAATCCAGTTGAACAGGAATGCAACTGTAATAAAGAAATCATAGTCATATTCCCATAAATTATGCATAGTTTTGCATAACACATATTTAATTCTGTTTTTTGGCTATTAAATAAAAATAATTTATTTTAGGCATCTAAAAATGGCACAGATTAAATGTATCAAATTAAATTGTTAAATTATATGAAAATAATTATTATTGAATTTAAAAATTTATGATAATCACATCACGATAAATATGTCATCTATATATTGATACATTATGGTCTGGCCATGGGAACGGGTGTTGCAATTTGTGGGAAGGCAATATACATGCGATACAATAAAGTAGTAGTTTTTTGGTCCAAAACTTAAATCGGCAGGACAAGAAGTCGAAAAATACATTCTATGTCCAGACTTTTGTTTTTTCGAAAATGTATTGAATATAAATTCTAATTTGATTTAAAGTATTTTTATCAAATACAAGTAAAAATACAAATTCCATACAAATAAGGAAAGTGTATTTTTATTTCTTCCCATAATCACTTCATTGTTACTTGCTGCGAATCCATCTAAATTGATTTACTTTCTAGACTATTCGCCGCGTCTACTTTCTTAAAAATCTATTATGCATAACCAAAACTATCAGAGACTCGGATAATCTGAAATAATTTTATATCCATAACCGTATCTGAAACTGGTATAATGTTATTTCTATATCCGTATCCAGATCCGAAATTTAATATCCACAACTTTCAAGACTTTCAAAAATCAAATTAATTAAATAAAGTACAAAATAATGTGATACGCACCAAAGAATGAAGTGAGGAACATGATATCAGTGCCCAGAAGACTGTTCTCCGGGTCCAACTGTTCTGCTGTTACTTCCGTAGGCTCCACTGTGACTAGAGCAGCGAATGTTGGATGTGGTGGGACGCCAGGCACCTGAAAAGCATTTTTTTTATTACTGTTCAGTGGGGACGCTTACAGGCAAATGATAAGGGAGTTGCAAGTGTGTTTCTGTATTTATCTAAATATGTACATATATAAAGAAAAATGAATCACTAAAAGTGTTGCTAAGCGCAAAAGACGAGAATGGCTGGACCAATTTGGCAATTTTTAATTTTATTCAAAATTGGCAGTATTATACCTCACCTTTTTGTATTTGACATCCAAGTTGAATATCTCGAAAACTGTAATTTTTGGCATGTATTCTGTATTCAAATCTGTTTGTAATGACTGTATGTAGACAAATATGACCTCATATACATATATAATACTAGCTGAGCCCGCAACTTCGTACGGGTGGTATTCGATGTAGTGCATAACTTTTTTTTTGTAAACCAATTGGAATGAAACAAACACTAAATGTTACGGGAAGGTTGCTGCAATACCAGGCCTCTGTCACTCCGTGTGTGCCAGGATACAATTGCCTACTTAAGGTCGCTCACATTGAATGTGAAAGGAGTGCAACTTCTGTACGCTAGTACTATTATTTATTCTGTGGCAATACATCAGCGAAAACCGCGTTCCAATCTGTTAAGCATCTCTAAGATTAGCCTGCACAAACGCACAGAACAACAGACGAAATAGACAAAAATTCTAAAATCTTTTTTTTATCACTGTAGCATAAGCACAACGTGTACAAAGCGTTTTTTTGAAAAAATATTTATTACACAGACACGGTTCGTTTAAGACTTTATTATATGTATAGATATAAATGTGGTATCTACATACATATTATATAAACCATCTATAATAAATAATGCTTATCTGTATCGCATTATAATATTTGCATATATATTATCTATTGAGGAGATTTACTTAACATGGTTAAAAAAGTACCAAGAAAAATGGGCAGCAATATTAAAAAAAATTCTGTTGAAATGGATAAAAAACATAAGGTTTTGTAAAAGAGATAGTATTTTTTTTTTATTTTTGATAAAATTTTGAAAAAAAAAATTGAACAGACTTTTTTTACAATTTGTTTTTTAAGTAATCTTGTATGCAATTTTGTATAACACATTAAAATAAGTAAAAAAAACGTAAAATAAAATTTTCTCCAAGATCAACCCTAGCTGAGATATCGCAAATCAAACTTCAACTTTTTGAACGTAAATTTTGTATGGGGCAAGACAGACGAAATTTCTATTTTTTTTCTAATATTGCTCATTTAGCATTACAGTCGTATAGAACGCATCAAAATAGACATAAAATGTCAGATAAACTTTTCTCTAAAATCAACCATAGCTGGGATATCGCAACTGAAACTTCAACTTTTTGAACGTAAATTTTGTAAGTACACGGTGTTTTTGCCAACATCAGTATTCTGGCTCGCTCCGTAATCAACATCAGTATCTTTTACCAATAATTAGAATAGAATTTCAGGATAGATGTATGCTATATATTGCACGTGGGCGAATCCGCAGGCACCAGCTATCCAAAAATAAAGATTCAACTCCTGGCTAACAGCAATAAAGATGTCAGGCTTTACATTGTCAGGCGCCATATCCTTTATTTTTCAACCCGGACAAGTCGCGGACAGCAGACCAGTTAGTAAATTATATAGAAGTTATTGATAGGTTACTGTTCTACAGCATCATACAAATGTACAATTATTTTTACCATTTGTATGAAAATATAAACTGAAAATAATATTACATTAATTCCCAATGTCCACCAGAGGTTGATACTAAGCAGTGGCCAATGGAAATAAATCATTATTGGCACAAATCAAATATTTTGTTGTTTGGTGGTCTTGCCTGGCAAATGTATAACTGCATTAAAGATGTTACCTATATGCTTTACACATTTCGTCAGGTGTCACAACTCTTATTTTTCAACGCAGACGAAGTCGCGTGCACCAGCTATGCAGTACAGTTATAAATTTGTATTATACCTATTAGTTATCTAAAACTATCACCATCTTCCCTGTTATCACTGTAAGTATACCTATAACCAAAATGAATGAGACAACCAGTACATATTCAAGTCAAGTGACCGATTTCCTGTTATCTGATCAACACCCCCGTTTTAGCTATTTGAATGTCACATAAAATTGTAAAAATGCAGTTGAATGGCAATAAATCTTTTGCCAAAAACCAGCCAGTGTTCTTCCAAGTGCTGCGCTGTGACAATGTATCACGCGATATATTTGTTACTAGTGTTTATATATTTTTATTGTTTGGTGGTCTTGCTTCTTTAATTGATAACAGATTGCAGTATTGAAATTACTTAATTTGAAGATGGAAGTAATTCATCAGTTATTTCTCATTATATCTGTGATACAGATACCGGAGCCCATTTCCTTATGCCTTACCATGGTCCCTATACCTATGATCAGCATTAATTGTAAAGCCAGGGCTGTTATAGGTGATGGTGGCCACATATCATAAAATAGACCGTCATAGCCTGTGTATCGAAATTAAAAAAGAATCATTAAAAAAGAACACTTTTTTACAAATGATAATACTTCTACAGCAATGTGTATAATATTTTTACCTGTAGCGGTCCATCACCTTCCATCTGTTTTTCCCTTTGGACCTCTTCATAGGTCGGCAGTTTTGAATTTGCTGCCACCTCATATGGAGGAGGGGCAGAAAAATCTGCCTGTGGCGGAGGTATATCATGCACATTTCCTGTAATTTGTAAAAAAAATACTATTTCATTTGAATTTTTCACATGAAATTTTACAGTACCTTAGACTGAAACAAAAACAATGTGTGAAATAGTAAACTATAATCAGGTGAGAGCTAAACACACAAGCATATCCATTACAGCATAATCACAATCATAATCATAGTTTGTAATATTTTAAGAGTAATGAAAACACTTGAGAACCCTACTTCAAAAATAATAAGGAAAAACAGTGAAGATCGTAAACAAGAATTATCTATGTTAGATGTAACAAAGGTTATGATAAATATGATAAAAATACAATACAATGACATTCAAGTAGGAACTCCTCAACATTTTTTTTCCATTTTAAGAGTAACAATTTTACTAGCTATAATTAATTATAGAATCCATCTGTTCTTATATTATAAAAACTTTGAAGAAACTATAACTTAAAGAATTTTAATTAAAATCTATTAGTATTTTAAAATATATGGAAAAATATTGCACTGTGTTTCATTATAATATAACATGCATACAGAATAGCTGTAATTAGAAAAAGTAATTTAAAATTTTATAATATTAGGCAATTCAAATGAAAATATATGCGAGCAATCACCGGATGTCACCTCTCCTATTATGAAAAGTAAAATAATAATTATAATACTTTTAAGTATGACTGACATTTCATATTTACTGCATACTTTTCCAAAAGGCTATATATAGCCAATGCCCACGACTTCGTCCACTTGGCCTTCATCTTAAAATATGAATATATATATATATTTATAAATTAAACAAAAATTAAAACATTCATGTTACCAACATTCGCTCACAATGTGGTATTTTTTTAACTTTTAGCTTTTTAAGTAGTGGCACGGCACACTGCATTTCAGTCATTTGGGCAGCCTGTCTGGCGAGGCGGCAGTAACCACCCTCTTACAGAAGACCACCGTGAAATAACAGCATGTGTACTGTTGTGTTTCGGTAAGTGAATAAGGGATTTCCAGAGGCCATTTTTCCTATCCAATCCCTTTTCATTAATTCCACTGTAGTTGACAGTGCACTTGCAGAAGCTGTGGCGTTGTTTGTGTTGTAGGAGATGGTAGCCACCTAACATCAAGTGAACCGCCAGCCTGTCTGCCGATCTTAACATAAAAAATAAATAAAAAAACATTGCCTATGTTAATTGCCGATTATGTAGGTTAAATAGTCTTTTAAATCAGTTAATTCGTTTTTAAGATTATGCATTACAAATTAACATACAAAAAATTAAATCTTTCTTCTTTATATTAGTATAATGTAGATATAGCATGTTCAAATAGTAACAATGATAATCTTCGATTCAATAAATTGAAAATAGTAGACCATTTTCAACATATAATTAATCTCAATCATATGGAATCCACTTTAATAAAAAAACAATATAATTTTACCTTTAAAAATAAAAATTGTTTTTTAAACACTACATTAAGACAGTAATTAAATGATATGGTTTTAAATTATATTACCTATATCTATATAGGGTGGAGACATGTTAATCGTCGCATCTGGAGCAGGCAACATCACTCTAAGATTAGTTGTATTTAAATTATCATTACGATTGTAGTTCTGTAATAGGAAAAATAACTTTCACAATTCACATACACACAAGTTGTTACATAAATAAACAAAATATTGAACATCACCACAAAAGGGTAAACGAACCATTTTTGATGGATTTTATAGGTTTTCATTCACTGCATTAAGCCTTTGTTTACTTTTGATAAAACTCTTAAAGTATTCTTTTGAACTTTACTAACAAAGAATAAAGTTCTTCGAGAATTGCTATGCAAAAACGTAATACTGACAATTTTGGTGACGACCAAATCAAGTAATTCATAAAACAGAACTCACAGACGGAGACAAACCAAACCAATGGGGTAAATACCTAGGTATTTTCACTGCGTTCAAATTGTGCAAATGAATAATCCGAACGAAAATTTATTTTTGTTTGCAGAATTTATTAAATTTATTAGTCATACACTCACAATGCTAACAATATTAAATTATCGAATTTATTATTATTACATAATGTAATTTAAATTAAGGTTTTAAACTAAATTGTTAAATCTTATATTTAATTCTGTTTAATCCAAAGTAAAATGAATCAGATTTCAGAACGCACAAATGAAAATGTCATATTGCTACAGTGTATTCCATGGACCTAATATACTAAGCAGGACTGATTACATTGAAATTTTGTATTTACGAAAATTAACTGTATTACATTAGTAATACAGTTAATTTAAGTATATTAAAGTATATTTTTCATTGCGCCTTATACAGATGCTAATCCGAGCCGACAGGGATAATACTATTATCCCTGTCGGCTCGGATTAGCATCTGTATAAGGCGCAAATTAATACCAACGGAGGCCGTGTGTCTCGTTCTTTCGTCTTGCCAGACTAAAAAAAGTCATAGACTAAAAATTTAGGTTCAAAAATCTTAGTTGAAACACTTGTTTTTTAATAGTATTTCAATTATTTTAATAAATTTTAAATCAACGTATTATAATCACGTTAATTTCGTTATGTATTCCTAAATTAAAAAAGATAAGGTTTTTTTTTTTTTTTTTTTTTTTTTTATGAAATCGAGGTAGCGCTTGACCACTATCTCACCTGATGTGAGGTGCAGATGTGGCCGAAGGTGGACCACGCTTACCTAGTAAATGCCCATTTACCCTAGTTTTGAAGACCCCGAGGTTGTAGTTCTGTGGGAACACAGACGCAGGCAATGAGTTCCACTCCTTAGCAGTTCGAACAAGGAAGGTGGAACTGAAACGCTTTGTTCGTGATCGAGGTACATCGACCACGAAGGGATGAAACCCCTGCCCACGTCTAGTGGTCCGCAAGTGGAACGGTTCCGGTTGGATATTGATTGAGACATATATTATATTTTATTTTCTACTGATATCCCTTTAAAGTGTCATGGCCATGGACTATATATCCAATAGACAGGAAGTACAGGGCGAACACATTCAGACAACACATAAGAGAAATAGATATTATATAATTCCACGCCCGGTAAAGTTCGAGCAGTAACGACCAGGGGCCTTAGACAAAGTAGCATTCGCTCCGTAGCGAAGCGATATCGAAGTTCGTTATCGTCTCAGAGACAAAGAAATCATGACAAGGTATCACGTGTTTATCACGTGTTACAGTGCCTACTTGTTAAAATGCCTACTTGTAGCATAAAATGGTGTGGCAAGGACAGCAAGAGCTTAAATTTTAAAACCGATGGTATAACATTTCACAGGTAAGCTGGCTTCTTTAATTATAATTAATAAGATACATTTATTTTAGTAATAGCGTAGTTCACCTTAAAATGGTCGTTCAATCTACGTCACTGACAGTGCATCCCTTTCTTTCATAACTAAATATATGATTACATTTCTTTCTTCCTTGATATGGCACGTGTAACTAGTGATGTACAGTACCGGGTACCGGTTAGTGGTCGAATATCGATATCAGTTTCGTAATTGCATTTAAATCAATGCCTAGTATGGAACAAAATAGGCAGAAAATATATGGCTTCTTAAACCAATTTCCACAAACAAGGAGTTGGATGTTTTTTTTTATGTGTGTTACGTGATATCTTCGCCAATTGTAAACCGATTTTAAAAATTCTTTTTGGTTCATATAGGGTACGTTTCAGGATACCTAGTTTTAAACTAGGTAATTATGTTGTAAGCTGAACACGCGAAAAGTATTTAAGTGTTAGGATTTCATGAAATTTGGCTAAAATAACTACTACTGTTGCAATCTTTTAAAAATTGTTTATACTAGATTTCTTAAATTTTTAGATATCCCAATGACACTGCATTAAAAGAAAAATGGATAAAAGTTACCAGGCGGGAAAATTGGGTCCCATCAAAATACAGTGTCATTTGTTCCCGACATTTTACTCCAGACTGCTTTTATGATATGAAAAATCGACGAAGACTTTTAAGTTCTGCGATACCCTCTTTGCTTCTACCGTTTTTGGTAAGATGATGACTCTTTTCAACCGACTTCTAAAAAAGAAGTAGGTTCTAAAATTGACTTTAGAACCGCCTCCTGCCTCCGCATACAAGCTCAGTCTAACAAACAATACTTACAGTCCGGCAACACTTTTGTAGTTGGGCACTTTTGTAGTTGAACAATACTTACAGCCCGTGTAATGTCAAGTAACATGGTACCTAAAAGTGTCACGTTACCGAGATATTTGGAGGTAAAGATCCACACATGAGTACATATACATTTTTGACATTTCTTTCATTTTCGATTAAACGACATAGAAAATGTATGGAGATTGACATCTATCAAAGCGACAATCATAATATTATAATGACCGGAGTGGATCGGAGTATACGCAACCAATGAATTACCTAACACCAACACTACACAAGCGCTATTCTGGCCATTTTAGGAACCACTATTTATTATGCATTAGAAAATAACTGTGCCCTGCTGTTTCGTTCGCAGTGTCATTTAAATTACATAGTGTTATCAGCTCCAGTTTTTTTTCGGCAATGGTCCACGGAGCATATACAAAGAGGAGATGTTGTTATTGAATTTTTCTATAGAGCGGCGCGTGACTACGGCGCGGGGCAAGGAGGAAGTTAGACCCCGCCCAATTATCTTAAATTGCCAATGAAAATTGACTGTAGTCTACAACAAACAAGCGCCGCCACACCGTGACCAGTGCCGACAGCAGACTGACCAAGACCACGCCCACAAAAAATGACGTCAGGACCTAGTTTGAAATCAGTGCACAGTTGTTTAGGCCATCTCCCCTTTGTATATGCTCCGTGGCAATGGTCTATTCTTGTCCTGCTCTCGTCAGGTGGCTGCACTGCAGCCGGTTAATCCGGTCATGAGCATGAATTAAATTTAAAGAAATTAATATTTCAATAATTTGGAAATCGATGTATTGTAATAGTAACAGTATCTTACTATTTAGTTTGTGACAGTACTATCACAAACTATTGTGATTATATACTCTTTGTACCTATTAAACAAGTAAGTTGGAAAGAAAGGCAAGTGAAGTGAATGTATTGGCTTTGCTCTGTGGTTACGTCACGGTCATTAAAATAATAAAAAAAATAGAGATTTTATTTATTTACTATACGTGGGTTTTGCTATAAAATGTTTATTTTGTGACTAAAACAAATTAAAGGAATTAAAACAGAAAAACAATCAATATTATCATGAAGACTGCTTTGATGGTGGCAGAAAAGCCGTCCCTAGCCCAAAATTTAGCTAACATTCTTAGCAATGGAAAATGCAATACCAACAAGGGTGTGTAATCTTCATTTTTAGGTTGTGATCGGAAAAGCTTCATTTAAATATTAATATTTAAAACTTATTATAGGAAATTCAGCATGTGCGGTTCATGAATGGAACGGAACATTTAAAAATGAACCGGTTCATTATAAAATGACTTCCGTGTGTGGCCATGTAATGAGTTTGGATTTTACTGGTAAATATAACAATTGGGATAAGGTCGATCCGGTGGAACTTTTTAGCTGTCCAACAGAAAAGAAAGAAGCGATGCCTCGTTTGAGAATACCAGCTTTTTTGGCGCAAGAAGCTAGAGGCTGTGATTATCTTATCCTCTGGTTGGATTGTGATAAAGAAGGAGAAAACATATGTTTTGAGGTACCTATGTATTCATTTTTTGTTTACAAGTTATTTGTGAAGTTCTTGTCCATCATTTATTTTTTTTCACTTTTTACATACAGTCATTGTAACTTACTAGATTTTTGTTGACAATTGCAAAATTCTATCTGTAGCACAAAACCTTTAGTAAAAAGGTAAAATGAAAATTTTCAAGTAATTACTTTTTTCTAAAATTTGAGGTATTGATAAATGTTTCAAGAAACTGAGTTTAATGTTCCAGAGCAGGTGTGTACCTAGACTTATTTGCTTATTTATTATATAAATACTATTTTATTAAATTCAAACCCGAAGTGTTTGGAAGTCCTGCATAAGCAAATGACCTTGCTTATGCTATGCAACGCTATGCGTTATTTGCATTTGGTATCGCTTCATGGTGGCACTACTAGTTTAGATAGCGTGGGGTCTACTACGATTGACTTTTTGGGGGCCTTGAAATCGTAATTTTTGTCTGAGAGAAAAAAAAAACAAAAAGTTCATTGTAGGTATCAGTATGCTCTACGAGTTTGATCATAGACATATTTTCGATATGTTCTATGAGAAAGGGGAAAATGATAAATAACCCCTTGAAATATTGGATGAGAAAATTACAATTGACAGAATTATAAACTTTCTTGACTGATCAACAACAATCAACAATAAGTGAAAAATGCATATGACGTAAATTGTAGAGCATAAATAAAAGCTATAAAAAATAAATTATCACAATTTTCGCATGATGGTGAGCCAAGTTATTGCAAAAAAACAAAATTTACTCTCTTTTTCAAGAAGTGACAGCTCAAGGAAATATTGGTTGATAATTTGAAGTTAAGCTTTTCTAAGCATCCACAAAATCCGAAATTCAGAACCCTGCAATTTTTTTCATTTTTAAATGTATAAGGACTGAACTAGGTATTCAATTGTTTAATATTCTTGAATAATAATGAGTCATGAAAAGAACATAATGCATAGTTGGTTATGAAAGCCAGTTACAAAAGTGGATAAAATATTCTTAATTAATAACCAGTTATGAAAAAGCATATAAAAATGTTCTTTATAGGTGGCAGTGGTGTGCACAGAGTTTTTAGACAGGGTAGGCAGAAATTTTTTAAAGCTATTAAACTTACCAAAAATGTTGCTGTTGGTTTTGATTCGTAGTCTTGTCTATTAAATAATGATGAAGGTAATTTGCCATTACCACCTCAAACATCCATAGAGTGACTGATTTTATAGACATATCAATTTACAGATGTTTCGGTGCGTTTGTTTGATGTTTTTAAAAGTTGCAAAATTAAATAATAGTTAATAGCAGTGAAAAGATTGTGGTGTGAATATACGGATCTATAGTTTTTTTAAATTATTTATATATTAAATCTACACGTCTATCTTTCAGTAAATATGTCTAACATGGAATCGTAAAAGTTGGGAAGGCGTTTCATGTTTTCATTAAATTTTTCCACCGAAAGATAGTTTTGAAAATGTATCATTTTTCAATTTCTCGATACACACACCGCCTGAACAACTTTCACAGTGAATATTTATCAGTCTTATCCATTTTTCCAAACTATTATCAATATTAGAATCTTAAAATACCTGCTGTCTTCCTAATAACCTAAAACCTCTCCTGGCTGTTTCCTCCATGAGAGCAAATCCGACTTGGAACGGTTAGGTTAATATGTACTTGATATGTACATATTAATTTACAATATAAAAACAAATTTAGGTTATGTTTTAAAATCTTTATAAAATTACTTGTGCATGAATTTCCTGGCCATAAAAACTATATTTTTATAAAACTAACATACATTACTAATTAATTTAATTCTAAAATACCCTAAAAATCAATAACGGGATTGGAAAGATTTCCCCTAATTTTTAATAATTATCGATAATTTGAGAGTAAGTATAAAAACACGTTGATAAAATTATTATTATGTATCAGAACAAGATTAAAAACATTTATATCTGAGTTACGTAGGGTAGGCAGTGTCTTTTTGTCTTTATGAAACGCACGCCACTGATAGGTGGTTATGAAAAAAATTTCTATGATAACTATTGTAATCGAAATACAGATCTGAAGATCAGAAATATTAGCTAATAATAACAAAATTACTTTACATCCGTAACTTGGCGGCACCACCTTTGGGAATGTATACACTACGTCTATTATAAAGATAAAGAATAAGACATAACTTTAAAGATAGAAAATTGCTATTGCTGTATCCACAACGGCAGCAATGTCGTATACAATGACATATAGAATGCTCTAAAAAGGGTAACTTTGATATCCATCGAAACATCATGCAAATCTTTGGCCTTAGTCCTTACAGATAATGTCCTCTCTATGTCTGCATCATCTCCCAGATAAGAGGTTACTAAGTGACCGAAATATTTAAACTGTTCTACCCTTTTCAATGATACATCAAAGGTAAAATTAAAGTTTGAAATATGGTATATGGTATTTTGCAACAACTAAGCTCATAAGGTCTGATCTAAGTACTTCCTACTCAAATATGGTATGAAATTTTTTAAATTTATTATGTTTATAAAAAAATTCCAGGTGATGAACTGTGTACAACCATACATGAAAGGTGACATATTGTCCCCTTTAGTGACTTACCGTGCGAAATTTTCTGCTATCACGGAGAAAGACATTAAGGCTGCAATGTTGAATCTTGTTCAGCCGAATGAAAACGAGTCTCGGAGTGTTGACGCAAGGCAGGAACTTGATCTTCGTATAGGATGTGCTTTTACAAGATTTCAAACGAAATATTTTCAAGGTTTTTAATAATTTTTAAGAAAACATTATTTAGTATTAAATATGATTTGCCTTATTATATTATTTGTAACTAAGTTTACTATGCAATGAATGATTTTAATTCTTAAGTATTTCTGATTATAGCCTAATAATGTTGAAAGTTAATGTTTGTTATACTGATAATGTTTGTTAGACTGAGCCTGTATTTTGTTTACATATGTACATAATTTTATTTTATTGACCATTGAGATCTTTCTTCATGTTGAGTTTCAATTATGCTCATGTTGTAAATAGTAATGTAATTGATTACAGGAAGATATGGTGATTTAGATGCTTCATTAATATCCTACGGCCCATGCCAAACACCCACATTGGGCTTCTGCGTGCAAAGGCATGATGAGATTCAGACATTCAAACCGGAAACATACTGGGTTTTAAGAGTCACTGCAAGCACAAGCGAAGGTAGAGAGTTGCCCTTAGAGTGGAAAAGAGTTAGAAGTTTCGAAAAGGATATAGCCAATATGTTTCTTGCTGGAATCAAGGAAATAAAGGAGGCTATGTGAGTATTAAATATATTTTTTATGTAGGTTTGAATGAAATATGAAACTGCTCAGCAATAGTCCATCAAGACTTATATTATGTGAGATACTTATTTTATTTTAAGTTTGCATTATTTATTTTTATTGCGGTATGTGGTCTCTTTTTTGTTGATTATTCTAATCTCTTAGAAAGGGACCGTCTGTCTGTCTGACTACCTATACATAAAAAAACGTGGGAAAATTGCCAACACTCAACACGCTTGGTAGGCGGGTTGGAGACCGCATTTTAACACAATTGATCGCCTTCTCTTATCGATTTTTACATCATCCACGTTAGATGGAGGGAAACTAAGCCGGTATCACATGGCCTAGTGTTTGGGACTCTTCAAGATGTCTTATAAAAATCAACCAATGCGTGTTGCCAGTGAGGGCTATGCTCGGGATTACTCTGCAAGATCGAATCAGTAATGAGTAGATCTATTGAAAAACGAAAGTCACCAACACAACACACCAAATGTGTCATCATTTGGCTCTTGGCTCATGCTCTTTGGCTCTAATGGGAAACTTTGCATGTGAGAATGAACTAATAATCTTCGAACATACTGAGTGGCATGTATATACATTAGTTGCAAGACTACAGGTAAACAATTCTACTGAGTCCACTCCCTCACCCGATATGGAGGCGGATAGCATTCCTTCTTAATTTTTAATATCTCAATATATTGTATATTTATAATTCTTGGAAATGTAGACAAACTCAAGTATTTTCTTAAATGATTGATTCCCATTTTTAGTGTGACGAATGTACAAGCAAAAGAGAAAGTGAAACCTCGTCCTGTGGCTTTGAACACGGTGGAGTTGATGAGAGTTGCCAGTGCTGGACTGGGTATGGGACCTCATCATGCTATGTCGGTAAGTCCATATTTAGTTATGGCTCCTTTCAATAAAAAGCACTGATTGGTTCTGTGAGATGGAAGATTGGCTGACAACATAGGCGTGGTTTGTGGCCAAGCTCTTAATTTTGAATTTTAAATTTTATATTTATTTCGATTTTAGATTGCAGAACGTTTGTACACCCAGGGATACATATCCTATCCACGTACAGAAACAACTAGTTATCCTGAAAATTTTGATCTAATGTAAGTAAGATACACTTCATTTTCAAGTCAAATTAGGTTTTCTAAGCTGACATTTTTTAATTTATTAAATGTCTTAACCAAACAGAGTAAGTCAACGATGATATTATTCTTTAACTTAAACGCTCTTATTTACAATCTGCAATAGATGGTGCTAAACAAAATATTAGGTCGGAAGTCTTTTCGCATATATAGTATGTATAAAGTTGTAATATAAAATCTCTTTGGTTGTACTATTTGTATCTGGCTGGTTTTGATGACATTAAAAAGGTTACATTTCAAAAAAAGAAACAAATTAGTAAAATGTTATTTCCTGCCATTTTTCTTTCTGTCAAAATGAGTGAATCTAATGAGGTAATTGGATACATTTTAAAATTTTATTACAAAAAAGGCAAAAATGTAACGCAAGCCGCGAAAATTTTTTGTGACGTTTATGGACCTAATGCAATGTTAGTAAGAGTAGCACAAAGTTGGTTTAAGCGTTTTCAATCTGGGAATTTTGATGTCAAAGATGCACCTCGCTCTGGTCGACCTGTTACGAATAAAATGGACGCAATTTTTGAAAAAGTGGAGCAAGATCGGCATATAGCTGCTCTAACGGTGAAAGAAACATCATGATCAAATTAGCAAGAGTGCGACGATTAGCAGTCTTCGAAGACACAAGGCCTAGCATTGTATAGTCCTAATTGATTAAAACACTGCTTAGCAGTGGGAAGTAATAATTAATATAGGATGATAAATATAAAAAGAATTAGATTTTGAGAAATAGATTTTTAAAAATTGAAATTGGCTGGAAATCAAGAAACTGTACACTTTTTTCAGTGGTACGTTGAAACAACAGCAGAACTCCTCAAAGTGGGGCAATGAGGTTCGCACCCTCATCGCTTCCGGTATCAACAAGCCCAAGAAGGGTCACGACGCAGGCGACCATCCCCCCATAACTCCCATGAAGCCCGCTTGTGAGTATCACCATTTTATTTAATTTTTTAACAGTTAAATTATTTATTCACTGATAACTCTCGTCCCGATTCATTCATAATTGATCCTTCAAAATATTTCACATATTACTTTTTTTTTTATTTATTTTTTATTTTATTTTAGTAAAGTACACAAACAGAATGCAATTAATAATACAAAAAAAAGTGCATGTGTAAAAATCTATTGCTAAATTGCACTCCTAACTAGTGTACATAGAATAGTTAAATGTAATTTATGCTAACTTAAGATAGTACGATAACAAAACTAAATACTAAATACAGAATATAGTTATTAAATATTACTGCAATACAATTTTTTTTTTAAACATTACCTAAACACACCCAATCAATGAACCTAATCTCTGTTTCAAAATGGAAAACCTACTATCAAATATATCTATTTCGGCCTCATGTCCAACAACCAGGTCATTATAGGCTCGACACATCCTGATCAGAGGATTGTAGTAAGAGGTGTTATTCTTATATGCTTGAATGGAAAAGGGACCTGAGTGGGGAGAACGTGATCTATATTTTATTTTAATCTGAATCGCGGAGAGAAGATTCGGAGTATTCGGAGTATTACTGCTTATGTTTTGTTCTGGGTTTGATAAAAAACATAAATATGTCGGCGCTAGGGGAAAGCAATATACTAAGCTACCATAAATGTCAATGTCGAAGTCGCAGTTAAGCATACTGGGATATATGGGCGGTGGACAGCAGAGATTTATGAATAGTTCTTGGAAAGGGTCACCATGTGTCCTTAAGAACATCAATCACATCCAACATCAGATTCATTTAGCTATTATCGTCCACACCTCAACACTCACGCTTTAAATATATTATGAGCCCTATGTGATATTATTATGTTCCAGTCCAATGTGTTAAAAGAGATTTTCATAATTTCTTTGCGGCATCGAAAAAAAAAACAAATTACGACGATTGGTATTCACAGGCTTTACGACCTATCGCCCGGCCCCGCCAGAAGGAACTTGGTTTTTGGAGTTTCATATAAGTCCGGTATGGAAATATTTATGAGGAGTAAAATTAATACAAGCGTTAATAATGACACATGTATTTATGTGCCCTAATTATTCTATTCTCTGAGTTTATAAAAGCAAACGTCGAAATTTTGTATGAAAAGGCTATTTTGTCTCTACAAAAGTATCCCTAAATTGCCTATGGGGATTTTAGAATCCAGCAATAATTCTTAATTATTGCTAAATGAAATTTTGCACTAGCGTGCCCCTCGTTTTTTATTTCTTTTAAAAGTCCTCGTTTCTTACGAGCGTTTAAAAAGTGTCTAACGTTCATTTTATGAAAACGACACCAAATATCTTATAAATGTATTGGTAATATTTCCTCTAAATTGCACTTTTCATCTTAAAGCCGAGAACGAGCTGGAGGGCGACATGTGGCGAATCTACGACTATGTGACGCGACATTTCATCGCGTCCTTGTCGCGCGACTGCAAGTACCTCGCGACGACGATCACCTTCTCGGTGGGCACCGAGACTTTCTACTATACAGGCAACGCACTACTCGACGCCGGATACACGGAGATCATGCACTGGCAGGTCAGCAGAATGTGGCAATATTCCTTGATTTCCCCGGTACTTATATGTGTACTAGCTGACAAAGCAATAATTTATTCAATCATTATTGCTCATATTTCTGTCACGTGTTGAATTTTTATATTTTTAGATGATCCTTGGGGACAGTACTTTTTCTGGATGAAATTTACCCTATGTCCTTTTCTGTATCCCTGACAACGTGTATGCAAAATTTCATGATGATTGGTTGAGTAGTTAAGGTGTGTTGTGTTAAGATCGGCAGACAGACTGACGGTCCACTTGATGGTAGGTGGCTACCGTCGCCTATAACACAAGCAAAGCCAAAGCTGCTGTAAGTGCGCTGCCGACTACAATAGGATTAAGGATAAGGGATTGGGAAGGGATAGGGAAATGGGCTCTGGCATCCCTTACTCACTCACCGAAACACAACAGCACACATTCTGTTATTTCACGGTGGTCTTCTGTAAGGGGGTGGTTACTGCCGCCAGACGGGCTGCCCAAATGACTGTGAAACGCAGTGTGCCCTGCCACTACTTTCCAGATCCAGACCACAGCCAAATTTGAAAAGTTCGTTTTTCAAAGTTGACCCAGCCGGGAATCGAAGCCGGGAACCCTAGAACAAAGCGTTAAGGCAAGCAATCTAACCACTCATCCAAGGGGCTCGTCAAAATGATATATGTACTTTCTGTTAATATTACCAGTGTGTAGTATTCACATTGCTTTTCAAATGTCATTTGGTAGAATACACCACGTCTACCTCAGTTATAATAGAAGTCTTTGATTTTATTGCATACCCTGGAACTATACATAAATTGGTGTATTATTTGATTTGTTATAATATCATTAATTTATGTTTGAACAGGCGTTCGGCAAAGACGAATTCGTCCCGACTTTGTCTGTGGATGATGTTTTGCGCGCTCACGACCACCGACTGGTCGAGTGTCAAACCTCTCCCCCGGACTATCTCACCGAATCGGAGGTGAGTGCAGATGTACCCTGCAGTTTATAACTTTTGTGGTACATTTCGAACCAGTATCGATAGAACACAGTCAACCGGAATATATGTAAATGGATATATAATTTATTATATAAGGAGTGTTCATAATTTAAAGTAAAGCCATGGAGACAAAGCGCAAACAATTTAAACAAACCCGGCCTCTACTGAGTTTTACAACATCGAGTGATTATGTATCTCTGTCCTTTTCCCTTTCACTTAAAGGTGTCAGAAGCGGCCGGCGCTATCTGTTTAATGGTACAGGAATGCGATCTTGGCAACACTTGGTCACATTTTTATGATTTTTTATAATCCTTTCTTATAAATGGTTGCGTTACTAGATAAAATACGTACTAATAGTAAATATGAACTATACTTAATATTTGTTTTATTAAAAAAAAATTTATGTACCCCTAAAAGTCTGTTGGGTAGTCGTTTATGATGTCCTCATGACCTTGCTTTAGTATCCTTTAACTGTGTGCGTGATGAGAAGACTTGTACGTGAGTAAGGATTGCTAGAGCTTATTCCCTATGCCCACCTATAGGCAAATATTTTAAGTGAGTCCTCGCCTGCTACATTGAAAAGCTCGGGGCGCGACGAATCAGAGTAGGGAGGTAGTTGGAAGAATGTATCTGTATGTAAATCAAGGCAGGGAATTTTGTTTTGTTCATACTTGTAAGTTGACGTTCATACATTAAGTGCAGAAAAGATATTAGAGATATATAACATTTAACTGTTTTAGAGATATTTAACATTTTAGAATTTTTCAGAAAAAAAAGCACAGCATAGGGTTGTATTTTCTTTTTTTAAGAAACCGGTCCAATTTTTGTACTGATTTATTATTTATTAAGATATTGAGAATCCATTCATTTTCAACTAAGTTCATATGAGAACTGCAATATTACTGCCCGTAAACTTACAAGTGTATAACTTCTCAGTCAAGTTACACAGGTATCTAGTTGGAATCCAAACCAAACTTCCAAAACCCCTCTCCTTCAATCCCAATCGAATGACGTCATCGGCGCGATGGGTAGATTTCATTATACTGGGTACTGGCTCAGTAAGCAACCCTCATTTTAGTGATCATGTATTGATGTCAATGAATCAGTAGTAGGTTCATTGCGTTTTAAGGCAGTCCTATTAACCGTGCGATTAGTATGCACGAAAGTCGCAAAACTAATCGAGTTTTTGTGTCGCACAGGTAATAACGTTGATGGAAAAGCACGGCATAGGCACGGACGCGTCCATCCCTGTCCATATCAATAACATATGCCAACGCAACTACGTCACGGTGGGCAGTGGACGGCGACTTGTGCCCACCAATCTCGGAATTGTGCTCGTTCATGGATATCAAAAGGTAATAAAAAAATACCGACAGCAAAAGATAAAAAAAATCTAGTGGTTTTTTGATGTAATATGTACTATCCCCTAATAATAGCCCATTTTCCTATCCTTAATCCTACCATAGTCTGCAGCGCACTTGCAGTAGCTTTGGCGTTGCTTGTGTTATAGGTGACGGTAGCCACCTACCGTCAAGTGAACAGTCAGCCTGTTTGCTGATCTTAACATAAAAATAATAATAATCAAAATGTGTGTTTGTATATAGTCACCACTATCGAAACTATTTGTATAGCGCCATATATTGCTGGTTTATTTAAGTAAAACGGTTGTAATAGCTTGTGGCTGGTTTGTGTGCACATTTTTCTTTAACTTGCAAAGTACTCGGTCAGTGTATCACCAAACCAAAAACGTATGTTCCTTATGACCAAAACTATACTTATCTGATGAATGATTCTTATTAAACGCAAGTACATCACAATAGGTGACGCGGTGAGTTGTAAAGCGCAACCGACCATTGATCAACAATATTGGCTTTTTATCAACCACTAGCAGCCCGCTCCCGGCTTCACCCGTGGTGCAATTTTTATATATATGAACATTCCCCGTTTAACCCTCTTTCCATTAGTCAAAACCGAATTAAAATCGATCTACCCGTTCACGCGTGATGCTGTGACCAAAGGAAATAGGGATTCATTTTATATATTAAGATATTCTTATTGAGAATGTAAGACTGACATGCTGGCAGACAGTCAGGCGGAATAGTAGTCTTCTTCGTATCTGTGCAAGACCAGGGAGGCTCGAGCACGCGAAATAATCCACAAAAGCCTGATGATTGTCTTTAGGTGACGGAGGTCTTAAACATAAATACATGAAAAAGTGAAAAGAGGTAATGGAGGTCATTGAAAGTAACTTATACATGTGTGCTGTTGTGTTTCGGTGAGTGTGTAAGGGATGCCAGAGTTCATTTCACTATACTTTCCTAATCCCTTATCCTTAATCCTACTATGGCCAGCAGCGCACTTGCGGAACTTGTGGCGTTGCTTGTGTTATAGGCGACGGTAACCACATATCAAGTGGACCGTTAGCGTATCTGTCAATCTTAACATAAAAAAATGCTGCAGATCGACCCGGAGCTGGTGTTGCCGACTATGCGTTCGGCATTGGAAGAACAGTTATCCTTGATCGCTCGCGGCCGAGCCGACTTCGGGGCAGTGCTGTCCCACACGGCAGAAATATTCCGCCGCAAATTCCAGTATTTTGTTCGCTCGGTGGACGCTATGGATCAACTGTTCGAAGTGAGCTTCTCGTCGCTTAAAGCTAGCGGAAAAGCGCTGTCGCGGTGCGGCAAATGTCGGCGCTACATGCGCTACATACAGGTCAGTACTAAGTTACTTTTTTCGAGGTCATCATAATATCATCATCAGTCCCGGAGGCTTATGCTCGATATATTGTTTTTCTGCAAATTGTTGAGGGGCGGAGTTGATTCGCCCGAGATCTTGTCGCGCATAAACTTTGGGGTTCCTCCCCTAAGTTTATCCCAAGCCAAAGATCTGGCAAGTGCACTGCCAGTACTTGCTAGATCCAGACCACAGCCAACTATGAAAGTTCATTTCCAAAGTTGACCCTGACGGGAATAGAATTCCGGGACGAAGGAACTTGTCCTTTGTTTCTACCAATCATTGTTGTGGCTGTTTGGGGATCCGTCAAGTGTGTTGTGATCGTTATTAAAATTGAGGATATTTTTAAATTTATTTAAAATAAAATAATAGATTCAGATCTATCTGTTGTACAATTTTATAAGCAGTTAATAAAGAAAGTTTATCATGCTTCGTCATGAATATTATTTAAATAATTTAATATTATTTGAATAATTTAATATTATTTAAATAATTTAATATTATTTAAATTTAAATTGCTAATTTAAAAGTGCAAATAGACTATAACACCCGAGCATATTGACTTTATTCGAATGACACATTTGTTTACAGGCGAAGCCTGCAAGACTGCACTGTTCCCACTGCGACGACACTTACTCCCTGCCCCAACATGGTACCGTCCGTATTTACCGCGAGCTCAAGTGCCCCCTCGATGACTTCGAACTGCTCTCCTGGTCTTCCGGCAGCAAGGGCAAGAGCTTCCCCCTCTGCCCCTATTGCTACAACCACCCCCCGTTCAGGGATATGCGAAAAGGGTTCGGATGCAATTCGTGCACGCATCCCACCTGCCCGTACGGTGTCAACTCCACCGGCGTGTCCGGGTGCGTCGAGTGTGAAGCCGGGGTGTTGGTTCTTGACCCGTCCGCGCCGAAATGGAAACTGGCGTGCAATAGGTCAGTTTGAGCTTTATTAATTTTAAGCCCCACCAGCTGACCTTCGAAATATGAAGCACGAGATTTGTTTACTTGTCTGGCGTTGAGTTGATAGGCCTCTCATGTGAATAAGAATGAAGTTATTCTTTCGGAAGAAGAATGAAGTCTTCTTTCCGAAATTTGCTAGATTTCTGCGCACGTAGTTTTCCTTCGCTATTACATCGAGTAATAATTGCTTCTTAGCAAACACTCGAAAGACTCGAAGAGACCGAGATCGAGAGGCAAAAATTTTAAAGTTCATTTAATCCTTCATTAATTTATGGAACTACGCCTAAGGCTACGATTTACGAAACGAGCGGAGCGTGGTGGGCTCGCGGCACGCCCGCTGGTACGATGTCTCCCGTCGCCCCACTCCGCTGTGTTCGAAACCACCAAGCTTAAATTTCATACATTTGTTTGAGTCATGGTAACCCTTACAAAAGACATAGACCCACAAACGGTCTACTCGTCAAGTGTTATGACCATGGAGAATAGAAGTAAGGATGACCAACTTACATAGGTGTTAAACTGAAAAACAGGAAAGCTACCACCATTAAACAGTGCTTCATAAATTGACCAGAATGAAGCTTGTTAGCACTGGGGTTTCGTGTGAAATTAGCGACTTTAAACTTAATGAAGTGTGCTGAGTAGGAATATACGTATTTTTTACGTAGTTCATGAAACCACCACAAATAAAATACACTATAGCGCCTCCTATTTAATGGTGACCGCCTCTTTTCCCATGCATAGAGTTGGTCCTCCTTAACTCTATTCTCCATAATTATGGCTTTCTTTAACATTTCCTTGTTTCACTTGTTCGTGATAGTTGCGCATAATGGAAAATATATTTAAAATTAGCTGAACTCTGCCACGTTTACACGAGGCAGGTGCCTGTATGGAGGATAATTTTGCTCTGTGGCAGGTGCGACGTGATAATAAACATCTTCGAGGAGGCGGTGCGTGTAGCGGTAAGCGATAGGGCGTGCGAGGGGTGCGGGGCGCAGCTCGTGTCCGTCGAGTACCGCGGGGACCGCACGCGCCTGCCCGCCGCACTCACCGAGATGACCGCCTGTCTCTACTGCGAGCCCAGTTTCAGCGCCCTGGTACGTATCCTCTATTGCCGTTTCGCGAGGCTGTCTCCCATAAACACCATCGGTCGTTCATGACGTCACGTCGTACGCCGCATTACAATGCATACTATGGGTGTAACTACACTTATTCAGCTCCATTCGCGTTTCGCTGGACGATTTTGATTACACTTCGCTTCTATCGGCCGCGTATTTTTATTATAATATAATTATAATAAAACATATAAGGAAGTAACTACATTTATTCAGCTCAATTCAGCTTTTGTCCATAGAAAACAGCAGTTTCTTATGGGGATGCGTAAGCGTCCTTGCAGTTCCGTTCCATGTCTTATTATATTTATATTACAATAAAAATCGCGGCTGTTAGGAGCGGAACTGTATAAGTATAATCAAAGTCGTCCAGCGAAACGCGAATGGAACTTAATAAGTGTAGTTTCTCCCTATTGCGGTCTCTTTCACACGCTGACGTTGACGTTGGACCTTAACAGGCGGCATTCAAACGCTATGCGCTGTATTGCAGCGTGAACGTCGCGTCTAGCGTCATTACAAAATGGTGAGATATGTATTGACCGCTGATGCTGTGCCCTGGCGTTCAGACGTCGAGCGAAACATTTAGGCCCTTCGCACATTATGATACTGATTATATACGATACTCCAGCAGAATACCAGTCCAGTACTTGTTCACAAACTCGTGGTTCATATATTTCGCGACTAAAAGTGAACCAAATTATACCATTTAACCATTTATAAATACACAAGATTTTGACGTCCCTTATATTTTTAATTATGTCGAGTGACTCTAGTGATAAAGCGGCAATTGCTACGTCTTGTCTCTTTTATACAAACAGAAGACAAATTCAGAAAAAAAGAAAATAGTGAACTCATCCTTATATTAAAGGAATATAAATTGCAGAACATTTGTTGCCTCGCAAGAGCAAAATGGTAGAAATTAGAAAATTATAAAAAATTGTTTAAACATGGAATAAACGCACGGGCGACCGACACGGCGGCGAATATCGCAAGACTAGTCGGTGGTGTGTAGAATACCGGCATGATACCGGTAGCGAAGTGTGATTCATCATATGTGATGAAGATTCAACCTCGAGACTTGCGTAGGATACTAGTCATTGAGTATCGTAATATGCAAGGGGCCTCAGTGGAATTGGCACCTCATACATTGCGCTGAAGAGGAGATAGTAGCATGTGTTCAGGTGGGTTGGTACTGTGAATGATGATTGTACGCAGGTGGAGAAACACCGCGCGGTGGCTTCTCGGACGCCTGCATCGCGGGGTCGCGGGGGCAGGGCGCGTGGGAATAAGCACCGCAATAAGCAGCCCAAGGACAAGATGGCTCAGCTCGCCGCCTACTTCGTTTAACTATTTAACGGATAGTCCTGTGTGATCGATCTTGTTGCGAACGATAAACAACACTCGCAGGGTGCGGTACTAACGCGAACAAAATTAGTTTGATATTTTCACGCGAACTGCAAACACCTGCTGATAATACGGCGTAGTTGCTTCGCGTTGGATTGTAATAATTTCGCGTCGCCGTCGCTCGCATCGCTCCAGCATTGCGTTCGCTCACGTAGGAGATATTACTAAAAATGTCTTTTATTAGCTTATTAACTAACTCTAAAGAGACATGCTACATATATTATTTGTAACAGGTCGTAAAGTGTGAAAGGTAAACAGTTATTTTGAGTTGATGATTTAAAAAAAAAATTGTTTAAGGTGTTCAATTGTCGTTTTTTTTTTCACTAAAGTCGCCAGCATCGTTCCTTAACTTTCAGACTCTATGGACCAATTTTTCAGTTTTTACTGCTAACAATGAATTTAAAGCGTGAAACTTTACTTGATTTAAATAAAGTATAGCGCTGTTTTTCTCGACTTTTTTTGTTTTTTCCGACTTTTTCTCTTGAATGCGTTCTCAAATAGAACTTCAATTCGGGTCAACATGTCACGTCCGTTTTATCATTTTATTTCTTTCCAACTAACTAACTGTTTCCGACTAAAATAAATACAAGAAAATACCCTTGCAATCAGTGGAGTATTTCGCTCTGAGATTCAAAAAAAGTCACCTAGTAGTAGTACAACTACGATTATTAGTTCTAATAACTACCGGTAGTTGTAGTTATGTGGCTTCATACTGATGATGCTTTATTACGCTCAAACTTGAGTAATGGTACATTACTGCCCAATGAGAGTTGTATAGTAGTTTTCTCTAGCTTGCGAGGGAATAGTATGGAAGAAAATTCAAGAAAGAAAATTTAATAAATAATAAAATTACATTATAATTTGTACAGTTCGACAACGATATTCGTAGTTGAACACTTGTCAGGTAAAATCTATTCCTTCCGATTCTCATTTTTATTAAATAAACTAGCTGAACCTGGCCATGCTTCACTGCGGGATGCTGCATATATACTTATATATAATATTTTTATTTTATGTTTCTAAAATAAAAGTTACTCCCTATAACATCAGCTATATGCGAGTGAAAGTCCCGTCAAAATCGGTCCAGCTGTATCGGAGATTAGCCGAAACAATCAGACAAAAAACTAAAAGAAATGTTTTTTATTTTAAATACCGTATATACTTTGATACACATGTTGACATGTGAATTAGAAAAACAGTCACGTTGACATTAGAATCACACATTTCAATGTTATTTATTAGTATAGACAAGTTCTAAATGTAAAAATGTTGAAAATATTCGTTAATTCAGAATAGTCAGTATGAATAAAACAAAATGGCGGTCTAGTTGGTTGCGCCCATTGCGCCTCGGTAATCTAGTTTGTCACGCTTGCTTTAAAATGTCTTTTTTCTTTTCTTTCATTGTCCTATAGGACATTCGGCGTGCGGACAGAAATTTTTTATTTTTATAATGAAACATTTCCAAGCAAGTGTGAAAAGAATGGATTTATTTTAGTTTTCTTTTGAAGATACAATATAAAGTGTTTTTTGGAAAATTATTATGTAATATGTAATCTGTCTCAATCTATCAGCTTTTTAAAATTCTTTGGACGTCAATCGTCTTTTAATTGCATGAATAACTTTTACGACTTAATAAGGTGTGCGTAAATAACATTTTTAGTAACACTGTATAATGAAATTATTAGGAAAAAGTTGTATTTCCTAATTAATACGAATAGGCAAACAATGTCCGGACGTTGGAGCTTTGTTAGTAAATCGACAGTTGCGTAAATACTAGACAACTGCCCTGAATCCCCGAAATATGTGTAATATATTTAAATAAAAATTAAGTATAATATTAAATGACTTTGTAACATCTCTCTTTTTGAATTTACGAAGATAGGCGTATAATTTGAAGCGTAGTATTGTAAAGATTATTTATTTGTGTCTGTATATGTAAGGGCATCCGAAATTAAACTTTAGTTGTTTGTGTGTATATTATTGTGGCTTGAAATATTATTTATATACAGAAAAAAAGGTATAATTTATTTGTAACGAACTAATTGTGCTCGCTATCTAATAATAGTGTTTTATTTAATAATTACATTGTTATAAAATAACATTAAAAGGCATTGTGAAATATTATTGTTTTCATTCAGAAACAATCGTATCCCTTTTATTTTCCTGTAAAAATATTAAAAAAAAACTTATAAGACAATAATTTCAATGTAAATTCTGGTGAGATTGATTAATTCCCTTGGGAATTGAAAATGTCGTCAGAAAATACAATAACTATGAATTTTATATGTAAAACTTGAGTTGTCGGCACTAAAATTCTATATAATTCGGCATGCACGCTGATGAGGTAGGAGGCGGTCCATTGGATGGTAGATGCCTACCATCGCGCAAAGCAGATATAAGGAGGATATAAAAATAGGTTTTGGCATGGCTTACTCACTCACCGAAATACACAAAATGGTTATTTAAAGGTGGTCTTTGTACAGGGGTGGTTACTGCTGCAAGGTGGGCGTAGTTAATGCACACTGCTTGTACTGGTTTTCATACTAAATAAAAATACTATTTTTATAGTTTTATATTTCTTTTGTGAAATCAAATGAATCATAATAATAATTTATTTATTTAGACCAATTAGGATCACATTATGTTAGTAACTAATGACAATCGAAAGCATTTTATTGTCTATGTAGACATGAAAAATTATGAAAACAAGTTTGATTGCGAATGCATGTGATTTTGAAATTTAGGAACTATTGCAAGATCTCACTGGCTGCCTAGGACGCGTGTACGATTACTCATAAAACAAGCAATAGAAAAAAATAATAGAAAAAGTAAGAAGATTTGGTTACAACAAGAATGAAATAAAACATCAAAATATTTGAAGTCTTCATTTTATTGTGAAGGTTGTCACCTATTTTAATGTATACGATACAAGCTTACAACGTATTACTGTATTTTCATTTTTATTCTTTTACTTTACTTATTATGTATAAGGGTAGCGGAACATAACAGTAAAACTTTGTATGTAACCAATCGGGACTCACAATAGGATCGGAATTGTGTTAAACAAAAATTAAAATTCCATTATATTGACTAGACTAACATGCGTTGTTTATTTACTTATCTTATAAACGGTAGGTAATTACAAAGGCAGATTAATATTAAAAAAAAAATTACTAAAAATATCAAGCGAATATTTATAGCGTGAGCGTGCCGATATTATATGCACTTATATTATATTTTATTATATTTTTATATGTAATGGCCACTCAACTCTTTGCAACTGTTGACGATTGCACCGATATTAAATGAAAGAATTGAAGATTTTATTGTTTAGGTACAGATGCAAATTTAAAACAGGTGAAGCCAATTAATCCAGGAACATTTAGTAACATATCAAAATTTGAGTCAATCAGGGGGATTTTTGATATTAAGTTTCTAAGAGATATTAGATATCGATGTGTGAAAGAAATTTTCGATTACACCCTGTAAAAAATAAAATTAAAATAAGTGTTTTTTCTAAATTATACAAAAACGGTTATAGTTAGAAATATGGTTTCATATGAATATTGTAGAGAATTTTGTTTTGTTTTACACATACCTACATTATTTGCTAAAATTAGAATTAACAGAGTTAGGGAGGTTCCAAGACATAAGGGTTGATAGGTACATTTAAAAAATCAAAAGATTTTAGTAATTTTAATCAACTTAATTTTAGTAAAAAAAGTAACATGAACATTTTTATGTAAAATTAAATTCTCTACAATATTTGTGTCTGAAACTTTTCCCGTCTGCGTATTTTGGATAAAACACCTACTTTTTTTTCTACGCCCTTCTACAGGGTGGAATCATAAATTTCTTTCACCAATCGATATTACATATCTTCTAGACGCATAGATCATAAATGCCTCTGAGGGACTCAAATTTAACATTTGCTATTAAATTTTTCTGACTTGTAAATCCATTCATTAATGGTAATGCAATTAACTCGATTTTATCTTGACCGAGTTAAATTTATTGGGTTAATGAAATAGTTATGCTTGCATAGCACTTATTTATTTTATATAATTTCCATTCAGAAAAATGAAACGTAAGAAACACTGACTTTATACGACTTATCCCTATTCATGGGGATTTTTGTACGTTTTAATTTTCACTTACTGTTACTTAACTAATATTTTCTTAAGTGATAGCCGCGGACTTACTTAAATAGGACTTTTGATTTTAAAATGAAAAGTCCTATTTATGACGGACTTTACTTAATGGGTAAACTACGCTCACCGTAAGGCTATTTTTAAAGTAAATTTTGCTAAATATCATACAGTCCTTTCTTTGAGATAATGATTTCGTAACATCTTACAGAAAAATGGGAATATTTAGCAAGTGTTCATAATACATTTTAATTTATTAACAGAATTTAGGTATACAAGGACTGTGTCAAATTGTTATATTTTTTTTATCACAGATTAAGCCAACACTAAATTTCAGCAATACAAAAAATGTTATTATATTTATGATAATACAATATGTACAAGAGTTAGTAGTGTAATCCAAATATCATTGACTGTAATAAGTAATAACTTTTTCTCTAGAATACAAGATATAAAGCACTTTTCTTTCATGGTATTTCAAACCTTATAGACTTTCGAGTTTCAAGATACGATTTGGTGATTAAAGACCTATTTAAAGATATTTTTAAAATATTATCTTTAATATATCGTCGCCTTAGTGGTGAAGTGAGCCATTCCACATTAAATTGGTTCCACGATAATGACAATTGAAATAAATAAGCACCCACAAAAAATGTTTTTTATTTTATCTTCTAAAGAAAGAAAAAACAACTTCTATTTGAGCTATCTTTTATGTAGATCTCTTCACCACTAGAATCTCCGTTTAACGCCGAGTATGATGATGTTCATAACTCAATTTAGTCAAAAGTGTGGGTTAGCTCTTTTCACCACCAAAGCGACGATATACTCTTCTTTATCTTCAATGATGCGTTGTATATTAGCTTCTTACTTATTCTTATAAATAAAATAAAAATAGTTTTGATACAGTAGCATTTAAGGCGCTTAGTGCCGTCAAATGGGTAAGCCTGCTCCTCGTTTCTAGCTAGACCAAAAAATTTGAAAATATATATGAATTATCAAAGTTTAGACGACATTTAGTATTTTTTTTTCGTATTACCCAAAACTTCTATATTTAAAAAAGTTAACCAACCAGTGTTTTTGGCTTGAATTCTCTACGGGTCTAGTAGGTACGGCGATTGGAAATATTTACACGCTAAAAAATAAAGAATCTGTTGTACTTTAAACACAACATAGCAAATCGTCGTTGTCTGAAAGTGAAACTGAAAGTATACTTTTGAGATATTGACAAAAGAAGTTTTTCTAAAAAAAATTACATGAAGGTTTATTTAAAAAAAAAAATAGTACTTTTATAGAAACTTAGGGTTGTTTTACGTAAACTTATTGGTCTTTTAAACATGAAAGTTTAATAATTTATTTATTATTTTGATAATAGAGTAAAATTTGCATACATCAGATTCTATCTGCTTCACTTAAGAGGTCGTAATTCGACAAATAGTGTAAAACACTTGACAGTTGTTTTATACGAGAGGTAAGCCATTGAACTATTCACTAAGGCCAAAATGTTGAAATCTTAAAAAAAGTGCATATAACAGATTTTAATTTAACAACGACGATAGTGTTAATCAATCAACATTTTGATTCAAAACATCGAGATCGTTGCGGGTGTAGCTGGCTACACTCCTCGCAGACGTCCAACGTCATCGACGACTCCAAGCGCCTTAAATTTTTCTTTCAAATTGCTTAAGCAATAACACGTTTTTGAATAAGCAAGTTAGTCCTTAAAGAGGGGTAAATTTGAAGTCCTTTAAGTATAATGTTTCATTATAACATTCTTTAATTAGAACTTTAAAGATATCAAGTCTTGAAAATGTGTTTAACAATAACTGTTAAATTAAAAAAGATATTATTTTAATTTTAAAACAAATTCTGCACATTACATGTAGAACATAATTGATGGTTGTATAGAAAAAACATCAGTGAATGATAATATAATATATTTACGTCCCAACAATGCTTCGTACCTTGTAGCGGAGAGACTGTTTTGGGGAAATTATTTATAGGTAAGAGGCTTTTTTTACAATAATATACACAATTGTTTACTTTAAAGCACAAAACTGTATTATCATTATTACTTATTTGGTGAATGTTGAGTATAAAATATGTGACAAGTTTTAGACATGCTTCTTTTGAACTGTTTTCTATAGTTGGTCATGTTGGAGCAATAACAAAATGTCATCTAGTATTTACCATACGCATGATGATCGAATAATATTATTATTATAAAAAAAAACTTGGGTCATAAACCATTAAACATGCTACAATCTTAGTGTTACTACTATGCAGTGCGGGCGAAGTCTCATTAAGTATTGATATTATTACGACTAACTATGGAACGTTCTGGAAAAAGCCGGCCGAAAGTCTCAAACGTTCCACCCTATCGATGGTGGCCACGCCTCTTCCCGACTAGTGTCAAAGGAAATTGGTTCTTATATGTTTACAACATAGAGTTTACATTTCAACAGAAATAGCATTCCCGAACTTTCAATGGCTTGTTTACGATCTTGTTTAGATTTTCTGGAAAAATCGAAATACATCGAGGCATTTGGCGTCAAGTAAAGAGAGCAGGCGGACGAGATATTTAGTGGTGCGACAACCAGCGATACGAAAGCGACTCTTCGGAGCTTAACGAAGTTATCTGCGACAGTGTACCGGCGACACATTGAGGGAATCATTGACGACGTTTGGCAAGTGTAACGGTTTCATCAAACAAGTTTAGTGATTTTGGAAGTCATCTTGGTTTGTGAAAATAAATCGTTCGTTTCGCCCTTACACACATTTTAACTCACCCCGCACGTAACAATATAAACAAAACAGAATTCTATGATTTGCGTATCTACATCTGTAAGTAAAATAATTGTATTCTGATGAAAAAAAGAATGCTATCCTGAGTTTCTTTCGGGATTTCCCTGATATATGACAAAACTTATCAAATGACAATAATTTATTTTTTTAAGTAATAAATAAACTTTTGAATAAAGCAAATAGGTATGATGACAGATTTTGAAATTCCCTTCCATAATGTAGATACACGTCTACCATATCCGAAAAAAACAAATTTCATCAAAAAACTAAATGTCAACGCGAATTATTGAATGTTTTTAAATCTACATATTTTGAATTACGCGCGAAAACGCTCTTATAGGTGTCATGGCGTCGCGTCTGATGAACCGTGACGTCACCGACATCTCATCAGATTTTTCATTCTGTCAAAGCAAAGTCAAGCAACACGATGGCACTTACCTGGGCGTGACGTCATTCGTTCTGATTGGTGTTTCAGTTAACATGGCGGATTGCAGTTATTTATACTTATATTTTATTGAAAATCTTATTAATCTCAATTTTAATATGAAAAATGAGTAATTTTTTAGACTCCTTTGAACATATATTTTTCTCCAAAACCATTTATTCTTTGATTCTTTAATAGGTACCGTCATCATGCCTATTGCTAGGTAGGAAGTTCTCAGTATGTTCCTTGCGCAAAGACGTTCTAATCCTAATAATATTAAAATTGCGAAAGTATAAGTTTGGATGTTTCTTCTTTAATAACGCAAAAACGGCTGAACGGATTTAGATGAAATTTGGCAAACAGACAGTTTATTACCTTGATTAACATGTAGGATTACATACGAACTCGTATAATTTTATTTTTCAACGCGTACAAAGTTGCTGGCACAGTAAGTATTTATAACTGGTATATTAATTTACGTTGACGAGGACAATGAAGGTGGATCCAACGTAGAATAATATAATTATTATAACTTTTTGTTATTAATTGCTGTTTTTAGTTTACTAATTAATTCATGATGTTCATTAATTCAGAACTAGTATGGATATCTCTATATATAAAAATGAATCCCCATTTCCCTTGGTCACGGCATCACGCGTGAACGGGTAGACCGATTTTAATTCGGTTTTCACAAATGGAAAGAGGTATAAACAGGGAATGTTCTTATATAAAAAAAATTGCACCCCGGGCGAAGCCGGGGGCGGGTCGCTAGTTATATATAAGTATGTATTTTAAAAGTATTTAACTTTTTTTAAATTTTAATCTGTCGACAGTATTGCACGGAACTGTGCCACAAAATAGACTCATTGTGTATATTAGAGTAATATCCATTATTTTGCTCCAATGATTTATGATTGTATTTGCGGCTAGAGAAAAAAATTGCTGACATTGATTATTTCAATCGAGAGCTGAATATAAGCCTCGCATACATCGAATTCCTGCAAATTGCTAATGCGTCTGTTCGCCATTTTGGTGACGTAATCTCGTGACACACTCAGTAGCGTTAAAAATACTTGACGGCGAGTATTTAATTGCGGATGACGTCACGTGGATGTAAATGTGAAAAGATTCCTCCAGCGCATTACCTATTTGCAGATTATACAATATACATGGAATTTATCTCGAACATTCACTCAGAAACAGTTGATCAAGTAGGTACAGTTTTATGCTTTCAAGATAAACATTTGAAAAATGGCGTCGTTTGGTCACATGGAGAATAAAGGTCTAATTTACGTGCAAATATCCCGTGACTGACGCCAGAGGGCGGACGAATCGATAAAGTATCATTGGAAAGAAATTATACTAATTTATGATATAAAAATAGGAAAATAATTGCTACACTTAAAGAGCACGTGATATGCTTAGAAAATTTCACAACTTCCAATAAGGTAAATGTGTTTTAACGCCACGCGGGCCAGTAAATCAATAGAAAAACTCTTAAAAATGTAATTCATGTCGGATATGGAATGTCTTAACTTGAAGTTACTCATACGGATTTACTTAAGTATATATTAAATAAGCTTTAACAACTACTCAATGGTGAGGGTTTTCATTAAAAAAAAAAGACGGCTGTTAATGTCGATACAAATATCACTGGACCAAATTTCTAGGACATGTTCTTACACATAAATCTTTCAAAATTTTTCAATGGCTCTTGTTAGTCTCAGTATAAACTGAGGGTAGATACAACTGGCTGATTTAACGGTTTCTATTGCCACGTCTCAAATAAAAGATTTGAACGTTTTTAATTATTATTTATTTACGTTAATTATATCATAACGTAAGAAATGCGAAAAAATAAATTTGGTCTGATAAAATTTGTACACAAATTTAACAGTACACCCTTAACTAGATATCAAACACAAATCGTACTTACATAACTAACTCTGGTTAGTTAGTTGCTATTTTTTGATATTTTAAAAAGCATTGAGTCATAAAAAAAGAACAAAATGGCGTCGTACGCTTTTGCTTCTCCGTAACTGACGTTTAAATGCACTTATAAAGACTATCATACAAATTAAATAATAGTACGATTGTGCATTTAGTTTATATTACACCTAGGTATCCTATGACACTACGATATCAGTAGGTATATTTACTAAATACCTACATAAATTCCTAAGATAATTCTACACAAGAACTACGCGATGTCTGGCCGTTTTCAAATCTGAGATTCCGTTTCGCTATCCTTTAAAAACATTAAAACACGAGTCTTGTTAATGTTCTATTACTAAATATTAACTTTAATCTCACTGATTCTTTTGATAATTTAATTAATTTCTATCAGCTTTATAGTACTTAGTAGCAGTTATTTACATCAGATATTACCGCGTAAGCAACGTCGCGTTTTATCTTTCATTGAGTTCTATTGAGTAATGTTTTATTATAATATTTACAGTGAATGGACAACAATTTCTCTATCTTTGTAAAATATGGAATGTGTACTGTGTATGACGCTTGGAGATATTGCGGTCGCACTAAACCATGAAGAAAATAAGTAAGAAGGACCAACTACATGGGTGTTAAAATATATGACACAACCATACAATGGTTTATAAATTGACCAGAATGGAGCTTGTCTAGCATTGGTGTTTTGTATTAAAGTATGAAGTGGTATAGTTCATGAAACCACTAATAATAAGTAAATAAAATGCTACACAAGCGCCTCCTATTTAATGGTGACCGACAGACACTTTCTCATGTATAGAGTTTGTCCTCCTTAACTTTATTCTCCATGAGTCACACTTAAGGCCAAACCGCACTTGCACTGTGCGACGCTGCGCTGCGCGGCGCGGCGCGACACTACAAGTATTAATTTATTGTATTGATTCATATGAACGTAACCGCGCTGGGCGACGCGTCGCGGCAGAGTTGTCTCGAGAGGCAACTCTGTCGCGCGCGCAGTACAGCGACGCGCAGCGCAGCGCTCTTCTCAAGTGCGTGTTACCTTGCGGCAGCGAAGATGTACGGCGTAGCCATATTTCTTTCTATTATAAGTCTATTTACGAGCGATCGCACGTCGAGGCACGATGGATGAGAAATTAATTAATCTGGTTAACAATTACCCGGAATTATACGATTTAAAAAATAATTATAACAGAACACTATATGACTTCTTGTGAGTAGTGATTTGTGATTTTACGAAGTACTCTGAGATCAGAAAATGTCGCGCCGCGCAAGTGCGGTTACAAAGTGCCGCGTCGCTACGCGCAGCACAGCGCAGCGCTGCTCAAGTGCGGTTTGAACTTAAACCTTTCATCACAGAACAAATAATTAACCGATTTGGCGTTTATTCCTAATACGCAATTAAGATTGAACGTTCTGTGTCTAAAAACAAATGGGTGTCTACATGAGGAAATGACAATTGATGACAGATGAAAAAAAAATCTTAAATAAATGAAAGCCTATTCAGTTATTAAAGATTAGTGCGACGAAAATTCCTCACAAGCATATTTCACAAAGCACAGTATTAGATATATATAGCTTCAGAATTGCCGGTGTAAAACATTACTAATTGAATGAATTATTCATTTAGGTATTCTCTGACCGAGACAAGAACTTAGAGGAATACTTAATAATAGAAATTCATAAACATTGTGAGATATCCACGTCTATTGAATGGTACTCTTTGGTAACATTTGGTAAAAAATTTAAAAATTGGCTGTACCCTAGATAGGTAATTATAGCAACGACGCATTTAATAGAGAAGATACAGATTTTGTGGGAGAAATTTTCAAGAAATGCGTTATTAAACACATCACCAACACACAATTTAATCATCGTCAATAACTACTAATTTAAAATATAAATATCCTTCAATATAAACTCCGTCTATTTTACTGACTAGCAATAATATCTACTGGCCATTGAAAATTTGTTTGTAGCCTTACTTTTGAATTTTAAAAGAAAATTATAAAAATATCTTCAACAAGTTGCATTTAAGGATGAAAATATAAAGTTTTTAAAAGTTAAACCAATATATGCAGCTAAATGATGTATCATTTGCGAGACTGACTTTAATAAAACAGAGTTAATAATGGCTTTAAAATCATTCTTCTTTATAAGACGAAGTAAACAGTTTAAATATCACCTTCCAAAAAAAAAACCTCAAATTTTTTACTATGTTGATTAAAAATATTAAAATAATATATACCTACATTTGTATGCAAGTTATTTGAGAGGTACCAATATAAATTAATTTAACTAATTACCGACAGGTGTAAAGATTGAAACACATCGCCAAATAAATTAGGTATGTCTTTTACTGGCAACTCTGAGCTTTATTCATTTATGTACGTTATTTTATCTAATCTATTATTTATTAACTAATTACTTGGAAAAGGAAATTTAAAATTCGTTTATTTTCACTTACAATAATGCATGTAAAAAAATTCGTAGTGTTTCTCGGTCGAAATGCAACTTATTTTTGTAACAATGTAAAAAGACGTCCACCGACCCACTGTCTTAAGCAAAAAGGTCACAAACTGACATTCGCAACAGAATATGATGATTCTCCATTTTTTTATTTTAATTTCAGCTGCGCCTTTGTCCTCAAGACACCAGATACACGAATATGAATTATTTTATCTTCTTCCACCCACCAGGTTGACACATTTTTCTTCTAAACATTTCAGAATGACACTACAAATAATGTTTTATGGCGGTAATGAAAAATAAACTTTTAAATTAAGAACAATTGAGTATTCAATAAATGTTCACTGATGTGGAAAGTTTGTACTCTTCAAGTATTATCAAAGTAGGCAAAGGGAAACATTGTCACTACGACCACTAAAACTTCTAACCTTACTAAATGGTCCGAATTTGTTTTAAGAACTTTTATTTATAAGTATATGTATATCATAATAGCGCAGCGACTTGGGGGTGAGACGTTGAATTAAATTTAATTTTACTTAAATTCATTTACACGAAGAGGCCAGCTCGATCATATTATTTTAAGAACAATGAAAAAATTAACGTATTTTTTTTCGAATATCATAAACGTTCGCGTTATCTAATCTTAGGAAAATGAATTCTATATCAAAATCCAATACCGAAAATTAATAATAATATATTTTTAAAACTATTAAAATTTAAAATATTAAATTATATAATTTCTATTCATGTTATTGTCATAGAAAAATTTATTATTATACAGTACAATTAATAGCAATCATATTTTGGCATTAAGTTTTGGTATTAGACTGTGGTATAAAATAGATTTTACAATAACTAGTTATTAAACTTTACATAATTATGTACGATGTTTGTAGGTAAGTATACATAACTGGTATATTTATATATAAGCTATTAATAGCCTATATTCTTAATATTTGAGCTGCTGAAGTATATAATGTTATAATTAATTTTTCACTATTTAAAGCTCTTAGTTTTCATTTGATGCCATTAATTATGCAACCAATTCTAACGCCCATTTATGAAACGCAGTTAAGAAACTGCCTTAAGACTTGGGCAGTAAAGATGAATTTTACAATAGAGTTTACAGCTAGTAAATCAGGGACTAGAACATTTTTTAAAACAAAAGCTTCGCTTTTGGCAATTCGCAGGGTTAATAATATTTATATAGTCCAATAGTTAATCGATCGGTCCATAACACTCGCTAGAGTTCGTTAGGAAGGTCACTTAAAACACTGCACTTATTTAGTCAGATTGTTAGACAAAGAGTCTCGAGCATCGAATAACAGAATTGAGGACACATAAAAGATACCTTAAATAGTCCAGACTTGAACTTTTTCAGCAATCACGCACCAACTGGCTTGATCGTAATAAGAAGATACGACATGAAGACTTTCCACGTATTTTTCTATGAGCTGATCCAATTCACCTCTCTTGAAGACGTGGTAGTATCGGTGGTAAGTTACAGCGCCACCTTCAGAAGGCAAACTGTCTGAGCCATCGCTCAGAGAAGGGAGCAAAGGCGCGTGAGGTATCGCTCGGGACGTCGATGTTAAAACAGGAGCCGTTTCCTCTGAAGATGAACGAGTTTCGAGTAGTTTTCTATCTTTCGAACATTCGCTGCAAGACGGCAAAGATGCCAAACTGACGCAGCCCAGTGACGCAGTGCTTCCAGTCTTGTCTCGTCGGCTCCAATCGCTTCCAGCAGATGTATCGCTTGATTCTATGGAGAAACCCGATTTTAAAGGCGCAGTACTTGCGCTCGAACGCGAAGTCAAAGACTCAGGACTGATCTCCATTTTATCTAAGTCACTTGAATCCGTCGATTGTCCGACTTTGAGTGAGGATCTTTTGTCTGTACTAGTGCACAATGAATCCACACTTATTTCAGATTCCAACGAATATCCAGTTTCGAGTGACTGACTTGTATCATAAGCGCCAGAGTCAATTGTGATTTCTGGATTGCCATTGCTTGAAGATATAGCACTATCTTCGTCGGGATTCTTAGCGTCAATATCGGGTAATTTTTCATCGGAGGTTACTTTTGTAACACTGTATTGAATATTGGCACAATTGTTTAGATAAATGTCTTCGTCGCTAGTAACTTTCATACTTTTCTTTAATTCGCGATATTTGTTTATAATGGGATCTACATCTTTCGATCTCTTTTTGCTCTTCAATTTTGAGTTGCATTTAGGGAAGAGTTTGTTGATATCAGTCTCTTGTGCGTCGTTTAAAGCAGTAATATATTTCATTCGTTCCTGATTCTCTGTGCTTGGTTTGCTTAAAGTGTGTAAGTCAGCTCCGATTTTATTTATGTATGGCTCGTCCAAATGTTGTAAGCTGGTAGAGAGTTCATCTAGTATTTTCTGTGTATTTCTATCTTCCTCTTCTCTCTTAAGTCTTAGAGAGATACTTTTCTCGCTACTACTACTGCTCGGCAGATCGAAGTCTTCTTCATTTATTCTTTTCGAGTACTGATCTATTTCTTGTAACAACTTTTCACTGAGTTTTTCAGCGAATTCCGTTAACTGCTGACTTCGTTCTTGATGGTCGCACATCCATTCTTCCTCTTTTGCTATCATATCTGATTTGCAAGTGATCAATGGTTCGTTTTGTATTCTATTAAAACTTTCAGATTTCGAAATAGATTTTTCAGAATCGGTACTCGACATTGATACAGAGTCATAGGGCAGTCTTGTTGGACTTCTATGGCTTTTACTTAAGTTTTCCTCGAGAGAACGTCCTTCAGGTCTATTTGGAGACAATCGATTTAAGCTCCAGGTGGAGTTACTGTTACTGCCTAGTTTGGGAGACCGATCTTTTGATCTTCTTCCCGGAGATAGTCGTTCGAGACTCGATGAACTCCCACTTGAGCTAGTATGAGATCTTGATTTGTCTTCTAAAATTCTCAAATCTCCTGGCGATAACTTATTTAAGCTCCAATTGCTACTACTGCTGCTGTCGGATGTACCCTGAATAATGGCCATTGTTTCAGAACTTTCAAGCTTTTCTAATTGTTTTCTTTTGGATCTTGGACTAGATTGTATTACGGTTTCACAAGTTTCGTCTAAAGAATGTGCCACTTCTGCTACAGCTTCAATAAGACTTTGTGGACCTAAGCCAGTGGAAGGAGACTTTTCTATTATAATCGTTGTTTCTTCTTTGTTTTTAGTGTCTGTCACTGGATTAGGTAAATCTGCGAAAGAAAAATTCAAAGTTATTTTTGGGCGACAAAACATGTATATGTGCTCATCGTCGACAAATAGACTAAATTCCACGTTATTTTCGTGAAATTTTCTTTGTTTATTTCCAAAGGGCATTCACACCCTTACTCTATATCGAATATTCATATAAAATTAGGAAAACACATGAGTCTTTTTGAAAACTCATTATTTGTTAAGGTGGGGGATGGGGAACTTTCTGATTTTGTTTATAATCACATTTTGAACGATTTCACCGATTTTCAGCTTATTGAGAATTGATGTAACTTCACTCTTATTTTTTGGTCTAATTTGACCGGACTATATTGGAACCTGCGTCCACCGCGCCGGCAGACGGCAATTGCAGTAAATCTTATATATAAAAATGAATCCCTATTTCTCCTGGTCACGGCATCACGCGTGAACGGGTAGACCGATTTTAATTCGGTTTTCGCTAATGGAAAGAGGGATAAACGGGGAATGTTTTAGGGTATATAAAAATTGCACGCCGGGCGAAGCCGGGGGCGGGCCGCTAGTATATTATAAAAATATAAAAATAAAAACTAAATTATTTATCTCAAGGATAAAAATGTGAATGACAAAAATGGTAAAAATATGAATTATTTTATTACTTATATATAAAGGTTTAATATGAAAGAAGATTTATCATTAAAAGCTATAAAAAAATTTACAATTAGAATTATATTGCAAAAAGCATCAATTGTATAAGTAAAGAGCCTACCCCACCAAAATATTTTATGTACTTTTTATATGACAATTGATATATGAAAGTAATTGTAATTATTTTAATTTACAAGAATTTTTACCTTTTTCCATTGCTATTTTTCGAAGTTCATCAGGCACGACGCTTATAACGCTATCAACAGAGTCTGGAGATGACACGCCGCTGGAATCACTATCCATGTCATCAGTGGCTGGATTGAATAATTCTAAAGACATTAATTTAGGTTGAGGTTTTGCTATAGGTTCAGTTTTGTTAGTACCTCGAACTATTGGAAAATGTGGCCTTCTGGTAATGTTTGCTCCTGGAATACCTTTGTTCAACATTTCCTTAATTTGACGAATTCTTTCTTTCCGTTTTCTTTCCGCAGTTCTAGAATCCAAAGTGTCTGTTGTTGGCGACTTATTCAGTTCTCTTGGCTTAAATTGAGGTATTTCCGGCAACTCCGCAACTGTTTGTAAAGTTATTTTAGGATATGGTTTAATATCTTGTAAAATAACACGAGGTTTCAGTTGATTGGTTTCAGCTGTGAGTTTATGGATTTCTTCTATGTCTTTATTAATCTCTTCGATCAGTTCTTTTGTTACTTCTGTTGGTGTTTCTTCTTCTTCTTTTATGGGTGGTATGGGGTCGATATCATCAAATATTTCTATAGAGGTTTTCCTGTTATTTATAAACGGAGGTTCGGGCTCTAGTTTTAAAACACTGTATTCTGATTCTGGTTTCGGCGGCGAGTTGGGCTGACTTTTAGACTGAGGTTTCATTGCTGACGTACAAACAGAAGTAGTTGTGGAATAATTTTTTAAACTGTATTGAGCTACTAATATTTTGTTACCTGGGGCTTGAACGGCACTCGGAGACGCTGGTGGTCGAATTAGGGGAAAGGCTTGTTTTATTCTTGGTGATGGCAGACCTGGAGAACTTTTCATTCGAGGAGATGTAGGCACTGAGGAAACTTTTAGACGTGGTGATGTTGGACCAGGGGATAAAGGCGTAGGTGACAATGGATCACCTGAACCGTCTGCCTTTGGTACGTATATAACAGACGCAAAACTGTCCTCTGAATCGACGCTAGTGTCGCTTTGTAGGCTGCTATCTTTAGACGAATCCGATCCGTCTTCCCTAGAATGTCGCCTTTCCGGATAACTTTTATCACTACCAACATTATTGTCACTTGGAGTAGGAACTTCCGGTACTGGTCCGTGATTTTTCCAACCTTGAAGCATTCTCACGAACACAGTGACCTTATCTATATTCGTTGTAGACGTTTTGAATTTACTAGTGAGGCCGTTTTTCAGCGACTGAAACTTTTTTGCGGTCGTCGCTGATGTGGAGAATATTGAGTCGCGTATCGAGTCTAAGGCACCTGGCCGACGAAACAGATACTCTTCGTTTAATGACGCTTGTTTTTGTATATTCTTTCTTAACCGCTCCTTCTCTCTTAACCTCTCAACAGACATCAATTCTTCGTTTAGAGACGTCTGTTTGAAAACACCTGGTTTCTTTGTTTGTAACCTGTGTGTGTGAATTTTGAAATTCGGCATTTCTTCTACCAAACTCTTCATATCGGTAGGTTTATCGAGATCCTCGTCTGCATCGTCTTCGTTAATTGATTTTTTTTGTTTAACAAGTTTCGGTTTTTTTCGGGGTTCACTGTTTTCAAGTGGAGGTATTTCGCGTGCCGGCATTTCACGATCATCACCACCTAGACTCGGTAAACTGGACCTGGATCTGACAAGAGCACGTCTTTCTATATCCGCTATGTCAGTTAAACTTCGCGATTTAGTCGTGGATGCGTCTGAAGGTTGTGAAATAAGTCTGGGAGGTAGTGCTTCGTCTAAACGCCTCAGTTCGATTGGAAGGTCTCCTGCCGGTGGTTCTGGTCTTGTACAAGGTCTGGGCGGCACTCGCGCAGTTACGCCCCATGACGGTAGGAACGAACGACGTCCGGCCAGCCTTTGAAGCGCTCGCCTCACAAATGAGTAGCAGGTTTCATTCGGTGACGAGAGAGACGACGATCCTGGAGAGCCTTCTCGGCTTTTCCATGGTTCATTGTGTCTGTAACAATAGGTATTTATTATTTTAATCTACAATAAAATAAATAGTTCTTTAATTTGTTATGCAATTAATTCCCATGTAAATATTAAATCATATTAATATTTATAAACCATCCTTTCTCATCACAAATTTTAACAGTAAATTTATACTATAGGTATAAGTACAGTCCCAGTCCCTTCACATTAAGTTTAAATTAGATTATATCAGCCTTTATAATTAATATGCATCACCTATTTTGTTTTCTATACAACCTCATCTCTGTATTAAGGTATATGGGGGTTAATCTACACATTTTTCCATTACAGAAAACTAGGACTATACCTACTGTCTTTGAAGATTACCTAATAATAATAATAGTAATAATAATTTATTTGCGATGACCATGGGTAAAGTGATACTAGAGATGACAATTAGTTTTCTTGTTCCTTCACGACCAACCGGTATTCAGTGTGCAAGCCTAGCCTCGCACATCTGCATGTCCGTAGTGTCTTTATTAACCATCTCAGCAAGTGATAATTTTTTCTTTTAATCCACAAATAAATAAGAGATCTGACGAGGCTTCGAATTTGGCTTCGAACATTGATATAAAAATGATAACAATTTTGTTAAATTTTTCGGATCCAAATTTGCTAAATATAAAATTTATACCAGAATTCGTAGGTCTAATATTAGTCTAACAATACGAACAGAAGATTAAAATGTCCGAAATGTATCAATTTCTAAAAAGCAAAGCTTACTAAAAATATATCACAATCAAGAATACCTTTTTTTAATGTTAAGATCGGCACAGAGGCTGACGGTCCACTTGATGGTAGGTGACTACCGTCGCCTATAACACAAGCAACGCCAAAGCTGCTGCAAGTGCGCTGCCGACTGCAGTAGGATTAAGCATAGTCCCTTACTCACTCACCGAAACACAACAGCACACGTGCTGTTATTTCACGGTGGTCTTCTGTAAGGGGGTGGTTACTGCCGCCAGAAGGGCTACCCAAATGACTGCGAAACGCAGTGTGCCCTGCCAGTACTTTCTGGATCCAGACCAAAGTAAAATTTGAAATGTTCATTTTTCAAAGTTGACCCAGCCGGGAATCGAACCCGGGAGCCCTATAACAGAGCGTTAAGGCAAGCACTCTAACCACTTATCTAACGGGCTAGTCAAATATCAACTTGTATGATTGTTAAAATAGTTTACCTAAAAAAGAAGGAATGTATATGGACTGTATGTAATCAGTATAACTGGTAGTTTTTAACTGTGGAACCCAGGTTGCTATGACACTTCTCATTAATGCGATATCTAAAGCAATGACTGTACCAGTGATTCGCGTGGGGGAACAAATCCAGATTTTCATGAGCGAATTTCATGAGCGTACAAACGCCATAAATGCTATCTTATCTTTATTTCACTGTAGTATCTATGTTTAAATATATATACTCCAACCAAAGATTTTCAACTGTAATTGAATATATTCTATACTAGCTGACCCGGCGAACTTCATATCGCCTCAGAATCAATAAATGTTGTATTAACCTATTAGCTGAATTAAATTAAATTTCTCAAAAAAAATGAACACTCAAAATGAATTAAGTAAACTAAATGTACAAAAATCAAAAACCATGAAAATCGGTCCAGCCATTCTGGAGTTATGTGTTCGAACAAACCCCACTTTGTTTTATATATTAAGATATATATTCTAATAATATATTAATATATTCTACCTATATATTTAATCTCTTTGACTTCAACCAATTAAACTTAATCGTGTTGTCCCAAATTAAAGAAACAATGATTTTGTTTCCCCACGCTTTTGTAACGCTTTTTTTTATGAAACTTTGTCAGCACACAAATGAAGTTTATTTAATGAAGATTTCAATCAATTCAGAGACCTAATTGTATTTTGCGTATTAATATTTTTTTTTAAAAGTTAAGGTCGGCAGAGAGGCTGACGTCCACTTGATGGTAGGTGACTACCGTCGCCTATAACACAAGCAACACCAAAGCTGCTGCAAGTGCGCTGCCGAGTGCAGTAGGATTAAGCATAATGGATTAGGAGGGGGATAGGAAAATGGGCTCTGGCATCCCTTACTCACTCACCGAAACACAACAGCACACGTGCTGTTATTTCACGGTGGTCTTCTGTAAGGGGGTGGTTACGCCGCCAGACGGGCTGCCCAAATGACTGCGAAAACGCAGTGTGCCCTGCCACTACTTAGAATGAAGTCGATTGAATTCAACCGAAATTCTGATTTATGTTTTTGAATGATTCCATACTCAATTACACGAAGACGCAATCAATTGATTGATATAAAGATAATAAAAATGCACTTACTGGTCATTGTCGACTGAGAGGAATCGGCGCGGTGCTGGTGTTGGCGGACAGAGCGTTGCTGGCCTATGCCAAGGGATCAGCACATCCTGCACAAAATATTTCATACTTCAAAAACTATTTGAAAAAAGAAAAAAAAAGAAGCATATTTTTATATATAGGTCTTCACATGTGGCTACCTACCGAGCAGATACCTATTACCAACTAACAAATAAAATTATTATTATGGTAGCTACAAAAAAAGGTTTTCAATTCTGAATTATGAGATGTACCTACTGACTGCCTAATAAGGGCTGTGAGTCGATGCCTAATAAGGGCTGGATCCGGAATGCTTCTGACCGGGTCAACTAGGTCCAGCAGTGAACGTCGGTAGATGATGATGATGATCAATATTTTTGTACCTTCTCCTAATACATCTGATCAAAAATCAATAAATAAAAACACTAACAGTATCCTAGATATTTCCTATATCTTTGTTTTTCATCTTAGTTGTTCTTATAATTAAGGCGACGCCAGCCCCTAATGATAAAAAAATCCACTTATCTGTAACCGTTTTCCTTTTAAATTATCATAATAATTATAATTTAAAAAATACTCCAATCATCTGCAGGATATATGAAAGGGGATCATCATAATTATTTTTTTTAATTATATTTAATTATATATATATATATATAAATTACTAATTTGCGGTCTAATATCGATGTTGTAACCGTGCGATTTGCTTAATAATCAATATTTTAAATAGCTAATTCTTAAGATAAATTTTAAGATCCACTATCTGAAATCTCATCAAAAGAAAAATTTGAATTATACTTTATTTAATTTTTAAATAGATATTTCCAAGATTTGCAAGTAGCGACTCCCCATCAGCAGTCCCGTCAATTCAGTACAGGACGAGTTTTGCGGCTGGTGTCGCCTTAATAAAATTTCAATTTTTGGCATTTTTGAAAGCATAGAGAATTATTTTTTACAGGCAAGCTTAATATTTTCTGTATTGTCCTCCAAGAAGACTGAACTTATATTATTGATATATCTTCTTAATCATGTAACTTGTGGTGTGGCTTGTCCTAGATGGACCCTGTATCAAATTTTGTCGAGGGACCCTTTTACCAGACAGTGACATAGCCCCAATCATAAAGATTTTTTGCAAAAAAAAAAACAAAACAATAATGCTCTTATGCTTTTAAACGCAATTCTTAATTTTAAGTTTTAGGGATTGTTGTGAATCACTTGATACGGCGCTAGCTACGCCCATTTTTTTTAACTTAGTGGCTATTTCTGTCTGCTAGAGTACCACCTACCACGTTAAGAAACTATAGTACTTTTTTGATAGAGGCATTCTTCACATCTTCACAAGCCATTGTGTGGCTTCCTAGGATGTGACTGCGCTTGCGCATCAGGGGGCCACACTCGCACAGGATATGCATTGGTGTTTCTTTTGCCTCATGGCAGAAGCGACACTCTTTCGTACTAATGAGACCCATTATTTTAAGGTGCCTATTAAGGCGGTAGTGCCCCGTTAGTGCCCTTAGCTACGCTCATACATGTAAACTAAGTAAACAGGCATTTTATTTTCTTTGAAATTCACCTGTGAATGAAAATTTCGTCCCTCATGCTCCATGGCCCAAACAGTGAGTAGGAGTCGCCCTCCGATTCTAGTGACTCTGGCCAGTTCTCGTAAAGCCATAGCGCGCCTTTCCACTGTCGCGAAGTGATGGACCACCGCGATGGACAGCACTGCGTCGAACGACTCATCGCGGAAAGGGAGGCACAGGTTGTCGCACACTACTACCTGAAAATTTATTTAAGGGAAAAAACATTATTAATCTAATATATAAAATTCTCGTGTCACAATTTTTGTAACAAAACTGCTCCGAAACGGCTTGATCGATTCTTATGAAATGTTGTGTGTATATTTAGTAGGTATGAGAATAGGTCGTAAAGTATTTTTCACCCTCCTACCCCCACCCCCCATTTTTAATCGCGAATTTAGTATTTTTGTATGAACAATATCCGAAAAAAATTACCGTCGTTCATTGACGTGAAGCGTCGCGTCATTTTGACACACAGTTTGAAAATAAAATTGGACCCGATAGGTGGCGCCACAATCGGGTTAGAGAATTATGGGTCAGCTAGTGATATATAAGAATCGGCCGCTGAGGGCGGAAGTCCTCGAATGGAGACCACGGACCGGCAAGCGCAAGTGTAGGATGTCCTCCTACGAGATGGACTGACGATCTAATAAGGAACGCGGTTACGTTAGATCTAGACTGCTTTTGAACATATATTACAATTGAAAAAACAGGACAAGAAATAATTTTTTTAATTAGCAATTTATGATACAATTACTAGATGTTATAATGATACATTTAATAATCCCAAGTATTTTATCCAAAAAATTATCATTACATAGTTTTAAAATAGTTTTTGTTTGGCTGCTTTTGACGAGCCAGGGCTCGGGGGTCTCGGGTTCGATTCTCGGTAGTGCTAACTGTGGGAATGAAATTTTCAAAGGGTACACTGCGTTTCACGCTCATAATTTGAGCAGACCGTCTGGCGACAATAACCACCCCCTTACAGAAGAAAATAACAGTATGTGTATTGTTGAGTTTCAGTGAGTGAGTAAGGGATGCCAGTGTCCATTGCCCTATCCCTTCGTAATCCCTTATTCTTAAGATTGCTAAGGTCGGCAATGCACTTGCACCACTGGCGATGCTTGTGTTATAGGTCAAGTCGATCGTAGGCCTGACAGACGACCTTTACATAACAGAAACTACTGACAGAAATTTGTACAGCAGTATGAGGCTTGGCACATTGTAATAGAACTACCAGCGATCCTTCTGGCAGCAGTATCCACCCAGTCAGTCTTACAAAAAACTACCATGACACTTGTGTTTCGATGCCTGAGTAGAGGATTCCCGATAGAGTTCTCGATGACGATTCTATAAAGTTCGAGATGGAGCTGAATTAAAAATACATTTTGGATATAGTACTGAAAGGGCAACTGCGTTTCGCAGTCATTTGGGGAGCCCGTAAGGCGGCAGAAACCACCCCCAAACAGAAATTCTACCGTGAAATAATAACATATGTGCTTTTGTGTTTCAGCAAGGGATGCCAAAGTCCATTTCTTTCTTAATCCCTTATCGTTAATCTTTCTGTTGTAAATAGGTCTAGTAATTGATTGTTAACCTACTTAGTAAATACTTTTTTAATTCTGTAAATATAGAATAATATTTGAAATCAGTGTCAGTTGAATAAAAAATATGTACGTAGCAACATAATTCTTTTTCTTTATTATTAATATATAACCAATATTATGTTCTCACAACACTTTCTTAGGTCGTCAGCGCACTCACTGCACCTGTGGTGTTGTGTTACAAGCTTCGGTAACCATCTAGCATCAAGTGGATCGTAGGGAACAAATTAAATTTAAATTCATCAATTAATTATCTAAACTTTTGCCACCGGCAAATTGTTTCCACGGTTTGGTGGAAAATGTAAGTAATTAATGTAAATTAATTAAATAAATTTTAAATGAAAAAGTGGAAAGAGTATAATAAATCCGAAGAGTACACACTGACCTCGTTGTTATGGTGGCGTGCGTGAGTTGCAAGCCGGGTGCACCGATCGCCGCCTACCGCGAAAACGGACGGATTCACGTTCAGGTATTTCCCGTTACCGCACCCTGGAATCGTACAATGTTTACGATGAATATTTCGAAGCGAGAATAATGTAAAATTAGGGATGTTACGACGCACAGTGTGAAACTGTGCGATTAACTACAAATATTTTTAACCAAAGTTTGGAGTTCGCATAACTGCTTTGGTCCATTGATATAATTAAGCACTCAAAAATTACAGCTATTACAATCACAAATGGTACTACTATAATAACTATATTTTTTGCTGAATCTTGAAACATTTTTCACGGATAAACTCTTCAATTTGAAGGATACAGCGTAAAGCGCCTCTGCCAGCATTTTATCGACAATCGTAATTTAAATATTTACACAGGAGGTATAAATATGCTTGTTATCATTAAAATGACAAAAGTTCATGAGTTCCGAAATATATATATAGTTACAATAAAAACGATACAGCTGTGAAATTACTGTGGAAATAAACGGTGATTATAATATAATTTGATGAGGAGATAGCTAAAAGAATTACTTTATAAGTAGCGTTATAAGTAGTCCACAAAATTATGTTTTATTTATTTGTGACAAGCATAAAATGATTGAATAAATTATTGTATTAGGTCGTGGAGAAAGTCTTTTCGCATATAGTACCTATGCATAAACTTGTAATAAAATCTCTGTGACTGTACTAGGTATTTGTATCTGGCTGGTTTTGATGACATTAAAAAGTTTACATTTCAAAAAAGAAACAAATTAGTAAAATGTTGTTTCCAGCTATTTTTCATTTGTTTTTTTTTTTTCTGTCAAAATGATGGTATCTAATGAACAAATTTGGTACATTTTAAATTTTATTAAACAAAAAAGAAAAAATGCAACTCAAACCGCGAAATAAAATTGTGAGTTAGTAAAGTGTTAGTAAGAGTAGCACAAAATTGGTTTAAACGTTTTCAATCCGGAAATTTTGATGTCAAAGATGCACGTCGCTTTGGTCGCCCTGTTGCGGATAAAGTGGACGCTATTTTTAAAAAGTGAAGATAGATCGGCATATCAGTAATTTAATTACGACATAGCTGAAGAACTGGGAATTGACCACAAAACAGTTTTGACCCATTTGAAAAAAGTTGGGTACACAAAAAAGGTCGATATTTGGGTGCCACACGAACTCACTGAAAGAAACTTTATGAATCGTGTACTCATTTGCGATTCTTTATTTAGACGTAATGAAACCGAACCGTTTTTGAAGAGATTGATAACTGGTGATGAAAAGTGGATCACGTACGACTGTGCAAAAACCCGGGTTAACTCGTAATAAGGTGATGCTGTGTATATGGTGGGATTAGAAGGGCATTGTTCATTATGAGCTTTTGCCGCCGGGCAGAATCATCGATTCGGATCCATCGTGGTCAGAGGTCCGTCAGGCGTCACAGACTGTGCCGACATCCGGGTTAACTCCTAATAAGGTGATGCTGTGTGTATGGTGGGATTGGAAGGGCATTGTTCATTATAAGCTTTTACCGCCGGATAGAACCATCGATTTATTTTTACTTATATAGATTGCTTACTAATATAGAATTTTTCTTTTATGTTAATACTACCTGTGCCCGCAACTTCGTACGCGTGGTATTTGGTATAGCGCGTAACTTTTTGTTTGTAAACCGATTGGAATGAAACAAACACTAAATGTTACTGGAAGTTCGCTACTATACATAAGTGAAAACCGCATTCAAATCAGTTAAGCCGTTTAAGAGATTAGCCTGTATAAACGCACAGACAAACAGACAAAAATTCTAAAACTATCTATACATAAGTATATACACAATTACAAAGTAAATCTTTAATGTACAGACACGATGATAGCGGTCACTTTAGATTGCATGCGTATCTGTCCATTGTTATTTCAATATTACTAATCCAAAGATGGCGCAGTGGGTAAACGCTTAAATATTTTTTTCCTTTTTAAGTGTTTCAGAAGCGGCAGAGAAACGCGAGAGTCCTGAATAGACACCTATCCTCCAGATCATTACAAGACTGTGTTCTAAATCTGTACTTTTATTATTTAGCTAACAATTATCATGAGCTTAGCTGCTGAATTAACAAGCCGCAGGCGGTCCGCCCACGCCTTGACATTTGCCATCTAAACAAATGAAGGTAAGGTTTAATGAATACCTAATTATCATCTGTTTATGTTACATCCAGTAATCAGTGTGGGCAGAACACGTCTCGAACCGCCCCCAGAATATTTTTCAAATTACTGTTTTCATAAGTAAATATTTTCGTTATGTAGTACAGTTTATTATCTTTTTCCTCCCACACATGAAATTCCGCTAACATTAGAAATGAAAAAGTTTTTAAGGATGAATGGATGTTTGTTGCTCTTTCACTCTAAAACAACTAAGCGGAATTTCATGAAACTTTCTAATAATATAGTTTATACATGAGAATAACCCATGTGCTATAATTATAACTGTAAGCGATCGCAGTAGCGGAACGAAGCTAGAGTAATATTATAAACGCGAAAATTAGTTTTTATTTCATTGTTATAAATGCCAAAGTTTGTGTTTATTGAATAGGGTCTGTGTATGAGCCTGTAAGCTCCCGTATACTGGGTTACGGTACGGCTGTGTACCTGCTAGTGGGCAACGCTCCCGTGAAGAAGTGTCTCTGGTCTAGCCGATTCGGTGGGTTAGGCCGAGGAGAGTGGGTAAGGGTTTCAAGACGAAGTTCGTACTGGTCACCTGGTCATGCGGTGAAGCGTAAACAATTTATTTCGGAAAAATGACTCGTTTCTATACAATTTTTGTACAACTAGTGGCGACCGAACGAGTGTGACACGGCCGCCGAAACGATGTAATAACAATAATTAAACTAGTTGTCTCCCTGTCAATTTTTATTGTTGTCTTTCTCACTATACACGTTTATATGGGCCGACATTCATTGCGTCGGGCCCATTTCTTTTCGAAAACTTTACACAAACACAGTGTTTGTGCGCAAAATGTAGGCTGTTCCGAACTGTATCTGGCTGTATCAATTTTTAGTGGCTTGAAATCATAGCCCATCCATGAACTCTATCTAATTACAACCCAAATCACATCTAATTATTTAGATTTAATTGGATGTTACTACAACCAACTCAAAGAAACAGAGTCCTTTCTGACACAACTGTTCACGGGGCATGGTGGGTTCTCTGAGTACTTGAACAGGTTCAAGTGCAAGGAGAGCCCATCATGCATCTGTGACCCATCAGAAAAAGAGACGGTCCCGCATCTTATACTAGACTGCCCCTCTTCGGAGGTGGACAGGATAGATGTTGAAATTAGGTTAGGTAAGAAAATAACAAAGGATAACATTAGTGAGATAATATTAGATAAAGGAAGGAATGAGTTTTTGACGTATTGTGTCAAAACAATTAAGAAAGTAATAAATAGAAATAAGACATAGATTTAGGACTAACAAGATAGAATATTAAACGGTGATGACTATTTTAAGACTATTGTATTTTATTTGTATTATTGTATAATTTGAATTTTGTAAATTTTAACTTTTTTTTATCTTATATTGTTGTTGCATTATTATTGAATTATTGTTGTAAATATTTTAACATTTAAATTAAAAGACTTATTATGTACATTTTAATAAATAAAACATTTGAGTAAACTCATTCCCTCTGGTAGAAAATAGAAATAAGAAAAGTATTAGTTAGTACAGTAGTTAGGCGGAAATCCCATCCGTATAGTATGAAAGAGAAGTATGCAAGAAAGATTAAGTATGAAGCATGAAAGTACGAGAAGAGTATAAGCGAGAACTTGTATGAAAGGAAAAAGCGAATATGAAGGCTCCAGCGCGTGATGCTGGAGGGATTTGTATAACAAAAAAAAAAAAAAAAAAAAAAAAAAAAAAAAAAAAAAAAAAAAAAAAAAAGAAAGAAACAGTCATGTGACAGTCCCGAGCAAGGTCTGATATGGAAATGGAAAAATCGTAGTGGTTCACCTGCAGTTTTTTAAGGCGTTGTGCAAATATAGACCTTTTATGTCTTGTGTTAGATACAAGATAGCAGTGAATAATTTAATTTTCATATAATAAATATGAAATCAACCACTCCCTGCTCGTGGCCGGTAGACGCTACTTGTGGCCAGTTGTTTCCACTTGACACACAAGGATTGCCATTAAAAAATATGATGGTGTACCGTGTCGGTAACAAAAAATGTCTTAGAACATTATGAATACATACCGACATCGCAAACGAGACTGCCGGGTTCGAGATCAGCAAGGAACGCCCGCACGCCCGGAGCCGGCGCCCGCGGAGTCTCGTCCGCTTCCTCTCCCGCTTGCTCGTATACATCGTGCACATAGGCGCGCTCGAGCGCCGCTCCCCTTGCCGCGGACTCACCCGCGCCCACCTCCGTCTCCGCTAACGCTGTCGCGCCCGCGCCTCCATCCGCCATCACCGCACCGCCATTGCGCTGCCCTGAAACAATTATGTGTGGCTTGCTTCATATTCCTTTTCTTTGATTTCGACATGTCTTGCCAATAGGATAGCTTGTACAAAGAACAGCTTATTCTATCGTCTGGACAGATTGCAGAAGAAGGGAGATTGCACTCCGCAGTTTAGGTATATCTGCCGACCGTTTGCGGGAAGGAACTAAACTCGGCGGGCTGTCCGCTCGCTAGCAGCAAGCTGCTGCGCACGCATCTTGTACATTCCGAATACTTCCGAATTTAAAGCGTCGTGTGGTTTTGTTAAATTATTAACCTATCTAACCAATAATTATGCAAAATAAATGACTATTAGTTTAATAAATCAAATAGGTATAAAAAACTCTCCAGACTCAAATGTGCCGGTGGCTAGGCCATAAAACTGCGACACGCTAAAAAGATTGAGCGTTCGTGCGCAGTTATTAGTTTCAATTTTGCTTTCAGGCTGGTGTCTCTGATGAGTGTAGGTATATTTTTGTACCTAAACCTGAGTTTTGTTAGAGAGTGATCCTTCTGTACTATTATATATTACATTATGTACTATTATTGTGTATTATTATATATTCTGTGGCAGAGGACTATATATATGTATGCGATCAATCTAAAGTGACAGTTACTTCGCCACTCTTTATTAACACGAAAGAAAAATGTAAATAAATAAAGTTAATCACTATTTTGTTATGTGAACGTCGACAGACAGGCTAACGGTCGACTTTAGTAGGATTAAGGATAAGGGTTAAGCCTTACTTACTCAACGAAACATAAAAATTTACAACTTGTATATCATATTCAGTAAATAAATTAATTTGAATTTGAATTTGAAACACAACAGCACACATATATGATGTTATTTTAAGGCGGTCTTCTGTATGAAGGTGGTTACTTCTGCCAGACAGACTGCGAAACGCAGTGCCGTAATGTGCGAACGCAACGCAGAAAATACGCAGTTTGATATAGAATCTAGCATGAGTTTATAATGACCGCACTCGCTAGCGAGAGCGTATATTTACATGGAAAATTGTCGACTGTCAATGTCAAATTGACAATTTACCATAATATGTAAATGTTTTACGTCATAAACTCACGCTAGATCCACAGAAAATTAAATACAATTAGTTTCGCGTCCATATGTAACCCTTTTCCAAGAATTTGCAATGAATTAAATCTCGGCTTTCAATTAATTATGATTTAAAAACATCTATTCCCGCAAAGATGATATTCCCTTGCGGACCATATTATATTGTCATAATGGAGTTATACAGTAATCGAATGGTACAGTTTGAGGGAGGCATCCTGTCTCCATGGCAACGCATCTAGGACGAGACCTATTTGTAACTGCCAGCGAGTCCCGAGGTACTCTGAGAATATATCAATATTTTATAATATGAACAGTGATTTTTAACTGAGAATCCTAATACGTTTACTTTAGTACTTTTCTCGCTGGAATGACGACAAAATATATGTATTTTAAACATATTTAAAATGTTATATATTTATTTACTTATAGATAATTAAATGAATTCAAGCAATTTATAAAGAATTTATGCTTGCTTTAATTTTTTCTTCTGGTACAATAAAATTATATGTATCTTTAAAAAAATCCGTCGAGCCTCTCAAATAATATCCTAATAATACACACAATCTGGACCTGTTTTACCAATACTTTGGCGATAGAATTATGATATCCTTATTGAGGACTTGGACATTTTCGGCGACACTCTTAAATTTTTCAAGACAAAATTGTATGCTTTTTTCTCAAGTGAATGATAAAATGATTTATAATTGTAATTTAAATTTAATTTTCTCTTATAATTCTTAGTATATAATATGGTCCAAAGCTTTTCATGTCTATGGTAGGTATTTGACTTTTATTAATTTCTATGTACGCATGTAATTGTTCATTTGAATGTTGTGGATCCCTATAATTGGCCCATATACCAGCTGTTATAATTTGTCAATGATATGTTGTATATTCTAAGTATATGCGCTGTTGGCGACTCTAAAATAAAAAAATAAAATAAAATAAAAATATGAGACGACCACTTAACGAAATCCTACTACAATTAGGTAATCCTACTAAGATCGGCAGCGCACTTGTTTGTATAGGTGCTGCAAGCGCTCTTAGTAGGCTGTTGCTTGTCTAAATAGACGACTGTTACCCACAAGCCATATACCATCGAGTGGACCGTCTGCCGACCTGTACATTAAAAAAGTTGTTGAATAATTCAATTTTCACAAGTAAAAAACATAAATATTTAGTATGAAAATGCGTTTGTAATCGAATAAGGTGCAGAGCTTAAAAAGTTCTCTTTATCTAAATAAATATAGGATATCAATTTTATCACCCGACTTTAATGTCAAGATAAACGATCAGATGTGCGATAGGGGATTGTCCCGGGATTGCGCGCGAATCGTTCCCGGGATACGGGGACGGCCCCGGCTAACAGGTCAGCGGGTCACGCCAGCACTCCGCGTCTTACCTACAAACGCCGGTTTCATTTGAAATTCGCCTTTATACCGATGTTATCGCGTTTTCATTATGCAACCTTACATAACCGAAACAGCGAATCAATGTTAGACAAGTTATTTTACTCTGTTTTTTTATTATATTTATATTGAAATAGTTACAAACTTCATTTATGTATGCATACAGTTTGTGTCATTCATGTATACTGTTTTCCAAGCTCAGACCTACTGCGTTTATATGGTTCAGAAAAAGATCCCAACAACAACTTCTACGATTTTTGAATTTTAATAATTTCTATGATTCATGAACTATGGTAATCTATATATTAAATATTTCTTCCGTCCGTGTGTATGTGACAGAACTTGTAAATCTAAACGACTGGACGGATTTCGATGAAATTTTGTGTGTTTAAGTTGATTCGAAAATGGTTTAGATTCACAATTTGATCGGATAGAAAATGTTTTTTTAATTATTATTTTTTGTTTATCCGTTGCTAGGCACGTCAAGTTTTATGACATTTTGTTTAATATCCTTTTTTATGTACAATTTTCTTCTGTTCGTGTTTATGTGACTGAATTCTTAAACGGGTGGACGGTTTTTGATTGGTTTTTGATGATTGTTTTTGTGTGTTTGAGTGAGCCCCCGGGACAACGTCTACATCATAATATATAACCGGCTAGATCCTTCGCAACAAGCGACATTACAGCTACAATAATAAATGTGTAAAGTATTGTAAAACAATTACTAGTGATAAATATTAATAACTGATTTAATTAATCCGGAAAAAAATTTAAATATCATATGAACGGGTAGACCGATTTTAGTGTGACAATTGACAAATTAATAAAAACCTTGAACATTTAGAGAATATGTGATTTTCTCGTAAAATATACCAACTTCTGTACAAGATATGATCAAAATAGTTGCAGCCTTGGAAGCGCCATGAAATTCAAACATTTTGTCATTAATGATTTCATTGACACGTTTCAACGGTCTTCACAAATCTTTCCAACACGTAACAGGTTTATTGCCATGTTTTTTTATATTATAAATGTATATTTATATATCTGCATATTAATTTTAAAGTCCTTTACGTAGTTGGTCACATCGCAATTATTTCCTACATCGTGCTATTCAAAGTTTATACAAATGTAGGCCACATAATGATGCCAGTTGAAAACAATGAATCGATACAACTATATCTACCCCGGTTACATGTTCCGATAACGAATAACGCAGCTGTTACATTCCGTTCACATTATTTGATTTACTGGCTTTTATTTAACGAATAAAGTCCTGACTAGCTCTTTAGATTCATATTTTTTGTATATAATACTAAATTAACTAATTAAACATCTTCAGTGTAAAAATGTACTAAAAAGTATCTATATAAAAACATTCTTAAATTAAAATTCAATGTTTTGTAAAAAATTCAAGTCAATCCATTATCTAGTTTTCCGAGTTTTGGGGACACAAACATACGGAAGCTGAATTTTTATATATAAAAAATACAGTTTGTTTTCTTTTAAATAATTGTAATAGTGACATCAGGGACATATTTATAAGAAAACGGTAGCAAAAATCGACATTATTATTTGTTGTGGTTATCTTGGGATTACTTCAATTTTATTTAATACTCTTTCATTGGGATATTATTCAATAAAACATCCAAAATAATTCATCATAATGGTTCACACATCCAGTTTATTTTTTACAGCACATTAAAATATTCAAAATAACTTGTATATAGGTATATACATATTTCGTAAACATTTTATCAGATGTACAAAAACACACTATTTTCTTTTTCACTATTTTCATGTCAAACTATTTTAAATCGACACATTTCCAGTAGTACCACTAAGCAGTACCATTGATGGTACTACTGGGATTTTTATTCTCATTGGTACCATTAACTGTACTATTGGGTTTTTTATTCTCATTAGTACCATCGTCTCAGCCAGTATTTAAGTTCAAAGTACATTAACATTATTATCCTCTATATGTCAGAAGGTATATTATATAATGTCCTCAATGTGAGGGCTACAACGCTAGCTTACTTCGATTAGCAGGATTTCAGATATCTTCAAGATTAGTAGACTTAAAACCATATCAAAATCCGTTGGGCAGTTCAGAAGAGTTAGCGGAAGAATAGACGGAAATGGGTAGAGGTTTTATTTTATAATATGTAGATATATGTGTTGCCAGTGATGACATAAAATATAGCAATGAAACATGGTCTCTAACTATGGGCTTCGTAAGAAAGCTCAACGTTGCAATTTAAGATATTTTATATTTTTATTTGTTTACAAAGTGAAATATGGTTTTCAAATATCAGAGGTAAAGAAAGTTACGTTATTTTGACTATTCAATATCCACAAAATTCAACATGGTTCCAAACGCGAAAGTAAAATATTAGTTTTTAAAAGAAAAACGGGACAAGTGCGAGCTTGCTGATTCTTTCAGCTATGTCGTCAACATTGGATCTTCAGCGAATTTCAGAATTTCTGATCCTATCCACCAAAGAAACTCCGAACATAGTTCGTTCCACTTGTGGATTGTGAACTTGTGGACCAGCCCTGCCTCGAGAGGCCACGTTTCGACACCATATGTCATAACTGGCAGTACGTCGTAATTTTCCATTGAAATACGACTTGTAGCCCTTTTGCAGCAACAGAAGCAACTTTTAAAATGAATTAATCAAAAGGCATATATATATAGATTTTGGCGCCTTTCGATTTCACGAGCAATACATTCGAACGCGAGATCGCATTATTGCGATTTGATTCTGACTGTTGGGGGATAATCGAATCATTTGGCCTTTTATGGTCAATACGCCTTTTATTACCTGCTTGGGTATTGGAAGTTGTTGGAATTAATTGCTTAGTATGGTATGAATCTGTATGTTACCTATTTACCTTTAACGCATTTACAGAAATAAGTATAAAAAAGTCTGAAATTAATACATATTATTGATATTAACTAATTTGTTACAATTTTAGTCTTCCTATTTGCCGTTATATAATCTAAGGCATAAGTCTTAGTTTTAGTGTATGTATGTGTAGATTTTTTTTGTTTTTCTGTACATATTATTAAAAAATTATATATTTTTTAAATTACTATGAACTAAATATTTAATTATACAAATATTGGTACCTACCTATGTTCGAGATGAGATGATGAGCCAGGCAGAGATTCTAATTGATGGTAAGTAACTACCATCGCCTGACTAAACACATTCTCATGCTGCTCGAGTTCTTAGATATGTGTCATGTAGACTATGATTAAATTAAATGTAAGGGACAAAGTGAGGATATAAGATTGGCCCGAACTTCAATCACAGCACTCGTGCTTTTGTGGTTTAATACGAGCCAAAGCCAAAGCCCAATCTTCTATCATCGGTTAATGACAGCATAAAGAAGGATGTCCTGCTATTACTGTATCGCGTCAAGGAGGACCAAGTTCTTTATCGTCTTAAATCGATAACCAATTAATTATAAGTACATATCCACAGTTCTAAGTTATTTTGTGCAACTACAAGGAAGAGCTAAAGAGACATAATATGAAGTTAAAAAGTAATTTAAACTTTATTCATGTAACGATAGAATTGAAGATTAAGCTGAAATTACTATATACCTATGACGTACTGCGCATTGTGTCTGCATAATGCATGTGTGAAGAGTGTGTGCATGGTAATGCATAAAATGACATCCTTGAAAACCTTTTTTAGTGTCTTGTAAAGTACGATGGGTGTATAACATAAAAGAAGACACCTTCGGGGGATTTAAAAATGATAAAATTGAAAGGCATTTGTGGCTATCAGGTCGTTGGCCGGGTGACCTACTTGTGCCGGGATATAGGATCTAACCGGAAGTCGAAAATCGAAATTGCGTATCGAATAACGTCATCGAATTTAGTAAACAATTTGAAGACTTTCAACACTTCAGTCTGTTTACTGGTCTCTTTTAACGTTCATTTTCCAATCGAACCACAAAAACTATAGCAAGTTATATCATGTTGGTTACACCGGACTTCTCTTCGTCTACTATAGCAAGTTATAAAAAAGGACAATGATTACTATTAATCGACATGTATATTTTGCACAACATTAAGATACCTTTCACCCAGAGAGCAAAGACTCGCCACGCCGCCTCCTACTCGAATACTCGTGCCGCGTAATAGGGGATCGGACAGTAATCAGATTAAAATCTAAGATGTACTTAGAAAGAAAATATATAATTTTTTACGATTATTTATCGAATAATAATTTAATATAATTCATTTAAATATTTTAAATTCTGTTTTTTAGCTTTAAAAAAATGCGAGTCGAAATTGTCTTGGAACACAAAACCTAAATAGTGGGAAAGCCGTGCGTGTACTGGTGTATCGAATAACCGCGGCAATGCTGGATTTGTAAGGAAAGCATTGAAAATATCGTCTCTAGTAGGGGGCGGCGCGATGATTCTTTGCTCTGTGGTTTTACCAAATACACATTACAGTATTAGGTGGTAGGTAGGTCACTTATCTATAACTATATAAGTACATAAATATATAAATATGATAAAAAATAAAGTCTGTCCGCCTCTATCGCTAACTTCTCCCACGCAACGGACTTCAATGCGGTTTTCATTAATAGAAAGAAGGATAAACGAGGAAGGTTGTATATTTTTACGTGCGGGGTGAGTTAAAATGCCGTGTAAGGGCGAAACGAACGATTTATTTTCACAAACCAAGACGACTTCCAAAATCACTAAACTTGCCAAAAGTCGTCAATGATTCCCTTAATGTGTCGCCGGTTCACTGCAGTAGATAACTTCGCAAAAGCTCCGAAGAGTCGCTTTCGTATCGCTGGTTGTCGCACCACTAACTTATCTCTTCCGCCTGCTTTCTTATTTATACTTGGCGCCAAACGCCTCGATGTATTTCGAATTTTCCAGAAAATCTAAATAAGATCGTAAACAAGCCATTGAAAGTTCGGGAATGCTATTTCTGTTGAAATGTAAACTCTATGTTGTAAACTAAGGACCAATTTCCTTTGACAGTAGTCGGGAAGGGGTGTGGCTACCATCGATAGGTAGCCGAGGCCTCAGATGAGTTATCATTGCGAGGCTGCCGTGCACGATAAGACCGAGCCGTTTTGTTCAAATTGAGAGTTGACATCATCATAGGGACGTTCGAGACTTTCGGCCGGCGCAAACGCTTTTTCCAGAACGTTTCATAGTTAGTCGTAACAATATAATTTGTAGAAAAAATAATTATGAAAATTATGTATATATGAAATATTTATTCCTAATTCATTTATTTATTTGCTAAACATATGTTACAGTGGTTTTACAATACAATAACAATAATGGTCGTTATATTCTACCCTGTAATTGGTGCCCAAATTCTTCGCGCATACTACTAATACATAAATAAAATGTATGTAAAATTATGTAAATATGTATGAAAAAATATGTATATAAATTTGTAGAAAAAAAAAACAGTAAATAATAATCTAAAAATAGCTTGTTTTTCTGTATGAAACAGCATCATAGAACGATAATTATCACTTTGAATGAATTAATTGAATCTTTTCTGTAGAAGTTATTGAAAAACAGACCTATATAAACGTCACCAGGACCAAAGTGAATGAATATTCGAAATTGAAAATCGCGGTTTAGCCTTGCCTCGTCGGACTACAACACACGATACAAAGGCTGTTCCATCTTTTATATTTTATTGTGAATATGAAATTGCTTTTGAAGTACACTATGCATACGACTTATAAGATGGAACCGTAAAATTAATAGGGATTTTTTGGTTTTGTGTGTCCGGCATACTAACGGTCTATTTGATGGTAGGTAGCTACCGTCGTCTGTAACATTAGAAGGATGTAATTGCGCTGGCTACCCTGATGGGATAAGGAGCGTGGTAGGGATAGAAGAATGGTTCTGACAAAGACAGGATCACTCACGTAAAAATTAAACCCACATATTATCTTAGTTAATTATTTAACGCATTGCAACGCAAAAAAAAATTGCATAGCCAGCGATACAAAAAAGGACAAAAGGACATAGGGTACCTATCATACAGAAAAAAAGTACTGTACTCGAGGAATCATCTAAAAGTAAAAATAAAAAATTAAACTATTGACAAAAATATATGAAAAGGGGAGCGGATGAACTCGCGGGCAAAAGCTAGTAATATTATAAATCCGAATGTTTGTGAGGATGTACGCATGTTTGATACTATATCGCATCCTCGCACATCGCAGTCGCGGACCAAGTCGTAGACAAAGCTAGTAGGTATAATATAACAATATATACCTACTAACAATGACTCACCATGCAACGTTCTAGAAAAGCGTTGCTGTCAAAAGTTCTCGAAAGTTCCACCCTAGAATAGAAGTCACGCCACTCTCCGGTTATTGTCAAAGGAAATTGGTCCTTATGTATACAACATAGAGTTCACATTCAACAGAAATAGCGTTCCCGAACTTTCAATGACCTTGTTTACAATACGTGTTTACAATACTTGTTCACTAGTATTTGTTTATTCTTTGTTTGAAATAAATTCGAGATAGACCTAGACGTTTGAGGGCGAATATATATAGGAGAGTGGCAGTTCGATTCTGCGATTCAAAAGCGATACTTCGGAACTCACCTGCGACAGTAAACCAGCGACTCATAAGGGAATCATTGACGACTCTTGGCAAGTTTAACGTTTTATCGGACCTTTCGTTTAGGCCTTTTGGAAGTCATCTTGGTTTGTGGAAATAAATAGTTGATTTTCGCCCTTACAAGGCAGATTGACTCACCCCACACGTAACAATATCTTAAAATTTTGACATAATAGTTTTAACATTTCGCTGATTGATGTGTCTATAATGTTTATAAAGAAAATACATAAGTTTACTTATATTTAACGAAGAGCCATTTAAGATGGTAGATACAGGCTGCTCTTGACCGGTCCTCTTGGAAGATTAGGGAAATCTTTGTCCAGCAATGAAGGTCCTACGACTGAGATGATGATGATTATGATTAAACAAATGAAAATAAGACCTAATTTATTAGACCTAGATCTAACAAAACGGTGCAAGAAATTTAATGTTTTGTTTTGAAAATTTGCCTGTACTTTAGTAAAAAAAACACTGTGCATATTAGAAGAGCGTATAAAAAGAGAAATTGGGGACGATTTTCCGTCGTGTAATGCCTGCAGCATTTTGCAGATTCAAAGTTGAACGAACTTGTAGAAGTTCCGGGCAGCGAGTTGGCCGTACGCGCAATGCGACGACCTCATTGGCGGCCGGCCGGTGTGTGTTCAAATGTCTTTCGCATACCCATTTCACGTTTTGGACAAGCACGATAATACTTTATTTGTTACCATCACCTATAACTAAAATTACTAAAAAAAAAAAAAATACGCAACCGGCTATAGTTTCAATACAACCCGAATTACTAAAATAATTTCAAAGCTATTGGGTAATGCAATGGAAAAGCGGTTATCTAGCGTTTGAGGCTGGATGAAAAACCACAGTGGGTTTTTTTCAAAAAAATGAAAACAGTAATATATGCACTTTACAATTAACTGTGCTAAACAAAATTATTATTCAACATTAAAAATATGATAGTCTTGAAGTTTGACGACTTCATTGAAGTCCAGTGACTTCAATGAACAACAATGCTGATAAACGTTAAAAAAATACAATTATTTATTAAATCGAAAATAGTATTTTAAAGAAAAAGTGAAAAAATTCATGAATTTTTGCAAAGTTTTTTCTATTTTTAAAAGAGTAAGATCCCATTTTTAGCATTAGATTTAAAACATTTACCGTAAAAGAGAGTATGTTTTTAAAATTAGAGTTATTATTATAAGATTAGAATACTATACAACAAAGTAATAATGTTTAAAATTGAAAATTAATGTAAATAAGCTCTGTCATAATGATAATGCAATGTTATTTTCGACTTATATAACTTAGAAGAGTTGTATAAAGTAATTTTCAATTTTAAAGAAATAATTGTCCCTAAAAAGAATAAGATTTTTTTATAAAAGACTCATTTTAGATAGGTACGTCAGTTATTGTCTAAGATCCGAAAAAAGATCGTTCTTCTGTTTACCAGACGAAAATTATATTTTATCAATTACTAGCTGACCCAGCAGACGTTGTCCTGCCCGAACCGGAAAATAATTTTCTAACCCGATTAATTGTGGCGCCACCTATCGGGTCCAATTTTATTTTCAAAACATTTGATAAAGTGACGCGACACTTCGCGACACTTAAATTATTTGAATTCTTATTAAAATTATTATTAAAATCGCGATTAAAAAATGGGGCTGGGGTTAGGAGGGTGAAAAATACTTTACGACCTATTCTCAGACCTACTGAATAAACACACAAAATTTCATAAAAATCGGTCCAGCCGTTTCGGAGCAGTTTTGTTACAAACAATGTGATACGAGAATTTTATATATTAGATTGTCTATGAGAAAATAAATCGCGATTGTGTTGTCTATTAAAATATGCTCATGGATATCCTTAATTTAAAAAAAAAACACTAGCTGCTCAGCTACGTCCTTCTCCATTATGCTTCTCCATCAGCGTTTCCTCTTCCCCTTCCCATGTCTTCTCAAAATTCATCAGCAATTCCTACTCCTCTTCCGATGAATTCTCAAAACCAATCACCTCTTGAGAGATTTTACGTCGACCCGATACCTAGTCAATCCCTCATTGTTACCTACTCAATCATCAATTACCCTTCCGATGACTTTTCCAATTCAATCAGCGATTTCTCCTCCACTTCCACCCTACGATGAATCCTTAATTCAGATCACTCTTCTGAGAGCAATTATCGATATAAGTAACGAAAATGAAAAATACTAAACGATAATGCGAGCAACACGGTTCAAAACGCGATGTGAATTAGATTTGTATGAATTTATGAATGTGATAATTACAATTAAAGTGACTAAATTGATAAGATTTTTTTTCACTTACATTTACATAATCCTTTAAATATTCGATGATTGAATCATAAACTTCAGGAATAATTTTCGATATTGTTTTAAAATGCGAAAGAGAAACTGAAACCTAGTACATGAATCTCATGTAGCTAAGAACCGTATTGTTAAAACTTTTAAAAGTTATTTTAAAAGTTACTTTTAATAAACGTAACTTTTCCTCTCACAGTTATGGCTTCACGTCAAATCGTATCATTCTTCTGTAGTTTGTTTTGCAATTGTGGACACAATATATCAAATTCTTCCCACATTAATGCCTCCAAAATTGTTCTCAGCCCCATCATCAATCAACTCTTGGTACAGTTGGTTTCCATAACAAAATCTGTTTTTGTATATTTTCTTGATCCAAAGATTTTCAACGGTATAAATCGGGTAAGACGAAAGAATCCGTAATGTGACATTTAGAACCACGTGGTACAATCCATCGCCAACTTTACAAGGCTATTTAACTACGCCATGGCCATTCTGATAACGGCGATTGGGATCAATATTTTTGTAAGAAAAATTTCGCAATATATTCTATATGTAATCTTTTTATCTTGATTCAATATCGTCTTCGTATAATTCTTTGTCTTCCCTTTTTTATAATTGTATTTAGAAGAATAGTATGTGTGGTGCCATGATGTCTTAACTCTCAATTTGAACAAATTGGCTCGGTCTTGTCGTGCACGGCAGCCTCGCAATGATAAATTCATCTGAGGCCTCGCGAGGCTGCTCGCTCTGTGTGGACCCGCCTATTGGGTATTTTCCTAATCATATAGCAGAGGCGTTTTGTTTGGACTAACCGCATTGATCGGAAGTTATATCTTCATTATAAATTATAAAGGATAAATTATTTCTAAACTAATGCATCCCGATGTGAATCGATATTAAATTTATACGGCGAATTCGTTTTTTTTTGTAGAAATAAAGATTTTGTTTCATTTTTTATTTAATTGTTGAATAAGTGGGATCATTTTCTTAATTTCTCTTGAGCTCTGATAAATGATAAATTTACAAATTAAAAAGCAAATAATTGATAAATTGCTTGGAATTGGTTAATAATATTGCGGTAGTATTGCTGGTAATTTCATATTATACTTACACACATTCGATTAGATAGAAATCGATAAAATCTATATTATATATAAGGAAATGGGCTCGGATATCCCTTACTCACCGAAATACAACAGCACACAGTCATGCTGTAATTTTACGGTGGTCTGCTGTAAGCGACGACGGCTACTGCCGCCAGATGAGTTACAACGACATGACTGCTTAAAGCAGTGTGCCTTGCCGATAATCACCCAGACCAGGAGGTAATTTTGAAAAGCTCATTTCCAAAATATGAGAATCGAAGCTGGGTCTCCTGATTCAGAGCGCTAAGGCTAGCACCTTAACCACTCGACCAATGGACTTCTCATTTGTAAATAAATAGCGATATCTAATTTAATGTGTTTTCGAAGAACTTGTATAACTTAAATGGATTTAAATGGAAAATTATAACTACAATGTCAGATATTACTTTACACAGCGGTCGTAATTAACATAGGCTGTGTATGCACTCCTCGAGGACGTCACTTTTAAACAAGAGCATTTTTTGTATGGCTCCCAAAGTTTATAACAAAATACCCAATGCATATAAAGAGTAAAGACCTTAATGTCAATTTATTTAAACGAAAAGTTAAAAAGCTACTATTAGATAAATGTAAATTATCTACTATTAGATAACTTTAAATGATTACTTAATTGATAAATAATACAAAATTCTCTTTTCTTTAACTAATTTATATTTACATGTATATAGTATTAAGAACATAGTTATTATTTATTTTAATTAACTTTAAGTATGTTATATCAATAACATAGACTTTATATTTGTACAGCGAGTTTTTTTCGGTTGATCATGTTTGGAGCAAGAAGAAAATGTCGTCTGGTATTTACCATACCCATGGTCATAACAAATAAAGATTATTATTATTACAATTATTAGAAATGTTACCTAAAGTAACAAAAATGTCGTTATTTCATGTTATTCAGCCGATGCGTTCCAAAAATATTTAATGAAGCAGCCAATGACAATCTCGAAGTTATTATATGCACGACTGTGCTTTTTCGTTTTGTAATTCAATGTAAATTACAATTTTGGATGCCGCCCAGAAATCTGAATAGCTAAGTTTATGCAAGCGATGCCATGTCATATTTAGGTCAATTTTGTTCCTTGTTTCATTGTTGTTTATGTTGTATACATTTTGCGCAGCATTCGCTGTTCTCTGATTGCAGCAGTCAGTCGCATGGCTGTTATTGCTGGACTGATAAGTCTCCTGGAATTTTTGTATTCAGTGTCCAGGAATGTCAGCAATTTAACTATCTATGCAATGCCATAAAGAAGTGGCCGCATATGTTCGCCGAATTTTCTTCAATGATAAAATACGTAGGTACTAGCTTTACAAGTTGGTAAAGCTTGTTGGTAAACATATTATAATAAAATCGTAAACGAGCCGTGTCAGTAAATTAAATATAAAAAAAAAACAATTTGCATACGTTGTACTAATTTATTAGTTTTTAGAATTTTTGTAGTTTTTGAGTTTATTCATTACAAACATACATACATACTAATCTTTTCTTTTTATAATATTAGTACAGATATATTATAGATATAGATAAGTTTTGAAAAAATGGAATTAAAAAGTTTTAATCATAATAATAAAAGAGTAAACATTCTGTCGAAGTCCTTGTTAATATCTAGTGATTCCTTTTTCTCATCAGCTACATAGGAACGCGATATTTTTCTATATAGTCAAATTCGTGTATAAACATGATGACAACTTCACTGATAACTTACCTATTTCTCAGTACTTGAATTTTTTTATTTTTAAATGAATTATAACTTTATTTTGATGCATTTTATAGATTACTAGCAAATCGCTCCCGGCTTCGTACGGTAGCAGTTTTGTTCTATAAATTATATGCACAAACCTTCCGCGTTTATCGCTCTTTTCAAAAAGTGAAAACTATATCAAAATCTGTTGAGTGATTTAGAAGAAGTTAGCGGAGAAACAAACAGAAATGGACAGCGAATTTATTTTATAACTAACTGAGCCCGCAACTTAGTACGCGTGGTATTCGGTACAGCGCGTAACTTTTTGTTTGTTAACCTGTTGAAATGAAACAAACACAAATGTTACGGGAAGTTTGCTAAAATACATCAGTGGAAACAGCATTTAAATCGGTTGAACCGTTCCTGAGATTAGCGTGCACAAACGCACAGACAGACAAAAATTCTAAAAACTATTTTTTTGACCTCAGTATAAAGTGTAAGTACAAATTGCTTTTTGAAAAAATATTTAATGTATAGATAAGGCTCGTTTCCGATTTTATTACATATATGTATCGCCTTAAATATCATTTATATAGTTTAGATCAGAGGTAAATTTTTATTCAGAGCTATATTGTAGCCGTTTGTAAGTTATGAGTTTACATGTTTTGAATTCCTATAGTTAGATATTTCGAATACAAAATACATAAAGCTCCTTTCAGTTAGAACATATATTTAAAATATTTTAAACACAATGATTAAATCCGTTTACAGTAAGTGCCTCCATATTTATATTGAATTGAAATTAAAATTAATTATCACAAATGGATTTAGGTCATAGCGGAGTATCTAAATTCGCATTTCGCTGAATAAAATATAATTGAATGTGAAACGGGTCACAGGGGACGGCTTGTGAAAATCATGTGAAAATAGAACCGACATTTTCCTCTTTATGTCTGGATGTACTTATCTTTATATTCTTATTATTAAACAGTCATTATGGAAACATCGATATAACAATGGTTATGCTAACAAACCAGCTGGGCCTGCAACTTTGTACGCGTGTTATTCGGAATAAAGCGTAACTTTTTTGTTTGTAAACAGATTGGAATCAAATATACAATACATGTCAGCAGAAGCTTGCTATAATACAGTGGAACTATATTAAAATCGGTTAAGCCGTTTCTGAGATTAGCGTGCACAAATGCATAGTAGGCAAAGAACGATTTAATTATATATGAAGATTCCCCAGCCTAAGCTGAACCCTACTTAATATGACTGATCATATAGATCTGAGGTCAACTTAAACTTAATCTTTCAAAATCACCTAAACTGACTGTTTTTAACTTTAAAAAGGAAAGGAAGCCTGTTAAAGAAGGAAGCCGACACCGAGACGTATTACCTATAGACCTCTAAAAGACATAAACTTAGCTGACTTTAACAAAGACCTTGACGCCACAGATTGGGACCAAATACTTTTACTTGATGACGTGAGTGACATGGTTCGACTACTTAATGAACTTTTACTTACACTTTTTGATAAACATGCACCTGAAAGGACAACAGTGGTGAAGGAGGCACCTAAACCGTGGCTAACAAGCAATGTAAAGCTTATGATGCGCCTCAGGAACAAAGCTTATGCCAAATATAAACGTTCAAACAGTGAGATTCATAAGCAATACTACTTGGATCTGAAACGTGTTGTGATCGAGGCCATTCATAATGAAAAGCGTGCCTTCTTCAAACACCACGTTAATGACGTTACTGACTCAAGGGCTCTTTGGAGGAACTTAAAGCGTACTATTCTCCCCGACTCACAGACACAAAATGACTTACCGACAAATTTTGATGATCCGGATTTAATAAACCACCACTTTCTTAATACACCTGGAAAATCGGAAGTGACAATATCTGATCTGACGCGTTATGAATTTGACAGATACGGTGACAATAAATTTACTCTTTCGCCCACGAATGTTAAGACAGTTACGAAGATTATTACCTCAATTAGAACAACCGCAAAGGGGCTCGACTTGATTGATATTGACATGATAATTATGACTCTTCCGAAAATTTCTGATATATTGACGTACATAATAAACAAAAGCATAGAGACTATGACGTTCCCAACTGACTGGAAAATAGCTCAAGTGATTCCGTTACCTAAAAAACCAAATCCGATAAATCTAACCGATCTTCGTCCCATTAGTATCCTTCCTTGTGCATCAAAGATATTAGAAAGGGTTGTGTGCGATCAGCTGTCGGAATACTTGGAGAGGAACGGCATCCTACCTGAAATGCAGTCGGGTTTTCGCAAAGGTCGTTCGACAGTTACTGCGTTACTAGATGTGGTCGATAACATTTTGCAGGCTCGGGATGCTGGTGAGAGTACTTTACTGGTACTTTTAGACTTCTCCAGGGCTTTCGACTGCATTAGCGTGCCCTTGCTGTTATCCAAGATGTCCTATTACGGGTTTGATGTCACTGCGTTGAGGTGGTTCGACAGTTACCTGTCCGGCCGCGCGCAGATGGTTGCGTTGCGTAGGATGGATGGAGTTACTCTGCGGTCCTGCTTTCGTCCTGTGACGAGGGGGGTTCCGCAGGGTTCAATCCTGGGTCCCCTGCTGTTTATATTGTATACCGCAGATATTGTTAACAGTATAGAGAGCAGCGGGTACCATCTGTACGCGGACGATCTTCAGCTCTACTTCTCCAGCTCGCCGTCGGACATGTCTACTGCAGTGGACAGCATCAATGCGGACCTCGATCGTGTTTACTCTTGGTCGGAGAGGAACTGTTTGGTTCTTAATCCGGGCAAGTCCAGATATGTGGTTTTTGGGTCTGAGCATCAAATCCGTAATAGTCTCGAAGCTCTGACCGAAAGTGATGTAGCCATCATGGGCGAACCAATAGAGCGGGTGATAGAAGCAAACAATCTCGGCCTCCTCATGGACGGCAAGTTACGCTTTGAGAACCACATTATTAAAGTTGTCAGCAACTGCTTCTATCGCCTTAAAGTTCTATATAATATACGTAATTACCTTAGTGTCGATTTGCGTGTCACACTTTGTGAGTCGCTTATATTATCTAGATTAAATTATTGTGATGTCGTGTATGATGGTTGCATTACTGGCCGCTCTAAGAGGTTGATACAACGAGTGCAAAACGCATGCACTCGTTTTTGCTTTCATATCCCTCCTCGTTCCCATGTCACTCCGTACTTGAGCGCCGCTGGCCTGCTGAACATGTCTGCACGCCGACGCCTCCATCTCGCTACTCTGCTGTTTGGGGTGATGCGGTATGAAACGCCGTCCTACCTATACAGGAAGATCCAATGGCCCAAACGCGTGCGCAGATTAAGGTCCACGGCTGTCGTGCCTGTTCACAGGACCGCGGCCTTCCGAGGAAGTTTCAGGTTTGCGGCGTCCAAGTGCTGGAATGATCTCCCTCCTCCTATCCAAGGAGCGCCTAGCAAGTATACCTTTAGACGAAAGCTAAGGGTTTATTTGTTGACGCTCCAAAATTCATAATTCATCCAGCATTTTTCACCGCATTAATACACCAACATTACATGTAAGTTTTAACGTTTACTGTAATTACCAAATTTATTATTGATTCCTTTAGAATTTCCTTATTATTTCCGCGCCTTTTCTCTGTCATTGAAGCAGTGCATTGTGTATAGATTGTATATGTATTTTGTTATAACTTTTTATATTATTTCTTGCCTATGTATTTTTCGATGTATTTACATGTCTACATGTATGTATGCATATATTTGTATGTTTTTATATATGTGTGTATGTGTGTGTATGTATATGTATAATTATGTATATAGTAATTTATAAAGTATGTTTGTATGGTGCTCAATGAGTCACATACGGTGCTGGCTGAAAATCAGCGCTGTAGGTGCTTGTCTAGCACCTCAGCACAATGCTGAGTCAGTATCCGATTCGCTGCCGCGAGGACACACACACGTTTTTTTTTTATTTTATTATTCTCTGTCCTGTTTTGTATATAATGTCCGTGTCTCGTGCAGTGAATAAAAGTCTTTCTTTCTTTCTTTCTTTCTTTCTTATATAAACTTTCAATCATCATCGTTTTACAGATGATAATATATACATAGTTAACTAAAGTTTCAGCCAATTCAACTGAAGAGTTATTTTATAGCATTTTTATGGAAAAAATGTTGGACCTTAATGTTGTTCTTTAAATTTACATAATTTTTTTGTAACTGAAGCTTGCTACAATACATTAGTGAAAATCGGTTAGGCCGTTTCAGAGATTCGCCTGCACAAACGCACAAATAAACAGACAAAAATTGTAAAAACTATCTATACATAAGTATATACACAATTACAACGTAAATCTTTAATGTACAGACACGATGATAGCGGTCACTTTAGATTGCATGCGTATCTGTCCATTGTTATTTCAATATTACTAATCCAAAGATGGCGCAGTGGGTAAACGCTTAAATATTTTTTTCCTTTTTAAGTGTTTGAGAAGCGGCAGAGAAACGCAAGAGTCGAATAGACACCTATCCTTAATAACCTAAAACTCCTGGCCGATTCCTCTATGAGAGCAAATCCGACTTGGATTAGGAGGTAAAAAAAAAACCACGGAGGTTAAGGCGGGAGCTACGCCCCGCCTTAACCTCCTAACCTAACCCTTCCAAGTCGGATTTGCTCTCACAGAGGAATCGGCCAGGAGTTTTAGGTTATTAAAAAAAAAAAACCACGGAGGTTAAGGCGGGAGCTACGCCCCGCCTTAACCTCCTAACCTAACCCTTCCAAGTCGGATTTGCTCTCATAGAAGTATCGAGCAGGAGAATTGTGAAAATCTTTTCATAATATGCCACTGACACTCAATACGTTGAGTATGGGTTCCATCTACTCCAACAAATGGATTTATCCACTATAATTATTAAACACTATATATTAAAAGTAGTCTATGTCAAAGAAACATAACCGAATGATAACACAGAGTACTAATACTAAGTGAATAAGCACTATTTATTACTCTATGTCTGATATAAATATTAATTTACAATATAAACAATGTCAGATATAGTTTTAAAATTCTTATAAAATTAATTGTGAATGAATTTCCTCACTATAAAAACTATATTTTTTAAAAACTAACATCAATTGCTAAGTAATCTTGCTTCCAAACACTTTATACGCCTTCTATACTACTGGTATGTACATAATAATTTACAATATAAACAAATTTAGGTTATGTTTTAAAATCTTTATAAAATTAATTGTGCATGAATTTGCTCGCCATAAAAACTATATATTTATAAAACTAACATACATTACTAACTAAATTAGCCCTGAAATACCCTAAAAGCCGAACACAGGATTCTAAAGATTTCCCGATTAATTTAACATGAGATAAATTTGATTACTTTTTGTTATCATTATTTTGATTGTTTTCCTATACTACTGGAAAGGCCCAAAAAGGCTGGTTCTCTCTTTAGAGAAGTCTCATTTGTCTTATGTCTATAAAAGGAAAAATTAGCTTGCTTGAGGAGTGTGCAGTTTTAACTTTTAAGTACATACAGGAATTCTTATTTTCTAAATCTCCAGCACAGAATTTTCTTTAAATTTTCTTTTAATTCTTCTTTAAATTTGAATTTACCGCGCTTCGTTTAGGTTTGAATTTGCCGCGTTATCATTGTAGGTATAACGCGGCAGTCGTGCCTACGAGATGTCACGACTGACAGTGGGGAGATAATGAGAGTGGGTAATAACTATTAATAACTAGCGACCCGCCCCCGGCTTCGCCCGGAGTGCAATTTTTATATATATATGAACATTCCCCGTATATCCCTCTTTCCATTAGTGAAAACCGAATTAAAATCGGTCTACCTTTTCACGCGTGGGGAAGAAATGGGGATTCATTATATATATATATATATATATATATATATATATATATATATATATATATATATATATATATTGCCTTCACAACACTACCCCTGTTCACGTTGGTCACTCAAAAAAATCATAAAAATATACCGTAATATGCATTGCTGTAATATATATTATAGCTACGTCTGTGTTTGTTTGTTTGTTCTAAAGATGATCTAATCTTATAAATTCTTTTTCTTAAGTTGCCACTTGTTTACGAAGATTTGCAACCATAAAGGCTATCTTAACCTTGGGGGAGCTGCTGCAAGGAATGCGGAGTGAGTGCTCATGCCAAACCATTCTCTAAAATTCTTATACTAGGATGTCTTTCCCCTGACTCTGCTACGTTTTCCCTGTAATTTTTCTTGCATCACCAGTTGAAAAACATGATATCTTTCGCCCCTCATTACGTGCTCGAAATATTTCAGCTTCCTCTCCTTAATCGCTCTTAGCGCATCCATTCTCTTTCTCATTCGACGCTATCTTATGAATAGAAAATTCTAGAAAAGTACTAGCAGAATATTATCCATAAAATAATTATTAATTAGCCGAATTTTTATATATCTAATTGAAATTTTTAGGAAAAGGTTCTAAAAATTTGAAGGGAATAATACATATAATAAATATTTCAAAACACGAACTAAGTATTTGTTTTTACGTATTCAAATAAAATTGAATTGTGGGTGAGTGGAACAGTAATCCAATTGTATCTAGAATTTGACATGGTTTATTGGGGCCAGTGGAAACGTGAACTGTACATTTTAATTCTGCGAGCCTATATATAGGTCCGTAATAAAAGAATGTTACTATGAGTGATAAATATTGTCTAATGCGAACATACGAGTACTTCATTATTCCAGTTAATTTTATAAATAAATTACAATTTCATGACTTATAAATATTTAAATATCATCGTAACGTCAATTAAAGTTCATTAGTTAAACAGCACTTAAATTATTGAATACTCGATTGGATTCTTATAATCTGTGTAGATATAAGTACCTATTGACAATATGTACTGTAACAGATAATTTCAGTATTGCGATTCGTTTTCTTATTGTTTTCTAACAAAAATCGTTTTGTGGATTAAGTGTCAAGACTCATCAGAACTGTATCAGATTGTATTGTCAAAGTTCCGACACGGATTTGAAGTGGGACATGTTTGGCAAGTGGGCCACGGGGACTGATGTAGCCGACTTATGTAACGCCAACTTATGAACACATACTTATATTAATTATAGTGTTAAAAATGGCTAGTGATGGTAGCGTTTAAATAATTCTTTACTATTATATTATCAAAGTGTTAATACAGTGATGATTTTACACTCTGATAATAGTTTTTTTTTTAAATAGAGCTTGACAGGCATGGTAAATATAGGGGTATTTCCATGCCTGTCACACATTGTACCTACTAATGGTAAATAGTATCGACGTCTATAAACAGGAGTTACAAGTACGGTGTAAACCCTAGTAGGATAAGACTCAGCAAAAGGTGAGGATGGATTCTATTACTATCCCATAATCACACATGAAAAAGTTTGTAGCTCGGTAGCTACAAACCCTTTCATGGTGTACCAAGAGAAGATGTGGAAATAAATATATAAACAACCCATTAACGGATGAATTGGAATAGCTCTGAAAAAAGCTGTTTATCAGTGTGGTTTCTATATTTATTTAACCACTATCGCTGGATTCACGGCGGAGGATGAATGGGAGCCAGTAGCAGCCGTCACAGCCAACGCTTACGAATTCCGATGCTATTGATTGGCTTCTTCGACGAGATGTTGTCTCCACGGCGGGCGTCGGCGGTGCAAAAGGGCAAGATATCTACACGGCCCATATTTATATTGTTGCATTGCTTCGGAGTGTGTGCGCGCGGATATCAATGACATAATGCGCATACCGCAATTTAACTATCTCAGGCAACAGGCATACGTTGTCGCATACGTAATACCTATGTGTATGCCATTGTAAATATTGTCTATAAGTAGGGTAATTTTAGAATAAATAACATTCATGTACATACTACCTACGGAGTATTATTAACGCCAAGATAATCACCAAAGGTTGATAGTTACTGCCGCCAGACGAGCCGTTTAAATCGTGACCGCGGAAAGCAATGCTTCCTGACATTACAGGTAGGCATAAATAGGTGAGTGCTAATTTTAAAGCAAACTGCAAAATATTTTACTTAGCTGGTTGTTTGTATTTTGCTCCACGACCAACGAGTTGATTCAGTATAGTGCGTTCAAACACTCGCTGCCGGCGCGACAATGAAACGTGTTGCAGTTGTGCACTCACTCGCACTTACAAATATTACGGCCTCACTTGCATCACGTGATTGCTTTAATTTATTTATTAACTTATTAACTACAGTAGTTACATCAAAGCATTACATTTAAACAAGACTTTGAAACCCTATTTGGATTTCTACGTATGATTGAGGTAAGGCAATGTTTTTTTCTGAAACAAAAATAATCAGTTTCTATTTTCACACTGAGAGACTAGACAATAAGGTTTTAAATTCACTCACAAAGCCATGTGACACGACGGGTCAAGGGTCAAGGATAAGAGTATAAATACAGATATGTGTCAATAGCTACTGCCTCTATCAAAGGGCGTATTAGTCAATTTATAGCTGGAAATGAACATGTTTCACATTATTTATTTAAAGAACAGCAGACACGCCGGTCAACTTGATGGTAAGTGGTTACCGTCGCCTAAGAAAACAAGAAAAACCAGCTACAATGCAAGAGCGTTGCAAATCCCGACACCTAGCAACTCTTTGGTACCGAAAAACAACAGATTTATTGATAATTCATTTTATTGTTTTTACATGATCTCTCAGGAATGGTACTTTTGTTCTGAATGATATCGAGATCCTTTTATGACAACGTGTATGGAAAACTTCATGGTGATCAATAAACTGATTTGGCGGTTTTGAACAAACGAAGTGCGTAGTAAAGCTACGCCGCTTCCTGTGATGTATGCTACGAAGTAGTTACAATACCTCGTAGCGGGGTTACTACTGATAAATTGAATCGAATCGAATAACGAAAAAATATATATAAATAAAGGATAGCAGAGTTTGGTCCATTTAATTTTAAAATTACACAAGGGAACAAGTTTCAACCTTTTTTATACAACTGTCAAAATTTTACTTGTTTCGGATTACAATTGCCTGTACTTCCATGCCTGACATAACTAGAAACTGAAAGTGAATTTATTGTAACAGGTCTATATTTATAGATACGGCGATACTTGAAAAAATAAGAAAATAACATTAAAAAATCGTTCAAACAATTTATATAAATTAAAAGCATAACGAATTTTAACATGGCATTAATTTCAAATTGTCCACTATTATAGAGTATTTGAAGCTTGAAGACACAGGTTTTATTTGGTTAATGACTCTTCTTTTGCCTGTGATGTTGAATCTTCTTTTTTGAGGAACCAACAAAAATATGCCATCATAGCTGGATCCCATCGTCCTTGTTATCTTATTTCTATTGTTCGTACATCCTGATGAAACCTTTCTCCTTGTTCATCACTCACTGCGCCAAGATTATCAGGAAAAAAGTCTAAATGAAAGTATAGGAAAAGGATTTTGAGAGACATTCTGCATCCTACGTTTTGGTACGACTGAAGCAGTTCATGTACTAAAAGTTGATATTTTTTTTTTAAATTTGATTACGTACAGTTTTTAACTATTCATAGGCTATATGAGATTTTTGGTCTAAAGGGATTTCTATTCAGCCAGTATGCAGTAAAAAGTTAACGTCTTATCTTATCGCCTAAATTGGCTTAATTAATTATACTTAGCATTATTTTACTCATTTTATTTATTGTTTAGCATTTATTTAAAACTTAATTTATTTAAAATTTATATAAATGTATCCTAATAAAAGTACAAAAATTAATAAATTAACACATAATAAATCAAACTAGTAAAAAATATAATTTCGTTTTTTATTTTATTTATTCCTTTAATTTCATTAATATGCGGTTGAAACTTGTGGATTTTCTAAATATTTTTTATATTGACTCCAGGTAGGAAAATGATTGTACAAACTAAATAGTTATTTAATACGCTTTCATAAGACGGTTTATTTTAGTGAACGTTTAAGTTAAGGTAACGCCTTAAGAAAGGCAGGAAAATTAAGAAGCATAAGCGTTCCAATTTTTTGGCCACGTGCTTTTAGAAACGACAGATGTCTGCTTCAGTTAATTATTGTGGGTAAGGTGGAAGTGAAGAGACACGCTGGGCGAAGGAGGAAGTCGTGGTTACGAAACATCTGGGAGTGGTCGAGCAACTATACTTACCAGTCGGTTCTTGATAGAGAGCGGTTCAGGGAGTTGGCACCCGACCTTCAGGACTGAAGAGGTACTGAGAGAGAGAGAAGCGTTCAAAACACTTATTCGTCCAATATTCGACAGAATTATTAAAATGTTCTTACGATGCAATCTCAGGCTTTTTTTAAATTACGCCCTCAATTCCCCAAAACAAGGCACCGTTCGGGCCGCAGCTGGCTCTGTCGACGTGCGCCGTTGGCCGCCCGCCCAACCGACAGCGTCGACCCAATTGCTGAGAGTTATGGCAAACCACTTAGCCGTACTTGCGCGACGCCATTTATAATTTAAACTCATTATTGCGCACAGTGAACAACCACAAGAAAGTAGGCTGAACACCAGTTCAAAATTGAAACTTTTTTCAAAATTCGACTAAAAAAAGATTATTTTTTTTATGTTGAGATCGGCAGACAGGCTGACGGTCCACTTGATGGTAGGTGGCTACCGTCATCTATAACACAAGCAACGCCACAGCTGCTGCAATTGCGCTGCCGACTACGGTCTTAAGGATTAGGAATTGGATAGAATGACTATGGCAGTTTCTTGACGATTTCTTTTGCATAGAATCAGTTTTACTTGAAGTATGTGTTTTATAATATAATAATTTTATAAAATAAACTCTCTCTGTATGTGACTTCGCTAACTTTTTCAAAACAACTCAATGGACTTTGATAAGGTTTTCACTAATAATAAATAATGTGTAATAACGAGTTTGAGTATATAATATAATTTACTGAAAAAAAAAAAAAAAAATAGCATCCCTGCGAAGCCAAGGGCAAGTTGCTAGTTATAAATAAATTCACCTCTATTCACCAGGATTTTGCAAGTGTTCGTTTCTAACCTTCTAGGAAACATTTATCGATATTACATTTTACATAAGAAGAGATGTAGCCTTTATTTGTGTGTTCTAAGGGCTGTACAATGGTGAGTTATTCCAATTAATTCCTATCCCGAGATTTTAAGTTGCTTATCCGAATCTTCATCCTTCCCTTCTGAGATTTTTCTGCCTAGCTACATTATAGATTTCTTCAAGAGTGTGTGAACAAATTCTTGCAATCTGTAACCTCTATGGCGTTGATTGTGTCTTTAGACGACGGTAACCAACTACCTTTATTTGGTTGATTCCCATTTCGGCACCATGGAATTTTTATACATATGATTGTCAGGTACAGTCATCACAATAATGAAAACACATATTTAGGCAATGAGTAAATTTACCTCATTATTTAGTATTTCAAAAGTTTATTAGTGGTTTAAATAAAATTCATATTTACTGATCAATAAATCAGTTTGTTCAGCGTAACAGTGTCAATGCACTTTTAGGACGAACTGATACAGTTTATTACTCGTTCACTACAGGTATGTACGTTAATTTTATTATTCTTAAAATACTACATTGATTAGAATTTTTATAATAATACACAACATCAGTCTTCAAAATAACCGAAATAACAAAATTACCGTATTTTAGTTACTTTACCTACGGGAAATAAATTTGTAGGAATTTTTTAATGATGTTTTTAATTCTTTCACCTATAGAAATCTACATTATCTGCGAGTAACATATAATAACCTTGTACTTTATTTAAAAAAAAATTGAGATCTACGAAAATTAAAATAATGTAACCCCAGGTAGCAAAAATTACCTTGTTAAAAGTCATTTTAATAAGAAACAAAAAAGTTACCTAGGCGAAAACCCGGGTAAAATCGAAAAGTGATGACATTTCTATCATGTTATTAATCCTTATCCAACTAAATAGTTTCATAATCAAGGTTCATTTTGTAAATGTAAATACCTCCTTAAATTATTGCTATCGAACCTTTCATTTAGATGTTACGACAGGTATAAAAAAAATGCTAAAATTAAAAAAAATGCGGTAGCCCTACGCTTAGTCTATTAGTTACCTACAAATTTTTTTACATTAGTTTTTGTTTATAAAATAATATATTCATTCTATAAAATAATATATTTATAAAACAATATATTTTAAGTCCACTCGGACGAAGTCGCGGGCATGGGCTTGTAATAATACAAAATGATTAAATTAAATAAATTTAGCCAACCAACCACTCAATGTAGTTGGAGGAGACAGACGCAGTAATTAGCTGCCGTTTGCTTTCATTGAAGGCCAGCGATCATCACGCGGTGACGTCACGACACCGCCTCCCCCTCCCCAAACCCAACACGTCCGAAACGCAGAAAGGTCGGACACGGAACAGTATACACAGATTAAAATAAACAAGTAGCCAGTGTTTATTAAGGATTGTGTTAAATCGATCTTAAATTTCACATTGCGAAAACGGCTTCAGCGTTCATGTAAATTACATATTCCGAATACTAAAACCACCATTTTTATTCGACCAACCCATTGGTCGAGTGATTCAAGAGCACCGAGTTCTATTCCCGGCAAGGTTAAATTTTCAAAAATAACGATATCAAAAATTTTGACGAGCTCTTTGGATGAGTAGTTAGATTGCTTGTCTACAACGGTCTGTTCTAGGGTTCCCGGGTTTGATTCCCGGCAGGTTCAACTTTGAAAATGAAATTTTAGCACTGGTCTGGATCTGGAAAGTAGCAGGGTACACTGCAGTCATTTGGGCAGCCCGTTTGGCGTCAGTAACCACCCCCTCACAAGAAAACTTCCCTAATCCTTAATCCCTAATCCTAATCCTAATCCCTAATCCTAATCCTTACGTACGGCTGGTTACCATCCTCACCTTGTCGATATCCCTCTAATTCGGACCAAGCGCTTTAAAACATCTTTCGTGATGCGCACTGCTAAGGATTGGAACTCCCTGCCGGCGTCTGTATTTCCGAGCTCATTTAACCCAAATCTTTTCAAGGTTCGAGTGAATAGGCATCTTCTGGGTGAGCTCGCTCCATCGTCGGCCTCATCCTTCCTACATGGATAGATGCTGGTCAAGAGCAAACCCATCTATAATAAAAAAAAAAAAAAAAAAAAATCCTGCTGTAGTCGGCAGCACACTTGCAGCACTTGTGGCATTGCTTGTGTTATAGGCGATAGCAGCCACCTACCATCAAGGGGACCGTCAACCTGTCCTCGACTTCAAAATAACAAAAAAAAAAATCAAAAATGTGCGCTACACTACAATAGGTTTAAGCATAAAGGATTGGGAAGGGATAGGGAAATGGGCTCTGGCATCCCTTACTTCACTCACCGAAACATAACAGCACACGTGCTGTTATTTCACGATGGTCTTCTGTAAGGGGGTGGTTACTGCCGCCAGATAGGCTGCCCAAATGACTGCGAAACTGATGACTGCGATCCAGACCAGAGACAAATTTGAAAAGTTCGTTTTTCAAAGTTGACCCTGCCGGGAATCGAACCTGGGAACCCTAGAACAGAGCGTTAAAGCAAGCACCCTAACCACTCATCCAATGGGCTCGTCAAAATCACGTGATTTGTATGAAGTCATTTTACTCAAACAAGGACTGACGAGAGACAAAAAATATATTACGAAATACAACAATAATAATTTTGTGAAGATAATTTCGATGTATATCTATATTAATAATTTCGTCAAGGGGTACGGTAGACTCGATTGAAACCTTACCTGAATAATAAAACATAAAAAAATAAAGATTTCGAGTCGACAACATATATACGCAAAATTCGGATTGACAAGTATTTTGTTAAATTCTAATGGTGCTGACCTGACAGACAAATCGCAGTCGCCATATTGGCCACTCTAGCGAAACGTCATTCACTGACACCTGTGACATCTTGGTTAATAAACGTTCTGTTTCATTCATACTAGCGCACATACGCATCGCCACTCAATAAATCGTCGCACCATTCATTTTAAAAACAAAGTGTCCATTACGAAGAACTGTGACTCATGTGACTGTGTAAAACGAAACGTCTTGCCGCAAACATTGAGCGAAATCTACGCCGCTTTGCCTTTAATATTCCTTGAGAACCGATAACTACGGAAATATCTACCTACATTTTGTACCTACATGTGTACACATTATGAGTCACATTACACCCGAGCGAAGCCGGGTTTTCATCTAGTATATATATATATTGTAAACATCATTTGTGTTCCTGTTGAACTTACGATATATTTAATATTGAAATTAACTAAATGCTTTATTTGGTTTGAGTAATATGACGTCATACAGACCACGTGACGATGTAAGGGTGTTTAGGCAACAAAATTTAAGTGAGATTTTTTTGTGTTTTGTTATACGGTTATTATTTATGCAAAATAAAAAAATATATTTTAAAATTTATCTATACATTAATAAATAAACAATTTGTACTTATGTCACCGAATTAAAAAAAAATAGAATTTTTGTTTTAGAATTTTTGTCTGTTTATCTGTGCATTTGTGCACGCTAATCTCAGTGTCACCTGTGGTTTCACTGATGTATTGTAACAAGCTTCCCGTGTTTGTTTCATTCCGATCGGTTAACAAACAAAAAAGTTTCCCGTTATATCGAATACCACGCGTATGAAGTTGCGGGTTCAGCTAGTCAATAATAAAGTTTAAGCACTTTAAACTTAATTATTAAAAAAATAGGCAAATACCCTATTTACGCGATACAGCCTGTGAAATATTTTCACATTAATAAAGCCTTTTAAAGTGTTTTGAAAGACAATTCGACAATGAGCAGCGTACAAATGAGAAATTGGCGTCGACCGATCAATTTGGCCGAAGGTCGGCCGGATAAAGGGAATTTGAAAGAAGCGTACAGCAATTCAGGCGACATCGTCGCCAATCGCACCGCGAATAGCTGCCGCATACCAAGGTCATCTCAAATGGGAATATCATGTAAAATTGTGTGTCTTTTAAACTATTTTTCGGTTTATTACGTTTTTTTGAAAACTACTTTTTGGAAATTTATCTTCACTTTCAGCACCCATAATACGGACGCCCTAAGTAAGGAAACCTTCTTGTGAATTTCTTAAAAAAATAGCGACCCGCTCCCTACTTCGTCCGCGCGGAATTTGAGATACTCTGTAGGCTGTAGCCCTGACTCGGTTGAGTAGTTTCAAAGATTACCTTATTTATACAAACTTTACCCGCTTATAATATTAGTATAGAAAAATATTTGTTTCAGAGATTTTTGAGTCTATTCACATAATAAAATCTTAACAAAAAAAATCATAATAACGCTATCACGCCTTAACTACTCAACCGACATGAAATTTTACACACATGTTATTAGGGATACATAAAGGACATAACATTTCATACGGTACCTAACAGGTAATTATCTAATAAAGATCTTTTACGTAATAAAGATCGATAGATCATCTAAAAAATATAAAAAATTCAACGCCTAACAGAAACATATGAGCGAACAACAAAGATTAAATGAATTATTGCTCATATATTTTCATCAGACGTTGATTCTTATATTTTTTAACGCTTTAGAAAAAGAGTCGCGGACGAAGTCGCGAGCAAAAGATATTAATATATAAATAATGGTCAATAATCATTATTACTAATTACCTATTAAATCTTATATTACTATTGTATTATTATAATTAGTAATCTTACTTAAAACATCTTTTTAATAAATGTCAGTCAATAATAATGCGTAGTTATAATAATAACAATAATATTTATCTGCGCCCGTTCCCGAAAATCATCATGCCATGCGCTACTGGGACTGTTCAATAATCATAGACAGAACTATTGTCGATGGACTGATATCGTGATTATTGACTGATCCCAACACCGGCCGATACTTTGACATCGCTGCCCTGCATGACGAAAATCTCGTAAAAGCCATGAAGGACAAACTAACCAAATACATAGACTTGGATCACGAGGTGACCGCCATGTGGGATGTCGATTCGACAATTATCGTCCCGATAGTCGTTTCCGCGAACGGTTTTATAGCGAAGCCTCGACCAACAAGAAGGCGGTACTTCTTGACACGGCACGTATCGTCAGGAGGTTCCTCACTCTGCAACCCTAACTACGTGTAACTTGGGCCTTGGCCCGTTACCAGGGGATAACAAAATTAAATGTTAAGTTAATTTTAATTAAGAATGAAAACGAATAAATGTACAATAAACACTACAAATTTTAATTATTATGATAATAATTGATTTTATTTTTATTTTTATTAAATTAAATAAGATCCAAAATTGTTAATTAATGAGTCACGCGAGCTTTTTATGGTGATGGGCAGCAAGCTGATTAATGGTGCAGTAGATGGGTTAAACGGACCTGCTGGGGAGCTGCAAATGCGATCTACCTACCCTCAAAGGTCAAAGGATGAGTTAAAAGTTGAGAGGATAAATTAATAGGCACAGAGCAGAGATATCTTATTCACGTACAGAAATACGACAGCGCACGTGCTTAGTAAGTAGTACGTAAGGTAGTTACGAAGTTATAGTTACGAAACAGTAAATACGGTCCAAAGTAGATTTGCCTGCAAACTGAAGGGTTTCAAATTGAATTCCCTCAACGGATTTCTCCGTATCGATTCCGATGTAAATGTTTAATCAAACATATGCATTACACAAATATGAAGTCTCACTCGATGTTTTGAGTATTTCTTAATAACTATATTTGAATTTCATAGTCGTTTCTCGCAATTTCTTACTAATTCCCTAATATGAGTATATTAAATGGGTATATTAATTGGACCGTTAGCCTGTCTGCCGATCTTAACATAAAAAAAACTGTCACTTTTGTGTTAACTAAGAAATTAACCGTATTTACTTTGAAAATATACTTTGAACTTTGAACGAATTTTTTAGGTTTCAGTTCCACCTTCCTTGTTCGAACTGCTAAGGAGTGGAACTCATTGCCTGCGTCTGTGTTCCCACAGAACTACAACCTCGGGGTCTTCAAAACTAGGGTAAATGGGCATTTACTAGGTAAGCGTGGTCCGCCTTCGGCCACATCTGCACCTCACATCAGGTGAGATAGTGGTCAAGCGCTACCTCGATTTCATAAAAAAAAAAAAAAAAAAAAATAATTACATTTTTTTTAGACCAGAGGTGCTCAAACTTTGGAGTTAAAAGTGATCCGCTGTTTTTATATTTTTCAAAGTAGTTATTATGAAAACTGTGTGTATCTTAAATATTTTGATGTGTATGATATCATCAGATCTACTATTGTAGAATAGTTTCAGAGAAAAAAATATGAATTTAATAGACAGTTTACGACTGTGGTATGCAAAACTATGATAAAAATTGGATTTAAAAAAAAATATTAAAATCTCTATTACTCAAAATTCCGTGCAAACAAAACAAAAATTAAAGCAGTGTGTATGGGTGCTTTATCTTGTTTAGTTTATTAAAAAATAAAATTCTAATAATAATATTAATTATTAAAATGGAAAAAAGTAAATTTTTATTCATGAAGAAGGTTTAAATATTTCATTAGAGGCAATTCTAGAGACATAAATAAATAAAACAAGTACGTACAAGGTTATCCATTAATGATGGGACACCCTATATATGTATATAGCAATAAAAAAAAACGATTGTTATAAAAAATGTTTGTTTAGTTAAAAAATAAATTCGTTATGGAAATACTTTAAACACGCTATATTTCTTCAAAATGATTTAGTGGTTTTTGTCACAGTGTTATTTTGTCACTAAGCTTAACTTCTTGTAATATAAGAATTAGTTGTTATAATATTACTTTTTTTGCTCATTATAACTTATGACGGCGAGGGACAATTTTCTGCAGAGGGTGGAGAGACCATTCACAAAACTGGTGAGAAGTTGGCGCCCATCCCAGACTAAGGAGGTAGGGGGACAGTTACATCATATCAGTTATGCATAGACGTTGATTTACGTTGAAAAATTTCTATTTGCATTGCTAAACCAAGTTATGTATGTTTCTTTTAAAGATCGCTAAACGTGTGGAGTTTTCACTTGATGGTAGGTTGATGCGTCACCTATTAATATAAGCAATGAGTAATATTGCGCTGACTACTTTGTTGCGACAAGGATTAAAGAGAGGATATGGGATAGGCTATGGCATATCATACCTCACTTATTGTAACGTAGTATATTTATATTTATAGTTTCTTTTATATATTTAGCCATTTATTTATATTTACGTTGTATATTTTATTCATTTCATTACCTATTCAACCTTTTTTTTTGTTTATTTGTTCTATTTCTTTATTTTCTTAAACTAGTTTTCTTTTTTTTACACATTTAAATCTCGACATTGTCATTACGTTTTTTTGTTTTTTCGATTTTCTGTCGGGACGGACATTGGTCTCTGAGAGCTGATGAACCGGCCTCATATTTTTATTTTTGAAAGTTATTCTTTATGTTATAATTAATCCTATTGTTTTATATTATAAACAATAAATATAATAAGCCCCGTTTCTTTCCTTCGGTATTTAATTTTATTAATACGTCATCTTATTTATGTTTTAATATTTTTGTCTTTAATGTGCTAAATTATTGTATTTGTTCATTTAGTGTTATAATCGAAATCCTTGATGTCTGGTTTTCTCATTTTAAGAATAAGAGTATCGATGTTTTTATTTATCTAACTTTGCCTGACCAAGTAAATTAATATTATAATTATTGTCTCTGTAAATGGTCAGGCGATTGTTCCTTATGGTTTTGTTTGTGGTTTTTTCTTACTTTACCTGATTGTTCCAGGGAGCAAATTTATGATTACCATATTTGCGTTTTGTGAATTACAATATTGCTCTATTAATTGGAAGCAGCTTGCGGTGAAGATCTTCGCAACCATTACATATTACTTCAGAACCCTAACGGAACTTAATAATTGCATATTTGGACTTTTGCGACCTTCCTGATCATAAGTTAAGTGTAATGGTGTTTTCTTATTGATTTCTGTATTTTCCGTATTTTCTTCTGTATTAATTCTATATTTTCTTCTGTATTTTTCTATGTTAATTCTTGAAAGTTATAATGTTCATAAACTAGGGGTTTTTGCCTTCGCCCTCTAGAGTCTCATTTAATTAATTCTTTATATATATATATTCCCTACCTATTTTTTTTTGTGTGTTATTAAATTTTAATTATTATCAAATTTGTGTTTAATTTAGTAGGTAAACACTGGCGCCCAATCTATATTTTCTTTTGTTCAATTGCTAACACTTCCCATGTTTAGCTGGGCTGGGAAGGAGTTACATTATTGACACACAAATGTCATGAATGTGCTGTTATGACTGCGAAATTCATTGTATGTACTCTGCACGGCCTGTATTAGCCTCAGTAGTTTGGTTATTAGTCCGGTGATCGGACTGATGAGACTTTTTCTATCATTACTTCGGCAGCAAGAGTCCGACTATTGAGCCCCTCACATAATTGCTTCAGTTGCCGACGTAAAATAAATACATTTCCTTATAAACTTATGTCTTATGTCTAGCAGTTAAGGGTATTTGAATAAAATTAATTTCAATTTGTAAAACATTAATTAGGCTTGGAATAATTTCAATTTGTTTCTATATCAGACAGTAACCTCTTCCCAGGAGTGAGTTCCCACTGCTGGGAAGAAGGTTCTCCCTAGCGTGTAGAGGTTGGATTGTAGATTACCACGTTTCTCGACTGTGGGTTGTTAGACAGTTTTGTTAGAAATGTTATGATATTTTCGGAATATATTACTCACAATTTTAAGTAATATTTAAATATAAAGTTTGGCAGTTAGGCTGCCGGCCCACTTGATGGTAGGTGGCACCGCCGTTTGAGCACCACAAGGAGCCCCAAGAGGAAGTCGCCACTTGCCAATCTTGACATGTGAGATAAGGAATAACCACCACATACCTTTCTACCATCAAGTGGTAGAAAGGGGAAGTGGGTAGAACGTAAGCCTGTTTGAGACCTTTACATAAAAATATTAAAGATGTATAATAAACTATTATTTGCGCCTGCTAAGAGTTATTAAATAGGTATATCTGATTATGAAAATGGAAATTGGATAGAAGCTTAATTTTGTTGGTTTAATTTATAAAATGACTAGCGAACCGCCCTCAACCAGTTGAAATTTTGAATAAACCTTTTTTAGCGAAAATCTCTATATATAAAAATGAATCCCTATTTCCCTTGGTCAAGACATCACGCGTGAACGGGTAGACCGATTTTAATTCGGTTTTCACTAATGGAAACAGGGAAAAACGGGGAATGTTTATATATTGCACCCCGGGCGAAGCCGGGGACGGGTCGCTAGTATAAAATAAAATAAACCTATATTCCAAATTTCAGCTTTCTAGATTTTGTTGTTTTCGCTGTGCGTTGATAGTCAATCAGGACTAACGATTTGTGGACGTACATGATAAAGATAATAAAAACCACATATTATTTACATTGATTTATGTACAAATTATTTACAGACAATCGACCAGAAAATATATACATGTATCAAGCTGCTAATAACAGGAAATTCACCACTCTCGGTGTCCGCGACGATTCTCCGAATTACACCAAAAGATCCCGAGCGTTTTCGACTCGAAGATCGCCACTAAATTATTATACATATCCTAACTAATATCATAAATACGAAATGAATTTATCTGTTTTTCTGACACGCTTTCATGAATTTTCGCATCATGAATCATCATGAAATTTCGCGTATACCTTGTCAGAAATACAGAAAAGGACATATATATTTAGGGTAGCTTTTATCCAGAAAAAAAGTAGGTACCGTTCCCGAGGGATCATCTAAAAATTAAAATTAAAACATTAACGCCCGATAAAAATATATGAGCAATTAAGATTGAATTAATGTTTTAACATCAAGAAAAGGATGCGCGGACGAAGTCGCAGCCAAAACTAGTGGGAAAACGGGACAAGTGCGAGTTGAACTCACGTGAAGAGGGTTCCGTACGATGTTACCTATCCGCACAATATTGAGTGATTTACCATGTTATTTTAAAATCTTAACTTGTTATAGGTTTTCCTATAATCTGTAAGTAGAAAACTAATTTTTGTATTTTTTTCAAAATTTTAGGTTCAGTAGTTTCGGAGAAAGGGGGGGGGGGGGAATGGTCAATTTTTGTCTATTTTCTTGAATAACTTGGAAATTATTTATTTTAAAATTACAAAAACATACACTTTAGATCTTCACAACAAGACCTTCCATTTGATATGTCACACGATGCAGTTTTCAAAATTTTTTTTTTTAATTTTCCACCTTCCCCCCAAAAATGACCTCCCGTATACAGATTTCATCTATTCACGTCACACCTCTGCATTTGGGTCACAGAAATTGATATGTGTACCAAATTTCAACTTAATCGGTCTAGTAGATTCCGAGATAATTGACCGTGCCCGACGGACAGACGGACACACGAGTGATCCTATAAGGTTTCCGTTTTTTTATTCGAACGTACGCGGAACCCTAAAAATGAATGTTTGTTCTTCAACTCCATGAAATTAGCATATACGTAAGGCAAGCGACTTTCCTGTATTGATTAATAATTGATTGGAGTTGGATTTGAAATAATTATCAGTTATCAGTATAAAAGTTCAAGTAAAAAAATGTACAACTAATGAAATAGTAGTTAGTTAACTGTAAGAGATTTCACATCAAGAAGAAAAATATAGCTAAATAACTAACCTTTATCATACTGGTCGTGCAGCTCGCTGGCTATACTTCGACACAGTCATAGTGGTCTGCTGCTGCGTCGATCCATTCTACGGTTCATTTCGAACAGCGCAATGCTATTGGTTAGTTCAAGAAACACTCGCGGCTATTTCACCAATCACGTTTTAGAGTTCCCTTTTCAATTTCATTTCACTAGAATTTATAAATTCACCAATTATTCGGAGGACCGTTACCTGGAAAAGATACAAATAAGATTAAAACATCATCCGTCTTACTACAAAAACATTAAACACACTTTAAACAGGCTTTGTACACGTGGTTAAATAAAACTTTACTACAAAAGAGTGTCTAGGCATTGTTTAGGGTTAGACAATGCTTGAGCATTATTTAAATTTAAATACCGCCAGATGCTTGATTAACGAGTGTCTATCTAGTTAGCGGCTTCTCCTTGGACGTGCTGTCAAATTTGTAATCGTTCTGCGTAATATCATAGATAAAATACTACTTAACCAGTATAGATGGTCACTCACGTACATTGAATTCGTACCCTATCCAATTTCGCTTATATCTAGATACCGCCTGTGTAGTTTGTCGCTTATTTGTTGTCATTAAAAATCCGCTAGAGTCGCTGCAGTCGACCATTCAGTCAATTCTCATATACAAGAGATGGCACTACTAAAATTTATTTAAAATATAAAAGAAGTGGGCATGAACAACGATAAAAGGGTGAACGGTATAGGTTCTGTTCTAAAAAATAGGGCAATAATAAGGAACTAAAACGTTAATTACTGCCGATTATATCCTATAATAGAAAAACGTCTTGTCAATCGATAAAATATTATTAATTATGTTTTTTGTTATTTGTATTCATAATCTTTACATACTTCGATATAATTTTGCTTAGGTACGTATGTTTGTGTTCAGAAAGCTGAAAAACTGGGTGATGGATTAACTTAATTTTTTGCAAAACGATGCATTTTATCACAAGAGTGTTTATATATACTTTCTATTCCGAAGATTCAGCGGAAACGAAAATAAAAATGAGCTTACAGCAAAACGTGGCCAGGTTCAGTTAGTTATAACATAGATAAAAATTAACTAGTTTTTGTCGATTGTGTTACGAAGAAAAAAATGATAACTCACACATTTTAATTTGTTATTTTTGTACTATGGTCATTATGCATTATAATTGTAAAACAAATTAATAACATAATGTTTTCTGATATAATAATATTAAATATCTAAATATAATTTTTCTATCATTTTGATTAAAATATGCATTAAATGGAACAATATCATATATAAAAGTACTCCCAGCAACGTCGCCCTCTAGTTATTACCACGATAATAAGGAACTATAACTGCGTGATTGAATTTGTTGGTTATAATTTTTAACAAAATACACATTAATGTTAAATTCGAGACTATTAGTGACATCTAGGGAGTGCAAATCCCAATATGAAATTGGCTTCAGATCGTTATATGGAGGTTGACCATCTATACTGGTTAAGTAGTATTTTATCTATGGTAATATTAAAGATTTCTTTTGATTTTTGAAATGACTATGGATATTTTAAATTTAATTGATTACGTCGACATGGAGGATATGGATTATTTATAAGGATACCTAATTTTCGAGATAGGATACATCGCGAGCGAATTAATCCATTCGAATATTACGATGACGCAACGCCGCGCTCACGTTATCTATAATAATAATAATTGGAATTTATGAAAATAAGAATACGAAAATAAGATAACAAATCCAACTTGACATTTGACAATTACGCCCGTGTCAGTTACGTTCCATTAAGCGCAATGTTTTTTGATATAACAAAATTTTATAAACGGTCTAACGTATTTGTTGTAATTTATGCCTTATTCCAATTTGATAATTTACTTATATCATTACTATAGTCCGTAATAATAGCTTGTGAAAACCAAAATCTGCGTAAAATGAAAACGACATGTATTCAGGGCGAGTGACTGAATGAATGTTTGCCAGGGTTGCCATAATGCAATATCATTCTCGTACTTTAACACTATCTACAAAAACAAGCGCTAAACAAGGTTTTGTGGTAGGGACATTTTAAACGCTCGCTAAACAATTTTTAAATAATTATACATTGGTAAGCACGTGTTTAAACAATGCTTATTTATTTTTTTGTAGTAAGACGGCATCTATTTATCTATACAAATAATAAAATAGTAAACGAGCCGTGTCTGTACATTAAATATTAAAAAAAACAATTTATACACGACGTAGGTACTTATGTTACCGAAATCAAAAAAATGTTATTATAATTATTGTCTGCTTGTCTGTGCGTTTATGCGCGTTTATCTCAGAAACGGCTTAACCGATTTGAATGCGGTCTGTTATAGCAACCTTCTCGTAAAATTTAGTATTTGTTTCATTCCAATCGGTTTACAAACAAAAAAGTTATGTAAATTTAAAGAATCACGTCCAACATTTTTTCGATAAAAATGTAATAAAATAACTCTTCAGTTGACTAAAACTTTGGTTAACTATATATTATCATCTGTAAAACGATGATGATTGAAAGTTCATATAAAGTTAAAAAAGGACGGGTTGGGTGATTTTGATGTTTGAAATTGACTTCAGATCTATATGATCAATCATATTAAGTAGGGTTCAGCTTACGCTGGTGCCCATTTATAATAAAATCATTGCTTATTATGCTTTTGTGTACGCTAATCTCAGAAACGGCTTAACCGATTTTCATGTGGTTTCCACTGATGTATTGTAACAAGCTTCCGGTAATATTTAGTATATTACATTGCAATCTGTTTACAAATAAAATACTACGCGTTATTCTGAATACTACGCGTACGAAGTCGTGGGCACAGCTAGTTATTAATATAATTTCGGAAGACTTTTTCACGCCTTAACTACTCAACCGATAATCATGAAACTTTGCATAGACGTTGGATACAGAAAAGAGCGTACTTTTTATCGGTAATAAAGTACTGTTCCCGAGGGATTCTATAAAAATAAAAATTAAAAATTCAACTCCTGACAAAAATATATGAACAATAAAGATTGAATAAACGGTTTAAAGCCTAATATGAAAAGTACTCTATTTCTTTAAGAATAATAATAATAATAATCTTTATTAGCAAGAGAAAGAACACATACCTAAGCCAATTAGATTATGCAATAAATTTATTGTTTTTATGCAATTCATAAGATAAACTGTATAAAATGACATATAAGAAATAAAATAAAAGTGACAAGACACATTATGTATCGCAGACATAAATTGTGCAATCCTTCTGACTTCTTACAAAAGATTAAAATTAAAAAGATTACTGATAGTTTAAAATGAATTTAATGAGATTACTATATAAAATAAAATATAATAAATAAAATAAAAGCCATATTATGTATCACAGACATAAATTGTGTAATCCTTCTGACTGCAGCAACCGCCATCTTACAAAAGATTAAAATTAAAAAGCTTACTGATAATTAAAAATGAATTTAACGAGATTACTGTATAAAATAAAATATAAAAAATAAAATAAAAGTGGCGGGGCACATTATATGTATCGCAGACATAAATTGTGCAATCCTTCTGACTGCAGCAACAGCCTTCTTACAAAAAAATATAGTGAAACAACCGCAAGGTGCTTTTGTGTTTTGGTAAGTAAGTAAGGGATGTTAGAGCCCATTTCCATATCTCCTATCCTTATCCTACTGAGGTCGGCAGAGCACTTGCAACAGAAGCTTTGTTTATGTTAATAGCTGACCTTAGCCAACCACCATCAAGTAAACCAGCAACCAGCATTGATATGTAAGTTGACATCTCTTAGGTACTTACAACATTGAAGAATTAATTTTCACAAATGCTTGTTGGCGTTACAAACATCAAAGATCTTTTGAAGCTCTATTTTTGTTATCTTAAAGTCTTTAGACATGCTGATGGTCTTCCTGATGATAGGTGGCTACCGTCGCCTATAACACAGGTGCTACGAGTACGGTCCCAATCATAATAGGATTAAAGAGTAAGAGATTAGGGTGGGATAAGGAAATGGGCTCTGGCATCCCTTACTCACTTACCGAAACATAACAACACACATGCTTTTATTTCACGGTGGTCTTCCCTAAAGTGGTTACTACCGCCAGACGGGCTGTCCAAATGACTAAAGTGAGTGAGTAAAGGATGCCAGAGCCCATTTCCCTAACCCTTCCCAATCCCTCATCCTTGATGTAGTCGGCAGCGCATTTGCTGAACCTGTAGCGTTGCTTGTGTTATAGGCGACGGTAGCCAACTACCATCAAGTGCACCGTCAACCTATCTGCCGACCTTAACATAAAAAATATATAGATATATATTTAAAATGGGTCCAACACTATGCCACGCTTTGCCTGTATCACGAGAGCCATTCCTCATCTTACGATTTATTTATTTATAACTAAAAATAAATATAACATTTAATATTTAAAAACTTAATAATGATAATTAAGGTAAATATTAATAAAAAAATAGCGTGTGTATATACCTATGCATTTGTGTGTCTACAATATACCTACGAAGCAGAGTAAATCGGTTTGAAGTTTTTCCATTTAAGTGGAAAAACTGCTATAAATAAATATCCTAGTTTATAAATAAAGCCATTCTCTTTGGATGTTTGCGCCAGGAACTATGACGTAAACATATGTTACCCCCGCAGATTGAATAGCGATCTAAAAATAATAGTTGACTTTAGGTATGCGTCCGTGCCCCCTTATTGGACGATAGGAGAGCCATCAAACAGACATTAGCAACGAACGCCTACGTACAAGTCATTCAATGTTTCGATCGCAACACACACACACTCAAACACATACACAACTCGCTAAAGCCAGAACAGAACGCATCCGCCCATCGCCTACTACTAACGCGAAGGAGAATTTAAAAAAAAAAAAATTACTGCTAAAAACGATTTTACTCCATAAAAACCCGCCACTAAATCACCAGTTAAATTCTCGCATGGTTATCCACCATCTTTATTTCATTCACAAAAGTCCACAGGCGTATCGTATATTTTTCTACAGTTCTACCGTTTCCGAGGGCTTTGAGAACACATAAATAAGATGTATGTACCTTAATTTGGTTTCGCTGATCGTTTTTGGGTTTGTTTCGTGATAGATTACACGATATTGGCTAGTTTTTTTGCTGGCAATACGGTGTGTCGTTTGTCACGATGCATGACGTCATTGCGTCGCAGCGTTCTAGGGGCAACTGAAGAATGGCTGTGGTGGTTGGACTGCGGAAGGTTGACGGCGCATGCGTGGTCACTGCCCGCCAAAAACACCTACGCGCATGTTATGTGACGAGAGCTACGAAACTTGAAGATATTGCTTTCGTATTAAAAATAAATATATATATACATATAAAAAAATATTTTTTGTCCCCGCATTTGACCGCGTTGAAAAATAAAAAATATATAACGCCTGATAAAATATATGAGCTTTAATTTATTCAATTATAGCTGTTATAGTTTTGCCAGCTGTTGGATCCTTACGTGACAGTACTTTTTTTCTGAATGAAAGGCATCCTTTTCTGTATCCCTGTAACACACATTAAAAAATTTCATGACGACCACTTGATGGTAGGTTGGCTACCGCCGCCTATAACACAAGCAACGCCAAAGCTTCTGCAAGTATGCTGCCGCCTACAGTAGGATTAAGGATAAGGGATTAGGACTCACTCACCGAAACACAACAGCACACGTGCTGTTATTTCAAAGTGGTTTTCTGTAAGGGGGTGGTTACTGCCGCCAGACGGGCTGCCCAAATAACTGCGAAACGCAGTGTGCCCTGCCACTGTATTAGTATGCATAGAACAATAATGTCTGAAAAAGAAGTGTATAGAAATGCTTTTATAAACTGTGCGTATTAAAATAATTGTTTTCTATTTTTGTCGCCCGCCCTAACTTTCAAGTCGCTTCGTAGGGCGGTGCTCATTGGTATACGCAATGTTACGAGCCACGTCTATTATTAGTTATTTTGTTGTTTTTCCCCCTACTTAAAACAAATGGTATTGTTTTCATATCGGATAACTTCTTAAGTTGAAGCGAAACACGGAAATAAGTTTCTGATTGATAGATTTCTCTAGACGTTCTATATTAAACAATCTAATTATAACTTCTTGGGCGTATTTTATTTTGTGATAAACATTTCTCCCAGTAATGTTTACACTTGTTACAAAACGTGTCTCTAATTTGTAAGTATTTTCGTTTAATCCCTCATAATAACACAGGATTTACTGCTCCGAATTACAATTCATTAATTGGTATAAAATTAATGTTTAATTAATCCCGTATTCCGTATACGGCATAATTTAGTCATCTGTTCATGTTTCAGGAAGTATATTGTATTTTGCGGAAGTTAATAGGCTAATTTAAGATATAGGGGATCACTGTAGTGCTATGCATACATAGGTTGCATAGTGGTAATAGTACAAGTAAGCTAGGAGATAAGATAATAGCACGTTTTTTGTGCTTTAATAAGTAAGGGATAGCAAAACACACTTCCTTATCCCTTCCTAATCGCTTATCCTTAGTTCTAAAGGTTGGTATCGTACTTGGAGCACCTGTGGCGTTGCTTGTGTTTCAATAGGCGACTGTGGCCATCTACCAAGTGAAACGTCAGCCTCTCTCTCGATCTTAACATAAAAAAATATTAATATGTAATCTAAATCACACTATATGGTATATTTAATAAAATTACAATTACAAATTGCTGTGTATCTAAACGTCGTCAAGTTTTGGATAAATAAGAATTTTTAATTAGGGAAATCTTTTTTTGGTCTAAGACTTTTGATGACAATATATAGACAGAGATAAGATAGGAGTAATACGAGTTCTATAACATGGTACAATCCAAGAATCCGATTCAAAAGACAAAGACAACTTTACATTCCTTATTATAATAACAGTAAATTAATAAGAGTGTAACTAGAAAATTAATCGAATGACAAAAGTCAAGTTTTCAAATGTACGTAATCCTAAACAGTTCCAATAAAATAAAAGCAAAATTATTTCATTAAATTATATAGGTAGGTACCTACTATTTACAAGCCATCTTTATAACTAAAATTTAATATTTGTATGTTTGTACTCTGTAGTTTCTTAAACCCGGAAAGATTCCGGAATACATTTTTTTTTCAGGAAACCGAAAAAAAAAACGCGAAAAAGTAATGATATACTTACATAAATTATAACCAAATAATATGAGAGGCATCCATAACATTGATATTTTGTTTGTGTGTGTTGAATGCACACACAAAGTCAAACACAAAGCACACATAATATATATATGTCATTTTTAGTTATTTCATTATTATGATTGTTCATGGGCTCTGGCATCCCTTACTCACTCACCGAAACACAACAGCACGTATATGCTGTTATTTCACGGTGGTCTTCTGTAAGGGGGTGGTCACTGCCGCCAGCACCTGTAGCGTTGCTTGTGTTATAGGCGACGGTAGCCACCTACCATCAAGTGGACCGTCAGCCTGTCTGTCGACATAACATAAAAAAAAAATGATTGTTCATTGCAAGTAGTTTATAAATCTATTAGTAATATTTAATTTATTTATTAATAATTGACGGATTTCTTTTTAATGTTACTTTTACACATTTATCTATATGGTATATCTAAATTCTTCCTGGTTGAAGCACTCTTAGCATAGTGGTCGTGGTCATCGTCAATTCTGAGTGCTATTTCTCCTTCTTTGCCACCTTCCTGGCATATTATAAAATATAGTTTATATCTATACATATAATAAAAAAATTAAGTATTTCATATTTATTTATTTATTTATTTTAAAATTTACAGATAGTTTACACATATGAATAGTTTTTCGGTGACCTATACACTAAGCATAGCTTGTATTGTAAAGGCCAGAATTTAATAAGATATAAAATTTTAGAATTAAAAATAGTCATTAAAAGAAAAGGAGATTTGGGTGTCTGTCTATGTGTCTGTATGTGTGTGTGTGTGTGTGTGTGTGTGTGTGTGTGTGTGTGTGTATGCGTGTGTCACTCTTCGCTTCTGTTTGCTTCTCCGCTAACTTCTTTTAAACAATCCGACAGATTTTGATATGATTTTAATGGAAAGAGCGATCAATATACGAGGAAGATTTCTGTATATAATTTGTGGACAATATTGCGTCCGTGCAAAGCCGGCAGCAAGTCGCTTGTCCATTTATAGGTTTCATTTTTACTGGAAGCACGCAGGAACGAAGAAATCACAATGCACTTCTGATTCCTGAGGATATAAGATTCACAAAAAATCTCAGTAATATTATATTACTAGTGACCCGCCCCCAGCTTCGCTCGGGGTGCAATTTTCATATATATAAACATTTCCCGTTTATCCCTCTTTCTATTTAGTGAAAACCGAATTAAAATCGGTCTACCCGTTCACGCGCGATGCCGTGACCAAGGGAAATAGGGATTCATTTTTATATAATAGAAAGATAAATGTGAAAGTAACTCAGTCTGTTTGTTACCTTTTCACGCCTTAACTACTCAACCGTTCGTCATAAAATTTGACAAACCCATTGGCAGGGATACAGAAATACCTTTCATCCAGAAAAAATGTACTGATCCCGAGGAATCATATAAAAATAAAAATCCAACGCCTGGAAATACTATAATAGCATAGAGATTGAATAAAATATTGGTAATTATCAGGTGTTTCAACGCGGACGAAGTCGCGAACATCAGCAGCTAAAGAATAACTCTCAGTTTTGTTACGTGGGTGTTTGTGATGTAATATCTGCCTCAGCTATGCCGAAGGCGTATACGTAGACGCTCTGGCGTCGCTGTGGCTAGAATTGGCTTTACTACTGTAGCCAAAAAAAGCCATCTAGACAATTTATCTAGAATCTCGACACGCGGCTACAAATCATTTTCTCCTTATAATACTGCCTTTTGCAGTTACGCAATGTGTCTGGTACAGTATTTTTCATGGTATTTAAAGGCTGATGGTTCTTTTGATGGAATGTAGCTTTGTTAGTTGTAACACTAGGGGTAAAGGACAAGTTGAGAGTGAGGGAAATGGGCACTCGCATTCCTTTCACGCACTGAAACACATCAATACAAGAAAAAAATTCAAGTTTCTAGCAATTGCAACTGGTTTCAATGACGTAGCTCGTAGAACCGCTAACCGCCCGCCGCGCCGCCGCGCCGTAGCGGTAGAAGGAATCTCGCACCGGGCCGTGCCCCGTCCGGGACCAGTGGCTCTAGCATGAGTTTACGATACTACACTCGCTAGCGAAAGCGTAAAACATTTATATGGAAAATTGATAATTTGACATTGACAGTTCACGATTTTCCATACAAAAGTTTTACGTTCTCGCTAGCGAGTGTAGTATTGGTGTAGTATCGTAAACTCATACTAGAGCCTCTGGTGAAGATATTCATGTATGGTTTTGTATGAACCAATTCATACGTGTCCGATCGGGGCACGGCCGGAGCGCTCCAATCGCGACATTTCATAAAATGATTGGTTTCACATGATCTTGTTATCCTATTTCTGTGAGAAATAAACGATTTGATTGGATTTGATTTTTTTTAATACAACTCGATACTTGTTTAGAGTAAAAATACTACGTAATTCCTTACCCTACGCCTTACGCGCCAAATTACCTAGCTAAAGCTAGATCCATTTGACACCTTGCAGCGAATTGTTCGAATTGTTGACGATCCAATGCTCACATAGCGACGATTTGAACCACTTAGGTATTTTAAGAAGAGATGTATCCTATCTTTGTGTGTTCCACAAGCTGTACAAAGGCGAGTGCTCCGATGAGTTGTTCCAATTATTGTCTACCTCAAGCTTTTACCATCGTATTACGAGCTATATGAATGCGTAGTTCATCCGCGTTACTTGGATAAGGTGCCGCTGCGCACAGTCATCCGGACTGTTTGGTAACTTTATCCCGCGGACGCGTGAACTTTGGAATAACAACTTTTTTGAAGTGAAAACTTATATTAGACACGTTGGGCACTTTTGGTATGGGGAAAATGTGCTGAATTCGCGTCATGCTGATTGAGCGACATCTTCAGATACATATATACCTACAGATATGTGTGAAACATCGAGTAACCTACTACTAGTAATATTTGTGAAGCTAAGACGTGCAGTCCTACAACTGACATGTTTTTTTTTTTTTGAAAGAACATTTTTCCCAGGATCTATATGTTTAGGATTACTCGTAAAATTGAAGTTATTTCGACAAGATGAGGATGGTAATCAGCCGTACGACTGCATGTCCGATAGTAGAAAGGGGAAGGAAGACGGTATGATCTCATGGTACCTATTGCTAGGAAAAATCTATCACGTGACCTATTTTAGTAAATTCAGTGTAATAATAAGAAATAAAGAACGCTCATAGAAAACAGTTTTAGCAAAAAGTGACCTTTTTGCTAAAACTATTACGATCTTGTTTATGGATAAGTATTTTTACTTTTAACTATTATTAGACTGTTTGTTTTAAGTTTATTTGAGCCTCTCAATTAGTCTGACTTGACGTCTAAGCCAATTATGTCCCAAAGAATACATTTACAAAACAACACGCTCTATGTGTATCAATGTAGGTACGGTAATAATTTTGCTACACCGACCGCCACATTGATACCGGTGCGATGGCGCTCTACGCACGAGACGCCTACGTTTCAGATTGCGAAGCATTCATACATGTAAGAGAGAGAGGGAGCATATTCATTAGGTACCATCGCGGCAAGTGCGAGAGAGAAGGAGCTGCTTATCGATCGGTTTGCGTCACTGAGCCAGCGTGGGCGCGATGACGTCACCGGAGATACGACCAATCAGATTCTTAGAGAAAAGGCGCCACAACTGATGAAAATGGAGAAACATAATATTTATAAAGAACTTTAATAAAAATATCCTCCAAATTTCAGTTGCGTAATTTAACTTCTTAAAGAGTTTAATTTAAATTCTATAGTTATAGAGAAAATGACTGACATGTGTTATTTAAATTTAATGGAATTTTATGCTAATTTTGAAAATTGTCATGCTTATTTTGAATTATGCAATATTTGAACACTTTATCATGACTTTATCTCAATATTTAAGTTGTGCAAGCTCTTTTTTATTTGTTTGTTTACATGTTATTCTATCCGTGCAAACCGCGATCCTGTAATTATTGGCCATGACATTAGAGTTTGCTGAAACCAAATCTTAAATGTGAATATTTTCATTTAAATTCTAAGGCCAGTATCATTGAGATAAAATAATACAACTAATATATTCGCAAGATTCGTATCTACGTCGTTTGGTAACATTTAAAGGGAATACTAGCGACATCTAACGGCAAAAATTAAAACTACAGAACAATGTTTTTAACAAACTGATCGAAGTTGCTGGTGCCAGCAACTTCGATCGCGTTGAAAAACAAAAAATAAATCCTGACAAAATATATAAGCAATATAATAACACCTGAAATCTTCATTGCTATTAAACGTTTATCAGGCGTTGGGTGGATTCTTATTTTTAGATGATCCCTCTAGAACGGTAATTTTTTTCTGATGATGGGTACCCTATGTCCTTTCCTGTATTTCTGACAGCGTGTATGCAAAGTTTCACTATGATCGATTGAGTAATTGAAGCTTGAAAATGTATCAGACAGATAGAGTTACTTTCATATTATTATTTATAATACTTATTAGTATGGATATCGCGTTAGCTAAAATCTGAAGCTCGAATCAAAAACTGGAATAGTTTCTCAATAATAGATGGCAATATTTGGCTTTGTTTTGAAAGGGGGTATACCCATTTGACTAGTTTTTTTTTTAATGTCTAATATACATATTATATTTATCTATGTGCTGAGCACCGTTCTCATACATATGTACTTATTCACCATACCACCACAGTTTATATCACCTGCAAAGAGGGACGAATTAATATTGTCTTAAACGGCACAGTGACATCTAGCCGCGTTCTGATGAACGATGTTGTAGATGATTAAAAATGATTAATGAATGAATGATTGAATTAATTATAGATATCACGTAATAATGATAATAATATAAACATCGATAAAATGCTATTTTATCAATTATATAAGTCAATGTATTGTTGAGATTTGATAGGTACCTACTAGTAAATTCAAATCTTGTTAGCAGCGACATCTGTGTAACCTTGTCTATATCTAAACGCCAGTTTCTGACTGTAACGCTTAGTAGTTCTTTATATTCATTCCAGATGGCGCTCAAATAATTTATTTACTGCACCGTTGAGTGTAATCTATCTATTCTATGTTCTTTTTAAATCCATTCTATATTGTATTTAAATCGTAAAAGAGCCGTGTCTGTACAATAAATATTTAAAAAAAAACACATTTGTACAAGTCAAGTTGTACTTATGTCACAGAGGTAAAAAAATTTTTTTTAGAATTTTTGTCTGTTTAAATCTGTTTGTTTTTGTCTGTGCTTTTGTGCACGCTAATATCAGAAACGGTTTAACCGATTTGAATGCGGTTTTCACTGATATATTGTAGTAAGCTTCCCGTAACATGTGTTTGTTCAGTTTGTAATAACACTGTTAAATGTTTGTTTATACCTACCGTATACCACGTGTACGAAGTTGCGGACTCAGCTAGTTTTCAAAAAATAGCCTTAGTTAGCTTTAGTTGCTAAAAATGCAGTGATAATAATTAATAATATAGGTCTTAGTACCTCTTATGAGCCTAGCTGGATGTAGGCTTCTCCTAAGGCTCGCCATCACCACGCACGCTCTTTTGTCCTTCGCATCTACCCGCTTCCCGCGAAGCGTTTCAAGGTCGTCTGTCCACCTGGCCACAGGACGTCCCACACTGCACTTTCCAGCGCCTATGATTTAAAGAATCTCTCTCGTGGCACAATTATTAAATAACTAATAGCGTATCTGAGCGTCCGAACTAAATGCTCGAGAGACTGATCAAATCAACCTCTCGGGGGAAGGCAGCCCGAGTCTAGAATCCGAGAATATGGACGGCCGCTTATACGTTTAAAGTAAATAGGAACACTATATATACTCGATTCCCCACAGTTTCATTTAGAAAATAAGTAATGTCTGGCATGCTTGTGAGATTATAAAATATAAGGAGTAAAACTAAATTTAAAAATATACAAAATGGAGAATACCTATACCTGAGATGGAGGTGGACAGGACACATGCTAAGAGAAGTGAACGAGACTTGTAAAGAAATGGTAATCGCGTGATAGTAAAAGGAACAAAGGTAGACAAAATAAACGTTAAGAAGACGACATAAAAAAGATACTACCAGAGGTCCAAAGTTGAAAAAAAAGTCCAGAATGGACACACACTGCACAAAACAGGACAAAATGGAAAGCTTTAGAGGAGGCGTTTGTCAAAGGACAAGCTAATAAGAAAAACGTGCCGATACCGTTAGTTAAAAATTAAATTATTGAATAGAATTAGCAAAATGTTATCTATATAAATAAAAATGGATCTTCGAAATGTATGTACGCCCATAACTTTCGAACGGGTAGACTGATTTTAATTCGGTTTTGACTAACGGGAAATGTTTATGTATATAAAAATTGCACCACGGGCGAAGCCGGGGGCGGGCCGCTAGTATATTATAAATAATAAGTTAGAACAATAAAGGTATATTTTATTTTTATACACCAGATTGTTCGGGTAAATGTACCCAAAATGACCGTGACCTTCCCTCATGAATACATAAGGTCAAGTGCTACGTTGAAAAGATTTTTATTATGAACTCGAGATATTAAAGGCAATGTTAATGACATAGCTTTTTATATACATCATATTTCTCTTCGGCTTGTGATTGAAAAGGTCAAATATACAATATTAATTTATATTTAATTATTTTATTGACACTTTTTGTTGTTGTTTGTACAAAATATTTAAAAATGGACATAAAATTGATTTTGAAGTTTAAAATTTATGAATTTACTAATGAAAATATTATATGAGTTACTAGCTGACCCAGCAGACATTGTCCTGCCCGAACCCGAAAATAATTCTGTAACCCGATTGTGGCGCCACCTATCGGGTCCAATTTTATTTTCAAACCATATATCAAAGTGACGCGACACTTCACGTCAATCAACGACGGTTAAATTATTTGGATATTGTTCATACAAAAGTGCTAAAACTGTGATTAAAAAATGGGGAGTGGGGGTAGGAGGGTGGAAAATACTTTACGACTTATTCTAATACCTACCAAATATACAAAAAAACTTTCATAAAAATCGGTCCAGCCTTTTAGGAGGAGTTTTGTTACAAACACTGTTAACTAGAATTTTATATATTAGATAACGCCTTAAATATTTATCGCTGCAACGAACGGTGGCGTCGCGTCGTCGTCGCCACTGTTGACGACAGTATGTAGTGGTGTTGAATTTGTTATTTTTATTTTAGACGATCCCGCGGGAACCTAACATTTTTCAGAAGTATCCTATATTATGTTAATTTACGTAATAGACAATCTGTGTGCCAAATTTCATTGAAACCCGGTTCAGCCGTTTTTGCGTTATTGAGGAATAAACATCCATACATACAAATTTTCCTATATTTATTTATTTATTATTTATTTATTTATTTATTGATTAGCAAACCTAACAGCATACAAAAAATTACAAATACATTTTAAATAAAATTATTTTTTTACAAAGCCTATTAGTAGGTGTGACAAATTACAATTTATAAGTACAAATAAATAAATACATATTATATATGAGTGATTTACTAATGTTAATGTTTGTGTGCTGTTAGTGTGTTTGGTACCTAATAATATTTATAATATTATTAGGATTAAGATATTAGGATTAGGATATATAAATGTTATCATTTTATGTTTATAAGTGTTTATTAACAAATTTATAAACATCAGGATAGAGAAAAAGAGAGACTGTTCAACCTCACAATTAATAAATACACAGCCGTAATACGTGGGTAACTATTTCGTTCATTAAAACATTTTTATTATACTAATAAAGCGAACAGAGGATATTGCCTTCAGTGTCAGCGTACGAGAAATTCCCATACGCTGACAGCTTCTAACAACAAACGAAGCCTTTTTGCATGTTAAATTAAAATTAACAACCTCATAAATAACACAATACCTGTGCAATATTTTATGGGGTTTGAGACGATTTCTGGAAATGCTTTAAATAAATTTACAAACTGAGGTAGGGCTGATTTGTATGAGTTAAATATTATTGAGAATCTACAGTTACGAGTAGGTATATTCATACATATTATAATACTAGCTGTGCCCGCGACTTCGTACGCGTATAGTATTCGGGATAGCGCGTAACTTTTTTGTTTGTAAACAGATTGGAATGAAATATACATTAAATGTTACGCGAAGGTTGCTGCAATACATCAATGAAAACTGCATGAAAATCGGTAAAGCCGCTTCTGAGATTAGCGTGCACAAAGGGAAAGATAAATAACGATTTTATTATATATAATCCAGCTGAAACCTATTTAATATGACTGATCATATAGATCTGAGATCAACTTACAATGGATTTTTTAAATCACCGAAACTTTATATACCTACACTTTCAATCATCATTTACAGTTTATAATACATAGTTAACTAAAGTTTCAGCCAATTCAACCGAAGAGTTATTTTAATGCATTTTTTTCGAAAAAAATGTTGGACGTGATTATATAATAATTTATATAACTTTTTTGTTTTTAAACCGATTGGAATGAAATAAACACTAAACTAAATGTTACGGGAAGCTTGCTACAATACTCAAGTAAAAACAGTGAGATTAGCGTGCACAAACGCACAGACAAACAGGCAAAAATTCTAAAAACTATTTTTTAACCTCGGCTGTTATATGTACAACGTGTACAAATTGTTTTTTTTTAGACGGCTCGTTTATGATTTTATTATATGTATAGATATAGAAGATAGATATAGATAATGCCGCTGTCTGTTTCTCCGCTAACTTCTCATAAACCACCCGCTGGATTTTGTTACGGTTTTCACTAACGGAAAGAGGGATATCATTTGGAGAAAAAAAAAATGCATCCCTACCAAGCTGAGGGTCGGTTGCTAGTAATCTTTAATAAGGTTCAGGTAATGAGTTTTCACCCACGATAATTCGATTCAAAAATTTTCATTGTTTTATTACTATTGCTTGCAACTTTCCTATTTAATAATATATCTGTCCCCTTTTTTTTTTTTTTTTTATTATAAGGAGAGGAAATCCTTCATTGGACACTTGCCTGTCTAAACAGTCAAGTAGTGCCGGACTCCTACCAGCTAAAACCTCTCCTGTCTCCCAGTTATCCATGTACCCGCCATTATAGCCAACCATGGTAACCTTGTTTGCCTTACAAATTCGCCTTTTCATCTACCTCTTTTGTTTTCATAATTGACTCCAGAAACTTTTGGACGCACTGCCACATTTCTTTATTTTCCAACATTTTATTTATTAGATTGTCTGGTGTTAACAATCCTGTCTTCAGATACAGCCTCTTCCTCTCGTTCTCCCATTTCTTACATATGAAGACAGTGTGTTCTGCATCATCTGTATCACACTCACAGTACATGCAGCGCGCGCTATCCCTTTTTCCAATTGTGGCTAAGTATTTCATAAAGACGCCGTGTCCACTAAAACATTGTACCATACGAAATGTTGTATGGCCGTGCCTTCTGTTCGTCCAGCTTCGCAAGTCATTTATAAGACGGTATGTCCAGCGACCCTTGATGGATTCATTCCACTCTTTCTGCCAATGCTCGACCATTCTTGCTCTACATTGAGACCTAATTTGGGAGATTTTGACTCCTCGCGTCTCAGTTCTCTCTTTGGCAAGCAAGTGTATCGGTGCCAAGTTAGCCAGTACCAATGCTGCATCTGTAGATACAGTTCTGTACGCCGAGCAAACTCGCAGAGCCATTGTCCTCTGCGCAGATAAAACTTTATTTTTATTTTTCATCAATGCCAGAGATGACTCCCAGATCGGCGCAGCGTACAAAATGATGGATTGCACAGCAAATGCCATCACTCGTCGCCTCTGGCAACTGGGACCCTTAGTGTTAGGTAAAATTAAACCCAGCCTAGCAATCGTCTTTTGGGCCTTGTCACATACTCCTTTTATGTGATTGCTGAAAGACAGAGCTCTATCTAAGGTCACCCCAAGGTACTTCACGCTATTAATAGGCTTCACGGTAACTTCTCCACACGTAAAACTGATCTTATTAACCAATTTCCTTCTGTTAAATACAATGGCAGCTGTCTTCTCAGGCGCTATGAACAGCCTATGTCGTTGCATCCACAGATTGATGGAATGAAGTGATTCATTAGCTTTTAGCATTAGTTCGTGTCCAGATCTTGCAGTTACAGACACCGCTAAATCATCCGCGTAGCAAATGAGTTGCACTCCCTCGGGAACATCGATTGCCATTACTTCGTCATATAAAATGTTCCACGGGGTTGGACCAAGAACTGAGCCTTGTGGAACTCCTCCCCCTATGTCGACTTTCACTCCTTTTTCTAATTGTATAGACCTATCTCTGAAGTAATCTATCAGTACGTTCGTCAGACAGCCATTCAATCCTCGGATTTTCAGCTTTGAAATTATTATTGACCAGCAAGCTGTGTTGAACGCATTCCTGACGTCTACCAAAATTAGCGAATTCCAATATCCGATTCGTTTTGCCTCCCTCGCGATCTCAATAACTCTCTCCACAGCGTCAGATGTTGACCTCCCAGCTCTAAATCCGTATTGATTTCTGTTCAAATCGCCATCTTTTTTTATATCTGACATTAACTTATTATTAATGATACGCTCATAAACTTTTGCAATCACATTAATTAGACAAATCGGTCTAAATTTAGTTTCTTCTTCTGGTGTTTTTTTAGGTTTCTCAATTAAAACTAATTTAGCAGATTTCCATGTCTCTGGAAAAACACCGACCTTAAGCAAGCCATTAAAGAGACATGTAAAATACTTTGTGTGCTTCAGTATGGCCGCCTTAATAACTTCTGGTGGTAAGCTGTCAGGTCCTGGAGCCTTTTGTACTTTTATTCGTTTTGCTGCATCAGATACCTCTTTATCAGTAAGCACCACAAGTCCACCATGTTCTCTTATAATTTCTCCGTCGAGATTGATGCCCTTTTCCAGAATGAACAAAGTCCTGAAAACCTTAAGCTTTTCTTGAAGAGTTAAAATTGTCTTGGGATTTGGCAATTGGAGTTGGTTTTTAACAATTCTATACGCATCGCCAAAGATATCGGCCTCAAGTTTGCTACATAAGTTCTCCCATGCTTTAGCTTTGGCTGCTATCAGAGTTTTCTTTAATTCTCTTTTGCCAGCACGATAGTCTTCTTTCAATGTTAGCCTCTTCATCTGCTCTTTAGCTCTTTGAAAAAGTTTACGCTTCTTTCTAGTATTTCTAATAGCTTCTTGTACGTCATCCGTCCACCAATAAGGGAGCCTATAATAGTCATCGCACCTTACCCATGGTGTACAAAGTTTAAAAGCATCTTTCAAATATCTTTCACAATTCTTGATGTTTACTTCTTTCCCATCCGTCAATTTCTTGAATGTTTCTATGAATGCTGTGATATTAGTGTTACCGTGTTTATATTTCGGTTTTGTTCTAGCGTTTTGCCTAATTTTCGTAATAATAAATTTATGATCACTCATCGATTCTTCATCCTCCAGAACACACCACACAGGACAATCTTTAACTATATTATCGCACACCATTGTAATGTCGATATACGAGACTCCATTTGAACGAATACATGTAGGTGATTTTCCATCATTCAGCACATTGAGATTTAGGGAATTAGCCCATTCGAACAGATCACTTCCTTTCTTTGTTGTTATCGTTCCACCCCAGATTTTATTTTTAGCATTAAAATCACCTGCCACAAATATCTTTTTCTTTTCTTCATTGCTCTGTATATCTTGTTGCAAACTTTCAAGGTGGGTTTTAAAATCCTCAGATGTATTTTTGTTAGGACTTAAGTAGACACTATAAACTATTAGGTCATCGGTTTCAACACACACAAAACAGCCCGCGATACGGTAGCTCCTCACTGCATATTTTCTACTGAAATTTATTATCATAGCATCCGATTCTCTACTAACATAAGTGTGTCCGGTATTCATTCTACATTTCCTTATATTAGGTTCGCTAATCACAATAAAATCGCATTTTCTTTCAGAAGCCACCACAGCAGCCAGGTCGTGAGCAGCTATGCTTCTATTTGTGTTTAATTGAAGAATCGTGAATTTTATCTTGTATAATTTCTGTTCTACGTCCAATTCTAGCTATCTCTAATGCCTTATGCAAATGGCTACACTTGTTGTTTCCTGCGGAATGACCTGATTTCTCACATAGAGGGCAGTACGGATCATTATGGCAGTCTTTTGCTTTATGGCCACTTTCAGTACAAATGTGACATTTTTGACTTCTGTCCTCACCTTTACAGTGTACAGCCTTGTGGTTATATGCCCAACAACGATAGCATTTAAGAATTTCTAGCCTTTCAATGACTGGGCATATACTTAATCCGATCCTTATTTTCCCTAGTGCTAGTAAGCTTTTGGCGTCATCTTCTTCCATTGTAACGGTTGCGATTTGGTTATCATAACTTGTCGGTCGAATTGATTTTACTTCAAAATTGCTATCGCAACGGACCAAATTTGTATGTTTTATTCACAATTCTACCTCTTTTTTATTCGCAGTAATATCTATCTCCTTTATATGTAGAATCCTTCTTTTTTTATTTCCCAGTTTGATAACTTTCCTGTCTTGCATTACTTCAGTGACCGCTTTAGTAACTTCCTCAGCATTATCCTTAACTCTGATAAGTACCTGACCCTTATTTGTCTTTTTCACTCCCTTTATTTGTTCCAAAGCGTCTCGGCCTTTCATTCCTTCTTTAAGCTTCTTCAACGTCTCTGCATATGTGCTTGCTTCTCCATCGATAACTATTACTTCTTCTTTGTGTCGACTTTTCTTAGTGTATATGTTGCTATCTTGTTTTCCTTTTGTATTCCTTAAAAATATATTAAAATCAGTGTCATGAAATATTACTTCCAACAATTTTCTCATCATACTACCTTCTATCCCGTGAGGTTTTACTATAGTTACGACCTTTTCTTCGGAATCTTTTAGAATATTTTTTAATTCACAACAAAGATGAAACATGTCATGTAAACTTCTACCATCTTGTTTCGTAGGATCAAAGAAAGCTATAATAACGCTACTTAACTTTGTTTGTACTCCCGTCTTGGATCTGTAAGATGTAGACTGTTTAATAGTAACATATCTACTACCCTTACAGTCTATTTTTTCCATTTCGAAAACGCTTGGGTATCTACTTAAAACTCTCTTGCTCACCCGAGATGATTGAGGTTTTTGCTGTTCATCACAGAAATAAACCACATTGCTCGAAACCTTGTTAAAGATATCGCCATGGTCTAGGATAGTTTTCTTAAAGCTATCTTTTGTCCATTCAAGGTCAGCTACTTTAAAAAACTCGTTAAAGCTGCAAATTTTCTTCTCATTTAAATCATAGGTCTTTTTATTTTCTACATTTTCTTTTACGTATCTTGTGCTGAGTTCTTCAACTTTACATTCTAGTTTTGTATATCTTTCTTCTTGTAGTCTTCTATATTCATCAAACTCCCGTTGTATTTCTCTAAACTCCTCTGCATCATATTTATATCTTTCTATAACTTGTCTAAGAAGACTAGACATTTCTCCTGCAAACTTTTTTATTTCTTTATGTGTGTTTTTGTTATCTTTAGTATACTGTGAAAATTCATCCACTTTACTGCGTAATTTTAATAGCTCCGCCGGCGGCTCTGCGATAGCTTGTTGTGTAGTTGTTGGACTTGATAACTTCCTTCTTTTTTTTGGTCTAGTATCCTTTTTAATTTTAGCGTCGGTACTTTGATTACCCAACTTAAATATCTCGAATACATCCTTCTTCTTGTCAGTATCTAGTTTTTGCCTTGTTTGTTCCGGAGGTGTCCTCTTAACTGGTCCACCACTTTTGAATGGATCTTCTAGCTCTCCTCGTTGGTCTATTTGTTCGGGAGTCGATCCTGATTCACTAAATTCTTTGCGACGAATGTTGCTCCCCCCAGAATACGTGGAGCTGACTGAAGCTGAAGCTTCAGTGAGGGATTCTCCACTTGTTTCGCAAGTGGTACCCTCCTGGGGTAATATATTTTTACAGTCCGCCATCATGAATTTTTGCTGATAGTACAGCTTCCCTTTTTCTGTCGGGGTGTAGTCCCTTAGGCCGAGTCTAAAAAGACTAAAGGCACGCCCATGCCTACTAGTTTTGGTTCGCGCCAGGTAATTGATTTCCCTGGTACCTCTCATACATCCTATGAGAGGCGTTCCCCTATCCACCACCTGGGGACGCGCCCGATGGGAGACTAGCAACTCCACACGGGATATCTGTCCCTTGGTCCAGCCATCTAGTGAGAGCCTCTTGAGATGTTGGTCGAGGCTCTTCGCTATAAGACCGTTCGCCGAAACAACTATCGGGAAGATGATTGTCGAATCGACATCCCACATGGTGGTCACCTCGTGAGCCAAGTCTATGTACTTAGAGCACACTGTTATAACAACTGTTATACAGCACACTGTCTTTTGTTAATATTATTATAACAACAAAAATAATAAATATTTATTTGTTCCAGCAAAATACAGCAAATCACAAATTATAAATCTTGTTATTTATTTATTTATATTAGTAGGGAAGTTCTCCGTTTTTTCTGGTTTGTTTAATAAAATGTTTAAAATATTTACGCCATATGTTTAAGATAATTTGTTATTGATCATAATAATATTGGACCACAAAAATAACTCTCGCATAAAACTTGAAATATAAAATTTTAGTGCTTAATTTACTTTATAATAATAAAAAAAAGGAATTTATTATTATAAAATGTAAATTTAAAGTTGAATAAACTCGTATAGAATTTCTTGTTAGAATTTCTTTATCTAATTGGATTGCAAAATATATTTTTGTATTCAGAGTCATGGTCCGTGTGTGATCCGTTTTTGTGTTAATGACCCCATTTTATAGCGTGGAGGATATCGCTGGTCTTTCGACTTTTTTTTTCTCCGCAATTGAATAGGTTTTTCGTCGGATGTGTCGAGTAAAAACATAGTAAGGTCATGATCGTGACAATCGGATGGTAATCAGGCATTATTGAGAATTGGTTTTTGTCGATGGCTAGGAAACAGCGAAACTAATTACGATTCATTTCGATCTGTAATTGGAGATGTGAAAAACGAGTTTATTAGTAGTTTTTTTATATTGTTTTATTTATTAAAACGAACTTTAAAGAGAACTCGAACTTTAAAGAGATTTGGGTTGTATGAGCTCGGAAAATCAGATTTTGGTAGTTCACATGAAAGATGTTTTCGAGCGCTAGGTCCAAAAAGGAGGGATTTCGTTAATTCAGTCGCACATTTGAATGTCCGATAGAAGAAAGAAGGCGGTATAATCTCATGCAGCTCTTGAACACACTTTCCGAAATACATTTTATAGTCCGAATACAATCGGACAGGCGATTTTGCATCTATATGCAAAATAGAAATTTTGAATTTAAAGTATTTAGTAGTGGCAGGGCACACAGCGTTTCGCAGTCATTTGGGCAGTCCGTCTGACGGCAGTAACCACCGCCTTACAGAAAGCCACCGTTAAATAGACAGCACATATGCTGTTGGGTTTCGTTGAGTGAGTAAGGGATGTCAGAGCCCATTTACCTATCCCCTCCTAATCCCTTATCCTTAATCCTACTGTAGTCGGCAGCGCACTTGCAGCACCTGTGGCGTTGCTTGTGTTATAGGCGATGGTAGCCACCTACCATCAAGTGAACCATCAGCTTGTCTGCCGATCTTAACATTAAAAAAAAATTAAATTCAAAATGCAAATGGTTAGTTATTTTGTTATTTCAAATAAAATATCACCGATTATTTCGCCGATTTGTTTGAAGAGTTCATGTTTCATGTTCCGTCTGTGTGGTCTCATAATCCTTACACCAAACGAAAATAGTCTTTCAACAAGTGCAGAACTCGGCAATCGAGTTTAAAGAGTAATTATCATCTTAGGGTCGACAGACAAGCTGACGGTCTACTTGATGGTAGATGGTTACTATCGCTTATAACATTATAACACAACGCCAAGTGCGGCACTGACTACAGTAACATTAAGGATAAGGGAATGGGACGGGTTAAGCAAATGGGCTCTGGCATCCCTTACTCACTCACCGAAACATAAAAGTTAGGTATTTCACGGTGGTATTTTGTAAGGGTGGTTACTGCCGGCAGACGGGTTGCCCGAATGATTACGACGCCGTGTGCTCTGCCATTACTTTCCAGGTCAGTCAGACAGACCAGAGCCAACTTTGAAAGGTTCGTTTTTAAAGTTGACCCTGTCGGGAATCGAACCCGGGAACCCTAGAAGAGAGCGCAAGCATTCATCCAACGGGCTCATCAAAACGCCTGCCAACCCAAACTACACATTTTAGTTTTTGTTTAGTTTATTATAATATTTTATAACATGTATTTTATAAAGTACTAGCTGCTACCCGCGATTTATGTCAACCCCATGATGCAATATAAGGCCTGACATAAATATACTATTATACATTCGCCAGGCGTTGATTTTTTTTAGATAGCTGGTCCCCATTGCTTCGCGCGCGTGAAATAAATAGTCTTGAACTATTGGTGAAAGATTTTTGTAATAATAATTATAAGTAGTTTCGAAGATTACAAACTTTACCTCTTTATAATATAAGTATAGATATATGACTGCATATATTTCTTAACTGTGAAGCTTCACTTATAAACAAAGCAAAACACAGGACAAATGCTTCTAAGAGAAACATGGCTCTGTAATTTGTTTTCCATGTCATTCATTACACAACACAACGATGTGTTCTCTATGAAGCAACACCTGCATATCATAAATCCTTCTTGGATCACCACCTTGTACATTTCATGTCAAGTAACGGACATTTCTTTCAATCGCCTATTCATTACACATAACATGTCCATTCTTCTTACATCCCAGTAGCAATTAAGCTATTAAAACGATAATATACAAATTTTGTAATCCCGGCTTCGAGTAGGTACCTCACACGAAAACAACCTTTGCGTTGTTCGCGTTTAGAGATTATTTCCTTTACACGTACCATAAATCCTAACTAATATTATAAATACAAAAGTGAGTTTGTTTGTTTGTTACTCACGCTTTCACGCCTAAACTACTGAACCGATCATCATGAAATGTTGTATAGTTTGCACACCTTAGACACAGAAGAGGACATAGGGTTTCTTTCGTCCAGAAAAATGTAGGTATGTACCTACTGTTCCCGAGGGACCATATAAAAATAAAAAAAATAAAAAAAAAAACAACGCCTGATAAAAATATATGAGCAATAAACATTGAAGAAATGTTTTAATATCTAAGAAAATATGTAGTTTTTAATGAATTCTACCTATGCTTCGCAATCAGTTACCTAGTATTAGAAGATGAAAAAAAAACAGATTTACTAAATATCATCGCCATCGATCAAATGTTATATGAGTTTATCGATCTCAGATCGAATACCTATAGTTAGAAGGTTAGATTTAAATTCTAAAAAATTGCTGCTCGCGGTCTTTCAATAGGGTATTACACCCATTTTTAAAGTGTCTCAATTAGATTCTGTAGTGCTAATGAACCACTAAAAAAAACACCAACTTTTTTATTCAATCGATAAGTTTAATAAAAATGCATTTAAAATTTACATTTTCAAATTTCGCGCGTCAATTGACGAAACCGCTGGAAACCATTTTGCTCTGTGGTCATGACGTCAATTGGTGTGTAAACAAATGCGCCGGTAATTGACATGACACTGATTGATACTTTTTTGTTTACACAACCGTATGACGTAAACATGGCGGCTAGTATTTCATTGTGTTTTAGAACAGACTAAAAATTCTGAAAACTTTGAATTTAATTTTAAAATTTATTTTGTTATTTTACGAACTAAAAGTAACATTTTCCTACTGCTTTTTGCCTAAGCTATCTCAATAATATACTTTTAGTTTTTTTTTTCATATAGACTAAAATTTGCGCGAAACAACGACGGCATGTTGAAAAACAAGAAAAATATAAATTTTTAAAGTTTTCTTTCGGCTTATATCTTGTACTATTATGTATTCGGTGTTTTTTTAAACACCGAATACATACCTTTTACCGAATACATACATTTTGCATATAGGTATTAACGACTTAGTTAAATTACTTACATAAGTTAAATTAAAAACAAGAATTGATAACAAAGTCATTTAACACTAAATGAAACTAATTTCTAAGAAATTGTTTTATTTTATAGACTTACTTTACTTAATTAATACAGAAAATGTCAACATTAAATGAAGGAAGTTGTTAGAGCAGGCAGGCATTTCCAATACAATTAAAACCGTCGGTGATCCCAAAGCAGAGATCGTAATATTGCATGTCTCGTATTGTAGTTTTGGCATATTGTATGTCTCGTAACGCGACAAGTAGTTTTGGCAGTCCTCTCTTGATGTAAACCTGACACTGCCTAAAGAATTCTGAAGAGACCGAAATTGGTGGAAATCTGAAGGTGCTCGGTCAGGGCTATATGGCGGATGTATTAACACCTCCCAGGCAAACTTTCTTAGTTTTTGCTGAGTGGCTAAAGATGTGCGTGGTCTAGCGTTGTCGTGATGAAAGACCACACCCTTTTTATTGATCAATTCCGGCCGCTTTCTTTCAACTTCTTGCTTTAATCTCATCAGTGGTTGGAGTAGAGATCCGAATGAATGGTTCTGGCCGGCGGTAAAAGCTCATAATGAACAATTTAATGCCCTTCCAATCTCACCATACACGCAGCATCACCTTATTGCGAGTTAACTCGGGTTTTGGCACAGTTTGTGAAGCCTGACCGACCTTTGACCACGACCTTTTTCGCACGTTCTTGTCGTACGTGATCCACTTTTCATCACCAGTTTTCATCAATCTCTTCAAAAACGGTTCGGTTTTATTACGTGTCAATAAAGAATCGCAAATGAGTACACGATTCATAAGGCTTTCAGAGTGCTCGTGTGGCACCCAAATATCGAACTTTTTTGTGTACCCAGCTTTTTTCAAATGGGTCAAAACTGTTTTTGGTTAATTCCCAATTCTTCAGCTATATCGTAACTACTAATATGCCGATCTTGCTCCACTTTTTCAAAAATAGCGTCCATTTTATCCGTAACAGGCGACCAGAGCGAGGTGCATATTTGACATCAAAATTCCCGGATTGAAAACACAAACTTTGTGCTACTCTTATGACACTGCATTAGGTCCATAAACCTCACAATTTTTTTCGCGGCTTGCGTTGCATTTTTTCCTTTTTTGTAATAAAATTTTAAAATGTATCGAATTTCTTCATTTAGATTCACTCATCTTGACAGAAAAAAAAACAAACGAAAAATAGCTTGAAACAACATTTTACTAATTTGTTTTTTTTTTTTAAATGCAACCTTTTTAATGTCATCAAAACCAGTCATATAAGTTTATACATACTAAATGCAAAAATACTTTTTCGTCGACCTAATATTTAGAATCATTCGATCGTTCAATAAGTATCTGAGTAGGTTCGTATTATTCAACTCGTCTTTCATTTCTTGTCACTCTGTGGGTAGGTAAATTTTGTCAAACAATAGATTGCTAAACTAATTGTTACATTAAATACTTATGGGAAATTTAGTAATTAACTTGTTCTATTGTTGGAGGTAGGTATTACCTACACAAAATTAATTTTCGCATTTAATTTCTTCGGCGATTTAATTATTTTTTTAACAACAGTGCTCTGGATTAATTTATTAATTTATTTAATTAGACTTTACTTACAGAGATTGTAAGAAAAATGGTTAATGTAAAGGACTGATGATGAATAAGTCCTATATCACGACGTCTTCGAAGAATTCTATGTACGAAGACTATATACAGTGGTAGGTAAACAATTTTAATTTTAAATTTTACCTTATGCTCGGAAAATTATATGTCATATTTGATTAAAATCCTTGATGATTTTATGAAAACACAATATTTATAACTTCACCCGGAAAATTTTGATGGTATTTCGGGTCGAAAAAATGTAAAAAATTAAGTAATTATGATATTTAGAAGAATATTTTATGGCTACCTTTGCTCAAAACAGTTTTTAATTTTCTCCACAAGGTATTTTTAACAAAACACCAAGCGCTCTGTGTGCTTCAGTTCAGTAGGCCGCCGAGAGTCTTCAAAGAAAACTTATGTTGCTTTCGTTGTGTTCCTTGAAAATGGAAAATGGTCCTCTATTAGCCAATGACCTTTAGTAGCTTTATTTGCCTTTGCTATCGCTTCTCATTGGTCTTACATACTTGTACTACTGTTACAATTTGTACTGTGTCGCAGCGGGGTCGATTCGAACTGCACGTAAGTGCGCTCGGGGCACACGGGTTGTATATCCTGGTCTTAAAAAAATTCAACTGACGAAAATCATTTTACCCATTTTAGACAGCTGCTAATTTACCCCACTATTGTAGAATTGCAGACGACGGACGGGACTTGATCAAATATTAAAATTTTGACTAATATCAATGTGTTTAATTAGTTATCTTGAGTTAGCAGTCAATGCTTTCGCAGACAATTCTGTCATTTCTTGTTAGTCCGCAGTTTTTTAAACTAAACCAGTCTTTTTTTATTTATGTTAAGGTCGCCAGACAGGCTGACGGTCCACTTGATGGTAGGTGGCTACCGTCGCTTATGACACAAGCAACGCCAAAGCTGCTGCAAGTGCGCTGCCGACTGCAGTAGGATTAAGGATAAGGGATTAGGAGTGGATAGGGAAATGGGCTATAACATCCCTTAATCACTCACCGAAACACACGTGCTGTTATTTCACGGTGGTCTTCTGTAAGGGGATGGTTATTGCCGCCAGACGACTGCGAAAACGCAATGTGCCCTGCCACTACTACACTCTTAATGAATCGCAATTCAGTCAGTAAAACAAACTTGATGCAAAGGAGGTACGTTAAACGTAAGCTTGTTCTAGAAATAAAACTGAAAATTGATAAGTATTACAAAAGCTTTTCCATTTTCCAGGAGGTTAAACTGTAAAATCAAACTTAAACACCAAAACCATTTACGCATCACGTATAGAGTACTACGAACAGAGGTAGAATTAAAAGAAGGTAGTAGAAATTCTTGTCGTGCAGATCCACAACATTTTTATATCTTCTATGCATCAGTCAATTGAATTCAATTACATAAATCAACTTTTAGCGAAAGGAGCGACTTTTAGTCTGGAGCGAAAAGGATCTACCTATCGAAATCTAATAAAAGTTTTTATTAGATATCTTTATTGTAATTTAAATATGTAAGTTTCCCAATAAACTAGGTGGTATTTTTGTTAGAATAATTTTGTTTCAGTTTATTATTTATAACACATGCTTTTACTTTTATATTTATCCTTATTAATTAAAAACACAATTTTACATGGTAGTTTCAAGGATTCACACTCTCTTCTGAGAGTGTATTCACCACTCTTCCCACGAACTCCGGGTCCAGGGTTTCTGACAGTGGTGGGACCCACGGTCTGAGCTTGCCCAGTACCATTTTGTACGGACGCCCCCATGGGTCCCTATCCAGTCCCTCCACGAGTTCCTTCCAGGAGCGAGCCTTGGACTCAGCGATGGCAACGCTGAGTGCCTTTGTGGCGGCTCCGTATTCCCTGCGTGCTCCGGCTGTCTCCTCGGCTGTGGCTCGCCGCCTTCTTCGGGCTCGCAGGTACCGGCGGCGGGATTTCTCGACTGCGGCGCGTAGTTGCGAGATCTCCTCCGACCACCAGTATACTGCGCCCTTTTTGGGAGGCCTGGACCGGGGCATTGATGCATCGCAGATCGATGTCATAATGCCCCTGAACCAGGCCTCTTGCGCTTCTGGGTTGAGCGAAATCCGTTCTTCTGTCCAGTCCGCGACATGAGCAGCGGCAACAACCATATCACGATCGAGCCGCCTGAGGGACCAACGTCGCGGGAGGTTTCCACCGTCCTGTCGGGGGCGGCTAGGGTGGCCGAAGGACACGTTGAAAACAATGTGTCGGTGATCAGAAAGGCTGACCACCTCTTCGGCCACCCTCCAATCCGACACCGTGCGCACCGCAGGGGAAGTCGCCCACGATAGATCGATGACTGACTCCCCCCGCCATCGCACACAGGTGCTGACTGAACCCCTATTTAGTAGTCGGAGGTCCAGCCCTGCCGCCCACTCCAAGAGCGTTTTCCCTCTTCGGTCGTCCCGGGCGTCGCCCCACTCTCTTGAGTGGGCGTTGAAGTCACCCAAGACGAGCATTGGACGAGCTGTGTATCCGCCGATGCAGTAAGCCAGCCCGTCCAAATACGCCTCGAACGCGGCGCTGCCGCAGTTTGGGGATATGTAGCAGCTAACCACTACCATGTGGCCCCACTCTACAGCCACATATCCCGCACCACTTTGTATGGGGGAGCAATGGAGGTCCTGCACCCCTCCCGCCCAGTATATTGCAGCGGAGCCATCAGTAGCCCCGAACCATCGAGGATGGTCCGGAATTGAGTATGGCTCCGCCAGTACCGCCAGGGCAATAGACCGCTCCGCGACGGTCTGCATAAGCAGATCTTGCGCTGCGCGGCAGTGGTTCAGGTTGCCCTGCAATATTTTGTGTGGGGACGGGAATTCTAGGCCTCCATTGCCTCTCCCGCCGGAACCGGCTGGGTCATCTCAGGCCTTTCTGTGGCCTGGGTGGGAGAAAGAACTCCCTTTCTCTTCTTCGGCGGGGTGCACTTTTTTGACCCCAGCCGGTGGTCGGCGGACCGACCGAAGCTTGCGCATACCGGGCACTTTGGGGATCGCGCAGCGCACACGCGAGCCTTGTGCCCCTCCTCCCCGCACGCATAGCAACATGAACTCCGGTCCACCGCACTAGTGCATGTGGCCCGGACATGTCCCATTTCGAAACACCGGTAGCACTGCAAAGGCCGTGCTACCAGTGCCTCCACTCTGGCGGACACCCACCCCACTCGCACACGTCGGGCGGTAGATAGTTTACGGACCGCTGCGAGTGGGCACTTAATCCACGCGGTGCCCAGATGAGAAGGATCCCTTTTGATGTCACCGACCCTGACATCGGATGGCGAGCATTCACCGGCCTCTGCCACTGCGGCTGCCACCTCGGGAGGGGTGATAGAATCATCCAGGTCCATCACCCTCATTTCTCCCATCTTGCACGGCCGCGAGAAGCGTGCACCCGTGTCCGCGAGGGCTTCTCGAAGCCGTGCAGCGAGTGCGTCTGCCTTTGTGGCACTTTCAGGTCCGGGTATCTCTAAGACGAGACCTCCCGTCACCGACCGTTTTTGGCGGACCCCTCCCGTGATGCCGACCTCCGACAGCTTCACCCTGGCCTTGGCGGCCTCCATGACTTTAGCCAGAGAGATCTCCGAGCCAGGGGAAACCGACACCAAGATTGCTGCTGTTGTTGTCGGGCGTGGCAGCTGCGGCCTCCTCTTTGGCAATTGCTTTGCCGGCGCGGCCCTTGATATAGCTTTTGACGTGGCCGGGGTCGCTACCGCCTGCTTTCTGGCGGCAGCTTTGGCCTTACGGCCAACAACTTTAGCCCATGTCGTATTCCCCGCCGGTATACTCTGCTGCGGAACATTCGCGGCTGCCGCCGGCTGGCTGGGCGCCGACGTCGACGGCTTTTGTTTAGCCGGCCTTTTCTGGCCCTTCTTCCTCTTTTCACGGGTGCTCGTAGACGCCGTGTTCGGCTGGGCCTCCTGTACCTGACGCTGGCCCAGTGGGGGCCTGCCGCCCAGTTCTGGGAAGAATTTTGCCATGAGCCCAGACTGGAACCTGGCGTACTCGCGGTCCATCTCTACCGCGAGCTGCTCCCAGCTAGGCCCAGCTGAGCTTTGGTCAGCCACGACTGCCGATGTTGAGGCAGTCGGCGAACCGGCCGGTTTCTTCGGTGGAGGTGGTTTCTGCACCTTCCCGGTGGTATGCGATGCTTGCAGTGTCGATACCGGTACCTCCGGACTCACAGCCTGCGCTGTTGGCACAGGTTCGGGTTCCGAGTGCTTTTGTTGGCGAAGCGCTGCCACTTCTGCAGCCATTTTCGCCAATTCGCATTCCAGACGTTCGATTCTGGAGTGCAGCTCCTCGTTCTCCCGAGCCAGTCCCTCCCGTCCGATGGCCCTCCCGTTGAGGACCAGGGTTGGTTTACGCCCTGTCTCACTCTAGGTGAAACAACAACATTTTAAAGCGTTAGCGCGTGATCTCAACGCGGAGTTGAGCGCTGCTTACTGGAGACTCTTAAGCCGATCGTCCACCGCCAACTAAACTAAGTTAGTTTAGCTTAGCTCGCATAGTTGAGCCAGTTTTTCATACATATGCGTCCACCGCAAACTATGCCAGCTAAGCTACGTAAATAGCCCAGCTAAGTCGAACTAACTTAGTTGTGTAGGCCGATCCGTAACTACGTGAGCTAAACTAAGCGCCTCTCACTCCCTTGCCTTACCTCTCTGGCGCCTGTCGCTAGTGTTGTTCTTTATAAAATGAACAATAATCAATCTTCTTTTCCTATGACGATTGTAATCCTCCTCTGAACTCTCGTCATAGCTCGTCTCTTCTTCCATCACGTCCGGTTAAACTCAACGTTCTAGCAAAACTGACCATCTAACGTAGTTTTAGCTTATTTTTTGGTGGACGGACAACTTAGTTTAGTTTTAGCTTAGTTTAGTTCGCTGAGTTTAGTTTTCACTTAGTTTAGTTGGCGGTGGACGATCGGCTTTAAGGTGAGTATTTATGCATATATTTGTAGTTAGGTTGATCCAGGCTGCATGTGACCGATCCTATTGGAAAATAATAGACGAGGCAGTGGACTTCCTACGGCTGAAACGATGATAATGGTGTATTTAGCTGAATTGTCTATACGCAATGTAGGAACGTATCGTAAGTACCTTCCTCGGTAAATGCCATGCAAGCTGAGTAATCTATAATGATCTAAGTATAACAAATTTTTAATGACATTATCTGAATCAACAAGGATAAAGCACCAAATGTTTGAGGAAGTGAATGGTGCAAAATCGGTACCTACCATTAATGTTATGTTTCGTGTTGTACAAGTATTATCATATCGTGGCTGGGCATGGTTCGTTCTAGTTTCAAAGAAAAGGTGAAGGCAACAAAAAGGTTAGGAAATAATGAACATTGCATAATATCGATAGGGCCAGGAGTCGCAGGCGGGTTACCGGATATCACTTGATCAGATTTTAGAGTTTGAGAGTTTTACATTGGGCCAAAAAATATCTATAGATACCAATATATGTAGGTATATATAGTCGGAAATTAAATTCGAGATCAAAAATTTAAACAAATGTATTGCCAATTAAAAATAATAATCTCAAATGTGTAGTTTCACGAAAAGTGTTTGAAAATTCAACGAACTGTTTGAAATGAAATCTGTGCAAATTATTTGCCTACTAGCAATAGGCAGGAGTTCTAAACATTTGGACCTTACTCTTAGTTTTTGTTTATAAAATGTTATTCCATCTAATTAAGAGAATCGTTTTGTTTTTGTTCATTCATTGTTTGTTATCTGGTGAAAACTGTTTAATTTTTAATTAATTAAGTATGTTCCGTAATAAACATGAGCAATTTCTTCAAGCAATTCAATATAGTAATCGTTTATTATCCTTAGTTTACGACGGGACCTTGGAACTATATTTAAGTAATATTTTATTTTCCACACGCCGCGCCGTTCCAGCGTGTTCTCAAAAGCACGAAAGAAAATAAAATAAAGAATGTCTAGGGAAATGTTGACTACCCCTGAGACGCCACTTTGACAATGACATTTCATTATTTAAATTTTTACTTCCATAAACTACATTAAAAAAACTGAAAGCTAATCGTAGGTGGCGCCACTGTTGAGTGACCTAATTGCCGCCAAATTGCATTCTCGTTTCCTTGTATTTACCAGCGAATTTGCCTTTATTTCTACAAAAATATTAAGCAGTTAAAAAATTAGTTGAGGAAAAGAAAAGCATCTACTGCACATAATCTCGAATATTTAGTCTGCTCCCAATTTTTTCGTCGTAAAGCTTTTATCCATTGTTTTCTTCTTTTGAAATCTTTAGGGAATATATGCATTCTCTTCTTTTTGCACTACAAAGCTGAAAATAAGCCTCATGTTCATTAAATAAATTCAATTCTTTTCGTTTGCTTACAAAATTACTATGGAAAATGACAGCTTCTTGTCAGATTTAAGGAACACCCATTAGTGCTGCCATCTGAAGTGAGCAAAAGTCAGTTTTTTACCCCATTACATTATATTTTTACCTTCATTAATATTTATATAATTTTTGCCTCATTTATTGCTGTTATTTGTATTCATGGATGTGGACATTTTATCTAAAAACCTCAAAGTACATAAATACGTATATAATACTTTGATAAATTAACAGCGTCCTAAGCTTATGGGGTCAAAAGTCAAAGATATCACGATCTGGTGATAAACGTCTTTTTGTCTTTGACTTTTTGTGCGATTTATAGCAAGCAATTGTTTTTAAATTATTTAAATAACCTTCTCTGTGACAATTAATTTATTGTTATTAATGTTACTTAAATATTTTTTTTAAATAATTAATGAGGACAGTAATGAATTTTATAATAATATGATGCCCCTGTCATTTCATCAACAAAAACAGTCTATTAAAAAAAAAGGTTGACATAATGACACCTACCATGCCATAATATCAACCTTTAAAGATAAAATCTATAAACAATTACATTAAAAACTATATATGCGTCTCGCCCGCGGCTTCCCAGTGTTACATTTTTTTTTTCTGAAAATTGTACACAAATATTTTTCTTTTATGGTGAAAACCGGACCAAAGTCTGTTGAGCGGTTTTGGAGTCCATGGGGAACATACATACACATATCGATTTTTATTTATAAAAAAGATTTCAACATTAAGTATTCCATGTAGTATGTATATTAGATAAATACTCTTTGAATGACTTCTTTATTGTTCACAATTATTATGATTATAAAGATATAAATCATTTACATCTAAAACTAAATAAAACCTAAAAATATGTAAAAAATTTGCGCGCCCGCGGCATGGTGCCGAGGATGCTGGCAGTATTTCCTTGCTGTATTGCAATGCTAATGCTCGTCGGTCACCAGTGGTGTCGGTGAGCCTTTTAGAAATATCTTTTAAAAGTTGGCGAGCGCTGGGACCCCACGGACCCAATTCAATTCTTTGAATTGAACTAGATAATACATTACACATTTCAAACTTTTCTCCTCAAATAGTAAATGTAATAAGATTTATATTTCGAACAGTCTTTATAATAATAATAATTATCTTTCTTGATCGAACCAGATTAAATTTAAGTACAGTTTTCTTATTACTATGTTAGTATACTTATAAATACAAAATTACAAAATAATTATTTCTTGACAATATAGCATATGTGACTGGCGAGCCAATGTCTCAACAAAGGTCAGTCCCAGCTGTTGGACAACGCTATCAGACTTATCAATGCTGACTCGAAATCAATTTACTTACTTTAATATTATAATAAGTGTTAAGAACTTTTATATTAAAAACAAATACAACCATTACAATATTTTAACACGTTATTAATTAGATTGCACTTACGAAAATCTATATACATATATCTATACCATCGATATATAATATAACGTTATCTACTTATATACGTAGAATAAAATCGCAAACGAGCCGTGACATTAAATATTTTTTCAAAAAAACAATTTGTATCTCTTGTACTTGTTACCGAGGTCAAAAAATAGTGTTTAGAATTTCAGTCTGTCTGTGCGTTTGTGCACGCTAATCTCAGAAATGGCTTAACAGATTTGAATGCGGTTTTCACTGATGTATTAAAACAAGCTTTCCGTAACATTTGTGTTAGTTTTATTTCAATTGGCTTACAAACAAAAAAGTTACCTATGCGCTATACTGAAATAAGCAGGAATAAAGTAAAAACACTGTGCGCGGATGTAATTTGTACCTGCAAATCACTGCAAATACACATTTGTAGGTTTGTATACACAAACGTTTGTCGTTTATTGCTCTTTCTATTAATGTAAATTTATTTAAGCCCTATTGAAACAGACAGAAGCGGCCGGCGACTTTTTTAATAATACTAGCAGCCCGCCCCCGGCTTCGCCCGGGGTGCAATTTTTATATATAAGAACATTCCCCGCTTATCTCTCTTTCCATTAGTCAAAACTGAATTAAAATCGATCTACCCATTCACGCGTGATGCCGTGACCAAGGGAAATGGGGATTCATTTTTATATATAAGAATTTGTGATGTAAATGATATTATATTTCGCAAAGATGTTTGTCCGCCTCCGTGGCGCAATCGGCTAGCGCGTTCGGCTGTTAACCGAAAGGTTGGTGGTTCGAGCCCACCCGGGGGCGTTTTTCTTAAATAAAATTTACTCTAAAAAAATTACTTTCATTTTTGCAAAGCATAAACAGAAGACGATAATTAAAAGATCTTATTTTATTAAATGAACATTAAAAACTATTTTATTTATACATAAAAAAATTCGTTATCCAAATTAAGAACATATACAAGTATTTGAACCATCCAAATAATACCTTCGATAGCTCAGTTGGTAGAGCGGTGGACTGTAGAGGAGATTTCAATTGATATCCATAGGTCGCTGGTTCAAATCCGGCTCGAAGGAATTTATTTCTTTTTTTTTACATTTTTTTATTGAGAAAACTAGAATTGAGAAACTAGAATAGTATCTCCATATCCCAAACACGCTATATTATTATCTGCTGTAAGTTGCCGAGGAGTTGGATGTCCTGCAGACTACTTGACGCTGCAGCATCAGACCAAGGTAACCATGTCATGGAAATACCACAGAAGTAACAGTAAGTATACCAAATTTCATACCAATCGAACCTGTGGAAGCTAGTGAAATATCTTCGTTAACGAGGAAATGGGTTGATGATCTTCAAACGCCTGAACATATTTTTATAAATTATAGCTAAGAACCATCGTGATAACTTCAGCTTTCAACCAAAAAGAACTGGATCAAAATTGGTCTATTTGTTTGGGAGCTCCGACTCCACAGACAGAGAGATACACAGCTCCATCCATACACACATAATATACAGACACACACGTCAAACTTAAACGAAAACGCTGCCTAATTAAAACAATGTATGGTGGGATTGTTTCTCTTTTATAGGTCTACATAAAAGGAGCTTTAAGGATTGCTAGGTATAGGTACCCATTTTTACTCACGAAAAAGGATCACATATAATTTAGAAAATCTATTTAAACCGATACAGAATTAATCATTATCATAATAAATACGTTAATTATCTTAAGCATTTCATACACATTATAGTAGCCCTACACTTACAATTTAAATGAATATCTTAGGAGATATCGTACGCGCAAGAAAACAAGCGATCTCGTACCAACCTAACGCGATGACGGGACTCGCTTGATGCAGATGCAGGCGTTATATTGGTTATAATTATGTATTACTCATATATTTTATGTATTTTCTAATTTTTCAACTCGAACGAAGTCGCGGGCACCAGAAGTCGCGGGTCACTAGTAGTAGGTAATATAAATTATTCATTGTTTCGCGATTATTTTATTGTTCACACATTTTGAAAATCTACTTCTAACTACTCTTATCTACTTCTATAACTATATAATTACTATTTACTAACTTTACCAAGTACTTTTCAAAGCATTTTCTCTCTTCCGTTATAATTTCAAAAGTATCAGAGACACGAAAAGATTGTTTATAAAATAAGAAAAGACACAGAAGACAAAATTGTATTGTACCAATTACCATATTATTCTAATGCCATCTCCATATACCAAATACCATCAATGAGTTTCACAACAGAATTGTTAGATGGCGCCGCATACATGTAGTTACCCACAAAACTCAGATTTAGATATTTTATGATGTACTTTGATGCACTTAAAAGGTGTGATGATGGGAAACGAATAAAAATCGAAATACTAAAAAAAACTAATAGTTTAACTTTTCAGTTATTAGTTAACACTTCTTATTCAAAGATTATGGGATTATTTAAATATATCTATATGGAAAAAAAGATTGAATAAATCTAGGGCGGCGCGGCGGCGGTGGCGCCACCGTCGACGTTGCCTAGCAACAGATAAACAAAATATAAAAAAATTTAAAACATAGGTACTTATATTTTTTCTTTACAGTTTTATTTAAAAAAAATTATTATTAAAAAAAAATTTTATTTAAAAAAAAGGTTAAATATTGTCGTTTTACGTAACCGAAGTAAACCGTGTCAATAATAAATTAATGTTCTGATTTAATGAAGTCACATAATTAATTGCTTCTCTCTTCTCTATCAATTATTGCTCATATAATTTTGCCTGGTGTTTATTTTTTTATTTTTCATATATAAAAAAAAACGGGTCGCAGACAAAGTTGCTTTAAATCTGTTGACTAAAATTAAAATAAGCGTTTCAAACGTTATTTTGTCTAATAGATTGTCTACAAGTTTGCCTTTAATATCTAAATTAGGCAGGTCTCAAAACGATATTAATATGCACACCGGACAGAGTTGTTTCGTAAGTTAACGGCCACAGATAACCAGTGGAACAGTAAGGTAACATATTACATCCGTTCCCGATGCAACTGGTATTACCACTAGTTATTTCATCACAGGTCGTGTAATCTAAAAAAACATATGAAACCAACGTTTTGTTCGTCGCCGCCTAGTTTTAATATGATTATTGCAACAACATGTGTCACAAAATAAGTCTGTCACTTAAATGCCTGTTAGATACGTGCACGCATACCACTCCATATACCTGTAGTAAATATAACGGTCGCCATTTTAATTCAAATAAATAATCACAGTCTTAGCGAAATTCTGTCTCACCTCAGATCAAAACGCATAGATACAAAGGCTTCAGACTTTGAGTTATTTTTTATCTTTATTTAAATTAAAGATTAACCAAATTAACTTATGATAAAGTTCTAAATTCTTATAATAGAATTTGACATTCTAATAGTATGAAATATAAAATATTGTATTATCAAACAGTTTTGGTGTTTAACAATATTTACTAATCAACTATGTAATTTAAACATTAGTAACAAAAAAAAATGCAATTAAATATTGTTTAAAAATATAAATGTTAAGTGTCAGTTTTACACCGAATATCTTAGTAATATTATAAATACGAACGTTTGTGATGATATTTGTTTGTTGTTGTTGTTGTTTGTTTGTTGTTTGTTCCTCAATAACGCAAAAACAGCTGAACGGATTTGGATGAAATTTTGCAGACAGATAGTTTATTACCTGAATTAGCATATAGGATACGCTAGGATACGACCTAACGCTTTTATATTGTAAAAGCGTTAGGTCCCCGAGGATCGTCTAAAAATGTAAATGAATATTTAAGAAATCACCGATAAATTATCTCACTTTAAAGATTATCATCGGTGGCCCTAAAATTAAGTTTTATCTAAATCTATTTAAAAATATTAAAATCTATTAAAAAATCTCATACCTTAAGCATCTATCACTTCACATTAGCCGATTAAACGCTGAGTAAACGCACATAATATAGCGCCGTATGTTTACAACACGCAAACTAGAGAATTACTAGAATGGTGTTGCGAACAGAATTATATTAAATTTGTATCAAGGTTGCATTCGATTGATTCTCATCGGACTGCGACACCATTATATCTAGCACACACAGAAAACTGATCAAATTATTCTATTAACAAAAAAAATAAAATAAGAAAGTCTGTCTGTACGATGATAGCCTTTTTACTTAAGGGTCTTATAAAGAAACTAGCGTCGCGCCCAAGATTTTATTACATATTTTATATAATCTCGTTTATTACTGTTTCTTTTAGTGAAAACCGTATGTTGCGTAGTTTAGGAGGAGCTAGCGGATATACAGACAGACAGACAGATGCGGGCAGCGACTTAAATTTATACTATGTAAGGATTTAATGTGACTTCAGTCAACCTAATGAAATAGTACCAAAGTATGTCTAGTAAACGTAAATACTCTCTTTAGAAACGTTCATCTAAATCTTGAAATTGAAATAAAGTTCTTTAGAAATTTTGTCCATACTATAAAAGTCTCGTGTCACAGTGTTTGTAATTCCGAAACGGCTTGACTGATTCCTATGAAATTTTGTGTGTATATTCAGTAGATCTGAGAATAGGACGTAAACTATTTTTTACCCTCTTACCCCCACCCCCATTTATTAATCGGGATTTTAGTATTTTTGTATGAACAATAGTCAAATAATTTAACTAACGTTCATTGAAGTGAAGTGTCGCGTCACTTTCGACATATGGTTTGAAAATAAAATTGGACCCGATAGGTGGCGCCACAATCGGGTTACAGAATTATTTTCGAGTTCTGGCAGGACAACGTCTGCTGGGTCAGCTAGTAGGTATATTATAAATGTGAAAGTAACTCTGCTGTTGTTTTCACGCCTAAACCGCTGAATCGATTATCATGAAATTTTGCATACACGTTGTCAGGGATGCAGATAAGGACATAAGGGTACTTTTTATCCAGAAAAAAGTACTGTTCCCAAGGGATAACGCCTGGCAAAGCTATAACTGCAATAAATGTGTTAAGCGTTACATTGCTCATATATTTAGTCAGGCGTTATTTTTTTATTTTTCAACGAGGGCTACGCTAGTTATTGCATATTATGCGGCACTTTTGGCTACCAACATTAAAAAATTTAATTCTCTTGTTTACCATTAATTTTAAAAGCTAAGACCTCCTTCGCGAGCCGTATTGGATTTTTTCCAATAAATACTTACTTATGTTGTACTTACTTATGTTATGTTATACTTACTAATTATACTTACTTATATAATGTTATATGTTATACTTACTTATATAACCAGGTGTATACTACAAGGTATACACGCTGCGCTCCTTGACATACTTTGGAAAAGGAGAGCTTTCTTGGGAAACCTAAAGGATACAATCGTCCTTTATTTTCACGTCAATACACACGATTGTATTGTATTCACATATTATATGTGATATATTCATTTAAATATAATTTAATGATACACTTTTATTTAGATCACCGTGAAATAACAGCATGTGTACAGTTGTTGTGTTTCGGAGTGTCAGGACAACAGGGTCCATTCTTCCTTTTTTTATATGTTAAGATCGGCAGACAGGGTGACGGTCCACTTGATGGTAGGTGAGTACCATCGCCTATAACACAAGCAACGCCACAGTTACTGCGCTGCTGACTACAGTAGGATTAACGATAAGGGATTAGGAGGGTAATAGGGGAAATGGGCTCTGGAATCCCTTACTCACTCACCAAAACACGACAGCACACGTGCTGTTATTTCACGGTGGTTTTCTGTATGGGTGTGGTTAGTAATCCCTTATCCTTAATCATATTACCTTACTGTGGTCATCAGCGCATTTGCAGCACCAGTGCTCTTGTCTATCTCACGACCTTTACATTAAAAAAATCTCACTTCTTTTTTCTCAGATATCATATTATTTTTTTAAATTAATATATATAACTATATAATTAAAATACCAGTACATGTTGATATGAATTTGTCTTCAATTGCATTTTTCTCTTTTAATTAATTTTTTTAATGAGGCTTTTTTAGAAGGTTTTTTTTAGGAAGTTGGCTTGGCACTTAAGGTGGCGCTGAACCAGCGCGGGAACTTAATAATAAGTATTTTTCGAGAATTTGTTGTCTCAACTTACTATAATCACAGAATGCGAATAACCGAAGACAGAATGAGACTCAACACATTCGCGCCACTTATTTAACTCGCAAAAATAATAAAACATACCCCAGCAATTCCAATATTTTAGAAATTTTTCTATAGATGGTAGCTATTGACATCCCAATTTCAAATGTCCATAATAGGAGGATGTTTCCATGGAAAAATATTTTTGGATTTTAGTCAGTAATTTCAAGAATTCAACCCGCGAAAATATCACAAATTCTGCACATTTTAGAAATTAATTAAGTATAAAATATACTGTAATAATAATTATATTTAGTAAGATATAAAATTAATTTCACTTTTTTGTTGCGATGCAAACCTTCATATGATGTCCCAGAAATGTCATGTTTTTTTATGTATTGCTACGAACTATAAATTAATGAGTAATCATGGAATTACTTAGTATGAAATAAGTAAGCTGTTCGAGTTGGAAAATGCCCTCTTAAGCACTTAAATTTGATGATACATGAAAAATAATGTATCATCACTGACTCCGTAGCAACTGGACAGAGTCACAACTGGACGGATTAGCAACTGGAAATAGTACAGTCATTCTAATTTAAAACAAAAGATACTAACAGTCTTACTTATAAAAATCGACTAATCATCTTCTTAGCAACTGTTTTACTAATTACTACTTAACTCCCTAATCAATGATTAAATATTTTCTACTCAAAAACGTTGCTTAAGTACATCTTAGCTAATGAACGGTTAATTACACTAAAAAATATTTTACTCTGTTAATACTGCAAAATGTTGACAGAATAAAAAATATTTTGCTGCTAATGGCAAACCTGGCGACTGTCATTGTCAAAAAGGTTGTTTATTAAATTATTATGTTTTGTTTGAATTATTCAAAGAAAATTTTTAATGTTATGATTGTGGAAGTTTTGGGTTTGTATTTATAATGGAAACTTCGACAAAAAAAAGAATACGAATTAGGATGAACAAGAAAAGGCATTTTTAATTATTACACTATATTATTGCAGCGCAGCGTGTTATTTTATTTGATTTTTTAAAATATTTTTTAAAATATTCATTTTATTAAATAAAACGACAACTTTCTCTATCCACAATCCACAAAATAAACTCAAACGCAACTACAAAATTTGAAACAATAAACTCGAGCTAACTGAAATTAACTGAATCCTATTGTCGTCAGCTGATACACAACCGCCATTTTGTTACTTTGTGTCTTAAACAAGGAATCGCCGATCATTAATTTGACAGCTATTTAAGTACGTTACTAAGCAACTGATTAAGGTTAAATAACGTTTATAAGTAAGAAATATTCCTAAATGGCTACTAAGTATTCGTTAAATTTTAAGTACCGTTTATAAGTAAAGCTGTATGTGTTTAAGGCAGGTACTCAATCATTTTCCACAAAAAAGTTCATAATAACCGTTTTTGCTCAAATTAGTGAATTAAAACACGCGATCGAAGAATGATGACATTCGTGTCATGATATTAATCCTTATTTAACTAAATGGTTTCATAATCAGGGTTATATATATTTAAATTCGCCTTTAAATTGTTCAAATCGGACCTTTTGTTTAGAAAAAATGCTTTTTTAATTAATTCATTAAGTTTTGTTTAGTTTATAAAATATTTTTTGTTTATAAAATAATATATTCATATGAAGTCCACGCGAACGAAGTTGTGGGCATCGACTAGATATAAAGTCGCTGTCCACTATATCTGTTTCTCCGCTAACTTCTAAACCACCAACGGAATTTGATAGGGTTTTCACTAATGGAAAAAGCTATAAACGAGGAAGGTTTCTATAGATAATATTTCATCCGTGCCGAGCGAGGAGTGGATCGCTTGTAAGAGTAACGGACAAAATTATTTTTTTTTTATGTTAAGATCGGCAGAAAGGCTGACGGTCCACTTGATGGTAGGTGGCTACCGTCGCCTATAACACAAGCAACGCCAAAGCTGCTGCAAGTGCGCTGCCGACTACAATATGATTAAGGATAAGGGATTGAGAAGGGATAGGGGGCACACGTGCTGTTATTTCGCGGTGGTCTTTTGTATGGGGGTAGTTACTGCCGCCAGACGGGCTGCCCAAATGACTGCGAAACGCAGTGTGCCCTGCCACTACTTTCCAGATCCAGACCCTCAGACAAATTCGAAAAGTTCATTTTTCAAAGTAGACCCTGCCGGGAATCGAACCCGGGAACCCTAGAACAGAGTAGATTATTGTATTATTATACTATTAAAATACCATTATTATGTCCCAGTCTATGAAATTGTCTTTTTCTAGTTTCGTTTTGTTGAAACAATATGTATCTTCTTACGTCGCTTACACGGCTACTCTATTTTTATGCGTAACATCTGCGTATTTGAAATGAAAGACACGTAGGCAGGATTTCGTAATTTTCCATCATTATGTATCTAGACGAGACAGGCAAGGCCAGACATTATTTATATTGGATATATTTTGCGGTTACGTATTTTGAAAGTGTAACACAAGTTACTGACAGCCCAGTATAACAGCCAGTGTTAAGTTCTAAAGGATTCCTTCGGTTTCAAATCCATCATAATTTTATAACATACTAGCTCTTGCACGCGACTTTGTCCGCGTATATTTATAAAAATATGAGTAGCCTAGTTACTCGCTGATATTGTAGCTTTCTATAGGTGAAAGAATTTTTAAAATCGGTGGACTAGTTTTTGAGTTTATTCGTTATAAACATACAAAAATACAAACATACAAACAAACCTTTTCTCTTTATATAATATTAGTATAGATTTTATAATATTAGTAAGTTTCTACGGAATAAATTTCACAATGGTTTCCAAATTAGATAATGCTATACATACAACTTAATCCCTTTTTATTAAACTAAATGGCGCCTTTCTTGTATTTAGAACTACCTTTTGCCCGTAACTTTACCCGCGTCTTTCGAGAGCAGTAGTTTATTTATGGATGAAAGGTAGCCTATGTTCTTTGTTGTGCGGAAGACACTGGGTGGAAAGTATTCATAAAAAAAACAGTTTTTGAGAGATCAGTTACATTTTAAAATCCAGCGCCTGACAAAAATATATGAGCAATAAAGATTGAATAGGTGAATGTTTCAACGCCTGAATAAGGGGCACGGACGAAGTCGCGGGCAAATCATAGTCTACTATATTTATCGATGCCAAGACTAACATATCTAATATCTGAGAGCTCTGTGTAAATATTTGCCCATTATCTAACGGTTTCACGTGCGTTACAAAAATGCGAATCGCATGACCATTCGGCGGTTGTTTATTATTCATTATTTCCCGAAACTATTCTGCTTAACGTCTCCGAACTGCATTTATTAAATACAGATCGCAGCTGATGCTTACGTTGCTTGAGTACTTGTAATTTTCAGTGCAAAATACCTAATTGGATCGTATACATTTCTGGCGATAGACAAGATAACAAGATAAGTTCTTAAGTTTATAACGTTTGTTGTTAATTATCTTTATTAGATTGTTGTTAAATTGTTAATTAAATTGTTAAAAGAAATTGATATTATATTGTTACTTAAATTGTTGTTGTTAATTGTTAAGTAGTAGGGCACACTGCGTTTCGTAGTAATTTTGGCAGCCCGCCTGGAGCGGCAGTAACGGTCTCTCTTACATAAGACCACCGTGAAATGTGTGCTATTGTGTTTCGGTGTGTAAGTAAAGGATGCCAGAGCCCATTTACCTATCCCCCCCCTAATCCCTTATCCTTAATCCTACTGCAGTCGGTAGCGCATTTACAGCACCTGTAGCGTTGCTTGTGTTATAGGCGACGGTAGCTAACTACCATCAAGTGGACCGTCAGCCTGTTTGCTGATCAGCCTGTTGTTCACTTCCATAAATGAAATTTTAACTTCTAATCTTGTTGTAACATTATTTATAAATTCTATAGACTTTCATTTGTATTTTGAAATTGATTTATCCAAATTACATATCAGTTTGTAATGCACAAAAAAAAATGTATCATATGTCTATTGTGTTGTGGTGCATTGAATTCCGCAGTACCCTATAACCCTGTTTGGAGTCAGTAACCGCCCATTTACAAAACACCACCGTCAAATAAAAGCGCCAGGGCTGGCTTTATCTATAGTGCAAGGTGTGCCATGCACACGGGCGCAGGGTCTTAGAGGCTCCCGCTCGCAACACCTACAAAGAGCTTGTTTCGCTCCGGGTAACGACGCTCTCAAGACTCTGTCCCCATGTTATGACCAACGCCGGGCTTGGTAGCAAAGCAAGGCGCGCCACGAGCGGCCAACAGTTTAAAGCATTTAAAATGTTATAAAACCAAAAATAAGACATTAAATGAGTTTCAACACACTGATGGCGAGAGCGCCAGGGTGTTGATTGCACACGAGCTAGAGTCGCCTATAGCGCGTCTGCTGTTGTCCATTAAGCGATTTGAGAGTCAGTAGGGAAGGAATGCTGAAACAATTTGCAATAGGGTATTACACCCATTTTTAAAAAGTGTCTCAATTAGATTCTATAGTGCTAATGAACCACAAAAAAACACCAAATTTTTATTCAATCGATAAGTTTAATAAAAATGAATTTAAAATTTACATTTTCAAATTTCGCGCGTAATTTGACGAAAACGCTGGAAACCATTTTGCTCTGTGGTCATGACGTCAGTTGGCTGTGTAAACAAATGCGCCGGTAATTGACATGACACTGACTGCCACTTTTTTGTTTACACAACCGTATGACGTAAACATGGCGGCTACTATTTTATTGTGTTTAAGAACAGACTAAAGTTCTGAAAATTTTGAATTTAATTTTAAAATTTATTTTGTTATTTTACGAACTAAAACTAACATTTTCCGACTGCTTTTTGCCTAAGCTATCTCAATAATATACTTTTAGATTTTTTTCATATAGACTAAAATACCCTATTGCAACTTTGACAGTTCAGCGCACTAAAAACATCAGCGTGTCTGTCTATTTTTACATAAAAAATGTGCGATTTCGTTATCAATTAAAATAAGGAAAAGAAAGATTTTTTACAAAACGATAAAATGCTGGTAAGTCAAGTATTTCTTTCCACAACTATAAAAGGGAACATAGACGAAGCGACAACGCGATAAAAAACCTTGTTATTCTAGATTCTCAGGAACCGATCTCTTCCCACTTCGACATGATAACGGGGTGTGTTAAGGCGATGGATGTGGAACAAGTGTTTGGCTTCGCCATAGCAACAACGCGACCTGGGTTGACCGATGCGCGGGGGAACGAACGTTAGCCTGAACGCAGTGTTTTCGCTACACATCGCAGTAGATTGTTCGCACAGTCCGCTGCCGCCCGCCTCGAATCGCTCACGATAGAAATCGCACGTCCGCATACGGTCATTCGGTCCTGCCCAAGTAAAAGTGTATTTTAGAACCGGTGCACTACGAATTGAAAGTTGGATTTTTGTACGGCACTACGTCGTCTCCCTTTACGGTGAGTTCTTTTTTTGTATGTATTTCTATAAAAAAATTATTGCGAATTTATTCACGTGTTTCATTTTGACTTATTTTCATAAATTAAAATTAATTTTCGACTTCCAAATTTAAGGTGGGTTCAATTGATAGGGAAAATTTCTTTAAATGCCTATATTTCAAATCAACATTTCTGATAAAATTAATTAAAATAGAAATTTCTATTTTAAAAATGTACCTAAACAATAAATACATCTACCGAATTTCAACAAAACGTATTATGAAATTAATTCTTCCGGGAAAAATATCTAAGCTTATTGAAAGCATTTTAATTAAAACCTTTTAAATTTGGTTTAAAAAAAGATGCCTAAAGTTTAGTTTTATATATCATTTAGTGGTGTTTAATGACTTCCAATTAATATAAATATAATAATACCAAAAATGTTTACGTCTAACTTAGTTAAAAATGCATATACGTCTAAGTTAGCTAACAAACCCAATTACAACTAAATAAACTTTAAAAAAAAAAACACAAAGTTAGAACAAAATATGTCTAGTCAACTCAAAAACTTCGAGTAAAACTAACTAGGAAGTTTTAACTCGTTTAAGTTAAACGAAATTAAAATTGGAAATAACTGGAATACGTACAAACACTTTCTCTTATTGTAGTATGAAACAAAGTTTTATTCGTTAATTGTGATCTAATACAACGACATCACGAGATGTCGTGCAGTGGCTGTAATTGTGGCCAGTTTCGTTTTCTTTCTGCCTTAGATTAAGTAATTTCTGTAATAATATATCAAGCACAGATAAAAACAAGACGTTCCACCTCTCAGCGGTTCGTTGACTGCGTCGAGTTCTTTATATTATTGTTATTTCAAAGTATTTAATAGAATATTGTGTTACAAAAATATGTTATCATCATCTCAACCGTAGAACGTCTACTGCTGAACAAAGGTCTCCCCTCTAATTTTCCTAAAAAGTATCGACCAGAGGCAGCTTGGATCCACCGTCGACCCACGGCCTTATCAGGTCTACTGTCCACCTTGTGGGCAGTGTTGTCTAGTATAAGATAGTATAAGATAAAATGTATTTTAAGCTGTTTACAAAGTTTGTAGCTAGTAAAACGTCAAAAAATTACTGTTAATTTTTTAGAAAAAAAAATTAAAAATCAATTCGAAGGTCTGTAATGTCATCCGGTAAGTCTGGAATTTCTTTGTCAATGTGTGATTATGTGGATGGTATTTCGATTTGTTTTATTGGTTTGATCGTTTTTGTAATTTTGCTTAAAACTAGGTGGCATGTTTTGCCTTTTTTGGCAATCTCTTTTTAATATTTCTAATTGGTAATCATAATTATAGAATTGAGTGTCAATGCACACAGTCTGTATCAGACTAGAAATTAGAAGTAGTTAGAAGTGGCTGGATTCGTTTAGTGGATAAAATATATTGTTACCTTTTGACTAAAACCGTTGAAAATCCGCTAGATCTAGTTACAAAGTGGCTAAAACGGCAACACTGCTTGTGGGTGGACGTCCTATACTGCGTTTGCCGGTCCGTAGCCTCCACTCGAGAACCCTTCGTAAAAAGCGGCCGTTGCTCATTGACACTTCAACTTATTGGTCCCATGTCGGTAACTTTCGTTCGTCTATGGATCTTCTCATTCTTGATTCGATTTCGCAGTGTAACTACAAGCATAGCTCGTTGAGCGGCGTTGAGATTTCTTATGAGGCCCATAATTAGAAACCACGTTTCAACGCCATATGTCATCATTGGTAACACATATATATTAAATACCAGAGGCGTAGTTTGCTCTAGATGCATCCTGTATCAAATTTAGTCGAGGGGCCTTCTACTTGACTGACGTAACCCAAATGGAGAGTAAAGATTTTTAAGATAGAGAATTAAGCAAGTAAGATTTTTTGAGTAACGATGAAAGCCAAACTGGAACATTACATATGAAGGTTCCCTAAGAACCAGAATAAATAATTTATAAATATTTGTTACTAGCTGAGCCCGCAATTGTATACGCGTGGTATTCGGTACAGCGCGTAACTTTTTTGTTTGTAAACCGATTGGAATAAAATAAACATTAAATGTTACGGGAAGTTTGCTACAATATATCAGTGAAAACCGCATTCAAATCGGTTTAATCTTTTCAGAGATTAGCGTGCACAAACGCACAGACAAATGGACAAAAATTCTAAAAACTTATTTTTTTGACCTCGTACAGGTAAACTATTTAATGTACAGACACGGTTCGTTTACTATTTTATTTTATGTATAGGATAGATTACGGAGCATTTTTCAAGGGCTCAGAAAACAATTTCATTATGAAAAAAAAAAAAGGTTTATTCATATAAAGAGAATAACGCGTTAATGAAAAACTATCTCTTCCTACGGCTGATTCATTTAAAATAATCACAAATATCTCTTTTAAAAAATATCATTTATTGATTAAAATAACAACAAATACTTACTAACTTATTTAATATATTAAAATTATTTATATAGCGTATATAATCCGATAAAAATGGATCTGAAACGGAAAAATATAGAAATTGTTTAAACGGTCAAATCTAGGTTGGTAGTTAAATCGGTGATTATTCATGGACAAGATTTTTATGCTGCATAAATTTTAAAGCTAGCCAAGCGCCGAACTACAAGAAGATATTATGCATTTTATACATTTTTCTATTGTCATAGTCTGAAGTTAAGAAACAATAATTTAGATGTATAGAGACATTTAAAAAAATATGTATATATAGATTAAAAAATACGTTTTGTATTGAGCTAAGCAGTGCCGGATTTATACTTTTCTTGAGTATAGGCCCCTTCACGTTGTGCCGCCTCTTCCTCGTGACCTAGGTGGTATACCTAGGCCTTTATTAGGTAATTATTATTATTATTGCATATTTATTATCACACAAGAATTTGATGGCTTCCGCAAGCGTGATGCGAAAACCATCTAAAATCCGCCGCCCCTAGGCCGGTGCCGCCCATAGGCCGCGGCCTGTACGGACTATTGACAAATCCAGAGCTGGAACTAAGGATAAAATAATGAAGATACCTACGTGAAAAATTTCAATTTTTTTTGTCCTTTTATTAAAACCATGTACGTACGTATATTCATATATTCATACGTACCATGTACCATATTCAATCATTCGAACAAAACTTCAACTTTACTGATTACTTAAAAGGATTTAGTAAAATTATATTCATTACTAAACTTGAACAGAATGAAGGCTTAATTCTAATCTAAAGCATGAAGGCATAAGCTCTTGTAATTAAGGCTAATCCGTTTATGTAACATTATTTCTTCTTTATTTATATGTTCTATGTATATTACAAAATAAAATCCCATTTAATTTCTGTAGGTTTCTCCGCTAACTTCTTCGAAACCACCCAACCGTATAGTGAAAACCGTATTTTGATACGGTTTTCACTAATGGAAAGACCTATAAACGAGAAAGCTTTGTGCATATAATTTACAGGAAAATCTATATCTATAGCTATACCTATAATAGTTTTTAGAAATTGTTTTTAGAATTTTTGTCTGTTTGTCTGTGCATTTGTGCACGCTAATCTCAGAAACGGTTTAACCGATTTGAATGCGGTTTTCACTAATCTATTGTACCAAGCTTTCCGTAACATTTAGTGATTGTTTTATTCCAATCGGTTTTCAAACAGAAAAGTTACGCGCTATACCCAATACCACGCGTACGAAGTCGCAGGCACAGCTAGTTATAAAATAAAGTCGCTGTCTGTCTCTGTCTGTTTCTTCGCTAACTTCTTTTAAACCACCCAAAGGATTTTTATACGTTTTTCACTAATGAAAAACGTATAAAAATCCTAAAAAAGAGCGATAAACGAGGCAGATTTGTATAATTTTCATATAAAAAATGCATCCGTGCAAAACTGGAGTCGAGTCGCTAGTGTATTAAATATTGATCACATAACGTCAGTTAAGACATCAACGCGCGTTAAGTTCAAGTTATGCAACGCTGGCTTCATACAGAATGTATGTTACCGTATTACTTGTAAATCTTGTAATGTGTAATGTCCATTGAACATTGTGTGTGTGTGTGTGTGTGTGTGTGTGTTTAAAAAAATATCCTCATAATCCAAATATAATCCAATTGACACATACGTACCTGGTAATCATATTTACATATGTGAAAGTTTCTTTATAATAAAGTGTCTGTTACTATAAATTACCTATCCAAGGAATTGTTTCATAAATATGTTTCTAAAAACGTTTATACTAAACTGGCTGAGCCCGCAACTTCGTACACGCGGTATACGGTATAGTGCGTAAATTGTTTGTTTGTAAACCTATTGGAATGAAACAAACATTAAATGTTACGGGAAGTTTGCTACAATATATTAGTGAAAACCGCATTCAAATCGGTTAAGCCATTTCTGAGATTAGTGTGCACTAACGTACAGACAAACAGACAAACAAACACATAAACAGACAAAAATTCTAAATACTGGTTTTTTTTTACATGGGTAACATAAGTACAACCTGTACTAATGGTTTTTTTAAATGTTTAATGTACAGACATGGCTCGTTTATGATTTTATTATATGTAGATATTATACACATATAAACTGTCATTAAAATGTCCCATCTATTTTTGGGACATATTATTGCCCGTGTTAACTATGTATCTATAAATATTAGTGTCAAAAATTAAATTTATAAAAAAAAAATAGTTTTAGAATTTTCGTCTATTTGTCTGTGTGTTTGTGCACTCTAAACTCTGAAACGGCTTAACCGATTTGAATGCGGTTTTCACTGACGTATTGTAACAAGCTTCCCATAACATTTAGTGCTTGTTTCTAATCGGTTTAAAAAAGTTATGCGCTATAAAAAAAAAAGTTAAAAATTGCGCAAAAAAAAAAAAGTTGCGGGCTCAGCTAGCTTTTAATCATGTACCTATCGAAAGAAGCATTTGCGTTAAACCGTTTTTTCGTCAACTTACTTTACAAATTCGATTACCACGAAATAGTATATTTCATTACAAGTGCGGAAAGGTTGTCATTGCAAAGAGTTCCGACAAATGTCTACCCGAGCCGAGGCGCAGCCGAAGGCGAGGGTTGACAGTCGGAACAAGTTGCAATGACGGTTCCGCACGTGTACTGAACGACTATTTTTAATACAGTTGCGAAAAAATGAAGCAATTTAATAAAACAAACAACTAAACTCGCAAAGAAAATTTCTGGAAAATGGCGCCAACCGTAGAATATAAGCAAAGATTTTTTTTTCTTCACCCATTCTGGTAGGCAAAGGAAACTATGCCCATACAGCCAAGCTTCAGTAGAATTTTTTTATTATATGAATGAAAATGAATGAATATGAAATGAAAATGAAATTTAATGAGATGAAATGAAATGAAACCTAACCTAACTCATTCAATCAAATCATTAAATCTGATATTGAAACAAATTAGTAGCTTCTTTTTAGAAATATACCTACGTATTGAATCATAAAAACTTCTATGAATTTTTTTAGTAAAAACTTCATGGTTGGTTTTTCTTTTTAATAGACATTATTTGGACAGTTGGGAAAGAGAACGCACGAGTTCGGGAAAGGTAAAAAAAAAGCACGAGTATGTTTGCCTACATCCCGAACTCTATACGGCCCTGCAATACGCCACTTTTTGAGCAACTGTATTAAAAAAGCCTTTTCATTTTGCGGAATAATAATATAGACTATGTCCTTCTTAATTATATTCTGACTATATATTCCACACTTGGCTATATATTCCATATAGGCTGTATATTCCATATAGGCTATAGAATATATTCCACAAGGGCGAAGCCGTGGGCACCAGCTATCTAAAAATAAAAATTAAACGCCTGGCAAATGTAAAACATCGATTAAGATGATTAAGATGACGAAATATTTACATATATTTCGTCGGGCGTTATATCTTATTTTTCCACGCCGACGAATTCGCGGGTTATAACAAACTATAAATATTGTAAACTTATAGAATTACAATATAAATTTTATTCACCGCACTGACTTGTCAATTATAGGCAAAAATGTAATTTATTGTCCATTGTATTGATTTCTTTGAATACAATTGTTTTCTATAATTGTGTAAAACAAAACACACTTTTTTCTAATAATTATTACGCCATAGTTCAGTAGACATACACTAAGTAGGATGTCATGAATATCGAATTCTTTTCAGGACTTGTACTTAGATTGTTTTCATGTGTAGGTCAGAAGTATTAAACCTGCCTCCAAGGAATTATGAAGGACTAGCTTCTGCACGCGACTTAGTCCGCGTCTTTTTATAAAATATTGTTCATGGAAAACGGCAATTTTTTATGGAGAAGGGAAAGGGGGAGGAGATGGAGGAGAGTGATAGCCTATATTACTCGCAGATAATGTAGCTTTCTATAGGTGAAAGAATTTTTAAAATCGGTCCAGTAGTTTTTGAGTTTATTCATTACAAGCATACAAAAATACATAGTAAAGATACACTAGATAGATAAATTGTGACAAGTCCAATCAATATCAAACTAGTTTTAGAAATCTAAATATCTATATTAGGCGCTCTTTATATTAAACTTCTAGATTTTGGCCGACCTCATCTGCGCCCCTTTTTCAATCTTTATTACTCATATATTTTTGACAGGCGTTGAATTTTTTTTTTTAGAGTACTTTTTTCCGGATGAAAGGCACCTTATGTCTTTTTCTGTAGGTATCTCTGACAACGTGTATGCAAAAATTCATAATAATCGGTTGAGTAGTTAAGGCGTGATTGCGTAATAAACAAACAAACAAAAAAAACTCACTTTCGCATTTATAATATTGGGATTAGTCTATTAAAAGTGCTTGTAGAAGTTCGGTTAGGCATATTCCTCTTTTATTTGTAGAAAATTAATTGATATTTTACAGTCGGTAATCACTAAACATATTAAATCAATTTTTTTTAAGTACACGTCGTCAGAGATGCTGACGGTCCACTTGATTGTAAAGTGGCTATCGTCGCCTATTACCACAAACCACGCCAGCAGGATTAAGGATAAGGGATTAAAAAGGTAATGGCATCCCTTACTCTCGCAACGATACAAAATAGCACACTTGAGTGATTATTGGGCCAGATGCTGGTTACTGCCGCCAGAGTGGCTGCTTAAAAACTGCGAAACGCAGTGTGCAATGCTACTACAAGTTAACAATATGTATAATTGAAATTAAAAATTTATCAAACAACATTTCCGTAACAAAAAAATAAAAGATCAAGACTGCACCAAGGATGTTGAATAAAAAATATATTTATTTAAATGATAAATTAACATAAATTTTCATTACTGCTCGTTATCCGTTATATTTTATATTGTATTTTTACAGCTAATGAATCTTATGTATAAATGTTGCCAATATTTTTTTTTCTATACACGAAACAAGTATAATTTATCTATTAAATAAATAATAATATTATGGGACGACCATGAAAACGGGAAACGATTGTTTTTCGAAAATGCCAGTTGCCTACCAATTTATAAAGATTTGATACGAGTACGTTTAAATGAAATTACAAAATACGTTAAATTACGAAATAATATGTGTGTAGGTACGAGTATTCATTGTTTTCGTTTTAAGGGGAGGACTTAGTAGAAAAGCTTTATTTTCATTTTTATTTCATACTAGCGGCCCGTCCCCGGCTTGGCCCGTGATGCAATTTTTATATACAAAAACATTCCCCGTTTATCCTTCTTTCCATTAGTCAAAACCGAATTAAAATCGGTCTACCCGTTCGAAAGTTACATACATTTCGAAGATCCATTTTTATTTATGTAGATTTTTAAACATGTTTATATTTCCCTGCTAACCATAATGAAATATTTAAATTTCAATTTAGATGATTGATAAATAATTTCGCTATTATTGCGTTTGACGATCTATAAATACATATAAAAGTTTCTATAGGTAAATAAATAAATATCAAATATCTTCAACGAGTGTTTATTTATCCAAACGTGATCTACAATAATGAAAAGATAGAATGGTCTTACACATGCGAGAGACCAAGTCACTCATTAAACGTATACATGTCATTATCGCTTAGCACACTAACCATTGATGAGTCAAATGGACTAATTAATACGTTACACCATGCCGACGGTGTTTATGTACTCGTAATGCGGTGTGATATTAGCACAATTATCATATCTCTTTTACGTCATCTCATAATGTAACTTTCTCGATGCAAAAAACACGAAGTTTCGCGCGGAACCGGACAACCGGAAACTTCGGCTCTTTCATGTATCGGTACGTTTCGCTTCGAAATGATTTAGTGAATTTCTATCTTGCGTAAATATGTCTTACATTTTTCTTACGGCAACTTTTATTTTCCATTAATAAATTATTTACTCTCTAAGATAATATTTTACTAATTTATTAAGAAAATTATTCAGTGTAAATTACATAGATATTGATAGACCTCTGAGGCGCCTCAGAATAATCTATATTTGAAAGTCTATTTAAAATATAGATTTCAATTTTTTTTACCCAATTTTCAATCAGGTAGAAACACCTAAACTGAAAAGTATACAATATTGTATAGTAGGTATACAATGTTGTATTTTATGGCCTAATGTGTATTTGGATAAAAACCACCACAAATACTTAAATTGGCATTTAAAGATTATAGCAAACTGAAATTAAAATAATAATAATATTAAAAAATATATATAGAGATAATAATTTTTATTTTTGTAATTATTAGATATGTATGTGTTGCCTTGAGTCTCTTTTTAGAACAAGGATACGTCGCGCCAATTACAATAATCTAATGTCTTTCGTGTCTAATTTTTATACTTCATGCTAGGGAATAATTTGTTGTTATGTTTATATAAAATATTATCGTAGCCTTAGAGGTATATTTATATTGAAATTGAGAAACTTAAATAATATTTTTTGAATAACAGCCTATTAGGTATATGCCCACGCTGGCCCAGTGCGGATTGGTGGACTTCATATGTGTCTTAGAATTTCTTCTTTGGCGTATGCGGGTTTCCTCGCGATGTTTTCCTTCCTGTTTTAGAGCAGTGAGTAAATACACTTAAGTTAGAAAAAAAAACTTAAGTGCATTTGTATTAATTATTTACTCTATGATGGCGAAATGTGGGCTTCAAAGAAGTCCCACGAGCAAAACTTCATACCACTGAATGGGCATGTTGCATTGGGCAGGTGGAGTCATTTTCAAAGACAAAGTGCGTAACGAACACATAAGGGAAAGTTTTAAAATAACGCCTGTTACTGAAAAGATTACAGTGTCCAGGCTAAAGTGGTACTACGCTTTTCCATGGCTATAAAAAAGAGAGGAAGAGGTAGACCGCAAACTGCCTGGATGACAAATGTCCGGCCTTACAGATGCCGATGCTTACCAGCGAAATGAATGGCGCCGAAATATTAAGAAAGTAACGGGAAGAGGCGAGTACGATGAAGTAGATGTACATCTTATTAAGCTTCCGTCTCTTTAGGGATGGTTCCAAGCATACTGTCTCGTTGTATTGCAAGGCTAATTTGCTGACCAGCCAACGCTTGGTCGACATAACTGGAGTCGCCAGTTACGCTTTGATAAAATGTTTTAAAATTGAAGCGCGTTGCGACCCCACTGACCCGGAGATTCAATACCGAAGGGAATAAAAATGTAGCCGGTACTGATATTTGTGTATTTGGTATTTTGCGCTCCTGAGCCGCGACTGCAGCAGCACCAGCTATAGTAACTGTTCCATGAAGATGTGACGGTGCCAAACTGTCGACGCAGGTGGCATCCCACACTAGTGGACGACCCTTATTTGACGAGCCTGTTGGATGAGTGGTTAGGGTGCTTGCCATAACGCTCTGTTCTAGGGTTCCCGGGTTCGATGCCCGGCAGGGTCAACTTTGAAAAATGAACTCTGGACCTGGAAAGTAGTGGCAGGGCACACTGCGTTTCGCAGTCATTTGGGCAGCCCGTCTGGCGGCAGTAACTTATACAGAAGACAGAAGATCACCGTGAAATAACAGCACGTGTGCTGTTGTGTTTCGGTGAGGTAAGGGATGCCAGAGCCCATTTCCCCTATTCCCCTCCTAATCCCTTATCCTTAATCCTACTGTAGTCGGCAGTCCACTTGCAGCAGCTTTGGCGTCGCTTGTGTTATAGGCGACGGTAGCCACCTACCATCAAGTGGACCGTCAGCCTGTCTGCCGATCTTAACATAAAAAAAATATTCAAAAACAAATTAGGCTTAAAAATGGGCAGTGCGGTATTTACGATGCGTAGTAATAGACACAAATTAAATCAATTTATTACACTTTCTACTGAGTTCACGGGACAATGCCAAGGCAATTGAGCTGCAGTAGCGAAAAACGATTCTCTTTTATAGAGTTTTGTGATAGAGAGAATGTGATGACATCAGAGATGTCAATTATTTGAAATTCTACTTCTACTAATAATAATAAATGCCAAAGTTTGTGAGGATGGATAGATGTTTGTTACTATTTCACGTAAAAGATCCAAGATGAACAGATTTGGATGAAATCTAGCACACCGATAGTTTATTACCTGGATTAACTTATAGGATACTTTTTATCTGAAAAAATGTTAGGTTCCAGAGTTCTCCAACTATAGTACTTACATATATTTGAATTTGAATGTCTATTTTTATTTCGCAATTAATTTTTTTTTTCAAAACGTATTATTATTTTATTATTAAATATAATTAATATGATAATATTTTTTTTAACATGTATAAATTCATTTATTTTGTATAATGGCAATATAATAGCCATAAAACTAAATAAAACCTAAAAATATAATTTTATTTGAAATACCTCATAATATTCGTTTTTACGTAAGATCGCTTTTAGGGTTTAATTTACTCGCTACCAATAGTCCAGGAAAATTTAATAACAAATCAAAATTTTGTTATAAGCTTCTAGCAGATATTATGTAATACCGTAAGTGATAGAATTTTTGATTTCACCCTGTAGAAAAAAATAAATAGGTGTTTTTTGCAAATTAAACAAAAATAGTAAGTGTAAGAAAAAAAGTTTTAGACAAATATTGTAGAGAATTTAATTTTACATAAAAATGTTTATATTGCTTTTTTGCTAAATTTAAAATTAACAGGGTTAGGGAGTTTAGAAGATAAGGGTTGATACTGTGATTTTTTTTAAACTTATATCTTCCAACCTTCGAATTTTAATTTTAGCAAAAAAGTTATATATGAGCATTCTTATGTAAAACAAAATTTTTTACAATATATGTCTGAAACTTTTTTTTCTAACTTTTACCATTATTGTATGATTTGGAAAAAAAAACTATTTTTTTTTTTACTTCTAGAGGGTGGAATCAAAAATTTCTTTCACTCATCGATAATTCATATCAAAAATCATACTTAAATCATAAATGCCTCCGAGGGATTCAAATTGTTAGTATTATTGTTAGTGTATTACACTTTACACACAATACCTTAACAACAGAACAGTAAATTTTAGTAAAACAAAATATGTCGGAACGCGAAATCGAGGACATCGTATACTTCAAAGATGTTGCATTAGTCTGTACCTATAGATGGATCACAAAATGCAGCAATATTTTATTCTTTCTAACACCTTCAAATTGTCATAAGATTGAAAGAGACATACATATATAATCTGTCGGGTCGAAGTTGAGTGAATGTCTCCATTTTGACTATACAATGCAAGCTAAAGTTATAGCGTATAATAGTGCTGTGCATTTTTATTGATAACTAGATATCGTTGATATAGATTTTAAATATATGACGGATAAAAAGTATGGCTAAATGCGTTTCAGTATACTGTTTGGTTATTCAATATAAATAAAATGTGGGTGCGTACTGGTACTCGCCGCATTGCTAATCGGTTGTATGAGATTGTATGCAACCTCTCGCATTTATTTCACCAAAATATTTCAAAAGAATAGTTATTTTTTGAGTAGAAATATTTAGAATCCATCCTTAAGGGGTAGAACGGGAGTAGGTTTTTATTACGAGAGAAAAAAAACTCGATAATCTTAAAGTTTTATTTTTAGAAACGATATCACAGATTGGATAATCTGTGATATCGTTTCATTTTAATCTGTGATATCGTTCATCTGTGATTCGTCAACATTTTAATTTAAAGACTTGCAGTTAATGTTGACGCTTGGGTATCCACGTATTTATTAGTAAGTTTTCTTTTTCTGGGTAATTTCTGAAAAGAAATAGTTTTTGGTTATTAATGATTCAAAAGATTTTCATAATTTTCATAGATTGAAGCATATAGATATTACTTACTGGTTTACACGATGGTGGTAATTTTAGGAATATTGTCGGCACTGCATACGAGTGTAGAATTTTACGCTGATATCCTTGGCGAAAGCAAGAATCTTCAAAGTTCATCGAGCATATTCTTGTATATTGCGAAGCTCTCCAATCGTCGGCTTTTCTTACATTTTTTGTCCACGTTTTTTTTTAAATCGATGTCGGTGGGAAATCTGTTATAAATTGGTAAAAATTACTTTCAACCTGCAGTGAATGCTAGAAATTGTCAACACTCTACTAAAAATAAATTAGTTATCGATATCGATAAAGTTATCAAGATCAGACTACAGCACTATAAAGCAAGACAAATGTCAAATATTCCGATTAACTTTGGTTTTTGTAAATTTTAGTTATAAACACCAGCTTTTCTTCAAATAAATCAACCTTAGAGCTGTGTGTGCATGTACAATGACACATTTTTAGTAAATAATTATAAAAATTTGTTTACAAAACACCAAAATTAATGAGTGCGAGCTGTGCGACTTACCGGTGAAATGATATGTTTCCATTATTCTCCTTCAAAACACCCACTCTACTTGGACAAACGGGAACAGTACAAGCCATTCTTGGCAAGCAACAGATTTATGAAATCACACTTTCAGGTTTTTAAGTATTTTAAATCACATAAAGCTAAACGCACTTGTTAACCAGCATGATATAAACAAATATGACGTTGCCTCTTTTATGGCGCGCAGCGTTTTTAGACGTCATATTCGGCTATTGTTATCTCTTTTTAACATACGAAATGCAGCCATTAGAAAGACGGGTATCGAGTATCGAAGGAAACTTCAATTTTTATTGTTCCATCTATACAATACAATTATCTTTGGTATACTTAATATCTGATCTTACAACACAATCTATGAGTTTTATTAGCATGTGAAATGATGCATGCCTTTCGTTGCTAATAGTAGTGTAACTAAAACTGCCAACATTTCGTAAAATAATTAAAAACTATCGTTTTATGGTTGAAATGGCTTCAAGAAAATGTCATTTATCATTATTATTTACTGGCTTTGGCCGCGGCTTCACCGGCGGGCGTCCCTTTTTCTTGAGCGTTGAAAATTTGTCAAAAAAATAGTTTTGTCTGTTTATCTGCTTGTCTGTGCGTTTGTGCACGCTAATCTCAGAAACTGCTTAACCGATTTGAATGCGGTTTTCATTGATGTATTGTAGCAAACTTCCCATAACATTTAGTGTATGTTTCATTCCAATCGGTTTACAAGCAAAAAAAGTTACGCACCAGGTATACCGTATACCGTGTGTACGAAGTTGCGGACTCAGCTAGTTTAGTATTTAAACGTTTTTAGAAACATATCTATGAAACAATTCCTTGGATACATAATTTATAGTAATAGACAATTTATTATGAAGATACTTTCACATTTGTAAATATTAGTAACTAGCGACCCGAGGTGCAAATTTTATATATATGAACATTCCCCGTTTATGCCTCTTTCCATTAGTCAAAATCGAATCAAAATCGGTCTACCCGTTCACGCGTGATGCCGTGACCAAGGAAAATAGGGATTCATTTTTATATATTAAAAGATTGGATGTGTCAATTGGATTAAATTTGGATATGAGGATATTCCAATCGGTTTACAAACAAAAAAATTACGCCCTATACCGAATACCACACGTATGAAGTTAGGGGCACAGCTAGTTCAATCTATATATGTATTTGTATCAAACAATAAAAAAATATATTTTGAATATGATCATGATATTATCCCTCAGAATTTTATTATATTTATATATGATATTTTTCTGAATGAAGCCCTTTTGCGTATTCCAGACAACGTGTATGCAAAATTTTACGATGATCGGTTGAGTAGTTAAGGCGTGAAACAAACAAACAAACTCACTTTCGCATTTATTATAATAGTTAGGATATCTTTGCAGAACATGTGTCCAATTGTTTAATGTTTCATGTTCACTTGAGAAATATATAGACGCACTACTAGCATTTATTGCACCTCAATAAAATTGATAATCGCTAAACAGCTACTTCAATTCATGTAAGATATGAGTTCTTGTTTAACAATTATGACATTTATTGCAATGCGTTAAGGATGAGAGTGACTGTAATATTTTAGTCATTTAATATCCTCAGTTTTACGGCGTATTAATTAAAATGTAGAGGGCAAAGTTCATTTTTAAGTTTTGTAATTTAAAGTGAATGTCTTCATATTATATTTAACTAATTATCCGCTCCCGGATTCGGACGCATGCAATTTTATTCTAAAAATTATGTACCTACACAAACTTCTGTATTTATTTATTTTTTATGTTAAGGTCGGCAGACAGGCTGACGGTCCACTTGGTGGTAGGTGGCTACCGTCGCCTATAACACAAGCAACGCCAAAGCTGTTGCAAGTGCGCTGCCGACTACAATAGGATTAAGGATAAGGGATTGGAAACGGATACGGAAATGGGCTCTGGCATCCCTTACTCACGTACCGAAACACAACAGCACACGTGCTGTTATTTCACGGTGGTCTTCTGTAAGGGGGTAGTTACTGCCGCCAGACGGGCTGCCCAAATGACTGCGAAAACGCAGTGTGCCCTGCCACTACTTAGTGAAAATCTTGGGTGGTTTAGAAGAAGATAGCGAAAAAACAGACTTTATTTTATAACTCGTAGAATTAGATAGCATCAACAGCCTAATACATATATATGTCCCCACAACAGTGGCACAGGCATTCCCTCTCTACAAGGGCATATGGGCTTTATAATCCGCCACTCTAACCCAGAGCGGGTTGGTGGAATTAGATAAATGTAATCCACATAAAGATACTTTTAAATATATTTTACGACATTAGACATTAGACATTATAATTCTTGGCTTTTTTTTTTAACATACAAGTGATTTTATTTCATATAATTTTTTTTTAATACATCAATTACTCATTTTATTTACATCCTTATAAGATTATTAGCAATAAATAATTTTAATCTAACATCTATAATTTATGTTTATATAACATAGTGTGAATTATAACTCATTGTCTATACAACCATATCAAAAGTTTAAATACAAAACCGTGAGGTACATCCACGCAGACGAAGCCGCGGGCACCAGCTATTTGAAAATAAAGATTCAACGCTCGGCAAAAGCATAATGTCAGGCGTCAATGTATGTCCAGCCGCAACCAACGTGAAGGCGCTAAAAAAGCATCAAGTGATAAGTCCGCTTACGGATATGGGATCTGAGGACGCGGTTGTGGGATCTGAGGACATGGCCTAGCTGTAACCTCGGTCCCACACCACCACCGATGGTGGAACCCGGAGGGGTTTTAGTGGGTATTTCCTCTGTCTCTCACCGTGTGAGTCCCACACTCCTCCTCGTCGAGACGTCCCCTCTACCAGGGATAGTGCGTGCCCTCCTAAAAAAATAAAAATAAAAAGGCGTCAATGTATGTTAGGCGTTATATCTTTTATTTTTCAACGCGGACTAAATTGCCTGGACAAGCTAGGTAGTATATAGGTATATGAAAAAAGAATCTCAAAAGTTAACTACCTGCGTGATTTATAACGATTAAATCAGAGTAAACATTTAACAAAAATATAAAGGTATAATTACAATTTGAATAAAATAATTTTTGAATTTTTAACTTTTGTGTCACTAAGGTTGGATCAATTGGAAACAAATACAAATGATGTTTGTTAAAGAAGAGTTGTGTTTTAAAAGTTTACCATTGCTTATATTTTGTAGTGAGTGACAGTAGAGCATAATATAATCTGAATATAACACAGCATGTGTGCTGTTGTATTTCGGTGAGTGCGTAAGGGATGCCAGAGGACATTTCCCTTCCTATTCCTATCCTTTCCAATTCCCTTAACTTTAATCCTACTAAGGTCGGCAGCGCACTTGCAGTACCTGTGGCGTTGTTTGCGGTATAGGCGACGGTAGTCATCATTAAGTGGACCGTCACAGCCTCTCTAATGACCTTACCATAAAAATAAAAACACGTAGGTACTTCTGTTTTTGACATTCAAGTAGCATGACTAACATTATGAAGTATATATTCACATGAAGCAACCTTGTCGATTATATGAGGGAAATAACCATTACATATCGTGTGGGATGTGGAGGTGGGCAGCTGTCAGGTTAATTTTTAAAAATTACTTCGCAGCCATAGTTGCAAAATTAATGCTTTTAATGTTTACGCAATAGTAAGACAATTGTTTATACATTTTTTTTATTCCAAAGACAAAGATGTATGATTGTAACATGATTATTTTGGATTTTTTTAAGTGTCTTGTCGACTCCACATGTATACGTAAAAATGCGGATATAAAGCGTGCTATTTACGAATTAACTTTTTTTCATCTATAATAAATTTGTTGTCATACCTACCTAAGTGCAGCATCCATCTTGTTTTACATTATTTTTAATTTATATTTTATTCTGAGAACTCTTTACAGTTTTCTATCAAAATTTAATTTGCAAACAAAATCCCTCACAGCATCAAACAAAAATGTTTATAATTCTTGTCAGAAGCGCACTGCATAATTTGCGGTCCCAGACTCAAGAATCTGAGGTACCGATGATGTAACTGGCTCACTCATTTGGGACATGGTTTCTTCTTTAAATAAATCATAACAATAAGCCTCAGGGATAACCTGGGGCGGTTGAGATTCTGTGGCGGTTCCCTCCTGGGCCAGATGCAGAGCGCGGTGCTGCTCGATACGGCCAGGATAGTGCGTGGGTTTCTGTCCTTATCATCCTGAACCCCGACCGACTGTGCTTCTGTCGGGGGTGACACCGCCTCCCCCTCATTTTGGCTTTTGGAGGTAGGGATGAGTTAAAATGAAATAATAATAATAATAAATCTTTAAATATACTTTTCGGGAAATATATCAATTAATCTCTCCTACCCGATACCAATAAAATCAACAGTATTGATCGAAATTAAACAGTAGGCGTTTGACATATTTTGTGTAGATACATTCTTTTAAGAATCGTAAAACAAAACACACGTATTCTTCAACAAATCTAATAACATCATAGGCTTGCTTAGTGAGCTATTATGTACAAACGTACATAATAGCTCACTGGGTTTGCTATTATTTTAAATTTTTAAGGAAGTAATCATTTCTAAATCAGGCCCCACTGTTTCTACACAAGAATTTTTCGTCATAGACACTTTTAGGTAATGACTAATTCCGATTTTACACTCGATTATTTGTGACCAGATTTAAAAATGCATGGTCTTTTTGTGCAAAAAAAAAAAAAATTGTGCATGTAATATCCTGTTGTTTCACTAACGATAATGGTACAATTACCGTTTGAATGTCTGACATGATTTAATGCATCGCATGCAAATTATAACTATTAGATCCGCATTATCATTTACAATTACACGAACAAATGGAGCTACGCGCTCTGGATTCGCTTTGGAAAAGCTAGAACCTACAAATGCAGTCGATAGAATATATTTTTCAAGCTATATAAGAAAAATATTGACAGGCGCTTATTGATAAAAAAGGCCTTAACTTTCTTCCACTAATCACTATTAGCTACATCAAGAGTTTACTCGTTCCTTTAAATAGTGTGTAACACTTTAAAAGTAACGAAGATATTCAAGACCCTGCTTCAAATGCATTTCCTATCCATTTTCCTTATCCTTAATCCTACAGTAGTCGGCAGCGCAGTTGCAGCAGCTGTGGCTTTGCTTGTGTTATAGGCGACGGTAGCCACTTACCATCAAGTGGACGGTCAGTCTGTCTATCGATTTTAACATAAAAAAAAAACAATGCAAGTCAATGAAGATTGTGGACAACAATTTTATTTATGTACTTTAGGCACTAGAAGTGATCATGATACTTAATATTTTTCCTAGAATTCACTTACCTTAAAATTTTATCTATATTTTGTGTCAATCAAAAAACTTAATCACTTTCATAATTGGAATCGGTATCTGAAGAAGATTTATTTTAATAATGATGTTATTTTGAGCAGCTGATTGCAGCTGACTAAATCAAATATTTTATATTATAAACGGTTCCGAAACCCTGGTAAATTTAAATTTAACTTGAAAATTTAAATGACGATCATAAGAGTTTCTTGGAGAAACCTAATTGATAAATAAATATTTTGATTTGATTTGGTAACAAGTATCAAAACCGCTCCTAGAATCTCCACAAACGTTTTGATTACCTAGGTATTCAAGAATATAGTAGCATTCTTTTTATTTTAAAAGAATGAAAAAAATAATTTTTTTTTTACTATTACAAAGATTCGAGATGGACATAGGCTTACTCTCTCCCCAATTCATACACCCGGGCAAAACAAAAGGGTATCCAGCTATTAATATCTGTCTATACAATATAATGATGAGAAAAATTCGAAAAATTAGATATCCGTGCAAAGCCTCCGGCGATTCGTTAGTAATAAGTATAATAAAAAATAATTTTATTGTGTAATTAACATAAAACTATGTATAATTAATTAATTACCGAATGTTGAACAAAGTAAGTTAGAATATTCATGAAAATGAAAAGTTTATCGTTACCCATAATGTTATAATTTTGGGTAATTTTTTGCTGTAATAAAATTGTTAACGCAAAAATCACGTAATACTGTAATAAAATAAGCATAAAAAGATCGGTTCGAGCATTTGGCGCTTTCGTTAGCGATTTCATTAGCGATTGCAGAAGTGTTTGCCGTTTTATCTCAACTATAATTCGTTTAAGTATTCATAAAATTGAAACAAGAAACTTCAGTGAAATCGAATTTTATTTAGAAAATCAAACATTCATTATTACTTTTAACGTAATCTAATTATAAGTACTATATAAATATACTTAACAATATTTACTAAATCAATGTCATCTTGGAGTGTGGGGTAAAAATCCAAGGAGTTTGCTTCTGTTTATTTGCATGCAATATTATTCAAATAACAACAATTAATATGTTTATTATGAGTGGAAAACAAGGCTCATTTACTTTATAAGTAGGTTTATAATTATTATAAAGTTATCTGACTTGTTTCCATAATAGGTTGTATTCTAAATTGATCTTTATGTTTCTGTAAATATCTAATAGACCTAATTCGCTTGACTCAATTTTTTGGCACGTTATGAAAGAATAGGAGAGAAGAATCTTTTGAAGGTTTCCCAAAAACAAAAATATTACAAAATGTTTGTTTTTATGGAACTTATTTTTATCTGTTGATTAAAGGGCAGAAAAACGTTTATTGGACCAGCTGGTTTTGACAAAATAATAACATTGAAGTATCAAATTTTCTTCGATATCATAGCACAGAACTCGATTAGAAAAATATAAAAAAAAACAAAGGAGAACCCCCGTTTTGGGCTATGTATCTATAAGCCAAATATATATATATACAAAAAAATCCTTTTTTTTTTTAAGATTATCCCAGCTAAAAATTAGCCTTATTAACAATGGCCAAATTCAAAAAGTACGTGAATTGATTTTTCCATAAACGCACCTTGCTACTACTTGTATCTTGGTTATTCTATTCTCTTTAGTGTGTTTGAAGATGGGATTCAAAATAATTTACTTAATGTTGTTTCTATGAAAAATACATGTCAATTGGCATAAACGTGGCATAAAATACATGTCAATTGGCATAATCGATAAACGGGACGTAAATAAAATGCAATAATCATAACAGTTATGAAGATATTTACGAACTTATTTTTGTGTTAGCTAAAAGTACTTTTTCATATTCTGTCTCTGCATTGAGTTTTAGTCTCAGGATTTGTATTCTATGTATGTACTACGACTACGACTATTTTAGTATAATAAATAGCATATAATGTAATAATATGACATACTAGATGAAAACACGGCTTCGCTCGGGTGTAATGTGACTCATAATATGTACACATGTAGGTACAAAATGTAGGTAGATATTTCTGTAGTTATCGGTTCTCAAGGAATATTAAAGGCAAAGCGGCATAGATTTCGCTCAATGTTTGCGGCAAGACGTTTCGTTTTACAGAGTCACATGAGTCACAGTTCTTTGTAATGGACATTTCGTTTTGCGACGAGGTATTGAATGGCGAGGCGTATGTGCGCTAGTATGAATGAAACGGAACGTTTATTAACCACTCGAGATATGCTCGAGATGTCACAGGTGTCAGTGACGTTTCGCTAAAGTGGCCAATATGGCGACTGCGATTCGACTCGAAATCTTTATTGTGTTGTCGACTCGAAATCTTTATTTTTTTATGTTTTATTATTCAGGTAAGGTTTCAATCGAGTCTACCGTACCCCTTGACGAAATTATTAATATAGATAATGTCACAACATGACAATCAATTGCAATCAATTGCAATATTGCAATTATGATTTCTATCGTATCAGAAAACGTAACATGCATCCACGACATAACCTCAAATGTGCATATTGTACGATTTATTTACAATGGCCATTAATTGTGAAGATAAGGCTAATGTAATCTTTTTCAATGTCCTAATTACAGGCCAAAACCGGTTAGGCGTTATAATCGAAGCCGATTATATTGTATTTATTTGCCTATTATAACGTATAACACACGACATACCTACTACCACCTACTACTGAAGTATTTTCACATGTTTTTCTAGAAGAAAAATCAAAATCTTCTACCTATTTAAATACGAAATAAAAATATTATAATTAAGAAATAGAATGATGCTTGCTGACACAACTTTCTGCAATATTAATATAAAATTGAGACTTGTGGCGAGTTTACTTTCATTGTATGGAATTATAGAAAAGTGGGCGAATTTACAATAAGCCGTACAGTCATAGCCTAGTCTTGTATGGGAAACGGGGTTTCTCCTTTCACGGGCAGAACAGAGATAAATCCGTTTCGCTTCCACTGCGACTCTACCCTTATGAGGTCAGTTACATTACGGTGCTACATTTTTTTTATTTAAAACTATGATTGAATAAAATTATTCGCGGTCACGGAGAGTAAATAAGTTCCGCGGTGCATGCAGCGTGCGTTCATAGAATGGTGGCCTTGAGATCATGTCGGCGATTACGCATATATCTATAACATTGGACGAGCTCGTGAGAAAATTTGTACGATGAATTGTGAAATTTTTACATTTTTATGAGTGTAGACTATCACGCTTTTAGCATTCTAAGTAATAATAAGAATGCTCAAATCAAATGCGTAGGGAAGTGATGAAATTTATATTACATATTAAAAATCTACGGGTTGTCAGGAAAGATTATCATATGGAAAATCATTTGAATAACTAAACACGGCTATGTATTTAAAGAAATAAAACCATTTTAAAAAAAATTTTTCAGTAGAAGTTATAGCGCAAAATGTTAAAACTTAAATTTAGAGTATCTCTAAAATGGAAAAAATGTTGGATTCCTTTACCATTGCCTATCCCCTCCTAATCCCTTATGCTTAATCCTATTGTAGTCGGCAGCGCACTTGCAGTAGCTTTGGCGTTGTTTGTGTTATAGGCGACGGTAGCCACCTACCATCAAGTGGACCGTCAGCCTGTCTGCCGATCTTAACATAAAAAAATAAATAAACATACTTGTTCTAACTAATACAGACGTACGTATAAAGAAAGTATTTCAGTCTGAGGATATATTCACAGAGATTTATAAGCGATTTTCATGTTTAGGTAAAAATACCTAACTTCCCATAACAAAATCTATAATCTGCATTATCTTCATCTCATGCCAAATTTCATAGGCGGAGGAATTTTTCGGAAGTCTCCGTGCAACAAATATCGTCGTTAATTGGACTATCTGCAAATTATAAATGACAATCGACTCGCCCCGGGCTTCTCACGGATGCTATTTTTGTCTGCAAAATATATTATACACAAACCTTCCTCCTTTATCTCTCTTTCATTGGTGAAATTCGTATCAAAATGCGTTAATTGGATGGTTCAGAAGAATTTAGCTGAAAAACACACAGGGGCGGACAGCTTGCTTTTAAAATATGTATGTATAGATAGATTAATCTTATTATGTAAAACTCGTCAGCTAGACTGACTTTGATTCGATGGTAGATGTATACGTACCATAGATATCAGAAACCATTGTCTTTGGGGTGGATACCATCGCCTATAAACACAAGAAACAGCATATCGGTTGCAATTGCGCTGACGATCTAGTAAAGATGAGGGATAAGGATTAATGAAGGGATAGGAGAAATAGATCTGACATCCCTTACTCGCTCATCGAAACAGTAAAGCGCGGGCGCCGTTATTTCATTGGGGTTTTCTGTAAGACGGCAGTTTCTGCTACAAAATGGGCTGCCCGGTTTTTGACTGTAAACAATTTGTGCCCTACTACTAAATACTACTAGACTAGACAGTAGTGCAAGTGCGGCAAGCCAGGGAGGGCGAAGACGAAAATGACCCTACCTACATCATTATCACGACCACGACTTCTTACAAGAGTGTGCGACTTTAAAAGAAAACGCAAGTAGGATTCTATTCAAATAGTATGTAAGAAAATAGTCTAATTTGTGTAAATTAAGACTTTTAAAGTCTCTTTATTAATCTGGACAACGTATGTAAATACGTATTCACATTTTTTAATTTTAAAATTAAGGGATGTTACATTGTATTCTCCTTCAGGCTCTATCTCATCAAGGTCATTCTCATTTGTCCAAATGAGACTTGCATTCTCGTCCAAATGAGACTCACTAGGTGCTTCCTGTCCTTTTATAAGCGACAGTAACTATCTTCACCAAGTGGACTACGAACAAAAAAAAAGCGATACGTGTTTACCCGGTACGAGACTTCTTAGACATGTTTCCAACAGTTACAGCATGAATATTTAGGGAATGTCCCTGATTTCAGTAATAAAGCTATTTAGGTACTTGTTTTATGTTGTTTGTAAGAGCAACGCATATTTCTGTAGCAATTACGTTTCGCAATTCATGAACAGAGTTATTTCGGTTGGATCGTATTCGCTTCGACCTCGGAATCAAAAATATCCAGGGCCCCTTTTCATTATGTACCATACATAATCATACTATATTAAGTACATATTTATACCAAAGGTAAGAGAAATTAGGTACAGATCCAGATGGTTTATTTTATTTAATTTTTTTATGTTCAACTCGACAGAAAGGCTAACTTTATGATAGCACAAGCAACACCATTGCTTATAACACAAGCAACACCATAGGTGCTGCAAGTGCGCTGCCGACTACATTAGGATTACGAATAAGGGATTGGATACGAAAATATGCTTTGGCATCCCTTACTCACTCACCGAAACACAACAGCACACGTGCTGTTATTTCACGGTGGTCTTCTGTAAGGTATACTGCCGCCAGACGGGTTGCTCAAATTACTGCGAAACGCATTGTGCCCTGCCACTACTAGGTGAATCAAATATAAACGAGACTTTTGGACCTGCGCGCGCAATAGTGATGGAAGAACGTTCCGCTGTTATTGGCTGTTAGGTTGGTTTGTCAGGAGTAGGGGAAGCACGTGACTCATCATCATAGACTCGCTCAGTGTCCATCGTTACGATGTCCGAGCAGGAGGTACCTCCCTCTATTGCGCAACGTATTGTTATCAAGTTTTTAGCTGCAGAAGGTGTAAAACCGGCCGAAATCTTGAGAAGATTGACTGCACAGTTCGGGGAAGAGACGCTGTCGCGAGCTAGAGTGTTTGCTTGGCATAAACAGTTCGCGGAGGGCCGTGAACGTGTTGAAAATGAGAGCCATGACCGCAGACCCCGCACCAGCATTACAGCGGGCAACATCGACAGTGTTCGTCATCTTGTTGAAGGTGATAGGCGTCTAACAACTTCGGATATTGCAATTAAGGTTGGAGTAAGTTATGGGAGCACGTACTCTATACTCACAGAGGAGCTAGGGTATCGCAAGGTGTGTGCCAGGTGGGTTCCTCGCCTTCTCACAGTTGACCAGAAACTGAATCGTTTTCAAGTGTGTGAGCGTCTTCTTGCACGATTTCGGGAAGAAGGAGACCCATTTCTTTCTCACATTGTCACCTGTGATGAAACGTGGGTGCATCACTACACCCCTGAGTCGAAACAAGCGAGTATGCAGTGGAGGAAGGAAGGAGAAACCGGACCAGTGAAAGCCAAGTCACGATTATCGGCTGGCAAGGTTTTGGCTACCGTTTTTTTTGACCAGCGTGGCCTGCTGCACCTTGAATTTTTGCATGAGCGCAGAACAATTAATGCGGCATACTACTGCAAACTTTTGACTGAGGTCAGACTTGCATATCGCCGCAAAAGACGAGACCTTCCGAGGAGAAAAGTGATTCTCCTCCATGACAATGCTCGCCCCCATACAGCAGCCCTGACCGTACAAAAATTGGAGCAACTGGGTTGGGAGACACTGGAACACCCTCCATACAGTCCAGACCTGTCTCCCTGCGACTTCCATGTCTTTGGTCCTCTCAAGGAAGCTTTGGGAGGGCAAAAATTCCACAGCGATAATGAAGTTGAAGCATATGTGCGCAATTGGCTACAAACACGATCTGACTCTTTTTACCTGGGAGGAATTAAAAAATTACCTATACGCTGGGAAAAATGTGTTTCTAAATCAGGAGATTATATAGAAAAATAAACTATGATTGTTTGTGCGTTTAAAATCAAAATAAATATTTTAAAAAATAAGTCTCGTTTATATTTGATTCACCCTCGTACTTTTCAGATCCAGACTAGAGTCAAATTTGAAAAGTTCATTTTCAAAGTTGACACTGCCGGGAAACGAACCCGGGAACCCTAGAACAGAGCTTTAAGGCAAGCACCGTAACCACTTATACTTGCTGTTATTTCTCTGTAAGGTTTATTATTATGTAAATATTGAATAATTCTAGTGACTAATAAATCATTTGTAGTGACATACCCACTTTCAAAAGACCACCGTGTAATGACTGACAGCTGTGTGCTGTTGTGTTCACCTAACATCAAGTGGACCGTCAGCCTGTCTGACAACCTTCATATAAAAAAGAGTAGTTTATATCTTATTTGGAAATATAGTATCCTCTTTCGTCACTGTTCAGTTATGTTACAGTGTAAAATTATATTGCGAAAGAGATGAAAGATATTACCAGTGTATGAATTTTGTACATGCGGGAAAAGAATGGCGAATAATAGGCAAAGTTATTCATAGAATAACTACTTTATCTTTTACACATTACATAAGAGAAATTAAATTATTTTTTTTAGCCTAGTCATTTAGTGCGTCAGTTGCATAGACATAATTAAGTATGCACTAGGAGTTTCACAATTTTCAGCGCTGGAGTTACAAAGCAAGGTCGCTCATTATAATGTTATGATGATAATGTTTACCATCTTATTGTTTCTGTCAAACAATTTACGATTGCAACCATGTGGGTAAGCGGGCGTGAACGTCTTACAACATGTTGATCTTCGTGCTCTTATATGTTTATTGATATATTCTTAGGTAGGTAAATGAAGAGCATTAATTTACATGATGATAAGCCATTAACAAATTTTCAAATCGTCGAATGGATGCATTTTTAATATAATGTACACAATTTTCCTGATTTATTGTTCTTACCATTAGTGAAAACCGCATCAAAATCCATTGGGCAGCGAACTGAAAACGTTATATTACATTTCAATGCCGTTGGGTAGTTTAGGTAAAGGAAGGTTGTGGAGAAACAGACAGAACAGTCTTTATTTATTTTATTTTTACCTACATCTATATCTTCTCCTCTCGTCTCGTCTCCTCTCCTATTTTTATTTATTAGGAACAGAAAAGAGAAAATAACAAAATACCTTTAAATATTAGTTAGAAACATGCCTATCTATACTTATAATATTATAAAGCTGAAAAGTTTGTTTGTTTGTTTGAACGCGCTAATCTCAGGAACTACTGGTTCGAATTGAAAAAATATTTTTGTTTTGAATAGTCTATTTATCGAGGCAAGCTATAGGCTAGATAACATCACGCTACGATAAATAGTATTCTATATAAGGAGTGTCCAGTACCGCGCGCCCCATGCGCACGCCCGCCGCAGTATGGGCCGCAGCGAAGCGTGGTCGAGTTCAGCTAGTTACAATAAAATGCATTAGTATACACAAGCAAGACTCCACAACGATTTACAATTTCGTTTTTAAAATCCTTTTAAAAGATATAAATAATATTTTTAATTTATTTAAAAAAAAAATTAATTAAACGAGTTTTTTTTAGCAAGTAAAGTCAGTTTGTGAATGGCGTGCTATGATTATAGTGCACCTATCAGAGTTACCGGCGCCAAAGAGGGTGTTCAGTGTATAGGTATGTACCTATACTATACAGGTTTGTACCTATATAATGTGCCCAGGTCCTAGGTAAAATAAATAAGAACATACATAAACTCCGACTAATCCGATTGGGCAATTTTATATTAAATAAGTACGATTGTTGGGAGTTGTGAGTATTTGCTGCTTATTTCATTGAATTAGGTAATAAATAACATCTGTTAAAATGATAATACATTAAGCATTTTAAATCTTGCGAGTGATTGATGTTAAACGAGCAGTCATTCAATTAAAAAAGCCAAAAAGCTATTAACTAATTATACAATTCTTTTGTTTCTTAACCGCTCTAATTTATTATTTTGATTGCGGTGTCATGGCGGCGTGTTGTAATTTTGGAGCACGAACTAATATTATCTTTTTTTGTGGTGTAAAACGTTGTACCATTTAGATACCTAAATAAATAAGGCTTTACAGTAATTTAAACTTCATAACTATACCTACTATCTTTTTTCTACATGAAAAGATAAAAAGTAGCCTGTACCTTTTCCCCGTGATTTATTTACCATAGGTCTATTCTATAGGTAACGTATAAAAACCCTTTATCCAAAATATAAGTTTAAAACAGTTTTAAAGAAGCAAATAAGACTTAATGGAGGTATTGATTTAAGTACCTAACCATCAGCCCTTAGTTATAATTTACTTTATTTTTATAGCTCTTAAAAAATTAGTGACATCTGTTAGAAATTATTAAAACTACGTAGTGTCAATACCAATACAATACAACTGCAATTTGAATTTAAACAAAATGGCGCAGGCAACTTGACACTGACACAAAATATCAGACGATAGACTGTGAAATAATAATAAATCAATTGTTTATTTATACCAAAGATTTTCAACTGTATAGACCGGGCAAGACGAAAGAAATCCGTAATGTGAAATTTAGAACCACGTGGTACAAAATCGCTCAGTCAATCACAATTTATACAAGGCCATTAGCTTCGCCATGGCCATCCTGATTACGGTGATCAGAATCAATATTTTTGTAGGAAAATTTTCCCAATGCCCTTTCTATATATTCTATATATTGCGCTGCCTCTTCGGCACAGATCTAGCCCCCTGGGACGTACCCGAATCTTCGTTAATAAAAATGAAAGAGAAGAGATAGTATTGTTTATACCACAATATTATATTAATTATTATTTCACATTATAAGTATTTACATTAAATATATTTGAAAACCAGCTATTACATCTTTATCCTTCCAAATCTCAAAACACCTGTCTTTTTTAAGAATTAATTTAAAAATTACTTTGAACAAACTAAATCATCTGCAATAAGGTTTTATACCAATTGCAATATTTAATCTCTTTGATTTATACTAAAGTTTGATAAATAGGTTTTAATAGTTATTTAGTTGTAAAAACCAATGTCATCCTTTTCATTTGTCATACTTACTATCAGCATAAGAATAAATAAGAACACGCTATCAGCTACCAGCTCTTATAACCTTTTACTAGGTAGCAACTTAGCATTTTGCTTATTGATCCAGTAATAATAGGTATATACCGCTCGATGAATTTATCAACAAAAGGCAGCCATGCCACTGAGGGAGGGGACACCCAGGTAAATACCTGGTTGCACTTATCAATTTACTTCAAATACGCCGCGGGCCCTTACTCAATTATAATAAAATTGTAAGTTAAAATGCCATACATAAATAAATAATATATAATATTATAAAATAAATAATATATAATATAATAATATTTGTTATATAAATAAATAGTCATAGATACGAAAAAATAAAGCTTCATTCCATTTCTTCACAACCCTAGAGGTGTTTTTACAAGAGGAAATCGCATAAGACCTCATAATTTAAATAAAATCCACGGAGTGGATGGCTATGGCTGATGATAATGAAATACAAATATAATATATAATTCGTTGTCAAATAGAATTTTAATCGCAATTCTAAAAGAATGAATTCTAAATGAATGAATACTAAAATTCATTCTAAAAGTTTAAATTCTAAAAATGAATTTTAGTATTGCGATTAAAACCGCCTAATCTTAACCGCCTAATCGCCTTAATATAAAAAAATTCAACAATCGCTGTCTTCTAACACTTATTCCACGGCCGAAGTGTCGCAACCTATGAATAATCACATACAAGTTCTCATATTCACACTTTTTGTGTGTCTGTATGCCTTTATGTTACGTGTTTTTGCCTCGTTTACACCTCGATTCATGTACAACAGTCCTTGTATCATCGTGTCACGTTGTGAAAGTTGTGCGTACAGAAAGAGCGTATTGTACATGTCTTACGTTTGCAAATCGCGCATGCGATAGAATAATAAACGTGACGCACAAGGAATTGGACTGACCTTGCGAAGATCGCTTTCAGTATACAATTGCTATAAGTAGTTTGTTGTAGATTTCGCTTTTTAATTATTAAGATTTAATTAAATCTAAAAATCTTTAATAATACTAACTTTAATAATACGATAACTACATACTTAATACTAACACTAACTTTAATAATACTAACTTAAATAAAACTTAGATGGAGTGTTACTTTATAGTCTAGTAGCATAATCCTACAACTTCGTACGCGAATTTTATAAATTATAGCCTGCGTGTTTCAGCAAAAGAAAGAGTAATAAACATACATCCTTCCTCACAAACTTTGGCATTTATAATATTAGTAGAAGTAGAATTTCAAATGATTGACATCTCTGATGTCATCACATTCTCTCTATCACAAAACTCATTAATAACCTCCAAAATAACACAATGCGATCTATAAAAGATAATCGTTTTTCGCTACTGCAGAGCAATTGCCTTGGCAAACATACATCCTCATAAACTTTCGCTTGTGAAATAGAAGTAAGATGCGTACATATTGGGTATCAATATTATGGCTCCACGATTTTGTATCTTAAACATCTATTCACTATTATCATTTAAAAAATATAAAATGACATCGTTTTCGTTTTGAACTAGAAATCTTGCACAAGTGACTTTGCACAAGTGACTTTGCACAAGTGTAAATAAATGTCCCAATTTTTATGTCATCTCATCTACACGAATGGTACAAGTATTAACTGTACAGAGGTTAAATTTAATTATTTGTTTAAATATGTAATCTGTAAATGTGGAACCTATCCTAAAATCTTCCTAAGCCATTATCCTTAATCCGACTATTGTCGACAGCGCACTTACAGTACCTGTGGCGTTGCTTGTGTTATGGTTGTCACTAACCATCAAAGACCGTCAGCCTGTCTGACTATCTTTACATAAAAGAAAAAAGTGTCAGCTACGACGCACGATTGGAGTTTACTCCTTTAAACGTATAAAATTAAATGTATAAAATTTTCCTCGTGTCAATAGATAGCTGGATAACTAATTACTTTATATTATTTAGTTACATTCTGCATACTCGAAAGTCATGTGTTCCAACAAAAGTTATGTTAGTAACGTTCGGTATACACAGATGACACTACGTTTTATAAGTTCAAATAGTTCATTTTTCCGACGACAGATGTCGCTGCACCGGCAGGTTTCGTCCCTCAACGCGAATTGCACTTTGCATACTATATATCTACGTTCATACTATATATAAGCCAATGTCAGGGAACATAAATATATGCATCAAATGTCAAAGTGATAGATAACGTTGCTTTTATAAGCCCACAGAATAGAATTAGCGAACATAAAAGTCAGCTATCGCGCAAATGTTAAAATGACAGATTACGCAAGTTTTAGTCAACTCTTGTTTTAATTTAACTCATAATTTTACTTATATGAAAATCGATTCTTAAAGAGTAAACTCCAAAAACCATAGCTTCGGGCTTTGTTATGCCGATGATATAATCGTTGATTTATTTTTTAGTGCATAGATATTACTTAATATTACTTATGTTGTATTATAATCATGACAATCACCTGTCTTTATAAATAATGCGTTTTTTGAACGTAGGTACATCAAGTTTCAAGTATGTCAAGTGAAATGTTTATACTTAGTTAAAATTTAATTAAGTTAAACAAACCTCATTACTGGTTACATAAATAAAATTGTACGCTGCTATTTTACTAATTGCCTTCTTTAAGTCTTAGTTTCTTTAAACATTCCTAAACCGGGTAGGTATTACATTATTAAGTTATTCATTTAGCAGTTAAAAACCGTTTCATATTTTAAGGATTATTAATTTTGTGGGTCGGTAGAGGCATTGCAAATAATTTGGTAACTTAGCAAAAGCAATATTATTATAATTTATCATAATAACACTTGCCTATATTTAAAGCTTTTACTTAATTGTACAGAAATAATGTTTTATGAAAAACAAAGTGTAGGAGCGGTTGTCCTACTCTAACTTATTTTCTACTTCAAATAAACACCAAAGTTCAATCACTGGTTTATTGTCTGTACAAATGAAAAACTTATAAATAAAAGATGAACAAATGATACTCACAACTATAAAAAATATATCACATATAAAACCAAAATATTTACACACAGCATTATATTTAGCTACGTGTCTTCTGTTAAAAATTGCTCCTCAATGTGAAACGAAGATCTTGATTCCTGTAATCTTCTCTGATCTTTCCAGTCTGCATGCCCGTAGTCCTCTGTTGTGTTTCTTTTCATTTCTCGTGTCAATTGATTTGTTCAATTCTACTATTCAAAACAGATTCGAATACACGCCAGCTACATTACAAGGAGCATGCATCACACCAATATGATATAGAACCTCTGTAAAAGCATTTTTTACCATAATTTCCTGTTAAATTTCTATTCTCATGTAGTCTTCCTTAAAAGAGTTATATTATACTTGCCTTAGTATTATAATTGGACATAATTATACTTGTACTGAGTACTCAGCTTAGTAAATGATAAATGCATGCCATTTTTGTCTTGTATGAATTAAATCTATGGAATTAAATTTATGGATTAAATCGTACGATTTTCCAGTCTGCCTTTAAAAAATCGATCGCATTTTTTAGACATTAACTTGTCGAGGTGGATGGCGCCATTTTCTACTATTTGAAAAGAACACGTACAGAGGATTATCAAAAGAAAGAGATTCAACTCTAGCTAATCTTTCAAGATTTCTTTTTCCTAGGCAATTTTAAGATTCCTTTGCGTTGAAAAAATATAATTGATGTTCATTTAAATTATTCAAATTGAACATTACGTATAGCATAATAGTCGGATTTTTACCCAATCATAATGTAATGCGTATCGAACGCGTTTGATAGAAACATATCCACAGATCATTACACAACTTTTTTTATATTTTTAGGTGAACCCTTGGTGATATTACTTTTTTCTGGATGTTTCTGGATGTTCTTTTATGTATCCCTGAAGTGTATGCAAAACTTTCTGAAAATCGATTGAGTAGTTAAGGCCTGAAAAGTGTAACAAACATAATAATAATAATAATAATAATAATAATAATAATAACAATAATAATTTATTTGCGACTCTACATTTTTTATTTACAAACTCACTTTCGCATTTATAATATTAGTTGGTATAATAATTCTTCTGTACGTAAAACATATCACCGAATTCAAAAACCGCTGGACCGATTTTGATGCAATTTTTGTGTGCATGTTTGAATGGGTCCCTGGAGAGTTTAGAATTTTAGATTTACAATGGACCCGATAGATTTTTTCGTTTCGAGCAGGACGGCGTCTGGTGGGTTCGCTAGTTTATATTAAAAATTGTGTAAACATGATTTTTTAATATGTGTATGATACATCATACATGCACAATGTACACACTGCCATCTAGATTGCGATTGCATCTAGACTGCGATACCTACAGCTGGCCTTAAAAAAATTTAAAAAAATGTATTTTTACAATAAGTAAATATCTTGTACTACACACACGGTTGGTCACGTAAAAGTAATCCAAGACGACTCATTCGGATGATAAAAAATTGTTGCTTCTCCTAATAAGGAACTCTGCCCTTTAGAAAAATTACATTCATTCGAGACCAGTACTTTAAAAACGATATAACAGGAATTTTGTATCATTGCACAAGTGAAAAAAATTTACAATTCTGAACATAAGTATACAGTGTATTTGTAACATTTTATTGTTACCATTTCAGTGAATAAAATTACTAGGTACTTGATTCAAATAGTAAATATGGGAAAAATACCATAAGAAGTTATTTTAATCATTCAACTTAATTTTATTAAGCAAAATTCATGCCGTTTGTTTTTTCTGCGGATTATATAGGTACCTACACAAACCTTTTTTCTTTATGTTAACATCGGCAGACAGTCTGACGGTCCACTTGATGGTAGGTGGCTACCGTCGCCTATTTTTCTTTACATTTAATAAATAAATCTCTGATTGCACAAATAATACTCATACAATTTACGAGCCTGGTTCCAACAGAGTTTGTAACCTAGAATAGCCGCTAATAGGGTAGTGTTGATGAGCGATACTCGTCAAGAACAAAGAAGTGTCGTGAATCTAATCTGATACAAAGTTCAATTCAAAACGTAACATGAACAATACAAGGTGTACTACCTAAGAGGTTGCGTCACTTTTTCTTTTCACCGTACTTTCGATTTCATTTGCCGTCAACTTGTGTGCACGACACCTGCTTCTCAAGTAGGGTTGCCAGTAAACTTAATATTCATATAATTATGTTATGGGTTTCCAGATATAATTATTATTAAGTTAAATAAAAATCACCTTACTTTTTAATGAATAAAGTAACTAACCATTTTTACTCCAATGTGAAGTTTGATGAATTTCAAAATTAAATACGAGAAATAGGGAATATGCACTTTTTTTTTAAATATATTTATACAATAGGTTATAAAAGTAACAAAAAAAAAGTTATATGGTTTCATCCGAGTTACACCACCTCTCGGATCGTATATTGTCAAAAATTTAAATGATTGCACTTATTTCTATTTATTTTAAGACTAGTACATTTTAGATATCTATCAAATAGATAGATAGAGTATACTAAACGTACTATATCCTAATTAATTAAATTTAAAATAATATGACAATTAAAACAACAATATTGAACAATTGAAAACATTTGAGATAGAACAATAACATTTTATGCTATGCATATTTTAAAATAACAATAATAATTGGATAAGTGTAAAATAGAAATTAATTATTATATATTTTACGATTTCATAAAATTACTATAATTGAATTTTCATCGTGATCATTATATTATTTGTTTGTTTATCCTCCGACATAATCGGAGATAATTAACATTTTGGAAGTATTTAATAGGCAACCCTGAATAAATAACTGCTAAACTGATAGTCGATATATAATAGATAATGAGAGCTCATTGTACAGTGAATGTGCAAATAATTGAGGATTGTTTGGTGAAATTGTTTGCGGGTTGTTACGATTCTTTGACATATGGACATTCATTTCCGTTATGTGCATCCACTGTGAAGTCAATGGTAAGCATTGACCATTGAAGTAACTAATTTTGGAAATGAATTTAAAAGCAACTTGGCGGATTTCAATTTATATGGGTATTTTGGCGCCGAAATATGCACAAGAAAACTTTTGAAATGTGTTTATTCAGAACTTTCAGCCGAGGCTCGACTGAAAGTTTTCCGCGGATTCGTCTCTACCTCACTGTTTACCTACTCCATGGTGTAGGCACCAGGGTTGTTGCGAATATCAGTATCAGCATCAGCATCCGCGGATAATCAGCATTGTTTTTAATATCAGCATCAGGCATCAGCAACGATCGATGCTGATTTTTAATGCTGACATACACGTCGTAACGTGTTTGTAAAAGACGGGAAAACTCCACGCGAGTCACGTGGAGTTTTAACCAATCCCAGACAAATACAAAACAAACATTCAAATGATCTGTTTAAAATAAGCGATAGTTAAATGATTTGTTTAAGATCTATCTTCATAATAGTCTTGCAATTGACACTTTTTCATTGCGTGATAGAATGTTTTAATTGTCTACATTTTATATCATTTTGAACATTTTATACTATCGAGATAACACTGAGTGATATAAATCTTTAACGCGTTATGAACAATAATTGTTGACGTAAACAAACATAATTGCTTTATTAATTACCTAATTTACGTGTACGTTTGTATAAGTTGTATAAGTGTACAGTTGATTAAAATGTCTGTAATTTTCACAAAGATCGTATTTGAGCACTAAAGCTACACAATGAGCGTATTTATTGATTTTGCTTGTACTTATAAATAGTTTAAAACAAACTGACTACAAATTCTGGAACAATCAGAATGTAGTGTTTGTTTCATTCCAATCGGTTTACAAACAAAAAAATTACGCCCTATACCGTATACCACGCGTACGAAGTCGCGGGCTGAGCTAGTATATGTATATAATATATTAATCTCTATATATAAAAATGAATCCCATTAGTCACGGCAATTAATTAATTCGGTTTTCACTAATGGAAAGAGGGATAAACGGGGAATATTTATATTTATATAAAAAATTACACCCCGCGTGAAACCGGGGGTGGGTCGCTAGTAATAAATAAAAGTATACCACTATAATAGATAATAAAATATATAGATGTAAAAAAATATTTCTATAAATAACAACAGCGTATATATCTTTAGGTAAAGATATAAACGCTGTTGTGGACTTAGTAAATCTATACTTATAAAATATAAATATAAATAACAATTGTCTTTCCTAAATATAAATAACTACAAATTAAAATCTATAATTAATATAAATAACTATAAATTAAAATCTAATCGGGGGCCCCTTGGGAGGGTCTCCATCACGCAGGCAGCATTCCCGCGCTGAATTGCAATTGCAATTCTTTGCGCGAGAAAGCCGCCAGCGCGAGGGTCACCTGTTGCCTCCCTCAAACGTTAAAATTGTTTGTCCTGACAGACTATCAATTAGGGCTTTCAATCCGGAGTTTCGGAGCGATTTTTGGTATTTTTCAAATCCGGATTTGAAACGCAACTCCGGATTTGAAACCGGTTTTAAAAAAAATACACATTTTTTTAAAGTGATAAATTTTATTAGATAATAATGTACCTTTAAATTATAAAAAACGCATTTAGTGCATTTTGAGTCGTAGTGCGGCACTTCGGTTTTATTCGGAAGACTAAACAATGTTGATTTTTTATATATTTTCTTAATGTCTTCGATTATTTCTATCTGAGAGTTATTCCATTTAATTTGCTACGATTATTGATTGTTAGTTACTAATTCTACATTTATATAGATCGTTTACTTACATAAGTAACTGATATTTTCTTAATAATGATGCCACGATCTCACGAAACAAGAAGATTTTTAAGTTAAGGTCATTACAAGACTAAACAATGTTGATTTTTTCAATATTTTCTTAATTTTTTCGATTATTTCTATCTGAAAGTTTTTTTTAATTTTCTACGATCATTGATAGTTATTATTTGTTACTAATTCTACATTTCAATAGGTCGTTTACTTACATAAGTAACTAATATTTTCTAAATAACGATGCCATGATAAAAAAGATTGATATTTTTTTTGTGATACAAATAAACCTAATTTGATTAAAAGTAAAACTACGTTTTTTCTTAATTTCTTAAAAAAATTTACCAACTCCGGAGCCAACTCCGGAGTTCCGGAGTTGATGTCTCAACATCGTAACTAGCTCCGGAGTTGGAAACAATCCGATTATGAAAGCCCTACTATCAATGCACAGCTAAGTCTAGAAAGCTGAAATTAGGAACACAATTTTATTTTCTAACGTAAGCATCCTCTAAGAAAACATTTTTGAAAATTTCAACTCCATGCGAATCCGGTGGCTGGTCGCTAGTATTTAATACACCTTCAAGGCGTGCTCCCATATAAAACTTTCATCGCTTTGAAATAACACACGACCGGGTCTGCGTCCGGCACGGCTGCGCAGTCTCAAGGCGCTGGCATCCACGTTTTACGTAATTTTTCATTTATGTAACAAACCGGACCAAATGTAACGTGCTCGATCCGTTACGTGCATTAACTCAAATGTGTATTTTGTACAGGCGAACACAAATTATAGAGTGAATACATAAATTATTCACAGAAAGTCCGTAAGAAAAGAGTCAAACTATACCATTTAATTGGATAAGGTTTTGTTGGCGGCGTGTTTTTTATGCAGCCATAGAATTCCTATTATTTAAAATTATATAATCACTACCTTTCGACAGCGACATTATAAATTATAGTCCATGAGTTATTCGGATGTATAAACTATATGACTTTAATGTTTCATCGAAATACGTTCAGTGGGTTTTGCTTAAGATAATAAAAAACATCCATACATCCTCATAAACTTTCTATTTAAATTATTAGTTATGTTAATTAATTAATTATTAAGTTTAAATGGGAGTTTCTCTATTATTATTTTTTCAAGTACTAACTAGCTGTTGCACGCGACTTCGTCCGCGTCCCTTGGTTATATATTTTTAAAATCGGTCCAGTAGTTTTTGGTTTATTTATTACAAACATACATACATACAAATATTTTCTCTTTATAATATCTTTTTTTTTGCTAGAGAGGACATGAGCTAGCGCCGACAGCATCTTAGAAACTGTTGCCTTTAACATAATAAGTTTTTTCGGCATTGTACATATATGCAAATTAAATAACAACTAAAAATGGATCATGTTGTCTGAAATGTAAATGAAATAAATAATATTAGTATAGATTAGAATTACCAGTTATATTTACTAGTATTCAAGCGTGTTACATAGTGTTGCTAATAAAAAAAAATAACACGGCGGGAATAGCAATTGAATATTTTTACGTCCCTGGTTTCCACGCGATTTTATGCAGAGGCTGCTTTCACAAAGCCTGATGCGCATTCAAATGATTCGATGTGCGTTCTTGACCGCAAACCTTTTGCATTAAATCGAGTACCGGAGACGGATGCATTCGTTGCTTCATACTTGTAATGCATTAAACATAAGTGATCCATTGATTGATAGATCGCTAACTGTGAACATACACCCCTTTCAACATAGTATGGGTGTACCTACGTAAATATAAAAAGTGTTTCTCGAAGTCTGAAGATATTCGAAACAATTAATTACTTGTTTTAATGGGTATAGGAATTCTGCTTCTATAATTCTATGTCAATATGTATAGAGACATATACGGTTTGTGTATATAATTTGTAGAAAAAAAAACATCCGTGCGAAGCCTCGCTAGTATAGAGTAATTTGATGTATTACTCTATACTAGCGATTATTGTGATCACTTATGTTATGACACACAGAAGTGGTTCCAAAGATCAGACGTTGGCCTGATGAGAAAGCTTCAGGTTTCACAGCGTCTTACGCCATAAGCTGTGCTCGGTGTTTTCTTACGTTGAATTCGTATCCATTAAATTAAAAGCACAGCTCAACAATTTGTCATAATTCATTTGCATAGCATTAGTCGGGCCACATAACTCAAAGAAAGAAAGAAAGACATCGTTTGCAATAAGTGATCCAGAAGTGATCTGATGACAACGCTATAAAAGCCGTCTATAAACTATGGATCCGAGTTTCAGTTAGACGTACCTACATTTTTAGAAGAGTATGATAATGCATGATTTCGGACACTAAGTTTTATCAAGGGTATACATGTGACGACTTACCCTATGATAAACAAATAAGTAATATTCACAAATGGTCAAGGATATAAAGGAATATACTTAAATCGTTAAAAATACTCCGCCTTTAAACTTAAATAAAAGAACAGTAACAGCGTCAATAACATAAATTCTTATTGAAATGAAATAAATTAAAATCTATACTAATAAATAAAATTAAAGTGTTTACTATATAATTAAAATTTTTACTATCAAAGTATATACGGTACTTTTAACAAAACCAATTTTAAAATTTTTTGTCTTTCGTTTTGTTACGTCCGGCTAATCTTCGAAACGGTTAGACCGATTTTGACGGGACTTTCACTAACAGATACAATATATAAGTCGCCACTATTAGAACATCTATTAGAACATTTATAAAATACATATTGTTGATCGAAAATAATGTAATTCGAAGGATTTGTGGACGCGACTGTACCAGCGGTACCACTTTGTGTTGACGAGATATAAAGCGAGCAGATTTTGTGCTGGTTACTTGTTATTTGTATATGGGTTAACTGCGAGCGGTTCCATTGCATACATTGTCCGAGTGTGTTTCAAATATTGCAAAATTTGTATAGGTTATGCGTTAATGGCATTGAATTAATCAGACTTACCTAACTATTATGATTAAACGCTGTTGTTACATTTAAAAGTATAGGTATATCGTCGTAAGATACGGAAATGCATACCATCTTTCAGGAATGTTGAATGATTTACTTAATGATTATATATCGTCTATTTAATATTATATACTATTTATGTATTTTAAATTGTGTCTGATTGCAGATTCCGTTGTTTGCTTTGAATCTGTAACTATTTTAATTATAACTTTAAATATTAGTATAAGTACTGTTATATTTTATTCTATAAGCCTTAAGGGTCGATAATAAATTTGTAAATGCTGTGTATACCTATAATTGGAACTCACATCAGACTATGACCGAATGTGAAGTTTATTATTTTATGATTGTTGTGTTTTCTGTTGGTGTACCTATTATAAATAAATAAATAACTAAATAAATAGTTATTTTATAGTGAATTCTGCATTGAGCGGAAACTATAGAGATTTTCTAATGCCTAAAGTAATTAAAGTTTAGCGTTTATTAAACGCCACCCTTTAGTTTAATTCAACAATTATTATCAACGAGCTATCAAAAAATAAAGATCCAACGCCTGCAAATACCTATATTAAGGTAATAATAAATATGTTAGGCGTTATATTGCTTATGTAAAGCTTAGACTTATATTTAGACGTTATATTTGTTATTTTTCAACTCAATATAAATAATATATATATTGGGGGTATTCTTTAAAAAAAATTTCACATGTACACGTCGACATACCCGCTAGATGGTTAAGAATAAGATTTATATGTTGTAGGTAAATACAAAAAAGGAAATTATACCATTTAAACCTATTGCTAGTAAATTAAGTAAAGACTGGAGTGTAGTTAGTAAAGTAATAGCATGTGTTGCAACGCTTGCGCCGCGCTGAGTTGAGTGCAATTTGCTTGCGATTATGTAGATATACCCACCTACTTACCTAAGTCTAGTAATTTTATGTAGCATTCGTGCACGCCGGTACGATACAAGTTAGAAATGCCCCTATAACTTGAACTTACAAATTTCTTTGGACTTAATTTCGGGAAATACTTGGTTAGCGATTACATTGGTTATATTATTATTCTTCTATATTAATAATTTCGTCAAGGGGTACGGTAGACTCGACTGAAACCTTACCTGAATAATAAAACATAAAAAAATAAAGATTTCCAGTCGACAACATATATCCGCAAAATTCGGATTGTCAAGTATTTTGTTAAATTCTAATGGTGCTGACAGACAAATCGCAGTCGCCATATTGGCCACTCTAGCGAAACGTCACTCACTGACACCTGTTACATCTTGAGTGGCTAATAAACGTTCCGTTTCATTCGTACTAGCGCACATACGCCTCGCCACTCAATACGTCGTCGTCGCACCATTCATTTTAAAAACAAAGTGTCCATTACAAAGAACTGTGACTCATGTGACTATGTAAAACGAAACGTCTTGCCCAAACATTGAGCGAAATCTATGCCCGATATCTACAGAAATATCTACCCACATTTTGTACCTACATGTGTACATATTATGACTCATATTACACCCGAGCGAAGCCGGGTTTTCATCTAATAAGATAATATTTGGCAGTTGTATTTGAGTATCCAATCTATATGTATTGAACTTATATGTGTATATTATATCATCATCAACATATTATATGTCCCCATTGCAGGGGTACAGACCTATACTCTCAACTCTCAACAAGGACGTATGGGCCATATGTGCCTTAGAATTTCTTCCTTGGAGTATGCAGGTTTCCTCACGAAGTTTTCTACACCGTTTGAGAGCAGTTAACTTAAGTTTTTAGAAGAAGAAAAAACATTTGTACAAAGAGTACACTGTCTCGTGCGCACCACGTCAGCAGAGACGCGAGTCACTGGCGACAGTTGACGTGTCGGGAGTCGCCTGTGATTCATCCCACAACGAGGAGGCCGCTACACATAGCTTAACCGAGGATCGAACTCGGACCTCTCGACATGATAGGCCGCGTCTTTCTCAATGCCCTACCGACACTCGTGTGTGTATATACATATGTGTTGAGTATATATGTATTTATGTATAGTTGCAAATATAATTCAAAATCATTGTATACACTTAATTGTATAGAGCTGTTGGATTTTTAGTAAATACATTAAAAAAAAAAAAAAAAAAAAAATCTAATCATTCCCTACTTCTCTATAGGCGCCGGTAGCCACCTACCATCAAGTTAGCTGTCAGCTGGTTTTCGTATCATCTTCTTATAAAAGTATAATGCATGCCGATGCAGCCACAGGTACAAAGAGCAGATCGATTTATTTTGTTTTAATTTTATTTAGGATGTAAAGAGAAGTTGTATATAGTAGGTATATAGATAATTATAGTTACAAACAAACAAACAACAGGTACAAATAAAAGTTTGCAAATAAGTATAAAAATTAAAGTATATTCTACAGATGGTAAAACAGGATTAATTATAAATTAAATTAAAATAAACTAATGAATTAATGAATTTAAACTTAACTAATGTCGACAAATTAAAACTTAACGCTCTGTCCTAGGGTTCCCGGCAGGGTGAACTTTGAAAAATGAACTTTTCAAATTTGGCTCTGGTCTGGAGCTGGAAAGTAGTGGCAGGGAATGACTGCGCAGTCATTTGGGCAGACTGTCTGGCGGCAGTAACCACCCCCTTACAGAAGACCACCGAAAAATAACAGCACGTGTGCTGTTGTGTTTCAGTGAGTGAGTAAGGGATGCCAGAGCCCATTTCCCTATCCACTCCTAATCCCTTATCCTTAATCCTACTGTAGTCGGCAGCGCACTTGCCGCGGCTGTGGCGTCGCTTGTGTTATAGGCGACGGTAGCCACCTACCATCAAGTGGACCGTTCGTCGGCCTGTCTACCGATCTTAACATAAGAAAAAATATATATAAATAAATGTAAATAAGTTGCCGACATAATCCGACGGATTTGTAAGTTGAAGTGGCAGTGGGCAAGACATATAGTACGGCCGCTGAGGCCGGAAGGTTCTCGAGTGGAGGCCACGGACCACACAAGGTAGACAGACGACCTGTTAAGGACCGTGGGTCGACGGTGGATCTAGGCTCTTTCTGACCGGTCCTATTGGAAAATTATGGTGATGAGGCCTTTATTTAACAGTGGACGTCCTACATCCTATTGATGTGTTATTAAAAATGCCTTTCATAATTTAATGTTTAACAAACTGTGATCTGCCACCATTTAAGACTTAAGTTAGATGATCTGTTTAAAATGAAACAAGTGGGTCACAAAAGGGAATGCAATCCTCGTTAATGAAATTAACCTGATATAATGAACTTGACTTTAATCTGATATAAGATCGTATTAATTTAAAACGGGACGTGTGTTAATTAAAATTTAATTTGTAAACATACTTTAGATTCTGGTCTAGATATTTTGTGTAGGTAATTAATATAGATTTTTTAACATTTAGTTAAGAAAGTTAACAATTTTAAGTTAACAATTAAAATTTTAATTTTAAGTTAACAATTTTAAGTTTTAAGTTAGTTAACATTTTTAAGTTTATAGATGGACTATAAACCGACGCGCTCCGGCTTCGCTTGGGTACAATAGTCTCAAGACATTTGTAGCACTTAATGAACTTGTGAACATACGCCTCGAATTATAATATTTTAGAAAAATCTTTATAGATGCTACCTTAAAACAGGTGCCGTGACCGTTAAAAATTGCATTCCTTAAAAAATCTGATTACAGATTATGAATTTCATAGAAAAAAAAAACAACTCGTAATTATAGCTTGAGTCAATGAGCATCTAATTATATAATGATGTTAATAACTAACCTAGCCAAGACAGAAAATTAAAAAAAAAATATCTTGTATTCTTGTCATGACACAATAGTGTGTTGCACATTGAGAGATAATACCAATTTAAAAGAAATTTTTAAAGTTATATTATAGCATTAAGAAATTAACATTTTTATATCTCTGGTTTCGATTGTCTCAGTATCATAAGAGATGTTTTTTCACAAGAAAATAAATGACGTGGAACTATTTATATTATAAATTAAACGTTATAAATTTTATAACGTTTAAGTAGTAAACAATTTAATGCATATTAGATATGTCGTCGAAAATTCGAAAATTCCATGCGTAGGATGGAATCGATCTTCCAATTTCAAGGAAGGTAATTTTTAATAAAACTGATAGGATACATAAAAAAATATTATTATCTACTAGAAATGCGCCGAATGTTCGGTCGCACATTCGTATTCGATATATTCAGCACATATTCGGCCGAATATTCGGTTAATTTAACGAATGATTGGCGATTACTTAAACAGTATTGTTTTACGATTTATATATATAATAATGTGTAACCATCATCTATATGAATTAAAAATTAATCGCTAAATGTGTTTTGCTAAACTCGAGAATGGCTAGACCAATACGTCTTTTTTTTTTCTTGAACTCCGAGGAAGGTTTAAAAAAACTGATATATTGATATATATATTGAAAATTTGCTTGAAATAAAACATCCGTGCGAACCGGGGAACAGGTCGCTAGTTTATTAATAAAATTTAAACAAACATAATGTTACATAACATAACATACGTTGTTTAAAATCAAGGTCAATCATAAAAAAATGATTATGTTCTTGAAATAAAGCCCATTGATTACAATAAGTTTGTACAGTATTTTAAATCTTACTTTGCAATGTAACTTCATTTATAAGTTATTTTTATTAATATTCGCGCTGCCGACCTGTATAAACCTGTTTAGGGCGCAAAAATTAACCGAATAATTCGGCCGAATATTCGATATTCCTAGGTATTGAGCTCATATTCGGCGCATCTCTATTATCTACCCATATTATAGAAAATCTGTTTTAAAAAATTGTTAGAGATAGAATTAGGTACAGTCGGGTATAGAAATATACTCCTGTCGTAAGAACTTCTTTTATCAGAGATGACAAAAACAATTATCGTTAAGAAGTAAGGGCACTACTCAATTATAAATGTCAATACATCAGTAATAACCGTTTTTAATTACAGCAAATGGGATTTAATTACAGCTTAATTAAGCTGAATTATTTGCTAGTCTTCAGCGTTGTGTTGCACTTTATAACAGAACATGATTCCATTCTCAGCTAAGTATTTTTTCCGCTTCATTCAGCTCAACCTTAAGTAGGGTTCAGTAATTTGCTTTTGATCTTTGTGAGCGTTTTAATTTATGTGCCACTTGACGTAAGAATTGAACCGTTGTTTGTCCAATATTATAGGCGAAAAGTAGCCTGAAGCAGACCATGTTATTTCATTATGCAGTAGTACATGTTATTTCATTATGTGACCCAGATAAGATATTCTTTTGTTTCTTGGTGCAAAAAAGTTCTCTCAAACGTTTTAAGTTTTCTGAATTCACAATCTATATTGATAGTAGCTGTGTCCGCGACTTCTTACGCGCTGTAGTTCGTTTTTTGAAAATACTACAGGAACCTAACATTTTTTCACGATAAAAAGTATCCTATATTTAATCCAGGTAATAAACAATCTTTGTGCCAAATTTTATCCAAATCCATCCAGCCGTTTTTGCGTTATTAAAGAACAAACATACAAAACTTTCGCATTAGGATTAGGGTTCATTTTCACCAGCCTAAAAGCGTCTTTACTTAGGCTTTTTTAAAATTGAATGCCATCACATTCGGTCCTATATTTTAAAACTGAAACAACTTCTCACATATTTAATTTTTTAGGTATCTACATAATGCCTATTTCACGGTTTTAGGTATCACATAGTAGGTAGCATCTAGAATAATAATTTATTCAAATAATGAAGGAATTTTTCAAAATAGGTACTGTGATTCCAAAAATTACTCTCCATGTGTAAAGAAACTCACAAAATCCGCTTTCTCTACGAGTAGGTATATAGGCATATAGAATTAACATATTTACAATGTCTTAGCTTTTATTATTACGAGCAATTATTTAAGTAAAAATAAATAATTACCAAGGATTTATGGCAGGATGACCTCTTAGATCTCTACTAGATATAAATAAATAAAATAAAATAAAAAAGCCTTTTATTTCCAGTAAACATTACACTTCTTAAAATCTATTTGTGTTAATTTATTTAGTTTATTTCTATGTTAATATAAATCTCTTTCTTAATATAATTTCTATGTGTATCCTATGTATTATATCACCGTATTATAGTTGTTCGATTTATAATTAATCTACCGGAACCCCAAAATGGGTGAAGGCCTCCTCCAGTGACGCCCATTTTTCTCTGTCTTCAGCTACTTTTCTCCAATTTGGACCAGCTATTGCTTTAATATCGTCTTCCCATCTTGTAATAGGTCTACCTCTTGTTCTTTTGCCTAGTGGGCCATTCCAGAAAGTTATTTTTTTGGTCCATCTATGATCAGTTAGCCGGGCAACATGTCCTGCCCACTTCCATTTCAATTTTTTTGCGTAATTTAAAGCGTTTGTTGCTTTGGTTATTTTTCTTATTTTGGTATGTCGTATTTTATCCAATTTCCTTATCTTTAGCATATTTCGTTCGAGTCCTCTCTGACAGACACTTATCTTTTTTTTTGTTTCAGCAGTGAATTTCCACGTTTGGCACCCATATGTCAGACATGGAAGAAGGCTCGAGTTCATGGCTTTGGTTTTAATAGCTTGTGGTAAATTACTTTTAAAAATGTCCTTGAGACCCCAATATTTATTCCATGTTAGTTTTATTCTTTTCTCTATTTCTATATTTTTATTTTTCCTGTCGAAACTTAGAGTTTTTCCCAGATAGACATATTCTTCTACGTATTCTAATGGCGTGCTATTGATTTTTATTGGTCTTGTAAAGCTGTTTGTCATTGTCTTAGTCTTTGTAGTATTCATCTCTAGTCCCACCTTTTCACTAGCCAGGTTCAGGGCTTCTACCATGTTCTGTAGTTGGGAGGATGACTCGGATAACAGTACTAGGTCATCCGCGAATCTCAGGTGGCTCAAGTAAGTACCGTTTATGTATAGTCCTTGTTTACTCCAGTCTAGCTTGTTAATGATCGCCTCGAGGACAGCTATGAATATTGTTGGAGACAGCGGGTCACCTTGTCTCACTCCTCTTTCTATTGGGAAGCTAGGGCCTAAGGTTTCAAGCTTAATTTTACCCCTGTTGTTTTTATATATGGATTTGATGATTTTTACATATATTTCCTCCACCCCTTGTTCCTTCAGGCTTTCCCAGATGCTTGTATGTCTTACAGTATCAAAGGCTTTCTGGTAGTCGATGAATGATATATAAAGTGTTCTTTGTTTTTCCTGATATTTTTCCATTATCAATTCAAGGGTATGGATGTGGTCGACTGTTGAAAAGCCCTTTCTGAAGCCTGCTTGCTCCACCGGTTGCTTTTTTTCCAATGTGTCGCTAATTCTTATGTTTATAATTGTGGAGAATAATTTGTATAGACTCGGAAGCAAGCTGATTGGTCGGTAGTTTCCGATGTCCTTTGGGTCGCCTTTTTTATATATTAATATGATGTTGGATTTGGACCATTGAGAAGGTGTTTCCGAATTTCGTAGAATCATGTTAAACAGTTCAGCTAACGGTACAGCCAGAGTTATGTGTCCTTTTTTCAGTGCTTCGTTTGTAATGTTGTCTGAACCAGGGCTTTTGTCTAGCTTCAGTTTTTTTATTGCTTCAATTATTTCTGTTGCGTCTATTTGTTTAACGTTATTTTTATGTGTGGCCTCTGTTTCTATGTCTAGATATAAGTACGCGTAATTACTACATCGCGAATGGTGTGCTGGTACTACAAACTACAAGTCTCGTAGATGACAGATTAGCTCCATCCATAAGCGTTATTATGGAATTATCGGATAATAGCTACGAGTAGGTATAGGTAGCAAAAAACATATTGAGAAAATCTCACGTGCCCAATGCCCAACAAATCGATCTAATCGTTATTTCTCAAAAATAGGATAAGAAGATCACTCTTTTGAAGTCAAAACACTGCTACCGTTTCGGAAACATAATGGGTTGAAGAGAAGAAATGGCGAAAGAAACTCTCCAGCAATCGCTCTTTTTAATCCCATACATTTTTATCTGCTAAATAGTCTTTAATTACATAATACGCTTTTTTAACAAATTTCCGTTTTACAAATGTTTAAATTATTGTAATTCACGTATTTCTTCCGATTACACATTCTTATTGTATAAACGTACACATTGTTAAATGATTTATCTATTTTGGTTAGCCTTCTGTTTATCAAAGCAAGATCATGTTTATTTCTAGTACATATTACAATCTATGTTCTATACATATAATAAAATCGTAAACGAGCCGTATTTTTACATTAAATATTAAAAAAAAAAAATTAGAATTTTTGTCTGCTTGTCTGTGGGTTTGTGAACGCTAATTTCTGAAACGGCTTAACCGATTTGCATGCGGTTTTCACTGATGTATTGTAGCAAGCTTCCCCTAACATTTAGTGTTGTTTCATTCAAATCAGTTTACAAACAAAAAAGTTACGCGCTATACCGTATACCACGCGTACGAAGTTGAGGCTCAGCTAGTTATGAATATCACTGTTTTTTAAAACGATCAATATTTTTATGAATAAAAATTATATTATCAAAATTGTATTGAAATGGCATCGTTTTCTATACGGTTTTCACTAATGGAAAGAGTGATAAACAAGATAGGTTTGTGTAAATAATTTGCAAAAAAAAAATTGCATAATGGGAAGCTTTACATTATATACATATTATAAAATGTAAGGATAATGTATTAGTCTTACATTTTATATCCCTTATCTTTAATCCTACTGTAGTCGGCAGCGCAATTACAGCAGCTTTGGCGTTGCTTGTGTTACAGGCGACGGTAGCCATCAAGTGGACCGTCAGCCTGTCTGCCGAACTTAACATAAAAAAAGTCCCCACAAAGACCCTATGTCCTTTCCTGCACCCCTGGCAATTTGTTATAATATAGTAAATATGAATGTATTATAATGTAAAGAAAGATGAGAAAACTGTAACTGCTTGGGTCAATTATAAAATTTCGGTAGAAATTGCATGCTTTATAATTAAATTTACATTACTACAAATTACTAACTACTAACAAATTACTAACAAATTTATGTAATTTAGCAAAACCGCCACCGTCTTATATCCTTATCCGTATCCCTGGGGGGAGGGTAAGTAGCCTATGTTACTCGCTGATAATTTAGCTTTCTATAACTAGGTGAGAGAATTTTTAAAATCGGTCCAGTAGTTTTTGAGTTTATTCATTATAAACATACAATAATACGTACATAGGTAAAAATCTTTTCTCTTTATAATATTAGTATGGATATAGATTAGGATAGTTAGGGTTACTGAAAATATTTTATGAATTTGTTTTGCAGTCTGCACTCGTTTTAATAACCCACATTTTTTTTTTCTTTCTGAACGTGCAATAATAAATATTTATGTACTAACATTACAAATGTTTAAACAACAGTTTGCAATATTGACATTTGACACAATTATTGTAATTAATTAGCTTTATCGGCATTTATAATATAAACAATATAATCGAATTTTCTTACTTACGTGACTTACAATGAATTTATTCACATACCTAATTTGTATACTACGAAACGATGACATTGCGAGCACATCGATGTTTTATGCAGGCTATCTTATTGTAATCTTTACTCTCAAAATTGTATAAAACAATGTCGCTGGCCGCCTCTGTCTGTTAAGTCTGCTTACTTCTAAACTATTCAAAGGAGTTTGATAGGGTTTTCACTAATAGAAAAAGATAAGTTATTGCATTCGTGCGAAGTCGGGGCGTTTCGCTAGTAGGTATAAACTGAGCATTATAAAATGTATTTTAAAAACTAATCCCATAAATATACAGAATTCAACTATTTCAATTAATCGCTTTGATAAAATATTAAAATACATTTTATAGATTGATCATTAAAAATATAATATGCAACCTGTTTCTTATTTCTTCTCTCTCTCTTTGTTTCAGATAACTTAGTCGATGCTGTGTATAGCTGAAACTCAACTCCGTCATCGGTGACCTTTTTATTTGTGATAACACCAAACTTGTTGAAATGTCACTGTTCGTCTGACACTTGGCTCGATCGCTCGTGTTGCTTTCGATTAAAAACATAGTCCAATTTTGGTTCAAAATTGAATTAGTAAATGGTGAAAAATATGAGGATAATATCCCATAAGAGATAGCATCTGTATCTTGTGCTTCAAAACTGTGATATATAGTAATGGCGTCGTGGAAATCTAGTGTGGGTGTTTGGACATTGTGTGTAGTGTTATGCTTCCTTGGCAAGATATCTGGGTTGGACAATGGGTTGGCCCTAACGCCCCCTATGGGTTGGCTGGCGTGGGAGCGGTTTAGATGTAATACCGATTGTAAAAATGATCCTGACAACTGCATAAGGTGAGATACTGTTTTATATATATATATATATTTTTAATAATTTATGAAATATAACAGCTACAAACCTATATTACATAAAGAAGTATTACACATAACTTTTAATAGGTACATATTTCTCATGTGTTTGGCAAGTCTGTCTCACATTTTTAGTGTTATCAATAAAAATAAAATCTTAACATAAAAATTTATGTTAAGATCGTCAGACAATCTTATGGTTCACTTGGTAGTAGGTGGCTACTGTTGCCTATAGAAAGAAAAAAAGAAAGAAATATACATATATTTGCGTAAAATGTTACTTCAAAATAAGTCCTTAATTAAATAATGTCCTATACACATTCTGCCATTAATAGTTGCGTACAAATATTATTAATATTTTACATTATTAATATATGTTTTAATATATATCTATATAACGTTATAATACAACGCAAGCAACTCCACAGGTGCTGCGATCGCGATGCCGACCATGGTAGGATTAAGGCGACTACAGCCGCAAAACTCGTTCTGTACTGAATTGACGGGACTGCTGAGGGGGAGTCGCTACCAGCAAATCTGGGAAATATCTATTTAAAATATTGATTATTAAGCAAATCACACGGTTACAACATCGATATTAGACCGCAAATTAGTAATTTATATATATATATATATATATATATATATATATATATATATATATATATATATATATATATATATATATAATTAAATATAATTTAAAAAATAATTATAATGATCCCCTATCCTGCAGATGATTTGAGTATTTTTTTAATTATAATTATTATGATAATTTAAAAGGAAAAAGAGTTACAAATAAGTGGATTTTTTTATCATTAGGGGCTGGCGTCGCCTTAAGGATAAGGGATTAGGCAGGGATGGGCAAATGGAAATTTTCCATTGCCACCTGGCAAATGGAAATTAAGGGAAAGTTTCCTTTCCCACCTTCGAAATGATTACAAAAGAATTTCGACCAGTATTTATAAATAGGATCGTCTCTACAGTGATATAATATCTGAGCTTTAGATTCGAAATTTCTTTTAGCAATTGCATATTATAATGTATATGCCAGTGATGACATACGCTGTACCGTGGTCTCTAATTATGAGCCTCGTAAGAAACGTCGCTCAACGAGCTATGGAGAGGGCTATGCTCGGGGTTACACTGCAAGATCGAATCAGAAATGGGGAGATTCGTAAGTTGAAGTAAGATTAGTAAGTTGAAGTGGCAGTGGGCAGGACACATAGTTCGGAGAGCCGACGGCTGCTGGGGACGGAAGGTTCTCGAATGGAGGCCACGGACCGGCAAGTGCAGCGTAAGACGTCCACCCACAAGGTGGACAGACGACCTGATAAGAGCCGCTAATCGACGGTGGATCCAGGCTGCAACTGAGAGGCCTTCGTCCAACGGCAGAGATTATGATGATGAATGTCTATGCACAAAAACATAATCATTAATGATTGTTAGTTCAGTAGTGACAGGAACACTGCATTCCACATTCATAAATTTGGCAGCCTGTCGAGAAGACCCTTACAAAGACCAATGTAAAATAACAGCACTAATTGTGTTTCTGTGGGTAAGATATCTCAAAGCCTTTTCCTCTACTCCATCTTCTTTTTCCTTTCTTTTTCGGAGTTACTTGTGCATACGTATAAGCGATAAAAGCACCGAGCTTTTAATTTTACCGAATTAAAAGCTCTACTATATTAGAAGTTCGGTGGATAAAAGTCACATAATATATCATAAAATGAACTATCAGTCTATCCGCCCCACACTATAACATAAAAATAGACATTCTTATATTAATATAAAGTATAATGATAATAAAAAAAAATTACAATTAATTGAATTCCCTTGGCTTGTGCTTGTGTTGGCTTTGATGCCTATTAAGGTTTCATATTTAAAGTGCCTTTTAATTAAACTTCAATTAATTGAGACTCACTTAGTTGGAAGGTAAGAGACAAGGCAAGTAAGAAGTTCTTTGCCTGTGACGTTTTGTTAATTCAATATTGTCACATGCTGTTAATTCAATATTGTCTCCTGTAAATTGGAAACTGCTACCGCCAGGTTGTTCATTGTTATTGTTTTGAATTCATCTATATACTGGCAATACTCAAATGGCGAGCAGTATGCAGTACCTAAACGATAGAGGTACACATTCTCTCCATTAGGTACCCATCTAACCAACTGGAGATACATCTCATTCTACAGTAGATTTCGTCATGGATGTTAACCAAATAAGAACCAACATTAAAAAAATTCAGAATATTAAATTTTCTCCAATATGACTGGTGATTTCTGTGATTGATTATGTGACGTCCTGGGTCACTATGCTATGGAGAAGGTAATTTTGAAGCAGAAAACACTGTTTCCTAATAAAGTCGCATTTTTATCATCCTGTTTTTTTTACAATATTTTCAACTCCACAGTGACCGCCTCTTCAGAACAATGACCGACATTCTAGTATCAGAAGGCTACGCAGCAGTTGGTTACGAGTATATCAACGTGGACGACTGTTGGCCAGAAAGAGAAAGAGACGCGAGAGGCCGTCTGGTACCTGACCGAGAACGGTTCCCCTATGGCATGAAGAGCCTGGCAGATTATGTGAGTACTTTGTAAATCTCTGCTAAGCTTGGCACAATTTGAGAAGCAAAAATCATTAAATGATCTTACAAACAAATTTTGATTGCAAGTGGTCTTTGACCATATATAATCTTTTTTTTTTTAACCAAAATAATTAAAAATTTACTTTTGAAAAAAGTGAGCTCGAAACTTTAGAACGGCGAGTAATATTGAGACGATGAATGAGGTCTTTTTTTTATATATTTTTCAAAAATTTTAAGCTTTATGTTTAAAAAAAATGCTGATAAACTTATATTTTTAAATGATTTATATGGAATAGGCGAAAACCACTTTTTTCTGTAACACTCGTTTGTCCTGACTGACTATCAAGGTACAGCGAAAACTACAAAAAATACAAAAAAAATATTACAAAGTTGTTCTTTTAAACCAACCAACAGATTATGATACGGTTTTCACTAATGGAAAGTACGACCAGCGGAGAAGGGTTGCGAAGCCGAGAGCGGGGGTGGCTAGTTCATTAAAAACCAGATAAACTTTGTTGATGTCCTATACAGAGCATCTTTATACGTAAAGAGAAAATTATAAAGATGTTTTTATACAAATATGCTCGTACGTAGCTCTTTATAAACAGGTATTAACCCTCTACTGCTCTTATCGCGTATAATAATTGAAAGTAGACTTTATTTTTCATGCTTTAGACTTTATGGATCAATTGAATTTAATATATACCTATATTTTAAGGTATAGCGAATCGTTGCTTCGTTCAAGTAGGCATGAAAGATTCTTAATTTTATTCTAGATAGGAACGATTTTTAGCTTATTGCTAGCTGTAACCGTCATAGTCAGTAAAAAATACTCATAGTCAGTAAAAAATCAGTCCAAGACTTAAAGTCAGTAAAAAATACTTTAAATGTGAAGGTCTGCGGGTTGGTGACGATAAGTGGCTACCGTGGCCTATAACTATATACAAGTCTAGAGAGGAGTGAAGAAAGTGTACCCTATTACAACCAAATAAATAAATAAAAATTATAATAAATTAGCTGACCATACAGACGTCGCGTCGTTCTGTTATAACCTACCAGCTGTTGCCCGCGTTTTCGCCCGCGTAGAAAAATTACGCCTGACTAATTATTATATTATGAGCATTTTAACGCCTAACATCTTTATTGCAGTTATAGCTTTGCCAGGCGTTAGATGATCCTTCGGGAACAGCACTTTTTTTCTGGATGACAGGTACCCTATGCCCTATCCTGCATCCCTCACAAAATGCATGCAAAATTTCATGATGATCGGTCGAGTAGTTAAGACGTAACAGACAGACAGACAAACAGAGTTACTTTCACATTTATAATATTAGTATGAATTGGACTGTGGCAGATGATGTGTGATAAACAAAATGGGCCTTTTATTTTTTTTGTGTTAATAAATAAATAAATAAATTGGTTTTTTTCCCAATTTTTCTCTTCACATGAATCTTTACTGACTAACGAATTTAAAAAAAAATAGCCAAATTGACCCAGCAACGCATTTAGGGATTATTTTTTTTTTTAATATATTTCACACAGAGTGGAAATATTTAAAAATCCTTTCTTGACGGAAGCTTACATTATAAAATAAAACCTATGTAATTTCAGCTTTCACAGGACAAACGATTTCATAAGTACTGATTAGAAAATTAAATAACAGTGAAGATAATTGGTATTTCGCACGAACTTATGAAAGTGATTGTGATTCAACTTAACAGCTGCGAATGCGTCCATAAATTGAAGTCGTATTAGTTGCAAAACATTTAATAATTCATACAACGAAATGTGTACTCGATGAATTACTAAAATTAACTGTAAGCCCCCGAACGAGTGTAATTTGTGCACGCTTCGATGATTCTGTGTTACACTGTGATTAATCTTATTATCTCCTGTACAATATATCTTTGAACACGATTAATTGGTGGCTATATTTAAAAAAAAAAATTCGAAACATTTTACGATTTGAGAAGCGATGTAAGTTGAAAAATCGTAACAGCTTTTGGGAGTCACAGAAGTCTTGCAAGTAATACGTTTATAACAGAAAATAAGTTAATTACTAAAAAAAAGTTAACCATAAGTTTTAACCATACTAAAAACCATAAAGTTATTGGACATGGGCATATATAACTTGCATGTAAGCGATGGCTTATCTTTGATAAGCCAATATCCACAGTTCGCTTTGATAGAGAATGTTTTCAGGGAGTATAGACAAAATCTTCGTTTCATCAATAGAATTCGTTCGATCGATGGAAACAATGACTAAAAGTAAGTTTGACGAGCCCATAAGGTGGTAAGGGAAGCAACCTTACCACTTATCCAATGGCCTCTGTCTCAGGGGTCTCGGGTTCGATTCCTGGCAGGTTCAACTTTGAAAATGAACTTTCCAAAGTTTGCTCCGGTCTGGATTTTACTGCGTTTCGCAGTAATTTGGGCAGCCAGACGGGCTACCCAAATTACTGAAGACCTTACAGAAGACCCAAACCACCCCCTTACAGAACACCACCGTAAAATAATAGCATGTGTGCTGTTGTGTTTCGGTGAGTGGGTAAGGGATACCAGAGCCCATTTTCCTATCCAGTCCCTTATTCTTAATCCTACCGTAATCGGCAGTGCACTTGCAGCACATGTGGCATTGCTTCTGTTATAGGGCGACGGTAGCCTCCTACCATCAAGTGGACCGTCAGCCTGTCTGCCGATATTAACATAAAAAATATATATCCACATTGTTTAAGATAGACACTTAAATTTTGAAAATATTTAAATTTAAATTCGATACCTAACAATTTTGTCATATCTAAATTTGATGGGGTTATTATGCGAGAAATTAATGTTTTTTAAATGCTAATAAAGAAACTGCTTGGTAGTTGGCGATCAATTTTAAAAAAACCGTTAGCGGCCAGGTCGATAGCTGTTACATCAATTTATCTTGTCAATAATAGGTTAACGAACTTTGTGTAGAAATAGCTTATAAAAGCCAATTTGCATTTTTAACCAGAGTTATAAGAATATTCAAATTCTACAACTTCAATCATTGTCTGAAGGCCACCCATTGAACGCAGTAATAACTTCTATCGTCGCCGCCTGCCATATTATGTTCCTATGGTATACCAAATCACCGACTTTTACAGTCGTAGCCATAGTCATAGTCATAATTTTCTTTTACTGATTAATTTTAAGCCATCCGCCATCACTATTTGATTTCTTCGTTGCTCATCTATTTTTGTCAGGCGTTGAATATTTTATTTTTATTTTTAGATGATCCCTCGGGAACAATTTTTATCTGTATCCATGATAACGTGTATGCAAAATTTCATGATTATAGGTTTAGTAGTTAAGGCGTGAAAGCGTTACAAATAATCTCATTTTTGCATTTATATTATTACTTAGTTAGGATATAGACGACATCGTCCAAAACCAGATTATTTTTATGCATTTTTACCATTTTTAATTTAGTAATAAAAGTCTTTCGTAATTTCAGTAATTTTCTGTGAATATTTCATGTTTTGTACACTGACAACTTTGTTATTAAATTTTGTATTTTCTTTTTTATCATATGATAACCACAAAGAATATTTTTATCAAATATTTGTATATGTATATGTAGCTTTCGAATAGAATTTCGTGTCTGTAAACAAGGTAGGAGTTACACAAGGATGCCGGCGAACAAGTGTCTTTGTTCCCACAATTTGTTAAGGCCCACATCCGCCTACATAGCACAAGTCGACATTAAATTCGTTAACCGTTTGTGGGATAAGTAGGTACTTTGCGGTCTCGGTTAGTGCAATATGTAATGTATGGACAAAATGTAGGGACAAGAGTTGTTCAATGTTCATGTTATTGAGCAAGGTTATAGCGATTTATCAAGGGGGTCTTTGCAATTAGAAAACACTAAATCCACTGAAATTGTCCGCCATTTTAAAGCTCTTTCTCTCTTGCTCTCTCTCTCTCTCTCTCTCTGTGTGTGTGTGTGTATGTGCGTGTGTGTCCAGGCTAATCTCTGTTGCGAATTAAACTTGTCCTAAATTTCAAGGGTAAGTGGAGGAGGTTTAAAATGTTAAACTGCGCGAATTAAGTCGGAGACGAATTCTTAGTATTTTGGTCTTTTTACGTTTGCATTTTTTTAAGGCCCCAATAATGTACCAGTTTCAAAGAAGGCTTTAATTCTTACCTGAGCATATTAAGATCACCACAACTCGTCAATTGATTGGTTGGAAAATGTTCTTGAACGTTCACTTTAACCGGACATTTTTTGGTGCTTTTTGTCGTCTTTTAAAAGCGGCTTGACAAAACCTATAAGTTACCTGAATAAATCAGCTTGTTCTGTGTCTCCGATCGACAATTAAACACTTTTACTTTAATTTAACGACACCATTGTTTCCCGTAGGTTAACTTCGACATTGTGTAACGGAGAAATTATCGGGCGCCATCATACTCGGTTAACTTTTTTGTACCCACAGTGATTTAAAAATGTTTGACACCACATTTTTGGTGCAATGGTAACGGTGATTAATACTCATAAGTGAAGTAGCTTTTGTCTGCGAGTTCGTCCGTACCACTTTCTAAAAAACATTTTGTTCATAATTGATTACTTTGATAAAAAAAAAATTAACAATCTCGGGAATAGTACTTTTTCTGAGAAAGTTATCCTTTTCGTATCCCTAACAATTTGTTTGCAAAATTTAGGCGTGAAAGCATAATCAACCCAACTAGTGAGGCCAATTTATGTCGCAAGTAGGTGATTATGCAAGGTAGCTGTCCAAGATTTACTATAAAAGATTTAATGATAACATATAATTTAGTGAAAATCTTGAGCACAGGCGCTTGGTAGCCAGCCTTTCGGTGTTCTACAGGATTTACTTCGGAGAGTGTGCGTTGGACTTGCACCAGCTAGTCCCCCCTAGCCCCTTCTACCATCGGACAACAAGGCGCACATTTAAATGTCACCCTTATATGGTTGATATACCTAAAATCCGCACGTTGCGGTTCGGGTCAACTTTTTTGATTCGAACTGCTAGCGTGTGGAACCAACTTCCAGCACCCTTGTTTCCACAACACTACAACCCTGGACTCTTCAAGTCGCGAGTGAATCGGTTCTTAATAGACAAGCATGCTCCATCTTAGATCGCGTCATCACTTACCATCAGGTGAGACTGCGGTCAAATGCTTGATCTATCATTATAAAAAAATATATATATATATATGTATGACCTTGCCCAATGAGGCGACATGTCCTTTAGGGAAAAACCTCTAAACAAAGATTTAAAAAAAAACTCAATCAAACCAACTCACTTAAAAATTATCAATATCAGGATATACGATATGGTATGCGTTACCTATAGGCTATATTTAAAATGTTGACTATAAAAACATTAGTTATAAAGTTATAGATACCGAAAAATAAACACAACCGAAACAGCTTATCGTAATTGGATAAATTGGGTTAAAATGTAAGCACAAAGTAACCTGTTACTTAATTTTTAATATAAATCTCCCAACATTTCACAGGTCATAAATAATAATAGTTAATAATGATAATGAAATAAAATTACCTTTAATTTCCCATTGTGTTTGTTCTGTAATAAGTTCGTTAAGTGAATTACAAGGAAATAATAGTTGAATGCAATATAATGTCACGTTGCTTTAACCACAAGTTAAATAGAATTTTAACCGCAGTTTTAACTGTATATGGTGACAACGAGCGAATGCTGTGAAAGTGTTGGGGTCGGCGCGCGGCAGAACACAGAATCAATATGGCCTAAATGCAAGCTAATTACTTAAAAATTAAAAGTAATTAATTTGAACTACATCTACTTATTTTTGGGATTAAATTTTTTATTGTCTACTCTTTCTTTCAGTTATTTAGTTTTGATCATTATTTTATTTTGCATTTATGATTACTGTTCGCGCTGCCAACTGCGAACGCGACATGCTCTGTGGTATCACTCACTTAAGTCAGTCACTTTCATGCTTTCATGTACATGTTGTAAATTGCTCTGTTCAGATAGTAGTCTGTTAATAGTATATTTCATTACAAGTGCGGAAAGGCTGTCATTGCAAAAAGAGTTCCGACAAATGTCTACCCAAGCCGAGGCAATGACGGTTCCGCACGTGTACTGAACGACTATTTTTAATACAGTTGCGAAAAAATGAAGCAATTTAATAAAAAAAAAACAACTAAACTCGCAAAGAAAATTTCTGGAAAATGGCGCCAACCGTAGAATATAAGCAGAGATTTTTTTTTTTCTTCACCCATTCTGGTAGGCAAAGGAAACTATGCCCATACAGCCAAGTCTTCAGTAGAATTTTTTTATTGATATGAAATGAAAATGAAATTTAATGAGATGAAATGAAATGAAACCTAACCTAACTCATTCAATCAAATAATTAAATCTGATATTGAAACAAATTAGTAGCTTCTTTTTAGAAATATACGTATTTGCATGAATCATAAAAACTTCTATGAATTTTTTTTAGTAAAAACTTCATGGTTGGTTTTTCTTTTTAATAGACATTATTTTGACAGTTGGGAAAGAGAACGCACGAGTTCGGGAAAGGTAAAAAAAGCACGAGTATGTAATAGCCCACATCCCGAACGCTATACGTCCCTGCAATACGCCACTTGTTGAGCAACTGTATTAAAAAATATAAATCAGTGTATCATTCTATTCCAATCTGTCACTTTATTTAATCATTCATTACATTGTAAGCTCAGAACAAGAACGAAAGGACGTCTGACGTCTTCCACTAGACGGCAGTCCGTTTTGATGACCCCATTGAATGAGTTGACAATACTTCAGTGCTGGGATGGGACGATTTATCGTCGCCGATTCTTCGTCAAGCCGTTTCAGCGCCGACCATTTAATCGCCGTTAGCTGTGGAGTATTGTTTATTATCCGCAGAATTGTAGAAAGCAAAAGAATTATTACTACCAGATGTTTATCGTCAGATAAGACGTAAATTGTCATAAAATGTGATATATTTTAGCAAATTACATAGTTAATTTGAAATCACATTAAATATAATAAATGTGATTTCGGAATGAACGGAATAGATACCTACTGATTTTGGCAAAAAGACTGTGTATTACAAAATGTGTTACAAGACTTATTTGTACTGAAAATAAAGTTAGGTTAGGTTCTACAAACTTTATGAAATTAAATATGAGCGGAGCGAGTACACCAGGAATATGTAGTGGTTTTGGCAAATATATTGTCTATTGCAAAATGGGATAACAAACTTGCAACGACTGATTGGCAAAATCATCGAAGAAGATCTGATGGAGCCAAAACATTTACATTTGAATTGGAATCAAAGCGCTATTACTACCTGTGCTGCTGCGAGCGGTGTGTGCTTAAATTTATTGCTAGCATTGTACCTAGTCTTTGTAAATAAATAAACAGTCCGATGATTTATCTCCTCGAGCGGCATGACAAATCATTATTCAATGTTCGTATATACAATAAACTACATTGTCGCATAATCGCATTATTATACGTTAATTTGAAGTCTTCTTTTGGCGTATCGATGTGATTTATCGTGAAATGTAATCTAATAGTCGTGTTAAAACCATAATTGGTTCTAAGAGAAATTGCGTGCAATCATGATATACAATTGTTGTTACATAATAGGCTAAACGAAACATTTTTATGATTTATTAGTTTTTTTTATTATTATTGTAATTTAAAATTAAAAATAAGATAAAACAAATAGTAAACTTTTGCATTTCGGAAAACAAAAAGGCTCCCAAATTTAAAATCGTGTTTTTAACTTCATATTGTTTTAAATCTTATTTCCTAATCATTGACCGACAAACAACAATAGGGAATATGCACATTTTTTTATATATTTTCATACGATAGGTTATATCGTTATATAACCGTAAAAAAATATTCAGCGCCAAAAAACAGAAATTTGGTAACAAAAAAAAAGTTAAAATTAACTAACAGCTACGGGCACTTTAAACACCCGCCCTTTTGGCGCGCTTGTCGTGACGTCAAAGTCTACAATACAATCAAATGTTAAAAATCACAAACATCTACACGCTTGTTTTCATTTCATAGACGTTGACGTCACATTCCATAGACTTTGACGTCACATTCGATCTGACCGTTTCAAGTATTTTGAATTTCCCACATTTTTATGCACTTTTTAATAATTATTTTCTTAACGAAAAAGAAATAATATTAAAAAATATTTACATAGATATAATTCTAAAGCAAAAATGTTGATAAAAAAATATATTTAAGCCTTTTTTGAATTAGACGCATATTCCCTATTATATAAACACAAAGCAACTAAATACGAGTTTTTAATTAATAATAAAAAAACATTCATTGGAATCTTTAGTTAGTAAAATAATAATCCTACTAATATTATAAATGGGAAGTGTTACTCAATCACTTTTAAAAAGATAAAAGATACTCAATCACGCCAAAACGGCTAAACGGATTTGGATGAAATTTGACACAGAGATAGTTTATTACCAGGATTGACATGTAGGATGTTTTTTATCCTGGAAAAATGTTAGGCTCCCGAGGGATCGTCTAAAAACATAAAAAAATCGGCGCCACAGTCATCACAGCGATAAAGATGTCAGGCATAATGTTACTCATAATGTTTTCTTAGCTGTTATGTTTTTCATTTATCAACGCGGACGAAGTCGCTGTCACCAGCTAGTAAAAATATAAAAATATGATTCGATATAATTTATTTAATTTCGATCCCTTTGGAACACAATCCCATATTGCATTTTGCTTCCTTCTTTTTTAAGAGTATGTTACCGTTTGAAAAATAAGATTATTCCTCTAAGTAGTAAGTATTAATACTCACGTAAGTAATAAGTATAAGTCAGTAAATTTTTACGATAAGTTCTTCACTAAAGAATACCTTTACATACTAAAAATTTATCGACTAAAACATAGTACTTGCTCGGTAGTTAAACGGACATAAATACCGTACAAGCCTAATGCCACTTAGGTCAACGACTTGGAAAACAATGTATGAACTTTCAATAATAAAGTTCACACTTTGTATATTGTTTAACATGGCATTGGTTGACTCGGCAAACTTACTTTTATTTACTTGTTTTACTCAAAGACAGTAAAATAGCTTATATTATACCAGCGAGTTTGAATTTTCGTATTCCGGATATTAGCTTTTTAGACTAGTTTTGGCTATGCGATGATAGTCAGTCAGGAAAAACGATTTTATATATGTGGATAAGTACATAAAGTCCAAAAAACATAACATTAGCTACATAAGTGCCCATAAAGGAGAAACCCCGTTTCCCGTACAAGCTATGATTGTACAGGACTGGAAATTGACCTGTAATTAGGGTAAAAAGATTGTATGAGCCCTATCTTCACAATTATCAGCAATGACCAAGTTTGTAAATAAATCGTACAATATGCACATTTGAGGTTATGTCGTTTTTTTTTTTGATACGATGGGAATCATAATTACAGTGATATAATGTCATAAATGTCATGTTGCGACATTTTATGTCATATAATTACATAAAAGTATATAATATGAAATATAAGAAATAAAAAAGTAGGTACCTACTCTAATATAGCAAAAATAAGTTGGTAAATATCTTCTTAACTATTATGACTATTGCATTTTATTAACGTCCCGCTCGTCGCCATTTGATAAGAATTTTTTATAGAAATTATATTAAGTAAAGTATTTTGAATCCGATGTTCAAACACACTAAAGAGTGTAGCAATACTCTTAGGCACAGAGTAGTAGCAAGGTGCGTTTATGGAAAAACCAATTTCACGTACTTCCTGCATTTGGCCATTGTAAATGAGACTAAGTTTTAGCTGAACTAATTATAAAAAAAGGGGATTTTTTTGTACGTGTTATAAATGTATAGCCATTTTACATTCATAACCCAAAACGAGGGTACTCCTTTGTCACATTTATTGCAGAAAACGCCTTTTTTTTTTTTTCATTTCCAAAACGGTACATAGACAGTAGGATAAGACAAACCGCAGAAGCTATTCATAGTACAATAACATAAAAAAACCTTACCTTTTATATGCTTTAGTATACGACACAACGACATTTCAACAATAGAGACATAATGCCATAATGACTACTTTTAAGAGATTTTGTAAACTACCCAACTTCAAAAAGATTAAATAAATATAGAATATATAGAGGGCTTGCGAATTTTTTCCTACAAAAATATTGATCCTGATCACCGTAATCAGGATGGCCATGGCGTAGCTGATACCCTTGTAAAGTTGGCGATTTAGTACCACGTGGTTCTAAATGTCACATTACGGATTCTTTCATCTTGCCCGATCTATACAGTTGAAAATCTTTGCCTAACTTATATATCATTCAAGCTACTGAGACCATTTGAAACGAAACTTCACGGAAAACTTTTTTGCAAATTAAATCGGAACTCGGAACCGTCTTTTAGATACCTAAGTGTATAGTTTGAAGACAATGTCTACTGTGTCTCATTATCCGCTTTTCTGTTGTCAAATCGTTCGCGATAGTTCCAACCAAATCAAGTATCATCCGTAGAGTTACGCTTCGAGAACGACAAATTGCATTTTGCGGTTCGAAACTTTCTTTTGAATGTCTCTAAAGTGGGTCGTCATTATTGAATCGAGCCATCTGAACGTAGAATCGAGGGTGACTTATGTCAGAAAACAACTTCTATTTGAGCTATCACTTAGATCGCTTCACCACTAGAATCTCCGTTTAACGCTGAGTATGATGATGTTCATAACTCAATTTGGTCAAAAGTGTGTGTTAGCTCTTTTTACCACTAAGGCGACGATTTTAATTTTCAAACTCTCAAACTTTTAATTTTATTTGTGTCGACAGCACACTTGGTTCCGTCCCGACTTTGCTTGTGTTGATCGATGACGACTGTCTCATGTATAACATTAAGTGTACCGTTAAAATGTAGAACCTAACAACCTATTTAAGTGCAATATTGCTCAGCAATTTTTTATTGCTTCTCAGAGATAACCGAATAGTCCATGAAAATTTAATAACATATCAAAATATTTTTGATATACGAGTAAGCTTCTAGGTGGGTGAAAGAAATTTTTATTTCACCCTTTAGAAAAAAAATATAAAATGGTGTATTTTCCAAATTATACAAAAATATGTAAGAAATACAAAAATTCTGTCAATTTTAATTTTAGCAAAAAAAGTTATATTTTTATTTAAAACAAAATACAGGGTGGAATAAAAAAATTCTTCACCATGCTTTCACCCATCGATATTTCATATTTTCTAGAATGCCCCCGAGGTGCTCAAAATTTGATTTATTAGTAAATTTTCCTGGACTACGAACAAATTTAAAATTGAAAAGTTTGTCTTAAATATTGTGTAAAATATGAAAAAAGAATAAATGTAGCCGATTTAAACTAATAGAGAACTTAAATTTATTAATTAATATGCCTAAAAACAAAAGTAGTCGTCGTTTATTTTTATTATTTACTGTCACGTGAAAGATTAGTATTTTACAAAATTTTTTCTCAGAAAATACATTTTTCTTTATAAACCTGCCCCTTTCAAACTTTTTTTTTAAATATAGTCCTGTTATGCATTGTATTTTTATCTAATTTGTAATGTTATTCTAAAAAAAAATTATGTAACATCTAGGCTACTAAAAGTAACATTTTTCTGCTAAGTCCTCGCCTTAGCTACCGTCATATTAGGTACCTATTAAGAATCGTAAAAAGTCATGCGTCTTAGTCAAGATTCGACATATGGCATTTTAATTAATGATTGAGGTCAAAATGAGAGATTACATTTGAAATTAATTTTTTTTTCTTTGTTTTAAAATGCAGCCAGATAATACTACAACTGACATAATAGTAATAGTGCCTTGAACTACAAACAGACGTAAAATATTAACATATTATCTGATAAGTGTGCAAATTTATCATAAATATTCAGATAATTTTTTCCACACACAAACGAAGTGAGTATGCAAAATGGTAACACTCATTAACGAATTCGGATTCGGTTCAATGTCGCCGCTCTACGGTGAGTGGACGTTGTTCGCCGTGAGAAAAACTTTGTCCGTTCAAACGCGAAATGCACTGAAGGTCGCGGTAAAAGTGTGAAAAAACTGGATACGCCCGGTCCGCTTATGCATAACTGGGTCAAGTTTAACTGTGCACGGATAAATCAATTGGCCGCGGTGCGTCAAAAACGAGATGATTAAGGGTCTTTGTTTTAAACTCTTCCTCCATATTTATAAGGTTCCACTCTTTATTTTTGTAATAAATGCCGGCTAGCGGGCTTATGACATCTTGATAGTAGCTGGTTAACTTAACATTAAACACAAAAAAAACATGAGCATAATGCAAGTATACTATTGACTCATAAATCATAAAGGGAAAGGGTCAAGATTGAGGTAGGGAATGGGCTCTTGTGTCCCATTCATATTACCTATCTTCCGTATACAGAATTTTAGTGTAGTGACACACGGTGTTACGCTGTGTTTCGCAGTCATTTGGGCAGCCCGTCTGGCGGCAGTTACCACCCTCTTGCAGAAGACTACCGTGAAATAATTACATTAGTGATTTAGGGTTGCCATTGCCTATTTCGCCGTCTCTTCCTAATATCTTAACCCTACTACGGTCGGCAGCGTACTTCCAGCAGCTGTGGCGCTGCTTGTGTTATAGGCGACCTACGATAAAGTGTAAAGTCAGCCTGTATAACTACTTTAACATTAAAAAACCTGTCGACTCTTGAAGGAAAGGAATAAGATTAAGGTAGGTGAATGGATTCTTGTACCTATCCCATTCATATTATAATAATTCACTTATCCCCCGTATACATTCAGCACACGCTATTATTTCACGACATATCTCCTGTTGTCTTCTATGAGAAAGTGGTCACTGCAGCAAGGTATGCTGCCTTGTATATATGTATATGACTGCGGAACGTAATTCCTATGCAACTAACATCAGAGAGTGGGTTCGGGAGCTGCATGAGATCATATCGCCTTCCCCTTTCTTCTATCGGACATGCAGACGTACCGCTGGTTATCATCCTCACCTTGTCGAAATCCCTCTAATTCGGACCAAGCGCTTGAAAACATATTTTATAATGCGAACTGCTAAGGATTGGAACTCCCTGCCGGCGTCTGTATTTCCGAGCTCATACAACCCAAATACTTTCAAGGTTCGAATGAATAGGCATCTTCTGGGTGAGCGCTCCATTGTCGGCCTCGTCTTTCCTACATGAATAGATGCTGGTCAAGAGCAAACCCATCTTTATTAAAAATAATAACACCAAGTGGACCGTTAGCCTGCTTGCCTCTTTAAAATAAAAAAAAACGGCCTTATATTATTTCCATAATTGTTACGCTTCTTAAGTAAAAAGAGTTTTAAAAACGCATAACAGTACCTTAACTCGTTTCATTACATGTTTGTTCATTATAAAAGCTCAAATGTATGTATTACAAATATAAAACTTTCAAAGATTGAAGTATCGAACATTGAAAGTTGTAGGCCAATGAATAAAAAGAATATTCAAATAAAACACAGGTTCAAATAATGAAACCAACACCAATGTTCATCATTTTATGTTTCGTTCCTTTTTTGAATGAATACAAAGGACTTCGAAAAAAAAAAATTGTAAACAATACAAAGTATCAAAAATTTTGTTCATGGTTTACCCATCAATCATGCGTTGACACAATGACAGTTGACACAGCGACCTTGACATTGAAATATGAATGCGCAGCCGCAACGCGCTGAATCATCGCGTTGCAGGTAAAATTCGAAGTTACTTTTTTCTTTGTTTTAGAGTGACGTTAAAAATTCACGTTTTTGATAGAATTAAAGTGTGTACTTACAATGTAAACTTTTAAGGTTATTTGTATTCTATACAAAAAAGCATTTGCGATATCTATCTATCTATAACTAATATTATAAGGAGAAAGAGTGCGATTTTTGTAAGTTTGTTCATATTTGGAAGGCATAATATTCAAAACCGCATGCACATAATTTGAAAAATTATTTCACTGCTGATCTTACATTATTCCAGACTAGCTTTTCCCCGAGAGTTTATCCGCGCCCCCTTTTCTTAGTTGTTAAAACATTTCTTCAATCTTTATTGTTCATATATTTTAGTGGGGCGTTAAATTTTTATTTTTTTATTTTTAGGTGATTCCTCGGGAACAGTGTTTTTTTCTAGACGAAAGATACATTATGTCCTTTCTGTAACCCTGATAACATGTATGCAAAATTTCATCATAATCGGTCGAGTAGTTAAGAGGCGAAAGCGTAACAAACAAACAAACTCATTTTCGTATTTATATAATTTAAGTTAGGATTGAATTCACTGTAACAGTCAGCATTTGAAACATAACAATATGTAACAATTTAACCTTTCATAAGTGAGCCAATGATTTTTTAATAACGCCTCCATTACAAAGACTCAGAGGTCAATATAATTTTCACGTCAGCCCGATGACGACGGCTGTGAAACATTTGCGTGAATGAAGCAAGCCTTGTAAACAACACGTGAAAGTCAGTCGCTTATTTCAAAACAGTAATCAGATCTACTAATGATTATATTTATCCTACAGGTGAGCCGAAAGGCACATCTGCCGGTCTAATGGAGTAGTGACATATTGAAACAAAGATAGAACTGACGAAAGAAAGAAAGAAGAAAATAATGTTTATTTGGTACAGTTATTATAAAAAGAAAAAAGATTATTTCCAAAAATAATTTACAGATTTTTTTTGTACCAAAATGGTCTCCGCTCAGCATGTTGTCGTAGCATGAGCCGCGACGCTGATCTTCCACGGATGCTGTGTTCAAATAATAATAAATTTGTTACATACAAATTTATTAAATTATTGAATACTAGCTGGCGCCCGCGACTTGGTCGCAATTTTTTATAGGTATTTTTAGAACCTAACATCCCTCGAGAACCTAACATTTTCCTAGGATAAAAAGTATCCTATGTTTTTATTCACTTTTTGTGTGATAGAGTAGCCAACATCCATACATCTTCAGAAACTTTAGTAGGATTCTGAAAAAAAGAAATATGTTCGATATGCAATTATGCGTCAATCTCGTCAAGAGATCGCAGTTGTGATATTTTACCACTGTGTAGTCTGCAGCAACAAGTGGAAGAAGTGTAGTACTTGTCAGAAAGTGGCAGAAATAAAGGTAAATTTTTATACTAGCCTTGATAATTAATAGTGATAGTTGATTTACGCCTTTTTTACACATGTGCCCTTTTTACACATAAACGACTGATAATAGAAAAATTACATACCTGTAACTATTAAAGTATAATTTGCTTATCATGCTTAAATCGTGTCTATAACATTCATCGAAACAGTATAATGTTCTAGATAACATTTGAGGAATTTTAAACAGAAGATGTACCATAATTGCCTTAACGGTAGGTATTAATAATCTCTTTCCCACATTTGAAAACAAGTTTTCTGCCCTTTCGTCGTCTTACGCTCGATTGTCGTGACCAATACATTTTGTTCCTTCAATTTAAATGTAAACTTTTTTTAGTCGAACCTCTTGTAGCAATCTCATTAGACTACAATTGTAATGAATTGTAATGTCGAAACAGCCCTTACAGTAATGTGAACGAGCCAACAATTGTTATATAAAACACAATAAGCGATACACGCGTACTTTTATCTGATACTTATCAGCCAACCTTCGCGGTAAGGATCGCGGGTGTGGTTCTCACGCCTTCGCCGGTGTCTCCGGTAACAAAGGATTGCGTTCATACAATGTTGACCTTTTAATAAACCATTTTGTAAATTGTGCTCTTATAGTTTTTACTTTAATATTAGTTTTGCATCCGGTCAACATTCCAAAATTGTTCAAGGTCGTTAAGTTTAAATTCCATGTTCATTTTGGTCCAGCGACTTGAGATAACTTTGAGATTAATTTTGCAAGCAGTTTTATGGTTACTTTTGTTTATTATAATTATGTATATCTGAGTTAAAAAATTGCTAGTGATTTTTCTTTACCGTAATAAGAGAAATTGACCGTTCTGAAGACTCAGTGACTCTTTAAAATTGTTGACATAGATTTTAACAACCAACCGTTCTTCCCACTGCTTCTTTTACGGTTTTATTTTTTATGTAAAAAAATATTGTAATTACTACTTGATAATGTAAAATCTACAACTTTACATGTAATTTTGGGCATTAATTTTTTTTTAAATTACCTTACTGTGTAATCTTAATCATTTTATTAGATTTAATTTTTCAACAGTTTCACTAAATTAAAATTTGCAGCTTATGAGTCTTTGTGGTTTGTTTATTTACCCTGTCCGCGCCTCCAAACAAGTTCCGGAACTTTAAAATAAAATGCGTTGACAGCACCGCGCCTGCGGGACTTGTTTGATGGCCACGACTCTGTTCTCAATCTAAGTTTCTCATGTTTATCTACTCCTATAGGGAGTGCCAGTCCAGTTAATCTAGTTATAGACACGCCAGATCTAGTTATACATTGCAGAACTGACTGTAAACTGGATAAAATCGGTGTAAACTGGATAAAATCGGTATAATTTGTTCTGTGTTCTGACCCGAGTGATAGTTTTAATTTGATGACATTTGTCATTCAATTCTCTTTAGTCTGTGTCTGTGACAGAAAAAAATGTGCCGCGTGCGTGTGTGTGAAATGAAAACTATGGGATCGCATAAGGATCGCATCTATTATGTGATTTTTTAATTTTTTTTATGTAGGTAACTTAACATGTGCGTAATAATTATTACAACTTTTTGTTTTCTATTCGCTAAAACAATTTTTATACCAAATTGTAGTACCTAAGTAATAACCAATTTCATGTTAAAAGAGGTATATAACTACTTGCAGTTTAAACGTTTATCGACAGAGTTGCCGCATCTATGTTATATAAAAATTATTATATAGGAATAATACTAATTAGATCGTTGTCCACCTACAACGAGGCGAAATTTGTATTCCTATAAACTATGCGACACAGGAATGAGAGGTTATTGACACTATACCATTGTAGATAAATGAATAATATTATACTATAATACTATTATAACAAGCTATTTAACAGTTTGTAAAATAGTGTCATAATTATTGATAACTGTAGGAGTATTAAATTACTCTGTACAACAATGAGTAGAAACTCTCGCAGAGAGAGATAATCTGTGGTCATTGCTCTACAAATATGGCGTGCTTGGTAAAATGTTTTATTGTGTTAAATTAAATATAATACATACTTTACTTCTAATAAAAGTGTTTAAATTAATATTTAAACCTTATTCAGAAGGTTATGGGCGAATGTCAAATGAAGTGAAAGTATTTAAATGTAAAAAAACGAAGTCAAATAATAAACAACAAAATGTTTCCCTCCCAAATTTTTCCGCAACTAAAAGCGGACAATTTTTCTAATTGGAAGTTCCGTGTACGTGCTATTCTGGAGGAAAAACAAGTTCTTTATGTTGTCGACATAAAATCGGAAGACGAAAACTTCAAAAAAGATGATGCAAGAGCAAAATCGATTATCATCCAATGTGTCACAGACAAGCATTTACATATTATTCAAGATTGCAAAACAAGTAAAGAAATGTTTATAAAACTCGAAAATATTTTTCAAAGGAAAAGTATATTTACAAAACTAAGTCTAAAGAAAAAATTACTGACACTTAAGTTAACCAAAAACGCCAAATTAGACGATCATTTTCAGAATTTCGACAAAATTGTACGAGAAATCGAAAATATGGATAAACCTATGGACGAAAGTGATAAAATATGTTATTTATTACTATCTCTGAATGACTATTATGAAAATATAGTTACTGCTATTGAAACTATCAATACAGAAATTAATTTGGAATTTGTTAAATCGAGATTGTTAGATGCCGAGTTAAAAGTAAATGACAAAAATACTAGTGAACTCACATTTAAAGCTAGTTGTGATAAAAATGGTCAGAATAATCATGCATATAATGAAAAATACAAACAAAATTTCAATCAAAATAAGCAAAATTTTAGAGGAAGAGGCCGATATATACGAAGAGGTTATAATCATAATAAAACCAGACCTAATCACTCATATACTAATGCCAATAAAAATACATACATTGCAATGACAGCTGAATACAAAGAAGAAGGAAATAATTTTATAATAGATTCGGGTGCATCGGATCATATGATCACTATGGATCTGAAAAAATATATGCACAATATCAGACAGGTAAATAAACCAGTTGTAATAAAAGTCGCTAATGGTGATAAATTACTTGCAAAAGAGAAAGGTATTATTACAGGACATTATAATGGTCAAGAAATTGATATAGAGGGCTTAATAGTAGATGGATTATCACAAAATTTATTATCGGTGGACGTTTTAACAGAAAAGGGTTATAATGTTACCTTTGCAAATAGAAGTGTGTCTATAAAGAATAAAAATCCTAGATCTTTAGTAAAAGGAATTAGAATGAATGGAGTCTATGTTATTAACTTAAAAATAAATAAGGAAGAAAAAGCTTATATTACTAAGAAAGACCAAGATAATCTCTGGCATAAGAGATTGGGTCATGTAAACAGAAGAGGATTAAGATTGTTAAATTTACCAATATCAAAAGAACAGTGTCCAAATTGTATAGAAGGTAAAAGTACGAGAAGGTCATTTGCACCTATTGAAGGAAAGAGAAGTAAACAGATAGGAGATCTTATTCACTCGGACATATGTGGACCTATAACGCCTGCTACTTTTAACAATGAAACTTACTTTCAAGTATTAGTAGATGATTACTCACACTATGTAGTCGTAAAATTACTTAAAAACAAAAGTGAAGCAGAGCAGAATTTAATAAATTTTATTAAGTATATAAAAACTCAGTTTGGATTTAAAACTAAGAAATTAAGATTAGACAATGGTGGTGAATTTTCTTCAAATTTATTCAAGAAATATTGTTCACAAAAAGGTATTGAAATACAGTATACAACACCTTATACACCACAACAAAACGGGATATCAGAACGTATGAACCGTACATTACTTGATAAGACTAGAACAAAATTTGCTGAAACAAAACTACCAAAGGAATTATGGGGAGAAGCAATCAACAGTTCAGCATATGAGTTAAACCGTTGTCCTACAAGAGTGTTAAATGGAAAAACGCCAGCTATGATATGGCATGGCAATACTAACCTTAAGAAACTAAGAGTGTTTGGATCAAAAGCTTGGTGTGTTACAATTCCAAAGCCAAATAAACTGGAATCAAGAGCGAAATCTATGATATTAGTTGGTTATTGTGGATCAGGTTATAAATTATGGGATTATGAAAATAATAAAATAGTGATATCTACTGATGTTACATTCGATGAACATGACACAATATATAAAAAGGAAGATAATATAATAAATGAACATGATAATGAAGATTTTTTAACTGAATGGTTTAATGAAGATAAAAATAAATACAATAAAGATAAAAATGACAATGATAAAACTAATGAAGATAAAATTTGTGAAGAAATAAATAATGATAACGATCAAAATGTTAATGACAAAGTTACCAGATCGGGCAGAATCATTAATCAACCTAAATATTTACAAGAATATGATGTTTATACAGCTTACTGTTATTTTTGTGCAAATGAAGAAGATCCAAAGACATATAAACAAGCTACAAAAAATAAAGAGTGGCAAGAAGCAATTGACAAAGAGATAGATTCTTTAGAAAGATTGAAAACGTGGACTATTGTTGACTTACCTATTAACAAAACTATTATTGATACCAAATGGGTATTTCATACTAAAGAAAATGGCATTAAAAAGGCAAGATTGGTAGCAAAAGGATTTCAAATTCAGGAGGAGAAGTATTTTGCTGCAAATTACTCACCAGTTGCGAGGATGAGTACAATAAGAATGTTCCTTAGCCATGCAATTCAAAAAGGATATCAAATACATCAATTAGATATACCTACAGCATTTCTAAATGGTACATTAGAGTCAGAAGTTTACATAAAAGTGCCACAAGGAGTAAAAGTTGATAATAGCAAAGCGCTAAAATTAAACAGAAGCTTATACGGATTAAAAGAAAGTCCCAAATGTTGGAATGAAAAATTCAACAAAACAGTGTTAGCAAACGGATTGAAAAGGTCACTGCATGACTACTGTTTGTACTATAATGAAAAGATATGGTTAATTATATTTGTAGACGATATTTTGTTAATTGGAGAAGAAAAAGAAGTTAAAAATATGAAAAAGATACTCTATGAAGACTTTAAAGCAAAGGATTTAGGTTACATTAAAACATTTCTAGGTATGAATATTGAAAGAAATAATAACAGCATGAAGATAAATCAAGTAAGTCAAATTAATAAAATGTTACAAAAATTTAACATGACTGAATGCAATGGTACCAAAATTCCAATGAATACAGGAGTAAATATTGAAATAAATGAAAAAGAAGAGACTAATGTTCCCTACAGAGAACTAATCGGAAACTTAATGTTTTTGGCTACAATGACAAGGCCAGACATAAGCTATGCGGTTTCATATTTGAGCCAATTCCTAGACAAACCAAACAAACAGTGTTGGAAGCAAGCTAAGCATATAGTGAGATATTTAAAGTTGACAAAGGACTATGGACTGTACTACACAAAACGTGACGAATGTGTGAACATTGAAGCATATTCTGATGCCGATTGGGCAGGTGATAAAATTAACAGAAAAAGTGTAAGTGGTTGCGTAGTGAAATACAATAACAATGTAGTTATGTGGTTTTCTCGCAAACAAAGTTGTGTAGCATTATCAACAGCTGAAGCTGAATATATTGCGGCTGCTACTGCAGCAAGTGAACTGATTAATATAAAAGGACTATGTAAAGACTTTAATTTAGATGTAAAACCTATTCTTAATGTAGATAATAAGGGTGCTATTTGTATTGCAAAAAGTTACGAAAATAGTAAGCGCACTAAACACATCGATATAAGATATCATTTTATTAAAGATTTGATTATTAATAATAAAATTACTTTAAGGTATATTGAGACAGATAATAATTTATCAGACATGTTTACTAAAGCATTGTCAATTGAAAAATTTGGAAATTTTAGAAACTTATTACATATCCTACCATAAGAATTTATTTTGAGATAAGAAAATAAGATAAGAAAGTATAAGTTTTAGTTAATTTCATTAAAAGTAAAAATTAGGAGGAGTATGGTAGAAGGAAATAACATTATATTAATTTTTATTTAATAAAATTATATTAAGATATTACAGTGTGCAAAGAAAAATATTAAGTATAGTAGTAATAAAAATTAAGTAAAATTCTTTTTAACTGTTTGAAATAAAGCTATTGTTATGTTATTTTAAGAGATTTCACATTGTATGTTAACTATAATTATTTTTGAAACCTTGAAATTAAAGTTGTTAGATTAATGTAAAATCACTCCATATTGTCAATAAATTGTACAACAGCGATTTAATAATATAGTCTTACAGTATATAATATTAAATCGAGGAGGAGTGTAGGAGTATTAAATTACTCTGTACAACAATGAGTAGAAACTCTCGCAGAGAGAGATAATCTGTGGTCATTGCTCTACAAATATGGCGTGCTTGGTAAAATGTTTTATTGTGTTAAATTAAATATAATACATACTTTACTTCTAATAAAAGTGTTTAAATTAATATTTAAACCTTATTCAGAAATAACAGCATAAATTATTGTTTAATTAGCATTATTGATAGCACCTTTTATTAATATTAATGTGTTTTTTTTTAAGAATGATTAACTAATGCTGAATCTCTGATGACGTTACATATCGGTTCCTCATTTGTGTCTCGCGATTTTCAAGTATAATCTGAAATTCTATTCTAACTGTCGGTGAAAAAATTTATTTTATTGGATGACTAGTTTCGAAGATTACCTCCTACAAACAAACAAACATACATACATAATTTAACTCTTTATAATATTAGCATAGATATACCTAGGTACATAATTGCGGTGGGACTATCACAAAAAAAAATCTCCAGTGATTTTAGATCTGGTGACGGACCTCAATTTATTTCATCAATTCTCACATATACGTGTTTATGAAATACAATAAACCTAATGATACCAAGTTCACATTATGTAAAACGAGAGCTAAGTAATAGCATGTAATAGATGGTAATAGCAGGCCTCCGTCACTCGCCTATACCTACCGCGATAAGCACCTACAGCGCGCGGTACCTTGAAGGTACAAATCAGTCGAGGCCGCCCCGCGCTTGTTTGTACACGCGTACGGCGTACGTTGATCATTTATTGCTCCAACAGCACTGTACTATAAACGCTACTGTTCTTTATAATGAGGAATAGTAATAATTGCTGCGTGGACGGCTGTCGCAATAAACAGAAGGATTTAAAGTTTTCTTTTTTTACTTTACCGAAAGATCCTGAAAGGTAAGAAATATTTATTTCTTTTTTATTTTACTCGTAATTTTTTATGAGTATTTTTGATACTATGGGTAGGAAGGCGTGTACTTATAATACTCTTTTCGTGGGTAATTCGCTCAAATTTCTTCTTCATTCTTTTTTTTAGCAAATTATAAAATACCAAAAAAAACTAATAGATAAATATCTATATTGGATAATTGGGCGCGAAATATTATTGGCTAAATTATATTTTATTTCTACCCTCTAATATATTAACTCTTAAGGCATAATATAATTCGCATTAATACGTTTTAGCGAAATAACGATTTATTTCGCTAAACTCTTCTAGCAGATATAAAAGCTTCAAATTTAGAACACAATTAGTGTTTAGTTTATAAATCAAGGAAAAACTAAAATATTTTGCATTTTCGGTCCAGTTTTCTAGATACACCAGCTGCATAAATAAGTTTGTAATCTCATATAAATATATAGGATTACAAAGTTATTTGTGCAGTTGATGTATGTAGCAAACTGGCCCGAAATTGTATAATATAGGATTATTATATGTATAAATATATAGAATTAAAGAAGTAGAAGGTACCAGAAAGGAAAAAAGTAGGACTATCTACAAAAAGAAATGAGATGCCATCATACGAACCTTTTTTTAAAAGATATTAAGATGCATGTTAACCAAATAAATAATAATACCTAATGAACCTTTTTTTATGTGTCGGATGTTACAAATAGAAATGCACGTAAAATTATGTTGTTATTTATTTTATTTTGCTTGTACAACCCTGACGCTTGGGCTGTGGTGTAGGTAAATTCTGAACACAAAGAAATTGCGCTCTTGTGAGCGTAGTAGTAAGGTGCGATTTCGAATGCACCAGGTGCGATGGAAATTTTGTAGGCTATTAAAATGGCGGCTTTCTTCGAGATCAAAGGAGTGCAACTTCTGTACGTCTAGTACTAGTATATATTCTGTGGTAATAGTTACACTTTGCTCTGCAGGTTGTCATAACAAACTACTGGCGCCATCTATTGAACGTGAATCACATTAACGGAAAATGAAATATAGTTTAAACACATTATCCAAATAGTTGACCATAACACCGTTCTACAATAGATAAGTAGTATGTGTATAATTACTGTGATTAAACTATAGCCAATATTTCCTTAGTAAATTTTTGATACTTTGTTGTTTTGCGGTATGTACCTATGTACATACATTTTCATAATATTTTCAAATTACTATGTCATAATATTAATAATGTTTTTATTTTTAAAAAGATTTGTCTCTATTTAAAATGTTCTTTTAAAATTAAAATTTAACTACGTTTTGTATAAGTATAAAGCTCTCTTCAACGGCGGCGTTGCGTGTCGGGGGAATTTTTCTCTACTAGCTTTTGCCCACGTTTTCAAACGCACCCCTTTTTCTTAAGAGGATACTGCACAAAATTCTGGAAATTTACTCATTTTTAAGTGACTAGTACTATGCGCTGAATTAGTTAAATACATTAAAGTAACTTTTGTAGGTTAGCCTGATCCTTGCACAAGGTCACCGCCTTGTTGAAATTTGAAACAAATACATTTAAAATTAATAAAAAATACATAAACGGAACGACTTCTAAAAATTTATTTCTTCGAATACTTCTTAAATTTTACGCATGAAGCACTAATTCTCACATGAAAATGTTTGTATTGATATTCCGCAGATCCCCCCCTTCTTAATATTCATTATAAAATTATAAATATGAAAATATTAAGAATTTTCAATATTTAACCCAAACGCCTGATGGTTTTCCAAACAAAAAACATTGCTCTAATAAAATCACTAGGCGCACTTATTTGTCGTATGACATGACGTCATGAGGTCAATGTCAAGTCAGCTGTCTTATAAATTTTGTATTTACATTTTACACATGTTTAAGTGTTTTTTGGAAGTGAAGGATGGGTAACCAGAAAAAGAATCATTATCTAAGTGACTAAATAAAAAATTTATCCTAAGAATGCTGCTATAATGTGGTAAGTAGACTTCTATTTGGAAGTATTTTTATCGGAGAACGCAATTGTCTGTTTTTTTTTCTAATTTGCATACTTAAATATGGCTAAATTAATCATGTCATTGGTTTCACTTTCAGGCAAATAAGAAAATCTGGACATGCAAAATAAAATATTGCAGTTGAGTCGAATTCCGTACAGAGTAGTGCGAACGCAGAACATGCAAATGCATACAGGTAAATACCTACCTATCTATTTAATGTCTCAAACAGAGGTGTATACAACAGGCTTGTTTCCACTGAGAATAAATCGGATGGCTTAGAGTTTAGATGATAATTAGTAAACAAAAAACAACTTTTCTATTAAAATAATAAAAGATTAATAATATTTTTGGAAAATAAAATCGACAAAATGAGGCGTTTAATTATGTGACATTAAACACCAATCAGAGAAGCGCATGGAAGCGTGACGTCACACCTCGCGAAACACCACGTTGTGGCTGTCATTTTCGTATAAAGTGAACAGGTTATTTCGAGTTTTCAGCAATTATTGTTAAATTAATACAGTTCGTTTTTAGTTTAATCTTGAAAGACAGGTATAATTCGCCATAGAATCAGGATTTAACAAAACAAACAGCAGTATATTGCCCAAAATTGACGCCGTTATGCTTGGACAATTTTTTGCAGTGAACACCGACTATTGTTCATCGGAATTCCGCAATGGTAAAACTTCTATCTAAGTATTATGTGAAGAACAAACAAAGTCTTATTTAATTAGCAGTTACCAGTCAGAGAGTGGCATTTACCTACTGTGGAATCAGCCGTCTCAAGATCGCCGGTTTTTCTTGCCCTTGACCAAAACTGGACAGAATTTTCATTTAACCATATACTAGGTACAACTGATATGAACTGAGCCAAACCCTCATTAGTATGGAAAATGGTATTTTATATAAAAATTTGAGAACCGGTGGAAACAAAAAATGTGTTCCACCATGTTGTTAAATACACGTCGACACTTGTCGACACAATCTTATAACTTTTGTGACTAGAATGCTTTTACAACCTAAAATTTTTAAAACATTTAAAGATTTACTTTTTGAAAGTATTCTTACTTTAAAGTTTGTTCTAAATAAAAAAAAAGTATTTTCAATATAAAATATGTTGTAATATTGAGCTGAGAAGCCAAGAAAATGTAAAAAAATTGTTTGTTTATATCTGTATATATTCAACTTCACCTGTTAAATTACAATTAAATGGTGGCGCGTTGGTAAATTTCAAGCTATTTTACCAAATCACACGATGAATTTCTTTTGCCACTGATATCAGGACAATAAATATATAAAAATACAATTAATACGATAGTAAAAACTTAACTTGACAATATTAATAAATGGTGATTACGTTTATTTTCTAATTTGACATTGACTCAAAACCGCTGACTTTGAGGTAAGCGAATACAAAGTTTTATTTATTTTTATTTTTTTATTAAAGATGAGTTTGCTCTTGACCAGCATCTATCCATGTAGGAAGGATGAGGCCGACGATGGAGCGAGCTCACCCAGAAGATGCCCATTCACTCGAACCTTGAAAAGATTTGGGTTATATGAGCTCGGAAATACAGACGCCGGCAGGGAGTTCCAATCCTTAGCAGTGCGCATCACAAAAGATGTTTTAAAGCGCTTGGTCCGAATTAGAGGAATTTCGACAAGGTGAGGATGGTAACCAGCCGTACGTCTGTATGTCCGATAGAAGAAAGGGGAAGGCAGTATGATCTCATGCAGCTCTCGAGCACACTCTTCGAAGTACATCTTATAGAATACACAGGCAACTTTGCGTCTACGTGCTAGGCTCTGCAGCTTAGTTCTTAATAGTGTATCATCGCCAATGGGCCTCCTAGCTCTGCGATCCACCGAGTCGAGTGCGGCAAGTTGGTATTTTGATGGGCCATCCCAAAGGTGACAGCAATACTCCATGCAAGATCGGACTTGTGCCTTGTATAAAGAGAGGAGCTGTCCAAGTGTGAAGCATCGCTTCACTCTATTTGGGATGCCCAACTTTTTGGCCGCTGTTTGGGCTTTGGACTCGATAGAATTACCGAAGTTGAGATTTGAGCACAACTTCATGCCAAGAAGCTCAAGATCATTGGCCACAGGTACGGATGCACATCGGAAAGTTGGAGCCAAGTCGAAAGGGCTCCTTTTTGCAGAGACCAAATACGCTTGCGTTTTGGTGGCGTTAAAATAAGCCAGATTCTTGTCACCACATTGGCATACAAGATTTAAGGTTCAGTTAATTCGCTCAACTATTGCCCCCCAACGAATCCTGGACAAATATCTCTCTATGACCGTATTGTCATCTGCGTATACAACTACTCCTGGAAGAAGTAAGTCATTAATATGAAGCAGGAAAAGAGTTGCAGAGAGAACAGATCCCTGAGGAATACCGGCATCAATTGCCATGAGGTCCTAGGAGCAGCCATCAATGACTACTCGAATTGACCGTTCATTCAGGAAATCAGAAATCCAGCTACAAAGAGACCGGAGGGGCTGAGACCGGAGGCAAAGATGCCGTATGTAGGAAGCTTGCCAAGTAAACGTGCATGCCAAACCCTCTCAAAGACCTTCGATATGTCGAGTGACACAGCGAGAGCCTCGCCATGTTTCTCGATGGCTTCACTCCAGTATTGCGTGACATATACAAGAAGACCTCCGGTTGAACGTCCCTGGCGAAATCCATATTGGCGATCACTGAGCAGGTCGTTAACTTCAAGATATGTCAGCAGCTTACTATTCAGTACTCTCTCCATAACCTTACAGAGTACAGAAGTGATGGCGATTGGTCGATAATTACAGGGGTTGGCACGGTTACCCTTTTTAGGCACTGGTTGAACATTGACAAGCTTCCAAAATGCCGGCATGGTATTCGTCCTGAGAGAGAGATGGTACAAGCGTGTAAGTGCAGGAGACAATTCAGGACCACATTCCTTCAGGACCCTTGCAGGTATGCCATCAGGTCCACTAGCTTTGTTCACGTCAAGACTCCGTAGTGCTCTTCGAATCTCTTTGTTGTGAATCTAGATCTCTGGCATTGAAGATTCACAACGAGGTATTGATAGTGGCTGTTGAGAGCTGTAATAACCTTAACTTCATCAATTTGTTATTGTTTATTGTTTGGAACGTATATGAATAATTTGTTTGGCGTTTTTATCGTTGAACTTTTATATTGGGGCACTATACAGTATTTATAATACGAGGAATTCATTATTTATTAAAAAACACAATTGACTGTCATAAACAAACACGGCTGTTTCGCGAGGTGTGACGTCATTTAAGACGCCATGACGTCTTGGCCTTTTTCGCGGTCAATTTCAAGTTCATTTCTAAAAACTCAAAATACTAATATAAAAGACCTATTTTTCTTAAAATAATATATTTTTGGGGTGAAATAGATGCTAAGCCATAGTTTTAAACTAATTTCCAAATTTTGTCAATTAGGCTATTATCCGGTAACATTGCATATGTTAGTTTGTAATAGGAATATATATTTTTTCAGCAAAATATTTATTTGGTCAGCAACTTTTTTTGGTTGACCTAGTCTAGTACTTGGTCACCAAATAGGTTTCTTAGCTAATCAAACATTTATTGGTTAGGTTAGATTAGGTTTTTTGCTTTTGATAACAGCCGTTTATAACGAAACTGTAAACTGAAACCGCGCAGTAAATTTGTAAAACTGTTCATTGATAGGCCCAAGTACTGAACAGTGCATGTTCGTAGACAATTTCAGAACGGAGAGGTTATAAACTATCAACTTTTAAGCGTTTTATTTTAAATTCAATGTTCCTTTCATAATATTCGTCAGTTATGTTTATTATAAACTAACGGTGTTTACAATTTGCTCTCTGTCGTTTTTAGTGTTTAATTTTATTTCAGGCTACCAATAGCAGAAATTCAAACATCCTCGGATAATCAAGACAGTGGAAAAATTCAATACGTAAATATTTCATACGAAAAATGACTGGATAGAAAAATGGCAATTAAGGAGCCTGATTATATATTGAAAGCACTCGAAAGATAAGGTCAAAAATAAACGACAATTAACAAATAACGATAATACCACGACAACCAAACATCACAAATTTAATAATAAAAACTTTTTATTATTTTTTGCAGTTTTTCATTTCTTCTTTCATACTTTATTTATTCTTTTCCAGATATGCAGGTAAGTATACATAGGTAAAATTATGTATAAGAAATGAACAAAACACAGTGATCAGCTGAATATTACGTTATATTATAATAATAACTAATTATTATTTACATATATTACATTCTATTATCATTTATTACATTAATTTTTCCTAAAGAAAAATTAGTAAAAATATGTTTTACTCTGTGTTGAGCCTAATCTGTAAAGTTATTTTTGTGTGCGTTCCGTCACCGCTACTCCAACTCGAAGATTTTCGATCGCGCTGCACGCTCTTAAGCGGTGAAAAATAAAAAAATTAACACCTGTCAAAAATGTATGAGCTATAATTTATTCAATATGTATTGTTCATATATTTCTATCAGGCGATGATATTTTATACTTATAAATGATTCTATCGGGAACAGTATTTTTTTTTTGTAAATGAAAGGTACCCTATGTACTTTTTTGTATCGCTGACAAAGTGTATACAAAATATCGTGACGATCAGTTGAGTAGTTTAAGCGTGAAAGCATAACTAACAAACTCACTTTCGCACTTACCTATTACATCATATAGGATGTAAATTATTCTATCAGTTGCGAACTAAAAAAATTGAAAATATCTCTAGTAAAATCAATCCTCAATAACTCCTCAAACTCCAAAACCTTGATAGTGTGCAGCCCTGACTCGTGTCTGGCTAGATTAGTGCGATTATAAATAGGCCTTATTTCAAAATAACTTTCCAAGAAGCGAAAACCGTTTGCAACACCCAAACAGGTTTGATCGCGTCCGCGGAATGCTCCAGTTATCAGATGTATCAGATCGGTGATTTGTTTGGTTGGAGGCTTGTTGAGTCTCAATCTTTTATTAGATGATCTACCCTGCCCCCTGCGTTGGTAAAGTGACCTGAACTCTATGAGGTTAATGGAGGAAGCCTTTGAATCTCATTAAGGTGGCACATCGGCTTGTGTCGAAACACTATCGCAACAGTTTCCCACGCGTTAGCGCAATACACTCACGACTTCTGTCTTCTATAGGCTGAAGCTCTATAGGCAGTACAGTCGGTCAATTTACAATTGGCATATAAAACGAATTACATTTAGACAAAGTGGCTTTGCTAATTATTTTGTAATCATATACTCTTAGATCTAATCTTAGATTAGATATATTTAAGGCAGTCTAACAACTGCGATACGTGGATGTAGATAAGTGGAAGAAAAAAGTAAAGATAGACAACAGAAGTTTTATGATACGAATAAAGGATAATTCATATTATGCCGAGCCGTGTTTTTTTCAACTACAAAATACACTATTTTGCATTTCAGGGGTCTAATATCAAATACGGCTTTTTCAAAGTCTACAATTTTTAAATTTAAACATTATTATACCAAAATATTGGGCAACACTCTCGTTGCAATTTGAACGATTTATTTTGTAGCAAAAACGGCATGGTCACGTCCGTTTCAATGTGTTTTATAATCTATTGCTATCAAAAAAGATCTATTGCTATCAATTACTATAAATCAGACATCGTGGACTTTGCCATATTTGATATAAGACCGCTGATATTTTGCACTATTTTGTATTTTGCCAGTTATACTATTTTGTATTTACTATCCAATACATTGAGTGAGACATGTCATAAATTACAGGTTATTTGTGCACACATTCCAGTAATTTTTCGTCTATTTTTAATAAAAACCTCACTACCACAATCACCTCACTACACTCTGCCGTCAACTAGTCTTTGAGCCCTCGGTGAAAACAAATGTTACATGTCGCAATTGGAGCCCGCCAGAGCTCGGAATGAATACCCACTGAGACCCTCCGACAATTGGACGCCGTGCATCGGCCCGGTGGAGTATAAATTGGTTCATATAAAAGCATACTATGAATATATTTACCGGGGCACGGCCCGGGTGTAATATAAATTTTGCTTTAGCCAGCCAGCTGCGCGGCGGCAGTAGGTACGGTCACCACGAGAAGATCTGTTGTTATGGAAAGATAAGCTTTGCTGCAACGAAGTAAAATTGATTTATAAACATTTTTCATAAGAATATTTGAACAGTGATTGGGAAGAATTTGAATGTTGTTGCCTAGACAGTAGAGTTTAAATTTGCTGCGAATTAACACAAGCACACGGCCACAACGCGGGCACCGCGTGGCGGCCGCAAGAAATTTTTTGCGTCCGTCTAACTGCAGCCTTAGAAAAGATTACGTATTTAGTAAGATTAGATTTTATGGATATGTTTTAAGGTTCACTTAAAAACTTTGGTGATTTTGGTTATTTGTTGCGATTTCACGCCTTAACTACTAAACCGATCTACACGAAGTTTTGCATTCATGTTGTCAGAAATATAGAAAAGGAATATAGGGTTACCTTTCATCCATAAAAAAAGTACCTACTGTTCCCGAGGGATTCCCGAAAAAATTAAAAATAAAAATGTAACGCCAGATGAAAATATAAAGACATAAAGATTAAATTGAATAAATTATGCTATTTTTGGCAACAGTTATATTTTTTATTTTTCAACGTTTAAGAAAAGGGGACGCGGACGAAGTACGCGGACGATGGCGTGCAAAAGCCAGTAAATAAATAAAATCAAAGTTATTTGTAGTGAGACATATTTTAAATGTATTTTTTTCCTCTGTCTACACGTGTGTGTGTATGTCAGAATTAAATTTAAAAATGTTTTTATAGAACTATTACTAGTAAATAGAAGATTTAAGAGTGAGTAAACTATGCTACTTTTATTGTATCTTTCTTTTTATCCCCACCGTTTTAATTTGCTTTTGTTTAGCAATGAATTGGCCTTTTATTGTTATATCTAAATAGAAAATAAATATCATTTTGAACGATATACTTCATTTATTGTCCAATATGGTCTTTTCTTCCCATATGTTAATGATAGCAAATTTTACTGAAAAGCTATTATGAAAGCAATACATGTAGGTATAAGAAAACTACGTATATTAAATTATTGAAAAACTGGCTACATAATTGTACATAACCATATATACTAACAACTAAGTATTTGTGCCCATGACTTCGTATATATACGCGTGTTTCAGAAATAACTCGTATTATTTCAACTGACTTAACTTTTTTATTTGTAAACCGATTGGAATGAACAAACAAATGTTATAGTTAGATTATTTTGATAACTTATATAAAAAAAGTTAATATCAGAAATTCTTTTAACGCAACAAACAAAGAGAAGTAAAAAGATCCGACCTTGTTTGTACAGCGCGGTCAAGCGTCAGGTCTTCCTTGCACGAGTGAATGACTCCATTTATGATCCCACAAGTTATAAAGATAGATACGAATCTTTTTTACTACCTATAAAAATGGTAATATGTTATCTAAATGAGATCAAATTATATAGATTGATCGTAATTTATGTTTCACAAAAATTGCTTAAAAGTTTTTTTTTTTTTCGCTTAAAACTTAATTAAACTTTTATAGCGCGTGCTTTATTTTGGCGGATGTCAGTCGATTAAAATTTGTTTGATGACGACACCAGGCTAACTGATAGTTAAATCAGATTAAGCCGCTTATTACTTTTTACATCAGAATTACTCCATGCCAGCGACACCTTTGATTATCGCCTATTCTTCTGGAAACTTCTGACAGTGACCTACACCTATGACCTACCTACGCCATGATACACCCTACCCCTACACTACCTCAGTAAGTGCACGTAAATGCACATCACACATAGGTACTTGCTGCGTCAACCTAGTTCGAGATTTTATAACTATTCTCAGTAGCGGCGTTAGGGTAGGGCGCGGTTGGGCGACCGCCCAGGGGCGCCAGATATAAAAGGGCGCCGCTGCGCTGGCGCCCCTTAATATCAGCTCGTTCATAGTGTAAGTGTTACTTACATACATAAATTCCCTAAATCTAGATAAAAAGTCCTTATGTTGGCAACACTACAATAAAATGCAGATTGCATTTCGATTGAAACACTGCTGTTCATTTAACCAGGAATCTTAGACAAATTATCCATCTCTTCTTAACATTTTTGTTAGAAAGATTTCGGGTTATTTTTGACGAAGAGGGTTACAATCAGCTCATTCATTATACCGGTGCACGCACTTAACACTTGAGATTTAACTATTACATGCTATTACTAACACTTAAGTATTCGGATTTATTTTAAAACAAGCAAACGTAGTACTGCACGGTTTATTGCGGTGGTATTCTCCACTCTTTAGTTTCGACTACCGAATGACATTCGTTTTAATATAAAATTAAAATTTTATTAGTTTTTAAATGGTTATTTTATTATTTTAATTTGTATATTTACTTATATGTTTTATATTTACTTAATTTAATTACTTATAATAAATAAATCCCGCTTATTTTATGTGGTTTTCAATGGGAGACAGGTGGCGCCGTAAAAATCTCGCCCAGGGCGCTGGTAATGCTAAAACCGGCACTGACTATTCTCTTACTAGTCGTGCCTGCGATTTCATACGCGTTGAAAAACGCCTGACATCTTTATCGCTGTTGACAACGATAGTGTTGTTACATTAAAAATTTCAAGTAACAATAATTGTTTCTGCGTTGCTTTGCTGTTTAATTAGATCAGGCGCTTCGTCGTTTAAATATAATGATTTGTGCATTACAATCGGTAGAAGGGCGTGTCGTTAGGACGAGAGGGGGTGAAGAGGGACGCAAAGCAGAGGTCGGCGAGTGCACGCTCGCGAGGCATTTCGTTTTTTTTTCCGTCTTAGAAGTTCGGCGAAGTCAGATATATTCATCCGCTCGTCAAGCGACGCCATATTGGGCACAAGTGCTATTGTAAAATTTGAATTGTATATAATTATCCATTAAATTTTGTTACGATCGAAGCCCCGAAGTAAAATCGGGGTGTCTATGAGGAGTATCCAGTAGGGGTATCCTGAGGGAGTGACCTGGTAGTGTCCTAAAGGACTGACCGCGAAGATACGATCTGGGTGTCCCATCAAAGGTCCTGCCCTGCTGTCCGTCTGGTCCTGATAGATCAGCTCGTCGTCATTTTCGGTGGGAGGAGTCGGCTCACCTCGTCTTCGCGTCGCGTCGAGGCTCGACTGCAGTCTGCGGGCTGGGCTTCCACGTGGTCGTCGGAGAGGACGACACTCCCTGGCTACCACCAGAGCCACCACAGATACGTGTTCATATCCTATTTTTTTTTTAAACCGGACGCGATATCGAACCCCACGCGGACAGGTCGCTTACCCTTCGTTTACGGTTCGAAAGGATTCGATCGGTTATTTCTCCCTTTTCCTAAATTAGTCTTTTCGTCGGCAGTAGAACTCGATTGCTTCACGAAGACCCTGTTTTATTTATTTTTTATACGTGTACATTTGACTTAATTTTTAATTAGATTTCAATTAGTGCTTAAATTATTATGATTTAATTATTTTTTTATTTTTGTGTAACTTGTGTTTTCTTTTTTTTAATTAAATTTTTATAGCACTAATATTTCTTTTATTTAATTGTTATTTTTTTATATATTTTTTTTATTGTTACCATCCCACCACCATCAGTGGGGGATAAAAAAGGTAACAATTCGGCGCCCGAACAGTGACAGGTTTCGTGAAGAATTACCCAGTCGTTGCTTGGGTAACAATCGAGTTCTAGGTCCTAGTTTTGCGAAAAATTTTTGTGTTTGTTTTTTATTATTTTTTTTATTTATTAATTATTTTACTACCCCAAAATTTTTTTTAATAATTTCTTTTTGTGTGTGCCATTCTGCCTCCGAAAAGCGGATGCCTTTTGCTCTTGGTTCATTTAGGCAGTGGTAGGAAGTGCTCCCACACTTTCGTCCTGGTGCAAGCGCCACACGTAATCCGGGAAGCCGTTTCGGTCGGGTCTTATACCGTCTCGGTGGATTTACGTTCCAGGGTCCTTTTCCTATTCCCGTTCCTATCCATTATCCTTATATCCTTCCCTACCCTTATACCACCCTTCCCCCCTCCCCAAATATTCGGGTGGTTTTCCCCTTTTTATTAATAGGAATGTCAAGTAAAGTAAAGTAAGGTAAAGTAAAGTAAAGTAAAGTAAAGTAAAGTAAAGTATACCAAGGCAAAGTAAAGTAAAGTAAAGTAAGGAAAAGTAAAGTAAAGTAAAGTAAAGTATCAGGGTCCTTTTCCTATTCCCGTTCCTATCCATTATCCTTATATCCTTCCCTACCCTTATACCACCCTTCCCCCTCCTCAATTTTTCGGGTGGTCCTTTTTTTTATTTCTTATTTTTTAATCATACTTTTAAAGGTTCCTTAAGAACATTTTTTAAATTATTTACCTACATTTATCTTTAATTCTTAAAGGAACCAATTTTTTTTATTTACTTTTTATAACTTTTTTTAACTTGGTAAACTTGTATTTTTTAATTTAGATTTTATTTCTTTTTCTTTGGGCGTTGTTTTTAATTCGCGTACAAGAACCAGGAGCAAATAGGTTTCCAAAATTTTTTATTATAGTTTTCTTTAATAAGGGGTAAGCGAACCATTTTTATTACGTAGCTTTTATAATTTTTTTTTAACTTTAAGTACTTTGTTCTTTTGTGTGATTTTTTTTTAGATTATTTAACTTGTATTTTTTTTGTGTGATTTTGTTTACATGTTTTTTTTATATAGCTTTGTTTAATTACTGTGTTTATTTTAAAATTTAGTTAAAACTTTAAACTTTGTGATTCGTGAAGCAGTTGGGACTACAGCCGTCGGGAATTTAATTTTTTTTTCTTTTGATATAACGTAACTTTAATTGCGGACCCGTACCGAACTTAGGTAATTTTTTTTTCTCTCAAGTAAATTTTTTTTTCTGATTGTTTTTTTTTCTCTTTCTGGGACGACTTTACTTTGATCTCTCGCGCCTGCGCCCGGGTTGCACTATATTCGTTCTTCCTCTAATTTTACTTAACTTTTTATAAATCTTTTTATAAACATAGATTTTTCTTTTAAAGAAATTTTTTTTTTAATTTGATTTTTTTTTATCGGTATTCCGGTAAACCGTTTTCTTTATTTTTTTTTTACATTTTTATATTACGAGATTTTCTTAAACGGCGGAATGGAACGACCGATAGCTTACAACTTATTGAGGAAGGATGAATTGGTGTACGAAGTAACTGTTAGGGATGCGGAGCCCGCGAGTACGGTGGAAGGTCTTCGTGTACAGATTAGGGAGTTAACTCGTGCGGTGCCAGCCGACTATATTTTAGAGACATCTCTTGATCCTACGGAGGAATTAGCAGTAATAGAGGGCAAATTAAAGGAGTTGTCATCTATGTTGAGCGGTTCCCCGCCTTATAAAATTTTCGGAAGGGCTAAAGCCGTAGCTCATCATTTGTATCATCGATTAGGACGTGTGAGGTTAGATGATGACGACCGGATTTCGACCTTACAGGAGAATCTGAACGTGTACCTTCGTAAAATAGATAAACTATTCCTTTCTTTTAAAAAATCGTTCGATGAGACAAACGACGGAGTGAGTGAGGAGCCACTTCCAGCCGTGGACTTAGGTTCTGCGAGGGCGTCCACTCATCCCCATAGGAGTGAAGAATTAGTTAATCATGATAGGGGCGTTCAGAAGTTGAATATTCAGTTTGACGGGACCGGTTGCGTTCGTTCTTTTCTCTTGCGTCTTGATGAACTTTGTCAGTCGAGGAATATTTCGGAGGGTACTTTGTTTCGTTCCGCTGCGGAATTATTTACGGATCACGCCTTAACGTGGCACCGTAGCGTAAGGTCTTCGTTGTCGGACTGGGGCGATCTTAAGCGACAATTGATCGAGGAATTTTCCCCGCCCGATTACGATGATCGGTTATTAAACGAAATTAGAAGTAGGACACAGGGTCCAGCCGAGACATGTTCTACGTTTATAGCGGTTATGTTGAATTATTTCGAACGTTTGTCCGTATCTCTTCCGGAGGGAGAACAATTGAGAATAATCAGATATAATCTTCATCCCAAATTTTTAACGGGTTTAGCGTTAGACGAAATTTCGTCTATTAAGGAGTTGAAGTCGAAGTGTAAGGTGTTGGAGTACAGTCACTCGCGCGCGTCTTCTTATAAGGAGCCACCAAGGGTAGGTCCAACTACTCTTGTTCCGGAGCTAGCGTACAGGGGGAAGCACCAGCATAGAGTTGAGGCGGTACATAATGTCAAACCTGAGAGCTCATCCTTCTGTGCTCGCTGCCGAATTCCCGGGCACACTTTGGCGACTTGTAAGTCGAAGCAGGTAGTTTGTTTTTCGTGCGGTCATCAGGGGGTCACGTACATGCATTGTCCTGCCTGTCGTCCTAAATCATCGGCACAAACCGCATCAAAAAACTAGACAGCGCGAATCGAAGTATTGAATTAAAGCCACACCCCAACTTTAATCCTGATGAGTGGCAGTTGCATTTAAAGCAACTACATTCCTTTTTGTCTTTTTGCAAATTAGCTTCGATTCGTCAGACCCATTTGGGGGATGAACGTCCGTTTTTAAATGTTAATATTTTAGATAGGTCTTTTTATGGTTTATTAGATTCAGGTTCGGTAGTTTCTATTTTGGGTTCTGCTACGGCGGATTATTTTCTAAATTTAGGTGTTAAGCGCCATTTTAATAAGGACTTTACACACGTCTCCACCGCCAACGACTCACTTGTAAAGGTTAACGGATATTTGACGTTGCCAGTCACTTTTGACGGTGTGACTCGAGTAATTAATTTCTTTATTATTCCCGAAGTTTCCACGCCATTAATTTTAGGTGTAGACTTTTGGAAATCTTTCAATTTAGCTCCCAAAATTTTTAAAAATGTAACCTTGTTAAAAGGCTATCCTACGGTTCCCGCAGCTTCCGAATTCAAACATTTACATTCATTAGATAGGCTGACGCCGGAACAACATCACTTGGCAGATATTATGATGGCCAAATACAAGGAGATCTCGTCCGAGATAAAGGGATTAGGTCGCACTAATGTGGTCACCCATGTTATTGATACAGGTGAAGCGGCGCCTATTAAACAACGTTATTATCCTATGTCCCCGGCAAGATTAAAAGAACTAAACCGACAGTTGGACGAAATGCTGGAGCAGGATGTGGTTGAACCTAGCACTAGTGCTTGGAACAATCCCATTCTGTTCGTTCCGAAGTCCAACGGCGAACTAAGGTTTTGTTTAGACAGCCGAAAATTGAATAGTATAAGTAAACGCGACGCATACCCTCTTCCCTATATCTCCAGAATACTGGACAGCCTCCGAGATGCTAGTTTTCTCTCTTCAATAGACCTCAAAAGTGCTTTTTGGCAGATATGTCTCGATGAGGGCTCAAATTCCAAAGAAAAAACTGCTTTTACTGTTCCCGGTCGTGGTCTATTCCATTTTAAAGTTATGTGTTTTGGTTTGACGGGTGCGCCAGCCACCCAACAGCGTCTGATGGACAAACTGTTCGGTCCAGAGTTCGATTCCCGGGTGTTCGTCTATTTAGATGACATCATTTTAGTTAGTTCCACCTTTGAGGAACATATTGACCTCTTAAGGCGTGTCTTCGAACGTCTAGTTGAGGCCAATCTCACTATTAACTTAGCCAAATCTCAATTTTTCCGTAGCGAGCTTAAGTACCTTGGTTATGTGGATTGTGGTAGATGAGAGAGGTCTCAGAACGGACCCGTCTAAAGTGGAGGCCATTTTAAACTTTCCCGCGCCTACGTGTCGAAAGGAGGTGAAGATGTTTTTAGGTACGGCTTCTTATTACCGAAGATTTGTGAAAAATTTTAGCACTATTGCCGCTCCTCTTAACGCCTTAACGAGTAATCGTAAAAACGCCCCTCCGTTTAACTGGAGCCCAGAGGCGGAGGAGGCCTTTGTTAAGTTAAAATCAGCGTTAGTTTCCGCGCCTATTTTGGCTTGTCCCAACTTTGAAAAACCCTTTGCAGTTCACTGTGACGCATCTGGTTACGGCATCGCCGGAGCTTTAATGCAAATGGGAGAAGACGGACAAGAGCATCCCGTCGCTTTCGCTAGTCGGTCGCTAAATAAGGCTGAGCGTAACTACTCGGCAACCGAAAGGGAGGCGTTAGCGGTGGTATTCTCTGTAGAACATTTTCGTGCATACTTAGAGGGGGGTCCCGTGTTTAGAGTCATTACCGACCACTCCAGTCTCAAGTGGTTTTTTAATCTCTCCAATCCCACTGGACGTTTGGCACGTTGGGGCTGTCGTCTCTCGCCCTACGAGTTCGTTATTGAACACCGGAAGGGGAAGGACAATGTCGTACCGGACGCCTTGTCACGAGCAGTTCCAGTGACGTCAATCGATCTTGTTCCTAACGATCCCTGGTACACGCGGATCGTGGAGCGATGTACACAGTCTCCCGCTTCGTGTCCCAACTATCAAATTCAGGATGGAAGACTATTAAGATTTTCGAAAAATAAGTTTCACATTTCGGAAGAATTTAATTGGAAAGAGGTGGTCCCTTTCGATCGTAGGTCTGCATTAATAGAATCTAGTCATTGTGGGTTATTGTCCCCCCATTTTGGCATTTTTAAAACCTATAAGCGCTTATCGCAAAATTACTATTGGCCAGGGATGTACCGGGACGTTATTAAGTTTGTAGGTTCTTGCGACGTTTGTAGGGCCTATAAACATACCCAATCTCCGCCAGCTGGTCATATGGGGAAACCCAAGGTTTGTTCTCGTCCTTTTGAGACAATTAGTGTTGATTTGGTAGGTCCTTTGCCGCGTTCGCGAGCAGGACACACGTTTTTATTAACGGTGGTTTGTTGTTTCACAAAGTACTGTTTGTTATTTCCCCTCCGCCGAGCCGTAGCTAAGACCATTGCGCAAAAGTTAGAGGACGGTGTATTCCTTATTCACGGAATTCCCCGTACCGTTATCGCGGATAATGGCACGCAATTCGTAGGTAGGGAGATGCAAGCATTGTGGGAGCGGTACCGGGTGCCGCAAATACATTTGACACCCCGTTACTGTCCGCAATCGAACACCGTGGAGCGTTACAACCGTACGGTTGTCACGGCCATTTCTATACTGGTGCAGGATGATCACCGTACCTGGGATGTGTCCCTGCCCAAGATCCAATTCGCTGTAAACAGTGTGGTCAACGAAACTACTAAGTTCACACCCTTCTTTTTAGTGTATGGGAGAGAGCCAGTCACTTGTGGTTCTATTTATGGTGAGAGTTCTTCGTCCACGCCTTTGGACTTGTCCTTCGCCTCTCGTGAGGAATATGCTACCCGGTTGGGGGGTTTGCGCGCTGTCTTCGCAAAAGTAAATGAAGCCATCGCAAAAGCTCACAATCGGAGTCAGCGCTATTACAATCGGGGACGCAGAGACATCGAATTTCACATAGGTGATACGGTTTGGAAGAAGACATTTCCCTTGAGTGATGCCAGTAAGCACTTCATGGCGAAACTAGCTCCCAAATACGAAAAGTGTCGTGTGGTAGGGAAACCCTCTCCTCTAGTCTACCAGTTAGAGAGAGTTTCCGATGGAAAAGCGATAGGGTCCTGGCATGTCCAGCATTTAAAAACATAATAACAATCTAGTCCTAATCACTTTTTGTAAATTGTTTCTATTTTATTATACTTTTTTTTTTACATAGTGTTGTCTATTCGAGCAGGGTAGAAGTAGTCGAGTTTAATTTTTTCCTTCCGTCGGAGGAGAGAGACCTTGCGGCATTAGACGGATACTCTTTAATATAGAATGTATATTTATTTTATCCTTATGTATCCTAATAGCCTATCGAGCGGATGGAACTCGTTAAAGAAGCCTAAGCCCGGAGCGGGTCGCGACTCCGTATAAAAAAAGCCGTCGCAGATTCTTCTTTCTACTCTTCCGACTTATCGAGGCGGGTAATGACCTCGTAACAACAAGCCAAGTAGTACACTTGAGTAGTTAAGCGTTTCATTTACTTATGTGCAAATTTTGTGCATATTATTTTATTGTGCATATTTTGTACAACCTATGTGCAATTTTATTTTTTACGCCTACTCCTGTGTACTTACTACCATTCAGAGCGGATGCAACTCTGTAAAAACAAGCCGATGCGACTCTCTTCCGTATTCTTATCTTCTATCTTTCTTACCTTTATTCTATCTTATTCGGTTGGTTCTGGAATACCAGTATGTTGCGCGGATAGCAGCAGACTGTGACGCCAGACCTCCGTTAATTTATAATATATATTTCCTAGTATTTATTATACCTTTTATAATATGTTTTGTTCAATTAGGTTTATGTACGTTTATTTCCGGCCTAATGTTGCATCGTCGTTTTCTAAAGATGTGTAGCAGTATTGTCGTGGCAGTGCCTGTCCTTTCTCCGGAGGCTTGCGTGCCGAGCGGGTTAGTGATAGCTGGGGACCAGCTCGAATTTTCCTGCGAGCAGCAAAATTCTGAGGAGTGGGGGGGTACTGTTACATTAAAAATTTCAAGTAACAATAATTGTTTCTGCGTTGCTTTGCTGTTTAATTAGATCAGGCGCTTCGTCGTTTAAATATAATGATTTGTGCATTACAATCGGTAGAAGGGCGTGTCGTTAGGACGAGAGGGGGTGAAGAGGGACGCAAAGCAGAGGTCGGCGAGTGCACGCTCGCGAGGCATTTCGTTTTTTTTTCCGTCTTAGAAGTTCGGCGAAGTCAGATATATTCATCCGCTCGTCAAGCGACGCCATATTGGGCACAAGTGCTATTGTAAAATTTGAATTGTATATAATTATCCATTAAATTTTGTTACGATCGAAGCCCCGAAGTAAAATCGGGGTGTCTATGAGGAGTATCCAGTAGGGGTATCCTGAGGGAGTGACCTGGTAGTGTCCTAAAGGACTGACCGCGAAGATACGATCTGGGTGTCCCATCAAAGGTCCTGCCCTGCTGTCCGTCTGGTCCTGATAGATCAGCTCGTCGTCATTTTCGGTGGGAGGAGTCGGCTCACCTCGTCTTCGCGTCGCGTCGAGGCTCGACTGCAGTCTGCGGGCTGGGCTTCCACGTGGTCGTCGGAGAGGACGACACTCCCTGGCTACCACCAGAGCCACCACAGATACGTGTTCATATCCTATTTTTTTTTTAAACCGGACGCGATATCGAACCCCACGCGGACAGGTCGCTTACCCTTCGTTTACGGTTCGAAAGGATTCGATCGGTTATTTCTCCCTTTTCCTAAATTAGTCTTTTCGTCGGCAGTAGAACTCGATTGCTTCACGAAGACCCTGTTTTATTTATTTTTTATACGTGTACATTTGACTTAATTTTTAATTAGATTTCAATTAGTGCTTAAATTATTATGATTTAATTATTTTTTTATTTTTGTGTAACTTGTGTTTTCTTTTTTTTAATTAAATTTTTATAGCACTAATATTTCTTTTATTTAATTGTTATTTTTTTATATATTTTTTTTATTGTTACCATCCCACCACCATCAGTGGGGGATAAAAAAGGTAACAGTGTCGAACTTTTTTATATTTATGGACGATCCCTCGGAAACCTAACATTTTTCCAGGATAAAAAGTATCCTATATGTCAATCCAGGCAATAAACGATCTGTGTGCTATGTTTCATCCAAATCTGTCCAGCCGTTTTAGGGTTTTAGGTTCTTCTCGGTATAGCTCTTTTCTCGTCGGGCGGGCGTCTATCTCGTAATCCCCCGCACACGCTATTCCATAGTTTTCGCTTAGCTTTCTTTCTGACTTTTTCTTTTTGCTCGGCTCCCAAGGGTCATAGTGTGATGATAAATAGCTTATAATCTATCTCAAGATTTGGGATATCAAATCCAAAAGGGTAATTTATATCCAACTGGTAGTTACTAATTTTCTCGCGTTCAAACAAACTCATCAGCCTTATTATATCGGTAGAGATAGATGAACAACATCTGTTGGTATATTTTACATTAATTAATTTATACTTAATATTATAAAGAATTAAAGTTTGTATATTTGTACGTTTGTTTGTTTGTATATAGGAGGTAATCTTCAAAATCACTCATCGATTTTAAAAAAAATTCACATTAGTTAAAATAGAATTTCAGGATCTAAAGATAAAGATGCAACGCCTGGCAAATGTATAACAGCAATAAAGATGTAAGGCGTTATATCTTTTATTTTTCAAGCAGATGAAGTCGCGCTAACCAGCTAGTTATGAGATTAAGTTTAATTATAAGTTTAAAGATGGTTATTAAGTTATTAACTATCCGCTTTATAGGTAAAAGACGTCTAAATTGTAACCATATATTTTTTATGTGTAGGTCGGTAGGAGGACTGAATGATGATGCATTTAATGGCATGTGACAATCGTCGTCTATGAACATAAACAGGGCCAGTTGGGATGCAACTACACTATCGGCCTTAATAGCATAAAGGATCAGGGATTTGGTCAGATGAGGATATCGATTTTGGCCTCATTTATTCACGCACATAAACTAAAAAGCACACTCGCTTAAAATTAATAGAGGTCTTTTGTAAGGAGGTAATTACTGACGAAACTCCCAATTTGTGACTGCGGAATCCAGCAAGCTCTGCCACTAAGTAATGTAGACGTGTAATTATGTTAATATAATTTAAATAAAAGTTTTTTTTATTTTTTTTATTTTAGGTCCACAATAAAGGCTTAAAGTTCGGCATTTACGAAGATTACGGCAATTTTACATGCGCTGGATATCCTGGCGTTGTTGGACATCTTGCTGGAGGTAAATTACACTCATTTAACTCACTTTTTTAATGTTTCACTATTATGAGTTTATCACAAATATTGCAACACCATTTCAAAATTTAAGAAGAAGTTGCCAATAACTTCGTTATAAAAGTTACGTTAGGTGTGAAATCAATAGTTAATTCTTTTTTCGAAACACACGAATGGATATTCATAGATATTCATCTGTTTTTATCATACAACCGATCAGTTATGCGTATACTGAAATGCAATTGAGAAACGATAGACAATGGGCCGATGTTAACTATTACAGTTGCGTTCCTTACAAACGACATGGTAATGTTTTATTGAGTGTCCAAAGAGAATTATGTAAGACCACAATGCCGCAATCGGCATAATGAATGGATAATTTCTCTGTGACATATAATAAAATTGTAAACGAGCTGTGGTTGTTTTTTTTTTATTAAACATTAAACATTTTTTTTTTTTCAGAAAAAAAACACTTTGTACACGTTGTTACCAACGTTACCAAGGTCAAAAAGTAGTTTTTAGAATTTTTGTCTGTTTTTCTGTGCATTTGTGCACGCTATTAATCTCAGTAACGGCTTAATATTCCGATGAATATGTGTGTGTGTGGGTGTGTCTGTGTACAATTTTTTTTTTAAATATTTAATGTACAAATACGGCTCGTTTACGATTTTTTTTATGTATAGATATAGTATTTTCAAGTAACCATAATATGACAGACAACTTAAAATCATCTTGCATTTTTTTTAAAAGTCCAATATGAGGTTATCCCACCAAGCCTTCAAACTACCGAAAAAATATTTTATACATTTAATACAATAAAGAACACTTAAACGCATTCAAGTAAACTATCATAATTATGTTGATAATTTAAATGATATAATTAAATAAATTTTCTAAAATATACGAGTTTTGAAATTGTCTATGCAAGTTCCGATCAAAAAAGTTTGTAGTCTCATTCGATTTAAGTATGCATAACATATTAACTGGTTTATTGGTAACATCGGTCAGTGAAGTAATGGCTTAGCGTTCTGTCATTAGTGTGATGCATTGCCTAATTAATTGGGGCATCATGTGTGGGCAATTTTCATGATCGTTAATTAGCAGTTAGTGCTTCCTCAGTTTGTAAACATTCGACATAATTACAATGTTGTGCCATTTACTCAACATTAATGGAGGATAAAGTAAACTGTTGTTGTGTAATTGTGTTACTGTTTGAATTTACTTTATCATAAATTGATTAATAAATCAAAACAACAAGAAAAATCTATCGACATTGTACAGAAAAAATCCATACTTTAAAATGACTGTCTGTCACCTTTTCACGCCTAAATTTATATGTACGTATATACCTATATAGTATGTTTATAATATATGTGTATAATGTTATATTATTATTATTTTCTTTTTTTACTTATAAATTGTAATTTGTCAGACCTAGTAATAGGCTTCGTAAAAATTTAATACTATTTAAAATGTACTTGTAATTTTTTGTATGCTGTTAGGTTTGCTAATCAATAAATAAATAAATCCCTAAACCGATCATCAGAAATTTTGTCAGGGATACAGGAAAGGACATATATGGTACCTTTCAGCCAGAAAAAAGTACTATTCCCGCGAGATCATCTAACGCCTAGAAAAGTTATAACTGCAATAAGATGCATTACATTGCTCAAATATTTAGTCAGAATGCGGGCGAAGCCGCGGGTACCAGCTAGTATGTCATATTTTATCAATATACAAAAACGATTGACTGAATCTTTAGATTTTTCTTTAGATATCTTGATTCTTTAAATCTAAACCCACAAACCGATATAATAATTTTATTCTTTATTGATCATCACAATAAAAATCACTTATTAAGTACACAAGAAAATAGGGAAGTTTATTTATTTATTTATTTATTTATTTTATAAGGCTTACCAACTAAATACATACTTAGACATAACATGCAACAACACACAGAAAGAAACATTACAAATATGAATTTAAATTACAGGAAAGCACAGCATTATTATAACAAAATTATAGGCAACAACATCAGACTAAAAAAAAAATTATAATTATTACGAAAAAATTAAATAAATTATGATAATTATTACGATACTGTATATAGCCTTTTTAAATTGTCCAATTTTACAAGAAAAAATGTCAATGTCACATTTGTGAAATATTTCATTATAAGATCGCAAGCCACAAGAAACCGGTGTATTGCTACCATATTTACTCTTATTAAATCTTATATAAAACGGTCTAAAATTATGTGCTCGAGCAACCATTATGGGAGTGTTCAACTTAATCATTGATCTGAGGGACGGATAATGAACGCTCTGGTTAATGATTTTAAAAAGAAAAACCAGACCCAGAAACTTTTTCCGCCGGTGTAGTGACTTCATGCTAAAGTAATTTAGTCTATCATCATAGCTATGGACTGAATAATGAATTCCCGAAAGAAAAGAGAGTCTCTTTAGAAACTTTTTTTGCACTCGCTCAATACGCTGAATATTATTTTGATAATTGGGGAACCAAACAAGAGAACAATTATAGTCCACATTACTACACACCAGTGCAAAATACAAGTTGTAAGAGATCGTAGGTTACCTTTCTAAGAGAAAAAAAATACTATTCCCGAATGATTCCGGAAGGCTAATCAAAAATAAAAATAAAAATTCAACGCCTGACAAAAATATTTGAGCAATAAAGATTTCAAACTTTATTCATGTGCTCATGTCTTTTTGTCGGTCGTTTTGTTTCTATTTTTTCTATTATTTTAGCGTTATAACGCTAAAGAAAAAGAAAAACGCTTATTTTTCAACGCGGGCAAAAGCTAGTATCATAATATGCTTGTTGAAATCAATTCCTAACCATAGTACGCTAGTACTGTTAATTTATTCTGTGACCATAGTAACACTGTTAATTTCCTTGAACTACCCACGGAAAGAAAACAAATTCGAATTTTTCCAAATCGTTTCCAGACGCCGCAACATTTGCATCATGGGGTGTGGATTATGTGAAGTTGGACGGTTGCTACGCTCTGCCGGCCGATATGGACCAGGGTTATCCGGACTTCGGAACTCAGCTGAACTTGACTGGCCGTCAAATGGTCTACTCTTGCAGTTGGCCTGTTTATCAAATATACGCTGGCATACAGGTACGCTGTCAAGACTTTGAGCGTGTTATTTTACAAATACATTAGGGAAAAAAATACATTTTTCTTCCAAAAATTCAAGTTACTATGTCTTTTATATCTATGAATTTAACGACAGACAGGTATTATGGTCGCTTTGGTGATATCTATTCATCGTCTACGCTAATATTATAAAACAAGAAGATTTGAATTTATTTTTTTATTTTATTTTTTTGTATGTTTGTTTGTAATGGATAAATTCAAAAACTACTTATTTCATTTTAAAAATTCTTTCACTTATAAAAAGCTACATAACATAGGTGTATTTTATTTTCAAAAAAATTAGAAAATTACAAAAATGTAACCCAAGGATATCAAAAATTTGCCAATAATACAAGTCATTATTTATGGCGTGCGCTGCGAAAACAAAATATTGTACTACATGTGTATAGTACTTACATCCGTGAAAAGCCGGGGGCGGGTCGCTAGTATTATAAAAGATGAGGCCGTTCGATCCTTGCTTTTAATTTACAGCCAAATTTCTCATCGATCATCGAGCACTGTAACCTGTGGCGCAACTTCGACGACATCCAAGACTCGTGGGCCTCCGTCGAGTCTATCATAGACTACTACGGAAACCACCAGGACGTCATCGTGCCCAACGCCGGACCTGGCCACTGGAACGACCCTGACATGGTGCGTTGTATTATCGCTATGCCTTGTTTACACTTTCTTATGTAGAGTTCGACAGGTAAATCGACTGTAGTGTAGCGTTCATGCCACGCGAAACCGCGACATGCTTCGGCACGTCCCAGCAATAAAGGAGTGCGACTGCTAAAATCATTGCAATAAGGTTGAAAATAATATGTTTAAGCTTTCATCAATTACTCTTCTCTAGTGATGTAAAAGGAAGTTCTTCTACCTCTATGAGATAGGTCAGCGATAGGTCAGAAGCCACTTGTCAGGTGTCAATGCTACTTGTCAGGTGGTGACATGTATTATGTAATTTTATTACTTGGTGTAACAAATAATTATTTTTCTCGCTTACTTTCCAGTTGATCATTGGCAATTTCGGACTGTCATACGAACAGAGTAAAACGCAATTTGCGATATGGGCCATTTTGGCCGCACCTCTTTTGATGAGCGTGGACCTCCGCACCATCAGACCAGAGTACAAAGCGATATTACAGAACAGGAAGATCATTGAAGTGGACCAGGACCCTCTCGGAATTCAAGGCAGAAGAATATACAAGGTAAATTTTTAAATTACACGGCCCGTTTCTGTTGAATTATCCATAATGGAGGGTATTATTGTAAATGTGAAAGTGTGTGTTGGTAAAATTTTCAAGGGCAACCATATGTTATATTTTTTCTGTCTTGCGAGAAAATAATAGGCAAAAACACACAACATTTTTAGATAATTTAGATATAGGGTAGATTTAATAGTAACCATTTATATACTTACCAAATGGAACTTATTAAAACATGGATTCTTATGCTAACTAAACTTGTTCAAAATGACCTTTTGAATACAAGCCTTCAAACTGTTCGACCAGGTCCGTATTAATATCGGCAGCTCCTTTGATCAAGGATGCTTTGAGTGACTCCAAATCTGGAGCAGGCCTTTTCCTCTAAGGGTTGCCATATTTTATAATCCAACGGATTTAAGTCTAGACTTCGTGCCGGGCGAAGTCAATTTCACGCGTCGCCGGCCAGTTTGCGTGCTTTTCGCTCTATGAGCTGGCGCAGAATCTTGCTGGAATTCACCCTGTCTGTTGAACATAGTATGAGAAAGAGTTTCCATAAGATTTTTAAAGACTTTACACACAAGGTTTTGATACACAATTGGATTCGTTTTTACGTCTTTCACAAAAAAATTCGAAATATTTGTGGCCAGCATTCTAAATTCAAAAGTTTTGATTATGTGACAGAACTTCTTTTTTTCATTTATGATCGGAAGACAGACTGACAGTGTACTTGATGGTAGGTGGCTACCGTCGCCTTTAACACAAGTAACGCCACAGGTGCTGCAAGTGCGCTGCCGACTACAGTAAGATTAAGGATAAGGGATTAGGAATAGATAGGGAAATAGGCTCTGGAAATGGAATGTAGATATCTTTAGACTCTGTCTACATTGAATTGATTGTCTTCTTGTGGTATTTTTTGCTTTCTACGTTTAACTTGATTAAACTATAAACATTCTAATTTTTACAGCACCGAGGCATCGAGATTTGGTCGCGACCAATTCTCCCCATCGAAGGCCAATACTACTCGTACGCGGTGGCATTCGTCAACCGACGGACAGACGGTACGCCCTCTGATGTCGCTGTTACGCTACGCGAACTTGGTCTCAACAACCCTTCCGGTTACAGGGTCGAGGTAAGTTATTACTCGAAAATTGTCCCATATTTGTTCCACATTACAACAGTAACTATAGAACAATAGTACCTATATATACATAATAATGCTTGTTTGTTTATTTATATTATGTCATGAAATAAGTCTTATATAGCTGTATAGCTGCATTGTCTGCGCGTAATGTATTTTATTTCAATAAAAGTATGTATTAGTTAGAAAATGTAGTCACAGCTACACATGCGCCAGGATCTATGTTGTTTTTTCTATTTTATTTATTTTATTCATTAAAGCGGACGATGCCCCAGAAAAGAGATATAGATATGGAGCTGCATGAGATCACTGCCTTCCCCTTTCTTCTATCGGACATGCAGACGTACGGCTGGTTACCATCCTCACCTTGTCGAAATCCCTCTAATTCGGACCAAACGATTTAAAACATCCTTTATAATGCGATCTTTCCGAGCTTATACAACCCAAATCTTTTCAAAATAATAGGCATCTTCTGTGAGAGCTCGTTCCATCGTCGACCTCATTTTTCCTACATGGATAGATGCTGGCCAAGAGCAAACCCATATTTAATAAAAATAAAAAAGTGTCAAATCTAAACATTACCATCATCATTATCATTATCATGATATACGAGACAGGTACATGGTTACACCGGGTGGGAGCAAAACGTAGCAATAGGCAAATCGATGATGGCAGCTAAGACAGTCCGAAGAGTAAGATTTATTATATCAAAATCCTCAGCTCTTAATAGATTAATAGTTCATAAAATTTTAATTCATAACGTAGAGCGTACTCATGTTTTCACATTTGTAAAATTTAATATAGGTGCATAAAGTTATGACAACTATTATGACAACATTTCAAAAGGATTCACACATGTGTGACTTGAAGAGGGTAGAATTATTAAAATCAAATAAAAAAAAACTAAAAAATTTAATATTCCTTATGCAACGCGTTTGTAAGAACATGTACGAGTGACACGCATAGGTGATGTCAGAAGAAGAAGAAATAACTGCTCACACATAACTTGAACATTATCAAAATTCAAAAACTATTACTTTTTGCAGGACTTATACGAAGATGTGGACTATGGGGTGCTATCGCCGCAAACCAAGATCAAAGTGAAAGTCAATCCCTCAGGTAGAAAGTGTCTTATTTGTTAATAATGATCTACTTGTCATATATTAATTTTACTGCTAAATTATTACAATAATTAGTCCGAGCGTGGCTATTAATGATTACAATAATTAGTCCCAACGTGACTAATTCTCACAATAATTAGTCACTTTAGCCTATTAGCGTCCACTGTTGGGATTAGGCCACAACACTCTGACCTCGTCATCGGTTCAAAAGTCTCCAGGACTCGTCTATCCCCACGCCCATTTCAACTTTACCTGACTGACTCTTTGGACTTTGTCCACTACTTTGCCCTCCCCATAATTCGTCTAGTTACTTGCAATTTGTAGTCGAGATATTTCTCCAATCTCCGCGTCTCAACGCAGTATGTCAAACCTGGCAATACGCTTTGGTTATTTGACGATGTCTGGATGACGTTACTGAATAGCTGCTTAAGCTAAATCTTAAGCTGTTAAGCAAATCATGTCGTTATCCAGCTCTCGGAAGCTCTATCGTTTTATCATCGTCATGTTTTTATACATTTATGTATTATGTCCATTACAATACAGTGAGAATATCTTGTAATAACTACGAGTTTTGAAAAGCAAATTTTATATATTTTTTTCTAAATACGCAGTAAATGTTTACTGTAAAGTATAACATATTTTTAATAAGATATTTTTAATAGTTATATTTTATAAATACTTAAACCCAACATCTCATTTTCTGACCACTTCCTCCTCTGAGCGTTTTCAAATCTGCTTTTGCAAACCCAGTAATTTTTGATAGCACATCACAACACATACAAAATAATGTCTTTGCTTCTAATATGTAGTGGATAATATTTCAAGTTTTTTTTAATGTTAAGATCGGCAGACAGGCTGACGGCTTAATGGTAGGTAGTTATTTCAAGGTGGTCTTCTGTAAGGCCAGATTTACTGCCCCCAGACGGGCTGCCCAAATGACTGCGAAACGCAGTGTGCCCTGCCACAACTTTCCACATCCAGACCAGAGCCAAATTTGAACAGTTCATTTTCAAAGTTGACCCTGCCGGGAATCGAACCCGGGAACCCTGGGACAGAGCGTTAGGGCAAGCACCCTAACCACTCACCCACGGGCTCGCTAAATATTTCCTGTACAGCGACTTATTTTTATTTATTTCTTTAAATTAAAGATGGACGGACTACTTGGCAGTAGGTGGCTACCGTTGCTTATAAACTTTGATGAACCATTTCCTGTAACCAATAAATTTTATTAACAATGCAAGTGCAATTTTAATCTAGAGAAGATAAAGTTAAGAACATAGGAGAATGGGCTCTCGCGTGCCTTAATTACTCATCGCAACAACACAAATGCTTTTATTGCACGTACTTCTTCTTTAAGCTGATAGTTACCAGATGGACTGAAAATAATATGTTTTTTTTTTCTTTTACAGGCGTAGTAATCTTGCGGGCGGACACACAGCGGTCGTACGCTTACAACGCGATCCCCACGCGGTCGACGTACACTCCGATCAATGATGTCTTCGGTTTGAAATAGCGCCATCTCTCCGTCGGCTTAAGAAAACTCGCGAACAAATCCAATTTCACAATACACTATGGAGACTGACATGGGCATCGTCTGATATGGACTCATCATAACTCATACGTGTTAACGTGTGTTTTTTTTTAAGAAAAGAAAGGAAACTAATGCCCAGTTCGGCTATTTTCGGATTACTTCGGTTTGGTTCGGCAACTTTTTTGTTGTCAAACGAAATCGTTTTTTAATTTTCAATAAAAAAAATTTTTCCAATAAATCATATTTATGTTTAAAAATTCATTTATTAGATAGATACTTAAAAAGGAAAATATAAATTATTATAAAAATTTTAATCTATAGTAAAGCCAAAGAGACAACGCAAACAAACCGGATGTTTATCTGTTTCATGGTACAGGAAGCCATCTTGAAAGCCCTTGAAAGTTTGTTTACATTCATTGCGTTGTCTCGTTGTGCTTGCTTTAAAGTGGTATGCAAATGTAATTTCTCAGTTTAACGTTAGATGTCGCTTTTCAACATTGCAATGGATGCATTTCCGCTTTGTGGTTTATTTAGAGAGTTTAGAATTTAGAACTTGATTAGAATTTAGTAGCACTATATAATTGATCAATATGTGCTTAAGTGTTAATAATGTCATGTTAAATTTATTTGACATTATTGCTCTGAAAACTAAATTGTTACATTTGAGAATACATGTATTAACTGGCTGAGCCCGCAACTTCGTACGTATGGTATTCGGTATAGCGCGTAACTTTTTTGTTTGTGAACCGATTGGAATGAAACCAAAACTAAATGTTACGGGAAGCTTGCTAAAATACATAAGTGAAAACCGCATTCAAATCGGTTAAGCCGTTTCTGAGATTAGCGTGCACAAACGCACAAACACAATAACCTCGGTAACATACGTACAACGCGTACAAATTGTTTTTTTTTTTTATTATATAAAAGGCATTATATTTTATGAATCATGAAATACTCTGCTTACTTCTTCTAAACAAAGAAACTTATTTTTATACGTTTTTCACTAATGGAAAAAATATAATTATATAAATCATGAAGGTTTGTTTGTATGAAATTGCATCCGTTCGAAGCCGGGAGTCGCAAGTATACTAAAAAATTGAGTAAATTAATAATAATGATTTATCGATTATTATATTTCTGTTGTTTTCGTCTTGGGAATTTTATGTATCTAAAACCTGGTATAAGTGTGTATTTAATGTTTTTTTTTAATTTCTCAATAATAATGTAAATATATTATGCCCAATGTCAGTCTGGAAGTGGCTTTATTTTCAAATAAAAAGCGCGAATATGCTAATATCTGTACCTACGTATATGCAGATAGACTAACCTTGGTAAAATCTACCTGAAAGTCATCCTCGTCTTAATTTTAGTGTTAATATTGTAAAATCAATGTACAATTTTTATTACTAAGGCACTGTGCGCGAGTTAGATTTGAAAATTATGTAAAATGAACTTTAATTCTTACATAATTAAATTATAGTTTTGATTGGTGTGAAATAAATAGTTACCAGCCGGTATGTTTTCTGTCTTGCCCCTTAGGTTACATAATATTTATGTCTCGTTCTCAAAAGTTCGTTTAGACAAGGATAGATAGAGTTTGTAACAAAATAATTCGGAGAATTGATTTTTGCCATTACATCGTACCTAGGATAAGTGTGTACATTTTAGGTGCCTGTTAATATAAGATTTTTTTTTGTAGAAACTCAGTAAATAAAACTTGTATAGTAATGAATGTATTTTTAATAGCCTTTTGACGCGCCCGTAGGAAGAGTGGTTAGGGTGCTTTCCTTAACACTCTATTCTAGGGTTCCATTCCCGGCAGGGTCAACTTTGAAAAATGAACTTTTCAAATTTGGCTCTGGTCTGGAGCTGGAAAGTAATGGCAGGGCACACTACGTTTCGCAGTCATTTGGGCAGCCCGTCTGGCGGTAGTAACCACCCCCTTACAGAAGGCCACCGTGAAATAACAGCACGTGTGCTGTTGTGTTTCGGTGAGTGAGTAAGGGATGCCAGAGCCCATTTCCCTATCCCCTCCTAATCCCTTATCCTTAATCCTACTGTAGTCCGTAGCGCACTTGCAGCAGCTTTGGCGTTGCTTGTATTATAGGCCACGGTAGCCACCATCAAGTGGACCGTCAGCCTATCTGCTGATCTTAACATAAAAAAGAAATACCTACTTTTTTGGGAAAAAATCCAACATTTTGGACTATTCACTGTTGAGCTGCATTTAGGGAATTGTTCAAAAGTTTTTATATTTGGGGATTGCATATATGTATTTTATTAAATAATAATTTACATATTTAATTAAGGTTATTAATTTTATTAAATTTACATATAGATATTAATAATTGTATTTACGTCAAATAAAATGCGGTATAAGCCAAAATTTATAAGAGGTTTTCGATTGATTCTCGAGGACTAAGCATGGAGAATTTTATTTTAAAAACTAAATTTCATATAAAGAGCTTGCAACCGGTTGAAAGGCGAATTAAAAAGAATTTACTATTTAATGCAAACCGACATGTGTTTTGGAACGAAAATTACATTTTCGATAATGTATTTAGAATGCCGAAAGCAATTATTTCGACAGAACATTTGAAGTAACAATACTTATTACAAGTATTCTAATAATTTCTGGTTCCTTCCTTTCTTCTTCTGGTCGAATCACTTTTGGCAGAGTGGTCGTAGCGCCACACGCTGCCGGCGCCACTCCTCGACGAATGAAAGTGGGCGAAAGTTGAGGCCACCAGCATATCGCAGGGTAAGTGTTTTCCATTTTCCAAAAAAAATCTACAAGATGGGTGCCGCGTTAGCTCTTAATGGAAAATAAACGCAATTTTGTGCGACTCTGAGGCTAGTTTGGCGCTTTTTCTGTTCGAAAAAGTTCGAGTTGCTGCGTCGATACACAAACTATAGAAGAAACGTGGTTACACTACTACACTTCACAAACAAAGGAACAGTCCGACCAGTAGGTTTTTAAAGGCGAACAGCTTCCGAAAGGGGCGAAAAGTGTGAATTCGGTCGGCAAGGTGATTGATGGTCACGGTTTCTTGAGACCATCCGTTATTATGCTGATAGAGTGAAGAAATCAAGAAAAAATGTCCTTATTTGAAAAAGAAAAAGGTGCTTTTCCATTAAGACAGGGTGCACACCCATGCAGTTTCAGTTATTTTGAACTCTATAACCAACTTCATAAACAGGGTTTCCTTCGTAGCAAGTCCGGTTTGTGCGTTGGCTGACATGATTTGGTGGAGAGAAGCATTTGAAATATGAAAAGTAAGATGGAGCGTTCAGCCAGTCGTCGTTTCTGAAGCTTTGGCCTCCTTCGCATGTTACGGAAGCTGTAGTGAGCTCTTGTATCGCATTAGGATGGGTAATGTAGCCAGCACCTTCACAGCTAAGTGTCAATGTGTCCCCGTGATCTAAATCAATCGTTCCATATTTATCAGTAGGTTCTAGAAGCTTCTCATTTCTTATGATGATTGGTAAAGGTTCACCGAAATGTGTACGGGAGTGTAAGCTGCACCTTTGTCCGCGTTGAGCGTTGAAAACACATAATATTAACATGAAAAATTTTCACAAACAAAGGAACAGTCCGACCAGTAGGTTTTTAAAGGCGAACAGCTTCCGAAAGGGGCGAAAAGTGTGAATTCGGTCGGCAAGGTGATTGATGGTCACGGTTTCTTGAGACCATCCGTTATTATGCTGATAGAGTGAAGAAATCAAGAAAAAATGTCCTTATTTGAAAAAGAAAAAGGTGCTTTTCCATTAAGACAGGGTGCACACCCATGCAGTTTCGATGGCCAAAATCATGGAATTAAAGTTTATACCTCATTCACCGGTTCTGGCCCACCAGGGACTTTTTAGAATTTCCAAACTTTTACACGTCGAAGAAAAGGTCATCGCCCAGACAGGCGGTTATTGAAGTACCATATATCCTAAATCTTTTTGAATAGCTTAAAAAGTTGTAAATTAGCTTGAAAAAGTATGTAGAGCTAAAAGGAGATTATGTTGTAAAATAAAATAAAATCTAGACCTAAAATTTGTTTTTCTATCTTCTTCTAAGGACAGTAAATTTTAAGGATAGTTTTTTACATTCATTGGCTTACATAAAATATATTTGAAGTAATCTCAGGTGGTTTCGTTACTTTTAAAATGTTACGGACCATGTGTAACACTAGTGTAAAGTTACAGTACTAGTATACGGCATTAAAAATAGTGACAAATCATTATTATTACTATTATTACTTTTGTTAAAGGGAAAGTTAGAAAAACCTCAAATCGATTAGCCTGAACGGCTCAATAGCTCTAAGATAACTCATATTTATTTTATTCAATTTAATTTCAAGTCTGAATATTTTTGAAAGTGAAATCGCTGCTAAGTTGATTACTTCGGCCAGTGTATTTAAACCCTGAGACTGTTGTTCCCATATTCTCTTCCTCAATAATGTTGACACTCCTGAAAAAGAAATCATTTGCTTAGAATATGAGGATTGTATGAAAATGTTTGTTTTTTTTTTAATTCCGAAATTCGCCAATGTTTTTAACTTAAGAATTTATGAATTTTTGTTTTTTTTTTAGATTTGAATAGCCAGAAATAAGTGAATCGGTGAATTCAAGCACATTTTTTATTTGAGTCCACAGAGTAATTTATATCTCTCTGACAATCGTACAGCGGTTGGAGTTTATCTTTTTACCACGTTGGGTATATGTTCGATAGTAAAAACTTAGAATATTTTTAATGCGCAAAAAAGCAACAAAATATATGAGCAATAACGCTTGACATCTTTTTTGCTGTTACTTTTGCCAGGCGTTGGATTTTCATTTTTAGATGATGCCTCAGGAACAGTGCTTTTTTCTGGATGAAAGGTACATGAAGGTACATAGGGTCCTTTTGTCCCTGACAACATATTATACAAATTGCAAAATACTGCAAGTAATGAAGAAGTGCAGACATACAGACAGTTACTTTCACATTTATATTATTATATAGTATATAGTATATAAGTATAGAGTATAGATTTTAATGTATCTGAAATGCGGTAGCTTTAATGATCTTATCAGTTGTATAAGGAGATCTAGTAAAATTTAGACCCATTTATGGAATAGGTACCTACAATTTATGGCAGTGCTTGTTTAACTACTTTCCCTTGGGTTGAAGGCGCCTGAATCCAAAAGTACGACCATTGGAATACCTCCGACAGTATAGAGACCCAAGAATATTTATACCCAATAATAGACGTTACCTACCTTTTAGATTTGCTGATTAAAGAAGAAATTATATCAGTTTTCCTAATAAGTATTATTTCATTATCATTTTCTGTGAATTCTCTAGTATGATCCATTTTCATTGGGTTAACGTCGTCGACTTTACTCACGATAAAGTAAAATAAGATCTGAAAAGAAATGTTCCACATTTTACATTTATCTGGATATGTTTATTTTTTTCTCTTTGCTAGATGACTATAGATTTCATTTGTTTTTTAGGGATAATGTATTTCTTTACTAAGTGCGGACTGTGCGGACATTCTATCCTATATAATCTCCTTTCTAACTGAGGTCCCAATCTTTTAACAAGATTCGGACGGATAAATCCTTATAACCCATTACCTTATAATGACGAAATTTTATGAGTAAGCAACTACAAGACGCTTTCAATTTCTCAATAGAGTTTTTTAAATAATCGTCTTTTAAAAACAAGATTTTGTCAATTCAAAACAAAACTACCTAATTAAATTACATAGAGGTATAATATTTTTTATTTTATTCAAGGTTTACATATCATTTAACATAAAAATTATCTAATCTAAAAATAAATTAATATTAAATTGATTAAAAACTAATAATATAAAAATGGACCCTGCGGCATTGTACCAAGTACGCTGGCAGCATTTCCTCGTTGAATGGCCAAACTAATACGTTGGCCGAGGAAAGTGCAAGCTCTTCGGTCTCCCGTCGCATCAATAAGCCTCTTCGAGATGTCTTTGAAGAGGCTCATTGCTGCAGGCCCCCACGGACCGAGTGTCTCGACACCGAATGGTACAAAACCATATTCGGCGCCGAGGCCACTATATTTCGAGATTTTATTTTTTTCCGCCGCCTCTGCTGCGGCTGCTGCCTTAGTGGATGTTCAAAAACCTTCAAGGTTTTATTTATTTAAGCCTGGAAATTGTTTTTTTTTTTAAATGGGGGAATAAAAGGCTATCATATAATTTAATCACGCATCGGAACACAATGCTTCTGTGAAATGGTAGGTACTGCTGCCATACGGGTTGCCCAGCTTAAGACCACGGAACGCAGAACCAATTAGGGCGACATCCTGTCCTCTAAACTAAGTACCTACCACTAAAGAATACTTGTACTATCACAAATTGATTTGGGTTCATTACGTCAGAATTTTATAATCACAGAGTTTGAAAAAGTTACAAAATTTCAGTTTCTAATAATAGACAAACTTTTTTTACATTTTTTACAAATAGACAAGCTATAATTAAAAATTATAAACTAACCCCCGACTTTCTATTGAGCCAAAAGTCGCTATATCTGGTGTAAGTTGCTTAAGAGGTTGGTATCCCGGAGACTGCTTGATGATGCAGTATCATATCAAGGTTACTGTGTCATGGAAATACCATGGTAAGTAGTTATAGTCAATTTCACATCAATAGAAGTGGAATTAGTGAAATCCTTTCATCAACTAGGAAATGAGCTGATTATCTTCAAACGCCTGAACAGATCTTCATAAATTATAGCCATAATCATCTCGATCACATCAGCTTTAAAAAAAAAACCGGATCAACATCGGTTTTACTGTTTGGGAGCTACGATGCCGCAGACAGACACATAGATACACCTGTCAAGCTTATAACACCACTTTTTGCGTCGGACATTGGAGGTTAAAAACAGGACATGACATTACGAGTAAAATACACTTTACATTATAGAATGATTTCACTTAAATTCACTTTACATAAATACTTAACTACAATAATAAATTATTATATTTTTATTTCACAACAACGCGACGCTCACATTGTTATAGTTAGGAAGACAGATACTCTTGTGATTTAGCGCAAAGAGGGATTTTTCATAATTAACCAATTATGAAAACTTACATTTAAAATTAAACTTTAAAAATATATAACATATGTTCTAGATTGTGTTTGCATTACTTACTATTAAACACTTCATTATTTGTTTGACTATGACAATATTCTTCAACTGCAGTGATCGGAAATGCGTCGAGTATCTTATATAATACAATAATGCACAAAAGAGATAATAATTGACATACATAAGCAACTAGCGGTCCGCCCCCGGCTTCGGGTCCTTTTCCAACGCTGTCCTTTTTTTCTATCTTTGCAACGTGTGTGCAAATTGCATAATCATTTTTTTTTCTTTTTTTTTTGTTTCTTACTTCTCATTTATGTACATAATATAATGTGTATTCTAATATTAAAATTCATCATTATTTTCTATACAGTGTGCAAAAATAAGTCGAGCCCTGAAGGGAAACTACCTTAAATCCTTAAGTTTGCTTAAGGATCAAATTCATTTCATTTCATTTTACATAAAGGAGACATTCCATTATTTTAAAAAAGAAACAAATCTGCATTCAAAGATTTTCTAAAAGTCGCTTGCCTCGCCCGGGACTCGAACGAACTAAAATTAAAAAAACATAGGTACACTCGCTATTTTATTATACTAATCGATAGGATTATTATTGGCTCTGCTGCAGTTGATCATGCAGGGAAAATACAGGGTAGACGCAAGCCAGGCAAATGACGTACTTCCTGGCTCAAGAATCTCCGCGAATATGGTATGGCCGAAGTACCAGATTGCTGTTTCGAGCCGCCGCCTTGAGGGTTAGGAGAGTCATGATGATAGCCAACCTCCAATAGGAAATGGCACTAAGAGATGAGAAGATTTTTTTTTCTCATTAATTGGATATTTGAAAAATATTCAAATAAATGGATCTAATGAGAATTTAATACCTGATCTTTTGAAGGTATCAAAACACACCTTTTTTAAGTAACAGACCAAAGAAAAGTTAAGTTTATACCTAACTATATGTATAGATATACTTAAACAGCAAAACCTTTATCTACATACAAAATTTCATCCAAATCGTTTTAAAAGCTCATCCTCATCCCTTATTGTCGCTTTGTTACTGTTTCACCGCTGAACGGCTCTGTTTCACAAAAACGGCTGAACGGATTTGGATGAAATTTGGAACAAAAATAGTTTATTACTTGGATTAAAATGTTTTAGTTTTGGAAAAAGTGCATTCCCGAGAGATCGTATAAAAATGTAAACAATTGGACGCCAGTGTTGCAGAGGCGGCGCGGCGCCACCGTCGTCACAGCGATAAAGCAGATGTCAGGCGTTATAAAAGTCACAGGCATCAGCTAGTTTAGAAACATCTTTAAGATAAAAGTAAGTTCATTTGATAGTTCCTAGCTACCGTCGTCGTCTGCCTTCCAAAACCTTTGAAGGTTTTGGAACCTCGACTTTGACCGGAGTAAGGGTTAAAGGCAAGATAAAGATAAGTGAATAGGATTTGGTATTTTTAACTTATGACTAATCATTGCTTATATTGACGAGTTTTATTTTTATTATTCGAATGGTTAAGGTGCTTGCCATAGCGCTTTGACTCAATGGTCCCGGGTTCGATTCGCGATAGGGCCGTTGTATGGTTATCCCATAAGCACTTATAGCCCACTTCGGAGGCTATGTAATTGGTGTCTTTTTTTTGACGAATTATTTAATTATTTTATTTACTTATTAATTGGTTACCATAACGTGATGAAGCATAATATTAATGTTGTTAGAGTTTTAACGTGGCTATGCATATAAATGTAGACCTAACATATGCATACAAATAAGTAGTTAAATTCACGGTCGTAGCCCAAGAGTTCAAGCAATGCGGAATGTTCCTCGCCAATGCTGATAACAGAATTGTATATAAATATTAAACACCAGAGTACGTTAACCCGAAACAACGGAATAAAAAAAACTACACAATCTCAATATAAAGCAAAGCTCTATACTAACATTATAAACAGAAAAGATTTGAATTATATATATGTATTTTTGTTTGTTTGTAACAAAATAACCATATATATGTTTGTAATGATTTAAAAAATTCTTTCACCTATAGAAAGCTAAACTATATAGAGGGTGCGCGTTGCCGCGGGCTGCAAGCAGTCCGCGGAGGGTTATCGCAACCAAGTTAGGTTGCTCGATACAGCGGACTGCAAGCAGCCCACGGAGGGTTATCGCAACCAAGTTGAGGGTGTGAAGAAGTAGGTTGCTCGATGCCGTGGATTGCAAGCAGCCCGCGGAGGGTTATCGCAACCAAGTTGAGGGTGTGTGAAGAACTAGGTTGCTCGATGCCATGGGTTGCAAGCAGACCGTGGAGGGTTATTACAACCTACTTCTTCCCTCAACTTGGTTGCGATAATCGAGCGAATCGAACTGAATCGAATTGAATCGAATTAAATCAAATCTAATCTATTTGAATCGATTTTAATCGAAATTAATCGATTTAGTAACCTTCGACCCTCTTTGCCGCAAACCGTACCCTACTCTTCGTATACCTACTCTTCGTAGTTTAGGAAACCCGTGGGTCGTCTTTTTACCAGATCGAAAAGACGAAGGTTTCGGATTTTTCGAGGTATTAAATAGCTACCCCGAATACGAACAGGTATGCTACCATATTAGATAAGGAACTAAATAAAAATATTAATTTATTTTAGTTGTCATGACAATTTTTTTTAAATTTATAAAAAATATAAATTATGACAAGATAATATCATATCACTAAGGATCCACTGAGACACTGACAATGGCGGAAGAGAAAGCACATGTTATTGAACAGAAGACAAGTATATGAAGAAAACTATTTTTGTATGAAGTGCACGCATCAGTGAATCAAGCGCACTCATAATTATTATACATACATGTGACTTAGATCCATAGTACGTCAATTCACAGCTACCAAATGTATGGCCGTGAATGTTTTACATAAAATCCTATATATAAGTATCATTAGTCAAAAGCATACATCACATTCTTTCGGTTAAACTTTCAATACAAAAGACCAACAACTTCAAACTGCGGTAGATGTCTTATTGTATTCCTGAAATCTTGCACGGTACAACAGAACGTGTAACCTTCTATAGGATTGTCAGGATGCCAGGTCAACCATGAGAAGTTTCTATTGTGTCTACACATATCTTCACAGAAGAATAGTTCATATGCCTCTTGTTGGGAATAATAAGGGTTGTTAATGCCGACAAAAGCTGTCCCAAGTCTTGAACTGGGTTCGTATACAACTTTGTAATAATACTGTGGTACAGGAATTACTAGGTTATTGTTTTGATCGGTAGTCAAGTAAATGTCAACTCGGTCTCTAAACTGATTGCGAAGTTGCGTTACACCATAAGTGCCCGTGTAGATTACAGTGTTATAGTCGGCCACGTGAATGTGATGTCTTAGATCTACTTCTAGAGTATTCCAATTGCCACCATTAAACTCTTTCCATTGAGGGGCACAATTCACGTAATGGAATGTACCGCGCTGACCAAAAGCAAATACGAAGTCTGTCTTCGCTGCTAAATGTCCTCTCGATAATTGTTGTTTAAAATTTATGTCGTAATCACTTACGCGACCAACTAATCGAGTTACGGCGTCAGACAGACCTCTAGGAGAGAATAAGAACTCGACTGGTAAAAAATTGTAAATGTCGCCAGCAATGAAGTAAGGTCTATCAACTCTGGTTTGGAAGTTGAAATTGTATGGTTTCTGTGTATATTTAGAATACAGCGGATTCATGGAGTATTGGTTGAAACAGGATTCGTATAAGGGGTAAAAGTTATTTTGAACTCTATAACCAACTTCATAAACAGGGTTTCCTTCGTAGCAAGTCCGGTTTGTGCGTTGGCTGACATGATTTGGTGGAGAGAAGCATTTGAAATATGAAAAGTAAGATGGAGCGTTCAGCCAGTCGTCGTTTCTGAAGCTTTGGCCTCCTTCGCATGTTACGGAAGCTGTAGTGAGCTCTTGTATCGCATTAGGATGGGTAATGTAGCCAGCACCTTCACAGCTAAGTGTCAATGTGTCCCCGTGATCTAAATCAATCGTTCCATATTTATCAGTAGGTTCTAGAAGCTTCTCATTTCTTATGATGATTGGTAAAGGTTCACCGAAATGTGTACGGGAGTGTAAGCTGCACCTTTGTCCGCGTTGAGCGTTGAAAACACATAATATTAACATGAAAAATTTTTGAAACATATTTTTTTTAATATTGAACAATTTTTTTAAATTTTCATTTTCATTTACGGAATTTCACTGTGCAATTTGGTTCCTACAATAAGAAATGTCAGTGTCATGCAGACAGCTGGAAAATGGAAACAGAATAATATATGTACATGTATTATATATATACATATCCATTTAGGTTAGTTACATAAGGTTCTATATCACAGAGTACATTATATATATAGGAGATTCTATATAATTTTTCATGTGTTCGGAATGTGCACAAACGATTTTTATTATGATCCCTTGTGTCAGTAATCCGATTGTTTAAATTCCGAAAATCGAATTAATGAGACTTTGCAGTCTCAGTAGTTCGATTACACTACGAAGTAATCCGTTTTTCTGTATTTTTTTAATTCTATTGTAACACAATTTTGTTATATTAATTATTTCTTTAGAGAAATCTCTTTAAAATCTACATCAGTGTGACTTCGTGAAGAAAAACTTTTTATGAAATATTTATTTTGCAACATGCTAAATACTACCCAACTTAAAACTATAACTAGTTGAGCCCGCAATTTCGTACGTGTGGTATTCGGTATAGCGCGTAACTTTTTTATTTGTAAACCGATATAAACAAACACTAAATATACAGGAAGCTACTGCAATACATAAGTGAAAACCGCATTCAAATTGGTTAAGCCTTTTCAGAGATTAGCGTTGACAAACGCACAGACAAAATTCTAAAAACTATTTTCTTCACCTCGGTAACATAAGTACGTGTTAAATTGTTTTTTGAAAAAAATTAATGTACAGACACGACTCCTTTACGATTTTATTATATTTATACATAACATAATTAATATAACAAAGCTGAAGTGTTTGTTTGTTTGTTTAGTTAAAGGCGTTAAACTCTGGAACTACGAGGTGGATTAAAGAAAACTTTGCATTTGATAGCCGGATTCTTGAGGAAAGCTGCAATAACCCAAAGAAGCCATAATCATACATAGAAGCCAGATAGCCTATTTGCTATGAAATATAGAAGCTGAGGAAAAAGAAAATATTATTGGACCATCAATTACCCGACCGACTTAGAAAAGAGATATCTACTTACTACATTCTTATACTATTCAAATAGGTCATTTGAATGTAAGAACTCTTTAGAACACACCCAACTCTGTAGATAATGATTGAGTTGATAGTCATTGACCTCAACATATGAACGACATGACTTCGCCAGCACTCGTTAATAAGTGGAAGAAAAAAATGCGAAATATGACGCTATCAGAGCTAAAGAAACGCGTCCTTGGGTATTGAACCCGCGAGGCAAACGATTTATAATGATTACTAATGATTATATCTGCTATGATCTTAAATTTTACGTACCTATTAGTAACTATTATTGTCTTAAATTATACATCAAATAAGCTACATAATTATTTATGTAGCTTCGTGCGCGTGGTATTCGGAAAAGCGCGTAACTTTTTTGTTTGTAAACCGATGGGAATGAAACAAACACTAAATGTTACGGGAAGCTTGCTACAATACATCAGTTAAAACCGCATTCAAATCAGTTTAGCCGTTTCTGAGATGAGCATGCACAAACGCACAGACAAAGAGACAAATATTCAAAAAAACTATTTTTTATCTCGGTGACATAAGTATAACTTCTACAAATTGTTTTTTTGAAGAAATATTTAATTTAACGACTCGTTTATGATTTTATTATATGTACTTATTTAAATATAGATTAAAGTTTTCAAGTATTATATTTAGATAAAGTTATTCTGGTTTCATTCGCGTAAAATTTCTGATTTTTGATTTGAAATTATTTTCTGCTACCTTTAAGCTAGCAATCAATCTAAACTATCTAGTTTGTAAATATTATTGTGATATTATATCTTCTATGTCTATATCAATACATGTTATAAAATAAAGTCGGTCTCCGTTTCTGTCTGTTCAACCGCTAATTTCTTCTAAACCACCCAACCCATTTTGATACGATTTTCACTAATAGAATAAGTGATAAAGGAGGATAGTTGTATCCCTACCTATTGTTTGGGCTTGGAGATGGATCGTCAGCCTGACTAAAATTCACATAAAAATTACAGTTTCTTGAGTCTCACATATTATAAAACAAATTCCCTGCCGCGGATGTCTAACTGTATGTATGTATGTTCGCAATAATCTCAAAAACTACTTAACGTATTTTCATGCAGTTTTCACTAATAAAAAGAGCGTTAACCGAGAAAGGTGTTCGTATATAATTTACAGAAAAAAATCCCATGCGAAACCGGGGGCAGGCTGCTAGTTATATCATAAATAAATTTGTATACGCTGTAGTTTGTCAATGGTGTTAGTTATGTACCTACATAATTAGCGCCGTCTCGGTAGGTATCTTGTGAACTAAGCACAAATATAATTTAATGTTAACACACGTACGTTAGAATGGCCAATTGAAAACACATACGATCTAGATCAGTTCGTAGATCAATTTGTACAATAAAGTCAAACGTTTGGCGCGATATCGTACATTGTCAAATGAAAATATTTCAATAATTAATGCGCCTGAGTATCCCCTTCAATCTATCATTCCGTGAATCGTGATCATTCCCGTTCCGGCTACAGGGTGCAAAGGACGTGTTGCTAATTATATCAACGCTGTATTGTTTCTGTTCATTGTATCGGCGTAAACAAGGGTTGTGTTCATTCAAAGTGGTTATAATATACGTCATGGAACGAACAATGGTTAGTTTTATATTTTTATATACCTACTATTAATTAATTGAATCTATCATTACCTACATCATTTTTTTTTTGTAGTTTGAGTCAAAATTCATAGCTGTTCTTTTCATTTAGAAGTACCAATTATATTTTCAAAAATACTTTAAAAAATCTAGAATTATGCAATGACTCATAATATGTTGAAGGAAGTGCATTTTTATTTAACGATGTAATCCTAACTGTCAATGGTGTTTTGAATATCAAGAAAGCAAACATTTCTTGTGAGCTATTTCTATTGTGAGATACGATTTATTGTGTGCTTATTGTACTATCAATTATTTTCCTTCAAAAATTATATTGCAACTAGCGGCCCGTCTCGGCTTCGCACGGATGAAAATTTATTTTTTAAACATTTTTTGAGTTTATTCGTGGAAAACGGCAATTTTGTATGAAGGGGTTAAAGGGCGGAGATGGGGGGAGGGTGATTAGCCTATGTTACTCGCTGATAATGTAGTTTTCTATAGGTGAAAGAACTTTTAAAATCGGTCCAGTAGTTTTTGAGTTTATTCATTAGAGAACATACATACATATACGTATATACGTGGTAGGGCACACTACGTCTTGCAGTCATTTGGGCAGCCCGCCTGGCGGCAGTAACCACCTCCTTACAGAATACCGCCGTGAAATGACAGTATGTGCTGTGTGTTTCGGTGAGTGAGTTCCCTTACTCACTCACCGAAACACAACATTCCTTATCCCCTCCTAATCCCTTATCCAATCCTACTGTAGTCGGCAGCGCACTTGCAGCAGCTGTGGCGTTGCTTGTGTTATAGGCGACGGTAGCCACCTACCATCAAGTGGACCGTCAGCCTCTCTGTCGACCATAACATTAAAAAAAAAAACGTACATACACACAAATCTTTTCTCTTTATAAAATTTTAGATAACGAAGGATATTATTTTGATTAGAAAACTAAACGTTGACCAATTTGAAGATTAACCTTGTTTGCAATTTGAACCGACTCTGTCATTAAAAAATGTCCTTAGTTTAGTCTTCATAATTCATAATTGGTATATAATTCATACACAGTTGTTGGAAATTTCAAAGTGAGTCAGAAATTAAAATGGCACATTGTACTATAGTACTTATTACTTCCATGATGCCATTGTGTGAGGATTGACTAACTAGACACAGCTTGCGAGTGTAGGTATAATTTAAGATGTAGGTAGTAGGAACCTGCGGGGAATGACAGTGCACGACACGTCAAATGAAGGGCAATTCCTAAACAGAAAATACTTATGATAGTTGTTTTCATTGATGGATATTGTTTCGATTACATTTTTCTGTGTAATCTTCTATATAAAAGTGTTAAAACAATAAATACCTAATATTAAAAATATTAGGTACCCCCTTGTTATTAGGTCTTTTGTTAGCAGCTGAGGAACCTCTTGACAATATACCATCAAAGAAGTACTTGCCTTGATAACAAGTCTCTCAACAAAATTATTACTTCGCCTCTAAAAAAATATAATGAATGTCCCTTTCTTTCAATTTTCAGATGCTCGTGGCGTTATGTGTGATATTTTTAGTAAGCGACGTCCCTGGATTTATTTTACCCTCACCCCAAGTCGCGACTGCGTACTCCGTCGCCAACACTGACAAATTCCCACAAAAAATATCGCACAATGTATCCGAAGACTACAAGAACTACAGTTTCATCATCACAACTTATTTATGACGATATTAGACAGTAGAAACGATTTATAGAATACAGTAAAAATACAGGGTAATTAGGACAGAATATTTGGATCTGAGATATAGGTACGTTTTGTATGTCCAAAAAATTTACCTGCGTATTTCTTGGTTAAAAATTAAAGAATCAATATTTTAAAATAAATTATTGTAATTTTTATTCAATTAACACCAGTCATAACGACTATTGATTATGATGTTCTGGGGTATTTAAGTAAATTTAAAGACAAAGATACACTCAAGCTCACAAATTCCCAAGTGGACGGAATCTCAGGTGGACAGAATTAATAGCATCACCTGTATAAATAGCGTACTTAGTTTTTTATCGAATAAGTTATTATAAAAATAAACTTCAATTAAGAATGTTGTTATTTTGTGCCTTAAAATAATGGTTATAAAGTCTTAATGCCGGATTAAGGCGTCGATAAGATATTATAAAGCGCATGTTAAAATGTTACCAAGTTATTCAATGTCTTATGATACAGTGTAATGTATATCTATACACATACTAGCCTACCGCCCCCTGTTTCGCTCGGCTGTATAATTATTCAAATTTTTTGCACTCTTCATCAAATTTTAATAAATAAAAATGAATCCCTATTTCCCTTGGTCACGGCATCACGCGTGAACGGGTAGACCGATTTTGATTCGGTTTTCACTAATGGAAAGAGGGATAAACGGGGAATGTTCTTATATATAAAAATTGCACCCCGGGCGAAGCCGGGGGCGGGTCGCTAGTTTGATATAAAAAAATGAATTTAGCACTTAGTCAGCAACACATTTAGCGATACAATTTTATGTAGGTATGGTTTGTTCTCAAAAGGACAGATTCTCAAAAAGAAAGATTCTCTATAAAATATAGATTTCAAAAGGCCAGGTTCTCAAATAGACGGATTCTCAAAAAGACAGATTCTGGACAGATTCTCAAAAGGACAGATTCGCAAAAAGACAATAAATGTTATATAATAAAGTGGCTGTCTATTTCTCCGCTAACTTCTAGCTGATCTAAAACACTCAAACGATTTTGATACAGTTTTTACTAATGCGGAGACCGATAAACGATTAGTGTATATAATTTGCACAAAAAAAAAGTATCCGTGCGAAGCTAGGAGCGGGTCTCTAGTGAAAAGTAAAATTAATTATAATTATTTATAAGTTTAAAAGTTTTAAGAAGAATAATTATATTCTTCTTAAAACTTTAAAACTCTATATTAAACTATATTAACTCTATATTTCATATTTCTATATTAAACGTGAACTTATGTAGTATACTTACGTTTAGTAGTTTACTTTCTGTAAACATAAAGAAGTAAATTTACCTATAGCACAGAATAAATAACAGTACTGGCGTACCTATAGTCTGACATTACAGTGAGTACCATGTGTTTCTTTCGAAGTTCACCATTGTCCTCTTTCTCTTATTTTGCAAAGAACGTTTAGAAGGAAAACTAATGTGAACATATTTGTTCGTGTTCCAAATCGGAGACTATTTTTAAAATAACTTTTCCTAAAATAGAAACGTACACGTGGCATTTTCGGGAATTATTGTTGTGACCGTTTTGCATCGGTTATAGGTTAATGGGACTTGAAATAATTACATATGTTGGAACACTTCTATATTTCTTTTAATTTATTAATAAGGGTGGCAGACAGGCAGACAATCAACTTGATAATATGTGATCTTCGCCTAAGCACACATGAAACATTAGTTTTTCTGCCGACCCTGCTATAATTTTGTAGCATACTTGGAGAAGCCCATATTGTAGCTAGAGGGAAACTCATAATATTTGTTTTGCGCGACCGTGTCGTAAAGTTTCTAACCATTCGCAGTGGTCCGAGCGAGCTCCGTTTTTATGGCGCGCATAACAAAATACTTGGATAAACTTGTATGAAATATGAACAATAGATCGTTGACAATTTGACGCTGTAAAATGACAAGAGCTGCTCCTTTTCTATATGATACCGGTGTTAGATAACGCCATTATAACACAACAACAGTTATAAAGCGAGCACGAATGAAATTTGATTAACATTACCACCCCGAGTTGATAGGAAAATAAACAAAATGGTGCCCTATCACTTTAGATTTCTTCCTATCTTTGTATACATTCATTTACTTCTTGATTACAAGACATAAAAAATATTGTATAAAAAGAGAAGTACCGCATCCAAAACCCTCACTAATATTCAGCGATTATGGAGATTTCATTCTTATGAGAAAGCTATATATGAGCTGTTATATGTCAATAACAGCTGATAATATTTGTAAATAGTTCCCTAAAGAGCCTTTAGAGTTTATCACGGAGCAGAACCTGATATTATCGTCAAAGATCCAGAATTAATTAAGACAGATTTCTATTACTTTAGTTCCAGGGAACTCCCCACTAAAGCACTCACCAAAAACATGTTCAAGTGGTGATTACTGGAGGGTTGTAATTTTACGCCTCGTCCAAAATGAGATACATGTTCCCCCTAATCAAAAAATGTAGCATAGAGTTTTACAAGCTCCTGATGAAAGAAACAAAGGTTATTTATGCGATAGCACTCAAGTGGTGCAGACCCAAGTGCAATCAGCGTCTACCACATCGGCAGCTGACCACTGATTCTTCTAGGCCCTAGGCTATCGCTACTATTGAAATATGATAATAGTGTGGTATTATAGTAACTACCTGTTAAAAGAGTTTATTGAATATAATTCAAGTAGTAGATCATTTTAATTTCTGTTTCAGGTATAAAATTCAAAAATGCAAATGATAGCCGGCTTTTTAACAATATGTATTCAGAAAGTATCGGGTTGCTTTGAGTGCCAATACGCCACTCATATTTTGATCCAAGAACTGTCATAAGCGTTCAAAAAAACCAAAATTAATCTGAAATTTATTCGACGCAATGTATCGTCCATTCCAATAATTAGAATTTAAAATTATTTTAAATGTAAAATATTCCAATAATCAAATAAATATTTGTAATCTCATTGACAAAACAATTTATTTAAAAATATGTACTTCTAACTGACGTGCAGCTAAAGAAATTTTGCTCCAAATAAGGACATCACGCGACGACGCAAGATGTTCCCAGCACTTATTGAATTCGCGAAAATTCTGTTATTCTAATCAGCCTATTATATGTCCCCACTGCAGGGGTACAGGCCTACCTCATCGACAAGGGCGTATGGGCTATATGGTCCACCACGCTAGCCCAGCGCGGGTTGGTGAACTTCACATGCGCCTTAGAACTTCTTCCTTGGCGTGTGCAGGTTTCCTCGCGATCTTTTCCTTCACTGTTTGAGAACAATCAGTTAAATGCACTTAAGTTTTTAGAAAAAACCATTGGTGCATAAGCATGACCTGGGATCGAACTCGGACCTCGGACGAATCGACATGATAGGCCGCGTCTTTCCCACTGCGCCACCGACGCTCTCTTATTCTATATTTTAGAAACAATATTTATAGAGTTAACTATCTACAATCCAATTTTTTATTTACATTATAGCTAGAATGTTTTCATTCAAAAACTTTATTGACTTTTACAAGATTAGTATTTACAAGAATTTCACCCGCGAAAATGTTACAAATTCTGCACATTTTAGAAATTAGTTTTACTAGATATGAAATTAATGTCAGTTTTTAGTTTGCTTCCAAACCTTCATATGATATCTCAGAAATGTCACGTATACGAGTATGGAATTACATTAGTACTCAGAATTACACGGTATGGAATCGATAAGCGCCTTCCGCTGGCAAGTGAGTTCTAAACAAAGAAGCCTTATTGGAATGACCTTGTAAGAGTTTAATATAGGTACATTACAATATTATTTACATTGTCAGGCCTCTTAAGTAATTCTGTCTTAAAATCTAACGAAATTGTGAATAAAATACATAGCCATCTTCCCTTATCTTTATTACCATGTGACATGAGACAAAATTATTATTCACTTTTTTTAAATTTATATCCGAAAATCAAACACAAACAAATTACCGTCAACTTAACACCTGTCGTCAGCTCTCCTCCTGGTTGAAGGCATGGGCTCTTTGAATCTCTGCATCGATCTCCAGCACGCTTTCGCCGAAGCGCTGTATGTGTCCATGTATTCCGTTCTTCCTGGGTAATCACCGAACCAAAGTTCCACACTCTTCGGTGTCACGCCGGTGTGAACAGCTCGAGGCGGATTTATTGTTGGTCTAACCGTTGGAGGATTCTCCGAGAAATGTGTTGGATCCTTGTAGCATCGGAGCACACCGAGCCGGTTACTTTCCATTGGTATGGGTGCATTAGATTGGGCAGCCGCCATTATAGTTCTGTAGTCTGACACAGGGAAGGCTGTAAATATATTATTGGTTAATTACATTACTAGTTGATCTTTTAATGAAATAAAAATAAGTTTAATATTGGCATTTAATCCCAGCAGGGCCAACCTTGCAAATTAACCTTTCAATTTGGCTCTGGTCTGGTTCTGGAAAACAGTGTCAGGGCAAACTGCATCTGGGAAGCACCTTACGAAAGACTGCGAAAGACCACCATGAAATAACAGCATGTACTGTTGTGTTTCGGTAAGTGAGTACGCCAGAACCCATCCCTCTATCCCTTCCCAATCCCTTATCCTTAACCGTACTATGTTCGGCAGCGCACTTACAGCATAACCTGTGGCGTTGCTTATTAGGAAGTCCATTGACGCTGAAAAAGTTTCACCATTACCGAAACAAGGATAATTCGCACTGCAAAGGATTGGAACTCTTAGGATTCCATCTTTAATGAAAAAAAAACGGGACAAGTGCGAGTTGAACTCGCGTGAAGAGGATTCCGTACGATGTTACCTATCCGCACAATATTGAGTGATTTACCATGTTATTTTAATATCATGGACTTCTTATAGGTTTTCCTATAATCTATAAGTAGAAAATTAATTTCTGTATTTTTTCAAAATTTTTCGGAGATGGGGGGGGGGAATGGTCGGGCAGACGAACACACGAGTGATCTTATCTTCCGTTCCGTTGTTTTATTTGGACGTACGGAACCCTAAAAAAAAGTCCTAAGAACTTTTCCTATGAAACTGAACATACATAGGTCTATGGTAGCTAGGCTCCTTACACGAATACAATGGTCAAACTCAATTCTGTGAGTGAAAATTACCATATTTTTTTTCGAATGTCTATAATCACAATCTCGGATTTAAAATTCATAGTAAAATACTAACATCGTTTCTTGTATGTAGCTTGATACATGGTTGCCATTTTCCCATCCAGATCATCGCACGGGTGGTCCAGAATGTCGTTTGTTACGTCTACCATCTAAACGTTACAAGTTAATATTCAGAAACACAAATTACCCTCAAGAAGTAATTGATACCTAATTTGCTCAAATAATTAGGTTCGATCTAGTGATACAAAGTATACATTGTTTAATTTATTTATTATTGTATATGCGGCCCGCCCCGCCCGCACTTCGTACGGATGTAATTTTTTCTGCATATAATATCGCTGTTTCCATTAGTGAAAACCGTATCAAAATCGTTGAGTGGTTCAAAAGAAGTTAGCGAAGAAACAGACAAACGCGGAAAGCAACTTCAATTTATAATATGTAGAAAACTTTTTAAAGGAGATCAATCAGTTTTGTGTGGAGATATTTTACTGGGAATTATCGTGTAGTTGGTAAAGGGGTTTCACAGATATTTAAGTTTGAAAATATTTAAAAAATCTCTTTAAACTGCTCACTGACTCGAACAACGTATCGACTACGTGCTTCGCGCTCAATGTGTTAATTTTCGATTGTTATCTCCATTCACAAAATCTAAAATATTGTTAATTGACGAAATCATAAAAACTAGAAAAAAATCCAACTAGGCCATATGTACGATCGCAAAAAGGGTATGTTTCCGCGATCAGGTTCAGATGTCAGCTTGTAGGTATATTTTGTCAATTCTCTTTTGACATAGAACTTCGAGTTCTTTTGTGTCATATAGTCACCGTCTGTCATACAGCCGGCTTAATAAAATTTATCAACATTAATTAAAACAGTGCTTCGTGAGTCAGGGTGATGGGAAGAGATAAATATTAAATAATCTGTTAATGTGTCATTCTAATGTAATATAATTATAAAATCATTTGTCCTAATAAAAAGTCTAGAAAGGTGAAATTTTGAACATAGTTTTATTGTGTTTTTCATTTTTGAATCAAAAATAAAATAATTTTTGAGATTTTCTAAAATCTCAACTTCAGGCGAAGCCGAGGGCAGGTTACTAATATTAGGTATATGCGAAAAGATTAAACATATAGGATATATAGAGAGGGCATTGCGAAATTTTTCCTATAAAAATATTGATCCTGATCGTCGTAATCAGGGCGGCAATAGTCTTGTAAAGTTGGTGATGGACTAAGCGATTTTGTACCACGTGGTTCTAAATGTCACATTACGGATTCTTTCGTTTTGCCCGATCTATACAATAGAAAATCTTTGGGTATATGTGAATATTTTATCAAGTCTAGATAAGTGTCTCTTCAGTCTAGACCCACACAAGTTTTATTTAAAAACTCCCAATTTGAAAAGACATAGGTTCATGTTATTCTGCGGCATCATTTTTAGGTAATACCACTAATATATTACCTAATTAATTATAATCCTAATTTTGTGTTGCGCTCGTGAGTCCTAGTTTGGTTATTATTAATTAATATTTATTTACGTACAATTTGCCCTCAATGCCAGAAAATATCAAAACGAAATACAACAGCACACATGCTTTTACTTGGAAAAAAAGGTTTAAGACCTAATGTTACACGTCCAATTTTACGGATCCAATGTCTAATCTAAGCGTTGATCATGGAAGTGACCGAATCCACACTGCTGAATTTCGATTTTTTTTTACCTGTTTTCTGAGCTGTTCGTAGTCCTGACATAATTTCTGCTCCTTGTCTAACAGTTGTTTGTATTGTTCCACTCTAGGCGAGTAAGAGTGGGCATCACAATGGCAATACGGTGCAACTGGAGCTGGTCGTATAGTTGGAGCTGCAGACGGTGTCGGTGGTTCGCATGGTCTACAAAAGGACAGTCATCTTCTATTTACTAATAAATAAAATTGAAGTGTCTGTAATGTCAAAATAACTGCTCTTTAATATATACATCAAAATATATACGGTACATAAAGCAAAAAACTCTTTTAAATTTGTCCTTCTGTCTATCTGTTTGTTAAGGCTAATAAAAAAGTTAACATATAATAGTTCGCCTTTCCAACCCAGGGCCCATAGTAACTGGATACTATCCAGGATCCATAATCCCAAAAAGCGACTCAGGTTACATAATTATATCATTTTGATTCAGTTGTTAAGGTCGACAGACATACAGACAGACGGTCCAATTGATGGTAGATGGCTACCGTCACCTAAAACACATTCAACGCCACAGATGCTGCAACTGCGCTGCCGACTTTAGTAGGATATAGGATTATGAATGGATACGGCAATATCCCTTCATGTGTTTGTATAGGTCTATATCTGCTTTAGCCTGCTTTTTAGATTACTTAACCATTACAGGCTTGGCTATTCAGCTGGTTCTGATTTCTGCCAATTCAGCAGATTATTATCATGATAATCTCAGCTGTAGGACGTCCACTGCCGGACAAAAGCCTCGGCGCGGGGAGGACTATGCTCCCTGTCGGAACCTCGGCGTACCCGAAAGTGGAGGTATGGTACGCCGGCCATCTCGGGGACCTCACAACGGGCGGTAGTCTCCCCTTAGACTACAGCCCATGTCCTGGTCAAGGGGGAAGGTGGCGGATATAGGCCAGCCGCCTGCGCCCGAGGCTCCTCCGGCGGATCGGCTGAGAGAAGGGATCCCCTTCCCGTTGCCTCTCCGCCGCTTCCTTGCGCGACATAACATGCTCACTAAACGTGAGCATCGCCTGCCAGTATTTAACATATAACTACAAAATTTTAACAATCTTTGCACGTGTAGAGATTTTGGAAAACTTTTTGATCCATAAAAAAAGCATATACACACTTTCCAACGATTGGTTTCGGGAATGGCCACTGGTATTCTTTGGTCACTGTGGTGCTGAAATCCATTTTTCAAAATACTCGTCTCTCTGTGAAATAATTTATTTTTCGATTAAGTAATTATAGTTATTGGAACTCTATTTTACTATTAGGTATAAAAATTAATTAGTAGCGCCGTCAGTCTGACAATCCAAGAGACGGTACGCTTATAGACACAAGCAAGGGATAAACTGCCGTCTGCGGACAGTGTGCATACGATCATAGATAGTAGTATTTTATCTATGATACGATTTATGCCGCCAAAGGAACAACACAGTTCTAATTTATCATGTCCCCGTATTTGATGTTTTGTCTAATTTCTTAAGTTCCGTACGTCCGAATAAAAAAACGGAACCCTCATAGGATCACTCGTGTGTCCTTCTATCTCTGAAACTACTGAACCTAAAATTTTGAAAAAAATACAGAAATTACTTTTCTACTTATAGATTATAGGTAAACCTATAAGAAATCCATGATATTAAAATAACATGGTAAATCATTCAATATCGTACGGAACCCTTTTCACGCGAGTTCAACTCGCACTTGTTTTTGTGTGTTGCAATTTATTATTAATATGAGTATTTAACATATAAGTATAATAAATCAACTAGTATTACTTAGTCTGTTGTTATTGTATCATAACTAATCGGTATCATAACTATTCTGCGTAACGCTAGAATAAACTATTACGGACAATTTTAAGAGAACTAATTAAAGACTAGCTGATCCCGCAACTTCGTACGCGTGGTATTCGGTATAGCACGTAACTTTTTTGTTTGTAAACTGATTGAAATGAAATACTAAACACTGAATGTTATGAGAAGCTTGCTGCAACACATCAGTGAAAACCACATTCAAATCGGTTAAGCGGTTTCTGAGATTAGCGTGAGCAAACGCACAAACAGACAAAAATTCTAAAAACAATTTTTTGACCTCGGTACAAATTATTATTTGTTTTTTTTAATAATATTTAATGTACAGACACGGCTCGTTTACGATTTTATTATATCTACAGATAACTGGGTAAAGTTAACTCAAATAAAAAAAATATAAGTAAGTAGGTACTTAACCCAAACGGAAAGTAATACGTACTTATACATATAAATTATTGTGATGTAGATGAATTTAGCTTGGAACAGAGTTTCGTGTGAGAAAAATGGAGATAATATGTATATTTTTCTTTAATTATGAGTGTGTACAATATGTAAGATATCTATTTTCTGAATAATAAGAGACAGACGATTATTTAAAAAAAAGCAAACCTTTTTAGCGTGTCCCCAAGTATCTCATTCAGCTAATTATGTTGATGTTTTTAAGATTTACCACAACTATTTTCGCTAATTGACACCCGACATAATTTAAAATTGCTTTGGAGGCCAAAAATTTGATTTGTAAAAGTATTTCCTCAATGAGGGAAGACGAAAAGGGAAACATTTTTATGTTTTTTTATTATTTTTTTATTTTAATTTAATGACATATTTATGTGCCACAGTTTTATTAATAAGTAATTTCTACGCAGGATAAATATCTAACATCACCCGTATGGTTTTTGTTGAAACTTTTTTTTTATGAAAATAAATATTTGGAAAAAATGTTCAACTTTTGGATTTTTTCGTTTTTATATTGCAATTATTGCAAATTGCAAATGACACTGGCAAAATCATCGGAGAAGATCTGATCTTCTTTTGTATGCCAAAGCCAAAATACAAAAGAAGAAGAAAGATGGTTGAAAGATAAAAAGCCGAAAAATTGTACTGACTGTAATAAAACGTAGATAAAATGTAGATAAAAACATTTATCCTAATTCTAATAATGTTATAAATGAGAAAGTTTGTATGTTTGGATATTTGGATTTTTGAATAACGTAAAAACGGCTGAACGAATTTTGATAAAATTTGGTACACACAGAGTTTATTACCTGCGTTAGAATATTTGATACTTTTATCCTGAAAAAAAAATTTAGGTTCTCGAGGAATCGTCTAGCAATTTAAAAAATTCGCCGCCCCTGTCATCAACAGTGGTGGCACTGTTTTCATCGCGTACGAAGTCGCGGGCACATCTAGTATGTTACAGTGAGGTAAATTTCCAGTCACTTTACAGATGTTAAATGTTAAATACATGGTAAATAAATTCGTAATTATCTACGAAAAAATACAATGTTCGTGTTGGTTATTTTTTTGAGTTGGTTAGGTTAGAAGATAAGGGAACTCTGTTAATTTTACTGTGGTTTTTTTTTTTAATTATAATCCTAATACCTATAAAAAGTAGATAATATAACTTTTTATGTAAAACAAAATTCTTTACAATATTTTTCAGAAACTTTTTTCTAACTTTTACCATTTTTGTTTAGTTTGGAAAAACCCCTATTATTATTATTTTCATGCTTCAACGGGGTAATTTTTTTAAAGGTTAATCAAAATTTTTTTTCACCCATCGATATTTCATAATATAAAGATATTATCTTCTAGAAACTTATATCAAAAATGAGACTGAGATCAAAAATCTGAGAGACTCAAATTTTGATTTGTTCGCATATCATTTTTTTACTAATTCATTTTTTTTAAACATCGTCGCCCCACGCACAAGAGGGGTGTTATTAAAATTTGACGTGTGTGTGTCTGTTTATGTGTATGTATGTATCTGTTTGTCAGCATGTGCAGAGTAACTCCCAAACGGATGGACCTACCTACTTTGGTCCGGTACGTATGCGGCACAATTTACGGGTGAATTTAATAATTTCATTAAGACGGCCATAATAACACATTTCGGCCTTTTCGAATTTCTACGAATGACTTTCGGGCTACGGAATGCAGCACGAACATTTCAGCTATTCGTGTAGCTCTCGTTTTTGTATGCAATCAGAGCCGTATTTGTTTATCGCTGCGTCGCCTTAAAGCGATGTTAAGATTTCTTTATGTTGAGATGTACAGTAGCTGCTTGTCTATAGACTAATTATGTTGACTGGTTACTATGGTTACATTCTCTTCTTATGTTGATTGTGTCGTAACGTTTTTCAGAATATAATATGATTTGTGATAAGTTAAATAACAGAGTTTGCTTTTCTTCTATTTAAAAACCTAACATGGTAGCAGAAAGCGTGCAGTAAGTAAATAAAAGATATTGGGTTGCGATCCACGAAAAATAATATCGGCAAAAATTATAAGAAAGAAAGATGACAGCTGCGGGGTCTGTTCTGCCGATTTTAACTGAAAATTCAAATTTCAGTCATTGGAAATTTAGACTGAAATTACTGCTGGAAGAAAAGCAATTAAGTGATGTGTTGTTAAAAGAGATACCGACAGATAAAGATGACTCACGAGCAAAATCATTTTTGGTACAATGTTTGAGCGACAAATATATTGACATTGTAAAAAATGCGAATACAACCAAAGAAATGTTAACGTCATTAGAGGCCATATTTGAACGGAAAACAGTCTGTAACAAATTTTATTTAAAACGGAAGCTCATAACAATGCGCTATGACAATGAAAGCAACTTACAGCAATATTTCCTAAAATTTGAAGGAATTCTTAGCGAACTAGCGGCAATCAACGTAAACGTCGATGTAGAAGACCAAATTTGTTATCTGCTGTCTTCTCTCCCAAAGATATACGATCAAGTCATTACATCAATAGAGACTATGGCTTCCGAGAAACAGCTGAGCCTAGAATTTGTTAAAGCAAGATTACTTGATATGGAAACAAAGTTAAAATTGAACGGAAATAGTGAAAGTTATGAGAATAATGCCTTTCTCACGTGCCACTCCTGCGGGAAACGTGGACACAAGTCGTTCGAATGCAGAGGATCAGGACGAGGACAAGGGCCGAGTAGAGGACGGTCATTGACACGAGGACGGAGCTATCCAAGGGCGCGTGGACGCTCATTTAGAGGAAATTCAAGTGCACGACATACAACGTATCAACATGCTTCAGCAGCAGGCACAGAAGACGAAGAAATAGGTTTCATTGCTAGTGATATTATTGCTAATGTGGGTGAATGTGGTAGAATAGAACTAATTGTAGATTCAGGATGTACGGAGCATTTAATAAATGAAAAATATGAGAATTATATGACGGATATTACGTACTTACATGTCAAAATATTAACATGTCAAAAAAATATAAACATGTCAAAATATTCGTAGCTAACGGCCAATGTATCACAACTAATAAAAGAGGTAAACTTAAAATAAAATATCAAAATACTAAGATCAATATTGATGCTCTAATTGTGAAAAATGTTTCATATAATTTGTTATCAGTAAAAAAGATTGTCGAGGCAGGTTTTAACGTAAACTTTAATAAAAATAATGTTAAAATATTTAATAAAAAGACATTTTTATGCGGCAACGTGCAAGGAAAATTGTATAAATTACAAGCCGAATTATGTAATTATGAAGTCTGTAATGTTACTGATGCAGCAGATCTATGGCACAAACGTTTAGGTCATTTGAATAGGAAAAGCCTTAATATATTAAACTTACCTGTATCTAATAGAATTTGCAGTCCCTGTATGGAAGGTAAAGCCACCCGAAGCCCATTCACGCCTGTCCCGAAGCCTAGAACGAGAATGATAGCCGAGATGCTTCATACAGACATAGCTGGACCGATTAGACAACCAGGACCTAATGGTGAGAAATATTTTATGACAATCATTGACGATTTCTCTCATTTTTGCGTAGTGTATCCGCTGAAGAACAAATCTGATGCAACAGAAAGACTGATGAACTATGTATTAAGAATTGAAAACGAAACGGGGAATAAAGTTAAAAGAATTAAATGCGATAATGGTGGAGAGTACACTGCTAATAGTTTGAAACATTTTTGCAGAAATAGAGGGATTAGTTTAGAATATACATTACCGTACACGCCACAACTTAATGGCATATCAGAACGGATGAACCGCACATTATGCGACAAAACGAGGACTCTATTAGCGGAAACCAATTTGCCAAAACATCTATGGTGCGAAGCGATACAATGTGCAGTTTACCAATTGAACAGATCGCCATCATGGGCCATATGCTTCAAGACACCCAGCGAAATATTTTTTGGTAAAAACGACCTATCGAGATTGAGAGTATTTGGTTCCAAAGCTTGGGCTACTGTAGTACCCAAACCGGACAAGTTAGCCAAGAGAGCAAAAGAAACAAGAATGGTAGGTTATGGAACTGTTGGTTACAGATTATGGGATCCAAAAGAAGATAAGATAGTTATTTCCAGAGATGTAAGATTTGATGAAAGCGAAATTAAATTCAAAAATAACGAAGAAGTGAAACAAGAAAGGTATATTCAAGACAAAGAAGAAGAAATCAATACAGAAAAGGAAGATATTGTAGAAAAGGAAGATGAATTTAAAGATGCAGAAATGAACAATGATACTGAAGAAGAACCTATCAGACCCAAGAGAACGATAAAACCTCCTGCTTATCTTAAAGATTACGAGACAAATGTAGAAAACATAAATGAAACTAACATTGTTATATGTCTCAGTGCAAATGCACCAGAAACTTTCGAAGAAGCTGTAAAAGAACCAGAATGGAAAAACGCAATTAATAAAGAACTAGATGCACTCCAAAGATTACAAACGTGGGAAGAACAAGTTATACCCGATAAAAAAAAACTCATAGATACAAAATGGATATTTAGGCAAAAAGAAGATGGAACAAAAAAGGCAAGACTGGTAGCTAGAGGCTTCCAACAAAAGAAAGAAGACATTTTCGACAGCATTTATGCACCCGTTGCTAGACATTCTACCATAAGAATGATCTTATCAAAAGCTGTACAAGATGATTTAAAGATTATTCAACTTGACATTCCCACTGCATTCCTAAATGGAAAATTGAAGTCTGATGTATTTATCAAAATACCCCAAGGATTAGAAATAAAAAATAATAATACAGCATTAAAATTAAAGAGAGCATTGTATGGATTGGTTGAATCACCAAAATGTTGGAATGAAACACTTGACGAATTTGCGAAAGCTAATGGATTCCAAAGATCAGAATATGATTACTGCTTGTATTACAAAGAAGATTGCTGGATGCTCATTTATGTGGACGATATCCTGATCATTGGAAACGGGGAAGATACTATCAAAGCACTTAAGGAGGAGTTTAACGCAAAATATATGGGCGAAATGAAGAACTTTCTCGGAATGGAAGTTAAAAGGAATGGAGATACATTAAAACAAACTAAAATGATTGAAAAGATATTGACTAAATTCAAAATGGATGAATGTAACGGAATTAAAACTCCCATGGAAAGAAATTATAATATAGAAATAAAGGACAATGCACAAATTTTGGATGTACCGTATCGAGAACTAGTAGGAAGTTTAATTTATCTTACTGTAACAACAAGACCGGATTTAATATTTTCAGTATCATATCTGAGTAGATTTTTAGATAAACCGAACGAAGAATTATGGAAAGCTGGAAAAAGAGTAGTACGTTATTTGAAAGAAACAAAGGATAAAGGATTGTTATTTAAAAAGACAAATGACAATAATTTATACGGATTTTCTGATGCCGATTGGGCTGGAGATAGAAGCGACAGAAAAAGTGTTAGCGGTGGTATTATCTTACAAGGGAAAAACCCCATTGCTTGGTTTTCAAAGAAGCAAAAATGTGTAGCTTTATCGTCTGCCGAAAGCGAGTACATAGCTGCCGCATCATTAGCACAGGAAATGGTTAATTTAAAAGGCATATGTAAACACTTAGGTAGTGATGTAAATGCCGTGTTACTTGTTGACAACAAAAGTGCAATATCAATGGCCAAGAATTACGAGAATTCAAAGCGTACCAAACACATTGATATTCGGGTTCATTATATAAAAGACTTGGTTGTCAATAAGGTCATCAGTATTGAACATATTTGTACCAGTGAAAATTTAGCGGATGTCATGACTAAAAGTTTGAGCACCGAAAAGTTTTATAAATGCATTGATAAGTTTTTGTGCTAATTCTTAGTTGGTTAGTTTACTGTTTGTTTAGTTAAGTTAGATATTAGTTATGTATTAAATAATAACTGTAAACCATGTTATCATTTAGGAGGAGTGTTGAGATGTACAGTAGCTGCTTGTCTATAGACTAATTATGTTGACTGGTTACTATGGTTACATTCTCTTCTTATGTTGATTGTGTCGTAACGTTTTTCAGAATATAATATGATTTGTGATAAGTTAAATAACAGAGTTTGCTTTTCTTCTATTTAAAAACCTAACACTTTATTCAAAGCTTTTTGTACATCGTTCTACACGCGCAGCCTTTGGGCAGATTATTCGCGGAAACAGTACAGCTGGTACAGCCTTGCGTGTACAATATACAATATGCGTTTGGGATGTTAATGAGGCACATTCTTTGTTCGATTGTCTCATAAATGATGTGTTATTTTAATATGGTCATTATTTTTAAGTCGTCAAAAACATCATCCAAGTATTTATCAACAATTTCTACTTTTTGAACATATTATTATTATAGGTACCTGTACATAAACCTGTACATAAACTGCGTGTATCGCTAAAAATTGTTTAGCCCCATCTTTTGTCCTCTTTAAACGAAACGGATGTATCGTCTAATAAGTTACTCTATAGTATCGTCAATCGTTACCGTTTAAAAAATATGACTGGGTTGTGGGATTATATAAAGAGTTTTTCATTATAACAAGTGTGAAGCAACACAATGTAATAATATACTATCTGATCCAATGAATTTTGTATGAGAACGAGGCTAAATTTGAGAGGCCTCTTCAGATTTACCGAGATGACTTTTTTACTTATACTTTTAAACAGCATGTTGTTAGTAATAGTTGTTACCCACCAACATTTAATAATGGTTTCAAGAATTAAATCAAATATACCACTTCCTTATTTAGCGCATAGAACTAATATATAAAAAGTTACTCTATGCATAGAACAAGGATACTCTGCATAGAAAGAAAGAAGAAAAAAGCGTTTAGCGTAGTGCGTAAGAAGTTAAGAACCAAAGATCAAATATTTTTATTTTAGTCGGTTAACATCTGTGTTGTGTTGCCACAACTACTTCCTCATACTCCACAAAAACACTCAATGTCACTGTCAATTTGATCAGTCCAATTGAAAAAGATAATATATAAAAGAAAGAAAATCTGAATGTTTTAAAAATAACTGTATCTTAAAGTTTATTATTGAAATTCAATAACATCTTAATATTAAAATGAAATCGAAACGACGCTGAAAGAATTGAAATTATTTTCTGGCAACACTGGCACTTATTTTTCGCAACATCAACATTGGTCATCGGCTAATGTTTTTCTGTCATTCGATTCGCAGTCATATCAGCTGTGTTTCATACACAGAGAACATGAACACAACAATAAATGTGCGTATTAAATTTTTCATGTGAAAATGTCCACAATCGATAAACAGGCAGCTAAATGTTTATGATAAGTTCACGGACGAAGAAACATGGCGCGTCAGGGGAGCAACGGGATCACGAGCCTGGGATTTAACCAGGATCAAGGTTTGTATGCACTTCCTAGTTCGTCAACCCGAGTTCTTTGTTCTCGGGTGGCTCGCGAATTATTCATGAAACACAATGATTTTTAAGGTTTTTTTGTCCGTTACGCTGTAAGTGTGAATAATTTATTTTGTCAGATACGCGTGCTATGCGCGTTCAGATTATCTCGTGGGCACATTTCGCGTCTTACCACGTCTCTTGCCCGCGCTCTAAACTTCACCACGTGTTGTTTATATTTTTAGTATTGCATGCGCCTACGCACTTTATTCGTATTTTTCGATCTCGCACTTACATTTATTCGTAGGGCGTTGTTTTGTTTACACTCATAGAGTATTGTAGCTAGTATGTTCGCGCAATTACCTATCAAAATTATTTTTATATCATTAATTATATGTTATAAATATACTTACTTACAAATTAATAGACATCAGTTAATACATTAACGCCCTACTCATTACTGATACTAGTCAACAAAGTAATATTAGAATTAATTCTCCTAATTTGCTTTTTGATAAGTTTGACGAACAGACCAAATTTTTAAATATTATATTATTAGATAAGATGTCAACTCACCATATGGGGTATCCTCTTAAAATGTTCAATGTATAGCATAGACTGTATACTCAATTGTCTCTCATTTTTGGCTATAAACCCTCTTCAAAGAAGTCATAGTGTCATTAGTTTACTACCAGTGAATTCCAAGATATGAAGTTTTCAATTTTATTTTCCTTGTCCACTTGATGGTAGGTGGCTACCATCTCCTATAACACAAGCAACTACACAGGTGCTGCAAGTGCGCTGACATACATAGTAGGATTAAGGATAAGGGATTAGGAAGGAATAAGGAAATGGGCTCTGGCATACTTTAATCACTCAATGAAACACAACAGCACACATGCTGTTGTGTGTAATTTCAACTATGTTTAATTTAAGCCAATGTCACCTAAAAGCACAGACATTGAAAGATGTTAATGTTCAATGTTTATACAAAGACCTGTATAAACATTGAAAGAGTTGCTAAATCTTTTGATCACACAGATAGTATAAAAATACTATCTGTGATCACAAAGATAGTAATAAAATTATTTGCCAAGGTGCAGGGGGAATTGACTGTCGGAACTGGCGGTGGTTGCAAAATTTGATGAAGAATTTTATTCTTATATGTTAATTTTTGCATATTCTTAATAATCCTGTATTTTTAAAGGTTGCTTTACATGCTGTTTAAGATCTGGACTGCGTGTGTACAATGTGGAACCACTGGTTGAGAAATCACATTACAGTAAGTCCCATCTTTATTCAAAATAGACTCTTTATCATTATACTAATTTGTTTTAATTTCATAATATTTGGTTTACTTTATTTATTTGTTTTTGTTTTAAAGATAAAGGAATTTGTGTGAGGTTGACATCCATTAAGAAAATAATCTTAACAGACATAGTTTTTTATAGATTTTTTTTTTTAATATTCAAGTACCTATTTCATTAAGGTAACATTTATTTAAAATATTTTAAGAAGTATACTCCATACTTAAATGAAAATTTTTTGCTTAAATGAGATTTGAAAATGTATTTTTCAATTGTTACTTTCATGTATTAGCAATTTGAAAATTTTCAATTTTTAGAAAGTGAGTGTAAATCTTAAAGAAATTGTGATTGATAGCTTGATTGTGTGGGTTACATTTTTAAATGAAAATAAGACTATGCATACCCATTTATTGACATTTTTAATGCAAATTATAAAGATAAAGATAAAAATATTAACCAATTTACTTTTTCATAGAGCATATATGCCATATATGTATGTACATTACTTTGCTTTGCTTTTTACAGATAATTGATATCAATATAGCAGATTCAATTAATTGTAAGTGTAATAAAAAAACTTGGTAGATATCAAAAACAGTTTTTGTGCAATCTATAAACCCTTTAATAATCTAATTAATTTGATTATTTCTTGTCATTTTGATTAAATATATTTCTAATCTCAGTTAGACATGCACTTCTGATACTTTCGGTTCCATGTGTGAATTACGAACCAGGCAACTACATACAAAGGTATACCAAAATAGAAAAAAACTTGAAGTAAAAAAATAAATATATTATAGATATTAATTTCTACAATTTAGCCTGTATATAATAAGAATGATATATTCAGTAATTTTAAATGGTAAGTCATTTATAAAATGATGTAGGTACATAGTATGTACCTACATACATGTTACGTTACATTTAAGTATAGCATCTTTGAAGATTACAGTATTCTTATGCCTTTTAAATGGATATAGGTCATATGAACAATGTTTAATTTCTCTAACTTTAAAGATCCAAAGAAGAGCTATTTAATTCAAAATATACATTTATAAAGTACTAGCTGGTGCCCGCGACTTCGTCCGCGTTGAGAAATCCTGCCATCCTTCCCCATTTCCATAATATTATAAATACATATATGCCAAATATGTAATATATGCATATATATATGTCATATATGTATAGAATCAAACGAACTTTTATAATATATAATATTGTAAATGCAAAAGTTTGTGAGGGTATATGGATGTTTGTTACCCTTTCACGCAAAAACGTCTGAATGGATTTGGATGAAATATGGCACGCAGTTAGTTTATTATCTGGATGAACATAAAGGATACTTTTTATCCTGGAAAAAGTTTAGGTTCCCAGGGGATCTTCTAAAAATATAAAAATTAGGCGCCAAATTCACCGTCACGAATTTTCGCATTTACAATATTAGTAGGACTGAGATTATAAAAAATGTTGTCATAATACAAAAAACTTAAATTTTATAAACATTTTAAATGCATTTATCAATTAGGTAGTTAACACTTATGTATAACCAGTGCGGGCCATAAATACAACTAAGTAACAAGGAAACAAAAATGTAACCTTGCGCATGAAAGAATTTTAAATGTTCAATAATCAATTGTTTTAACATACAATTAAACTACTTACTGTTTAATTCACTGACTCCGTGGCCCAGTTAACGTTTTATAACAGGTAATTGTAATATGGCCACATTTAAATACTTACTAGCTTTCGTCCGCGTTATTATGTTAGTCAATATTAATTACTCGTATATTTTTCTCAGGCGTTGAGTTTTTAAATGATCCCCCGGGGACATCACTTTTTTCTGGATGAAGGGTACCCTCTATGTCCCCTGACTACGTCTATGCAAAATTTCGTGGTTACAAAATCAACCAAACATATTTTTTAAGAACTTTGTATAGGAAAGAGAATATTTTTTACGTTTTTCTGGACAATCTTTCCAATTTTTCTCTTCATAAGAGACTCCTTTCTCGGACTTCAATGAATATTTCCAAAAAAAAAATATCTAAATTGGTCCAGCCGTTCTCGTTTTTGCGCTTAGTAACACGCTATGTATTAATTTTTATTTATGTAGAAAACTAGCTGTGCCCGCCACTTCGTACGCGCTGTAGTTGGTATTTTTAAAATCCCACAGGAACCTAACATTTTCCAGGATAGAAAGTGTCCTATATGTTAGCATTTAATAATATCATTGTGATAATATCTTTCTTTTTTATGTTAAGTTGACGGTCCACTTTATGGTAGGTGGTTACCGTCGCATATAACACAACAACGCCAAAGCTGCTGAAAGTGCGCTGCCGACTATAGTAGGATTAAGGATAAGGGATTAGGAGGGCATAGGGAAATGGGCTCTGGCATCCCTTACTCACTCACCGAAACACAACAGCACACGTGCTGTTATTTGTCTGTGGTTTTCTGTAAGGGGGTGGTTAAAAAATCTATATCAGATATTTCAATATTCCCAAACATAAATAAATACTGTTAAAGTTCTAGTTAGAATAGGATCTGATATGAGGCAACCTACAGTTATTATAATACTATCTTTTGCCCGCAACTTTGTCTGATTTCGTAGCGTTATTCTATAATTGTAGCTTATCTGTTATACTGATGTAGTTTTTGCATGGAAGAGTAACAAAAATCATAATCTCACAAACTTTTGCATTTAATTTTATATTAGTAGGACTAGTCTGCCACGTCGCTGGTATCGTTAGCATTTAGTAGCACAAGGTGATAATAAGTTATTCATATATCGTACTAGCTGACCCAACAGTTGTTGCCTCGTCAATTTCATATGAAAATTACAACCAAATTTCCGATTTTTCCAATGAATTCTTTTATGCAAACATAAAATAATACGTTTTCAAGTTATTCTCCTTCATATATGTGGCAATTGATTTTTTTATTTATATAGATTTATTAAAACGTTTTTTTAGGCAAGGAAGAGTTGGGTGAGGTGTCGCTTTGCGAAATGGTGTTCCGTACGAACTGGCTGCTGGTGGTTAAGGCGAGGCGACCCTGCACCCTGATGCTGCTGGATGACGCCGCGCGCGCCTTCAAAGCGGAGGTGTTGTTCAAAACGCCCATCAGAGCCCTACGCGCCAGGAAGGATAAGTAAGTCTTTGTTAGTACAATTACAAATTACACACAAAAATAACGTTACAACTCCCTTCGTGTCAAATTTAACAAGTGTTCAGGCCGATGTTGGTGCTGCCCCGCTTCTGTAGTGCTTCAGGGACGTTTGCATTGATTGTTTCTTTGCTAATATGTGTAAGATATGTGCAACAATCGTTAGGCGAGTGTGGGCCAGCTCTAACAAAATGCTATTGATGATTGCTGTGCTGAGAGGCTAGTTTGTTTATATATCTGGCATCGCTGTGGTAGATATTTTAGTGGTTGTTTTTAGGTATTGTTTTTAGGGATGCCAGAGCCCATTTCTCTATCCCTTCCCAATCCATTGTCCTTAGTTCGGCAGCACACTTGCAGAACCAGTGGCGGGCGTTGCTTGTGTTATACGCGAGACGGTAGCCACCTGCTATCAAGTGGACCGTCAGCCTGTGACTTGAGATTATGTTTTGAATTTAATTTTAAATTTTGTCATGTGTCTTAGTTAATATTATTTGCATTAATGCTATAATTATTTTTATTATTCATTTGCTTCTACTTTAATGTTTTAATAGGTGTATGGAATTGTCTAATCTAGAATAATAATGGATCCAGTTAGCTGAAAATAAATCTTTTTTTTTATGTTAAGATCGGCAGACAGGCTGACGGTCCACTTGATGGTAGGTGGCTACCATCGCCTATAACACAAACATCAACAAAGCTGCTGCAAGTGCGCTGCCGACTACAATAGGATTAAGGATAAGAAATTGAGAAGGGATAGGGAAATGGGCTCTGGCATCCCTTACTCACTCACCGAAACACAACAGCACACGTGGTGTTATTTCACGGTGGTCTTCTGTAAGGGGGTGGTTGGCTCTATTTTATAATAGAGTCAAAAGGCCCGTTGTTACAGACCATTAGCATTCAATGCTTATCTGAAGTTTGTTTGTTTGTCGAAAGACATGGAATTTGTTTATGTGTGTAATTTTGCAACTTCTGATCCAATTATGACACTAACGTCTCAAACACATTAATATTGAAAGTTAGAGTGTTTGTAAAGATTCTATTTCTTAAGTCAACTTTGATTGTCCTGATGTCAGCCGGTTTACATTACCAATAGTTAGGGTAACATTTTAACCCATAATAATTGTTATTTTTTGCTTTGGATGCCACGGAACATTCTAAACATCAAAGCATTATGTCTGTATTATGTCTAATCTATATATGAATGAATTGGAAAAAAAATAGAAATATATTTTGCAGTGGAGTCTTTACCAGGATTGAGAAAAAATACAAGAAACTCAATATAACCGTTTTTTTTAAATAGATACTAATAATTGTGAAATATTTCTTTGAAAACATATAATTGTACACATTTTATTGTCTTTTATTATACAAGAGACAATAGTTTCTGACAAAAAATTATAATGGTTAATTCCAACTCATTGGTGTCATTGGTCACACCGAAAATCTGTTCGCTTTTTATTAAGCTTGGATGGCTCTAGGCTTAAGCAAAAGCCGACAGCTTTAAATTAAAATTTATCATTACACAAAAAATAAGAATTGATGACAACTCTGCTTTAACAAAAACCATGAAATTTTTCCCTATGCGCCTTTTTTGGGCCATTTGAAACAAAAAAAATCATCTCATTTGATCTGCAGAATATTAAATTTTAAAAACAAATTAACTAATGTTTATTCTCGCCATGAAATTTTATGAGTCTCCTATCCTTTAGAAATGACAGAGACCTTTTTTTCTATTTTAATTTAGTAGACAGGTAAACATTATTACTCTTAAAATTGCAGACATCGCACAATGAATAAAATGTTGAACCGTGAAAGGTATAAATTTTAAGTCAATACATATTTAAAATATATTTATTATTAGCTTTTGCTAGTGACTTCGTGGGCGCCTTTTTTTTTTGTTAATATGTTTTTGTTTTTTTTATTAGGAGTTGGTTTTTATGATCAGTCATAATGATTAGTTGAGTTGTTAAGGCGTTAAAACGTAACAACCATCAAACAAACTCAATTTCTCATCTATAATATTTAGTTACTATAAACATGACCATATTTCAGTTTGGGATGGGCTCAAATCTAAAGAAATAACGAATCGCGTTTCTTACTGTTTTTTATAACGTCCTAACGAGGTCTATCTAAATCTACCTAACGAAGACTTAAGTCCTTACACTTAAGTCTTCGATGGAACTGAATAAATTTAGCTTTGCCTCTTAGTTGCTAGAGCAAATTCGTAGATATATCTGCAAAAACAATTGGTTACAAACACATAATTAACAAAAATATCTCCACATAATATTATTGTGGTAATATTGGTACTATTTTTTTTTTAATATTTTGAAAAGTAGCAAGATAAAATATCTAAGAATTTAAAAAAAATGTTGACTTTTCCATTTTAATAGAGAGAAGTAGTTTTTGAACATTGATCCAATCTAGAATCCTAAAAAGGATTTAATTTCTGTATTCAGAGAAGAAAATTTATACCTCACAGTTTACCACTATCTTGTAGATAGTGATACAAAATAAATAATTCATTAGTCTTACTTCCTTCCCATAAAATATGTATGTACTGTTTGTATAAAGTAAATTTTTCTTGTAGAGATTACAATAGCACATGTCGGAGAAGAGTTTGATAAGTATAAGTACCCTTCGATACTATGTAAAATAAATCATGTCGCTATAATTTATAGTATATGAGTTAGTTTTATGGGATTTCCGAATAGTGAAAAGTTAGGTTTATATTCATTTTCTACAGAGAATTTTTTTCTAATCTATTTCTCGCATTTAAATATATCAGAAAACGTGGGTGACAATTTCTTACGTCATTGCCATGCAAATGTAATGTACATATTATACCTCAGGAGGAGGGTTTAACAGTTTAAACGCTGCGCGCGCCATTTTACACGAATTTTTGAACATTATTGTGATTCACGTAAGAATAATACAAACAAAACAAGAATGTAACAGGATAGCTCAATTCTATTTCTGTTTTTTGCTGATATTAAATATTATTGTTTATGTATGTGAAATCCTGTTAGAGCGACTCGTGTTTTCCAAAATTTTTACTATTAACTCACTTTTGGTCACCTTGAAAAAATTGTTAGAAATGTGTTTTGAAAAATATTTCAGTTACTAAATTCTCTTCTTTTATTTGTAGCAATCGATATTTATAATTTTAATCGAACAATAGCGTTAAAATATTATAAATGCGAAAGATTGTGACGATGGATGTATGTATGTCTATTAACTCTTTCACGTTATAACTACTGAACCGATTTCGATAAAATTTGGCACACAGATACTTTATTACCTGACATATAGGATTTATCCTGGCAGAACGACGAGAATTGTCTAAAAATATAAAAACTTGGACGCCACTGTCGACACAGCGATAAAGATGTCGGCGATAATTACTGTGATACAATGTTGTTTTTTCAGGTATCTCATTCTTTCAGATGAAAAACACGCTATGTTTTATGTATATTAAGTTCCTCAATTACACCCGGGCGAAGCCTAATTGTATTTTTAAGTCGTAAACTGGATAACCGTCTGTGGCAGCATGATCTCCTCGTAGAAGACTACAGTGTTATTAAAAGTACCGTGATATAAGTGTACTGGTGTTTCGATGCGCGAGAATGAAAGGATGAACAAATTATTTTTCCTATTCTCATGTTGTCCCTACTATTCGTACTATCCTAGTCGGCAGCGCACTCACACCCCCTCTGATATTGCTATGTTCGGGTGACGGAAGCCACTTAACATGTTTTCAGTTGAGAATTAAGTTAACTGTTATAATTTTTCAGGTGTTGGTTTTTATTTTTATATGATCCTTCACATACAGTATTTTTTCTGGATGAACGAAGGTGCCCCTTTTCTGAATCCCTGGCAATGTGTACGCAAAATTTCACGATGATCGATTAAGTAGTTAAGGCGTGAAAAAGTAACAGACGGACGGACGATTTGTAAGCTGAGGCAGAGTATCGTGAATTTCAGAGTGGCGGTGGTTCTGACGTCGAGTGTCCAAGTGCTGCTGCTGCCGTCTCTGCTGCGCGTCGCATTGCTTCGCACGCCCGTCACTGGCCGGCCCCTGTGCGCGATCGCCACCGACCATAACGCGGCGCAGATACTCGCTGCGCCCGCGCATCGCACTGGATCCTTGCAGCTTCTCGTGAGTGCACTGTTCGATCTTCAGCGGCAGTATTTAATCACAGTGTTGTCATCTTTCTCGCGCTCATCGGTCGAGGTCGTGACCATGGAGAATAGAGGTAAGGTGGACCAATTCTATACATGAGAAAATGTCCAACATTAAACAGGAGTCGCTGTAATAGCATTGTATTTACGGTGGTTTCATGAACTATGCAACAAATACTTAATACTCGACACACTGCACTCCGTTTGAAGATACTAATTTCATACTTGACCTCAATGCTACAAGCGCGTCATTCTGGTCAATTTATAAACCACTATTAATGGTTGCACAGCTTACCAGTTTTTCAGTTTAATGCCCTAATATAAGTTGGTCCTCCTTATCTCTACTCTCCATGATTGCGACTCTGCCCAAACGCGCCCAAGTAGCTCCAAGTGACGTCTAGTTTTGCTTGCGACCATTGAATGACTGACTGACCATGACTAGATGATGATTTAACATTGCATTAGAGAATCAAAAGACCGTTACTGCAGAGTGGTATATTAGAAATTGTTTGCCAGTTGTCTTGGAAAATGTTCGACAGAAGCTCCCAAGAAGTAGCAACCTCCTTTACAATGACAATGCTCCAGCCCACTCCGCCAGGTAAACAATCGAATATTTTAATATGGAAGGTGTGGAATTAGTGAGTCATCCTCCTTATAATCCCGACTTGATTTCTATTTATTCCCAAAAATAAAAGATAAACTTAGAGGAATTCGCTTTAAAGCCCAAAAATAAAAGATAACGAGCCCTGAAGATGCAGTGAAAGCGTTCGGAAACGCCGTGAAAGAGACACCTAAAGAAGAGTGGGCCCTTGTTTCAGTCAGTAGTTCTATTGCATTCGACGGTGCTTACAAGGAATGGCGACTACTTCGAAAAACAATAAGAATACAAACAGCTTCCTACATTATTTAGTGTTCGAGATTCTAAAAACTTTCAGCGTTACCCTCGTATAACTACTGTTTGTTATCTACTGCTTTGATCGGCCGAAATATGTGTTGACCACTGATGTTGTGCCTGGCGTTTAGACGTCGAACGAAACATGTCCGCTGAAGTTGTACGTCACATTTAATAGAAGACCGAATATAAGCTTTCAGATCGTCTTTAGTTTTTGTTTAAAACTCTAGGACTTAACGTATCGTTGTCATTGTCATGTTATTACAATGTATTTTCAGGACGTATCGCACGCGGTGAGGGGTGCCCACTCCAGTTCGCCTGCAGTAGTGGGGTGCCATCGCACCCAGTTGGTTTGCTTGGCCATTTCGGGCAGTGGGTCCAAAATCGCCACAGCCTCCGAAAGGGGCACCATCATTCGCGTATGGGACACCGTCACCAAACACCTTCTGAAAGAATTGAGACGAGGCTCTGACTATGCCAATGTGTACTGGTGAGTGTAGCGATCCAACTTCTTTGTCTGCCATTAAGAGTATTCAGCCTATTAGTACTGAATTTCAGACTAAGCAATGAAATTGTTTTAGAATTTTTATCAGATATACTTTCATAAATTGTGAGTTATCTTAATATATTTATTTGTTTTAAAATCTTAAAAATAATATCGCCAATAATGCCAATAATCGATTATATATTAGTTTTCCTCATAAACTGACATTTATTGTGATACTTTTCCATATATAGTGTCCAGAGATGAACCGATTTTGTATCCAAAACTAGCCCACCCCGATACACACATTCTTACTTTAGCTTATTGATTCTTTGACCTGCGTCGACAATTTTTGTTTTTCTCCAATGGATCTTCATATTTCGATGGAAAAGAAAAGTATTGCAACCTCATTTCAGAACCAACAAACTGTTAATTGTGTTTATTATAAGAAATAAAGAACACAAATTAAAAAAGTAGTCCTGAATCTTACATGTGATTGGTTGTGGTTTGGCAGCATTCGGTTCAACAGCAAGGCGTCGCTGGTGTGCTGCGTGTCGGACAAGGGCACGCTGCACGTGTGGGGCTTCAGCGGATCGCACAAGCACGTAGCGGCGAGGGCCGATCGCATCGCACGCGCCCAACTCACGCCCCGGGCCCTTTGCGCCTTCCGCGGCGACAACAACGCCGTAGGTCAGTTCAATAGGGACTCCATTCGTGTTTCGGTCGACCATTTTAGTTTATACAGTTATACAGTTTTGCTTCTGTCAGCCGCGTATTGTTATTTAATATATAAAATTCTCGTGTCACAGTGTTTGTAACCAAACTCCTCGGTTTGGCCGTTTCGACTTGTCCGATTCTTATGAAATTTTGTGTGTATATTCAGTAGGTCTGAGAATAGGACGTAAAGTATTTTTCACCCTCCTACCCCCACCCCCATTTATTAATAGGGATTTTAGTATTTTTGTATGAACAATATTCAAATAATTTAACTGTCGTTCATTGACGTGAAGTGTCGCGTCACTTTGACATATGGTTTGAAAATAAAATTGGACCCGATAGGTGGCACAACAATCGCGTTAGAGAATTATTTTCAGTTTCGGGCAGGACAACGTCTGCTGGGTCAGCTAGTTATAATATAAATTTAACAAGACATGTAAGGGAGTAATTATATTTTTTCAGTTCAATTACTTTTTAAAATACAAAACAACAGTTTTATGTGGAGTTGAGTACGCGAATTTCGGAAAGCTGAACTGGAACTGTACACGTGTAACCAAAATCGTCCAGCGAAACGTGATTGGAGCTGAATAATGTAGTTACTTCCTTAATGTACAGAAAAGATAATTCACATTTCACCCTCGTAAGTAGGACTCCAACTACCTACCATTAAACTTGTGTATATTTGACAGTTCGTATGACTGAACGATGGAGGTGAGAGTAGAGTAAAGATAGGCAAAGTTGAACTGTTATGCACGTCTGTTTAATGAGCTACGTCGTTAACTTTTTTATGTTAAGGTCGACAGACAGGCTGACGGTCCACTTGATGATAGGTGGTTACCGTTGCCTATTACAAAAGCAACGCCACATGTGCTGCGAGTGCGCTGCTGACTACGGAATAAGAGGAAGGGATAGGGTTATGGGCTCTGGCATCCCTTACTCACCAAAACAACAGTACATAATGCTGTCATTTCGCGGTGGTCTTCTTTTAGGGGGTATTTACTGCCGCCCCGAATGGTTACTTCCCAAATGACTGTGAAACCCAGTATTTCCTGCCACTATTTTTTTAAATCCGGACCAGAGCCAACTTTGAGAAATTCACTTCCTTAGTTAACCCCGCCGGGAATCGAACCCGGGACTCCTGGAGATAGAGCGTTAAGGCAAGCATCCTAACCACTAATCCAACAGTTAGTTAACTTAGTTCTCCTAACATTAATAAGTGAGAAAATTACTTGAAATCCTACTTCAAATTTAACAATGCAAGTCAATGACGATTGTAAACGACAATTATCCACCCATTATCCCACTTATGGAATTAGTAGGGACACTTATCCACATAACCCTCGTATTCTTGTCCAAATATCCAATATGTTTTGCAATGTACTTTCCTTCATAATTTCCATGTTACAAAAGTATGGGTATTCTACAATAAAATGCCACTCAGCTATGAACTCACCCAACCTGAATCAGTCTTAGTTTCAGGATTAAATTTCTTGAAAATATAATACTATATTTTCAAATAATATTGAAAATATAGTATTAATTGTATAACTACACAATTTATATTAATGCCGTATTATATTTATGTAATTTCTCGAATTACACTATACGCGGGTGTTTTCAGTTCAAAATATATCTTGTTAAAATGGTCCAACATTTGTGAAGTTATTGTACTGAAATGTAGCAACATCTAAATGTGTTATTGTATATTTTTTTGCAGTAATCTGTGAAGATGGCACCTTCAACAAGTTCACATTTTCAGCTGAGGGTAGTTTTCATCGCAGTGACTTTGATTATTTCCTTCAGGTTCGTATGTTAACTCAACTTATTAATAATATTCTAATAGTAAAAAATACAAAGTATTTTACAAGGTTAGTTATAAAGTGTGTACAGTTTATAAATAACCTTATATATTATAACCTTAGTTTATATCGTCAGAAAATTTTTCGAAAACAAAAAAGTTACCCAAAATTACCTTAAAATATTATAAGTCCCTATTAAAATTATAATTTCATTTCATTAACAAAGCCCTTAAAAGTATTTTAGGAATGTGTATTTATATTCAATTATTACGCTAGAATGCCAAAAAATGTTTTGTCACCTTTTGTTTTATTTTTATATTAGTCTATGCTAATATTATAAAGCGAAAAGATTTGATATTTTCTATGTTTGTTTGTAATAGATAAACTCAAAAACTATTTGACTGATTTTATAAATCATTCACTTATAGAAAGCATTCCAAGGGTATGAAACCTATAAAACACGTGCACCAATTTTTTTTTTTTTTTTTTTAAATAAAAGGGTGTATTTAATTTTTAAAAATATTAAGAGATCCTACGAAAATTACAAATAATGTAACGCTCAAGGTATTAAAAAATTTGCCTATAAATGTCATTATTTGGCGTAAGCTGCGGAAACTAACTTAAAATATGTTTATAGTACTCATTATTACTCACAAAAACTTTAGCAGATAGGTTCATATCGGCCATTTTTGTTTATCAAACTGTGCTAACACAGTGTGATAAAATAAGGGCAAAAATAAATAGAATCTTTACGTTTCTTTCGTGTTTGGATCAAATTTCACTTTATTATTGCGCAGCCCATCCTGGAGGCAGTATCCACCGCCTTACAGAAGATCACCGTGAAATAACAGCATCATACTGATGTGTTTCGGTGGGTGAGTAAGGGATGCCGGAGGAGATCATATTCCCCTAATCCTTGATTGCACACGATACGCTTGCAGCACTTGTGATGTTGCTTGTTGTTATAGGCGACGGTAATCACGTACCATCAAGTGCACCGTTAGCCTGTCTGACGGCCTTAACATAAATAAAATAGTTAAAAAACAACCGTTTACTCGTTTTCAGGTGGGAGAAGATGACGAATTTTTGCAATGACGTGTTTAGTGTGGACTGATTATAACTACTGCCTGACCGGTGATACAGATTGATTAGTTTACAAAATTAAGACGGTGAATTACAACGCATATTACATTGTTATCGTTAGTTTTTATTTGCTTGGAAACGAGTCAATTGAGTCACTTTGACTAAATTTGACTCTGATTGTGAACTGACTGACTAATGGCCGAGGAAATTTGTGGTTCAATACTGTACACACAATCCGATAAGGATAAACTATTCGACTGATTTAAGATTTGTTTTATTTGACTGAAGGAACAACAACACACTGCACATAAATAATTATAGAATGTAGAAATTATTCTACAATATAAGATTTTCTTCTGAATGAAATACCTAACCTTAATATGGAACGAATAATTGGTTTTAATGAAACCAATAATTTAATAATTTAGGTTTTAATGAAAAAAATTAATCCATCGCGGTATATTCTGATAATGAAATTGCTATAACTATAACAAAGGGTTTCAATAACTATAGTTATACGCATAGTTGGAATTATAGTTGGTCTTGGCAAAATATAAGTCATAAAAGGCAGAGGAGACCTCTATCTAATGAAGACATTCAAAATACGTACATTACAACTGATAACTTGCGATTTTATTTTTATCGTGTTGTTCTATTTTGAATGTTTTTTTTTTATTAATATTCCCTTCAACTCTAAATTTAAAAAAAACTAAATCAACCACCAATATTCCTCCACCATTCTTAGTCTGTCATAAATTTTATTTAACTCTGTACATTTAGGATAGAAATTCAATAAGTATCCAATTTCCGCACATTTGTGACATTCTAGTATTATATTTTTTTTATTCTAGGTCAACAACGTCACAAAATCGTTTTACTGCATGCATAGTAACGTTTTATATGGTGAATTTTTAGCAAGAAAGGGTACGGCGACGTAAAGATTTAATATAATGTTCATTTTTTAATTCCCATTACAAAAGGCCGTAATTTTGCGTTTGTGTAGCAATATGAAAAATTTTACATTTTATTTCGCGATTACCTAAAAATTGAATATACAATGTTTATCGACAGCTCAATATAAAAATTAGTACAATATAAAATTAATCAATTCAAAAATTGTGAACTATAAATAATTAAATATATTTTTTGAAATATAAAAGAGTAAAATTTAAAAAAGGCTGTTTCTAAAATTGTATGTTCAATTTTACTAATGAATAAATATCTATCAGAATATGGACTTTTTTTCTGAAATATCTGATCTTGTATGTATATCCTATAATTAGATAATTTTTGATTAACCTTTTGAAAGATTTTTTTTCTTTTCAAACTATATAAGATGTTTATTTACAAGTAATTACCGTACGGTATATAAATCTATATAAACGATTATGCTTTGTTTTAAAGTACAACATATATATTTTTTATTGACATTAATAAATTTTAATGATTTCGTGGAAGTGTATAAATAAAAAAAACTACATCACACATAGGTGTTGTTTTGTACCTTCTCCCAATTACGTAAAGAATATGAATTATGAATATATAAAAATGAAAGATTATGTACTATGTATTATGAGTAATTTATCATACGTATTTTTTTGCTGAAATTTTAAAAATTAATTTTATTTTAAACATATTTAAATATAATTTAAACTTAACGTGATTTCCTTTGGAACTATGGCCGAATTGACATTGGAATGTCAATTTAAGCCTAATTTAAGAAGTCTTCAAAAGTGTATTGGGCTGACAGTAGCCTTTAAACGAAGATATAAATTTATTTCCTGTAATTTTCGACGTATAATTATGTAAGATGAACGTTCGCTTTAGCGTATGAAATTAGTTGCGCCACATTAGTTTCATCGAAAAATCGCTGGATGCAATTAGTTTCATTAAATTATTGCATACACTTGGAATTGTTCATCAGTTCCAGTGTAAATTCGAATTTTTATTTAAAATATATTAAAAAATTTGAACACATTGATTTGCTCGCAATGGATTTTTAAATTTGATACAACAATTAAACTAAAGTGCAGCTACGGAGAAACATTGTAAACAAATCCGACCCATACTGAGTTTTGCAAAATCAAGTGATTATGTATCTTCCCTCGCGCGTAAAAATGTCAGAAGCGGCCGGCGCTATCTGTTTTATGGTACAGGAAAGCGATCTTGACAACACTTCTATGAATGAGCGCTCTACTAGAATGAATGAACGATTGTTTATTAAAAAAAAATGTTATAAACCTCTGAAAGTTTGTTTACATTCTTTGCGTTGTCTCCGTGGCCTGGTTATTGGTTTTAAGATTTCTCAACGCAATATTTTATTGTTAACAGTTAATAACGTATTTGTTTATAGTCTTATATATTGATATGATAACAATATATGTTATAATGATCGTTTTATCAACTGATATGTTTTTGTGAGCTTTGTGACCAATAGGCCTAATATCGTTGTATATAGCTCAAAAGTTTTACTCATTTGCTCAGATTATTTTTATTTAGTAACATTATATCTCTTTAATGATTTTGCATGCGAATTAGTGTCTCTTTGTCCTATAAATGTATTTTATCATTACACTTACGATTAGACCTTTTTCCTATAAATTAAAATGTATCTTTATATATGTATAATAACTTAGGTTAGTATAATAAGATATATTGATTATATGTTGCCGATTGCAATGATGTTGTGATGGTAAACTTAAACTTTCTTATGTTTAGCAAGAATCGTTAGTCATTGACGGTAGTTTTAAAAAAAATGTAAACTAAGTTTTGTGATTTCGGCCAGAGTTTCAGGATGTGTTTGTCCTGAATGATTTTGAGGGCCATGAGAAATATTTTATTTAGTGGAGGGGTTATACACAAAGAATTCAAAACACAAATGCCTGGTGGGTAGAATGTAAAATTTTGTGTGCGCGTGTAATTATGTAAATATTTATATTTTAGTTTTTATACATTGATGTTAGGAGGTATTTGCAGCTAAATACATAATAGCTTGAAGAATTGTTAAATCTTAACACTTAATAATTGTTTAATAAACATAATTGCGATTTCTAAACGATATGACTCTACTGTAAATATAAATGTTTGAGATGAAAATTTATTTTTCTACAAAATTGTAAGAACAGTCTCCAACTGTTTTGTAAAAAGTGATTATATATCTATGATTATTTGTAAATTTTATCAATAAAATTTTTTTATAAATACTCTTGTGCCTATTTTTTTAGAAATAATTGGGTTTTTTATGCGATCAAAGATTATTTAACTTACGTAATTAATTAAGTTAGTTAGTTGAAGAAATATTCTATAAATCAGAAACCGTTATTTAACATCGTTAAATAACGGCTCGTGTGTTGTTACGGTGAGTGAGTAAGGGTCGGCTCACGTCGGGAGCGCGGCTTTTTAAGGTAGCATTAAAAAATAGAATTTATTTACTAAACTGAGTAACTTATTTACTAACTCAGTTCAGTGAGTAGGCGAGTAGCGACGGCGTGGCGGCCGCGCGTCATATCACATGATTAATTTAACTGTACTTTTTAGTAAATAAGTTTTATATTCTCTGTTGCTAACTTAAAAAGGGCGCGATTGAGCTGACCCTTAGGGACGCCAGAGCAATAAAACAATAGGGGATCGGACAAATTTTCAGAAAGTGTTTTAAATTAATCTTCATTGATATTTTTTCCCATAAAAAATACTATTTTATTTATTTATAGCCTTTTAGGTAGGTACTCAAAATCATGTTTTAATATTGTTTGTTTGAAAATGCCGCCAAAACGCCACGATAGTTCATCTGAGAGCGCGTAACGTCATTTGTGGTCATATCATAACAAAACAGCTGCATTGGCATAAGTTCGCAAGAAGTTTTGTTTCGTTGAGTAGATTCTTTATTTGTTATTATGGAACGAAAAAAATATCGTTGGTATTGATTCTAGAAAGTGAAATAACAGATGTAACAAGTGATAGCCGTGCACTGCAGACAAGACAATGAATGATTGCCCACAAATGTCGTCACGCACTGTGATTGGTGTTTCAGAGTATAGATTAAAAATATTGTAAATTATAAAATTTTATTTCTTCATTTAAAAATATTTAAATGAATTATATTAAATTATTATTCCATAAATAATCGTAAAAAATTATATATTTTCTTTCTAAGTACATTTTAGATTTTAATCTGATTACTGTCCGATCTCCTATTATATACCGTAAGAAAAATAAATAGTTACCACTCTTAACTCATAGAAAAGACTGAGATATGGCTTGATTTCCTATAACAATTAAAACGAAATTGATACTAAAACAGACATATATATTTACAATAATAACATTATTAATCTACAATAAATACATACAATTTTACATTTGAATTATTCAGCGGCAGGTTTTTTTCTATCAAATGGGTCTGACCACACTTTCATATCTGAAAGAAACATTAATTTTGTGAGGAAAATATATTGAAACCAAAGCTGTGGAATCAGGTTGTGTAAGAAGGGTTAGTGGTTAAGGCCTAATACTGCTAAATAGAGGCTAGTTGGCGACCTCTGGTATACACATTTAATTATTTTTAATATCTTATACTGGATTAAAGCTTTACACAATACACATAATATTAATTATAATTGAATGTAATTTGGTATTTCTTTACTTCACTGGCCTATCTTAAAAGTTAAAAAAGCTCATTCCTATGTTACTTATAATGGTCATTCTTATTACAAGTTTAAAATAATTTCTTCATACCATCTTATGAGTTTAAAGTCTGTTGCAAATATACAGGTGTCCTTACGACGTAGCTTTAAATGATGTTGAGAATGATCCCAACACTTCAATACATGCAATTGAAGTTGCCACTGGAACACTGAAGAGCCCATTTCCCTATCCCCTTCTAATCCCTTATCCTTAATCCTACTGTAGTCGGCAGTGCACTTGCAGCAGCTTTGGCGTTGTTTGTATTATAGGCGACGGTAGCCACCTACCATCAAGTGGACTGTCAGCCTGTTTGCCGATCTTAACATAAAAAATAAGTATTCTCATCGCTTTTAAGTATGACTCGATTAAACTTGATATTTTTTTTTGTACAAAACTTACAGAACCAATTGTTAAGACTTCAATTAACAGCATAGTTCCCGTTTATCCCTCTTTCCATTAGTGAAAACCGAATTAAAATCGGTCTACCCGTTCCCGCGTGATGCCGTGACCAAGGGAAATGGGGATTCATTTTTATATATAGAGATTACACCAAAAAAAACACCTAAATTGGATCACAGTACCAAAAAATTTCGTCCAGGTTGCCGAATTTCCACATTTTCAAATATATCTCTATTATCTAAGACCGTCTAACCTGTGTTGAGAATTAGATGACGCTGAACTTAAGTTTCAGCGCCATCTGTTGTTACCTTTATTAATATTTAAGTTTTTCTTATTTTAAGTTACTTAATAAAGAAAACTTAAGCATAAAGCTTTACATGGTGAAAGGCATCATTTTTATATTTTGCATTGTGCAAAAAAAACTTACTTCCTGGCTGGATATCTTCTTGTTTAATATTTTTACGTGTCACCGATTGGATCTCTTCTAAAAAAAAATAAACAAATATTAATTACTTTCAGACAAATATTGTAAAAAATGTACAATATTGCATTGTACAATATTGTCCCTACAAAAATATAATTTTATCACTACAGTACTATAATTTTATTACTACAGTATACTTGCTTCAAATTTAAAGTCCTGCCATAAGTATAGTAGAATAAAAAATATATTGGTTTTCTAAAAATATGCACTACGCTAGAAAAATTTAATTTCTTGAAAATATTGTACTTCTATATTATATAAATCAAATGCCTCTGACAGAGCATCACATTGGAAGGGCACAACCAATTTTGTTGGTTTTTGTTTGTTATGTTCGTAGTTGTCGGAAATAGGTTTGTACGAAAGAACATTTTTGAAAAATTCACAGGAAAAGTCAGAAAGTGGGAGGGTATTTTTATATGAAATTGACAGGGCAACTGTCAGGTCAGCTAGTATTTATTTATATAAAATCATTTACATCCAGAAAAAGAACAGGTTTATCTTTCTTAAGTACATACTGTATTTTGCTTTGTAGTGATAGATTTATGTTGAATGTTTTATAAAGGGACAACCAATTGCTATTTTTGAAGAAATATACATTCAAGTTTAAGACTATAATTTGATCAGCGCCATCTATTGCTGTGTGACAGCAAAATTGTTGGAGCATATATATTCTAAGACTTTGAGAAGGAAACTGGAGTGTATTAGTATTTTTTAATTTTTATCTCACCTTCCCCACTTATAATTATTTTATTTGCTTGATTTACTGCAATATGTATATTAATGAAGTGAATAGGTAATTAGTTCAAATGATTCAAATATATTATCAATTAGCTGAGCCTGCAACATCTTACGTGGTATTTTTCTTACGCGTAACTTTTGCGTTTGTAAACCAATTGGAATGAAACAAACACTAAATGCTACTGAAAGCTTGCTACAATACATCAGTGAAAAAAGCATTCAAATCGGTTAAGCTGTTTCTGAGATTAGCGTGCACAAACGCACAAACAGACTAACATTTTAAAAATTGTTTTTACAAATTGTTTTTTTCTTTTTTAATACCTAGTCAATGTACAGACACGGCTTGTTTGCGATTTTATTATATCTTTTCTTGATTATGTATGCCAGTAAAAAAATTGTGGAGATTTGGAGATCATAATCAATAGAATATTATTATTTTCAAGATCACTCAAATTTTTTTTGGTTATTTTTATTTTATTAGAGAAATAAAGTGCACTGATTCAGCAAAGGGAAAGAACAGTTCTTTTTTAAATCTTAGGTACCTACCGATGAAATTTTAGTGAATATGCCACCACAAAAAGAACTTCCTGAGGCTTGCAACCCACAGGCCAGGCCTACTTACTTGTATTTTGCGATTAGCGAATTCTACAAGCGAAAATACATTGTCTTGAAGGACGATTATTCAAATGAGTAACTGTTTAGATTAGAATATCATTTTATATAACAATGTGAGTGTATTCTTACTGTAGTGTGAAGGGTCGATCATTGGACTAATAGCTATCGGATAAAGAGTAAGGCCTATTGCTCCTACAAAGCCGCCAATTAGGGCAGCATAACGAATGCCAGTCCACTTTGCCATTTTTGAAATTATTTTCAAATGGAATTGCAGTCATGAATGAACACAGTTTGCAATAAATAATATTTACTTATTATCACCAACAAACTTCAAAACAAATCTGTGCTTCTTCAACAAATTCACATTATTTGATTTCACATTCCATCCACGCCACAGAACATAGACGCATAGACGCATCATAATCATAACTATCATTACCAAAGATGTTGTATTAGTCTGTACCTATAGATGGATCACAAAATGCAGCAATATTTTATTCTTTCTAACACCTTCAAATTGTCATAAGATTGAAAGAGACATACATATATAATCTGTCGGGTCGAAGTTGAGTGAATGTCTCCATTTTGACTATACAATGCAAGCTAAAGTTATAGCGTATAATAGTGCTGTGCATTTTTATTGATAACTAGATATCGTTGATATAGATTTTAAATATATGACGGATAAAAAGTATGGCTAAATGCGTTTCAGTGTACTGTTTGGTTATTCAATATAAATAAAATGTGGGTGCGTACTGGTACTCGCCGCATTGCTAATCGGTTGTATGAGATTGTATGCAACCTCTCGCATTTATTTCACCAAAATATTTCAAAAGAATAGTTATTTTTTGAGTAGAAATATTTAGAATCCATCCTTAAGGGGTAGAACGGGGGTAGGTTTTTATTACGAGAGAAAAAAAACTCGATAATCTTAAAGTTTTATTTTTAGAAACGATATCACAGATTGGATAATCTGTGATATCGTTTCATTTTAATCTGTGATATCGTTCATCTGTGATTCGTCAAGATTTTAATTTAAAGACTTGCAGTTAATGTTGACGCTTGGGTATCCACGTATTTATTAGTAAGTTTTCTTTTTCTGGGTAATTTCTGAAAAGAAATAGTTTTTGGTTATTAATGATTCAAAAGATTTTCATAATTTTCATAGATTGAAGCATAACTTCTTTATAACTTATAGATATTACTTACTGGTTTACACGATGGTGGTAATTTTGGGAATATTGTCGGCACTGCATACGAGTGTAGAATTTTACGCTGAAATCCTTGGCGAAAGCAAGAATCTAGTGTGCATCGAGCATATTCTTGTATATTGCGAAGCTCTCCAATCGTCGCCTTTTCTTACATTTTTTTGTCCATGTTTTGTTTAAATCGATGTCGGTGGGAAATCTGTTATAAATTGATAAAAATTACTTTCAACCTGCAGTGAATGCTAGAAATTGTCAACACTCTACTAAAAATAAATTATCGATAAACCTATCAAGATCAGACTACAGCACTATAAAGCAAGACAAATGTCAAAAATTCCGATTAACTTTGGTTTTTGTAAATTTTAGTTATAAACACCAGCTTTTCTTTACATAAATCAACCTTAGAGCTGTGTATGCATGTACAATGATTCATTTTTAGTAAATAATTATAAAAATTTGTTTACAAAACACCAAAATTAATGAGTGCGAGCTGTGTGACTTACCGGTGAAATGATATGTTTCCATTATTCTCCTTCAAAACACCCACACTACTTGGACAAACGGGAACAGTACAAGCCATTCTTGGCAAGCAACAGATTTATGAAATCACACTTTCACATTTTTAAGTATTTTAAATCACATAAAGCTAAACGCGCTTGTTAACCAGCATGATATAAACAAATATGACGTTGCCCCTTTTATGGCGCGCAGCGTTTTAAGACGTCATATTCGGCTATTGTTATCTCTTTTTAACATACGACATGCAGCCATTAGAAAGACGGGTATCGAGTATCGAAGGAATCTTCAATTTTTATTGTTCCATCTATACACTAATACAATTATCTTTGATCATTACTATCAATGTCAAATGAACATAGAATAATAACTTTTCTATGCAAATTATACTCCGTGCGCTGTAGCGTGGTGCGGGTGACAGTTACGACTAGTTTCGTTTCACTCTTGAAAGTTGCCGCGATTTACAATAATGATTTAGTAATTCACCTGCACCACATTCGTAATATATTAGTGGCCAAGTGTCGGTCGGCTAAAGTTAATTAATTTTATACGTCCGTGGCTACCATTAAATATGCAGCTTTGTAGTAGCATTGGGGTGTGGCGCTTTAGTAGCATTGGGGAATGGCGCTGTAGAAGCATTTTATTTATGAATAGACCGTTTACTTCTATCATAGCCTTTTTTTTCCTAGCCTTTTGCTCTTGACCAGCATCTATCCATGTAGGAAGGATGAGGCCGAAGATGGAGCGAGATCACCCAGAAGATGCCTATTCACTCGAACCTTGAAAAGATTTGGGTTATAAGCCTTCTCTACTTATAGAAAAAAAGAGAAGGCTGTGCCTCTACATAAGAGGCCCGCCGTCCGCACCTTTCTCGGTCCCCTTTGTCGTCATACCCCCGCGCCCCTTTACCGCGCGGGCGAGGAATCATATACGGTGGTTGCATGAACTAAGCAACCAACTACATTCAAAAAATATTTAATTAGAGACACGGCTCGTTTACGATTTCATTATACGTAGGTATAGAAGATTACAATTGTTAGAACTTGTTTTCAGAATTAAATGAAAAACTTATAACAATTTTATAGAGTATAGAATTGTAGTTCACAGAGTTCATGTCGATCGTGAAGGCTGCTTAGTTTTAAATATTTCAGTTATATACTCTGTTATTATACCAAAGATTTTCAACTATATAGATCGGGCAAGACGAACCACGTCAACCACGTGGTACAAAATCGCTCAGTCCCATCGCCAACTTTACAAGGCTATTTAGCTACGCCATGGCCATCGTGATTACTATCGGGATCAATATTTTTGTAAATAGTATATTTTACAATAAGTGCACAAAACGAACAATTTTTATCCGATTCGGCGAGGGCTGATAGTAATGTCGAGGATAAAAATGGTTTTGTGGACGAGTTATAAACTCTACTTTTCAATTCGATTGGGAGGAAATAAAACAGAACTATAACATAACATTTCTTTAAACGCACGAAAAAACAAGAGCTGCTTCCCGCCGCTTTATTTTTTTAAATCTTACGACATTGACATTGACATCTTATAACATTGGCTTGGGCTTGGGCTGCAGACCTATACAGCCTACTATTAAATTAATTTTGTAATAATAATTTTCCTAAATTAATTAAATAACCTACCGTACTTGAATTTAAATTTTAATATCTTTTATGTCTTAAAAAACACATAAGGCAAATAAATTTAAGTAAATATTATAAAATAACAAATTCTATCTATGAACTTTTTATTGCGTTTGGCTGTATGGCTCATTTTCTTTGCCTTAATATAGGATACATTTATGAGTAGATACGTTAATGCACTTGAGCACAAAATTCGATTTTGTGCATCCCTAAGTGCAGCCTGCAGCCTATGTCCTGCACAAATAAGCACTTTCAGAGCATGAGAAGTGAAAAAAAAATTCCTAATGCCCTCTCTAAACATTCTTTGAAATATAAATATTTTCATTTTTTACTATGAGTGTTCTGTTCAGAAAAATAATTAAAACCCTTAGAAATTTGCCTACTGCGAAGATAATTTATATTCTCAACGATTACCGTATTTGGAATTACATTACCACCCAATTCAATATTATGTTTATCATTTTAATAGGTACTTACTAACTCATTTTAACTCTTTAAAACAGAGCCAGGACTGTATATTGGTAGGAGCTAAATAGGCACCTGTATCTAAAGATTAGCCAGTAACAAGCCATTACCCAAGTGAGTGGTACATTAGTATACGCATTTATTTCTATTAAACTGAAGTTCCGTTTAGGAATGTTTGTAAACTGATAACATTTAGTGAATCATCAAACTTATTTACACCGAGACAAATGGGTTTCGATAATTTTCTAAGTAGCCCGCATTCATATCTCTTCGTAAGCCTCCCAATAAACCCAATCGTTTGAAGCCATGGTCAGATCTTTGCATGTACCAGACATTGATAAGTAGCTAAGTACACAGATATTGATAGGATAATTATTACTTGTTACATCAGAAATGAAATTGAAACGATCCCAAAACAAATCATGCGAAATTCTCACGATAACTGCTGTAAGTATAGTTACAAATAAAATAACAATATAGGAAGCGTCGTATAAACAAGTTCGCTGTTTTACAATTTTGTATGTTATTATGGTAATCCTAACTAATATTATAAATGCAAAAGTGAGTTTGTTTTTTACGCTTTCATGCCTTAAAGGCAAACAAACGATCATCATGAAATTTTGCATACACGTTGTTAGGGATACAGGACATAGGGTACCTTACCTAGTACCTTCATTTCATTCTGAAAAAGTACTGTTCCCAAGGTAACATCTAAAAAAAACGCTTGACAAAAATATATGAGCAATAATTGAATAAAATGTTTTAACATCTAAAAAAAAGAAAACGGAAGAAGTCGCGGGCAAAAGCTAGTAGGTACAAAATGTAAATATTTAAACCATTTAAGTAGTTAAATCTATACAAATTTTTTGTTGTACGTTGTATGATTCTACGGTAACTTTTTTAAACCACTAACTGATTTTGGCAAGGTTTTTGATATTAATTAATATAATACTGCAATATTATCCTAATAAAGTCTGACACTTTGTTACGTAAGTAGATAATATTCTCATCATAAACAGTGCCGTCTTAAGTCTATTCGGCGCCGGGGTGCGGGGCTCAGCCTGCGCCCTCAGGCACCCGGACGTCTATGTCAAAGGGCGCAATTACTCGCCTATGAGAGACGCACAGGTGCCGCGCCCCGCCGCGCGTCCATTTCAAATGAACTTACACTTTATTGACTTAAGAGATCATTTTGCTTCAAGTGCGGACGACCGGGCGGCATTGTGTCAAAGGTTATACACTATCTTTGGATTAGAGATTTTGTCGCGCGCCTGTTGCATTTAATATAATTGTTAAAGCGCCTACACACGGCCCTAAAATCGGTGGCAATGTCGGGAGAGTGGTAGTGGGGATGAAATCGGCCGCTACTCTACACACGTCCCTGCCACTAAGTGTGAAACCGACCGTGCAACAAAGCGCTCGTCTATCAAGCAAGATGCCGCCGACACTCTCAAAACATTAGAGAATAGGCATCACTCTGGCACTTTTTACAGTGCAACCAAGTCAAAGACGAAAAAGGAAGAACTGGTTGATGAAACGCCATGAACTTTTTTTTTATATTATTATTAAAGGTGGCAGACGGGCTGACGGTCCACTTGATGGTAGGTGGCTACCGTCGCCTAAGTACACAAGCAACATCAGGGGGGGTGCATGTGCGCTGCCGACCTTGCAGGAATTTGTTTACTGCTAGTTTGAAGAAGCCCATATTGTAGCTAGATGGAAACGCCTTAGGGATTGTCCATTAATCACGTGAGGCTTGAAAGGGGGGGGGGGTTTGACAAAAATCACAAAAATAGCACAAATGAGGAGGGGGGGGGGTGTAGTAAGATATCACGTGTATTTATTTTTTCGTCAAACGCGCGATGTTTAAACAGAAATGCAGCGTGTAGTGTTTTTTCCTTTTTGGTGACTTTGACTTGCAAGTCAGTCACAAAAAAGGAAAAAAAACCTAGTATTGCTCAGAAAGAATTTAATGAGTTGTGGGCTAATGCGAAACAAAAATATACTACAAAAGAAGAATTCATGAAGTGGGCGAACTATCCTGGTCTGCTAATCCGTGGTCCGAGGACAATATACATTGAATATGTTCATGTACTAGTACAATACATGTTTTTCGCATGATTACACCCTTCGTTTATCATCATTTTTATGGCAATCAAAAACAACTTGCAACCTAGTCTAGACATTTTTATCATGGTCCTTAATTTCAGAATAAAACAAGATTATAGTTTATACCTGTATTTAAAGATAATATTCCAAGAAATTTAAGATTCTTTGCAAACCAGACTTATTATTTCAACCAGATTTTGATATAGCGGCAATTAAGGCGTTTCAGTTGGTTTTCCCCTTAGCTGAGGTTAAGGGATGTTCCTTTCACTTCTCGCAATGTTTATAAAAAGCTCATTTGCGGCCATTGCTCATTTGCCATACACACATATGAGTGAAGCTCTTTTGACAATGCAAAATTTAATTCCGGAAACACATTGTTGGACTAAATTTTTGAAGTATTTCGTCGATATGAATGAAACCAGTCATTATAAATATCATCAGTTGTTTTCAAAGTAGACATCGAACTATTAATCCTGCCAAAAGCTGGCATTATAGACTTCGTAAAAGATTTTTTTCTAGCTTTTTAATATAATTCGCGAGGAAGGAAGTTATCAAGATTTTAATATTAGACGCCACAATATCTATGTCTCATACACAAGAAAAAGGGCACTGAAGGATCGGCTTACAGATGAGCGAATTAAAAAATTGGTAGATGAATAAATTAACAATAATTTGCCGTTAAAGATATGCCTACAAAGGTTAAGTAAAATTAGAATTGCATATTAATTTATTAATTAATACATAATTCTAGTTTCATTATTTTAGTAAAATTAATATAATGCTGGTCTTTTATTTTGTTTCCACAAAGAAATTTTTTTTTTTTATTATTATTATCAATTTTTGTAGTTTTGCCGCTAACGTTTAAGTTCATGTGTTTTCTTAAAAAAAATCCATGTTGAAAAAATTCCATGTTTTTTTAGCAGTCTGTACCTCAGTTGGCAAAATGTTCCAAAATTATGCACTTTTTCTAAAAGTAACATAATTAAGAAATAATATTCCTATTGGTGCAATAATTGACGAAATAATAATATTAATACGAATGCCTACAAAAGTTGGCAAAACAGAACAACATGTAGGAGTTACTATTAAAGTACTCATAACAAGAAAGTTGGCGAGTACGTCAACGCTCCTAAAAATACACGTGATGTTGGGGGAGGGGGGGGGTTAGTATTATACCTCACTACGCATCACCAAGGGGGAGGGGGGAGTTAAAAATGCTTAAAAAAAGATCACGTGATTAATGGACGGCCCCTTAGAAGGGAGAGAGATAATTGGGAGCAGCTGAAAACTTTTTAAGAATGGATATAGAATGTGTTGAGGAACTCCTTGAAGAGATCATTGACTTTCGTCCAGGCTTCTCGCTTCTTTTCCTTCGCCATGTCTTCGCACGGAATACAAATTAAAAACACAAAAATACGTCTTGTCGCCGCTGCCCTCGCAGACACACTGCGGTGAAATCGGCACCGATTTCGCTACACACGATGCGACAACGCTCCCTAGACGATAATCGCCCCTAAATCGTGGGTTCGACCGACCCGATTTCAGAGTTAGGAGGAAAATGATTACGATTTGCCTACGCATGAGGCGATCAAGTGAGCGATGTAGGGCGCTCCTCACCACTTCCCCGATATTGCCACCAATTTTGGGGCCGTGTGTAGGCGCTTTAATAAAAGTAAAACAATGATTATTGTTGATGACTATTTTTTTTATATTTAATTTTGCGCATACGTATTTGTCGTAACAAGTATATAAAACTATGCAATGGCGTTAAGTTCAATGAAATATCTAAATACTCAGCGCTCGGCAGGCGCCCCCGGGCGCTCCGCGCCCGGGTGCACCGCACCCCTTGCACCCCCGGGTAAAGACGGCCCTGATCATAAATCAATCTTCAATTATTATAAAATGAAGGCGCTGTCCATCACTGACTGTTTCTCGGCTAAATTCTTCAAACTAAACCATGCAATGGATTTTGACGAGCCAGTTGGATGATTAAGGTGCTTGCCTTAACGCTCTGTTCTAAGGTTCCCGGGTTCGATTCCCGGCAGGGTCAACTTTGGGAATAGACTTTCTAAAGTTGGCGCTGGTCTGTATCTGGAAAGTAGTGGCAGGGCAAACTGCGTTTCGCAGTCATTTGGGCAGCCCGTCTGGCGGCAGTATCCACTATCTTACAGAAGACCACCGTGAAAAAACAGCATTTTTAAAAATATTTCTATTTGGCACACACACAAAAATACAAATAATATAAATATGTAACATTTAATACTTAATTAAATGTCGAATAGCAGAAGTAAGAAAAATACCTTCATTGATTTACATAAAAAGCAGACACTTAAGTAATTTAAAAAATAATATCTATGTCAATTTTCACATATATTCTATATAACACCAATAACGTTAACTTCGTCAGAATCCGTTTTTGTATCAACTTTTGAATTAGAATTATAATTAGCGCCATCTTCTAAAAGCTCAAGAAGTTTACTATACAGAAGTGTTGGGGCATCAATGGCATACAGGAAGTCTAAATGATTAAATTCTTTATATGGCACTACAAAATGTTCTATAGGATTCGCAAGCTGAATATACAAGTTAGTCACATCTACATCGCCGGCTAACCAATCGTTTTCAGCGCTCAATAAAGCTATTGGGAGTGTGATTTTGTGGAGAGGATATTCCGGTGGTGTAGCCACACCGTACTCCTTGATATTTCCTATCGGTCCGTAATCAAACATCTGAAAACGGCCTTTATGCTTGATCTCTTGCGCATAATGTATAAGCGTCTTAGTCGAGGCACCGGCCGGTACATGTCCCAGTATCAACGGCAGCAATGTTTTGTTGAATTGTCCCTCGTCGTGACCGCATAGTACAAATAACGAATTCTCACATATAGCTTCTTCCCAGTGATTGATTTCACAGGCATGTTTCGATAGCCATCTGAGGACTGCGTTTTGTGGTAAAAACTCATTTGCACCGAGCAATTTCAATAAGTATTCAATGTTATCAGAGAACCTTGCTAGGATCCTTATCGGACTTTTAACATCCGTCATAAAAGCGACTGGTGCCAAAGCGAATCCCGCCCTCAGTATCTTATTGTACTGTGTTTGGGTAGACAACAAAGCGAATAGGACTGTTGTTCCCATAGAATGGCCGACATAATTGATTTTAACGTCAAAACCTTTTAGGTCCATAATGTAATCAATGACCGCCGGCAAATCGTGTTGACTCACATCATGGAATGTGAAATTCCAAAAAGCGAACGTGTCAATATTGCGCGAAACGTGTGCTCTGGAATAAGTGTTACCTCTAACATTTGCCAACCACACATCGTAGCCGGCGTCGGACAAAATATACCCCAACCCCTTATTAGGTCCTGGTATGATCCAATCGGCCGAGCTTCCCAGCAAGCCGTGATGGAGTAAAACCGTTTTCCGTGGCGGAGAATTGCTCGTAGCTTTCTTGGAGAAAGGTATTCTATGGACGGTAAGGATGTATCCGTCATATGTGACGACCGTATGTGATTCAGCCGGATAACCATGCATAGCTATCAGCTGCGGGGTGGCCATGCGATTAGCTGGATCATCTTCCGCACATTTATGATTATCATCTGGTGCAATATTATCGAAGACATTGTTGTTGTTCTCTTGAGCGTTGCGGATGTAACTGTTGAATTTATTTCTAACTTTAGCTTGTTTATCAATGTTGTATTCGTTGCTTGTTTTGTTTACGCCAAAATACGATGTTATTTTCCCGCGCACATTATTAATGTAGAAATTCTTCAAAGATCTCCCCTTTTCTTTAACATAATCAGTTAACTGTGTGGTCTTGTTTGAAACAACATTGACAATGTTTTGTGGAAACCATGTGATCTGTCGACATTCACAGCTTTGTAATTGTAAAACGATCAATAAGAGCAACACACTAAATACGGGCTTCATTGTAGCCGGTTGCACTGTCTGAGCGATACTGACGATACGATGGCTCAGTCAGACCGACACAACTGATGATTAGCTCTAAAGTATTTCAACCCGTGTCAGTGTCAGGGGAGGTCAAGAGGGGAAGAGTGACTGATATAGTTTACAACTTTTAAGAATAAACTTGAATGATTCACGTAAGCATAAAGGTTATGAGTTATGAGTTGATATTCGTATGTGTGTTTACATGAATGACTCATATTATAGTCCCAGCTGAGCCTGCAACTTCGTACGCGTGGTATTCCAAATAGCGTGACTTTTTTGTTTGTAAACCGATTGGAATAAAACAAACACTTAAATGATACTGAAAGCTTTCTACAATGCACCAGTGAAAACAGCATTTAAATCGGTTACCTAAGCAGTTTCTGAGATTAGTGTGCACAAACGCAGACATACAGACAAAAATTCTAAAACCATTTTTTTGACCTCGGTAACATAAGTACATTTTTTTTTTTTTAAGAACGGCTACATATGTTTATAAATGCGAAAGCTATTCTTTCTGTCAAATACGTAAATGGACTGATTTTGAAGAAATAGAAAAGATTGAGATTTATTTTAATTCATCCCATCAGATAAGTCATCCCTCAAGCCGTACCTACCCCTTGAGGGATGAAAGTTAATAAGAGCCCCAAAAGATGATCATGTAGTTTTAACATATATTAGGTACCTACATACCTACTAGCGCCGATGTAAGCTGAAAATTAAGTCTTAAGATTTCGTTGACGTGGACTTTTCTTAAGTTATATAAAAATATATATTTTTATAAACAGAAACTAATAAACAAAAAATCATTGTGTAGGTAGGTAACTAATAGACTAAGCGTAGCGCATACTAAATACCTACATAATTACTTTTATAGACAATTTTCTTATACCGTGGGTTAATATAACAGTAATTTAGAAGGGATCTGTAATTTCTTTAAATAATATACAGCCTAGTGAAAGAATTTTTTAAATCTGTTAAATAGTTTTTCTAGTTTATTCATTACAAATATACAAAAAAAAATAATGTCTGAAAACCACATTTTCAGACAAAGGCCGTAAAGTTTTATTGACAGCTTTAAAGTTTAATTCAAGTTAAATTTTAATAGCTTTAGGGTTAGTATTAAAAATGGATCTTGAAAGTTCCTTTAACCTTATTATGAGGATACCATTTTATTATATTACGATTATTTCCTTAAATTACAACATAAAGTTAGGTAAGTTTTCTTGTTTATAACTTAGCGGATATGATTTTCATCACTTCAGCATGTAAAGTATAGGTACCTACTGTCTATTCACTGTACAATGCAAAGTACATCAAAACAAATATGACTCATACGACAAATGAGTAATAACTTCACATAATTATTAAATATTATTGAATAATAAACAGTATTGCTTACGTCTTTGATAACATATTACAGACCGGAACTGAAATTAAAATGGGGTTAAAATCACACTTATGAATAACTAATATCAATACCAACATGATGTATGGTTAATTTTCATCTGAGAAGAAAATTAGGTTTTTGAGAATTGGGGTTGGGCGAGAAAGGGGGGGGGGGGTCCAAAATTAGTTATTGTGACCAGGGATCATAATTAAAACAATTATTATTCTTATTAAAGTAAGAAATAAGGTAGATTTCTGCTTTTTGGGGTATTTTTAGCGAATTTTGAAAAATGATATTTTCTTCGAAGCGTCATATCTCAATAAGGAAATAACATACGGACATATTTGTATTGACATATTTGTATATTTGTATGTATCAAAATTGTAAGTAATTTAACGTACTACAAAATGTTCACAAACGCTTTTGCCGTAGGATGTAAGGAAAAAAGTTGTTGACGAAAAACTGACGAAAGATCGAGATTTTTTGCAGTTCTCCCCCCCCCCCCCCCCCTTCCACAGAGTCCTCAAGGTCCACAACTTGACAAAATGTTAATTAACTATCCCTGAACATCTCCAAGTTTCATTAGGTTCCGACCTTTTTCTACCCAAATCCACTTCTTGCGACTTGTCGACCGGCCTACAGGCCTGAACAGCATTTACAGAAGAGAAAATATAGATGAAAAAATCGAGATTCAAAATAGATATCAATATTCATAGTTTACATTAAATTCAATTATTTAATTACAAAACAAATAAAAGTAACACAATATTTACGCTTGGACAATCTTTATTGAAATGTAAACACGTTTAAAATAAATTTATATTAAAAAAACATAGAAATACCAATAATTACATTCAGACGGCAAACATTTTCTCTTTTGCAAAAATAATATAGGTACACTCATATGCATCTAGTACATATATACACATTATTTCAATAAATTTACTATTAATAAAGTAATTTAACTTCTTCGCATATATTCTCAAAATCGTCCAGTCTCCATTTTTTTAATTCGTCATCTAGATCCTCTCTCCATATACTATCAAATTGTTCTTTGCCTGAAATTTTACAAAAATGTTTCATTTTCTCTAAATAAATGTAAAACAAAATACCCAAATAGCCATAAAGTTTTATTTCCGTAAAATACTAACTAATTAATTAATAATTAAGAATTTCGCGCGCCGATATTTAAAGGGACACTACTTTCAGGATTCATTGTTGGTTACGTTCTTCACGTTTTGTTTTGTTTTGAATACATTTGCTTTAACGGAAAATATTGGGCCTTGGGTTCTTCCTCGGAAAATCTTGGAAAGATATTTTTCTATCTTCTTTTTTCTGGGAAATCCACATTTGGACATTTGTATAATAAAGTTACATTTATCTGATTTTCTTCAGCTTTAGTAAGCGCTGGATCGGGTCCAGAATTAAATTACGTGTCGGGATTTTTCATTTTAAATAGATGGCTATTTACTATTGACACACTGAATTTTTTTGCGGCCTGTCGAATTGAGCCCTCATTGTTTTCAATGTATTTAAGCGCATTATCTATATTACACTAAGGTGTATTCTCGTTTTTTGGACATTTACAATTATCTGTAGAACAAAAAGCAACTATCAATAACTAGCCATAAAACTGGCTATCCTATATATACACCGCTATTTTTTTTATTTTCTTACCATTTATTTAAGACATTCACCACAATTTATACATATTTACTATATTTTAAATGGAAAAATGGTATTTTGAACAACACAGTTTCGTTAAAATTTGTGTAACAAACAACTTGTCATTGCCAGACATACGTGCCGAATGTAAAAAATAGGTAAAAAAGAAACATAAACTCTCGCCCTAGTGTCCACAGAGCAAAGATATTGTATTATTTTGAATGCTTATAAACTAGATAATTACAAATAAACATTCTAGATGGCGTTCTTTGAATGTCTCTTATTTTATGCGAATATAGTGGCTAGTGGCCAATTTAATAACAGCGGTTAGTTTATAAATACAAATTAACTCACTATATATTGGGAACCACCCGCTGAGCTCCAAAATAGCAATGTTGAACGCAGCATGCTGCTTCGCCCCTGAACTACTCTTTCTCGGCCAAACCATCACTCTTGTTGTTTCTTCTTCAATACCCGACAAACTTTCACCTTTTGTTATAAAAACATTATGAGCGATCAAATTCTTCAGAAAATATTGAATGAGCCTAAATATGTTTCGAACTGCTTTATCGATGGTGCCATGTGATACATCAAAACAAAACGCAGGTACCGGATAATCTTGCAAACAAAACAAGTCACCTTTAATTTGTTGACACTTCTAAAAACAAAAAAAAATACATGCAATTGTTTTGGGTATGTACCTAGGTTTAGTCACAGAATATTATTTTATTAGCATTTTTATATGTAGTGGCCTGGTTATACCTATATAACCATAGATAAAATACTACTTAACCAGTTGGTTAAGTTGGTTAACCAACTGTTTAAGTAGTATTTTATCTATGGTATAACTGAACCCGGCCACGCTTCGTTGTAACGTGCGCGTAGGGCGCCCGCCTTCTTTGACAAAGATCGCGATAACTGGACAAATATAAATTCATGTTTATACACATAAATAAACCAGAATCAGAAATTCCTCTTTCCATCAATATAATAATTTCCGAAATTAGTGCAAACGAGGGTAACGCTGAAAGTTTTTAGAAACTCGGAAACTAAATAATGTAGGAAGCTGTTTGTATTCTTATTGTTTTTCGAAGTAGTCTCCATTCCTTTGTAAGCACCATCGCATGGAACCACTGACTGAAGCAGTGGGCCCACTCTTTTTTAAGGTTCTCTTTCGCGGCGTTTTCGAACGCTTTCACTGCAACTCCAGTTTTATTTTTGGAAATAAATAGAAATCACACGCTGCCAAGTCGAGACTATAAGGAGAATGACTCACTAATTCCACACCTTCCATAGTCAAATATTCGATTGTTGATCTGGCGGAGTTGGCTGGACAATTGTCGTGGTGAAGGAGGATCCTACTTCTTGGGCGCTTCTGCCTAACATTTTCCAAGAAAACTAGCAAAGAATTACTAATACGCCAGTCTGTAGTAACAGTCCTTTGATTCTCTAATGCAATGGTGGCAAAATATCCTGGCTGTCCAAAGAATGAGGCTATCATCTTTTTCCCTTCACTTCTTCACTTTTGATGGTGAATGCTCGAAAGGACACATCCATTCTCCCTTTTAGCTTCGGGTTTGCAACAATATATCCAGGTTTCATGTGACGATGTCAAATACAGCATGTGTCTCACCTCCATTACATTTTTCAATCATTTCGCGGCACCAATCTAAGCGATGGCGTTTTTGATTTTCTGTCAAATTATGTCAATCTATCTAGCGATAAGTCTCCTCACGCCTAGATGTTCGTCTAAGAATTTATGTACTTGACTCATGCCAATGCCTAAACTTGACCAAATTTGTTGGTATGCCCACTCTTTTATCTAGCACTCAAGTTATTTTCATTTGTCGCCGTAAATGGACGTCCTTTACGAAAATCGTCAGCGACCGCGTTTAAACTCTCCGTGGCACAGGATGGAGCTTCGTCATGAAATGCCAATCGAAGTCTATCATAACTCTGTTGAGATATCATAGAGTGCTTAAATTTTCTACGTTTAATTCATTTTTTCGCACGACACGCACTTTTTAAATGAACACAAATTTGTAAAAATGAAATTACATCGACAGCTTCGTAACGAGTTCTTAATTCGAAATTTATATTTGTTTTTCATTTCTGTCTTCACTTTCTGTCCAGTTCTAAAAACTTTCAGTGCGGCCTATGTACGTACAGACGGACAGAAGAAGAAGGCTTTACTTTATACTATGTAGTGAATAGAGATAGGGTCGCTGTCCACTTCAGTGTGTTTCTCCGCTTACACTCAACGGATTTTGATATGGTTTACATTAATGGAAAGAACAATTAACAAGGAAGGTTTGTCAATATAATTTACCCATTGGGCGAGTGATTTAGATGCTCGCCTTAACGCTCCATCTCAGGGGTACCGGGTTCGATTTCCGGCAGGCCCAACGTTGGCAATTAAATTGGCTCTGGTCTGGATCTAGAAAGTAGTGGCAAGACACACTGGGTTTCGCAGTCTCTGGCGCCAGTAACCACAGAAGATCACGGTGAAGTAAAAACATGTGTTCTGTTCAGTACTTCAGTTAGTGGATAGGGGATATCAGAGCCCAGTTCTCTATCTATCCCTTTCCAGTCTCTCATCCTTAATCCTACTATAATTACCATTTTGCCAACACACTTGCGACACCTTGGCGTTGTTTGTGTTACAGACGACGGTAGCCTCCTACCATCAAGTGGACTGTCAGCCTTAACATTAAAAAAGAGAAAATGTAACCATTCGAAACCCGGGGCGGGTCGCTGTGGCTATTCTACAATAAATACTATACATTCATTGTATAGCCACAGAAAAATACCCAAAAGGTCAACAAGAAAGTTTGTTATTTATTTTCTCTAAAAGAATTTCTTAGACACTTGGACTTTTTGGCAAACCCAATACAATGCAGGTAACAATTACTATATTATTATTATTATTGCCTATGTGCTTATTATTATTTTTATTAACACTTCAGTCTTAAGTGTTTCTGTAGAGTAATAACAATAATGTTATAAGCTATCAATCTTTAATCAATCTTCTCTCATTAGAGAGATAATACTGCAATCTCTCTCCAATGATTTCAGTATTAATCGGAGAGCTTTCACTTTAAAAACAAAACTGTAAACTTACAGCAAATTCAATTGGCAATATATTCTTTTCCACAAGTAAATGCCAATGCAAATGATTTACAGATGCCATTGCGCACAGACTGTTGAATCCAATCCTCAATTGGCTGTAAATAAAAATAGAAAAATGTGGCAAATAAAAATAGAAAATTAATAATCAAATGCAAGTGACATCCATTTACTAAAACATAATATTGACAATAATGTTATGAAAAAAGAAGAACCTATAACCATTAGGTAATTTTAAATTTAGGTACTAGGATTAGGTACAAAAGTCACTTAAGTAATAAGTCCTTGAAGAATAAATAAATAAACTTAATTAAATCCAATAAAATATTCCCTACTTACCGATCATTAACTTCCATCATAATTTCTAGCACCAATTTAATACTTTCAGAAGTTATAACTTGTGGTAGACATTTGTTCACTGATGGACACAGAAGGCTGTGGTAACGTGAAACTGGACTAACATTAACCAGTAAGGAATGTTTATCGGTTTCTAAATTACCTATATAAAATTTGATATTTGTAAAAACTATTTTAATGCATTATATTTAATATGTATATATAAAAAAAAAACAATCAATGAACTATGAATAAACACAGAAAGTTCTGTACTATTAAAATAAAATATCAATTTTTTTACATAAATATAACATTCAATTTACATAAAAATGGGTCAAATGTATACCTTCGTCGCATGTAGACAAATTAAATAATAATTCATTAGCTGAAACTTTTGTAAAATTGAATTTATGTGGATCAAATGTTTGTTTGATATTATCAATGAATTCTGGGGGCCTTCTTTTGGTATTGCGATCGGGATTGAGCTAAAAACAAAAATAAGTAAGTATATATGTGAAGACAGAAATTTAATCTTTCCAAATAATGCATCTTATTTTTATAGTAATTTTCAAATAGCATATCACTTGGGACTTTACTGACACACTCGTTTTAATTGTCCCCAAGTCCCAAGTGACACCCTATTTGAAAACAACTATAACTATATATTAATGCAATGCGATATTACTTTATCACACTTATAAAAAAATAGCTTCATCACTTAATGTTACAAACTTGGTTTAATGGCAGAGCACACTGCGTTTCAGTCATTTGGGCAGCCCATCTGGTGCCAGTTACCAACCCATTACAGATCACCATGAAATACTTAACATAATGTGTGCTGTTGTGTTACGGTCAGTGAGTAAGAGCCCACTTCCATATACCTTCCCCAATCCCTTACCCTTATTCCTACTATGATTGACAGTGCACTTGCAATACCTGTGGCGTTGTTTGTGTTATAGGTGCCGGTAGTCACCTACCATCAAGTGGACATCAGCCCGTCTTTTTTTATTATTAAAGATGGGTTTGCTCTTAACCAGCATCTATCCATGTAGGAAGGATGAGGCCAACGATGGAGCGAGCTCACCCAGAAGATGGCTATTCACTAGAACCTTGAAACGATTTGGGTTCTATGAGCTCGGAAATACAGACGCCGGTAGGGAGTTCCAATCCTTTTGCAGTGCGCATCACAAAATACTTTCCAAAGCGCATGGTCCGAATTAGAGGGATTTCGATCTTAACATCTATCGACTTTAACATGAAAAAAAATCACTGTTGATTTTGCTTGTTTCAGTTTTTATTAAATGCGAAGCCAGAAGCCTGCAAGAACTAGATGCTGTCGTGAAGTAGATCAAGGACATCCCTTCTGCCCAGAAATGGATGTGTGTTGAAAAGTTTGAAAATACATACTTATTTTATTTTTTATAATTATGCTCTCCTCGTCTACTTAAGTAATAAGTAAAATATCTAAAATCTACTTAATTTTACCTGTATCAAATATTTATCAACTTTTTTCTCTTGTAAATTATTAATTTTATATTGAAAAACATCTGAACTGTCATGTAACTCATTCCATTTCTTTTTTAATGCATCTAAAAGATTGGTTCCATTGCAACGTTGTTTAAAATCCTTAATTTTTACCGTTGTCCCTTCACAACTCATAACCTAAGTAATTAATTAAAGAAATGGTAAATTCAGTACAAAGTTAAAACAAAATAAAAATACCATCACAAAATAAATGTTATATTTTAACAACAAAAAAAAAACTATGAGTAAACTAAATAAAATACCTATGTTATTAATGTGATTATTATAATAATAATTAACTTTGTTTGTGTGGTATTTAAATTAAAAACAGACCCACCACCACAGAACACTATTACTCCTCCACAGAGCAGACCACTAGAATCTCAAAGGACGAGACCATGGACCATAGAGTAACTTTTTATATATTGCCATGGACCTAATTAGGTCCATGGACGAGACCATATATTTAATACTCCTATATTGCTAGTGTCACTTGAGAATATATAGTGTTCTGTGTACACACAAGGTGTCAACGTGTATCGTGTGTTTTCAAAAAAAATTATGACTGCACATTTCAAAAAGTAACCGGTGTTTTTAACACACCTATAAGGGCGCAAACCATTTTTTTGTTCTTATTTATTTGTTTATATTTATTATCTTCTATAATATAAAAATGAATCCCCATTTCCCTTCATCACGGCATCACGCGTGAACGGGTTGACCGATTTTAATTCGGTTTTCGTTAATGGAAAGAGGGATAAACGGGGAATGTTTTAGTATATGAAAATTGCACCACGGGCGAAGCCGGGGGCGGGCCACTAGTATTTTATAAAGTTAACAAAAAACGAACTATTAAGTAGGTAAATGTTAATTTTTTCCAGCGTATGTCGGGATATTGCCAGTTTTCGCATCGAAAAAATGTTTTATGTGGTGTTAAGAAAAAAAACTAGGTACGTCGTCCATACTAATAAATGTGAAAGTAACTCTGTCTGTTACCTTTTCACGCCTAAACCGCTGATCTGATCATCATGAAATTTTGCACACACGTTGTCAGGGATGCAGGAAAGGACATAGAGTACTTTTCATCCAGCAAAAAAGTACTGTTCCCGAGGGATCATCTAACGCCTGGGTAAGCTATAACTGCAATAAGGATGTTAGGCGTTACATTGCTCACATATTTAATCAGACGTTATTTTTTTATTTTTCAACGCGGGCGAAGCGTTATTTATAAAATATTATAAGCAAATGTACTACCTAATATTTATTTCTTTTTTTAACATTTTGATCTTGATTTAAAAAAAAATTGTTAATAATCGTTTGTTAATTTAAAATATTATAATAAACAATATAAAAAACTTTTAATTTTTTTTATAACGTAATCTTATTGAGTACTACCTACCTATATAACATACAAGACGAACTCCACGAAGCTAAAAATTTATAGATCTATGATTTAAACAATTATGGCCGTTTTCAGTGTAAATAATGGAAATCGGAATATAACAAATAATTAAACAATGCCAAAATTTAAAAAAAATAAACTTAAAACACATGCACACTACATAGATCTGTGTGAGTATAGGATTCCCAGAGAAGAAAAAAAGTACCACTTTTTTGTTCAAAGAAATTTTTTATGTGACGGTCGCAACATCTTTTGTGACGGTGGTCCACAACATTTGGCCAAAATGACCAAACAATTTGACGGTACTCATAGCAATAAATGCTAAAAAATATATAAAAAGTGTGTGTATCAGCTCCGACGCACGACTAGAGTTTACTTCTTAACATAGAATAATAACTAAGTTTCTTAAGTACCGCTACGACGATGGTCTTTGACTATGCAATAGAAAAAGAGGGTAAATAAACGCGCCATCTATTATACTACAATAGAATTAAGTGAAGCGGCGATATCTATCGGATTTGGGTAGAACTGCTTGTTGAACTCCACAAATATACACTATTGATTGCGCCATCTATTACACTACAGTACAACCATAATTGCTTCTGAACATAACGCTTTTTAGTTTGTACTAATTTTACTGCTCACAAAATTTCCATACCGAGGGCCTTATATGAAAATCGATTCTTAAGGAGTAAACTCCAATAAAAAATAAAAATATTCTGACTTAGTGCCGCTAGATTGGTTTCATTAATATCCAAACGGTGTGGTCACTGTCGCAAGAAGTTAGTTAATGCTGTCATACGGAGTGGTTTACTATCGCCAGACGAAGTGGTTACTTTCGCCAGACATTGAAGTTACTATCTCCAAACGAGATGGTTACCGACGCTAGACGGAATGATTATTGTCATACCATACAATCACATATCGTGCTTATCACTTAGGCGGAATATTATGTAGGAGGCCTTTGCCCAGGGGGCTGCTGTTGACTGTTGTGTTGATCATCATAGATTTTATAATTTTCATTTATAATTCATTATATAATTGTTGTTTTTTTTATAGACATTTTGTCGCCCAGGAGTTCCAGTAATTTATTGTCTTTTTCTGGTATAAGTGGAGTTTGACAACGTTTTAGTTTCTGAGCCTAAGATTATGGCGTGATATCTTTATAATCCAGCTTTGGTATTTGTTTAAAAAGGAGACCAATTGGAAATCAGGCCATCAGTTTATTTTCGTTTTAACTTCGTTTTAAAGGTTGAAAATTGTACCATTAGGTTTCATAGATCTGAAACTATTAAAAATTTGTTTTAATTGCATGTAATTGATCGAGCGTCGAACAACGTAAATGACATTATATTGAAGAAAATACATAGGTACCTAATAAGAACTTTGTTGAAAAATCTTAATTACCAATAAAAATATATTATATACAGCGTCTGTGCTAGCGTATACTTCTTCCGCGTTGAAATATAAAAAAATACACCTAAAGCCTAACAAAATGACGCTTGACATCTTCATTGCTATTATACTTTTGCCAGGCGTTGGGTTTTATTTTTAGATGCTCCCTTGGGAACATTACTTTTGTCTGGATGAAAGGTACCTTCTTATCCCTCTTCTGTATCCCTGACAACGTGTATGCGAAATTTCATGATGATTGTATGCAAGGTATTTCTTCATATTATATTAACATAGAAAATGTTCATAATTTAGTAAACTTTAGTTAATTTTCATGTTCTGTATTCTATTTTAATGTATTTAAGGTTGTAAATGCAACGAAGCATGTTCTTCTAAGGTATTGGTTGCATGACAACTAAGATTTTCAACTGTATAGATCGGGCAAGACGAAGTATCCGTAATGTGACATTTAGAACCACGTGGTACAAAATCGATTAGTCCATCGCCAACTTTACAAGGCTATTTAGCTACGCCATGGCCATCCTGATTACGGCGATCAGGATCAATATTTTTATAGGAGGTTTTCCCAATGCACTCTCTATATATTTTATATAGGTATTTAGTCTTTTTGCATGACATTAAAAAAATATAACATATTAATGTGTATCTGTAAGTTTTATTGCCAAGTAAAATATCAACATCGAATTGTTTAAAAAGTAGTGAAGTTATATTCTGAATATTCAGAATCAGATTTAGATGCTAATTTTAAAATAAAATAATATAACATTAAAAAAATAACGTTTATTTTACAAATATGTACTTAATATTAAAATAATACCATTAAACTTTAATCAAATATATAAACAAATCTTCAAAAGAATGTACGTATTAATTCGGGAAAATGTACTAACAAATAAAAATTATAGTCCCTCAGGGACATTTATAAGTTTCTATAAGATTTAAATATAATAAATTTTGATTTTAATATAAGAAATTTTGGATTCCACTCTGTAGAAGGGGTAAAATGTTTTTTTCTCAAACAAGCCACGAAGTTTGTAATTCTTGGCTCATGCATTTCTTTCTCGGCCTAGGCCAAGAATGTTGTATGAAAATTCATTCGTGGCCGCTGCTCAGCCCGATGAAACCCGAAGTTTCACGAGTGTTCACACGAGTCACGAACCCTCCCGCCGCTGTCACAGGCGTAGTAGGCAGGGGCGAGCGCACGTTCTTTTCATGACTGAGCTGTATGACTGTTTCCTTTGCACTCATTGAAAATAAAAAATTAAAAAGGCGGGAAAGCAGACTTTTTTTCAGTACCTACCTAAATATTTATTGCTTTTATTATTTTTTTCATATTACTTATACTAATTTTTTTGCATTATCACGTGTTTCATTATTTCCTCACATTTATTGAGGAAAGCACTATACCAGCCTCGACCGGAATGAGGATTGCCGGACTCAGATCTTTATCAAGGCCTCGCTAAAGCTCGGCCTTGAAACCACTTCGTCCGGCAATCCTTCACTTCCTGGACTCTGCAGTAATGTACTATTTCCAAATTATACAAAACTGGTAAGAGTTAGAAAAAAAGTTTCAGATTTAGATAATTTTGTTTTACATAAAAAGTTCATTAAACTTTTTATCTAAAATTAAAATTAACAGGATTAGGGAGGTTAGGAGAACATTTTGATATAAAATTGAATTCTCTAGAATATTTGTCTGAAACTTTTCTTTTTATTACAATATTTGTCTGAGCTATAATCTTTTTTGTATAATTTGGAAAAAAACACCTATTTTTATTTTTTGCACCCTTTCTACAGCGTGAAATCAAAAATTCCTTTCACCCATCGTTATTTCATAGCTTCTATATAGAAGCTTATATCAAAAATGCCTGGATTAAGTTATTAAATGTTCCTGGACTATCAGGTTTTAAGATTTAAATTACTATGAAATGCAATTTTAATGCTCATTTTTACAAATATACATTATGTTTTATTAAATAGATTCTATATTATTGCTACAGTAAACTAATATTATTGTTATAGATACATAAATAATAATTTTAAGTAAGTATATTGGCTTCCTATGAAAATACAATAGTGAGTAGGTAATATTTATTTAAATTAGTAGAGCACTATTAAGGACTCCGCATGTATTTTTTCTGCAAATTATACAAACAAACCTTCCTTGCTTATTGCTCTTTCCATTAGTGAAAACTGTATAAAAATCGGTTGGGTGGTTCAGAAGAAGTTAGCGCAGTCAGCGACTGAAGAAACAGTGAAACAGTTATTTCGATACCTCGGGGTTCAAAGGGCGTATAGGACAAAACACGACTTTACAGGAGAAGCAAAAAACGAAATAAAAAAACAAAATTTGGCTATAGTTTTTTTGTTTATAGACCTAACTATTTATTTCTAATGTAAGAACAGAATTCTTAGAGTTTTGGATATTTTCACGTGACACTGTCAATAATTATCCATGTTGGATAGTTTCAGAGAAAAAAATCCTTTACCACCAAAAAAATACTACTAACATGTCTTTACAACCCACAAAAAATCACTTTGTGCTAATGTACTAGGAGATAAGTATAACGTAGCCGTAGAATAACAAACAATAATTCGAGTAAATGACACTTGCATCGTTTCCTGTGGTTGTACAGATAGTAATACACTTTTAATATATTGACTAATATTTTTATTAAATTAAATTAAATTTTCATAAGTATATTGACAAAAAACTGTTAAAATTTTCAATTTCCTTGAATTTTTCTCGGAAGGACTGCGGACCTAGTTAGTAGTAGATGGCTCTAATGGCCCTTTTTGTAGAATGAAGATACGTATAATATTTATACTTATCTTCATTTTACTATGAAAGTATTTTATAATAATATATGTAGATATATATATTTGGTGCTGAGTGTAATTCGTGTAATTGTACTTTTATTTTTATAATTGAATAGAAAATACGTAATCATCAATAGAATGCGCTAGAGTTTATCAAATTTTAATATTGTAAATTAACCACCCAACAGCTGAAAATTTAATTTACGCGCATAAAAATATTGGTCAATTTAATAAAAAATGTGATGTACACAATATAGGTACTAGGTTTAAAAATGATTTAGATCTACATAAGACGCGACTCCACAAGATAAGTAATTCTTTTATGGGCCAGTGTATACGGTTTTATAATAAACTGCCTGAGGTGGTCAGATCCTTATCTATAAATAAATTCAAAGGTGTCATTAAAACCAAACTCCTCTCGAAAGGCTATAAAGGTTACTGATCATTTAAGCGACAATGAAGCCTGGAATTAAAGCCTGGATTCGGAGCTCATACTATGTTCAGTATTGTATATGTACTTCGATTTAGGTAATACTTTAAATGTATATTATTGTTGTAATTTTATATTTTAAAGATGACAAAAAGAATAGTATCCTGAGTTTCTTTCGGGTTTTCTTCTCAGGATCGTCATCTTGGCTTTTTTTCCGAAACCCTGGTAAATTTAAATTTAACTTGTAAATTAAATTATCATAAGAGTTTCTTGGAGAAACCTAATTGATAAATAAATATTTTGATTTGATTTGATTTGCTTCAAAAGTGCTATGAAGAAATTCTCAGGCATCGCAGAATCGCCCTTGGCTTTGCGTCTACATTTCCTAAAGACCTAGGGACTTTTAAATAGACTGTCAGCCTGCCTATTTTCCTTATATATGTCGTTTACCCGCATTAGCTATAAATTATATTAGACAAATGAAAAAAATGCCTTGCTCTAGAATTATGCGTGAAGCCTTAAATTAGACAAATTTCAAAATTTAAATCAACAGAGGGACCGAAAAGCACTCAAAACTTTTTTCTAGCAAAAAACACTGATTTGTTAAAAACTTTTTGGTCTCAAAATAAAATTCACAGAATATCTGTGAGTTAAGATTTTTTTTATCTTCGGTCTACCTATAACATTAATTAATACTTAATCTCAGGTACATAGTAAGATTATTTCTTTATAGTTTCAACAATCAGAAGTTTCGGCGTTCGTCAATTTGAACAACGTGTTATCAACGGTGAAAAGAAAATTGTTGCCATTGTCAAATGTAACTGCTCCAATTTTAGGAATTTCCGCTATTTTCACTAGTCTAGAATCTGATAATTTATCACCTATAGCAACCCTATATAAATCATCTATCCACCAAGTGTACACAGCACCTTCTAAATCCATGGCCATACCCCGGAAGTAAGCGTTTTTTGATAATTGAACAATTTCACCGTCTTTCGTCACAAACAGACCTTTGTTACTTAAAAATATTAAATATCCATATTTAGTTATGACGAAATTTTTCACTGGTCTATATTCTAGAAGGGGTATGAAGTTGTCTCCATTTTTCCGCATGATCATATCCTCCCCCATGACTGTGAAATAAACGCTATTGCTAAATACCATGCTCTGAATGGTGTCTCCTCGTGAACTGTAAGAGGCTAAACGGTTTTCTTTAGTATCCAACACATATATACCATCACTTCCACCTAAATATATCAACTGATTTTCTTGGTCTATGTCGAAAGTTCCAAAGTTAAATATCGATTTCTGTATAGATGATAGAACACCAAAAGTCTCCGGTTTGTCGAGATACACGAAACCGACTTTGTAATATTCGTCGTCAGTGATATTTGGTTCAAACGAATAGAACAGCACATTCTTGGAACGCAGGATGCCCATTTTAGGGATGACCACTTTACTTCTAAAGGGCGCTCGCAATTTTAGAAGGTTCGTCACATTGTGGCACGTATTGTCTATTTTAATGTATTCTGTGCCTATTTCGTCTGCTGCAACTGCTGCTATATAAACCAGGAGGATTGTCAGCAGCATATTTGTTCCTGTAACAAATACATTGTTTTTGGATTAAATTGATCAGTAGACATATCGTGGCTGCTTAAGATATGCGTTTGCTATCTTTGTAACATAGGTATCATACCTTGTTCTTCAATATCTTGTTGTTGCTCATTTAATAAAAACAATTAAATGTTTTTAATTTTATAGTTGTATTATCGTGAAACTACAGCTCGTATATCATTGTGTAGTTGTGTAAGATGCCAAAGCTCATCATTTTATCCTTTATTCTATTTTCTATCCACCTGTTAGTATAGTGATGCGGCCACCAGTTATCCACCTGTTATAAATTGGGTAGCTCGTCTGGTGGCAGTAGCCACCTTCTTACAGAAGACCACAGTGAAATAACAACATATCTGTTGTGTTTCGATGAGTGAATAAGCGACGCCAGACCCCACTTCTCTATCCCTTCTTTAACCTTTATTCTTTATCCCACTAAGGTCAGCAATACTTATGGTGTTAGTTAAGATATTAGGTACGCAACGGTAGTCGCCTACCACTACTACAAGTGGACCGTCAGCCTGCCTGCCGATATTCATGTAAAAAATAACCTGTAGTGATATACAACTATATATATGTAAAGACTGTTTCTCTTTAGCACACTAACATAAGTCTGTATATTAAATATTATTTCACAAAAATTTTTAGTACAAGTTGTACTTAATCAAGTAAAAAAATATGTTTTAGAATTTTTGTCTGTTTGTCTGTTTGCCTGTGTGTTTGTGTACGTTAATCTCAAAAACGATTTGATTGAGGTTTTCACTGATGTATTGTTAACAGTTTCATTCCAAACGGTTTACAAACAAAAATGTTACGCGCTATGCCCAATACCACGCGAACGAAGTTGCAGGCTCAGCTAGTTTCAAATACATTTCTTGGCGTGTGTCATCCCAGCGGAATATTGTCAAAATTTCTGAATACTTCGCCTCATATAAATTATATCGCCGATTTATATCGCCAGACTTTATATAGTTTTGTTTATTCTCACCTTATACCCTTTATTGCTATCATGGTCAGCTGTGTTTTTTATACGCCTTGATTTAAGGCCCAGTTGGTCGGCAAAAATACACTCCCAGTCCACCACAACCGCTCAAGATGGATTAGGTACATTATAATAGAGATGACGAGATATCCGGGTATACAGGAAAATGTGGGCAGTACAAAGTACCGAGAAGCCGACCTTACTATTTAGGGCGAGGATACCGATGACCGCATTACTTATAAAACATGCGGCTATCATTCCATCAATCTGTCTTTATCAATCAGAAACAACTACAGTAATTCGCACTACGTCGACTTAGGGTCAAGGCCTAAGTACTAGCGCAGAGTCGAAACGCATCGAAGGGTCAATTTAAAAATTTACATGGCAAATTAAGTCCATCTCCACAATTATTATAATTGGAATTATATATTGCGATGTTCTTTTGCCATACTCATTAATAAATTTTGGTTTATATAATAACTTACTAGTGACCCTTCTAGTGGCTATTGTGTGACTTTTGACTACCTTAATTTCCTCGCAAATCTAGGTTAAGTCGATTTAGCAAGCTCCTGCACCTTAAAGCTTTAAAAACTCGAATAAGTATTTACAAATATAATACAATAACTTAAGTAGAATAGATATTATTATCATTTAAAATATAAAAAGTTTTACTACTTCTGATTTACACAAAAAAACAAAAAAAACAAACATTAACAAAAACAAGTGCGAGTTGAACTCGCGTGAAGAGGGTTCCGTACGATGTTACCTATCCGCACAATATTGAGTGATTTACCATGTTATTTTAATATCATGGACTTCTTATAGGTTTTCCTATAATCTATAAGTAAGTAGAAAACTAATTTCTGTATATTTTTTTTCAAAATTTTAGGTTCAGTAGTTTCGGAGATAAGGGGGAGGGAATTGTCAATTTTCGTCTATTTTCTTGAATAACTTGGAAACTATTTATTTTAAAATTACAAAAAAATACATTTAAGATCTTCACAACAAGACCTTCCATTTGATATGTCACACGATGCAGTTTTCAAATTATTATTTTTTTAATTTTTTGCCTTCCCCCAAAAATGACCTCCCATATACAGATTTCATCTATTCACGTCACACCTCTGCGTTTGGATCACAGAAATTGATATGTGTACCAAATTTCAACTTAATCGGTCTAGTAGATTCGGAGATAATTGACTGTGACGGACGGACAGACGGACACACGAGTGATCCTATAAGGGTTCCGTTTTTTTTTTTCGGACGTACGAAACCCTAAAAACAACTCGCATCGAAAATTACAGCCTCATACTGCCGATGGGCGGGCTATTTCAAATACTTATATGGTTGCCTCGCGCCATATGGAGCAATACCTATTAGCAGGTGTTGAACGAAGTCCCCCCCTAGGTGTGCCAGGACCTTGTCGTGGTGGGGGGCTTCACCCTCGATAGTCCGGGCGATCCTGCGGTCTTTCCCATGACTGATCGGACTATCGCAGGGGACCAACAAGGCACACAACGCCGCTCCGAGCGGGCTCTGTTCTATCAGAGCTTGATGTCGTGAGCGGCAAGCTCGTAAGCCCTTCGGGGAACGAGGGCTCCTTATCCCTAAGGGGACGGGGTCGCGAGGAAGACAACCTCTATAAAAAATCACACCTGGGGTCATGGTGTTTGGGGCCGCGCCATGAATTTCACTCCTCTTTGGCCTCCTGCGTGTTTGTGCCGTGCGCGGTGACCCGTACGGGAGGATGAAGGGATCCTGGTGTCTGAGGCGGCAGCAGATCTGCGGATCTGCTGTGCCAACACGCCACTTTGGCCTGGATTTCTGCTTAAACGGGCGGTTCCCACCTAGCCAGTGGGGATCAATCGGCTGCGGCGTCCGGTAAACCGGTCGTCAGGCGAGTGCCCTGGGACAAGGTGGTTTGCAGTCGGTTCCGCTCGCCGGAGTGCGTGTTGCTGCGTAGCCTCGTGTCTTGTGGGATTTGGCTCGTGGATTGCCTGTCCTGGGGTGCTAAATCGTCGTGTCAGCTCTGGTGCCTCATAGAGGCATCCCCATTTGAGGACTCCGTGGCGGGTGGAGAGACACGACGACGAATTTTAATAAAATGCTATATGGAACCTGATCTATACAGCAACGGGGAAACTGGGGGGGAGCGGGCGCCAAACGTGCAACGCGTGCGGCGCTCCGCGAGATTAAATCCGGCCGAGTCATTGAGTGACTCCGCCGAGCAAGTGAGCACCGGGGCCCTTAGGCAAGCGGTCGCTCCAAACAGAGAGGCGACGCCATCACCGTCGACAAGGGGCAGTGGGAGCCCCACGAGGAGCGCGGAGACAGAATATGGCTCCGCGTGTTCTATGGATTTTGAGACGGCATCGTTTCCAAATAGTTCCGGAAAGCTCTGGGCAGACCGGAAAAGGCGAAGGCAACCAACGGACCGGAGGTCGAATTCAGCTTCCAGTTCAGACGAAGCGCCAGTAATGGCGCGCCCAGAACCGTCCAAAAGAGGCAAGGGCCGCCGAGCATTTGCCAGCCTGGCGAAAGGCAAAACTGCCTTTCTGAAGGGCGGGAAGGAAGAGGCCCGTCACCAGGCAGAGGAAAGGGTCCTAAACGAGGCAGTCGCCTCCCTTGACCAGACGGCCAGTGACATCGAAGAGTTCTCGACCACCAAGGAGACGAAACGTCTCCGGGCCGAGAACGCCCGCCTGCAGACCGAAGTCGCCACCCTCCGCAAGGAGATGGCGGCCATGCGGGCGGAATTGCTGAGAGTCCAGACTCGCTCTACTCATGAGCCGTTATCGCAGGATAACCTGCAAACGGTACTGAGTACTATCATGGTCCAAGTTGGTACCATGATAAATGAAAGGCTTGAGGCACTAGAGGGACGAATCTTTCCAGCAAGGAGCACGCGCTTACATGCGGCTGCTGCTGCTGATCAGGCGCTTGAGGCGCCCGCGAGCGACTCGCCTCGCTCGGCGATTCCGCCAACGCAGACCTCAGTCCGATCGGCTCCTGCCCCCCGGAGGACAGCGGCGCCCACACGGTCTCCCGCACCTGTCCCTCGGCCTCCTGTATCTGCCGCCAGGAAGAAGAAGGGTTCACGCGGGAAGAAAAGTAGCGCGTCCAACACTGTGGCGCCCGTAAGAACACCGGCCCGCCCCTTGCCACCGGCACCGACGTCCATGGACGCCGGTTGGAACATAGTGGTCCGACGGGGCGGTAAGACGAAAACTCAGGCTTTTCAGCAGCCTGCCAAGAAAAAGACGCAAGGTCCCCCTAAGATCCGTACTCCTCGCTCGACAGCCGTGGTGCTATCCTTGCAGCCAGGAGCCTCGGAAAAGGAGGTAGACTTTAAGGAGGTTATTACAGAGGCCCGCAGTAGGGTGAATATCGCGGACCTCGGAATACCCTCTGTCCATATTAAGAGGTCAGCCACCGGTGGGCGCGTGATCGAGGTCCCGGGCGCCACAAGTAGTGACAAGGCCGACGCCCTTGCTGCCAAACTACGGGAGGTACTTGACGGTGAGATTTTCCGGGTCCACAGACCGGTAAAGTGTGCAGAGATGCGCATCACCGGTCTGGACGACTCGGTTACACCGGATGAAGTGGTCGCTGCCATAGTTAATGTGAGCGGCTGCACTGCTGAGTCCGTTAAGACTGGCGAAATCCGCCGCGGCGCGGTTACCGGACTCGGCACGCTGTTCGTCCGCTGCCCTATTGAGGCGGCGAAGAAATTAGCACAGGGCGGCCGGCTACTAGTTGGCTGGGTCTCTGCTCAGGTGAGATTAATGCAGCCCAGGCCTATGCGGTGTTTCCGCTGCCTGGAGACTGGTCACGTGCGGCAGAGATGCACAGCAGAGGTTGACCGTAGTCAACTCTGCTACCGCTGCGGCCAGCCCGGGCACAAGTCCGCCCAGTGCTCGGCGACACCGCACTGTGCGCTATGCACTGCAGCACACAAACCTGCAGAGCACTCCCTGGGCGGAGGCGGCTGCGTCGGCGCTCGCCCGCGCAACCGATCCGGCAGGAACCGAGGAGGGCGCAAGGCTCGCGTAGGCTCTAGGGCCCCGTCGCAGCCTTCCCCCCAGCCTGTTCGACAGGCTGGCGAGACGGAGATGATTACCGGTGATCAATAATGGCCCTTCGCTTCCTACAGGCGAATATCAATCACTCGGCTAGAGCTCAGGACCTGCTGTCCCAGAGTATGGCGGAGTGGTTGATACACGTGGCAATGGTATCGGAGCCATACGTGATCCCCCCTCGGGATAACTGGGTCGGGGATCTCGACGAGTCGGTGGTCATCGTCGCCAACCCTGCAGTCGGAACCCCGCCCCTGAAGGTTCTCTTCAGGGGCCGAGGTTTTGTCGCCGTGCTTCTTCGGGACGTCGTCCTAGTGGCGACGTATTTTTCTCCAAATAGGAGCAACGCAGAGTTCGAGCAATTCCTATCGAACATAGAGGTTGCCATCCTGAATGTCACGCGGTTCCCTGTTATCGTGGCCGGGGACTTCAATGCGAAATCCACGATGTGGGGATGCCCGGCTATGAGCGTTCGCGGCCGGCTCCTCGAGGAATGGGTCGTTGGGTCTGGTCTCGCGGTACTTAACCGGGGATCGGTCAACACGTGCGTGCGACAACAGGGCGGATCGATAGTGGACGTATCGTTCGCTAGCCCGTCCTTGGCGCGTCGTATCAACGACTGGAGGGTTTTGGAGGGCGTCGAGACTCTATCGGATCACAGGTACATCCGATTCAGTGTTTCCGCCTTCCCAGTGTTGAACCGATTCCCTCGGTGCGAGGGCCCGCGCTGGGCGGTTAAGCGCATAGACCCGGACCTGCTCGTCGAGGCTGCTCTGTGGCAGACCTGGCTCTCGGGCCCCGTCGAACCTTCGGACGTGGAGAGTGAGGCGGCGCGTCTGATCGGCAGCATGTCACAAATTTGTGACTCTGCCATGCCCCGTACTCCTTCTCATCCGTCCCCTCGACGGCAAGTGTACTGGTGGTCTCCTGAACTCGCGAGTCTGCGCAGGGAGTGCGTAAAAGCGAGACGCCAGTACACGAGATATCGCCGAAGGCGACTCCGCGATGAAGCCTTTGAAGCAGATCTATACGCGACATACAGGGAACTCGCAAAAGCTCTGCGTGTAGCCATTGCCGATAGCAAGACAAAAGCGTGGGAGGAAATGCTAAGGACTCTCAGTCAGGATCCGTGGGGGCGGCCGTACAGGATCGCGAGGCGGAAGCTTCGCCCGTGGGCGCCCCCTCTCACGGAGACGCTCCAACCAGAGCTTCTGGAACAAGTGGTGGAGGCCCTGTTCCCTGAACAGGAGGCCAATTTCCTCCCGCCGCCTATGGCCACACAAGCTGTGGGCTCTACCGGACTGGACACTGACGAGCCTCCCGTCGTTACGCAGGAAGAACTAGGGGCGGCTTTGCTACGGCTCCGAGCCAAAGGCAACACCGCTCCAGGACTTGATGGTGTTCCTGGTCGTGCGTGGGATCTTGCGTTGGGCCCCCTGGAGCCGGACGTGAGGCGACTCTTCAGTCGCTGTCTGGCACAAGGTCATTTTCCACGCCGATGGAAGATGGGTAGGCTTGTCCTAATTGGTAAGGAGGGACGCCCCGCCGACTCGCCGTCGGCTTATCGTCCGATTGTGCTACTGGACGAGATCGGGAAATTACTCGAGAGAGTGATCGCTTCTCGTCTCGTCAGGCACCTCGAGGAAGTGGGACCGAATCTGAGCGCTAATCAGTTCGGTTTCCGCCGTGGCCGCTCCACGCTAGATGCGATATCCAGCGTGCGGGCCATGGCCGAAGAGGCTGTAGCCCGGAGGGAGGTGTTGTTGGCGGTGTCGCTCGACATCGCCAACGCGTTCAACACGCTCCCCTGGAGCTGTATACGAGAAGCGCTCGGATATCACGATGTTCCGCGCTACCTGCGTCGCATCGTGGAGTCCTATCTCACCGACCGGACGGTCACGTACCCCACTCAAGGCAACTTATGGGGTCGTAGAGATATGTCACGCGGTGTTCCGCAGGGGTCGGTCCTTGGACCGTTACTGTGGAACATCGGGTTTGACTGGGTTTTGCGGGGGACGAACCTGAGGGGCGTCTCTCTGGTCTGTTACGCCGACGACACGTTGGTGACGGCCAGAGCAGCCTCCCACAGGAAGGCAGCAATCCTCGCCACGGCGGGCGTAGCTCACGTGGTTGTGAGGATGCGGCGGCTGGGCTTGTCGGTGGCCCTCCATAAGTCCGAGGCGCTGTGTTTTCACGGCCCCCGGAACACGCCGCCGCCTGATAGCCATCTTGTGGTCGCAGGCGTTTCCATCGCTGTTGGGTCGACAATGAGGTATCTCGGCCTCGTCCTCGACAGCCGATGGAAATTTGACACACATTTCCGCCGATTGGCGCCGCGACTCATCGGAGCCGCCGCCGCACTGGGGAGACTACTCCCCAACATGGGTGGGCCGAATACAGCCTGTCGCCGCCTCTATGCTGGCGTGGTGCGGTCCATGGCCCTGTACGGGGCCCCCATCTGGGTGGACCGCCTGACCGTCCGTAACAGGTCCCTTTTGCGCGCGCCGCAACGGGCCATGGCGGTCAGGATTGTGAGAGGGTACCGCACTATTTCTTTTGAGGCGGCGTGTGTGTTGGCTGGCACCCCTCCATGGGAGCTGGAGGCCGAAGTGCTTGCGGCGGTGTACCACGAAGTCGTAGACGCGCGGTCGCGCGGCTCGGTTTTGATGTTGGAGGAGATCGTCAGGTTGAGGAGATACTCCCAGACGATCCTCCTCCAAACCTGGAAAGACAGGTTGGCGGAGCCCAGTGCGGGCCGCCCGACGATCGAGGCCATTCGCCCCTCCCTAGAGGGATGGCTGGCAAAGAGGCGCGGGGCCCTCACGTTCCGCCTGGTGCAGGTGCTCTCGGGGCACGGTTGCTTCGGGCGTTACCTTCATCGAGTGGCCGTGAGAGAGCCGACCGAGGAATGCCACCACTGTGGCTGCGCAGTTGACACTGCGCAGCACACTTTGGCTGACTGCCCCGAATGGGCAGAGCAGCGCGCCGCTCTGTCTCTCGTCGTGGGCGCCGACCTCTCGCTGCCGGCCGTCGTGAAAGTGATGGTCGGCAGCGACCTTGCGTGGCAAGCGATGCTCACGTTTTGTGAGCACGTTATGTCGCGCAAGGAAGCGGCGGAGAGGCAACGGGAAGAGGATCCCCTCTCCCAGCCGATCCGCCGGAGAAGGCTCGGGCGCAGGCGGATGGCCTATATCCGCCGCCTTCCCCCTTGACCAGGACCTGGGCGGTAGTCTAAGGGGAGACTACCGCCCGTTGTGAGGTCTCCGAGATGGCCGGCGTACCTCCGCTTTCGGGTACGCCGAGGTTCCGACAGGGAGCGTAGTCCTCCTCGCGCTGAACAGCCGTGGCGGGTCGCCGTAGTTGTGCAACAACGTTCCTGCGACCCCGCCCATCTACGGCCGCGCTAGAAAGTCGTTGGGTTTTAGCCGGTAGGAGTCCGGCATAACCCACAGCGTCCCCTTTCGCTGCTGGGTATCCATGATGGATTTCCCAACGTAAAAAAAAAAAAAAAAAAAAAAAAAAAAAAAAAAAAAAAAAAAAGGTGTTGAACGAAGTCGGTCTTGGCGCCCGACTTTGGGAAGTCGCAGGCACGGACGAAGTCGCAGGCAAAGCTTGTTACAAATACATTCATAGGCAATATTATCCAATATTCGAATCATTCGTTTACCAAGTTATTTATACATATTAAATTTAACACCGCGTTGTGCACTATACCTATTAATAGCCCTTATGTCGGTAGAATTAAATATTAAACGATCGCGTGACTCTCTATTGATTTATGTGCCCTAGTTCTTTTGTGCGGGTATAACTTTCATTTGCTTTAACTTCATTTAAAAAAACTTATAGTTTATACATAACTAAATGATTGTAAAGTAATTAAACAATTGAGAAACTTAAGTTATATGTAATTAAAATATTTAAGAACTGCTTAAAGTGGGCTTATAGTTTACCGCAACAAATTTAGATAAGAAAAGGAAAAAGACTTAATGAAATTAAAATTATTTATATACAATGTATATAAAAGGTAGGAATTGAATTGGTTAGTTGATTGGTAATAAGGAGAAAAGGTACCTTCTAAGATGGCGTACGTCCCCTAATAAGATGTGGATATAATTGAATATGGTTAGAACCACGGAACAGAAAAAACTAGTTTTTTCTGTTCCGTGGTTAGAACTCTTATGGAACTTCCGAATATGTAACTTATATACCTAATATATTGTCCAAAGATTTCTGTCGGTGCCATCAGACGTCCTCCAGTATGCAGTAATTTCCAGGAAGATAAAAAATCAAAAACCACTAAGCAGAGAAAGAAAGGAAAGTTTGGGAATTAGAGAGGTGGACTACCAGCGTATTCGACAGTTATTGTTAAAATTTTAAATAATACACCTATTTACTAAAATGTTTTTAACAACAATGATTGTTGATGATTTTGTCTAAGTCTAATACATACAAATACATAATTAATGATTTTTAGTTTAGCACAGTTTTGCTTATTTTGGCACTAGATGGCGCTGGGTGACAGGAATCAATTTTTATTTTTTATGTCAGACATCTCAAAACCACATATCATAGAGAATGATACACCAGGTATTATGTGATAAAATATTTTTTAATTATTAATCGAATTATATGAACATTAAAGTATGTACAGGCCGCCAAAACACTATCATTTTGTCTATCGGATTTTTTATTATATCTTAAACTAGCTACCCGTCCCCGGCTTCGCCCGGGGTGCAATAAGAACATTCCCCGTTTATCCCTCTTTCCATTAGTGAAAACCGAATTAAAATCGGTCTACCCGTTCACGCGTGATGCCGTGACCAGGAGAAATAGGGATTCATTTTTATATATAAGACTAGCGAGCCGCCCCCGGCTTCGCCCGGCGTGCAATTTTTATATATAAGAACATTCCCCGTTTATCCCTCTTTCCATTAGTCAAAACCGAATTAAAATCGGTCTACCCGTTCACGCGTGATGCCGTGACCAAGGGAAATGGGGATTCATTTTTATATATAGAGAAGATTAAGAAGATAACACATCAACTGTCACAGTCTAATAGCTTTTAACAGAACTACGTCTGTCGGGCCAGGTTACTTAAAAAAATTATAACGAAATTAAATTTAATTGCTTGTCGTACATCTAAACTTCACATTTTTTTGGAGTTTCGTATTCTAGTAACTGATATAGATAATGAAGAAAAGAAAGATGAACATTTTATTTCTCTCAAAAAAAAAATAAGACATTAATTTTTAATGCAGAAAATGGTAGCTTGTTTCAATATGGTTTTGGGATCTATGCACTAGGTCACAGAACTTGATATTCTGCCAGGAGTCGAACAATTAAAAGGTCATGGGCGCAAACGCATAGAGGCGTAAGCAATGGATGAACTATGAGCGCATTACGAGTGGTTTTATAAGGAATCGTAAGCCATAATAAGAATTTTCTAATATATTTTTGCCTCTCAAGAGCTATTGAAGTGAGATCAAGAGATTATTCCAGGATATCGAGACAAACGAAAACTAGTTTTCTGAAAAAAGTTTAGCGAAATCTTGGTATCAAAGATTTTCAATTGTATTCTATATATTTAATATTTTTAGTATTACTAAATCAATTACTGATACAGATTATTAATATACATGCTTGTAAAAAAAACCTTTCCCGTTTATCTTTTTTCCATTAGTGAAAACAGTATCAAAATCCATTGGGTGATTTTGGAAAAATTAGCAAAGAAACAAACAGAGCTGGGCAGCGATTTTATTTTATACTAGCTGCGCCGCAACGTACCTACGCATAGTGTTCGGTATAGCGCGTAACTTTTTTGTTTGTAAACCGATCGGTTACAACAAAAAACACTAAATCTTAAAGAACGCTTGCTACACACATAAATGAAAACCGTATTCAAATCGGTTAAACTGTTTCCGAGATTAGCGTGCACAAACGCACAGACAAACAGACAAAAATTATAAAAACTGTTTTTTGACCTCGGTAACAAAAGTGCGACGTGCACAAATTGTTTATTTAAAAAAATATATATAATGTACAGACACGGCTCGTTTACGATTTTATTATATGTATATGTATAGACGGCGCGCCTGGGCTTCACAATTAGCTTTTATTATATATATAAACCTTCAGTGAAGAATTATCTAACTGATAGCGAAAACCGCATCAAATCCGTTCCATGATTTTGGAGGAGTTACCAGATATACAGACAGACAGACTGACGCGGGCAGCCACTTCAATTTATACCTACTATGTAAGAATGTATTGAATACAGATATATAGATATACAGTAGTCAACTGAAGACAAAAATTAGACAATAAGACCTGTTTAAAAATTTTGTAAGCTCACATTATAAAGTTTAAAAAATAACGATACTATTAATTATGTTAAGAGTACACTTACGACTACGAAACTTTAGAAAAGCGGTGTAGCAATAGCAAGTAGCCAATTATAAATTCCAATTTAATTGAAACTTACCATCGGGATGCAAACAGTTACAAAGGTCAGGAGAAATCGCTCATAACCTTCACCTGTCAGTATTATTTTGTTGAACGTCTGAAAATTAATTCGTACAATGGTCAATAATAAATGGTATCAACTTAGTAATTGTGAAAACGCGTGTTCACTACCGCAGCGCACATAACAATAATATAATGTTGGTCGCGCAGCTCTATTATTGTCAAACACCATGAATGAACGTGGACAGGACAAGGGCGGTATGGAGTTGACTTCTAACTATATTTTTTATTTTAAATAAAAAACGGGACAAGTGTGAGTTGAACTCGCGTGAAGAGGGTTCCGTACGATGTTACCTATCCGCACAATATTGAACGATTTACCATGTTATTTTAATATCATGGACTTCTTATAAGTTTTCCCATAATCTATAAGTAGAAAACTAATTTCTGAATATTTTCAAAATTTTAGGTTCAGTAGTTTCGGAGATAAGGGGGAATGGTCGGACAGACGGACACACGAGTGATCCTATAAGGGTTCCGTTTTTTTATTCGGACGTACGGAACCCTAAAAATTTAGAAGAGTGTTACATTTATCAGTACATTAGTAATACTTTTTTTATTATTAAAGATGGGTTTGCTCTTGGCCGACATCTAGCCGTGCAGCAAAGACGAGGACGACGATGGAACGAGCTCACTCAGAATATGCCTATTCACTCGAACTTTTGAAAAGATTTGGGTTGTAAGAGCTCGGAAATACAGACGCCGACAGGAGTTCCAATCCTTAGCAGTGCGCATTATAAAAGATGTTTTAAATCGGTTGTTGCGAAAGCGGTTGTCTGAATATCCGATAAAAGAAAGGGGAAGGGGGTATATATGATACCGCCTATCATTATACCTATTATAATGTTTTAAGGAGCATTCACACATGTTGACTATTTTTTTAAATTAATAGCACCCGCCCACGGCAAAGTTTCACATGGATGCAAATATTTTTTCTGCAAATTGTATATTCAACCCTTTCGCATATATCCCTCCTTTTCGTTAGTGAAATCTGTTGTTTTGGTTTAGAAGAAGTTAGCAGAGGAACAGGCAGAGGCGGACAACGACTTTATTTTATAATGTTCTAGCTGAGCCCCCAACTTCGTACGAGTGATATTTAGTATATCAAACCTAACTTTTTTTGTTTGTACAAAACACAAAACACTAAAGCTTACGGGAAGCTTGCTGCAATACATCAGTGAAAACCGCATTCAAATTGGTTCAGCCGTTTCTGAGATTAGCGTTCACAAACGGACAAACAGACAAAAATTCTAAAAACTGTTTTTTTGACTTCGGTAACATTTGTAATTCCCAAAACGTCCCAAATTGGACATGGTGGGAATAGACAAACATAAGTACACGTGTACAAACAGTTTTTTGAAAAAATATTTAATGTACAGACATTAAGGACTCGTTTACGATTTTACTATATGTATATAGATAAATAGATAAGAGTTGTTCACTGAAACGTATGTTGAACACAGGCCTCACTTTTTCACTGGGCACTCTGGGCAAGTGCCCAGGGTTACGCCATCGATGAGGTCCCCTAGTTCCTGTCAAGTCATCATTCGATAACAAATATTACTAATTTTGAAAATGGTAAGTGGTGATGGGGGTAGAGAAAATTCATTTTGCCTATTTTAATAAAATAATCCTCTATCATAGTCATACGGGCCCCATTATTCTAAAATGCCCAGGGCCACCAATAGGTTAAAGGCGGCCCTGATTGAACGTTACGTTGAGTGAACAAGGTATGCAAAATCTCTATTGGAGATTCTCAAAGAATTTATGTCACTTGGAAATGTTTCAATGGGAATTCTCAAAGTCTTCATGATTCTTAAAATCATAGAGACCATATATTTTATTAAAGCTAGGATTAAAAAGCAGCAATCCTATTTTTTTTAAACTGCAATTTTTAGAAACAAAAATAATATCACAACAAATAAAGAGTCATGCTACCCTATGTATTTATGTCCTAGTTGACACCCTCCGATCCAGCGCGTGGCTCTACATAAAGGTAACGATGCCGGACGATACGGAAAACGATCAACCACTCGTATCGTCCAAACAAACCCGTCGACATTACAAATGCTAATCAGCTAATTGTAAACGCACTAATTTGAGTAGTGTTTCGTTCACGTGAAAGTTGTACAGGGAAATAGGATAATAGATACTCACAGTTAAATTAGCTAATAGCAATATCATGAAGTCTCTTTTTTAAGGACCGTTATAATGGCGTTATAATGACCTTCATATACCATGACCGTTGTAGGCTTATCAGCCTACAAGGGTCGACTATTGGACTGCTGGCCCCGATACACAACGTCACACTTGCTGATATATAACAGTGGTCTTTTTTAAGAGGGTGGTTACTGCTGCCAGATGAGCTGTCTTTTTATGATTTATGTGTTGTTTTTAAAAATCATATAAAAGCGACACTACACTAGCTAGTATTTTATAACAACATTTATTTATTTTCTTACATAATATTAGGTCGGGAAAAAAGCCTTTTCGCATGTAGTATTATGTTTTAACTTGTAATAAAATCTCTTTGGCTGTACTATTTGTACCTGGCTGGTTTTGATGACTTTAAAAGGTTACATTTAAAAAAAAAAGAAACAAATTTGTAAAATTTTGTTTCCAGCTATTTTTCATTTATTTTTCTTTCTGTCAAAATGAGTGAATTTAATGAAGAAATTCGATACATTTTAAAATTTTATTACAAAAGTGAAAAAAATGTAACGCAAGCCGCGAAAAAAAAATTGGTCCGTTTATGGACCTAATACAGCGTCAGTAAGAGTAGCACAAGAATTTTGATGTCAAAGATGCATCTCTCGCTGGTCGCCCTGTTACGGATAACATGGACATTTTTGAAAAAAATTTGACGACATAGCTGAAGAACTGGTAATTGACCACAAAACAGTTTTGACTCATTTGAAAAAGCTAGGTACACAAAAAAGCTCGATATTTGGGTGTCACACGAGCACGCTGAAAGAAACCTTATGAATCGATGTACTTATTTGAGATTCTTTATTGAGATGTAATGAAACCGAACCGTTTTTGAAGAGATTGACAACTGGTGATGAAAAGTGGATCACGTACGACAAGAACTTGCGAAAAAGGTCGTGGTCAAAGGTCGGTCAGGCTTCACAGAATGTGCCAAAGCCCGGATTAACTCGCAATAAGGTATGATGCTGTGTGTATGGTGGGATTAAAAGGGCATGGTTCATTTAGGAAAACCCGAGTCGCTAAAAACGGGATTTCACATACATAAACAATAATTTTTAATATCAGCAAAAACAGAAATAAAAATGAGCTATCCTGTTCCATTTTTGTTTTGTTTGTATCATTCTTACATGAACCAAATTCATGTTCAGAAATTCGTGAAAAACGACGCGCGCAGTGTTGGAATTGCGTAACCCTCTCTGTCTCAGGGTTCCCGGGTTCGATTCCTGGCAAGACAAACTTTGGAAATGAACTTTTTAAAGTTGGCTCCGGTCTGAACCGGAAAGTAGTGGCAGCGCACACTGCGGTTCGCAGTCATTTGGGCAGCCCGTCTGGCGGCAGTATAGTGATTAATTGATTTGACGAGCCCGTTGGATGAGTGGTTAGGGTGCTTGCCTTAACGCTCTGTTCTAGGGTTCCCGGGTTCGATTCCCGGCAAGGTCAACTTTTCAAATTTGGCTCTGGTCTGGATTTGGAAAGTAGTGGCAGGGCACACTGCGTTTTCGCAGTCATTTGGGCAGCCCGTCTGGCGGCAGTAACCACCTCCTTACAGAAGCCCACCGTGAAATAACAGCTCGTGTGCTGTTGGGTTTCAGTGGGGCAGTAATCTAATCATACTATGGTCGGCAGCGCACTTGCAGCACCTGCGACGCTGCTTGTGTTGTAGGCGACTTTAGCCACCTACCAACAAGTGCATCGTCAGCCTGTCTGTCAACTTTAGTGTATAAAGAAAGATTATTTCCGTGGAATTGTTCAGTTTGAATCCACTCTTTTGTGCATTGTGTTTAAAGCGAAAATAGAAAGTTTACTAAATCTATTCAATTTCTCTTTCATCCGAATTAATCTGGTTTGCATTACTAAATTCTGTGCTCGTTACCTATTTAATATCTGTTATGTTATTATATAGCCTATATGTACATAATATATAGAAAGGATACAAAATATAATATGTAGCCTAGGTCTGGAATAATGTACCATTCGATGATTCTTCAAAAGGTAATTGATGTAATAGTAAAAGGCTCAGTAGTCCGATGATCTATATCATCGGACTACTGAGACGAAAAGTCTCATCAGACCGATCATCGGACTAAATAACGTTCAAATAGGTGCAGTAGTTCTTTCACATTTACTTCGAATGTCAAGTACATGAAGGACTTTGCCCTGAAGTACTATAACAAAATATCTTACCATACTACTTATTTTTAATATTATTATTATTAACGGTTAATAAACCTAAATTTAATAATGAATATACTTAATTCCTCTACTTTATGAATATAGCAAAATATTGTTAATGAATTTTGAACTTAAATACTGGCCGACTTAAAAAAGTTTGATATTCAAACAGGGAAATAGAAAAAGTATAATTTTATGTTTTGACGTGTGAAAAAAAATTAGTATGTTTTTATACATCTGGATAGAACTTATATATATAAGTTATTTTAGATGTTTTGAAGTAATTAAGAAATAAGAAAGTAACAAAGTAATTTTAATTACATCCAATAAACTCCATCCAATAAACTGAAATCAACAATAAGTATTACATTTATAATTAAGTAATATGGCATCGCTATACTTAATTCCCAATTTAATTAATAAACTGCTAATAGAAATAATAAATAAAATCACACATACACATATTAAAAGGATACTAAAAACACACTTTTAAATAATTAAAAATCAAATAATAAATTATACTTAATAATGACTATATTAATTGGAGCAAGCTGTATGTGATCTATTCAACTATTTATTTATGTAATAACTGGCACTGTACTTTTTATTCATTGAAATGTAACCGTTTGTTTGTAAATAAATAAACAGCTAACTAGTGATTAAGTCTCTAATGTATTCAACCAACCCTAATGACGGACTTCTTCGTTCCATTTTCGTTCGATTCGGCAAATCACAGTGCTTGCCGGAGAAAAAGACGACATGCAGCAGATTTCGCATCGCCTATGAAGAAGAGGAAGACTGCCGCGCTCTTCAGATATACCAACTACCACCTATTGATTAAATATCGATATGTACATGGCCGGTTCTCAATGTCGAAACGGAATCTGCGTATCGCCCCGCGAGGGACCTTCATATACCCATGATTCGCCCCACGGTTGATTTCCGAGGACAATTGGTCCCTCTTACTTAAGTAAAATTAAGTTTATTTGCGAAGGGCAGTCGCTTCACACCCACCCAATGATCGGTGAACTCATGTACGAAGCGGTTTTTGGTGGGAAGGAATCCCACATAACCTTATATATAATGTATATACATATGCATGTTAAGGGAATAGTGGGGTCTGTGCTTCATCATCCACATAGGTACCTGCGTAGATGCATAGGCATGTTTTTAGTATCTTCTGCATGATTTATTACCCTCGTAAAAAATGAACTAAGCAAAAATCGCTCTCTCTCTATTTATAGTATACGAGTTTTTTTTAAATCTTTATTTAGATGAACTAAGCTCCATGTGTACTCGTAGATGAACAAACTAAGACTAACTAACTTCATGTAACTAACTAAGATTTCACGTGTAGATTAGAATAATTATCGCTCGCTCACTTCGAAGATGCAGTTTCCAGATCCAAATATACTAAACACAACAATTAAAGGATATAAAAAAAGTTCCAAATTTTTAGGTGATTTTCAACAGGCTGTAACTTCGAAGAAAATGATCGTACAGAGCTCATTAAAAAAGAAAATTGTAGCTTCAAGTTTCTAGTTTTTTAATCCAAGCTTTAAATTTTTTTCTCGTTAGCGATTTATGAGTAATAGTCAGATAATCAACGATAAAAAAAAATTTCAAAATTTTTCTCGTCTTGAAAATGGTGTAAAAGCCTTAATAATTTTTTTATTGTAATGGCACAGTAAATATCTCTTAGAGAATTTAATTCCCTACAACTTGACCTCCTCATGGGTCTGTACAATGATTTGTAACCGAGTTATCGTCAATCACAGCGAAAAAGATCTTTTTGACTTGGACAATCGATTACTCGGGCAATAATGGTCGTACAGAAAATTAAAGTAGGGTTTTGTAAACTGCAAAATATTCTCTACAAGGTGCTTAAATTGGATTATGATAAAAAAAATTTTTACAAACCGAAAATGTTGGCCGAAGAAAAGGCCAATTCTCAATTCAATTCTCTAAAAGATCTTTACTGTGCCATTACAATAAAAAATTTATTACGGCTTTTACACCATTTTCAAGACGAGAAAAATTTTGAAATTTTTTTTTATCGTTGATTATCTGGCTATTACTCATAAATTGCTAACGAGAAAAAAATTTAAAGCTTGGATTCAAAAACTAGAAACTTGAAGCTACAATTTTCTTTTTTAATGAGCTCTGTACGATCATTTTCTTCGAAGTTATAGCCTGTTGAAAATCACCTAAAAATTTGGAACTTTTTTATATCCTTTAATTGTTGCGTTTAGTGTAGATCGAAATCGAATTTATGAATTTTTTTGTCGGGTGTCAGAGTCTACAATTGCCCAGCATTTATTGTAGTGTGTGCCCGTACGAACACACCATCAAGGCCGGTCTGATTAGCTTGACACTGACCACGGTGAACTTGTCTCTGAATTACATGGCTGAATTAGTTAACTGTATGGTATAAGAGACACGACATGGGAGTAAGTAAGTATTTTTACTTTAACTAAAGTCAGGAAGGGTATTACAAAATATAGGTAGATATTTGTTAACTATCTGTTAGCATGGCAGATAATGTTTTAGCAATAGGTAAGACTGACTAAAACGGCTACTGGCGTTTAATAGATAAATAGATAGACAGGATTAAAGTTTCCTTTAGTTGATCATGAAAGCTGTTCTACCCACCGCTATAAGAAAGAAAGAAAGAAAGAATTTTATTTCGTACACACACATACAGAATAAGCGACGCACAATCTTTTGAAATTGTTTGAGTTTAGACCTACCAATATTTATCCTGCGAAAGATTGTATGTTTGCTCCTCAATAACGCAAAAAACGGCTGAACGGATAATATAATAATATAATAATAATAAATATTTATTTGTTCCAGCAAATTACAGTGCGCAATACTAAGTCTAAGATCACAAATTATAAATCTTATTATTACAAAAACTATTCTTACATCTAAACTAGGCCGAGCCTGTATTTTAAATGTAAGTCACTTCCGATGGCATAATTATTTAATATTTGAATATTATGGTTACTTAATCACACTTCAATAAAACTAAACAAAATTTAGTAGGTAATTTAAAATTTTAGTGTTCAAAGTTTTAGATCCACCCGCACGTTACAATTTCCACACAGTTGTTCAGTCCTCATGGTTAGACTACTATATGTTCGAACTTAAGATTAGTTTTTTAAATATTTTTCTATTATTTTTATTTACATTTTTAATTCCTTATAGTACACATTACACTTTATATTATTGTTTGTTAGCTTAAATAGAAAACAAAAAAAAACATAAACTTACTAAAATTCTCTTTTAAAAGAAAATATGATTAAACAAAATCTTATAAACTATTTAACATTAATTAAAATTAAAATTAAAACTGCCTGCAATTAGAATCAAACTAGTGTCGAAATAAAATACCAAATGTACCAGGAAATCAATAGCAGATACACAATTAACAAATTAAATCAAGGGCATATAAGTCTTATAGATGGTAGGTGTAAAAGCAACTGTGAACATGTAAAACATCCGATTAAATCTTATATTGTTGTCGTCAGTAGGTTTTCGGTTTCTTCGTATGTTTTATTTTTCAGCCAATCAAGAATTATATTTTTTACATCAAGTTTGTTACATGGGTATATTCCTAGAATTTTATTTAGTTTGTTATAAAGTATAGGGCCTATATAACATTGGAATTTATTAATATAAGATGTGTTAAATATAATAACTGGGCAGACCCTATCTTTACGCCTTTTCAATACTAGGTTTTCGTCATAGGGGAGTTTTATATGTTGGGATAATATGGTATCTTTAATGAAAAGTTGTCTAACGGTTAAAACGTCACATTCAGAATATAGTTTAGTGGTAGAATATAGTTTAGTAGTATTTGAATGAAATTTGGCACACTTTATGAAAATGAAATAAAAATTTGCATGTTTGTTATTCACGCTCACTAGATGGCGGTAGCAATAAAAATTAAAAGTCGCTAGCGTGTTAACGTTTAGTGATATCATAGATAAAATACTACTTAACCAGGGGCCTTAGACAAAGTAGCATTCGCTCCGTAGCGATGCGATATCGAAGTTCGTTATCGTCTCAGAGACAAAGGAATCGACACTGTATGTAACACGTGATAAACACGTGATACCTTGTCATGATTTCTTTGTCTCTGAGACGATAACGAACTTCGATAATTCGATATCGCATCGCTATGGAGCGAATGCTACTTTGTCTAAGGCCCCTGTATTATAATCTGAGCTTGCCTTTGAGGCAAGAAGTGTTCTTACTTACACACAAGTTGTTTTTACGAGTGTTAATACCAGAGATTATAATAGTTAAAATTAATCATTTATCACATTAATCACAGTTTATTACCTGGGTTAACATACTTATAATACGATACTTTTTATGATGGGAAAATGCTATGTTAGCTTCCCGAAAGGATCGTCTAAATATATGAAATGTCCGTGCTGTGGCGCCACCGCGTCGACAAAGCGTTAAATAAAAGTTAAGTCTTATATTTTGATTTTATTTTTCTTACTATTTATAAAATTATGGAATATTTGGAATTGCAGCCAAAAATACAAATAGAAACAGAATTGAGCTATCCTATTACAATTTTGTTTTGTTTGTATTATTCTTACGTGAATCACAATCATGTTCAAAAAATCGTGTAAAACGGCGTGCGCAGCGTTGAAAATTTTTAACCCTCTCTGTCTCAGGGGACCGGGTTCGATTCCCGGCAGGATCAGTTTGGAAATGAACTTTTCAAAGTTGGCTCCGATCTAGATCTGGAAAGTACAAATAGTGGCAGGACACACTGCGATTCGCCCAAATGACTGGGCAGCTCTTCTGACGGCAGTAACTACCCCCTTACCGTGAAGTAGCAGTATATTTCAGTGAGCGAGTAAGGGATGCCAGAGCCCGTTGCCCTATCCCTTCCTAATCAGTTATTCTGCTATCGTCGGCAGCGCACTTGCAGCACCTGCGGAGCTGTTAGAAGGAAATAAATTTAAGTTAAACGAAAACGAACCTCAAAAACACATCATAATTAATACAGCAAAAATTACTCATTTTCAGATTGGTAATTCCAATGATGATTTGTTTTGATTAAGATAGATGTGTGAAATTAAGATAGATGTGATAGATGTGTGAAATCTAGAAAAATATTAAAAAGTATGAATAACACCTGCAGTGCCTAACATAGGTAACTATTGTTGTTTACAATCTTCATAGATCTGTAAGTATTTTTATATTTGAAGTAAGGTTCTCAAGTGTTTTTGTTACTGGCAATTCCCTTTCCCTAAGTTATAAGGCTGCATTTAGACGGACGCGAAAAATTTCTTATAGCCGCAAACTTGTGTTCATTCGAGGCTAAACTTAGGCCAAGCTACAGAGATTTGGAGTGAACACTACTCTCGTGCACTCGGCTCTTAACACCAGATAATTTTAATTTCATAAGCAAAAAACTAAAAAGAACAACGATTTTTTGCATAAAATTGTTAATAAAGTCGAGTGAAAAACATGTCACTATATCATGTGAAACTACTCCACACACTTCTTCCAACTATTCTTCTCTTTTTAAATGAAAAATCTCTGTAGCTTGGCCTAACTCTACTACCCAAGCAACAAATTAAAATTCTTCGCGATCACACAACCGCGCGGCCGTCGTTCGGTGTCAACGCGATCGGTCGGCGCGCTCTCCTGTCCAAGTTGATTTATAAAGAATTTTCATGGGACTACCATGAAAATTCTTTATAAATCAACTGTACACAGTTACAACAAAGCTTATTTTTCCATAACAACAGATCACCGCGTAGTGACCGCTCAGCTGGCTGACGAAATAATTTGTGTCATATAAACGCACCCTTATTCGTCTTCCCCTTTTGAAAAAGAACATCTGTAAAGATGTAAGATTTAAAACTTAACTATTACTTAACTGTAGATTTAATAACTGTAAAGATGTAAGATGATCTGTAAGATTTAATAACTTGCACCAAACAATTAAGCATTGATCTTTTGCTCCGTTCGGAACATACAAAGAGTGGAGGGATCATGTTACACTGGTGCTGTGAATAGTAATCAACCGAAACGCCGAATATGTTTTAATACGCAATTCCACTTAAAAATACGAATTGAAAAATTCAACAGTCATTGTCGTTAAAAACATCTTAAAGCACGCAACTCTGTTTTGCTACCCTTTAATAGGTTCTTTTTAATCAAAACGGATGTACCTTCCTCGTTTAGTAGTTCGATTTAAAAATTATTAACTATTATATGGCTGCTGTAGTCGTAACTTAAAAAATTAAAAAATGCCCAAATTTTTTAAAAAACTACCTTTTTTCAGAGACGCTTGATTCTTCGATGTTTTTATGAATTCATACTAATATTATAAATGTAAAAGTAACTCTGTCTGTCTGTCTGTTATCTTTTCACGCCTAAACCGATCAGCATGAAATTTTCCATACACGTTGTCAGGGATGCAGGAAAGGACATAGGGACACCTTGCATTCAGAAAAAAAGTAGGTATACTGTTCTCGAGGGATCATATATTTAGTCAGGCGTTATTTTTTTATTCTGCAACGCGGGCGAAGCCGCGGGCACCGGCTAGTACAACATAATTTATCCAAATTTTTAAAATGTACCCTGTTTAGAGACCGTAGAAGAACAAAAGTTACCGACATAATAGTAAGTTGAAGTGGAAGTGGGGAGGACGAGTGGAAGCCACGGACCGGCAAGCGCAGCGTAGGACAGATGACCTGATATGAGCCGCGGGTCGACGGTGGATCCAAGCTATTTCTGATCGGTCCTTTTGGAAAATTAGGCGAGAGGCCTTCGTCGAGATGATGCTGATGGATACAGATGGCGCTTGTCAAACATTTAAAAATAAAAATTATTTGTTCTGAAAACGAAAACAAACAGTTTAAGTAAATGAAAATCACCATTATTTTTCGTTGCAAAATGGCGAAGATATTATATACTGAACTACTAAGACAATAGTAGTTACTATATAGATTTACATGTAGTTTACTATCATTACATAGTATGAAGTAAAATATGGAACCTTTTCTATGAAGATATATAAAAGTTGGCAAAACAGAACAACATGTACAAGTTACTATTAAAGTACTCAAAACAAGAAAGTTGGCGAGTACGTCAACGCTCGTATGTCTATATTAAGTATGCGCTAATCTCGGGAAGCTGTAAACAGATATTGTTCCCGTTTACATCAATGGGAAGAGGCCGTCGATACTATTCTAAAATAATTGGAGTAAAACGTTTGAACATAAGTTATAAAAGTGTAATCTTTACTGAGTTTGTACATCTAGTGAGCATGTTGGCTCGTACCACCAACGCCTTACGCTCTCTCTCCATGTCTATCATCATTTTAAGTTAAAGCTCGAGGATGATTCGTTAATAAAATAAAAAACACATATAATTTAGCATGACTTTAATAAAAAACTGCAAAATAATAAAATACCTCCAAATATTGAGCCTTAACACTAGACTAACTGTAGGTTTTACAACATCCAAAAATATGAAAAAATATAGTTACACGCATTTCACACATTATGAGGATTCTATTGTGGTCGACTTCTTACGTATATCTAACATAAAAACACAATTATTGGGGGATTTTAAGAGGACGTCCGCTTGAACTTTTTGGGTGAATAGTAAAAACATCGTTAACTTGAAAAAATTTGTTTCACAAAATAATTCGTGATGGACAATAATGTGTTTAAAGTTCATTAATATTAGCTATATGAAAAAACACATTACAAAATTAAGAATTAAATAATAATTGTAAATGTAAAACAAAAAAATCATCCACAAAAACATATTTCCAATATTTTTTTCACGATAATCGTTTTAAAAACACTGTTTTGAGGGACCTTCCCTTAAACATTAGCGTTTTCAGATAGCAATATCTTTTTGAGATCATTACTTTGAAGTTATGTCCACCTCCATTGAATTTAATTCAAATTCAGATATAAAACCCGTAGTTTCGCGTGCATCTTCTCCAATATAGGACCTTACGACGTAGGACATAAAACTTATTTTGAATTTACATGTGATCACATTTTACACGCATAGACTACTTTTTCCATTAATATTGCCAACATCAAGTGGAAATCTTACAATACTTTATAAAGCGAAATATTTAAATAACATTTCGAATTAATTTAAAAAACAATCACCACAAAAAAGAACATTGAAATAAAAATTGTTTAAGCATAATAATATGCAAATTGCATTTTTTTTATTTTTCAAATTTTTTAAAAAGATTATAAGCTCACCTAGCAAATGGATAAACAATTTCCGGCAGTAACTCTTAAAATTATTACAATAGAATTTATACAAAAACGATGAATGTATTGGCACTAAATTACAGAATTGTAGCAAACACACTTATATCGTAAGACTCAAAACAAACACATTGAATGAAAGTTGGAAGCTTTATTGTCGTTTCACAACTTTGTAATGATTGCACGGAAGTATTAAATTAGATTTTAATCAGAAGTGCTAAATTAGATTTACTGTCAATTTCGTAACAACATTTCTTTTTGCTAAAACCTTTAAAAATCCCAGATTGTTCGAGAAATTGGGTATAAAAAAAAACATTTTTGTGCGTAAGAATCTCCATAGAAATCGAAATAAAAAATATAATTTACAAAATAAAAATATTAGATATAAAATATAGCTACATTAAAAATACATATATAAAGATTTATACGTGACAGCATAAAGGCTCAAAATTATTTGTGCAAAATTATAATGAATAACTAAAATCGACTTTATATTAAAATAACCGAAGTGCATTTTTACAACGAATCCGTTAGCATTGCAACTCATAGCTATTCGGTATGAATGCAATACAATAAAGTATGAACTTAAAATGCTTAAAAAATACATACTACCTACTTAATTCATTAATTTTATATATACCTATATAAAACTAAGATGTATGTAGTTAATAATATCAAGATTTCCTTTAAAGTATAGTTTTTGACTAGTGAATAAAATTAAAACTATCCTAACTAAGATAGACTGTTGAGTAAATACAAAAGCGTAAGTATGACGGTCCCCATATACTCTTTCTGTCCCGCTCACACCTACACGCGTAGGACGAGAGATCATTACAAAATTTTAAAATGCATTTAATTTACAAATTTTTTTTAAGGATTTAAGAACGCCTACTTATTCAAAAAGTTTGAGATTCCATCTAACACTAGTTCTAAATACGAAATCGATTTAAAAGTAAACAAAAACTATGTACGTTCTTTTCATAGACTAAAAAAATATTTAAATTTTGAGCGATTGTTTAACCTCTTTAGAGTCGATATTCCGAAACGTGTATAGGTTATCTATTAAAAAAAAAATTAAATTAAATTCTCTCAATTTCAACTTTCAAATAAATAGTTGTGAAATAAAAAAATACTTCTTTGGCGATTTGAGCAAAACAGTGATGTTTTATGGCATCAACTAGCGATACTAGACGCTTTCATTTACGTAGTTAATTACATTTTTGCATGGCAAAGATTTATATTGCACAATATACTCTGTGACGACAAAAAATATGTACGAGTGTCAACGGTTGAGTTTGCTTATTCTCTCAACACGATTCCCGAAGGTTGATACAATTTAAATCCTTAACATTGTTATAATAATTCCGTGTAACATGTATACATATTCATATGATATCTAAACTACACCTAAGTCATTAGCTAGGTAGTGACATATCGTACAGAGTAAACAAAGTAGTCTTTATTACATTAATTACATAAATATTGTGAAATAAATGCAGTCAGTCATGGCATCAAATGGGAATGTATTTTTTTTTTCAGGATCCACTCTTTTAAAAGGGGCGAAGACTTGTTCATATTAATAAAGCGATAGTTTATAAAAAAACACGAGATAAATATCTACGAGTATTTACGTATATGACGAAGACGAAAACAAACGTGAAATTTAAAAATAGAATTAACATCAATCGCCAAGAGAACATTAATGACTTCGGAGCGTTGCTTAAATCAATTTGTCCTTTACAGTAAATACGCCGCCGTAACAGTTTGTAAATAACACTTCTAATGGTCAAGTTACAAACCAATTGTTTCATTGATACTAGAATTGATCGTTACATTGGATTACTGTGGACAATTTAAATGCTTACAAAAATTTGTATTTTTATAAGAAATAATTTCTTACTTTCAGTGACTTTTCAAATTTTGTCTATATGTTTACTAGTACGGGGGTAACCAATGCCGTATTAACCGTATCAATTATGCGAGGCCCCGAGCCATAGGGGCTGCGAAGAATACATTTCACAGCTCAGACCTAATAAGAAATAAAGACAGAATTTTACGCACAACATAGTGAAGCCGGTTTTATAAACATGTGTGCGTAGGCCGGCTATAATCTCAACTTTTATTTATTTTTATTGAAAATATTGCTTTCCAAGTATTTCAAGTTTTTCTTTTTTGAAGACTGGTTTTTACACCCTTTCACTACGCAATACGGCATTATCACTAGTAAATATTTTAATTTATTATTACAAGCTCCACGCTCTGATGTTTAGCTCAACTAAAGGCGAGGCGTAATTTGATTGCATTTGGGTGCGTATAACCATGTATGTACACGGCGAGGCGTAGTTTTACCGGCATCACTCTGTCGTCCACAGGATTCTATCTTTAGTTCTTATTTCATCTGAGCCTCACAGAACATGTCCCCAGCGACTAAAAACAAGAAAGGCGTATATCGTAACAATCTCCTCTCTAAACTGTCGTCCCTTATTACTATGACAGTATAGATTTCAAATTCAAATATATTTTATTTTTCACTTGACAGTCATGAAAAAAGCTTGTCGGTGGGACACCTTTACAGAGTGTCCCTAGTAACATATCAATCAGGCACGAAAAAAATCACTAGTTATATGTGAAGAGACTTTGTATGAGAAATAGGTACTTGTAAAATTCTTGTGTGTAGATTTTGAAAAACAAAAATGTTGTCTTCTCGTAATCTGTAACGAATATAGACCATGACGACCTGAAAATTACCCTACAGTTATGCCTCCATCGACCAATCAAAGTTGAAAAACACTAGCAATTCTTCCGACAGATTTTCAGTTTTTAAAGTATAATATTTTCTCATGAAGCTTTCGGCACAAAGTGCATAAGAACTATGCATAACTATAGAGGCCTTATTTAAACATTCATATATATGTAGTGTTATAGGCGACACCTAAATTAATTACATTTTAACCACGAATAAGCTGTAGAAATTTAAAAAAAAACCTGAACAGAGAACAATTTTCTTTGATTATGAAACCTTTTTTGATTGAATCCTTATTATTATTATTTTTTGTTATTAATTTAAAAACTTTTCTTAAACTTGTAATAAGTAGTTTTTTTTAAATTACTACAGTTTACGCAGGCATCATTAATTTATATAAAAATGACAATCAACCTATTAAATATCTACATTGGGTCCGATTTTTTTTATATAATATAAAATTCGTAGCGATGCAAAACTAGTCTAATTATTTTTATTAATTCGTAAAAGCATTTTATATTCAACCAGTATTTGACGTTATTTTTAAATTGTATACAAGATTGGAGATTTGTAAGGTTCTAAATCCATTTGGTAAAAAAAGTTACAAATTAAGAAAAAAAAACAATTCACACAAATTGAACATATATACGTGAACTGTGCTTTGTAATATTAGATATTACAAGAACTTACTAAAAAGTACAAGTAAAAAAAAAAACTAAATACAAAATTTTATAAATCTCGTCTCGTAAGAGTCATAAGACAAGCATAAGACTACAAATAAATACTGACCAACAAACTACAACTAAGATGAGGAATAGAAATAAAATGTTCTATAATTAAATAAACATATTACGCCTTTTCTGGAAAAAACACCCATAATTTATAAAATCGAATAATCACGATTTATTTAAAAAAAAACGTAACTACATAATTTATTTTTTGTAGATTGTTGGAGAATATTTTAATCATAAATAGTAAATGCACATTATTAAAAAATCCGGCCTGCTTCGGGGGTTCATAGGTTGGGTAAGGCTACGCAATCGTATTATGCCAGCCACACACGATCGAGCCTATCGTCCAATCAGCATGATACGCGTGCCATTTTAACGAGAAGTATATGGGAATACGAGAATATCATTTTGGATGACACCCATACACCGTCCAATAGGCTTGATCAAAAGGCAATAGTGTCATGCCGATTAGATAGGCTTGATCGTGTGTGCTGGCATTATATAGAATAGGTCGTGTTAGGATAAGACATTAATTAACCAATCGTGTTAGAATAGGGGACTATATTATCCAGTTATTCTTCCCCTATCGTGCTAGTTTTAAGGGCTACTTTACACATCGCTGTTAAACCGATGGGCTACTCTACAGTTGTTGGGTTAGTAACCTAATCTCACAGTTGATAAGTTGAGGGTTTATTTTAACCAACGGATATATTGTCGATAGGAAATTAATACGACAATTTAATTGGTTTGTCCGGGTTTATCCAGGTAGATTACATTGATGGCTGTAATTATATTATCCAATATTTAATAATATTGAAGGACTAGCTTTGATCAACGGTTGTCGGATGGGTGAGGCAATATCTTTTAATTACTATAAGAATAGAGAGCCCGGATAATAATTTGGAGACTAGCACGAACCACAATTGTTGAAATTTACTGTTCCCATTCGGATTCGTCGACACCCTCCATGCTGTCTTGTTCCAGCTTTAAATTCATTTGCACTTTAGCACTCATAGACTTCAATATCTGAAACAATTCACATTATTATATTATTTAGCCGAATTAATGGCGCACAATACTTATTTTGGCTTATATTTCAATGAGATACCAACCTCACTACAAGCACAAGCCTAATTTTAAATAAATATACATGCATTCTTAAAATAAAATTTAAAAACAGAGAACGGATGTCTCATAAATAAGAAAAAACAGATTGTGGAAATTGGGAGATAGCAGCTGTTGAACATTAATCAGAAAGAAATGTAAATATAGGGTGCGTAGACTGGGCTCCAGAGGCCAATTTATGTCGCAAGTAGGTGACTTGAATATCGCCAGAGGCCAATTTATGTCGCAAGTAGGTGACTTAAATATCGCCAGAGGCCAATTTATATCGCAAGTAGGTGACTTGAATATCGCCAGAGGCCAATTTATGTCGCAAGTAGGTGACTTGAATATCGCCAGAGGCCAATTTATATCGCAAGTAGGTGACTTGAATATCACCAGAGGCCAATTTATATCGCAAGTAGGTGACTTGAATATCGCCCTGGCATTCCCCTTATGCGATGAAGCTAGGGAGCTATACAAATACTTAAGGATAATATATAGTTTATAGAAATGACCTTGCCTAATGAGGCGACATGTCCTCTAGATAAAAGCTTCTAAACAAAGATTTAAAAAAAATGTTAATATTTTTTATCAAATACAATATATAAAAATTGATAATATAGCAAATTAAAAAAAGCATGAATAACTTCGATCACAAGGTTCCTTTTATTTTATTGATAACGATTCTGGCACATCCCAAAGGGCTGGCAACAGCCCCTGGTGCAGTAAGGGAAGCGCAATATAATAAAAGGTATATAAAACCGGGTCGGTAATTACAAAACTTTTTTACGAGAGAAGAAATCTTCAAAAATATACCCTTTGAACAAATGCCGCACGCAATTCAAATTCGCATAGGGTTATGTGGGATTTCTAGTCACTAAAAAGCGTGGTTCTACTCCTGAGAGGACCTTGAAACCGTCACCGGTCCCTGAAAAGACTTTGAAACCGTCACAGGTCGCACTAGAGTGTGCAGTTTTTCTTAAAACTTAGGGTAAATAGCGCATGTATACGTCACAATGTAACCTCTAATTGCATTGCAAAATTCAACCGAGAAATAGTCTTTCAATATTTCTTGGTTCATATTTGCTAGGTATTTATAAATTTTAACATAATTATTTAAAAATATGCGTCAGAAGCGGGGCCTAAGTGAAAATTGGCGAATACACTCACAGTGTCCTGCTTGTCCTTGACGTCGCTTGGCACGTGGGACTTGATGAGATCGGGCTTCGGTTTTTGCGGAGGTTTGTCTCGCGTCGCTTGAACCGCGCCGGCAGATGGCGCTGTGTGTGCTGATACTGGGACAAGAGGCATTTCCATGGTGTATAGTGATTAATTAATTTGACGAGCCCGTTGGATGAGTGGTTAGGGTGCTTGCCTTAACGCTCTGTTCTAGGGTTCCCGGGTTCGATTCCCGGCAAGGTCAACTTTGAAAAATCAACTTTTCAAATTTGGCTCTAGTCTGGATTTGGAAAGTAGTGGCAGGGCACACTGCGTTTTCGCAGTCATTTGGGCAGCCCGTCTGGCGGCAGTAATCACCCCCTTACAGAAGACCACCGTGAAATAACAGCACGTGTGCTGTTGTGTTTCGGTGAGCGAGTAAGGGATGCCAGAGCCCATTTTCCTATCCCCCTCCTAATCCTTTATCCTTAATCCTACTGCAGTCGGCAGCGCACTTGCAGCAGCTTTGGCGTTTCTTGTGTTATAGGCGACGGTAGCCACCTACCATCAAGTGGACCGTCAGCCTGTCTGTCAACCTTAACATAAAAAAAATCCAAAAACGTTTAAAATCTTTAATTAGTGTTTGTATAGTAATACAACTAAAGCCTAAACAAGCCGATGAATGAGATCTCATGCGTAGGTTGTCCACTGCTGGAGATAGGCCTCCCTCATAATCGGGAGTTGTCTGGTTCCACCCACGGCCATTATTAGATTGTTTGTCCACCTTGTGGGTGGACCTCTTAAGCTGTGCTTGCCGGTCCGTGGCTTCCACTCGAGAACCTTCCGGCTCCAGCCGGCGGAAATTTAATTTTCTCCCATAGCAATAAATCCTTTAAATCAAAACTATGTGATTCTTTCGATATGGTAAAATTTCTGGCAATGATATTTCATATGTGCCATCGGACATCACTCCAATAAGGATGTCTAGAAATAAGCTATTTATTTTTACTTTTTTTAAAAACTACTTCAATTCTTTAGAGGTATCGAATTAAACACTGGAACAAAAAAAATCTCAAGTTTATTGATGGCGAGTCAAATTTAAAGTGCTACTCACACGGCTCCATGCCTGGAGGCTGCAGGCTGAGCGTGCGTGGGATAGCTCTGTCCCCACGTGCCCACTCCTTGGCGGTCAGCCATGGCGCCCATCGGACCAGCGTAGGGGGAAACAAGTCATCTTGGAACAGCTCACTCTGTGGACCACCACACATTTCACTTCATAATAGTAAACTAAATGTTTCTACTTAAGATAAGGACTAACCCCAGGCCGAACACATTTTTTGTCAAAATGAACGCAACCTAATAACCTATGAATTAAAGTGTAATATTGCATCACAAATCTTTGGTTATCTTCGGTTTCTCAAAGATAACCGACCAGATTTAAAATAGGAAGGTTTTTTTTAAATATTGTGTAAAATATGAAAAAAGAAATAAATGTACCCGATTAAAACTTAAGTTAAATAATAAACTTAAAACAAATGTAGTTGTCACTGAAATTTTTTATTACTGTGATGAGAAAGCTTTTTTTGGGGCAGCAATTTACTAAATTTTTTTCCCTCAAAAAATAGAAGTTTACTCATTTATGCAGATGCATGATTCAAACTTTTTTAAGCATAGTTTATTATGTACTGTATTTTTATGTAACTATTAATTTTACTCTAACAAGTCAAATGAGGCGACGAAAATAACTGCTTCTTTTCTTTTCTATCTCCTCGCCATAAAGTCCATTGAATCAAAACATATCATGAGAATGTATTTTTATTATTATTATTTTCATTTTTTATAGAATAGATAATATTTTATAGAAAAAAATAAGTCATAATTTTCATATTTTGTGCGAAATTAAAAATTAATTTAATTATTCAATTTCAAAATTTCACTTGCCTACATCTTGAGTGGCAGAACCTTTGCCAATTTTATAATTGAATCATGTGATGCTTATACAACATAAGCGACATTTTACCTAACGTGTTGTTTTACTTTTATTACAAAAATATCTAACGTAGCTATTGTTAATTTGTCGAGTGCCTGCGCATATTCAGATGGTTTTAAACCGATCAATATTGAAAAAAATTGAGGATATAAAAAGGTTAAAGAGTTACATTCCAGATGATGAAGACATAAGGATGTTCTATGAAGAAATTTTTATTTGGACGACAGATAAAAATGTTGTAAAGGAATGCTAGCTTATACTACAATTTTATGTATATTAAATGCTTTTGATAATAAATACATTTGACATTTGATTTTATTTTTCGCTAAAAAATCACAAAATGCCTTGTTTTTTCAAAGCAGCACATATCCAGATAATAAAATATTGAAAATAGGTACATAGAAAAATAATATTTGTGGTATTATGTTACTCAGTTTAATCAAAGTTAAATTTATATATACTACTGTAAACTGAAAAATATGATCCTCTGATAATTACCTTTATCCTCGGCACAGTGAAGGACAGGGGTTCAATGTTGCCATTAGTTAGCCGTAGAGCGCGTGCAAATTCCACCTAAAATTATATAAAGACCAATTAATCCAATAGCTGTTTAATTGTACAACATATAATTTATGTATTTTATTCACGTCTTGCTACAAAAAGGACAAATTTCAACATAGCATATTTAAATCTTACAACTCTGTATAAGGAAAATATAGAGTATTTTGATCTCTTTGTTTCGTTAAACCATTGAAGGTAATATAGATTAAGTTACCACATATCACGGGCTCTATGAGAAAGCTCTGGAAAAGCTATGAGTGACATTATGGACCAATAATAATAAAATTAAAAATTTTTTCGACTAAATTCCAGTCAGTTCAAAGATAGCGAATATATTCCGAAAAATACAATAGGTCTATTTTTGCAGATACCAATTAATAAGTAAGATCCAATTAGCAAACAAAATAAATAAGTTTAAATTTTGCAAGCAAAAACCATTATGAAATGAATTTGTCAACTGACAAAATGAATGAACAATGACAGCCCAATGGATCGAATAGCTGAAATAGATGATGCAAGTTCGAATCCCGGTATTAACCTCACCTCTGAGTGTGAGATGTGTAGAACCTCACTCAGAGGCGTGAATTAGATTAGAAATTTCTGAGTAGATAATCATAACGAACCCATCACTTTAAAAATTAAGTAAAATGCTTGATTTCGGGGTTATCTAATTTTGACTTCTAAGGTATAAATATTTTTTTTAAATCGTAATAAGGGTATACCTTCTCGATGGCGAGCAGGTTCTTCGGCAGGAAGGCGATGCCCTGATGAAGAGTCTGCGCTCGGTGGTGCGAAAGCGCGCACAAATGCGGTGCCTCGCTCGTCACCTCGTAGCAATAGATCGTAGAGTCGCCCTGGCGGAAATTATCATTATTGGAAACAACTTTCATGGCAATGAATTCGAGGTCTATGGGACTGTCAGTGCTGGACTCACAATGCACCAATTGCACCAGTTGGTCGTGGTGGGCCATTTAAATTTATAAACCATACTTTATTGTTCCATAATAAATGTTCATTGTGCTCGTTTTAATGTTTTACTTGTATAATTAGTTATTATTTTGTTAAATGTAAATATTTCATGTAATTTAAAAAACTTCGATGTCATTATATGCTGAACTCTTCTGTGTTGTCACAGAAGAGTTCAGTCAGAGTGTATGCATAATATTCTTTCCCTTTTATTAACATCTGATTTATACAAAGCTCCACTACGTAAACTACGTAAAATGTAGCTTTAATACATTTTGCACGTGCAACTCGCTTTTCATTTAACTATCACCTTTAGTAACCAGTAGCGACACATTTACACAATTATCCATAGGAAAACCCTTAGAGTAAGTGATCCCTAAAATCACTTTCAAATTGCTTAAATTCACATTATGATCATTGCTTTTTATATAGTAAAATTATTTAAGGAAAATGTTGCTATAGATAGATAACATAGATAAGAATAAGGTGCGCGGCGCATTAAATTTGAAAAGGCAGTACAAATTTGCAAAGGTTTTCTCAGTCACATAAGCTGCCTTTGCGCAGCCAGTAAAAGGCTAAAAACATGACATTATTTATAATATCTATATATACGTAGATAAGCACAGCTAACTCCTAGATGTCCATAAAAACTCAATATCTGTAGTCAACTGAGAACTCTTGGCCGCACCATTGGCCAAGTGAACTGGTCGGCGCATGTACGCTAAATGTTATCTTTCACTTTTATGAGGGCACACTGCATTTTGCAGTCATAAACTGAACAGGCTGTTTGGCGACATTAAGCACCACTCATGAAAAGAGTACCGTGAAATAAATAACAGCATGTTTGCTCAGTGTTGTGTTTCGACAACTAAGGGACGCCAGAGCTCATTCAATTGTTCCGTCCTTATCGCTTCTCTTTTATCCTATCAAGGTCGGTAGCACACGTACAGCAACCTACTGCCAAGTGGACCGTCAGTTTGCCTGCCGACTTATACAAAAAAATAGTGAACATTACCCGTCCGGTGAGGAATAGTGTTCCAGAATCGTGATCGATGTGAATCTGCAGAATGGCAGGTGAAACATCTAACCCGACCGTGCAGAGAGGAGCTGACAGATCCTGAGACAGGTAAACGAGGATCTGCCGTTCTGACACCCTGTCAACATTCATACAGTTCAAATACTAAGAAAATGGGTTCAATATAAATAACAAACTTCGGAATCCTCTTCATCATCAGTCTGTATCTCTCCACTGTTGGATATAGGCCTCTCCCAAGGCTCGCCACTACACACGGTCTTCTGCCCTGCGCATCCAGCCGCTTCCTGCGATACCTAGCTGCAGGGGGTCCCACACTAGGTCTTTCAATTTGTGGCCTCCATTCGTGAACTCGTCTACCCCATCGGCGCATTGCCAACTTCGGCTTGCCATTTCTCTCAGCTATGTCGACAACTATGGTTCTTTGGCCTATTTCAGAATTTCTGATCATAGAAACTCCGAGCATAGCCCATTCCATGGCAACTTTAAACTTGTGGACCAGTCCTGCAATGAGAGGCCAAGTTTCGGCAGCATACGTCATTACTGGCAAGACACGTTGATTATAGACCTCAGTCTTCAGACATTGCGGCAGTGGTGATGAAATCCTGTCCGAAAGTAAAAGCAATTCAACTGACTTTTAAAATTATTCATTGACACTAATATTTAAGGATGAAAATTCTAGTTCTCCGAATAGCGTATTATTTGCATCAACACTAGAGCTAGAGATACCAATTGGTGAGAAATTACTTAACCTGTTAATGGGATACAAAGCTTATAATTACTTGTCAAATCCAGTGAGTACGAGGTGTGTATCGTTAAGAGCCCACACGATCCTTGCGCCGCGACTACCGACTGGGCCGGCACCGCTACGTATCGGTTCGCTACTCGAACGCGGTTTATATACCTGCAATTACAATTTCGATCAATAACACCAAACAGCATTCAATGGGCAACTCTCGCACGAATTTTGCTGACTTTTACTGATTACAAAAATAGATGTTATTAACAATTTAGTAGTGGTTGGGCACACTGCGTAACGCAGTCATTAACTGGGCAGTCCGTTTGACGCCAGTAACCACCCCCTCACAAAAGACCTCTGTGTAAACAACTCGTCTGTTGTTGTGTTTCGATGTGTGTTTTAAGGTATTTGTATCAAGGTCTGCAGCGCACTTGCAAACCCTATGGCGTTGCTTGTGATGATAGGCGACGGTAGCCACCTACCATCGAGTTGACAATCAGCCTATCTGAGGCTCTATAGTACGGTCATTCTATGAATGCGTTTTTGACATTTCTTTATGTCCATTGCATAAAGTTCATTTCCGAATAAACAATACAGAAAATGTATGGAATTGACACCTGTCAGAACAGCACTCTTATAATGGCCGGAGTATAGTATGAGTTTACGATACTATATACACTCGCTAGCGAGAACGTAAAACTTTTGTATGGAAAATCGTGAACTGTCAATGTCAAATTGTCAATTTTCCATATAAATGTTTTACTCTCTCGCTAGGGAGTGTAGTATCGTAAACTCATGCTAGAGCCACTGCTTACCTTTACTTAAAAATAAAGCAATAAGTTTCAAAATGTTTTTAGTGTGTTAGTAGTAAAAACACAACTTACGCACTTTTTTATGTTAAGGTCGTATAACACAAGACACAGTGCTGCAAGTGCTTTGCTGACTATAGCAGGATTAGGAAGGAATAGAGAAATGGGTCCTGGCTCACTCACCGAAAGACAACAGCACGTATGCTGTTACTTAAATTATTAAGAAAGAAACTTTAATTCATTAAATGGTTGAATTAAGACAATAATTTGAGATAAACTAACCCGTATGAGTCCATCCTTGCAAACGGTGGCCAAATAGTCTCCGCATTGAGACCAGTCCAGAGAGAAGATTTGATCGGTGTGACCCGTGAGGATGATGAAGGCCTCCGGTGTCTCCTGACTGAGATCCCACAGCTTGATGGTTAGGTCGTGGGCAGCTGTGGTGAGCACGTCGCTAGCGCAAGGGTGGAACCGAATTATGTATATCTTATCCGGATGTGCTGAGAAAGTCCGGGCTGGTTCGTTGGTTGACTCCGTAAGACCTTAGGCACAATGAAAGAGTAATAATAGTATTTGTACATATGAAAAATATATTACTTTTGGAACGTGAATGCTTTTGCCTTTATTGCGAATGCGGCAAAATAAATGATAAAGCAATAAAACGTCTTGTTCAAAATAATCACACATATTATTTTGTATTTTTTTAATCAAAATGGAACTTCGACAAACATTAAAGGTTAAAATTTGAATTAAGACGTAAAGAAAAAATATTACAACAAAGTCAATGACGATGTAGCCCCGAGACTCATCTTAATTTTTGCCAAAAAGCGAACCTTCTTATAGTGCCATTGCTCAAAGAGCGAGTGAGTGTTCATACCAAACCACTCTCTTAAATTCTCCAACCAGGATATCTTTCACCCTGCCTCTTCTACCTTTGCCCTGTATTTTACCTTGCATCACTAGTTGAAGAATACGGTATCCTTAGCCTATCGTTATGTGTCCGGAATATTACAGTTTCTTTCTTTTTCTCTTTCTCACTCGACGCAACGTTTGCTATTTTCTGCACTCACAATATGCCAATTGGAACAAGCATATAAAATTATTTTTTTATTACCATTAAAAAATCACATAATTTTGTCTTCTGTAAATTGATCCAAGTATATACAGTTTTACATTTACCATACATAGTCCAGTCTGTAGGAAAATGTCTTTCTTTGCCTTCTCATCGCGAAAAAAGAAGTTTCACTTCAAAAATATTTATTTGCAAGTTAATGATAAGATAAAATTTCATTTAACATGCTGTATTATTGATACGTCACCGGTCCTGTTTGTAGCTTGACAGAACGGGAGCATAGACCCTATTATGTGGGCGTTAGGACTGAAAATACAATACCTTGTTCGGGAATGATCCACTCGCGGACGCCGCCGTCGTCGCAGGCGACGAGTAGCCGATCATCACGGAAGGGATCCCACGCCCAGTCTTGCAGCGGCGCGGGATGCAAGAGCGCCGCGGGGTGCGCTCGCGCTCCGCCTGCGCCCCCGCACGAAACCCGCGTTGCGCCCCATGGCAGCTCCACCACCGCCACACGCCCGCCGCCGCCGCCAACCGGGACCGCGCATCGCACACCGTTCGCTGGAGTAACAAAAACCGCATCATTTTTATATCATTCGTAACTCCTAAAGGTCCGTTAAAGAGTACTTTACATACACAATCAAACTTGATTATGGATCTATTTACCTGGATAAGGATTAATATCATGATACGAATGTCATCATCTTTCGTTGAACTAATTTGAACTAAAAACGGTTTTTGTGACTTATTGAGTTACATTATTGTAATATTCGGTAGGGATCTCTAATTTTTTTGAAAATAAAATACATTCTATATTAGCTTTTTATAGGTGAAAGAATTTTTAAAATCAGTAAAATAGTTTTTTAAGTTTATCCATTACAAACAAAAACTCAAATAATATCTGATACAAGTCCATTTTTAAAACATCAATTCGTAGCTAAACACTCACCATAAAACCCGTTACACTCTCCGGATATCTGTCTGCTGACATTCTTGATATTTTCCACGTGTGTCGATTTGTGGCCTGGCGTGCCTTTCAAATGGCGAAACTTCGACACTTTGCCTAAAAATTTATAATATAAAATGTATTAGAAAGTAATGGCAACTCTTCAAACGAATTTCGCAAAAACCCATTTACGATTGAGTAACGTTTCCAGTAAGAGAATTGAGACCCATTCCACGTGGTCGTGAATTGTGAAACCACTTTTAAAATTTAATAGGGTAGATGAGTTCTCGAATGGAGGCCACGAATTGGAAAGGCATCGCAGGAAGCGGCTGGATGGTGGTGGCGAGCCACGGGCTGATGATAAGGATGAGAGAAAAATAATTAATCACTCACCAAAAACAGTGGACGTCCTTTTCGTGGTGACGTTGGGTACGGACGAACGTTTCTCCTCCCGATCCGGACTTTTGCGTGACTTTAGAGAGTCCCTACGCCTGAAACCAACATGCAAACTCAGTCTTATCATACGCTTCATGATCGGAAACATATTTTAATGAAAAGTACACTGAGAAAATGTATCTTTAAAATTATGCATTTGACGAGCCCTCTGGACGAGTGGTTAAGGGGCTTGCCTTAACGCTCTCTCTTAGGGGTCTCGGGTACGATTCCCGACAGGGTCAACTTTGGAAATGTTTTTTCACATCGCAGTCAATTGGGCAACTCGTCTAGCGGCAGTAACAAACCCCTCACCTCAACGTGAAATAATAGGATGTGTGCTGTTGTGTTTCAGTGAGTGAGTAAGGGATGCCAGAGCCGACTGCCCTATCCTATCCATGCCTAATGCCTAGCCCATTTAAGGCCCCGTAGGTGATATCGCGCCGCTCGACAATAGGTATTTGACGCGCGGCGGTGGCGCCGCCATGTGATCTTTCGTGAACTAAACTACGGACAGCGGTTGAGTCGGTGTAAACGGTTTTGATCCTTTCCATATATTTTTATAGTAATTAATAAATTAGTAATGTCTTTTTTCAATATTTTTTTCTCTTATATTTATTAAGAATTATACAATGTTAGTTACTTTATATTAGTTTAAATATTAAATATTTTTGAGTATGTACCTCCATTACTGATACATATGTGTGAAAAAGTAAATCACTAATAGTAAAATCGTAGAGAAAGCCAATTCATTATTTATTATTATTTTATTTATCGTTTACTATTATTTCATTCATTATTATTATTTATTGTGATTGTTTATTTATTATTTTTTGAAAATTTTATAATAATGCCGGAAATCCGAAACTATTAATAAAATTAAGGAAGGTACCTAATAAAGCCATAAATTCTGTTACAAATGAAAATGCATTTATTTTTTTATGAAGTAAGGTAATCATAATTAAACTTACGTATACATATTTATTGAAGCCTCAGCAAAAAAAAATTCTTTTCAAAATGGCCACCTTTAGCTTTGATAAAGGTCTTTATTCTACACTAAACGCAACAATTAAAGGATATAAAAAAAAGTTCCAAATTTTTGGGTGATTTTCAACAGGCTGTTCGAAGAAAATGGTCGTATAGCTTCAAGTTTCTAGTTCTTGAATCCAAGCTTCAAATTTTTTTCTCGTTGGCGATTTATGAGTAATAGTCAGATAAATCAATGAAAAAAATTCAAAATTTTTCTCGTCTTGAAAATGGTGTAAAAGCCGTAATAAATTTTTTATTGTAATGGCACAGTAAAGATCTTTTAGAGAATTTAATTCCCTATAACTTGACCTCCTCATGAGCTCTGTACAATGAAAATACATGGTTTTTTTAACCAATTTCCAAAAATAAGGAGGTTTTCAATTTTGATGTCTTTTTTTGTATGTATGTTACGTGATATCTTCGCCAATTGTAAACCGATTTTCAAAATTCTTTTTGATTCATATAGGGTTGAGGTGACAAAGCGTTCAATGACAAAGCGTACATTTTGTCATTTTGCTTGTTGTAGTGTTCTTCAATCGTGGAAATGTTTTCTTCAGTAACGAGGATATTTCTGTGTCTTTCACCGTCGTATCGGGACAGAAGGCGTTTTGATCGAGTCACTCTCTTTATCTGTAGGGATTGATTTAGGGCATGTCCTGTATATCGACAATAGCACCGAGCTTCAGGTTTTGTTTTAATATACGCGACAGAGTCCTACCCGGAATCTTCATTTCTCGCGATAAGATTTTTATTTCCTTATGGGGTTTCGGCGAATTCTGGCTTTAACAGCATTAACAGCCTTTGTAGTTCTAACAGCACGCGGCCGTCCCAATCTTTTATGGTCATCGACAGAAGAAGTGTTAGTATATCTGTCGATAGTACGATATATACGAACATACAGCTGATACCAAGCTTCTGAAGTGTCTTGAATATGACCGACGGCTCCATACCCACTCTGTGTAAGGCTGCAATCCTATTTTCTTTAACACCCCATTTCATATTGTAATTTGATAATAAACACGAAAAAAATATGTGAAATAGCGAGAAATCAAAAGAAGTTTTTGACATAAGTGTATTCCAAATTGAAAATGAATAAAGACTTGAAAAAAGAAAAAGTTTTGTAGCTTTTTCGCGCTTATAATTTGTTTTCTTGTTCCACCTGCAGTCTTAGTCTATGTTGGCCAAGTTTCAGATCGCTAGGCTTACGTGAAGTGGCTGAAAAATTGATTCAGTTTTGTTTGTAGACAGACAGACCAAAAGTAAAGGATGAAACATATTACACCGGGCCGGGCGCTCACCGTGTTTTTCTCAACGGCCGGGTTTGCTATTTGTCACCGTGCCGCCGACGGGCCGCCACCGGGCCTTGCCCATGCCTTTCATTTCCAAGAACTATTATACTATTTTGTATTAATATTACTATACTAGCTGTGCCCGCGACTTCGTATGCGTGGTATTCGGAACAACGCGTAACTTTTTTGTTTTTAAACAGATGTTTTTTTTGTTTTTCAACGAAAATATGAATTTCGAAATTTCATCGTGAACAAAAAATTCCTCACCCCGAGACCTCTTAAATGAGTACCAACATGGGGGGTCTGCGACGCACCGCTCCCGAGATATTTTTGAAAAAGTCCAAAAATGCGAATTTTGAAATTTCGTCTTCACCGAAAAATTCCTCTCCCCAAGACCTCTTAAATGAGCACAAACACGCAGGGTCTATGACGCACCGCTCCCGAGATATTTTTGAAATTCTTTTTTGAAAAAATATTTAAGCAGAAATATATTATACCTACCAGGAATAAATTAATATACATATATTATTGAAAAAATATTATACCTCGAGGCAGTCAGCCTCGGGTTAATTAATTAATTAATTTATTTATAATTTTAACAATTTAAAAAAGAAACTAAGTATACATTAAATGATACCACTAAAAAGACTAATACCCGAGCGGACCTCGCGAAGCTGTCTCCGAGCGCACGGTGAAAAGAAATATTTTTTTGAAATTTCGCGATTGGAGCGCACGGACACGGCCCGGTGTAATATGAATTGGTTCATACAAAAGCATACTAGCATCTTCACCGGGCTCCGGACGGGGCACGGCCCGGTGTAATATAAATCATCCTTAAAGGTAGTAAAAATTATGTCCATTAAATATTTTTTTGCACCTATCAACCTTCTGAATTCATAAATTTTTTTTTCATTTCACAATGCCAAAGGCACTGTTTTTTCTCTCACGCGTCATTGTTAGATCAATAAAATATTGGATTACTTATAATTCTATTCTATTTTTCTTCGATATATAGTTATCTTCGTAATAAAGAAAAAACAACGAATATCTGAAATATAAATTACATACTATATACATCGCAATTATACTTTATTAACAAAAACATAGTTTTCATCAATATTTAGTAAACAACAAAAAAAATATAAAAAGAAAACTGTCAAAACATTTTGGTTGCGCTATATTGTTTGCCCGGTTCGCCGTTCGATCGCTCGATGTGGTCACGTGGGCGCACAACGAAAAGCGATACGTCCTCCCTCTAGAAGCGCTTGGCGCGGACTGACCGGCTAGGGAATGTGTCTTCTAATATATTGCAAGATTTGCGTGTTTTTACGAAATTTTTTGTTAGTATTTTTTGTAAATCTATTTATTTAATTTTTTGCACACACGTAGTTGATGATGTAAAGTTTACAGTGGTATTTTTATTTTTAGCAAACAACATTTAGCCTATTCAGAAAAATCATCAGTTTTGGGTGGATATTTTCGAAAATTGCACTGCGTTTTATATTTTATTTTTCGAAAATTTTGTACGAAAATAAAAAATTGTTTCATTCATTCCTTAGAAGACTTCTATGCCAATGCACAGTATTTTTTTCGTTAAGTTTAAACTACAATGTCGACTGAAAACAGCAAAAAAATTGAGTCCCCGAACATCAAATTTTCTGAAACGGATGTTAGAAAATGGTGGATAAATCGAAATTACAGAAATAAATCAAAAATGTGGCTCATTTATTCCATTACTATTGAAATAATCTTTCTAATGACATATTACAAAGTACTCAACTCTGTTTATTTTATGAAAAATCTCTAAAATAAATTGACTGAAATCGTTGCAAAATCACCATAGGCCTCTTAACGCTGAACGAATGAATGAATTTGAATTAAAATACCTGAGTGGCGCGGGCGATGGAGGCGTATCGGATTCAACAGCTACGCTCACCGAACGTATTTCGTAGGCGCGACGTCGGTCAGCGATCGACTGGTTACCGCTGAAAGACCAAATTCAGTTGGCTCATTCACAGGTTTATTGTAAACTAGACAATTGATTGTCGATTAAATGAATACGTTGACTAGACGACTAATCGCATTAACTTATAAAGTAAGCTAAGTCCATTCAAATTTCGATTGACGCATTTAATTGGTGATTGCAAGATTGCATAAATAAATACTAGTGGACAGGAAGACACTTGCTGTAATATGCGCGACTTACTTGGTCGTCCTACTAATATATATACACTAGCTGGAGTAGCTGGTGACCGCGACTTCGTTCGTATTGAAAAATAAATATATATAACACTATTGATGGCGCTACCTATGATTCTACGATAGAATTGAGTAAAGCGGCGACATCTATCGGATTTCGGTAGAACTGCTTGGTGATACACCTGTGCATTAAGCTCTAATTTGCACTCGGGAACCTAAAGATAAAACCTCAATGAATCACTTTGTTGATAGATGAAAACCGCATGCAAATCCGTTCAGTAGTTTTTTGAGATTATCGCCATATATACAGACAGACGCGGCGGGAGACTTTGTTTTATAATATGTAAAGGTTGTTATTCTTAAATTCTATATTGTTCTTTCACGCGAAAATATTTTAAATCAACTTCACAGTAATATAGTGTACAACATAAGGAGAATAACACATAGGCTATAATTTATAAAGATAAGCATCTGCTTAACAAATAGTTAATAATAGTTATTAATATCATCTCTCTGAAGTTAATAATAGTTATTAATATCATCTCTAAAAAAAAAAAAAATAAAAAAAAATAAAAAAAAAAAAAAAGAAGTGTAATTAAATAATTGTTTAACTATAAATTTTGAATAATTTCACTCTCTGTAATTCACATTCGTTCATGGCGTGATAAAAATATACATTCTATTTTTGAACTAAACATATAAGTAATTAATTATCGATTACTGTTAGTAATGTTAATTGTTCATATAATTGTATTGTATATCCTACACCCAAGGAATGAAAATAGCAAAAAATTTTTTTTTTAAATCCCGACTATAAATCAACTCACTCTGTGGTTTCAAACATCTTCCTCCTTTCCGCTGTGCTGGGTGTTTTAGGTCTGTAGCCGGAATCCGAAGAATTCATTTCTTCCTCCAAACTTGTGTCCGACTTTCCATTTGTGTATTCCTCTGGAAAATGAACAGACAGAAAAAATTACTTTGGAAAATTGTTATTGCCATTACAAAACTGTATCCTAATTAGTGTAAGATCCCATCGTAAAATTCTGCACCTATCTGTTATTTGATGGAAATGTCATTTATATAAAAGGTTACATTTGGGCTCACATAAAGCCGTAGGATTGCCCAGCAAAATCTCGCCGCAAGTACCTTTACCATAATTATTATTTTTGATATTTTTTGTTAATAATTGCACTTATTTGTTTGGAAACTATATGAGTTCCATAGAAAAGACACCATAGACCGGTCTCTTTTCTATGATCAGTCTCTTTTCTAGCACCTGGCAATCCAAGAGTTGCGGCAGGCTAAGAACTGGCAACCTATTTTTTTTTTTTTTTCAATATTTAGGTCGGTCTCTTTTCTGTGCCACTTCATATAGTTTCCAAACAAATGAGTACATATGTTAAAAAAGAGATATGAAAAATAATTATGGTAAAGGTACATGCGGGAAGATTTTGCAAGGCAACCTGCGGCGTTGTATGACCCCTAGCGTAACCTTTAATTTAAATCACATTTCAATCAAACAACAGATAGGTGCAGAATTTTACGGTAGGATAAGACACGGTCAGGCAAACATTTTCTTTATGTTAAGGTCGCCAGACAGGCGGACGGTCCATTTGATGGTAAGTGGCAACCGGGCTCTGGCATCCCTTCCTCCGCTACCAAAACACAGCACACATGCTGTTATTTCACGGTGGTCTCTGTAAGGCTGCTCAAATGACTGCAAAACGCAATGTGCACTACTGACATGGTGTAATACATTGAAAAAGTTACTTTTAAAAATTGCTATTGCCAAAACAAAACTAATCTAACATCTAAACAAAACATCTGTATCTATTTATTAGCCAATGTAGATACAAAATTTTTTAGGCAATACATATCACGTATAGAAAAAAATCAAGACAAATCGATACCGTGTGGAGACAAAAGTAAATATATACTGAATCAGCCGTACCAGGATCATTCATCTTGAGAATATTTAAAGGTAATGGCAAGTGATTCACCTTTATGTTGAGCTATTTCGACGTCGCTGGTTGGCGACAGAGATTTGTCTTTGTCCTCGACGTTGTCTTTGGCTAAGGGTGTCGACGTAAGAGGTGTGCCCGCGGCTGTAGACACTGGTGACGACGCTGACGATAAAAATTATAGTACATCATTGAGTGCTGACATTTGGCTCATATAATAGAGAGACTGGGTAGCATTGCTCGACTTTATAGGCGATGGTAGCCATCAACCATTGAGAGAACCGCCAGAATTCTTGCTGATCTTTACCACAAAAAGTCTTTCATCATCATCTCAGCCGTAGGACGTCCACTGTTGGACAAAGGTCTCCTCCTAATTTTTCAAAAGGACCGGTAGAAGCAGCCTGGACCCACCATCGACTCGCGGCCCTTATTAGATCGTTTAACGACCCTGTGGGTGGACGTCTTACGCTGCGCTTGCCGGTCCGTGGCCTGCACTCGAGTACCTTACGGCGGCCGGACGGCTCCCCGTACTATGTGTCCTGCTCACTCCCTCTCCAGCTTACTAATCCGCCGGGTTATGTGGTTAACTATCGTTCGTATACGAATCTCCTCATTCCCGATTCCATCTTGCAGTGCAACCCAGAGCATAGTCCTCTCCGTAGCACGATGAGCGACGTTGAGCTTGCTTACTAGGCCCATAGTTAAAGATCACGTTTCAGCGCCATATTATATCATCACTGGCAACACACTGAAAACTTTTGTTTTAAAACATTGAAGAATTTTGGAAAAAGTCTTTATACACTTTTAAATATTCATTTCTATTTCAGTAATAATAGATTTTAAGAAAGCAGCTTGGGGCGTATCGTAACCAGTGGCGTAGCTTGCCCTAGATGGACCCTGTATCAAATGTTGTCGTGGGCCACTTCTACCTGACTGTGGCGAAACCAAATGTAAGGTAAAGAAATTTTTTTACAAAAAAAATAAAAAAGCTCGCATTATTTTGCACCCAATGCATTTAGACTCGTAAACTATTAAACTCGTAGGCCGTACTCGTACGCTAAAACTTTAGTGTTTAGTCGTAGCTAACAATATGCAAGAACAAGACTTCTTTATTTTTTTAAACAAGAAATAGTTCCAGAAAAAAGAGATATTTATATTCAAAAAGCCAGACTAATACCAGTAACAAAACCGATTATGTATGTACAGTGATTTGAAACCATTTGTTACTTTCTTTTGATAATTGGATTGAAAGAGAAAACTATTTAGTTGAAAAAATGTTATCTAATAAATACATTGGTCTAGAGCATTTACCAGTTTTTTATTAGAATTTCCAGAAGAAGCTAGGTTACGCAATTTTTAGAAACTCTGCAAAGAAGACAGACAATGGGCAGATAAGAGACTGGAGTAATTTAGATTCTCGATTACATAAACCACTCTCTAGGTTTCACGCAATCGAACACTAAGAAAAACTCGTTCCACTTTTATGTCCTATTTACCGAACGAACCGCCACCAAGAACAAGAATAGCCAGTGGCAACCGTGACAGCTCTTACCCGAGTCGGATTTGGTCATGCCCGGAACCGCTGGCACTGAGAATACCTTGTCGAAGGAGAACTCTTCACTGCCAGTCGACGCCGAGAAAGGCTTCGGGCCCAATCGAGGCTGCAATTACAAAGAATATACATACTTTCACATTATACATTAGATCAATTTGCAAGTATTGTGCACTAATCTCGGTCGGGCTTAGGCTTAAAAGTCCTATAGACCCGATAAGTGTGGATTATATAAAAAAAATATACTACATGAATACTATTCTCAATTTGAAGGAAAACATGGTAATCCACAAGTAGTGGCAAGGCACACTGCTTTTCGTGGTCATTTACTGATTACTGGCGGACCGCGGATCAGTAGGATGCCAGAGCCTATTATCTTCCTGATCCCTTATCTTTAACCCTACTATGGTTGGCAGCGCACTTGCAAAACCTGTTGCGTTGCTTGTGTTATAGGCGACGGTCGCCACCTACAACCAAGTAGACCGTCAGCTTGTCTATTGCTCTTAACATTAAAAAAAGACATGCATAGGTACTATTAACAGAGCAGTGTGCAGCATAAAAGTCGTAAAATTAATAGCATACAGTTTCCTCGGAAAGCAAAACTAAGTCAACAATAAGCTGTACTTTTTCTTCCATAAATAACCATAGTACACTGTTGAAAAGGGTAAAAACTATAAACCAAATTCGATAATAAATAAAAAAAGCAACATAAATAAATACTTAAAACTAAATATAATATATTTTTTCTTATTCAATATTAAAGTCAATAAAATTTTATAGAAAATATACATATATACATATATGTTCGTGGTTACACAGAAAATACCAAATTTTCCATACAATTTCTAAGTAGCAGGAATTATTCGACATCCATGTAGCATTCCACATCACAGGAATTAAAAAAAGTACAAAATAAATGATAATAATATACACAATATTTTAAATATAACAGAAAAAAAATCCCTAACTAACAAATTTCATTCTGTACAGAGTATTACTTAAACATTCTTTCATTACCCAGAAAACGCCTTCAAAGGACTAAGAGCATATTGTATAATAATAAAAAAAACATACACAATTAAATACAAAATAATTTGAATCATATTATATCAGTAATAAAATAAATAATAACCACAAAGCTGTTCTGTCTCAAGCCATCTTTAACTTCAATCAAGTCTGAAAGATTATACCTTATAACCAGATATGGGTACCGTCGTTGTCCTGGGTTTGGGTTTTGGTGCTTCTTGTTGCTCTTCGCCAGCCCCTGGCTCCGAAATCGAAGACCTGGGCAAAGGTTTCGGCGCTTGTACCGGCATACCGTTAATAAGACTGCTACTTCTCGAAAGAGAAGACTCGGCAGAATCTAAACTTTCGGTCTTCTCCAACAGATTCTGCTCATATTTTTCTTCATCTTTCGATTCCACTGTCTCTATAATCGTTTCGCTTTTCATAACTTCTTCTTCAGTTTTATCGTGGCCATTATCTGTTATCTTCTTGCAGAAACCGTTAGTTTCTTTTTGATAATCAACTTTCGGCTCTTTAGTTTGCCTCTCCATTCCTTTGATGAGATCTTTAACATTGACAAAATCAATGCGGTCTTCATCTTTTTCCTCGACGAGTTGAGGTTTCTGTATCGGTTTTTGTTCTTCCCTTTGTATTGGAGTTGTTGCCTTCTTTATCTCCACCTTTTTAGGTGGAGACATTGCTAATATAGCATTCACAACCTCCTCCAGATTACCTCGATGCACCTACAATTAAAATTGAAACTAGTCATTGAAAACACAAATATTTTTACCACAATTACAAACCCAAACAAAAACAGTACTTACTTTAAATAGCAAGCGCTAGACCCGCAACAACAACAAAAAAACTACAACACTACGCAAAATCTACCCGCAAAAATAACCACTAAAAACACCAACTACAAAACAAAAAACATCAAACAAAAACACATTTAAAAATAGGCAAAATAAGGTCCCCTTCGTTGTAGGTACAGCTGTTCTAAGTACCCAAAAACTAATTAACAGTTGGTCCCGTTTTAATAGCCCATTGTTAGTTTCCGACATTATTACTATAACTAGTTAACAAAATTATTTAAAAACAACCTATAACATTATATTGGGTATTTGTACGATAAACGGGTTTGGGGTTCATAAACGACACCAGCAACACGTAAGCATGCAAATCTGCTAGAACACTACACCTCATATGGCATCGTTTGACACTAAAATAACAAATAAAGTAACGAAATAGAGTCTCAGAATTTATCTTTTCCCATAATTTACGCGTTAGTTTAAAGGTTGCACCTGTTGATTTTGTTTTGCGAACAAATTAATGACTCTCCTAAGCAGGCAATAAAACACATGCAAAATCAAACGAATCACTCAATTAAATAGACTAACCTGAGCGCAATTATTAGCGTCCGGGTGTAAGGAAATATTGGGAACAGGGTGATCTTGGCGATCCAACCACATAGGCGCACTCAAATACGTCACCGCTCCTGTAGTGTCAGGGTATAAATCCGCGTGGTAATCGCGATAACTCTGAAAACAAACATAAAAAAATCTTCACATTTTATAGCTTTTGATTGATTGACAGCTTTTAATTGATAAAAACTTTACTGATAATCATGAAATTATCAGACAAAAACAGATGTAATGAGACTTTTTGTTTAAAAAATAATTACGTTCTTAAATTTAACTAAAATTACGTATTTACATAAACTTCCCATACATATTTTGTGAAATCTATTCCTCGTGCAAAAATAGCATCTCTCAAGGCAACATTCTAGTGTCACTCATGTAAGGAAGATTAATTTTAGTATAGTCACAACATGTTAATAATATAAATTGTTATCCTAGTACTAATTTATTTCTAAATGCTAGTACTAAATTGAATTTACCAGTACTAGCTAATTTTGTTGTCATAATCACACAACTGTTAAAATTTATAACGATATAAACAACTCACCTTCCTGGGCACTTGATACATAATAGGAACAACAGAAGATCCAGTCAACTGAAGTACTCTGTTCACTTCTCCCTCCATCACACGCATGGCACGCTTCGGTACTAAACAAGCACCTTTTGTTTGTTCACCTGTTCAATATATTGAATACCACAATTAACAGACACACTTTGAAAATAAGAAAAAAAACCAGAAATAAGTTTCTTGGCTATTGCTGTTTTTGACTTTTTTATTGTTACAGAAGTTTCAAATGAGATTCCTATTCCACTGATTTCAGAAAACATCCACTTAATTTTTTGTTACAGGATCATATGAAATAGATTTCAATGTGTGTATTTTATTACATGCCATATTCCGCAACAAGAAATATCTTTAACGATATCGCTTTATGGTAGGTAAAAACAATCTATTCGTAAAAAAATCCCATGAAAAAATAATCCCATCTGTTTCTTTGCAAGTCCAGAGTCTTAGATACAGGTCAGAACGACACAGACTGCACACTTCATTTAATCCGTATAATGTCAACAGAGTACACACTAGCCAGTGTAACTACTCTTATTATTTGACGAGCCCGTTGGATGAGTTGTTAGAGTACTTACCTTAACGCTCTGCTCCAGGGTTCCCGGGTTCGATTCCCGGCAGCTAACTTTGGAAATTAACTTTTCAAAGTTGGTCTGGTCTGGATGTGGAAAGTCGTGGCAGGCCACCACGACCAGACATTTGGGCAGCTCGTCTGGCGGCAGTAACCACCCCCTCACAGAATACCACCGTGAAAAAACAGCACGTGTGCTTTTGTGTTTCGGTGAGTGAGTAAGGAACTCCAGAGCCCATTGCCCTAATCCTTCCCCAATACCTTATTCTTAATCTTACTGTATGTCGGCGCACCGCACTTGCAGCACCTGTGGCGTTGCTTGTAACACAAGCTAAATAAACATTTTTTGACGTGACAAGGTCTAATAAATCGATGAACGCCGGCTGCACGCACGAAAAATGATGACTCATTGTCCCGTTACGCTCGAGTCGATGCACGATCGGAGCGAGAGCGCGGCACAAGCGAGCGAAAGGCACGCTTGCGCCGCATCTATCTCTTTTCCAATAGTCATAAAAGTATGCAATCATATCATCAATGTTTTGTTATGACGTCACGTAAAACTATCGTCCGTAAACCGACTTTACAGACAACCATTTTTTTTTTATCAAAGAATTTCAATTGGAGGTGAGCATTTGAATGGAGATTCAATCAACCTTCAACCGGATTGACGTAAGGGAATTAGTATTGCCTCAGATCGGAGTGTTCATCCACTATGTCAGTGTGTTATTATGTCTTATACACTTTAATATCAAGTTTAGTAATAGTAATCGTCAATTGAACTGTCAGACTGTTTATTTTTCTCTGAAAAGGCTATAGAAATAATCCAAGACGAGGATTCCAATGAATAAATACTCACCGGAATGTCTAAGACCCTCGATCAAATAAGGCTCTCGATCTGTGAGCTCCATGTATAAAATGGTTGTGTCCCCCTTTCCAGCCAAGAACAACATATTGGTGTCGGCGTCAAAGAGCGGCATAAGAATTCCGGTTGAGCAGTCAAGTTCCAACGTTTTTTGTGTCTGAGAGAGGTTCCGGACATCGCGTATCATTATTTGTCGCAAGCGAGCCGCGTCGAAACCTAAAATGCATAAAAACAGATATGTGTAGTGTAAATGCCTCTTGGCAATTGAACTAAGAAATGCGCAAAAACAAATGGCGGCATCGAGAGTACCATATGCAATAAGTAAGTACTTATTTAGGTACTTAGACTAAGCAGGAAAGAGTCAGCTGTCTATTCTAGCCGCAGCTCAATAGTTATCTGACTGTCCTACCAAAATGGGCTAAAGGCACTGTATGGTAGCAGCAGCTACAGTAAGTAGCTGTCTTACTATCATTTCTTTGACAAGATAAACAAAATGAATTTAATACGGTCATTTAAGCATATTCTGTTTGAACCAGTCAGTTAACACCAGCCTTTTTCATTACTAGCTGAGCTCGTAACTTCGTAAGCGTGGTATTCGGTAAAGTAAACTTTATTGTTTGTATATCGATTAGAATGAACTGCTACAATACATCAGTGAAAACCGCATTCAAATCGGTTAAGCCGTTTCTGATATTAGCGTGCACAAACGCACAGACAAAAATAAAAAAATTCTGAAAACTATTTTTTATTTTCGATAACGTAAGTACAACGTGTACAAATTGTTTTTATGAAAAAATATTTAATGTACAGACACGGCTCTTTTACGATTTTATTATAATCTACAAACTAGCTGAACCCGGCCAAGCTTCGATGCGGCGTGCGCGTGGGGTGCCCACCTTTTTCGACAAAAACCGTGATAACTCTGCAAATGTAAATAAGATATTCACGAATTGTACACAGAAACCATCCTCAGAAATTCCTCTTTCAATCGATACAATCAAGAACAAAATCCGTCCACAACTTTCCGAGGTTAACACATATATACAGACGTTTCGCAGTCATTTGGGCAGCTCGTCTGGCGGCAGTAACCACCCTCTTACAGAAGACCACCATGATGCCAGAGCCCATTTCCCTATCCCACTCCTAATCCCTTATCCTTAATCCTACTATAGTCGGCAGCGCACTTGCAGCAGCTTTGGCGTTGCTTGTGTTATAGGCGACGGTAGCCGATCTTAACATAAAAAAGGGCTTTACTTTATACTATGTACTGATATACCTGATTAATTTTATCATGCTAGTATAGTGATGCACCCATTTCAGACAGCATTTATACACATACCGGTAGTCAGTATTCTATCCTGTTCCCCGAGCCACACGATCCGGCTATCCTTTATGTTTTGATGGCTATTTGCCACTTCCAGGACAGCGCTGGGCGCCCTGGGGTCCATGATACGGACCTTCTTATCCTTGCACGAGGTCGCCAGCAATTTGCCATCCTTCTTCCACGACGTAGACTGAATTACTTCCGTGTGGTCCTTGTTCACTGCAAACACAATAAATAGGATACTTGTACGTCATTTCTCTCTTTGCTTAGAATTAATTAAACGATATTAGAATAAAACTTTCGCATGTTAAACATCTATTGGCGCGCCTTGACATTAAAATCCTACTCGTATACCGCGACGGCAAACGGCGTGTGCTTTCTAATGCCGTCATGCGCCACCTCTACACCGTTCTTTCAGTCCATATTTCTTTATTAGTTTTTATTAATTACAAGCTGACCCGGCGAACTCGGTATCGCCTCATAATCAATAAATGTTGTGTTAATTTATTAGCTGAAATAAATTAAGTTTTTTATTGTGATAAAATGAAAATTAATACTTAAAATGAATTAAGTTCAATAAATATAAAAAAATCAAAATGAAATGTATTTTAATTAAATTAAAATGAATGTAATTCGTGTGGCAGCAAGGCATTTGCTTTATTACTTTTGTTTCTGTCATGTATCAGAGATGGCGTTATATACGGATTTATTTATTTTGGGATTTTCTTACTTTCCAATGCGTAGGGAAACTTCTTGAAGCCAAGTCATCAGTAGTAAAATAATCGGAATCAGTCCATCACTTCTAAAGATATCATCAAAAAGGCATTTCATAGAAAATGTATTACAAGATGAATTTTGTTCAGGTTTTTTTCGTCATTATACATATATCTTAATAATAATATACAAAACAAAGTCGGGTTTGTTCGAAAACTTATAATTCGAGAACGGCTGGACGGATTTTCATGGTTTTTGATTTTTTGTATTTGACTCCGTCCTGAATAGCAGAATAACTATTAAAAACATTGGAAAATTGACGAAAAAATAAAATAAAATTTCCCGTACAAAATGTTCCTGGGTTTCATAACTGTCAAACATTTAATGTTCATCCCGTCGATAGAGTATTAAAATAACGTATTTAAATAAAGGTTTCGAATCGACAAGATATATCCACAATATTCCGATAATGGCGTATTTTAGATTTAAAAAATGTAGAATAATAAAGATGTCAGGCGTTATACTACTGTTTTATATATTTTTCATTTTTCAACGTGGATGAAGTCGCTGCCACGAGCTAATATTAACGTAAAAGTTTCACATCTGCTGGGCATCCCATGACAGCCTTTTTTTATAATAAGCTGGAATGACTTTTCCTTGTAGTGCAAAAAAATATTGATTTAGTTATCGTATAAACAGCTTGGAATGCTTGCTGTTGGATGACTTCCTGGGTCTTACCAAAAGCTTCCTTCTGTTTCGTCAAATCCCACAAAGCCAGCTCATGGCCTGACGCAACATGGATGAGACCATCAGCTACGGGATGAAACCCGACGTTCTCCACTCTTCTCTGCTTTTGGGATAAAGTGCACTCCGGCGTCGAGAGGGACTCTTTCAGACCTTCAGGAGGAATGTGCCAAACTTTCACCTGGAAGATAAAGTTGCTTTTATATTTTCTTTTATAAACAGTAATAAAAATAACAGTTAATGTTAACAGTTAATTAACGTTTATTTAATAAACAGTAGTAGCTAACTTGCTTATGTATACTCTAAGATAGTATAACTAACATTGCCTGGTAATACAAACGTCAAGTACGCAGAATCTCCTGATTGGTCTCTGGCATTAACTAGGCACCAGATTATTAAACATAACTAACAAAAAAAACGGGACAAATGCGAGTTGAACTCGCGTGAAGAGGGTTCCGTACGATGTTACCTATCATATTTTTAAATCTATGCACAATATTGAGTGATTTACCATGTTATTTTAATATCACGGACTTCTTATAGGTTTTCCTATATATTTTTTTTAATTTCCCACCTTCCCCCCAAAAATGACCTCCCATATACAGATTTCATCTATTCACGTCACACCTCTGCGTTTGGGTCACAGAAATTGATATGTGTACCAAATTTCAACTTAATCGGTCAAGTAGATTCGGAAATAATTGACTGTGACTGACGGACACACGAGTGATCCTATAAGGGTTCCGTTTTTTCATTCGGACGTTCAGAACCCTAAAAACAACACAATTGCTAATATTTATATCACACTAGTATTATCTTTGAACACTTGCAATATATTTTCGTTTTGAAATATGTACATCTAAGAAAAAAATCACAGTGACATTTTTTCAATTATTTTTTTTGTATTTTTTTTATTCAAATATTATAACTTTGAGCATTTGACTCAAAGACGTCTACTATAATTCATACGTTTTTAAAGATTAAATTATTCATAAAAGTGGGGCTAGTTTCAGAAATTTTCAGTTTAATTTTGATGAGCCTATTTGACGAGTAGTAAAGGTGCTTGGCCTAACACTTTGTCTTGGGGGTCCCAGAATCGATTCCCGACAGGACCAACTTTGGTAATTAACTTTTCAAACTTGGCTCTGGTCTGGATCTGGAAAGTAATGGCACGGGAACAATTCGCAGTTATTTGGGCAGCCCGTCCAACAGCAGTAACCACCCCTTTACAGAAGACTAACGTGAAATAATACAGCATGTGTGCTGTTCTGATTCTGTGAGTGAGTAAAGGATGCCAGAGCCTATGGCCCTATCGCTTCCTAATCCCTTCAGCCCACTTGCAGCACTTGTGACGTAGTTCGTGTTATAGGGAACAATAGCCACCTATAGTACCCGGCAAACTTCTTGGCCATCGCGTGAGGTGGTGGGGGAAAGTTTGCGCATGGTACACTGAAGTTGTTTTTTTGAAAAACGCTATTTTTTATTACTGGGTTTTTATTGATTGAGCTAATAACGTTTTAGTTGGTGGTATAGAGAGAAAAGAGATCACGAGAGACAAAGAGACCTATTTTTCGTTTCTGCGCTATTCAAGGTTGTTTGTCCAAGAAGTTTGCCGGCTACTATACCATCAAGTGGACTGTCAGCCTGTCTGTCGACCTTAACATTAAAAAAATTGTATGAGAAGAATGCTTATGTATCTCTTTAAATTAGAGACAAAAGGTTTTTTGTAAAAAGAGCCCCTATCCGTAATATTGTAACAGGAAGGAAGTGCTTTGTATTAATTACAATACCTACTTGACAAGATATCAATTGCAATTTCCCTATCTATTCAGTGGCAAGCACTATAAATTACAGGAAACCATGTATTGATTGCATAGTGGTTTCACAGCTCATTGGTGGTTTACTAGTAGTACATTTGGTTAAAAAAAATTACCTGCATTTAATTGCAATATATGGTTTTTAGAAGATACTTTACATTAAATTAGGGATTTAATTACTTTACATTAATTAAATCTAAACCTAAAGAACATTAAATTAGGGAACTCAGTAAAAGGACATTTGCAGCTATGAGCTCACTTCTGCGACTGTGCAAATTTTTTGCCAATCTCAACCAAGGTGATGTTGGCACATACTCTTCTTCTCTCGATTCTTGATTATGCTGACGCATGCTATCTCAATCTAACTGAGGACCAACTAAACAAGCTTGAGCGTCTCCAAAATGATTCGCGCAAGTATAACCATGTATTCGAATTTCGTTAAAAATTTAAGTGGCTTCCCATTCGCCATTGCCGGAATATGCATGTTTTATCCCTTCTGTTCGGTGTGCTGTTTCATGCCAAGACTCCCTCTTATCTTAAGGAGAAGTTCAAGTTTTTTGGTGTGCAGGCGGACATAAGACCTTGGCCGTGCACTTACCCTGCAATGCATTCTACACAAAACAAAGTTCTACGAGGGGCCATTTACTGTACGGGCCATTAAACTTTGGAATGCATTGCCTTTGAACATCAAACAATCTAATTCACTGGACACATTCAAAAAAACACTCAAGACACATTTTCTGTCAAACTGACTTTATTTGTTTAATTTTTATATGTAGGTTTATCTTCTGATATATTATAATTATTAATATTTGTGTATATATTCAATGTATGTACTAGTATTTAGTTATTAGAATGTAAGTTTATGACTACTTTTACCACCCACATTGTTTTATTTTTCATATAATTTTCCTTACCCTCTGGAAGAAATTGCTATAAAGCGATGAGGCCGCCTTTTGTATTATTGCTTGTTGTTTCTTTCTTTTTTTTATTCTTTTTTATATGTTTATATGTAGTACAAATAAAAAGTTCAATAATAATAATAAATTAAACCTTAAAAACATCAAAAAATACAAATACCTCAATAAAATCATACAAGAAATATTGCAGAGTCAAGCAGTTAAAAATATATAGGTCTTACCAAAGAATCCTGTGACCCTGTCAGCAGCAACCCATCATGGAATGGCGAAAAATCCATATCAGTAATGGTGTCGGAATGAGCGTGAAGTAGCGGCATTATCTTACTCTTTCTCCCACAGTCATCCAGGGGCAAAACTGCCATACTTGATCCAACATGTTCCCAGTTGAACGCCATAAAAGCAGCGGAAGCGCAAATATTGTTCCCATATGTTTGATATGATCCAACGCATATATCTCTGATACATGCTTCGGGTTTCGGTACAATAGGCGCTGCATTTTTGTATTTGGAGGCTTTAAAACGCCAAGCCATTGCTACCCACTTTTTTTACTTTTATAAAAAATTCTCAGTCTTATTACTTGGAATGTATGTAGCCTCAAAGAGGCAATGACCTGAAAACGCAAATATTATCGAACACTTCGCAAAGAAAATCATTATTATTTATGTTTAAATAAATAAAAAATCATTGGTTTCATTCTCTCGGAATCCTCTATAGTAGCTCATTTTCATTGAAATTCTCTCCAAGTTTTCGCAATATATCATTTAAATATGAAAGACTATAATAATCTTTAATGAGATAGATGTTAAGTGAAACCTTTAACAGTTACGCTCAGTTCACAAAGAATATAAATAATTATAACAAAAACAATGATTTGTTTTGAACTCGACCGGCTGTAACACCGGAAACCGATGTGCTACTTAGATTATTTTTTATATTTTAATTAATTAAACTTTACAAATAAGTTTTACCGTAAGTCTATTGTCACTGTTTTTAAGATTAACGAAAAATACTCACCGTATCACGTGTAAATGATAAACGATTATCAAATCAACAGACTACAGACACTCCCCCTATAATACGTCGGCCATTTCAAGCTTTAAATTACTTGGATTGGACATCGATCGATATAATCACAAACTATATAGAATATATAGACAGACAGACATAATATTATATGAAGGAAGAAACCGAAGGAAGCTTCGATATTGAGACGAATATTTTATAGGTCAAATCAAAGATGTTGTATTAGTCTGTACCTAGGTCAAATAAAATAAAATGACAGTTGACAGTCGAGAACGCAGAGTACTTAATATTCCAATACAAATTCAAGTAGAAAAGAAGTGAGTCGTTTGTAGGAATACAATAAATCTCAGATTAATCACAACTAGATTAGCACCTCGCGTGGCCGCCTCAGTCCCTCTCGCTCTAAGATTAATATTGCCAGAAAAATAAATTTCCATACTTTTGAGGAATTTATAACTTGTTCTTGTAGATTCTACATTAGCAATAATTAGAGAATACAATAATAATAAATAATACAATAGCTTTTTGAATGCAGATTTTTAAAAGACAAAATTGCTCCAGCATTGTTAAAAGACTATTCCTCTTGGTTTTACAGTCCGAAAGAAGTGACAGTTCTTTTAATTTGCATTCTTCGATTATATATATTACAACACTTAATGTTGTTGGCCATACAACTGTCACAATTTGACATTTGTGAGGCCAGAAAACCGGCGACGACGATAAGGACAAAAAATTATTTTTGCATCCCTTTTTTTCAAAGGCGTTATTGTAACAACAGTCCTTGTTTAACATTTCGTGACGTCAGATTGATTCCATCTAGTTATGATTAATCTGCGCAATAAATAAATTGTAGGAATATATATATATATATATATAAAGGCGGCATTTCTTTACGACCAACATGTAATTAGCGATTGAACTCCATGTCTAAATTCTTAATTATGGGCTCCACTAAGCGTATTCAAACAATGATTAGACTTAAACCTTCTGTTTGCGTCATGGGCGAGTCTGTGGATAGAGTTGACCAGGTGCGCAATCTTGGACTAGTGATGGATGGTGAACTGCATTTCGAAAGCCACATTGCACATGTTACTCGAGCGTGTTTTTACAGATTAAAAGTGTTATACACAAATCGTAAGTTCATCTCTGTGGAAACACGTATTTTGCTGTGTGAAACCCTTGTTCTCTCCAAATTAAATTATTGTATAACCGTTTATGGTCCCTGTATTTTGTAGAGATCGAAGCGCTTGATTCAGAGAATTCAAAATGCTTGTGCTCGGTTCTGTTTCCCCATACCACCTAGGACACACGTTACGCCGTATCTTAACGACGCTAATATTTTGAAAATGGATGCCCGTATGCGGTTGCATTATTCTGCGTTTGTCTTTGGTACGATTAAGTCTGGTACGCCCAAGTATCTATTTGACAAACTTACCTGGGAACAGACTAACATTCGCTATAGAGCTTGCAAATCTATTCACCCTTTGTCCATTCCCAGGTTCCGTTCCGCTTTCTTCAGAGGCTGTTTTCGTTACCGTGTCTCGAAATGTTGGAATAATCTTCCGCCCCCGCTACGCGATCTTACATCTCTGGGATGCTTTAAAAAACGACTTCGCTCATCATTGATGGATGTGCAGAGAAACGCTTAGACGAGACAGTTTATGGGGGCGGCCGGTCCATTTTTTGTACATTCTCATGTGCTATTGTATATTTACAGTGACGTTGCCATATAGATAACTAGCTAGTGAAAGCCTTCAATAGTTTTTAAGAAAATTTTCAATAATTTCAGCCATGGATTGTAATCGTGTTATGAATTGTCCCGCGTAAATGTTTTTTTGTTTTCTTTTTCTTTGAATTTCTGGTCCCTGGCAGAATATCAGTGTTGTGGTCCGCACCACAACTCTCTACTGAGTCAGGGTTCCTTTTCCTCTTCTTACTTGTTTGTTTGTTGTTTGTAATTATTATTGTTTGTTTGTAATTATTATTTGTTCATATATGTATATCGTGTTTATTAGAGGAATAAAAGATGCTTTCTTTCTTTCTTTATTTCTTGCATAACTCGTCGGTGACAAGAGTATTTCCCAAAGAGTATTTCCCAACGTCAAAAAAAGGCCCCGCGCCCAGAAAAATAATATTGACAAAATATTTTTTACAGCATTTTTTTTTTTTTTCAATAATGACTGTTTCTTTTATCTAATAAATTGGTATGTCTTTATATTAGCCTAACTGTTAGAATATTGTGATTTTTAGTCTATGATTCTAAAGCTATACTTTTGTCTATTGTTTTGAAGAAAAGTTCTTTTTTTATTCTATGACAACTTTACTTTAAAACTGTTCTAGAAAATGGCGAACTGACTGAATGTGCGTATTATAATTAATAGGATTTAAAAGTTAATATGTTGATTGTAAGACTGGAAATAAACAGTAAATATCTTATCAAAACCTCTTTTAATTAACATGGTAGCAGTTCGTGGTTTGTGATAAAATTATTAAGAAACAATGATTGACGAAATTCAGAATGATGCAATACATGTGTTCAATGGCTGCGAGTACAATAAGTGGAAATACAGAATTAAGTTATTGTTGGAGACAAAAGGATGCCATGGAGCTCTTACAGAAGCAGACATTACGAAAACAGAATGGATAACTAATGACATCAAAGCCAGAAGTTATATTGTGAGATATCTATCAAATAGCCAACTTGACCTTGTCATACATGAAAGCACGGCTAAAGGAATGTTGGACAAATTAGACAGTATATACATATCAAGATCAAGTGCAAACAAACTGATTTGTAAACGGAAGCTACTAGATTTGAAAATGAATGAAAATGAAGACCCTATTTCATACTTGAATAAATTTGAGAGTTGTTTGAATGATTTGATTACTGCAGGAGAAAATGTCTCAAACGAAGACAAACTAAATTACCTATTGTTAAGCTTACCAAGAACATATTCACATATAGTAGACATCGTTGATGCATTGCCAGAAAGAGATAAATCACTTGAGTACATTAAGAACAAATTACTATTGGAATACAAGAAAAAGACAGAAAGTGAAGACAGAGACACTTGTAGACAAGAACAGGGACAGATATTTCATACTAAAATTAAGTCTAGATGTTTTGGATGTGGACACGTAGGTCACTATATCAGACAGTGCCCCAATAAACCACCAGGAAACCAGGAGTCAAAGCAAGGAGGTGGATATCAACAACGGGGAAGAGGATATTATCATTACACAGGACAGGGACATAATCAAGCCAAAGGACAAGGACAGCATCAAACTTCAGTGCAGAAGAACTTTGAAAATACCAGACAACGAGGCTACAATTCATATAATCGACGAGGAGGTTATCAAAATAGAGGTAGAGGTAACTCCGATAATTTTAATGTGGAAGTACTATCTTCTCAGGTAAATAAACGTTTGATAGTGTCTAGTTTAGTGAGACAGAATAATGTAACTTGGTTATTAGATAGTGGATGTTCCAATCACATAATTAACAATGAAAATTATTTTTATGACTGTGAGATATTAAAAAACCCAATAGAAATTAAAGTAGGTGATGGGTATACTTTAAAATCAAGTAAAATTGGAAATGTGTTTATGTATTTCTGCATAAATGGCTACTATAATAAAATAAAAATAAATAACGTTTTCTATGTACCAAAAATGAGTCAAAATCTATTAAGTGTGTCTAGTATTACATCTCAGAACAAGTATGTGTATTTTGAAAATGAAAAAGCTGATATTTATGACAGTTATAATAATCTGTTAGCATCTGCAATGAAAATTAATAATCTGTATGTATTAAATGGTCAATTAGAAATTAACAATTCAAAATCATGCACAAGTGCAACTACTATATCAGAAAAAGAGAAATGGCATAGACTGTTAGGGCATACTAATTTTTTTAATTTACAGAAACTGTGTGAAAATAAATTGTGTGTTGGTTTACCAAATAAAATTGAAAGTGACTATTTTAAGTGTGAAATATGCTTAACTAACAAGATGTGTAACTTACCTTATGAAAATAACCGCCACAGAGCCAGAGACTTATTAGAAATTATACATACTGATGTGAATGGACCTATAAACCCTGAAGGCTACAATGGTGAGAAATATTTTGTGAGTTTTATTGATGATTTCAGTAGGTTTGCAGTGGTGTATTGTATTAAACGAAAAAGTGATGTGTTCAGTTGTTTTGTGAATTACATGAATCTAGTGGAAAATCAAACTGATAGGAGGATTAAAGAACTAAGATGTGACAACGGTAAAGAATACATTAATGACCAATTCTACGATTTAATAAAGAAAAAGGGAATCTATTTGAAACCGTGCCCAGCATATACTCATGAATTGAACGGTGTGGCAGAACGTTACAACAGAAGTATTATGGATAGAGCACGATGTTTGAGGGCTGAAGCTAAACTAAATAAGTGTTATTGGCCAGAGTGTATTATGACAGCTGCATATCTAGGTAACAGGCTTTTAACAAATACCTTAATAAGAAAGACACCCTATGAAATATTCTTTGACAGGAAACCAGATGTAAGAAATTTGAAAATATTTGGTAGTACAGCTTTTGTCAGAATACCTGAAGAAAGGAGATCATCTAAATTAAATCCTAAAGCAGAAAAGGGAAAATTGATTGGATATACTGATACAGGATACAAGGTTTTGGTTAACAATAAAATTGTAGTGAGTCGCCATGTAAGATTCGTTGAAAATAGAGAAAGGTTATTAAGATTTGACAGTAATGAGGATTTGGATGAATACAAGGAAAACTGGGAAGAGTGTATGTCAGAAACTAATGAAAATGTTGAACATAGTAGTGAAAGAGATAATTATATGGAAAACTCTGACGACTCTATTAATGAAAGAGAAAATACCGAAGAAAATTTTATTGAAGAAACTGAAAAAGAAAATATTGAAAAGAAAGGAAATTTAAGACCACAAAGAACAAAGAAAATACCTGAAAAATATAAAGATCATATTGTATACATAAACTACTGTAATTCTAACTTACCAGAAAACTATCAAGAAGCTATAAAAAGTCCCGAGTCAAAGAAATGGAAAACTGCAATGGACGAAGAAATAAAGAGCTTAAAACAGAACGACACATGGGCAGTTGTGAAAGAACCTAAAGACAAGGAAATAATAGAAGTGAAATGGATATACAGAATTAAATCAGATGGAAAGTACAAGGCTAGAGTTGTTGCGAACGGTTTTCAACAACAATACTGTGAAAATGAAGAAATATATTCACCAGTGGCAAGAATGACTACATTAAAAGTACTATTATCTTATGCATGTGTTAATGGTTTACAGATAGAACAAATGGATGTGGAGACAGCGTTTTTGAATGGGAAAATAAAATCTGAAGTTTACATTTATCCTCCAGAGGGATATAATATTGGAAAAGATAAAGTATGCTTGCTAAAGAAATCACTTTATGGTCTCAGAGAAAGTCCACGTGATTGGTACGAATGTTTTCATGATTACATGACAGAATTAAATTTTGTAAGATCTAACTATGACTATTGCTTATATACTGGTTATGTGAATCAAAATAAAATCTATGTTATATTATATGTTGATGACGTACTTTTAGTATCAGAAAATATAGACAGTATTAACAAAATGAAAGAATTATTACACAGAAGATTCCGCATGAAAAACCTTGGAAGAATAAAACAGTATTTGGGAATAAATGTTGAATACACTCCAGAAGAACGGAGAATGTACCTAAGTCAAGAAAAGTATATAGAAAGTCTAGCAGAGCAATATCAAATTTTATATTCTAAATCATTTGAGACACCTATGGAAAGTAATTTGAAACTTGAACCAGCAAAAATGATAAATGGAAACTTGAAATACAGAAATTTGATAGGAGCTTTATTGTATATAGCAAATGGAACCCGGCCAGACATATCTTTCTCAGTAAATTATCTAAGTCGCTTTCAAAATAGTTATGATGATACACACTATAAATACGCATTAAGAGTTTTAAAATATCTATATCATACAAGAAACCTGAAGTTAGAATATGATGAGAAATATGAAGATATAATGGATGCTTATGTTGATGCAGACTTGGCATCAGATATTGTTGACAGAAAGTCAACTACAGGAATTGTAATAAGAGTATTTGGGAACACAATTTTCTGGAAATCTCAAAAGCAAAAGATTGTGTCGAGGGCTTCAACTCACGCTGAGTACTACGCTTTAGCTGACTGTGTTGAAGAAGTGTTGCCTATAAAAGGAGTATTAAGTGACATTGGTGTGAATATTAACGATAGTGTTAAAATCTATGAGGATAATACTGGAGCTATTGCCTTATCTAAAAATGGTAAATTTTGTAAAAATTCTAAGCATATTGATATAAGTTACCAATTTGTTCATGATTTTGAAAAGAAAGGTTTAATTAATGTAACTAAAATACATACTGAAGACCAAATTGCTGATTTATTAACAAAATCTTTGTGTAAACTGAAATTTAAGAAATTAAGATATTTACTAGGTGTTAAGTAATTTGAGTGTGATTTTTAAAAGTCTAAAATATAATAATAGTAGTAGAGTAATACAAAAGTTGTATAACTGTTTTATGAACAATTAAGATGTTAGGTATGTTGTTTCTCAATTTAGTATGTTAAATTACATTAAAATCTAAAAATCAAGGAGGTGTGTTAGAATATTGTGATTTTTAGTCTATGATTCTAAAGCTATACTTTTGTCTATTGTTTTGAAGAAAAGTTCTTTTTTTATTCTATGACAACTTTACTTTAAAACTGTTCTAGAAAATGGCGAACTGACTGAATGTGCGTATTATAATTAATAGGATTTAAAAGTTAATATGTTGATTGTAAGACTGGAAATAAACAGTAAATATCTTATCAAAACCTCTTTTAATTAACACTAACAATGTAATCAAAACTTTTTTTTTCATTATTGTTCATCTTTCATATATCTTTAGCGTGTACGCTTTCGACGGGCAAATGAAAATGACACCAAATTAAATCAATGGCTCTATTCACAATTCAACGCGGATTCACTTTATTGACTCGATTTGTCGATTCCTAGGACGGACCACTTGATATTCAACATGTTGAAAGTAGGCGTCAATTTACCTAATTCTACAAATTCGTTTGCGGCAACTTGCATCAATTTACTCTAGTAAATTATAGAATCAACTCAAATTGAGTCTACAAATTGGATGTGAAATTCCATCTTGAGTATGCCCTTTTAACCGTTATGCCCCCTCTCGTCATTGTCATGTGACGACCGCCTTGTTCAGGTTTTGATTACATATTTGATGCTCTTTGCTTTTTCAAGTATTTTATGAGTATATTCTGTGGTGTTAAACCATGAAATTGACATTTGTCATTAATTGTTGACATATCGTTTATCGTCAGTTGTCAATTATTTATTGTCACCCGTTGCGTCATCATATCGGACATATTACCGAGAATACCAAGTTTCACTAAAATTTATTATAATGATTAATGTAATTGTACTTATTGAAAATGTGTAGTATTATTTTTACTACTAACTAAACACAATTTTATTAAATTGAAATACAATCAATGTAAGTATTGTGAGTGTATTTTTTACACGTCACAACATCAAATAATATTCGTGTTAGACGAATTTCATCGGCTTTTATGAAGAAGTATCAACAAAAAAATCAACTTGTTTCAGTGTAAAGATGTCATCGTCTGCACTATATATTCTAGACGTGAAAGGTAAAGTTCTTATTTCAAGAAATTACCGCGGCGATGTCGACTTGGGGGTCATAGACAAGTTCATGCCGCTCCTAATGGAGAAGGAAGAAGAAGGCATGCTAACACCTTTATTGCAGACAACGGAGTGCACATTTGCGTATATTAAAACCAATAATCTGTACATAGTCTCCACCACAAAAAAGAATGCCAACATTGCTCTTGTATTTGTTTTCTTATACAAAATAGTTGAAGTGATGACAGAATATTTCAAAGAGCTGGAAGAGGAAAGCATTCGGGATAATTTTGTTGTTATATACGAGTTACTCGATGAATTGATTGATTTTGGATATCCACAAACAACTGATAGTAAAATTCTGCAGGAATATATTACACAAGAGGGCCATAAGCTTGAGATGCAGCCAAGGATTCCTATGGCTGTTACCAATGCAGTGTCCTGGAGATCGGAGGGCATCAAGTATAGGAAAAACGAAGTGTTTCTAGATGTAATTGAGTCTGTAAATTTATTGGCCAACTCTAACGGCAATGTATTGAGAAGTGAAATTGTTGGAGCGATCAAGATGAGAGTATATCTATCTGGAATGCCTGAACTGCGACTCGGTTTAAACGATAAAGTCCTATTTGAAAGTACTGGCAGAGGGAAGTCCAAGTCTGTCGAGTTGGAGGATGTGAAATTTCACCAGTGTGTGAGATTGTCTCGTTTTGAGAATGATAGAACAATTTCGTTTATACCACCCGATGGCGAGTTTGAATTGATGTCATACAGACTCAACACCCATGTTAAACCACTGATTTGGATCGAGTCAGTTATTGAGCGTCATGCTCATTCCAGAGTTGAGTACATGATAAAAGCAAAATCTCAGTTCAAAAGACGTTCTACAGCAAATAATGTTGAAATAATAATACCAGTTCCGGCTGATGCAGATTCTCCTAAGTTTAAAACTACTATTGGCAGTGTAAAGTACACACCGGAGCAGAACGCTATCACTTGGTCCATAAAATCATTCCCAGGGGGCAAAGAATATTTAATGAGAGCCCACTTTGGATTGCCTTCGGTAGAATGTGAGGATGTTGATGGTAAACCACCAATACAAGTCAAATTTGAAATACCATATTTTACAACATCTGGCATCCAAGTGAGATATTTAAAAATCATCGAGAAGAGTGGTTATCAAGCTTTGCCTTGGGTGCGTTACATCACACAAAATGGTGATTACCAATTGAGAACCAACTGAATTATTTAAAGAAAGGCATTTATTTATCACATTCCCCTTAGTTATTAAGCTGACACTACTACAGTGCCTTTATGTTGTCCATTTTGTTTGTGTATTATTAACAGTCATTATTACTTGTATTTGTAGGTTTTACCAATTAACAATTCAGAATTAATAAATTGTATTTAAAAAAAAGAAAAAAAACATTATTCTACCCGCAATATTCCTGGATTGATACTCATGGAACAATCAGATGGCCCTCGAGACCCCTTAGATTATAAAAAATAATCTAAGGGGTCTTAGATCTGGATCTAACTCCCTTAAATTATTTTTTATATAAAATATTTAATTTACAGAAACCAGTATAAGAGGTTGCAGGAGTTATACAAATTGAGCTTAGAAATATTTTTTTAAACATTCACAATGAAAAAATAAATGAACAGGAAGCGAAATTATTAAAAGAGTTACAATATGTATACAACAGAAAAGGAGAATTTGAGCATTTAATAAATTAAATTGATTGTAAGTTGCAGTTAAATGTACCTAAGTGTTAAATTTCATGGTCTTCCTTTTGTTTGAGAAGCTATGTTATTTAGAAGAAATAAATGCTTATTATTTGGCCTTTCGATCGGTACAGTAAAATTACAAATTTTTTTTCACATTTAACAGGTTCGATTCCCGTTTCAGACAAGCGATTATTTAAAATTCTGTGAATGCAGTTCGTATTGTTTTTAAAATTAAAATAAAAGTCTTCTTTCAGTAAAATTATCTACAGTATGTAAGGTACTTTCCCGTCATGTGGCAAAGTTGTGAGACGCCCTGTAAATATAATAAGGTCGACATCGCATATATAAAAAAAATTAAAAACTACGAAATTTGTTACTTTCTAGTCATTTCCCTGTAAATCGTCTAAGATTATCAGCCTTCCTTCATAAAAGGTAATATTTGGTTTTGATTCTTTAGACATATAACTTTATAATCTGTGGTTTTGATACATATTTTTTTAATTTGTATCCAGTGTGCTATGACCTACTACTCTATATAATAAGTTACTCTATGACTACTACTAATAAAACATTTATGTAATAAAATATCTTTGTTTGTATGGAATCCAAGGAGTCAGCTGTCAATGTCACTTATCCTATGTTTTTTCTTTGTCTATTATTTTAATTATTTATTTATTATAGTAAACAGTAGGTACTGTACTAGCGAGGCAACGAAGGCAATTGTTATTTTAATTTATAATCTCGAATAATATTCGCCGCGTAATTTTTTTTTGTTAAACTGTTATATTTCTTCTAGAATAAACTGTTCGATTTCTAGTGGTTGCTAGTAAAAGTTTTTAATAGTTAATTTCATTATGTTTAGCATTCATAGCACTACTCGTAACGAAGGTCAGACGAAGATAAACACTATAATGTGGACTATACCCAATTTCGCACATCTGCTGGAAAATAAGACACGAGAATTTCGAACCGAAAGTATAAACAGTCAAAACGGTGCTTTAAAAGACTCTAATTTCCAACTTAAAATACAATTTCTCGGCAGGGACAATGATATGATAGAAATTTATTTCCTCTCACGTAACCCAGTGTTTCTGAAGTCTGTATTGACAATTTGTCTAAAGCATTTTGAAGAGCGCTCTATTGTTATTAAGGAGTATCACACAGTGCAAGCAAATAAGTGGCAATACTTGGCTACTTTGTTTAAACGGGACATTGCTAGTTTTGAAGGCAGAGATGTGTTTTTGCTGAGCGATGGCAGTTTGCGGTTAAAATTTCAATTTATGGTAACAAATGACATAAAAGTTGATAGGCCTTTAGTGCCAGAATCGCAATTGAGTAACGATTTTGAGAATCTCTTAAGTGTTGGTCTTTTTTCTGATGCTATAATGAGATCTGCAGACGGTAACGAATACAAAGTACACAAGGCTTTCCTAGCTAGCCGTAGCGCTGTGCTCAAGGCTCATTTTGAGCACAATACAACGGAAAGCATTACGAACATATTGGAATCTCCGTTAGAGTCTGAAGTGGTACATGAAATATTGACTTTCATTTATACGGATAAAGCTCCAAAAGTCGATGAGATGCCTGAAAAGTTATTGGCTGCAGCCGATTTCTATCAACTTGACAGACTCAAGAGGCTGTGCGAGGAGGCTTTACATAAGAAATTGACTGTTGAAAATTCTATACAAACTTTACAATTGGCCGATTTACATTCTGCTAGAAATTTGAAGCAATTAACCTTGGAATTCATCAAAGATGGCCAAGCTCAACTGATCACAAAGACAGAAGGCTGGGCCAGGGTTAAGTCGGTTGAGCTGATTAAGAGCATTTACGAATACATAATGGCTAACGATGGGGAATCGGAGTTAACATGATGCATTGATGGTGGTAGCTATAGAGACACCACTGAATATGTAGTTTATTCAATGTTGTATTCTTAATTGAAATATGTAATATTTATTAATTTCTTCATTATTAATTAATCTAGCTCTAGCCTATGTAGATATATCCTGAAGGTCCATTCAAAATAAAAGTCTATTGGTGAAAGAATTTTTAAAACATAATTAGTAGTTTCAAACTATCCTCTATAATATATAATATTAGCAGAGATAGATATGTATAACTAATGAAAAAGTCAATTCACACATAAACATTTAAGAGAACTTTTGGCGTTCTAATGTTTAGTGAAATTAAAACTAACATATTCTTGTCTAATTATTCCTTTAAATTCTTATGAACAACTTGTAAACAAGTAAGAAATAATATTATGTGCATTATTCTTTACCTCTTCGGTGATAGCGTATTAAAAAATATATTCTGATTATTTTATGAAAATATTAAAAATATGTATGTACTTGATATCTATTTTATAAGTTGCATTAATTTAAAGATTTAAAAAATATATTGAAGAAAAACATTCTAATTATATAATTGTGTTTATTGAACAGTTTTAATAATATCTTAATACATAAATATAGCCTTTATTTCTAGGAATCATAATTACATACATAACTTCACGCTAAAATGTATTAATATAAAATTATTTTTTTTAATTTCCTTTGCTTGTCCACCGACATAAGCCTCCACTAAGTTTTTCCCACTGTATTCTATTCTGCGCTGTCCTCATCCATTTTACTCATGGCAACTTTCTTATATTCTTCCCATCTGCAGTTTTGTCTTCCTCTTTTTCATTTCCCTCCCTTGGGGTACCAATGGGCAATCTTCTGTGACCACTTATGTGAGCCTCTATCTATTCATATGTCCCATCCATCTCCATTCCTTTATAGTTTTAATTATAGGTATTAAGTTTTTTTTTTCTTGTCTTAAGTATGTCTACCAATCTTAACCTTACCTTTATTCTTAGCATTACATTGAATTTTGGCATACTTCTAGTTTCTTTAAATTCTTATTAATAAGGGCCCACATTTGGTTTCCATAAGATAGGCATGGTGAATTACACATGTTTAGAATTTTGCTTTTTTTCTAATGATGGTATCTCTGAATTATTTATGAATATTTATCACAATGAAGGGAATTCTTATAAAAAACAAAGAGACAATACATACAAAGCATTGTTATTATAATATAATCTTTTATAAAATAATGTCAAGGTTTTTTTTACGGTTTTCCATTCCCTGGGGAGTATATTGTCAATTTCCACAAGTTTGAGCTTAAGTGTCGGTCAAGCTTCACAGACTACCAAAACCCAGGTTAACTCGCAATACGGTGTTGCTGTGTGTATGGTGGGATTGGAAGGGCATTGTTCATTATGAGCTTTTACCGCCGGGCATAACCACCCATTCGGATCTCTACTGGCAAAAACTGATGAGATTAATGATTAAAGCAAGAAGTTGAGAGAAAGCGGCTAGAATTGATCAATAGAAAGGGTGGTCTTTCATCACGATATTGCTAGACCACACACATCTTTAGCCACTTAGCAGAAATTAAGAGTTTGGCTGGGAAGTGTTAATGCACCTGCCATATAGCCTTCAGATTTCGAACTACTTCTGAATTCTTTAGGCAGCGTCAGGTTAACATCAAGAGAGAACTGCCAAAACTACGTTTTTTTGATCAGAAGTCAAAAATTTCTACAGCAACGGGATCATGTCACCACCTACAAGATAGCAAAAAGTCATCGAACAAAATGGCACATACATACTATAATGAAATATAAATAAACTTTGAAAAAAATGTCTTGGGTGTTCATATAAAATGCGAAGAAACTTTTTCCCCAACCTATTATTAATATTACAAAGAGGTTTGATTGAAGATCAAGTTTCATTATGTATAGGTAAGTTACTCTAAATAAAAATATTTACAAAAAAACGTTAAAGCGAGTAAGCCCTCAAACTGGTAAAAAATTATTAAAGTGTATCCACAAGGAGTTAATAGAATTAATAGAAATTACACAGGGTATTAAAATGCTACAATTAAAAATATTGCCACAGTGTGAGCGAACAGCTTCACTTAGTCTACCTGCACAGTTTTTGTTTAGCTTATTTTTAATACTTGTTTCTAAAATTAAATCCAGGTGAATGAAGTCACGGGTATCAGCTAGCTAGTTCTAGAAATGTCTGATTTTATTATTACTCCTACATCAACAATTCAACATTGTTTCAGTAAGTACTTTTAATATAAAGGCATAATTTTATTAACAACCCCAATACTAATGAAAGGCTACCAAATGTAGCCTAACAAATGCAATCATAACTAATTTGCTGATAAAATTAAATAATAAGGAATCACCAGGTAAAAAATAAAAAAAATACTTATCAATTTTTTTATTATCACTATCACTACTGTATTCATTATCACTAGAATCACTTGAGTCACTTAAGACACTCGCAGGGATCCTATTTGGATTTACAAAAAGTTCATCATCAGAAGAGGAATTTGTTACTTTGTTTTCTTCTTTAGAATCACATTCTTCAAACTCCTTGGGCCACAAATTGTTCTCTTTGAAAAACTTTATTGATTCTTTGTTCATGATTTTAACTATTTCTGCTTTCACTTTAACTCCTTCCGGTATAGGTTCAACTAATATATAACTTCCACGTTTTACCCATATGTTTTTTCTAAACTTGTTTGGCATTGACACTAGATATTCTTCTCCCGTGGGACATACAACCTAGAAAAAATTTCATTAGATATTAGCATGAAAAGTTTGCAGTTCCCTTACAATTAAGCAAAGTTAAAGTGTTTGAAATCTATTTAGAAAGTAATTCTCACTACCTTCTATTGTCAGAATAATAGTTTGTGTTGCAAAAAAAATAAACATAGCAACTGAGAGACTTTTGAGTAAAGGTCAGCAAGCAAGGCTACAGAAAGCCATAATACATCTGGACTGTCAGAATAACAGTAAATAAACAAAATAAATTAACAGTCAATCGTAATGTATTTTAGTAGAGGTAGGGCACACTACATACATTGGCAGCCCACCTGGTGATGTCAGCTAATCTCTTACTGAAGACCACTGTGAAATGACTGTAACAAGAATAGTAAAAAGCCTCCCGCATAATCTACATTCTTTTCTAGGCAGGGCACACTATGTTTCGCAGTCATTTGGGCAGCCCATCTGGTGGCAGTAATCACACATTTACAGAAGACCACAATGAAATAATAACATGTGTGCTGTTGTGTTTTGATGAGTAATGGATGCCAGAGCCCATTTCCCTAATCCTTCCAAACCCTTTATCCTTAATGCTACTGTAGTTGGCAGCACACAAGCAACACCATACACTTACAACACCATTGCTTGCGTTATAGACCACGGTAGCCACCTACCATCAAGTGGACCGTCTGCCTGTATTAGCGAGTACATATTTAAAATCACCTGTTTTTGGCCCTTTCAATGAATGGTTAATAAAGGATAGGTTAGCATAACACTCTGTCTCAGGGGTCCTGTGTCCGATACACAGCGGGATCAACTCGGAAATGGCCTTTTTAAAGTTGGCTCTGGTCTTGATTTGAAAAACAGTGGCGGGGATACTGCATTTTGCAGTCAATTGTGCAGCCATCAGGCACCAATAACCACCCTTTTAGAGAAGACCACCGTGAATTAACAGCATGTGTACAGTTGTTTTGACGAGTTAGTGATGCCAGAGCCCATTTCAATATCCCTTCCCAATTCCTTATCCTTAAGTCTACTGTGGTCAGCAGCAAACTTGCAGCACCTGTGGCGTTGCTTGTGTTATAAGCGACAGTAACCACATACCACCAAGTGGACCACCTTAACCCAAAATTTGAACTTCCTCAGTTTAAATTTTTGTTTTTTTAAATAAGATAAAAATATTTATCAATAAGCAATACAAGTTATTTTATCAATTTTGATTAGTCCTTTTTTTAAATTCACCAAGTATTGACGCTAGATAAATTCAATATTGAAAAATGGTAGTTTGAAAACGTAAATTGTAATGGCTCAGACGCAGTGCTGCAAACTCTCCTGATTTATCAGGAGATTACATGATTTTTAGCATTATCTCCTGGTCTACTGGTTTATTTCCGTTATTTGGAATAATCTCCTGATTTTCAGAAACTTACAAGAACATATACAGTGTAATACCATCTGTGGTATAGTTGTTAGAAAATAATCATGTTCTGTGGTTAAATATAATTTTTTAACGCATGTTGTTTGATATGAGGTTTTGTGCTGTGGTCATAGATAGAGTAAAGTAAAATGCTTTCAAAGATATAAATCATTAAGTTCTGTTGTCAAGTAAATCATTACAGTACATAGCTTTAAGTACTTACTAATTTTTATTGTCTATTTTTTTCTATGTGTCCCACACTGTAAATAAAGAAATGCTTTCAAAATTTAATACAAATATGTACGACGATGATGAATAAATAAGGACTAATATTTAAGTTATATGATACATGTAATATACTAAATAAATACTAAATACACTTAATTATGAATGCATGATGCACATTTGATAAGAGTTTGTCTTTATTAACCCGCATGATTGCCTGTAAACTAGGTAATTTTATTTCTCCTACTTTTTTTTGTCATCTCCTGATTTTTGCTACCATGATCTCCTTTTTTTTTGCAGGTAGGAGTTTGCAGCACTGCTCAGACGGCAAGTACTGCAAAGGTTACTCCTTGGCGAAACATTACAAAAACTTTTTATGCCATACATGAAAAATTTACCGCGTGCAAATTGTTTCCGCGACTTTTCAAAACCTTGACAATATACTGATGTTCTTGTGGTAATGCATCATCGTTCCAGATCTCTTCGTTCATCACATGTTTCCTTCTACAAACTTTTGACATGATTTCAGTTGTAAGATATTTGTTGCTCAACAGTTGAAAATTAAATTAGGTTAGGCGAAGCGTTCAGTTTTCATCACTATGATATACAACAATTGAAAATAACACCGTTTGTATTTATACAAAAATTCAGTAGGTAACTTTTGTTTTCAAGTTTTCAACTTCAACTTCAACTTTTGTTTATGGCAATCGGGTCACTTTTAGGTTAGCGACCATTACTGCCAATGACTCCTGAACATAGCACAGTGTATGGCTATGTTTCAAGTTTTCACTAAATAAAATTCAGCTGATTTGACAATTGAAAATATGAGTGTGACATACTCTAACAGTGTTGCCAACTCTAAAATTTGTCGGATGGTAGAACTCTTCGAAAAATACGGTAGATTTTCCAAAATTATGTTGTAATTTATATTTCAAATACGGTAGAATTACCTTGCCCATTTATTTTTAAGTTCATGATTAGAATTGAAATAAAACTCATATTTTTATTCAGAATCAGATAGTATTATTGTTTCAATATTTTTGTACATATCAATATTATGTTTCTCAATCATATCTTTAGTGGGAATTTTATTTCAGCAGTCTTTACCAATTGCTTTTCTGTAGTTGGCATGGATTTAAATGCACTTACTATAGACTTTTGTTTTTTGGATGTCGAGGCACTACATCTTTTTATATTATTGATGTGTTTATTCCCATTTTGGTGGCGTTTTATAACACTTATTTCGGCAATAAAAGATACATTGCACACATTGCAGGTTGCCTTTGATAAGTCCCTGTTATCTTTTCTTAGTCAGTCACAATATTCTTTATTCAGCAACCATTCGTTCCGAAACTTTTGCTTATAACACTTTCTTTTAGCTGGTACTTGTGTTAGGCTTTCTTCTGTTTCAGAAGCGCAGTCGCTATCAGTATCACTATCCATATTTAAAAAAACTCAGATCACCGATCACCTCAACACAATAAACAACGCGTGCGCTCTATGAATGATTTAAAACAATTTCAATTCAGATACTAATAAACCAGGTAAATTAAAAAGGTTTAAGTTCAAATAAAGAGCAATGCAATCGACATACCTACCATATTTGTGTGCATAATACGTATCACGCTATTGGGGGAATTCCTGAACATAGTAAAAGTGTGCGCGAAGCGTAAGGCAGTGTTGCCGTTAAATAAATTGCAAAATAACCAAAAGTGATAAAGAAAATAACAATGGGGTTAAAAACTGAAAGCTAATTGTAGGTGGCGCCACTGTTGAGTGATCCTAATTCGCCCCCATATTGCGTTTTTGGTTCCCTGTATTTACCAGCGAATTTGCCTTTATTTCTACAAAAATGTATTTGAGATAGAGTGTTAAGCAGTTAAAAGAACAGTTGAGGAAAAGAAAAGCATCTACTGCACCATAACTTCGAATATTTAGTCTTCTCCCAATTTTTTCTTCGTAAAGCTTTTATCTATTGTTTTCTTCTTTTGAAATCTTTAGGTAATATATGGATTCCCGTCTTTTTGCAATCCAAAGCTGAATATAAGCGTCATGTTAATTAAATAAATTCAGTTATTTTTGTTTGTTTACAAAATTACTATGGAAAATGACAGTTACTTGTCAAATTTAGGGAACACACAACAGTGCTGCCATCTGAAGTGAGCAAAAGTCAGTTTTTTACCCCATTCAATATCTCGAAATTATTTTAGTTGAGATACACTTATCAAAATTATCTACTAGATTTAAAAAATAAGATTCATTCAAAACTTTCAATGGGTATTACGGTGTTTTTTGCTACCGTAATTAGTTTGCTACGGTAGGTGGTAGATTGAGGCTGATTACGGTGTTTTTACCGTAATTACGGTGCAGTTGGCAACACTGTACTCTAACAAGTCGAGACTCGAGTCGAAATAAATAAAGAATTGACTGACTGACGTGACGTGACTGATGTAATAATTTCTTTGTCAAGCCATGGAAGTAATATTAAGTACTATATAATACTTCCATGCACAGATTATAAAGACTATGTCTTCCATGGGTCAAGCCAAAGATGTTGTATTAGTCTGTACCTATAGATGGATCACAAAATGCAGCAATATTTTATTCTTTCTAACACCTTCAAATTGTCATAAGATTGAAAGAGACATACATATATAATCTGTCGGGTCGAAGTTGAGTGAATGTCTCCATTTTGACTATACAATGCAAGCTAAAGTTATAGCGTATAATAGTGCTGTGCATTTTTATTGATAACTAGATATCGTTGATATAGATTTTAAATATATGACGGATAAAAAGTATGGCTAAATGCGTTTCGGTGTACTGTTTGGTTATTCAATATAAATAAAATTTGGGTGCGTACTTGTACTCGCCGCATTGCTAATCGGTTGTATGAGATTGTATGTAACCTCTCGCATTTATTTCACCAAAATATTTCAAAAGAATAGTTATATTTTGAGTAGAAATATTTAGAATCCATCCTTAAGGGGTAGAACGGGAGTAGGTTTTTATTACGAGAGAAAAAAAACTCGATAATCTTAAAGTTTTATTTTTAGAAACGATATCACAAATTGGATAATCTGTGATATCGTTTCATTTTAATCTGTGATATCGTTCATCTGTGATTCGTCAACATTTTAATTTTAAGACTTTGTTGACGCTTGGGTATCCACGTATTTATTAGTAAGTTTTCTTTTTCTGGGTAATTTCTGAAAAGAAATAGTTTTTGGTTATTAATGATTCAAAAGATTTTCATAATTTTCATAGATTGAAGCATAACTTCTTTATAACTTATAGATATTACTTACTGGTTTACACGATGGTGGTAATTTTGGGAATATTGTCGGCACTGCATACGAGTGTAGAATTTTACGCTGATATCCTTGGCGAAAGCAAGAATCTTCATAGTGCATCGAGCATATTCTTGTATATTGCGAAGCTCTCCAATCGTCGGCTTTTCTTACATTTTTTGTCCACGTTTTTTTTTAAATCGATATCGGTGGGAAATCTGTTATAAATTGATAAAAATTATTTTCAACTTGCAGTGAATGCTAGAAATTGTCAACACTCTACTAAAAATAAATTAGTTATCGATATCGATAAACTTATCAAGATCAGACTACAGCACTATAAAGCAAGACAAATGTCAAATATTCCGATTAATTTTGGTTTTTGTAAATTTTAGTTATAAACACCAGCTTTTCTTTAAATAAATCAACCTTAGAGCTGTGTATGCATGTACAATGATTCATTTTTAGTAAATAATTATAAAAATTTGTTTACAAAACACCAAAATTAGTGAGTGCGAGCTGTGCGACTTACCGGTGAAATGATATGTTTCCATTATTCTCCTTCAAAACACCCACTCTACTTGGACAAACGGGAACAGTACAAGCCATTCTTGGCAAGCAACAGATTTATGAAATCACACTTTCAGATTTTTATGTATTTTAAATCACATAAAGCTAAACGCGCTTGTTAACCAGCATGATATAAACAAGTATGACGTTGCCTTTTTTATGGCGCGCAGCGTTTTAAGACGTCATATTCGGCTATTGTTATCTCTTTTTAACATACGACATGCAGCCATTAGAAAGACGGGTATCGAGTATCGAAGGAATCTTCAATTTTTATTGTTCCATCTATACACTAATACAATTATCTTTGGGTCAAGCAAATAAAATTTTGCTCGGCTCTGTGACAGTTGTCAGAGTGACATGCGTAGTGCTGCACATGTTTAGTTTATTTACTCTGAGTGTTTATATTGGTCCATAGCTCTCGCTAGAGAGTATATATGTTCTGTGGTCCATAGTCAATAGTCATTTTGAAGGTTTCCTCTCTCGAAAACGAAAACAAAAAAAAAAAAAAAAAAACTTTATTGTTGGAAACGCCCACTTATACTCCGTGCGCTGTAGCATGGTGCGGGTGACAGTTACGACTAGTTTCGTTTCACTCTTGAAAGTTGCCGCGATTTACAATGACTTAGTAATTCACCTGCACCACATTCGTAATATATTAAATGACATTAATAACTGTTGTAGTAGTTCTAGTCTACAAATACAATCAAATTGAAAGAAAAATTAAGCAGTGTTATGCGTATAACGTAACGCCAAAGATGTATTTAGTGATGGGATGTACTGCTACGATGGATAGTCGATATTTTTTTTAAATAAAAAACGTATATTGTGCCCCTCTACTCTGGAATCTGCCAGTGTTCTGCCCACTGCCACTTCAATTTACTAATCCGCTGGGTTATGGCGCGAACTTCCGTTCAGCCACGGCGATACTCATTCTTGATTCGATTTCGCAGTGTAACCCCGAGCATAGCCGTCTCTATAGCTCGTTGAGCTTTCTTATGAGGCCTATAGGTAGAGACCACGTTTCAGCGCCATGTCGGCGTTTGCGGCGGCATCTGCCATGTTATTTTTTCCTGTTCCTTGTTGTGTGTTTTTTTCGGTGCCTGCCTCGTTGGAGGCCATGTAATAATAAATAAATAGATAATAAATATCATCACTGGCAACATATATTGGTCGAAATTTTTTATTTTAAGCATAGAGCCAAGGAATAATACTTATGACAAGAGAGATAAAGATGCAATTGACAACACGTGACCAGTGGTAAGACTACCTTTTCTCTCTTGTCCTTTATACGCTCAATGATTATAAAGTACTGAGGAATTTTGAACGAGGAAATGTCTCGAACTTCCCGAACGCTTATAAATAAAAAAACCAAAGTTTAGGTTTAAAATAAGTTAAAATTGAAAGCAATTTATTTGATATTACATTTTTCTATAACATCAAAAATCGTAAGTGATTCTCCATTGGGTACACGATATCCTTTTTCCATTCCATGGGGATTCGAAGGAGTGACACAACTTAGATTCGACTCCTTTCTCATCACTTGATCCACTTCTACAGATGTGAAGAATGCCACAGATAAAGGCAAATCGTTTATCCCAACCCTGAAAACGAAAATTATTGAGGATGTTAAGCTCGCTTAATTAATATTACTAAAAAACTATTGATTATTATGGCTCGAATTATATGAATCCGCATGACGTTGTATGAAACTGTTCGTGCCAAACATGAGCAGCGGCGGCGCGGCCGCTTTTGTTCGCGTGGATTTATATAATTCGAGGCTATAAATATCAAATTATTTGGATTCATATTTATCACTGATTTATAAATGATTTAATAAAGACATTACTATCAATGAAAACCATACTATACTAATATTTATTATAAATGCAAAAGTAACCCTGTCTGTATGTTTCATTTAACGCCTTGGTTACTTAACCGATCATCATACAATTTTGCATATGCAGTATCAGGAATACGGAAGGGTATGGACTTTTCATACAGGAAAAAGATCCCTTAGAGAACATAAGTAATAAAAATACAACTCAACTATAACAGCAATAAAGATTGAATAAATGATTGCACATATATTATGTCAGGCATTATATTTTTTATTTTTCAACACGGACGAAGTCACGGGAATCAGCTAGTATTACATAAAAGTACGACGAAGTGCCTATTTTAATGAGTGCATTGAGCAAACTGATATTTGACTGCAGCAACCTTTGACTGGAGTATTTTTAATGGAAATGTCGTTCATTGTGATCTTTTGTATATCATGCGCAGTATTGTAGAAGCTAAAATGAAGCTAGAATTATGTAAGCTCACAAAAATTACTTTTTTTTCAGGATTAAGTTGTTGGGTGGTTTAGAAGAAGTTAAGAGGAAAACAGAACTTTATTTTATAACTACTGTGCTCGAGACTTCGTAAGCGGTGAAAAATAAAAATATATGAGTTATACCACCTGAAATCTTTATCTACGCCAGGAAGGTGGCGCCTATATGTATCCTATATGATAATCCAGGTAATAAACCATCTGTGTGTCAAATTTCATCCAAAACTGTTCAGCCGCTATTGCGTTCTTGAGGAACAAACATCCAAACATACAAACTTTCCCATTTTTTATATTATTAGGAATAATTATGTATAAAAGAAACGAGTACGAATTTTCTTTATAATTATCAGATAATATATGATATAAAGATTTTAGGATGCAAGTGTAAACAAGCTTGCCTGCCATTTTTTGGCATATAAAAAATAATCGAAATGTTTCCTGAGAGCCGAGAGATCTAATCTAAACCAAAGATAAAATGAATTTAAATAAAAGAATATAAAGTACCTTTGCGAACAAAACGCTCTAGTGAACAGATTGGTGATTTGCATTGCCATGGCGGTTTCATATTTGTACTTGTCAGGAACTAAATACCTTACTTCGTCGTGGAAACTTAGACAAAATCTACAATAAAAAATAATAATACATGCATTGTAATGTTAAGTCAACAAAGAGGCTGACGGTGCACTTGATGGTAGGTGTTACCGTCGCCTATAAAACCAGTAACGCCACATGTGTTGCAAGTGCGCTGCCAACCTTCCTAATCCCTTATCCTTAATCTTACTCTGGGTATTTGGGCAGATTGTTCGACGGTAGAAACTAATCTATTACCGAAGACCACCATTAAATAACAGCATGTATGCTGTTGTCTCGGTGAACAAGTAAAGGATGCCAGAGCCCATTTCCCACTCCCCTCTCTTTTATCCCTAATTCTACTATGGTAGGCAGTGCACGTGCAGCAGTGCTGTTGCTTGCGTTATGGGCGACGGTAGCCACCTACCATCAAGTGGTCCGTCAGCCTATCTGACGACCATTATATAAATAAAAATTTACTAAATTCAGTAAGCCCATAATGTCAATGCATTGGACAATAAGAACATACCTTAAACCACATGAGACATGAGGTCTTACGATTACATAAATTTAATAAAAAAAATATTAATTTGGGAGTGATAACTTTTAATATTCACTGTGTGGTGACTGTAACAAAAATTGATGATTGGAAAAGAGCATCTATGAGGTTCCTATTGCCGCAACGTGGATGACGAGTTTGGACATCTCACTGCTGGAAATAGGTCTCCCCCATAATGTTCCATTAGGACTTGTTAGAAGCAGCCTGGATCCACCGTCAACCTGCAGCTCTTAGGACTTGTTAGAAGCAGCCTGGATCCACCATCAACCTGCAGCTCTTATCAGATCGTCTGTCCACCTTGTGGACGTAGAACCTCCTACAGTGCACTTGCTGGTCCGTGAAAACACGAGAACCTTCCAGCCTCAGCGGCCCAAGGCTATGTGTCCAGCTTTATTGCCACTTCAACTTACTGACCCGCCGGATTATGTCGGTAAATTTTGTTTGTCTACGGATTTCCTCATGTTTATGAGTCTATTTACAAATGTAAAAATGTAGGCACCTAGCATTGGGTGAGAGATGGGCCATGCTGACCAACATGAGGTGTAGGAAATCGGCTGCGGCGCTCTGCACGGCCCAGTTTAGCCGAGTTCCTCCCCAGCGTCCCCTCGCCTGTTCAAGCGCCCGCGACAATCTCCCCTCGAGGAACGCCGTCGTTGGGGCTTCGCCATCTGTCCCAGTTTCAATAAGAAAAAAGTGTGTCAGGCAAGCTGACAGTCATGTGACAGGCAAGCTGACAGTCATTTGGTGGTAGGTGGCCCCATCTTCAATGTGCACAAGCAACACCAGGGTTGCAAGGAGCCACCGATAGAATCCATACTATTTATCTGTTATATTTTCACGCTTTAACTGCTCACTCAACTGATCATCGTGAAATTTTGCATATATATTGTCAAAGATTTGGAAAAGGACATAAGGTACCTTTATCCAGAAAAAAGTACTGTTCCCGAGGAATCATTTAAAAAAATTCCAATGGCTGGCAATACTACAACAGCAATAGAGTTCTGGTGTTATATTGATCATGTATCTTGTCGTTATATTTTTCATTTTTCAACGCGGACGAAATCGCGGGCACCAGCTAGTATAGAATAATAGTAAAAAAGATTCAGACTTTCAAATTCAAATTAATTTATTTGCTGAATATGGTATACAAGTTGTAAATTTTTATACATATATGTCCACATATTCTACCGACAAGTGGTATGCAAATTAAGACAAATTTATCTAATAAAATAAAAAACTAAAGGACATGATTTAAAGACATAGTTTGCACTATATAGTTTTATCACTCAAAAATTCTTTGAGGGAATAATATGCTTTTTCCACCAGAAAATTACGTAATTGTTTCTTGAATACTGTCAGTTTTCCAATATTTCTTATATTTATTGGAATTTTATTGTATTAATGTGGTGCCATACAAAAGACACTTATTTTTTTCATTCTAGTTTTGGCAGGGACCATACAAAGCTTATCATAATGTCGTAGACGCTCCATGAACTTAAATATGTTAGAATTTTCTTTTATGAACATTATACACTCAAATATAAACAATGAAGGCAGTCAAAATTTTTAACTTTTTGAAATACATTTTGCATGATTCTCTTTGTTTTAAATCGCAGATGGCTCTAATACACTTTTTTGAGCTTTAAATACTCTTTGATTATCAGTAGAGTTTCCCCAGAAAACAACACCATATCTTATGATTGCAGCCGCTAGGCCATGGTAGGCAGTAACTACTGCAGATTGTTCTACTATTTTTCTCAACTTATTTAAAGCAAATGAATACTGATTTAATTTCTTACATACATTATCTATGTGAACTTTACAAGACCATTGAATCCATACAACTCTATTGCGTCTATATTTTCATTTTTGAATATAAAAGTAACCAACAAACTGTTTTTCTCTATCAATTTTAGTTATGATTTTGAGTCTTAAAAAAGCCTGAAGTTCACCTGGGTGGGCATAGGTGGGCATAGGTGGACTAGAGGCAAGAAAAATTACCCAGGTAGACAAAGTAGGTGGATGGACCACGACCAATACAAGCTCCAAATGGAAAATAGCGTATTATATCATTACTTCATGACTTACATACCATAAACGGAATGCATTTTCATAGCAGATTTCAACTGAAATTACTTACTAATGTTTATGTAATATTTGTTTTGAACAAAATGTCTGTTTTTGTCTATGTCTGAGACATACCGGCGATTTCCTCCAATTTGTTGAACATCTCCGATTCGGTTCCGGCAATCCATTTCGGCCGTTCGAACATCTCCTCCAGAGTCTTACCGCTAACTTTTGCCATTTTGGTCGCCTCGTATGCCGACATCTCTACAACCTACAAAATATATTAACTGCAAATTGAAACTGTTTTGATCTATCCAATATTTTATCACATAAATAAACAATATATTTCGAAGTTACTGCAACTTTCCGTAGGTAGTTATTTATATCTGTATATTTATTTTTAAACTAATAAGTTACTAATTATTTTGCCAAATTTGGCTATCAATTGCCAATTTACAGTACAACATTTGTAGTGTCCGGTTGGATAGGGGGAGAGGAGAGGATAGGATAGAAAGAAAAGGCTTTAGTATCCTATACTCACCCACAGCAATACAACAGGGGAGTGATTAATTCCTGTAATAAAACAAGCAAAGCACATTGCGTTTAGCAATCATAAATAGGGCAGCCCGTGTGGCGGCAGTAACCACCTCTTTGAGAAGACCACCGTGATATAACAGCATGTGTGTTATTGTGTTTTGATGAGTGAATAAAGGATGTCAGAAACCATCTCTCCTTATCGTTTACTCTAAGGTCGGCAACGCACTTGTAGCATCTGTGGTGTAAAGTTTCGGAATAGTGTTGAAGAAGACTAAATGGGCGTCATTCCCAAGCGTCGAGTTGAGGGGACAGTTATGATCGACAAAAATGTACAATAAAGTAAAAGTTAATTATATATGCCCCTTCTTTTACCTTTAGAATTGTAAAATACCCACTTGATCGTCCAAGTCTTCATCTAGAAATCCCTCCATGAATTTTTTCTTGAGTGTGTAAACCCTCTTGCCTTTGGTTGTGAGGAACATTTTCGCTGCTTTGCTCTTTGCCTCAGATATAGTCATTGTCGGGTTAAATTGCTTTAGCAAACGTTCTGCGAAGTTTTGTCCAGCCCCTGGAAATTTATGTATTCCAATTAAATCGGTTGTTCCATGAAAGTCTTTTAAAAACGTTTAAGTACATAAATGGTCGTTTGCTAAATTCTGTTCACACCATCAAATAGGTTATAATTATTTTAATTTTGAGAGTCAGGTGGTCAGTGTTATAGGCACAATTCTCCTGAATGACGCCAGGTTCCAAGGCCTATACTTTTAATTTTTAAATCTTAATTGCATAATTATTTTACTTTTTATGTCCTATAACATAAGCAAATATTGCCATTTTTGACAAAGGTTTCAAATTCCATTTGTAAATTTTTATTTTTTTTCTAAAATTGTCAATTTAAAATTTGACAACATTTATTTAAGTGATATAAAGGAATCGTAGTATGTTTGTCTTTGATTTCAAGTTAAATTCATTTTATGAATTCACCGTGACGTCTTCTACATATTATTATAGACAGATAGATAGAAATATTTATATTAGATCAGCTGAGCCCGGCCCAGCTTCGCTGCGGCGTGCGCGTGGGGGGTAACCTTAATCACCTTAAGAAGTAATTAATTGACTAAATTTTCGTGAATAAGGATGCGAATATTCGCGAAAATTCAGTCAATTTACACAAATATTCGAACATTTATACATTGGCTACCCAAGGCCTCCCAATATAGGTATATTACGAGTAAAAAGAACAATCTGACTAAAACTGTGTACAAATGATGCAACTAAGGCCAACAAATATTGTAATTTCAATGACGTAAAAATTAGATCGTGCCCGGCTCCGACCCGACCGTGCACTGACGAGGCTCGGTGTATTCTTTCCCGCTCCGGCACCTCCGATACGACACGACGTATGATGAATGTATTAGCAATTGCTATAGCTGTCAATTTAAGTCAATAGCTGTAATACACTTAGTCTTATTATTCAACAGTGGAAAAGAATGAAGAAGAAAATTCGAAATGGATAGACACTTGACAACACTCGCTACATTCGCGGACACGGTCGTGCAATACTAAGTAAACAGCCCGGTGTAGCATTAACGAGTGGCCTTGTCGCACGGTCGAAATGACACGGTATGGCACGGGCACGGTCCGGCGTCGAAAAACCGTAACGTGAATCATGCTTAGGTGGAGTTTAAAGTGCGACGTACCATATATGCGAGCATAGTTGATGATTTTGGCGTGATCGCGTGAAATGTCCGCCGCGATGGCCGTAAGCGAGTGCAAATCGGTCCGTCGTCTCTTATCCCCCGCCACCACAGCCCATCCGAACGGAGTTCCGCCCACCCCAGCTCCCCCGCTATCGCCCAAAAGAGCCGCGATCCATAACTCCTATATGTTCAAATATTATATTTACAAAGCCGTAATAATAATATGTTGCAAATGTACGATACTGAAACCTTACATAATGACTATGTACTGATGCCATAGTCATTATGTGAGTGTGGTCTTCATGGAGTACTGCTGCCACCTCTGGGATGGGTCTGCCCGTTATCAACTGGCCGTACTGGACTCGATTGAAAGGCGAGCAGAGAAGCTTATTGGCAACGACACCCTTGTGGATTCCCAACTTCAAAGCCTGCATCGCCGAAAAGTAGCGTGCCTCTATCGATTTTCTATCGTCTACACTATGGAGAGTGTGCATCTATTCTGTACGAATTAATCCAACCGGAACCGTTCCACTTGCGGACCACTAGGCGTGGGTAGGGGTTTCATACCTTCGTGGTCAATATACCACGATCACGCACGAAGCGTTTCAGTTCCACTTTCCTTGTTCGGACTGCTTAGGAGTGGAACCCATTGCCTGCGTCTGTGTTCCCACAGAACTACAACCTCGGAGTCTTCTAAACCAGGGTAAATGGGCATTTACTTGGTAAGCGTGGTCCACCTTCGGCCGCATCTACACCTCACATCAGGTGAGATAGTGGTCAAGCGCTACCTCGATTTAATAAAAAAAAATGTACTTTGGATAAGAATTTCCATGTATAACCCATATTTTACAATAGAAATTCAATATTTCTATTGTATTTTAGCGATCAATATTATCGAACGATTAGTGCCGTTATTTTGGGTAGGAAAGCCGGAAGTCGTTAGCCATGTATCTTAAACCATTTAGTCACGAATCTAGTATCGCTAATACCGCAATGCATTCTGCTTTATACATCATGAGTGGCGTTAGAAAAAAAATGTGATTCTAAAATGAGACAGTATCATATCTAATAGATTTACCCGGTAAAAAAAGATACTATTGTATCAAAATTGCAATTTTCGTTTAGCCATGAACCATCAAAAAAACAACGCTTTTTTGAAAGACAAATGTGGGAAGGCCTCTTACTCCCAGTGAAAATGCAAGAAAGATTCCGGTTGCCTAGTGTTATTAGGAGACGCGACTGTGATCACTTACCATCAATTGACCCGTTAACCTGCTTGCTGTCACAATAATTAAAAAAAATATTGAACAACTAGCAAACTGACCCCAGGTTCGAACGGGTGTAATTTTTTTTCTGCAAATGATATACACCAACCTTTCTCGTTTATTGCACTTTCCGTGTGAAATTCCGTTGGATGGTTTGTTACTGCAGAAATAGACAGACGCGAACAGTGAATATGTATAGATTTATACCTGCGAATCCACGTCGGCCCCCACAAATTTGTATCCCGGAGGAGCTTGGACCATCGCCCTTAGTTCGGAGCCAATTCGATCTTTGTTGGCGTTGCTGGCAGTCATCCAGGTTGGCTCACTTGCCCTACAGACAACCACAACCACATTAATCAACCAATCGCATATACAAGGTTGGAAAATTTCATAATTTAGTGTGTTCAAACGCTATATCTCTATCTATCTGATAAGGGCCACAATCTCAAATGTCATAAAGGTCTGCTACATTCCTCTTGGCTTGATATCGAACAAACATCACGTTTTTATTGAAATAAAGTTTTCAAAAAGACCGTATACCGTCTAGTAAGAGTTCCGCAGACCACGACTCGTGGCAAGATGGCAGCGCACCCGCGCGGAGATGGAACCCAGACAACCTGCTGTCCCATTATTCGCTCGCGATTGTTGCGCCAGTAAGACATCTGACGTCCCGAAGACACGACCTACAGCACACAACATTAAAACCCCATAAATATGTTTATTTATTATTTAGTAGTTGTATTATGCTCGGTGGAAAGCCGCAGCACACCGATTGTTGCAGTAGCGTAAATTCGAATATTAGATTTGATATGACTGAAAAAAAAATTAAATATTTTCTGCCGTGCTGTCTTCCAATTTGAGTCAGCCTTTACTCTCCAGACATATGAAATTACTAATTGAAACTTATCTGCATACCCCAAATATAAAAGTTACAACAGTTTATTACTATGCGTTGGTAATGTCAGTTCGTTCCTACATTATATAATAATGTGTGTGACGATGGTTGGTACGGAGCCGAGAGTGTAATGACCAATGCTAGAGATAACGTCATTATCATCATCCACTCATGGACATAGGCCTTTTTAACTGAGCGCCACTACACTTTAAATTAGTCTAATCTAAATGATTAGACTAACGACTCAAATAATTTGATATACTTAATAAAATGTTAATAAAACTAAAATGAAATGCAATATACTAATGCGGCAATATGTTATATAAGTTGTATTCTGGTCAATTCAATTTATCATTGAAACTAACAGCGAGCTGCTGACGAATATTAGGATTCGTAAAGATGAATATCTGGGTCATGTCTTGACGGGTGAGAGGTACCATATTCCATGTCATCGTGGCGGGCAAGATTGAGGGGTGAAGAGGAGTGGGCAGAGAACAGATATCATGGCTGAGAAACTTCCGTCATTGGACCGAAATTGCGGGTGTGGAGGAGCTGTTCCGAGTGGCACGTGATAGAGGCCTTTACGAGAGTCATAGCCAACGTCGGGGAGACATGATAGGTAAGAGAAGAAGAAGATTTGAAAGGTTGCTCATAATTAGGGTATTAGTCTAGTCATAATTAGGGTCAAATCAAACCTCCAAAGAACCAGTTCGCAAATAGTTCAAAAGCCGTTTTGGTGACAAAATCTCGTGAAACACTCAGTGCGGTTAGCAAGGCCGGCGAGTTTTTAGTTGCGGATGACGTCACATGGATGTTAATGTGAAAGGGTTCCTGCGCATTAAATAGCAATGTGCGAGAATTATGTTGTATACTATGTTCCACTTGAGGATCCCGTCCCGATTCCATTTCCTACCAAACCTTACCACGGTAATGAATTTTTAAAATTAGCTTGGGGTGTCTTTCTCTGTGACTCTATGACACAATTATTAATGAGTGTAAAATAAAGCCATGGAAACGATGCAAACAATGTAAACAAATCCGACCCATACCGAGTTTTACAATATCGAGTGATTATGTATCTCTGTCCTTTTCTCTCGCATGTTCAAATGTCGGAAGAGGCCGGCGCTGTCTGTTTCGTGGTATAAGATAGCGATCTTGACAACACTTGCGTTACCTTTTTATGAATGGTTGCGCTATAATATAAATTACGTATTACTAGTAAAAATACGTGTTAACTATTTTTTTTTAATCTTTGCATTTGGCCAGTGATGTATGGTGGCGAAGCGTGGTCTCTTACGGCAGTACTAATCCACAAGTTTAAAGTCGCTTAGCGAGCTATGCTCGGGGTTTCTTTGGAGGATAGAATTAGAAATTCTGAAATTCGCCGATTTTCGAGATAGCCAAGAGAATTAGCGAGTTGAAGTGGCAATGGGCCGGTCACATGTGTCGCAGAGTAGATAACCGATGGGGTTCTCGAATGGAGGCCACGAATTGGAAAGCGCAGTGTGGAACGCCCTGCGGCCAGATGGACAGACGACCTGAAAGGCTTTGCAGGAAGCGGCTGGATGCGAAATACAGAAGACCGTGCGTGGTGGCGAACCTTGACCTACATCCAGCAATGCAAAGACACAGTCTGATGATGATGATGTTATGAACCCCTAAAAGTTTGTTTACAATGTCTCCATGGACTTGCTTTGGTTAAGTTTAGTTTTTAATTAATCAATTCCTCCTCGGAGATAGTCGGTGGCGTAATAATAAATTACCGTTTGAGCTTCATCTCCCTGAGCAGTGAGAACATTCTGACTGAACATATCCAAAAAGTCCTTCGACAATGGGTTACCAACTTTATATTTCGGACCGTCCTTGTGAGGTAATCTGAAGAAATGGCAGCAACCTGAAACCGTAGATTATTTTAGTAAATTTTTACTAGATTGGTTCATTCCATCCATAAATTTCTTACATAGAATAAAAATTTATAAAAAATACTTAACCTTGTATTTGTATTCCGCTCCATACGCCCAGCCCATGGTAATGATTGGCCGCAGCTTTATCTTGCAAATTCTTTCTAGCATAGTAAGCTCTCTTACTTAGATCTTCCTGAAATGTGACATCACTTAGATATAGCTTAGATAAGCTGTTGAGACAGCTTAGAGACAGCTTAGATATAGCTTAGATAAGCTGTTGAGACAGCCATACATGTGCAGTTTAAACAGCGACTATATAGCGAACTCTGAACTATAGTGCATTCCAAACAGGAAGGTATGAGTGAAATATTGATACAACTAATTTGTAGCTTTATCGAAAACTTGACTTGGAAAATAAATACAAAAGTTGATTACCTATAAACAAATCAACTTCGAACTGTTTAATAATGACATCTATATTAATAATTTCGTCAAGGGGTACGGTAGACTCGATTGAAACCTTACCTGAATAATAAAACATAAAAAAATAAAGATTTCGAGTCGACAACATATATCCGCAAAATTCGGATTGTCAAGTATTTTGTTAAATTCTAATGGTGTTGACAGACAAATCGCAGTCGCCATACTGGTCACTCTAGAGAAACGTCACTCACTGACACCTGTGACATCTTGAGTCGTTTCATTCATACTAGCGCATATGACTGTGTAAAACGTAACGTCTTTGCCGCAAACATTGAGCGAAATCTATGTCGCTTTGCCTTTAATATTCCTTGAGAACCGATAACTACAGAAATATCTACCTACATGTGTACATTATGAGTCACATTAGACCCGAGCGAAGCCGGGTTTTCATCTAGTTTTATTTAAAATCACGTTAAGGCGAGGACATAAGAGACATAAGATAAAAATACAGAGCATAATAAACAATATTTTTAAAAGTTTGAATCGGGCAGATTATATCTTTTGAGATAAAAAAAAGCAAGTTACTGTCCAAAAAAGCTGTCTCGTCACAGCAATAAAATTTTCAGTGACCACTACACATTATTTATTAACTTATTAGCTTATTAATTAACTTAAGTTTATTATTTATTAGCTTATTAATTAACTTAATTTCTGTACTAATGTTTTAATCGGTTACTTTTATTTCTTTTTTTATATTTTACAAAATATTTAAGGAAAATACCAGTTCGTGTATCTCCGAAGCTACAAAAATTTGTTGTGCAATATTGCACTTTAATTCATAGGTTATTATTAGGTTGCGTTCATTTTGGTAAAAATTGTGTTCAGTCTGACGTTAGTCCTTGTTTTAAATCACAGCGTTTTTTTCTTTGTTTGCCAATTTTTTAGGTAACTAGAGAAAATAAGAAAAATACTCTATCTTATCTGTTACAATGGAAGTAATGAATTGATACTTTGGGTGACATTATTGCAATTTTCGCAGGGATTTCATTTTATATTTTTTTTTAAATAAAATAAAATAGCTTATGTTACTCGTTGATAATGTAGCTTTCTATAAATGAAAAAAAAATTTAAAATTGGTTCAGTAGTTTTTGAGTATATCCCTTACAAAAATTAAAAAAATCAATTTTTTTTAGTGCAGATAAAAACTCACCTCAACTGTTAACGGAAGCATATAAGCGTCGGAGTCCACCGGCCCCTTCTCGTGTACAAGAGGGCAAGCAGTTAAAAGTTGCTCCAACGGAACTAAAGGTTCCTCCGCACTCTCATCCCTGCTACGGCTGTAGGGTACGAGGAATCCCCATCCTTCACCCTGTATGTAATGTAAGGGATAACCTTCCCAGGAAAGGTTGAGGAGTTTTGGTGTTATCTGAAAAAATACAGATAATAAGCAAAGCTTTTAAGTTTCTGCTTCAAATCGACTGACTGCAATAATACAATCACTGATGGGCCAAGCCTCCAGGTCTGTTCTGTTTTCGGGATATTGCTACTTAACGAAGATATATATGTATCTAAAATATTAATTTGTGAACTCATAAGTCGAAAAATGAGGATGATATAGGAAAGATTGCATGAGTAACGCGGATACGAAAGCTCAAGATACAAAACAGCGGAAAAAATTAGAGGGGGCCTATTTCAGTGGACAAGTTAGGAAAGATAATAAAAATTAATAAGTTTTTATAATATACATTTTTTGCAAAAAGAAATTTAAAAATGAATCCTAGAAATAAGGGCTATATTTATTTTTAAGTCGAAAAAATATCTTCATTTACTTAGTTCAAATAAGTCTGGAAAAGAGACCAAAAGTTTTTTTAATGTTGAACGACGGTCCACTTCATGGTAGGTGGCTACAGTCGCCTATAACACAAGCAACGCCAGAGATGCTGCAAATGTGCTGTCAACCATAGTAAGATTAAGGATAAGACATTAGAAAGGTATAGGGAAATGGGCTCTGGCATCCCTTACTCACTCACTGAAACACAACAGCACGCATGCTGGTATTTCACAGTGTTCATATCTAAGTGAGTGGTTACTGTAGCTAGACGGGCTGCCCGAAAGTCTACGAAGCGCAGTTTGAATGAGAAAATAGTTAGCGAATTTCCATTAAGAGCTAACAACGCTGATATTTTCTAGGAAGAGGTACCTGCATACTTGTGGTGATGTGATTGGCTCCAGGAGTCCAATCTGGATCTTTATCGGGTTTCGTACACAATTTACGATACCAGGCCGGATATCCAGGTAATTGTGGTCTTCTCGCGGGCAAAGATTGCCCTAACTCGTACAAATAGTTGAATTTATTGCTTAAACCTTCTCCATCTATTTTCCTTGGTTCCGTTTCTATCTTAACGCTCTTAATATATTTTTCGCATAAAGTGTCAAACAGTTCCAATTTATTTTGTGTTGTTTCCTCTTCGAAACTGACATTCGGAGGGAAGGCCAAATTCTTCTTTTTTGGAACAGATTTCTTCAATTTCAACTTCTGCATAGACCAATCTTGATCCCACATCCACAAATCACTTTTGTACTTTTCGTTTTCCATCAATCTGCAAGCTTGATCGGCCTTCAATGACAACAATTGTCTGGATTCTAACTTTAGATCTTCGAACACAGATTCGGCCGATTCTATGTATCGATCCCAGTTTGAATTCACCGGAAGATATGCTGTTCCTGAAAAAATCGTTTTAGTATTAAGGAACAGATCTAATAATAGACAGTTTCTATATTTTAAGATTGTAAGTCATTCATAACACAAATTTTATATTTAATGTTTGAAAATTGTTCATTGCTTGTGACTGTGTACTTAAAATGTACATTTTTAAATAGCACAAAATTAAAAGTATTTAAAAATACTTTGTTCTATTTAATATTATAAACTAAAAATACTCAGGACGCCCGAGATAGAGCGCGAACGTTACTTTACATAGCTTCACGACGCGCCTCGTCGCTATATGCATCGTCAAGCATCTTGCCTCTTCAAGTCGTGTCGTGTTTCGGTGTGAACTGACCCTAAGGAACGTATCTCATGTCAACTTTACCTTGGAAATTTTTCCAAGGGAGCAATTTCTAAAATAACTTGCTTCTATTTGATCCTGAAAAAGAGACTTATCATTGACTTATCAGTCAGGCGGAGACGCGTAGACTCACCCAATTCAAGCATCCCGGCCAAAGTCACTGGATGCGGAAACCTTTCCAGAAACAAAGGCAACAGTTGCTTCAGTACGTTGAAGGTAGCTATGATGTCACCCGAGCAGTACTTCATCAGGTCTTGGAAGTTTGTGTGTACATCCTCCATTGATCCCTTGATGAATATATCGCGCGTATCTTTGTCTATCGGAGCTCCGCAATACAACTTGTGAACCTAACAAAATAAACCGTTTTTAGGGTTCCGTACGTCCGAATAAAACAACGGAACCCTTATAGGATCACTCATGTGTCCGTCTGTCCGTCGCTCACAGCCAATTATCTCCGAATCTACTAGACCGATTAAGTTGAAATTTGGTACACATATCAATTTCTATGACTCAAACGCAGAGGTGTGACGTGAATAGTTGAAATCTGTATATATCTGTATATATCATTTGTTGGGGGGAAGGTGGAAAATTAAAAAAATAATTATTTTTTTTAAACTGCATCGTGTGACATAACAAATGGAAGGTTTTGTTGTGAAGATCTTAAATTTTTAGTAATTTTAAAATAAATAGTTTCCAAGTTATTCGAGAAAATAAACGAAAATTGACCATTCCCTATCTCCGAAACTACTGAACCTAAAATTAAAAAAAAAATACAGAAATTAGTTTTCTACTTATAGATTATAGGAAAACCTATAAGAAGTCCATTATATTAAAATAACATGGTAAATAACTCAATATTGCTCGGATAGGTAACATCGTACGGAACCCTCTTCACGCGAGTTCAACTTGCACTTGTCCCGTTTTTAAATTTAACGGGGTATGTAAAGAGATGATATTGTTAAATCACGGAAAAAGGGGCAATAGACTGATTCGGAAAAATAGCTCTCTGGCTCTACGAGCGGATATAAAGATCCCTACATATTAAAAAACATGGTCCCCCGCCGCGTCTGTATGTATATTCGCGATAATATCAAAAACTACAGAACGGATTTTCTTGCGGTTTTCATTTATCAACAAAGTAATCCCTTAGGAATCTGTAGGTGTATAATTCGAAAACGTTTTATCCTTAGGTTCCCGACATACATACATAGGTGTATCACCAAGCAGTTCTATCCAAATCCTATAGATGTCGCCGCTTCACCTAATTCTATTGTAGTATAATATATGGTGCCATCAGAAGTGCTATATATTTTTATTTTTCAACGTGGATGAAGTCGCGGACACCAGCTAATAAGTCTAAAGTGTTGTGTCTTCTGAAAATTTTACGTAACAAAAAATTACGCTCCAAAAGGAGAACCCCCGTTTCGCATACAAGGCTGGGCTATGACTGAACAGGTCTGGAAATTGCCCTGTAATTAGGACATTGAAAAAGATTGCATGAGCCCAATCTTCACAATAGGGAATATGCGTCTAATTAAAAAAAGGCTTAAATATATTTTTTATCAACATTTTTGTTTTAGAATTATGTCTATGTAAATATTTTTTAATATTATTTATTTTTCGTTAAGAAAATAATTATTAAAAAGTGCATAAAATGTAGGAAATTCAAAATACTTGAAACGGTCAGATCGAATGTGACGTCAGTCTATGGAATGTGACGTCAACGTCTATGAAATGTCAACAAGCGTGTAGATGTTTGTGATTTTTCATTTGATTATTGTAGACTTGGACGTCACGAAAAGCGCGCCAAAAGGGCGGGTGTTTAAAGTGCCCGTAGCTGTTAGTTAATTTTAACTTTTTTTTTTGTTACCAAATTTCTGTTTTTGGCGCTGAATATTTTTTACGGTTATATAACGATATAACCTATCGTATGAAAATATAAAAAAAAATGTGCATATTCCCTATTAGCAATGGCCAAGTGTGTAACTAAACTAACGTTTGAGGTTATGTCGTGCATGCGTTTTACGTTTTGTGATATGATGGGAATCATAAATGCAATGATATAATGTCATAAATTGTGATTGTCATATAATTACATTATATGCCACTTATTATAAAAAATATGTATTACTTATATGAGTACTTACCCAATTGATTTGTATTGATAAGCGGTAGGTAGGTATATGTTTTATAGAACCAACAGTTGATAAATTATAGAGAATTAGTGTTCTAGGTAGAAATTATTGACATTACCGATTATACTACTAAAATGTAAATATTTTTTTTATTAGAGTGATTTTATTTAGGTTTACAATTATTATAAGGCATCATTTATTATAGAATAATACTGTATGTATTATTCTATAATAATTGATGTATTATTCATGCCACCAGCAGTTGACTTATTAACAGGGTATGGTGTCCAATATTCAATTATAAAGTGATCGATGGAGTCAGATATCAGCAGGTTAACATTTTAACGGTTTGACGGAAACAAATATAAATAAATCACGACACGAGAAGTGCACGACACAAAAGACGAGAAGTGCAAAGATAGAGAGTGTCGTAGTCGTAACGTTGCATATATTATACATAGAATACAAATCCTAGTACCAAAAAGCCACACAGACATAGAATATAAAAAAGCTAACACAAAAATAAGTTGGTAAATATCTTCATCACTATTATGATTATTGAATTTTATTTACGTCCCGCTTATCGATGTCCGTCCAATTGACAAGAATTTTTGTAGAAACAACTTTAAGTAAATTATTTTGAATCCAATGTTCAAAAACACTATTTTCTGCATTTGGCCATTTTTAATGAGGCTAAGTTTTAGCTAGACTAATCTAGAAAAAAGGAGATTCTTTTGGTAAATATATTTCGCTTGTATATTCGTACCCTAAAACGGGGGTTCTCCTTTATATTGTATTTGACCACTGGTTAGTAGGAGGTACGCTGGTTGTAAACGCATTGTAAGAAAACTATTATATGTATCTACGACTACATATACATTTACAACAGTCTACACCCATCCTGGGATTCAAGCTATTACAAAGAAAAGAAAAAAATGTGTATGACAGCTCCGACGTACGACTGGAATTTACTTTAAACATATAAAATGAAATGTATAAAATTTTCCTCGTGTCAATAGATAACTGTATACCTAATTACTTTATAGTATTTAGTTACATTCTACATACTCAGGTGTCACGTGTTCCAAAAACGTCATGTTAGGTCACATTCGATAAACACAGATATCACTACGTTATATAATTTCAAATAGTTCATTTTTTCGACGACAGATGTCGCTGCGCCGGCAGGTTATGACGCCCTATCGTTTCGTTCCTCAATGCGGAGTACACTTTTCATGCAAAAGATTTCAACGTTAGTTTTTATAAGCTTAGAAAATCCCTTTGGTGTTGGTTGTGAATTAGGGAAAATAAACACATGGGTCAGCTGTCGCAGCACAGATGTAAAAGTGACAAATAAGATATTACTTTTTAGTTAAATCTTGTATTAAATTTACAGCTCATACTGAGTGCCTTATACCTTAAGGAGTAAACTCCAACATATGAAAAATCGATAGACTGAGTCGCTTTAGCGTCTAGACAGTTGCTTAGCAAAACTCTTGTCTACCCATTTCAAAACATCACAGTTGCGTGGTTGCAAGTATGTAATAGATACCTCAGCGAGACTATTCAACGAGCTGATTTCCTTCCAATCATCGTCCATGGGGTCTGGCTCTTCGTTCTTCGCTTTAAGCACGGTTCGCTGGTAACTGGTGACGCCGCTCACGCAGATGTGCATGGACATCGTGTCCATGAAGCGTACCCCTGAAGTAGAAAACTTGAATTACCATATCAACCTCAGGCATCGTGCATGCCACTTTCTCGAGTGTTAAAGATAAGTCCATACAATTTTATATTCTACTAACTGACTCGACAGACGTTCTGTCAAAAGCTATTGGACTGTGGCAGCAATTATGTGTAAAAAAAAAAACTGGCCAAATTTTCCAATTTTCATATGAAACTTGCACTTCAATAATTATTGGAAAAAAAAAAAAAAAAAACGAATTGGTCTAGCAGGTTTTGAGTTTTGTGCTTAGCAACACATTTGGCGTTTAATTTTTTTATCTTAAAATAAAATAAAATCAAACTATTACCTGTCCTATCTAACCAGTATTGCTCCTTAATTTTACTTCTGTCATAAGACACATTGTGACCCACAATAATTCGCGGTCTCTTGATATCACTCACCAGATCCTCTCCATCAGTCTCGAAGGGTATGAGATGCTCATAAGCCACTCTATCGTAGTTTTTATGCTTTTCACCGTTTGCAACTGGATCACTTACCCAACCGTACCTGAAATTTTCAATTATACTAATTGAATTAATAATGTCTTATGTTGAAACCTAATAAAAATAACACATTAGAAATTGATGTTGAAGGTACCTAGTATCCATAATTTTGCATTTTTCCAATTCATTTAATGTTTCAATATGCCAAGTAGATATAAATTTATTAGCTAATTAATTACTTATTAGTTTTATTAGCTATTATAAGGTGGATTTAGCTCCAAAATCAATGAAGAATCACCGTAAATATTCCTATATTCTTTAAGAACTCATAATTAACAAAATATCTTGTTCAGAGCCATCCAATGGCGTTTTCAGTAACATGTAGCTTTTACTAGATATTACACTCATTACCATCCCTGGGTTAGAGCGTGATTAACGTCGCTCTAGGCGCCAGGTGGCATGGGTACCCAAAAAGCCAAATGCGAAAAACAATTTCCAGCGCAAAATAAAATTATAAAATGCATGGTGGCAGCATTGCCAGATCTTATTTCTAAAAATCAGTAGATCTTGACTTTTTTCACAGTTAAATCTCACTGTTTCAGCTAGACTTGCCTTGAACCTAATCTTTAATACCTACTATAAAAAATAGTATGAAAACATGGCAGGTATGATGTTATAATTTATAAGATGAACTTTTATATTTTAAAATCATACAGTAGACTTTTTAAAATGGCATCACAAAACAAATTCTCCATAGGATAGGAGTGTTCAAAAATCCTCCACAAATGAGTAATCTAACTGATATCAAAGACACAGTCTATTGAGATAGTTAAATTTTTTCTTCTTATTTTTTATTTCTATAATGAGCTTCGGTGGCACAGTGGGAAAAACGTGGCTTATCATGTCGAGAGGTCCGAGTTCGATCCCCGGTCATGCCATGTGCCAATGGGTTTTTTCTAAAAACTTAAGCATTTTACTTAAGTTTTTGAATGCTCTCAAACAGTAAAGGAAAACATTGCGAGGAAACCTGCATACGCCAAAGATGGAATTCTAAGGCACATGTAAAGTCCACCAACCTGTAATGGGCTAGAGTGGTGGATCATATAGCCAGTACTCCCTTTTCGGGAGGGTAGGCCTGTGCCCCTGCAGTGGGCACATATAAAATAGGCTGTGAGAAAGCTATCACTTGCTTAAACAGAACATAAAACATTATTAGGAGACTGGGGGTAAAATAAACATTATTGATCACATTTGAAAATGGTGAGATACCAGGCATCAGAAGATACAGCAGTAGCCAATGTAGGTCTTTGACCGCTCCTCATGAGAACCTCCACATCAAATATGACTGCATCATCGGGTGGACATGGTATGGGATGTATTTCGTCACCTTTGTATTTGCTCCAACCTGCGGCCTTGGACCATTTCTAAATTGATAATAAAAAATATCCAAATTGAGAACAAAGAATTTCAATGCATTTGATTTTTACAACTAGTTTTTGCCCGTGGCGTGTCCCGGATGAAAAGTTAAAAACTAACCTTAGATATGTTCACTCTAAACGACCAATTTAATTATAGGTAAATAAATTTATGAATTGCATACCTTAAGTTACTTAACCCTCAAATTGGTGTAATATATATTTAATACTATCTTCACAAACTACTTTAATCCCATATAGGAGAGTTGTAATATAATTTTGAAAAATTAGCCTTTTCCAAGAGTGAAGTTATCTCCATAAAAAGTTTCATCCATTTTGGTTTAGCAGTTTAAGTGTGACAGACAGACTGACACAGCTCTCTGCTGTTACATGATTATGGTAATAATGCTACATCATCCAGACTAATCTTTGATTGATTTCATGTGTGGATCAGAGATGAGCTTCAAAAAAAGCTTTAAAATGGCCTCAACCGGTTTTCAAAAGGATGGGCCTTAAGATGAATATGGACAAAACAATAGTTATGTCTAATGTCCATGTTGTCCATATAACATAAGCTACAGGCCTACCACAGCTGTCGTCTATAGGCCAAGTGGACAGTCAGCCTGTCTGTCGACCTTAACATAAAAAAGAGAACATACTCATACCAAACCAATTGAGTAGACATAAGAAAAGAAGTAAATATATGTAGAAGAGTTAAGCATTACCTTTGGTAATGCAGGTAGTTGTCCAAATGCTAATTTTTTAAGCAATTCTCTATATGGTGCACATTGTTTTTCTCCTATATTGTAAAAATGTTCTATGAGATCCTTTCCTGCGAGCTTTGGCAACTTTAATTTTACATCTGGCATTGGTGTGAACTGTTTGTAGTCTATACCATGTTTAAGTAGATTTTCTTGGCACCTATAATGAAGGAAATTACATAATAAATGTTTGAGTTTAGAGGAGATGAATTTAATATTTTTTTATGTGGTCGATAGACAGGCTGACGGTCTACTTGATGGTAGATGTCTACCATCGCCTATAATACAAGCAACACCATAAGCGCTGCAAGTGCATTGCTGACCATAGTGGGAATAAGAAATGAAAGTCCATAAATCCTTATGGATTAGGAAGGGATAAGAAAATGGGCTCTGACATCCCTTACTCATTCATTGAAACACAATTTTCACTGGCAATTTTTTTTACATTGGGAAATCCATCATGGAAACCCAGCAGCGAAAGGGGGACGCTGTGGGTTATGCTGGACTCCTACCGGCTAAAACCCAACTACTTTCTAGCGCGGCCATAGATGGGCGGGGTCGCAGAAACATTGTTGCACAAATTCGGCCACTAAACGCATCATTGATGCTACAGATTTGTTTAGTATTCTGAAGTTAGGGCTGATAAGAATTAAGCTAACTTTGACATGACTTAATTTTGAATGAAAATGGCATGTTCCAACATAATTCTCCACTTTATCTTTATTAGGACTGTTACGGACCCAGCTAATTTCTAAAAATAAACTTCTTTATTGTCCAATTCATTTTACTTACAGTTGATTACCCTAACCCCTGCACTAGGATACCTTGTGTCAGTAGGGGTCAGTAATCACGTATTTGTGATTCTTGTGTATGAATGTGCATGTGTTTGCATATGAGTGTGTGCATGTGTCTATATGTAGTTAAGTGGAGTTTGTAACTGTTAGGTTCTAAGTGCATCAGTCTGTTTATATGTTACAAATTTATACAACATTTAATCAAAGAATTTCAACAATTTTTTCTATTTATAATAATGTAAGTCCCTATTTTTGCGTTTTCTATTAGGGTTGTTGGTGTTGTCATTGTAACAAGACGTTGTTTTGATACCTCCAGAAAAATTAATTAAATAAATTGTTTATCCATACATACGAGCATAAGAATTGTGATCACGAGTTTGTTAACCATCCGAGGAACACTGTGAGTGAAGAAAATTCAACAATTGTGGTGGAAATCGCGTAAAATTGTGAAACCAAACCAGATGAATTTATCAAAGTACAATCCGAACAAATTCCGAAGAGATTGACATAGACAAAAGAAATAATTAAAATATTTAGAGAAAGAAAATAAAAAGAATAATATGTTGATGTTTGGGCTGGAAGAAAAAGAAACAAACCATAACGAATTGATAGATAACGTAAAAGATAAGATCCAATCAGATTTACAAATTACATTAGAAAAATCAGAAATTAACAAAATACATCGTATTGGTAAAAAAGCGACAATAAATGGAAAAATAAGACCTATTTTGATATCCTTTGTAAATGAATGGAAGAAGATGGAAATAGAGAAAAATAAGAAACATTTTAAGGGTGTGTATCTAATGGATGATTATCCCAAGGCAATATTAAATAAAAGAAAGGAACTTCAAGTACAAGTGGAAGCAGAAAGAAAAAAGGGAAATCATGCGTATATAAAATATGATAAAATTATAGTAAAGAAAACGGAAGAACCCAAGGATAATAGAAAAAGAATGCAGTCTGCATCACCTGAACAGAATAATCAACAAAAGAAACTTTCTTGGAATTCTTCGAGGAACAGCAGAACTAACGCTTTTGACATAATGAGGAATAGATCAAACTCACTAAATTTAACGTCATCAGCAGAAAATGTAATGTAGGAAAGATACACCAACAACAGGAAACCAACACAAGACAGCAAAAGTAATGTAATAAAACACCTCCCCAAGCCGGTTAGTCACCGTGGGGTTAGCGACTATCACCTTCCAAAGCCACAAAATGAATTGATCAAAAATAAACAAATTAAAAATAGGTTTCATATTGCAACCTTCAATGTGAGAACACTCAGAACTGAAGAATCATTAATACAGTTAGAAGAAGCTATACATAATATAAAATTTCATATTATTGGATTAAGTGAAGTAAGAAGAATTGGAGAGGAAATCTTAGATAAAAAGGATTACATTTTTTATTATAAAGGAGAAACAAAGGGGTTATTTGGGGTTGGATTCCTAGTGAAAAATGAGCTACGAAGCCACATTGAAGAATTTAAAGGTATTACAGAGAGAATAGCAATGTTAAATATAAATATTCCAGGTTATAAAGAAAAGTGGTCAATAATTCAAGTTTATGCGCCTACAGATGTAGCTAGTCAAATAGAGAAAGACTCCTTCTATAGAGACCTAAATAAGACTTTAAACAACACATATAAAAACGTAATAGTAATGGGAGATTTCAACAGCTTACTGGGAAAAGATGAAAAAACATACACTAACATAATCGGTAAATATACTACTGGAAGAAAAAATGACAATGGAGATAGATTAATAGAATTCGCAATGGAAAATCAACTATATATAATGAACACATTTTTCAAAAAACGTTTTAATAAGAAATGGACCTGGATGTCCCCACAAGGTCAAAAAGACGAGAGGGATTTCATATTAACAAATAATAAAAAACTATTCTTAAATGTAGAAACAATGAATAACATCAATTTTAATTCAGATCATAGATTGATACGCGGTCAAATAATATCAGAAGCTCCTAAAAGAACAAGAAAACACATACTTAATAACAAATATCAAATTCCTCCCATGATTCCTGAAAGAATACGGAATAAATTGTCCGACAAATTAGCTAATATTGATCAGTCCATTAGCATACAAGAAAAATACAATATTGTAACAACAGAGTTAATAAATATGAATAATCAATTCAGACGTATGTCACAAAAAAAGGATAAAGTGGGACCAGAAGCAAGAGATCTAATGAGAAGTAGAAAACTATTACTAAAGTCGAGAAAAAGAAACAAAAAAGAAATAACAGAGATAAGTAAGAAAATAAACGAAAGTATAAGAAAGTTTAGACATAAAACCAGGATAGAAAAGATACAGAGTAGCATTGAAAGGACAGGAGGAATAAAAATGGCGATGAAACAGCTTAGAGAAGAAAAGACATGGATACCATATATTAAGGACAAGAATAAAAAACAAACTTCTAAAAGGTTACACATAATGGAAATAGCTACTCAATTTTACAAAGACTTATACAGTGACGATGATTGTGAAAAGGATATATTAAAACATGAAACTTATCCAACTATCTATGAGGAAGAGATTCCAAAATTCTTGAAGAGAGAAGTGGAATTCGCTATTCTAACACAAAAGAAGTCCAAATCCCCTGGAGATGACAATATTACAAATGAACTATTAAAGGCAGCCATCTGTGAAATTCTAGATCCACTAACTCGACTTTTCAATGAAATTTTAAAGTACGAGACAATACCAACTCAATGGACAAAGACCACAATTACCCTATTACATAAGAAAGGGGATAAAAGTCAAGTGAACAACTATAGACCAATAAGTTTGATGAGCAATCTTTATAAAATATTTTCAAAATTAATATTGGGACGCATAACAAAAATTTTAGACGAAAATCAACCTAGAGAGCAAGCAGGATTCCGGAAAAATTTCTCCACAATTGACCATATATTAGTAATTAAACAAATAATAGAAAAATATCATGAATATGGAAAACAATACTATATAACATTTGTAGATTACAACAAAGCTTTTGATTCGCTTAGACATGTGGAGATATGGAAATCACTCAAAGAACAAGGCGTCCCAGAAAAATATATAAGAATAATAAAGGGAATTTACTTAAATAGTAAAGCAAGAGTTAAATTAGAGAGAGTTGGGAACGAATTTGTTATAAAGAAGGGAGTTCGCCAGGGAGATCCTTTGTCACCAAAGATATTTACTGCAGTCCTAGAGAGTGTATTTAGAAGGATGAATTGGGAAAAATATGGGATTAATATTAATGGTGCAAAACTCAATCATCTAAGATTTGCAGATGACCTTGTAATTATAACAGATAACCCTGCGGACCTAAAAATCATGTTGGAAGATCTTGAAACACAAAGCAAATTGGTTGGCCTCACTATGAATATGACAAAAACAAAATTAATGACAAATAGTACAGAGGAGCAAATTGTTGTGAAGGGAAATGTAATCGAATTTGTTAAAGAATACGTTTACCTAGGACAGATAATATCACCCTTAGACCAGACTAATAAAGAGATCGACAGACGAATAGGAAACGCATGGAATAAGTTTTGGGCACTTAAAGAGGTGATGAAAGCTAAAGAAATCCCGACAAATCAAAAATTTAAATTATTTAATAAGTGCATAATACCTGTAATGACATATGGATGCCAAACTTGGACGTTGACAAAAAGACAATTCAAGAAACTCGAAGTTTGCCAAAATCATATGGAAAGAAGTGTGCTTAACATAAAGTTAAAGGATAGAATTAAACTCTCAATAATTAAAGAAAAATCAAAAACAAAAAGAATAAATGATATCGTAAAGCAACAAAAATGGCGTTGGAGTGGACACATGATCAGACATAACGTCAGTAAATGGACCAAAGACATTGTGGAATGGTACCCAAGAGGATCATTACGGAAAAGAGGAAGACCTTATCTTAGATGGGCAGATGACCTGGACAAGACAACAAACGGAGCTTGGCAAAAAACGGCAAGAGACCGCAATAAGTGGAAAGCTTTGGAAGAGGCCTATGTCGCAAGACAAGTTGGAGTTGTTGGTGATAAATAATATATTATGCTTTCTTTTCTTGTTAATTAACTTCAGCAATAAAGGCTATTTTTATTTTTATTTATTTTTATTAAGTCCCTATCAAAATCCACTATTTTTTACATGACTTCTTTAAACAATGAGCTTCATTTTTTATTTAAAATTCTATGGATCCGCCATTTGAGTAATTTTCCAGATGTCGACAGTTTATTATCTAACTGAATAGTTATATTATTTACCTATGTATTTAATTCTTCGATTTATCTACATGTATGTAAGTAAGTTTTTTTGTAAGCAATTTTGAGAAGTGCCCCATGTGCACACAGATTCCTAAAAAGTATTTTGGCTAAAATTTAGATTATGGCCCGTCGAGTTGGCTGATCGTAATTTTTTTGGGAGAAGCTTAGGGTATAAGGAGTAATTGTGCAAAATTTCAAACTGCGGAGCCACATAGTTTTTTTGAAATAAATTATTGAAATTCATATAATCTTGCATCATTTCCGAAAATGGCAACAAAACGCGGAGACGCTAGTGTTGGTAATTTAGTGTCTTTGTCACCAGAATTGCGACTTTTGATCTTATTTATTGACTGAAAAGACTAAAAATCCCTTTTGGCAAATTTTTTTGATAAATTTAATATATGAGTGACTTTTAGTTCTCATTTAGCGATTGAAAAAAAAATCCATAGACTTTTAATTGATTTGGCAACACTGGGTGGCGCAATTCTAATTTTCATTACGTCAGTCAGTCAGTCATCGTTTGTTGCTTTTGCAGTCGAGATCGTTTTGCGTACTCTTGTGCAATAACAACACTACCATGGCGTCTCCGAAGCCCCAGGCCTCTGATTCTGTTCCGTTGTGTAAAGTGCAAGTGATTGACTCTAGTGAGCCGCTTGTGACGGTATCCCCAACGCCTTCATGTAATGCGCGAGTTATAGACTCTGATGAGCCGCTTGTGCCTACTAGTGCTGTGCGTGCGTCTTCCGCCGACTTAGATGCTGGTCAGAGTGGATTAGCTGGCCCTAGTGGTTTGGCTGACCTAATCATGCCAGCTCCAGAAATTGAGCGACCTATTTCTGGGTCATCTGGAAGGCGGATAAATCCATATTCAGATGAAATCAGGTTCCTTTTTTGCTATCATGGTCACTTCATACTTTTTAGTAAAGTGAATTTTTAAGTTTTTATATTTATATTTGTTTGTTTAGATCTATGTGGAATTGGAGGAAGATATTTAGCAAATTGGGCTCAGAAGCCCAGTGTATAAAATTTGCTGAGGAACAAGGGCTTCTGCCACGAGAGAAACAATGTTCCTATCACCGAAAGTCCATAACGCTGACTGCTGGAGCTGGGCAAGTGGGAAAATTTAGATGCAGAAAAAGTAACTGCAGAACTAAATCCGAGAGTCGAGCTACGGGGACATTTTTTGAAAATGTGCGACTGTCTCTCACCTTGGTATTCCAATTAATGTATGCATTTAGTGAAGGATTATCGTACCACCAGGTGTGAAAACAATTATCGCAAGAAGATGAACCAGTGCTCTCGGCAGCTACTGTGGCTGACTGGTATACCTATTGCCGAGAAACTGTTGTTGTGTATGAAATAGAACACCAAGACGCTCAAATGAAGATTGGAGGACCCAACAAAATAGTGCAAATTGATGAATGTAAATTAGGCAAACGCAAATATAATAGAGGAAGACACATTGAGGGTCACTGAGTCATTGGCATGATTGAAGATGGGAGTGATGACCTCCGCCTTGAAGTGTGTCTTGAAAATGATTGATCTGTAGAAAGTTTGGTGCCACTAATCAAGAAACACGTCCAGGAAGGCTCCATTATACACACCGGAAATTGGAAACCTTACTTGAGCCTTCCTGAGCATGGCTACATTCACAGAAGAGTGAATCATAGTGACCAAACAAATAAATTTGTGGCACCAGACGGGACACACACCCAAAGAATAGAGAGTCAGTGGAGAGAATTAAAGAAAGCATTTAGACAAGAACATAATAAACGAGACTTCACTCACTGGCTAATTGAATATTCTTGGTGAAGTAAAATTAATATTGAACACAAGGACCCATTTGTAGAATTAATTAAAGCCATTAAATATGTGTACCAAATTAATGAATAATCAATAATTATATTTTTTATAACAATATGGAGGGACCTATATCCATGCTCAGAAACTAAATAGGTACTTCAGGTTAAGGTTATTTTAGTAATATGGAGGGGCCTATATCCGTGCTCAGAAACTAAATAGGTTCTTTAGATTAAGGTTATTTTTTTTAGAATAATATAGAAGTCCTTAGAATATAGAATATAGAAGTAGAATAATATAGAATATAGAAATAATATAGAAGTCCTAATTTTTTTTAGAATAATATGGAATATAAAACCTCTTCTGCCCTATTTCTCCATTAGAGCAAATCCGACTTGGACCGGTTAGGTTAGGAGGTTAAGGCGGTAGCGAAGCGAAGCGGAGCTACCGCCTTACCCTCTGTGGGTTTTTTTTTATAATAAACTAAAACCTCTTCTGCCCGATTCCTCCATTAGAGCAAATCCGACTTGGACCAGTTAGGTTAGGAGGTTAAGGCGGGAGCGAAGCGAAGCGGAACTACCGCCTTACCCTTCGTGGTAAAAAATAGCCAAGATAAGGTAACTAGGAGCTCAAAGGCTATTAGTCCATATAATTGTAAATCAAAATATACCAGTCAACCAAGACTGGTAGACGTACCAGTGCAAATAGGGTTACCAGATGAAAAAATCAAAAGTCCGGAGAAAAGGCCTGATTTCCATGGAAAAGTCCTGAGATTTTCCACAGCTTGAGAATTTTCTCTCAAAAACGTATTATTATCTTGCGCACGCGTTTTACGCGACGCGTTGCAAGCTTGTTTCACTTTGATAAATATTGTTACCAAAAGAAGATTATTTTTAGTTCATTTTACTTCGATAAATAAGTATTGATTTTAACTGCAATTTTTACCAAAAGAAGATTATTTTAAGTTTGTTTTGAATTAATACATAAGTATTGATTTTATTAACTGCAATTATTACCAAAAGAAGATTGTTTTTAGTTTGTTTTACTTTCATAAATAAGTATTGATTTGAACTGTTCAATCGTTACCAAAAGAAAATTATTTTTAGTAGTTTAATAAGACAGATCTTTAAAATGTAACCTGTGTTTTATTGAAAATCCTGAGCTATTTGCAAAATCCGGCCGGAATCCTGAGAAGAGTCGAAAAATCCTGAAATCTCAGGACAAATCCTGAGATATGGTAACCCTAAGTGCAAACCATTTATACCCGTATTAAAAATTGCAAGACAATAATTAGAAAGATACCTTTTAATTATATGTGGATCAATATCCTGACTAGGAGCCTTAAATAACTGTTCGTATATATTTCTAGATATCATCTGTATATTTACATCATTAACTCTAAACTCTTCGGAGGTTACATTCTTAGTACAACTTTCTTTATTATCCTTTACTTCTTTGTCTTTTTGGCGGATAATTCTACATTGGCTTGAAGGCAATATTTCACTGTAGCGTCTGTTATTACTTATTGTTTTAAATTTCCCGAGTATCAGTTTATTTCTTGAATATTTCATTTTTAAAATTCAACAAAATAATACTAAACTGAATAATAAATTAATAACCAATAATAACAAACTCATAACAAACTTAAACTTCCCGTTTTTCATAAAACGCAGCAAAGAGTATATAATCACTAAAACACAGTGATTTCTTATATATATTACTTTACTCTATGCACAGTGATTACCTCAGTATATAATAAGTTACTCTATGGTGATTACCGTAGATAAGTATCGTGATTACATTCTCTTTGGTTTTTCACTTTTTTTTTGACATCAAATCATCAAATCAAATGAAAGTACTATGCGAGACAGAGAATAGAAAAGAACCTCATTGTGAGTATATAGTGTTCTGTGTACAATAAGGAAGTCTATTCTCCCTCTACGAAGGAAGTGCATATTTCTGTTTTCTCAGTATACTGTGCTTCCTGACAAGACAGTAGTAGTTGCTTCTTCAAGCTTGCTTCTTGACAACCTTGAGGGTTGTAGGTACTGGTAGCTATCACTTGGAGAAGGTTCTGCTTTTGGTTTTGTGGTTGAGTTAACAAAATTATTAGAATTACTTTCAGCGATTTCTAGGGATTACGCTTAATTATAAGCTTCGGCAAGCGAAAGTGACAATGACACTTTTAAAACATTGACGGATACAGGGGGGGGGCCATGGCCCCTTTTCAATTCAATTCAAGTACAATTCAATTCATATATGAACTGAATATAGAATAATATAATCCATATCAATCAAAGTTATCGAAAGTTTCATAATTCATGTCAGACATTTGAGACAGTTCAAATACGCGATTACGCGGGTTAAAAGTATTTGCAATACAATACAACCATAATGCATCTCAACTAGTAAAAAAAATACACAAAAAAATTACTTGTGATATTAACCCTAACTCCGAACTTTGTCAGAATGGCCCCCCCCAAAATGAAATCCTGGATCCGCCCCTATTTTAAAATCAGTCTTTCTACAGCTGTTTCAGTACTTCTATATACGAATCTATATTTTCATCAGTCTGCTGCCTTCTGGTAGCCAGTATGTGCCTTGCAGCAAAAATATTTTTGGGTTTAATGAACAATGAATCCAATAAGTCATTGCTTTCTCGTACGTAAGACTTTCTTTTTATTTTCTCGTACGTTCACTAATGTATGTACTGGTATTTCTGCGGTGACACATAATTAATGAGTACCTCTAGTTTCCAGGACGAAGGCGGCGGAGTTTCTTCAGTTTGTTTTGTCTCCAGTGCTAATAGAAAATTTTGGAATCTTTTTTTCTAATGCACCCACTCTTTGGCGGCGTCACTACTAGTGGGGTTGGCATTGAGTGGTTGGGGGTCTAAGAATTTTATCCATAATTTTATTTCTTTATATATTTGTTAATGAAAATGAAATAATAAGACAAACCTTGGAATAAGGTTTATCTATTTATTTATTTATTTTGTTCTCATTAATTAACAAAAATTAACAAATATTAGGCTAGTGAAAATATATACATTTATGATTACGACAGATGCTAGACAGATAGAAGTTTAAGTAAGAAGGTTAGATATGAGGGAATGTAATTAACTAAACACAATATATATTTTTCGCAAACACAACTGTTTATTTTTGTAACAAAATATTATCACTAAAAGGAAACATGAACAAAAACTCTCAATTCTAAAACCGATAATATTGAGCCGTCCAGGTGACACTATTCTGTCATCCTCTTTTCATAAACACCGTGCGCAATCTCCTACAACCAAAGCGTTCCGATCTAAAACGTTCATAGTCATTCGCTACAGATATAATAACCACAACAGTATTAATAATATTCGTGCCGCGGAATTGGCGGCATGAACTCATTGCTCATTTAGCTGCCAATTTCCATTTGCAAATTGTGGAGAAAACATTATCCAAAAAGCCATAGAAATACCTTATTCGCTGTGATTTGGTGTAATAATCAAAGCAAAAACGTGAATAAGCAAAATTCTGTTGTAGCATATCACACGTAAGTAGATACCTAATTGATTGCAGTTTTTTGCTTTTAAAAAATGCGACTCGAAATAGGTTTGAAACGCAAGACCTAAATTCGCAAATAAACAGTATGCTCCCTGACACATTGGAACTACATAGGTATATGTAAAGTATTGTGACATTAGTATCTACTATTTTAGTTTAAGGTGTTGACCATGCCGTCCCTAGTCTTGTCTAGATCAAATTATGCTCGATTGGAATGCCGTGTATCCGCGGTTAGAGGAAAATTAGCCTTTATGCTGGAACAGAGCTCATGGTCTGTAATTTAGATAAGTATGTGTTTATTTCTATACCTCTCGACCAGAGTCTGTACTCTGTACTTGCACTAACATAGATAAAACAATAATGTTACACAACTATCTCTTCTGGGGCAGTATTTTATTATTTGTCTGTTCTAATACAACATCTTTGGTCTGTTTGCCCATAGAAAAATAACTAAAGCATAGAAACCCTACTAAAATAGCGACAAAGTTACATCAATTCATACTGTATTCTCTTATGGCAATGAAAAGGTGTTAGAAAGAGATGCATATGCAGCAGTATATTCGTAATGTAGAAGGTTGTCACTAGTTTTCATAATGCTAGTGATGTAACTGTGTCGATTGATAAAAGGCTTACAACGAAGCGCTTTAACATAGAGTTTTTTTTATTCTGAGATAAACTGGCGCTTAGCTGGAAGGAATATTGGGAGATGTTTCAAAATCAAATCATTTTATATGAACACACTTGGTAATTTATAAAAGGCATATTTTTGACGTGTTTTCGTTTTGCAAGGGGTTATTTTGTGAACAGGAGTGCATAATGCTATTAAAATCAATAAATTTTTGCTGACTAAATTCGTAAATCTTTGAATAAATATAAAAAAAAAATTGACTTTACCTACCACCAGTGTGTTATAGCTTTGACGAAAGAAAAACGGATATAAATAATCGTGTTACCCTTACCCTTGATAGTTTGATTTCAAAACGAGTAACTAGTCTTGTTTTCTGTTTACCGATATACATACAATTCGACATATTACATGAATCTCAAAGTTCACTGTAGACATAGACATAGACCTTACTCAATGCGCGTCACCACATTCGGTGCTCTGCGTTTCATAATTCTAATTTTTTGGTGTGCATACATGTCTAGTCCAGTCATAAGTTCTGTTACAAATGAAAATGGATTTATTTTTATGAGAAGTAAGGTAATCTTAATAAAATTATTTAAAAATATAATATTTATTGAAGTCTCAGCAAAAGTATAAAAAATAATTCTATTGAAAATGGCCATCTTTAGCTTTAATACAGGCCTTTAATTTGTTTGACCACGAATTTATGGCTTTACGCACTTTTGCATGGGAAATTTAGCCACTGTCTACTCCAGAGATTTCTTAAGGAGATTGTAGGATTCATCATCATTCGCTTTTCCCATTCATTATAAAACTTTTTGTTTCCTTTTTATAATGTACGTAACCTTTTTATCTACTTATATTACATATACACTGGCCGGCGGGATTTCAAATGAAAATAAGAACAACAGAATCGAAGTAAAGAGAAAAGGGAGATTGACAGGGTTTTCTCACGGGAGAGAGCATTCTAGAGAGAGAGCCTTAAAGAGAAGATGTACGGAATATATATACAATAATAGAGATTCAGATTTTTAAAAAAGGAATAAGAAAGGCGGTCGAGCTGACGATTTTTAATTTTATCTCATCCATACTGAACGAATCCAACTCTTACTTTTATTAAGTCGACGAGATCCGCTTATACCCTATCTTTACCTGTGCTCCTGTCGAAAAAGAGAATAAAGCTACAAAACGACGTGATCAACGGAAGATCAGGGAGTGCAACTTCTGTACGCCAGTACTATTATTTATTCTGTGCTACTACCATCTAAATGGTGTTAAGAAAGGTTATGATTGATCACTTTAAATCAAAGACTCAACTTAGATTTGCAAATTAATACTACATGCAAATTGGTTATTTGACATTTTTTATTGATATTATCGATATTTTGTGGACGATAATATCGAAATATCGATATTAAGCTATCGATGTCAATATCGATTCCGATATTTCATCAATATCGCTCATCCCTACTGACGGGAGCAGTGAGACATAACAAAAAGTATCAGTCATTATAATGCGACCAAGTTATGTAGTGACGTAACGACACCAGCAACGGAACAACGACAAAATATTTAATTTGGTTGTATTAAAATACATCCAATTACATCCGTTTGACATTTTGTCTAGTGACAACCTTCTACATTACGAATATACTACTGCATATGTATCTCTTTCTAACACATTTTCAATGCCATAAGTGAATACAGTATGAACTGATGTAACTTTGTCGCTATTTTAGTAGGGTTTCTATGCTTTAGTTATTTTTCTATGTGTTTGCCTTTATTGTTCTGAGCAAAGATGTTGTATTAGTCTGGTTCTGAGGCCTTTGTTTCTCTGTGCTGCAGAGTATATATGTTTTGTGGTCTGTGCCGATGGATTGGATGTGAATTGTGAATTTGTGATTGGATTTGCGATCAGTAGTCTCGAACCTACCGATTTTTCGGTATTTCTACCGAAATGGGCTCTGTTCTACCGAAATACCGAAATGCTGTTGAAGATATACAACCTCTTGTGTTCAATGTACGAAAAAGAAAATGTACGTTGACATATATATAGAATAAGTAAGTTGTCAATGTTTGTAAAATAAAATAAACGGATTGAAAATACGTGCTTTAATCTTTTAACAGAAGAAAGAATCTCCAAGTCTATAAGGCTAACCACCTTGGACACCACTGCCCACAGCCAAACAACAATAGGTTATCGGACCCACCAACGAAAATGGAGAATTTCACAAAATTGCAGATTGGGTTGTTGCAAGGTAAATCTAACTGGGATACTTGGAAATATAAAGCCATAAGTCTACTACGAACCGTCCCGCACGCGCTGGAAGTAGTTGACGGCTCGTTCCAGAAACCCGCAGACCCCGTTCCACAAGCAGGTGATGCTGCAGTTGCTACGTACAACGCTACGTTTAGAACGGTTTGTAAAAGCTGATGCGACTGCTCTTCTCATCATTACAACCAATATGCAAGAAGACACATTGAGAAAGGTCATGAGATACACAAATGCAAGAAACGTATGGCTTGAGCTGCATAGACTTTTCGACGGTACTGACGAGGATAAGTCTTACAATCTATGCATGAGTTTCTTTGGTTTTAAAAAGGATCCGGCAGATGACATAGCCACACACATGTCAAAATTGAAAAACATTTGGACGCAACTTAATCAGGAGTTAAGTAAGGACCAAACTAGCGAGCTTCCAGAACTGCTACTTCTTTGCAAGATTCTTGATACCCTAGACGAAGCCTACTTCTCCTTCAGAAGCAGCTGGCTACTGTTGCCAAAATCTGAACGAACTATCGAAAGCCTCACAAGCCACTTATGTGCATTTGAACGAGCATTGTTGAGTAACAACGTACTTAAACAGGAAGCTCTTGTTTTAAATTCCGGAAAGACGTCTACGAAGGATAGAAAGTTGAAATGCAACTACTGCCAAGCTATCGGCCATCGAGTGAGAAACTGCCAGAAGTGGATCAAAGACGGCAAGCCTCCGAAAAGCAGTAATCCGCAAGCAACACCTTCGACCTCAAAATCCGCGAACATGATCCTTATGTCTATAGAGAGCACAGAAATATTTTCAATCGATCCTGACACTGAAAACTGGTACGTAGATAACGGCGCTACGAGCCACGTGACAAACCGGGCTGATTTATTCCAAGACTTCAAATGCTTTGACGAAATCCGTACTGTAACGACAGCAAATGGCAATTCGATTCGTGCTAAAGGCAAAGGTTCAGTAATAATAGAAGCATGTACAAAAGGGAAACTACAACGTGTGACCCTACAAGACGTTTGGTATGTTCCGGCCATAACAAAAAATTTATTTTCGGTATTAGCTGTACACGACAAGATTCCTACCAGCCAATTCTCATCGACGACAAAAGAATGTACCGTCTATGTCAACGGAGAAGCCTGCTTAATAGGAAAACGTCAGAAAGAAGGTGGATTGTATAGACTAGATGTTAGAGTCGTACAACCTGAGAATCCCGCACAAGTCTATGCGACATTGGATACTATGCAATTATACCACGAGAGGTTTGCACACCAAAACAAGAGGCACGTGAAAGCTACAGTTAAACGCGAACTGGACTTAGATCTTCCTCTTGACAAGGAGTTGTGTGAAGGCTGCATATATGGGAAAGCTCACAGACTTAAATTCGGTACGAGGACACGAGCTACCGCGCCAGGAGAACTTGTACACACAGACGTTTGTGGACCATTTCAACCCAGTTACTCCAAATTCCAGTACTACGTGTTGTTCAAAGACGACTACACAGGCTACCGTATGGTATACTTCCTGAGACATAAGTCAGAGGTTAAGGATAAACTCGCCTTAATGCTAGCTCAGACCAAGACGGAAGGACATACCGTCAAATGCCTGCTCAGTGACAACGGTGGTGAGTTTGACAACAAGTCCATTCGAGAATTACTAGACTCCCATGGAATCCAACAAAGACTGGTAATGCCCTACACGCCAGAGCAAAATGGTGTGAGCGAGAGGGAAAACCGAACTCTGGTTGAAACAGCACGATCTATGATGTATGCGCACGAAACAATGCCACAACAGCTCTGGGCAGAACTAATAAGTACTGCTGCATACATTCTCAATAGAACAGGTCCCACAAACAAGAGAGACAAGTCACCGTATGAACTTTGGAGTGGAAAGAAACCGGAAATTAAACATCTCCGAATAATAGGATGCACTGCCTACGTCCATGTTCCAAAGCAAAAACGGAAGAAGATGAACAAGAAAGCCATAAAAGGGAGACTTGTCGGTTATGATGAAGATGGCTACCGGATTTGGATCACGGACGGGAAAAATGAGAGGCTCATTCCTTCGCGTGATGTGACGTTCGATGAGAAACCGCTTCCTATCAGCGATGTTCACCCAGCTTGTGTAAACAACGAAGCAAATACGAGGGAGTACACGCTGCGACTGCCAATGAATAATGGCATCAGAAAAGAAGAACAAGCTCTCGAAGAACATCATGATCCATTACATATAGAACCCGAGGGAGACAACGAAGTTGATCAACCATCTGTCTGCGACGATCTTAAACGTGGCCTTGAGGGAGAGTATTTGGAACTCGAGCCAGTCCGAGAAGACCACGTTCAAGAACCCGAATCACAAGTAGAAGTAGACGAATTCTATGACGCTGAACCGCCTCGTTACAATTTACGAGATCGCAACGAAATTCGACGGCCTGTAAGATTCAACGATTATGTGAACGCTACCGAAACATACCCGGCGAATTTTGCTGATGCGATGAATCGAGATGATGGTGAAGAATGGCGAAAAGCGATGCATAGCGAAATGAAGTCACTAAGAGAACTCAACGTTGGCACGGCTTGTGATTTACCGAAAGGGAGAAAAGCGCTTCCTTGCAAATGGGTTCTTCGAACAAAAAGGAATCCAGACGGCACAATCGACAAGTACAAAGCACGGCTCGTTGTGAAGGGTTTTAAACAGAGGAAAGGAATCGATTACGATCAGACCTTTAGTCCTGTTACACGTCTAGCAACTGTCAGAGCACTATTGAGTGTCAGCGCTCAAGAGAATATGTACCTGGTTCAATTCGATGTTGCTTCAGCTTTCCTCAATGGAAAACTTGAAGAGGAAATTTATATGCAGCAGCCTGAAGGCTTTAGTGATGGAACGCCTAGAGTCTGGAAACTTAATCGAAGCTTATATAGCCTAAAGCAAGCTCCAAGATGTTGGAACTCTTGTTTTGAAGGAATTTTACTAGAGTTGGGCTTTAAGCAATGCGAGGCAGACTGCTGTCTTTTCACAAAGGAAATTAATGGCAGAAAGCTATTAATCACATTATACGTAGACGACGGATTAGTAGCCGCAACGGATGAAGAGTTGGCAAACTCTTTTCTTAACGACTTACGTAAAATATTGAACATTACGACTAAACCCGCGTCGTATTATCTCGGATTACAAATCGTAAGAGGAGAGAATGGGTCTGTCTTCATAAGTCAAGAAGCCTACGCAAAGAAAGTCCTGGAGCGTTTTGGAATGACAGACTGCAATCCTGTCACGACACCCATAGTAAAAGAAGGTTCTTATTCAGGGAAAGTCGAAACTGAAAAGAATGAAAAGTATCCGTACAGAGAAGCTGTCGGTGCTTTAGCATATTTAATGGTCGGTACACGTCCGGACATTGCGTATGCTGTGGGCGTTGCTTCACGGAAATTAGAATCGCCCTCTGTAGAAGATTGGCTTGGCGTAAAGAGGATTCTGCGTTACGTCAAAGGCACATATTCATATGGAATTAAATATGAACAGCGTAACCCAGAAACGCTCGAGGGATTTAGCGATGCTGACCATGGAGGTGATCGAGAGACTAGCCGATCCACTACAGGCGTAGCCTGTCGCTATGGAGGAGGAATTATATCGTGGCTCAGTCAACGGCAAGCATCGGTTGCTATTTCTACTACCGAAGCCGAGTTGGTAGCAGCTAGTGAGGCAGCTAGAGAATTGGTTTGGCTAACACGAATAATAAAGCAATTGACTAAGCTCGAGAATACTCCTGCGTTGTTTGTCGACAATGAAGCTGCTGTTCGTTTGGCTCATAATCCGGAATTCCACAAGCGAACAAAGCACATTCGCATTCGACATTTTTATGTTCGAGAGCAAGTTGCAGAAGGTGCAATAGAAGTAAAGAGAATCGGCACAACGGATCAATTAGCTGATATTTTTACGAAAGAATTACCGAGACCAAGATTCTCTTCTCTTCGCCATGCCCTCGGAATACAAGAGCGTTGAATAAGGGAAAGTGTTGAAGATATACAACCTCTTGTGTTCAATGTACGAAAAAGAAAATGTACGTTGACATATATATAGAATAAGTAAGTTGTCAATGTTTGTAAAATAAAATAAACGGATTGAAAATACGTGCTTTCTTTTAACAGAAGAAAGAATCTCCAAGTCTATAAGGCTAACCACCTTGGACACCACTGTCCACAGCCAAACAACAATAAATGCAACGTTTTTTCCACGATTTTAGAGAATACATGGAAATTTTTCCAATTTTTCTACCGATTTCACACTTTTATGCGGGAAACCCTTTTTATATATGTTTAACGCTTCGGGGAATCCCTCGACAGCAAGGTATGGATGAGTAGTTTGTTATTGCGGAATGTTTCATTGTTCATTATTTTTTTTAACGTCAAAGAGAAAGTATTCTCAAGTTTAAAGTTGCGAAGTGCTATAATTAAGTTAAAATGTCTTTTGACGAGGAACCTAGTACAAGTGCGAGTGCAAAAAAAAAAATATCTACAATATTATTGAAGAGAATGGGAAGAAGAATTCTCTGGCTGGCTCCAAGATAGTCGTAATGGCGTAAGCTTGGCGTAAGCTTGGCGTAAGCTTGGCGTAAGCTATGCATATTGTAAGAGTTGTAAATTTGTAATAAGGATGTTAACATTACATCAGGAAAAGACGCTTTAAAGAAACATAGTTCTTCACAAGCACATTTGTTATCATCAAAGAATATGAAATCACAACCGAAGATATCATCATTTACTGTGAAAAAATCTCAAAAAACTGATAGGTACACTAGTTAAGCTCTTATGGGGAAATCTTCGTCAAATAAAAACTTTTAGTTATATATATGTATGTACATTTATTCTAAGTATTTCTTTCACATTAAATTATATATTATATTATAAACTAGTTAATATACATCATCTAACAATACAATTAAACCCGAACCAAAACTGTTTTCATATCCCTATCGAACTTCTCAAGTACACACCTGTCAATACATTTTTTTTATCCTTTTTATTCTTCTCCTTTTTTTTATTTAAACTATATGAAGTTTTATGTGCCAGTACAAATTCTTATCTCTAACATAAGTAAGGTAAAAATATTTATTTACTTTTTACTTAACTACAAATGACAGCACTTCAACGTAATGTGCACAATCAAGTTTAAAAATCGTCTTTATGCCTATAAAATAATTATATCTAAGTGTGTTTGATGTACCTAGTCTTTAAGTTTATTTTTTGATAAATAAACGCATTTGATTGAATATTGTATTTTTTTGTCATAATATACCGATTTTGGGTACAAATATACCGATTTTTGTGGGCAGCTCTACCGATTTCGCACAAAGACGTTCGAGCGTGTTCGAGCGAGACCACTGTTTGCGATTGCGAATTCACTATTCAGATTTCAGTCCAATTCAGTCGTAGTACGTAGTTTTGTTGAATTATTTTTATTGGCTAATTAGTATCTTTGTTAATTTAGTATAGATTATCACAACGTCACGTAAACTTAGTGTCGTGTTTCGAGAATTATGTACATTTTAGTACAGTTGAGTTGAATGAATGCCAAATGCCAATCATCAAAGCGTAACAGTGTGAACGTCAGATAATTTATTATTTCTCATTCTGCTGGCTGGAAAGTCGACCAATGTCGATTGTTATTCGAAATGGAAGATTATAAGTTTCTCTTTAAAGTTGTGCTAGTTGGTAACGCTGGAGTGGGCAAGACATGCCTTGTGAGACGATTTACGCAAGGACTGTTTCCGCCCGGACAAGGTGCTACGATTGGTGTTGATTTCATGATCAAAACTGTGGAAGTGGATGGTGAGAAAGTGAAGGTTTGTTTCTAACGCATTTACTTTTTCCATGTCATAACTTTTATGTTTACTCTTCTATTATAATCCTCTTTTGGGGTGTTTTCTGGTTATAGGAGCTGAGTACACAGATTGTGTGGGAGATGTGAAATCATGTAATTGTTATTATTCACATCAAAACAAGAGTATATGATATATTTTTTCTATATTTTTGTACACTTCTTAAATCAAGTGACAATGACTATTATTTTATTTTTTAATATTTCAAATTTAGATTTTCCAATGAGGTACATACATACATACATACAAGTAGTTATTTACTCCAACATGTTTATTAGTATTCTTTCACGAAATCTACAAATTTTTGAAACCCATGAAGGGCTTAAAAAGACGAATGCCTAATTCATTCCATTGAAATAATGATGATAAATGTTTTGTAAAAAACTTAATGGAATAAATGATTTATTATTTTCATTATTAATTCATTTGCTTCTAAAATCTTTTATGCATTAAAATATTATGTTAGGGCTTCCATTTAGTGTTTAATTTATATATTTACTTATCATTTTTTAGCTGTTTAATCTTAAAATACATACAGATTAACATTAATTTAATATGAACATTAAAAGGAATGGGTTGGGTTTAGTAACATGCCGCATCGATAGACAAAAAATGACGGTACAAGGGGGTTCTGGGAGGTCTTCTGACACCTCGAACCCAATTTTTTTTTGCCGGACGTGTATGGTTTTTTTAATTTTATTTTTAGGTTACGATCGTATTTTGTCGAGCCAAAAACTTAAAATAATAATGTGAGTAATTATAATAATCGTAAAACATTCTAAAATAATGTGATAAGTAACAATAAAAAATAATATAAATACACTAGCGACCCGGCTTCGCCCGACGTGCAATTTTTATATATAAAAACATTCCCCGTTTATCCCTCTTTCCATTAGTGAAAACCAAATTAAAATCGGTCTACCCGTTCACGCGTGATGCCGTGACCAAGGGAAATGGGGATTCATTTTTATATATAGAGATATAATACATACATTTTTTTGTTTCGGCTTATGACGAAATTTTTGCATGAAATGAAACGTCAAGACGCTGTTTTGACAAAACGTGGGACACGAATCCTCTATTAGAGCAAATCTGACTTGGAACGGTTAGGTTAGGAGGTTACGGCATTTTTTTTTTATTGACAGACTATTCCAAATATTTCCCCTATTTTTAGCAAGAAGTATTTTATTGTTAAGAGATGGTATACTGACAACCTAGGAGAGGTTTCCAACTTGGAGAAACATTACTTTTATACCAGAAGACTTATTTTAATCAAAATTTAGGTTAGGTTCAGGAATGTATATGAAGCGAAGTGAAAAAAAAAAAAAACTACGCTTTTCCGGCAAAGGGTGGAGGTGGGGGATGACTGTCTCTCTCCGCTCTTACCCCCCCTTCCCCCTTTCACGTCCCTATCGATGCGGCACATATCTAAACTTTAACCTTTCTTAATATGGAAGTGGAGAGCACAGATTGTATGGAAGATGTGAAATCATATAATTATTATTATTATTCACATTAAAACAAGATTATATGTCCTTTGCGTGTTTTATGTTTATAAGAGATGCTATTTTTTAAGATGTTGCTAAGTTGTCTATAAAAATGAAATTACAGTTACAAATATGGGACACTGCAGGGCAAGAGAGATTTCGTTCAATAACTCAAAGCTACTACAGATCTGCACATGCTCTGATACTGGTGTATGACATATCATGCCAACCGACATTTGATTGTCTGCCTGACTGGCTGAGGGAAATCGAAGAGTATGCCAACAATAAGGTGCTAAGGATATTAGTTGGTGAGTATTTTATTGTTTAATCCAGGGAACAGGAAAACTAAATTTCATCTCTGGTAAATAGTTACTATGGTCATAGCAAATTAATTATGATTATTAAACACAAAAAAACTGCTTTTAATTTCTATATACAAAATATAAAGATTTTTTTACAATTTATTAAAAACTTGAAGAAATAATTTATGGAGCAAAATGAGTACCATAGAAATAAGAGAATAATAGAAATAAGTACCATAAAAATAGAGTACCCTTTGATAATTAATAACCCTATAAATAAAATAAAAAAGCCTTATCACACAGAAAACATAATCAGTGCTATTATCATGTTTAAATTCACTGAACCAGTTTTCAACAGTGGCACAGGATGGGGCTTTGTCATGAAATGCCAATCAAAGTCTATCCTAACTTTGTTGTTGATTAAGATCGTAACGAAAATCTTTAATTTTCTCTCATCAAATTCATTTTTTCGCATAACACACACTTTTTAAATGTGAAAACAGATGTCAACTGAATGAAAAATACATCGACAGCTTCCTAAAGAGTTCTTAATTCGAATTTACTTTCTGGCCAGTTCTAACAACTGTCAGTGCAGCCTATGTAGTGTACATTAACGCGTGTAAGGGGCAGACTGTGTTGAGTATATGTAGCATCTGGCCTCTTCATTCTTTATTCCATTTTTTAAACTGGTACAGTTATTGACATAATTTAGATATAGATATAAAATAGAAAAAAAATATATAATAATTTTCAGGTAATAAAACTGATAGAGAAGATAGAGAAATACCAAGACACATTGGTGAGGATTTTGCACAGCGTCATGGAATGTACTTCCTGGAGACGTCAGCAAAGGAGGCAGAGAACGTTGAAAGGTTGTTCATGGAGATTGCTGTTGAGTTAATGGAGGTCAGTTCTGTTAATATTTTAATTTGCCTTTTTACTATGAGTGAATTCAACAACGAACCAAACAATACTGTCTATTATAGTATTTACTATAATAATATTATGTGAACGAAGGCTACTAACATAATACGGCGAATTAGTAAGTTAAAGTGACAGTGGGCAGGACACATAGTATGGAGAGCCAATGGCCGCTGGGGCCGGAAGGCTCTCTAGTGAAGGTCATGTACCGGCAAGTGCAGCTTAGGATGTCCACCCTATAATGGCCACTGGTCGATGTTGGATCCAGGCTGCTTCTGACTGGTCCTTTTGTTAAAAAAATGTTATAATTCCTTGATGTTGATGTTTGATTAAAAATCTTTCTAATACCCTTACAAACCTTTTACAACTATTAGTTTTGCCTCAGAATAAGTTTACAAAACAAACTTTTTAATAACTATATTCAGTTGCACAGATATTAATTGTTATAGTAATGAGGGTCATGAATATAATTGTGTATAGGTATAGTCTAACATTCTTTAATTATGTTATAAATTTATTCAGTTTTAAATAAATTGTTTTTTGTTTATGATTTTCTATGGATTACATTTTTGTAAATATGTAATCCACATTACAAACAAATTTATAATTTTCTTTAACATTTAGTAGTCTATAATTTTGTGTGTGGGTTTTTTGATTGTATGGGTGTGTACATATGAATAAATGTAGGTATAGCCTAGCATTGTTTAACTGTATTTTTAATGTATTTCAGCAAGCGAAATGTAAGGAGTTGCCAAAGTATGATGGCAGTTTAGGGCCCATCAATGGCAAGACCACATCTGTCGGTGATGGCTCCTGTTGTCTTCGTTCATAAACGAATTTATCTCATCGATATTATTAGCGTTAACTAGGTAAGGCGGCTTATTTGTGTGCGTGATTTTATCCCGAGAATGGTATAAGTACATCTGACAGTCCAGATCCAGGGTTCAATATAAACAAAATAACATAAGTATAGTTTTTGCATTTTAAAAGTAAGGAAAACTGCTATGAACGAAACAAAAGTTTTTGTAATTTCCTACCTGAATGCCATTGTATTGTCGAATACCATAGTTATCATAGCATTTGTGGAGATTCATAAGATTTATAAGATTGCAGAATATTTGGTTTAATCAGTTAGGAGAAAATAAATTTAAGTCAAAATCACATAATTAATATACAGTGGAAAATAATTCTTTGTCTAGATACTGATTCGAATGATGAAAGTGAATAGATTTTCTGATTTAGATGTGTGAAATGTAGGAAAATATTAAAAAGTATCAAGATCACTTGTAGTGCCTAACATAGATAATTTTTGTTCATTGACTTGCATTTTTATATTTGAGTAGTAATAATAACAATTATTATTATTATTTAAACCAACAAGGATCACATTATGTTAGTAACAACTTAAATCTATGTTAGTATTTACACATGTTTATTAGTCAGTACATGAACCATACAACAGTGGTTCAGGTACTGACAGTCAAGCCTAGCAGCAAATGCGGTCAGGGATGCACACCTCTTCCAGATTGTCGTATAAAAACTGTCGACCGGCAAACATTCCCAATGCACTACGAAATCCTGGAAGTCCCATCAGCACTCTAAATGCATCATTGTACTGAACTCGTAGAGCGTTGTATTGCCTCTGGGTATACTCCGCCCACAGGCTGCTTGTATAGAAGAACGTACAAAATGTTCTAAAAAGAGCCACTTTGATATCCCTCAAACATCTAGCGAACCTGCGAGCAATCACATTAGCCCTGCGCTCTCTCTCTACGTCTGTATCGTCCTTCAAGCCAGAGGTTACCCAGTGTCCAAGATATTTAAAAATATTAACTTGACTTAGAGCCGTACAGTTTTGTTTAATGGACGGAACAGTGTCCAGACACTTACCTCTGACCCAAAAGACCATGCATTCACTTTTCTTCATATTGTAAACTAATCCGTGTGTGTAGTGTCTCAAGTGTTTTCGTCACTTTTAAAATGTTCAAACTAATAACAAAGTGTTCAATGTACTTTAATTTATTGTATGTCGCTTTGAAGCTTGTTGAATTTAAGAATCGTTACTTTGCATTTGCTCTGGCTTTGTCTGTGTATATTTATAACTTATTTCCTATCCAGTGGCGTAACTATACCGTTTGAGGCCCGTGGCAAATTCATCTTATGGGGCCCTCCCTAAAAAGCTTCACGTTTAGTTTTCATTTCATTTTTATAAATCACAAGTAAAGTTGGTCCGATAAAATGGAAGCTAACACTATATTTAACGAAAACAATGTTACAAACAAGTAATTTTCATAACAGTCAAATTTTATGTGGGCCTCCTGTATTCACGGGCTCTCAAGCCGGGACCCCCCTTGGTCCGGTGGTCCATGGCATTTTGCCTGTTCTGCCACCCTAAACAGGGTGGCAGAACGCCACTGTTCCTATCCTTAATGTTGGAACCGACTAAAGCATCACAAAATATCATTAAGTAAGATGAATGCGACATTGTGACAAACTGATTAAACTAAAATCACGCACGCATGAGTACATACATTTAAAAAATTATAATCTTGTAAAGATTTCATTTTGTTAACCGTTACGGTTATAATTACATTTATAACAGAGCCATAGTGTTTTAATATTATTTGCAGTTAATGTTTTTCTTTACACGTATAAACCACGTCTTGGTTCGAATGGAAACGAAATGTGACATAATTTTTCCTTATTCTGTCTATAAATTATATTGAGAAATATTTAAAAAATTGGAGTCTTTACAAGTGTTATTCTTACAAATTATACATTTGTTTGTAACAATTAATTATATATAACGGATCATTACATTCCTTTTCGCTTTTATGTACATAATATGGTATGAAATTACTTTTTGTGACCCCGTTGTTACAATATCTGAAATTAAATAGACACAGGTCAATTTTCTATTGTAGGTTTAGATTAGGACTGGTTCTGCATATCAGAATTAACCCAATCGTGGTTAGAAATGATCGAATTTCGTAGGATTAGTGACCGCATTAGGAGTAACCTTCTTTGAATAGTTTGTCCTTTCTTCACTCGCTACAAGGGAGTGAGACAAACAAAAATGCCTTATTGCGTATAGTCTGTTATCTTCGGCTGACGTTTTCTGTTGCTCCAGTATTTTAATTGTATTTTCTATATATTTTGTTCATATCCTGGCAGGGCCGTCTTTACCCGGGGGCGCCTGCCGAGCGCTGAGTATTTAGATATTTCATTGAGCTTAACGCCATTGCATAGTTTCATATACTTGTTACGACAAATACGTATGCGCAAAATTAAATATAAAAAAAAATAGTCATCAACAATAATCATTGTTTTACTTTTATTAAAGCGCCTAAAAATTGGTGGCAATATCGGGGAAGTGGTGGGGAGCGCCCTAGATCCCTCCATTGATCGCCTCATGTGTAGGCAAATCGTAATCAGTTTCCTCCTAACTCTGAAATCGGGTCGGTCGAACCCACGATTTAGGGGCGATTATCGTCTAGGGAGCGTTGTCGCATCGTGTGTAGCGAAATCGGTGCCGATTTCACCGCAGTGTGTCTGCGAGGGCAGTGTGTCTGCGGCGACAAGACGTATTTTTGTGTTTTAATTTGTATTCCGTGCGAAGACATGGCTAAGGAAAAGAAGTGAGAAGCCTGGACGAAAGTCAATGATCTCTTCAAGGAGTTCCTCAACACATTCTATATCCATTCTTAAAAAGTTTTCAGCTGCTTCCAAATGTCTCTCTCCCTTCTAAGGTGTTTCCATCTAGCTACAATATGGGCTTCTTCAAACTAGCAGTAAACAAATTCCTGCAAGGACGGCAGCGCACATGCACCCCCCCCCTGATGTTGCTTGTGTCCTTAGGCGACGCTAGCCACCTACCATCAAGTGGACCGTCAGCCTGTCTGCCACCTTTAATAATAATATTTTAAAAAAAGTTCATGGCGTTTCATTAACCAGTTCTTCCTTTTTCGTCTTTGACTTGGTTGCACTGTAGAGAGTGCCAGAGTGATGCCTATTCTCTGATGTTTTGAGAGTGTCGGCGGCATCTTGATAGACGAGCGCTTTGTTGCACGGTCGGTTTCACACTTAGTGCCACTACCACTCTCCCGACATTGCCACCGATTTTAGGGCCGTGTGTAGGCGCTTTAACAATTTTATTAAATGCAACACGCGCGCGGCAAAATCTCTAATCCAAAGATAGCGTACCTTTGACACATTGCCGCCCGGTCGCCCGCACTTGAAGCAAAATGATCTCTAAGTCAATAAAGTGTAAGTTCATTTGAAATGGGCGCGAGGCGGGGCGCGGCACCTGTGCGTCTGTCATAGGCGAATAATTGCGCCCTTTGACATAGACGTCCGGGTGGCTAAGGGCGCAGGCTGAGCCCCGCACCCCGGCGCCGAATAGACTTAAGACGGCACTGTATCCTGGGATTCTGTTGGATCAACTTGGCCATACAAAAAGTATTTTTTAATTTTAGAAAAAAATAAAGCAACCAAATTACACCAAAACAGCTGCAGTTCTTATTGATTTCGGCAAATTAGATAGTTCTGTCTCTTTATTGTCTAATAATGACGTATCGTTGTCGTTATTTAGAGTGGGTGTGATGCTACATAGAGTGTATCATTGTATGGATAACAAGTATTAACCTATTTTTCAAAAGTGTTTACGCTTGTTTTGCGTAAATAATAACTGGATAACAATGATATAATAAAAAAAAATCACATTCAAATTTTGCCTGACGTCATATTACTCACGACTATTTCCTGCACTAGTAGTATTAGTAATGCTTGATATATTTCAATAATAAAAATATATGAATATTGTAACAATGGGGCCGTGTTAAGTTTATCGCAGTTACAGGTTTTTATTGTAGTTAAATTATTATTTATAAATTTTAGCAATGATTAGGTCGCTTTGTGGGGTGATTTATTATAACGTAGATGATTTAGGTTATAAATAATGTTGAATTATTCTTTTGAATGTAGATACATGCAGGCTATGTACTTGCCACTTTAGCGTGTTAGCGTGGAGTTTATTTAATTCATCTCTCGTATTATTATCAGATTTACACAGTACTTCCCAAAAGTAGTTTACCGTATTTTTTATTTTATTTTTTTCAAAAATATCCAAGTATTTGAAGCACTTTGAATACTGTTATTTACAGTTAAAGAAAAAAATTTGGGAGTACCCTATTTTTACCTCATACTTTTTGATTAAAAATAAATTCTTAACTTGACTTTTCTAGTATTGTTATTTTTATTATTATTTTAATAATAAATGACTTCTGTTATCACTTTATTGTCCGTATAAATATCCCTTTTAAGAAATATTAAATTTTTCTATTAAAGTTTTTCTAAAATCTTTTCAGACAAGAAATCTAGAAATTTAATATAGTTCGTATTAAATGTTTAAACATAATCCTTCGGTATTTCCACGTAGTTCAGTCGCTAGTGATCTTTCCAATGGTGTGTTCAGAGTTTTTATTTCTACCCACCCGATCTGGTTTACTTTTTAGCACCCTAATTATATATTTTTTAAATTATAAAAATTATATTATTTTCTACTACATGTTTACCGATACAATCTTCATTGGGCTTTTTTTAAAGTAAGTTATGTATTGTTTAGATATGTTTGTTGTTGTTAAAAAACTGTCACGTAGTCTATTTAAGGGGTGATGCTTCTTGCCAAAGATATATCAATTGTTTTTTTTTTTTTACTTAAAGATTAAGATTTTTATTTACCAAATATTTTGTATATCGCCATTTATTGGTTAAGTTAATTAAAACGGTTTTTCTTTTAAACTCAAAATTTAAAAAAAAATAGATTTTGGACTAAAATTGTTGGAGCGCTTAATTTGAAGGATATATCTTTGTAGAGTTTAAACACCCCCTTACAGAAGACCACCGTGAAATAACAGCATGTGCGCTGTTATTTGCCAGAGTCCATTTTCCTATCCTTTCCTAATCCGTTACCCTTAACCTACTAAAGTTGGCAGCGCACATGTAGCACCTGTGATGTTGTTTGTGCTAAGAGGCGATGGTAGCCGTTGCCTGTCTGGCGAAATTTACGTAAAAAAAGCCAGTAAGTTGTAAGCGAGGCTTGAGTGGTTGACTTGTTCAGTTGACAATCTTATTTTATGTGACGTTTTGCCAGCAGGCTGACGGTAGACTTGACGGCAGATAGCTACTGTCATCTATTAGGCTGAGGTTACGAAACCGTTACGAACCGTAACCGAAACGAAATGTATGGAACTTAAACTTGGTGATTTCAAACACGGCGAAGCGGGGCGATCATACATTTGTATGATCAGTGTCGCCCGTCCCGTTCAGCTGGTTTTTGTAACCTCAGCCTTAACGCAAGCAACATAAAGAAGGGTTGCAACCAGTGCCGGATTTATACTTTTCTTGAGTATAGGCCCCTTCACTTTGTGCCGCCTCTTTTTTTTTACCTAGGCCTTTATTATGTAATTATTATTATTATTGCATTTATTATCGCACAAGAATTTGATGGCTTCCGAAAGCGTGCTAAAACCATCTAAAATCCGCCGCCCCTAGGCCGCTGCCGCCCATAGGCCGCGGCCTATACGGCCTATTGACAAATCCAGGGCTGGTTGCAACCAGACGTTGATATTGATAATTGAAACCTTGCATCAAATTATATCACTGTTACTTTAATGGGGTGGTTACTGCTGCCAGACGCCAGTGTGCCCTGCCACCAATAAATTGTGTAAATCAATGCATATTTTGAACAAAAAGTAAAAGCTACGAGTTGTGAAATCTTTTATTTATAGCTAATATTAATTTTATTATTAAAATAATAACTTTACTCGGTACACAGGTATAACACGGTCTATTAAGAAAAGGATTGAAAATGGCGGTGCAAGTAAATTGATTTATTAGTTATATTTTTTTTACTAAATGTTATATAGGTGCAATTTTAAATTATATTTCCACGTTCTCGTTACTATACTTATATAATCATTTGTCCTCATTATCAACGCATAACTACTAAGTCTAGAAATCTGAAATTTTTAACACAGGTTTAATTTGTGACATAGTAAAAAACTTGCAAATAAAAAAAAACGGGTTTTTTTACTAACCATGTCTACTTTTATGAGTGAGAAGCGCCACCATTTTTAATCTCTTTTTTTTAATTGATTGGGTTATAGTGTTTTAAATAAATATTGTTATCATTACTCTAGAATTAATTCAATTAAAACGATTTATTTATGTGTCTTAAATGTCTATTTTGTATTTATTTTTTTACTTTTTTATCTTAATACATCACATGAAAATATTAATGCACTTCTATAAGAATTTATTTTAAATAGATATTTTTACTGTTGACGTACTAATGTTATTATATAAATATGCAATACAGTTCGTTTTTGCTTTGGCAACACTTGTTATATCCAGTTGTGTATGCTGTTGTAGTCTATGTTGTATTTGATTTCAATAAAGGCTGGACGGTGGCAACATTAATGTTGGGATCAAATTATCTGAAGTAAAGAAATAGGGATTAATTGTTACTTGTTCACATTTGATATTTACACCACACAAATGTTTGGAGTTTTAAATACTTTCGGGACTTACTTGGAACAAACTCTTATTATACACTATCAGTGTGAGATAAGTATGTTAACTAAAAATAAGTCAATATGTTAATACATTTATATTGAAAAAAATAAATAAAATAAAATTTATTATTTAAAACCTTAGTTCTCAAAGAGGTCCAAGTGGACACCCAGGGGTCCACGGAAGACTCGAAGGGGCTCTACGTTGGCGTGACAAAAAAACCCAGTCAATTCTCACTTGTTTCATTTAGAAAACAGCCGCAACGCAAATTTCCATAGTTAGATCTCTAATCTTCACATTTTTTGTCGAGTTTTGGGAATATGGCAGAAATGTAGCTGCAGGGGGTCCACCGGAACCAGCTAAATTTTGAAAGTGGTCTATGAGAAGAAAAGTCTGGGAACCTCTGATTTAAAACATCACAACATACATAATATACCATTAGCAAAGATAGGCTTTGAAATAATTTTTAAATATAAAATTGCATCAAAAAATCTGTGTGATTCGAAAGAATGCCGAATGGAAAAGGTCTTGTAATAAAATTTCGGAGCGCAGTCCCTTATGATAATTTACTCCCAACAAATTTTGTTGGATATTTCTAATTTTAACTCTGTTTATGTATTCGTGCACTACATATTCATACACATGTTAAATTATTTTACATAATTGTCTATAAATGTTTTCTAAAAAGAAAAGCGCCGCTCGCTCTCAGCCTCAAGTGGCGCATTTTATTGACTATTTCAGGAATTGTTACTGTACTGATATAGATCTGAATTGTTTGATGTTCCCTGAAATATATTTGAATACCTAATGGAATAAATTGTCACCAAAGAAATTGAATTGTTTTAATACTCGCAATAATAATTAATAAAGATCACTTTGATTATGTATACTTGTGTTTATTTTAATTTGTCTACCACAACTTTTCCACATTGTGATTTTTTTAATTTACGTATCAACCCTTATCTTCTAATCTTCCTAATTTTGTTAATTCTAATTTTAACATAAAAAGTTATTTGAAAATTTTTATGTAAAATTAAATTCTCTAAAATATTCGTCTAAAATTCTTTTCTAACTTACCATTTGTGTATAATTTGGAAAAACACCCATTTTTATTTTATCCCACCCCTACAGGGTGAAATCGGAAATTTCTTTCACCCATCGATATTATCTTTTAAATATTTACTTCTAATATCTTCTAGGAGCTTATATCTAAAATGCCCCTGAGGGACTCAAATTAAAAAATTTCCTGGACATAATAATTTCATTATTATGTCATTACTGCCCTCTGGTGGCGACGGTAGTAAATGATGAACCCTCAGAATATAAATGTGTAATTAATTAAGCACTAAATAACAGCACAGAAAAATAAAATAATTTCCCTCATAGAAGCGAAATACGTTCCTTTGTGCTCGAACACCGGCTGCGAGTGGGCCTGCGGCGCGGAGGGGCAGAATGTAAACACGCACTGCCGCAACCGCATGCGCTAGCTACCCGTCACTTGACAATCGACGGATCGCCGGGCAGCGGCATGGGCATTGACAGCGCGGGTCACCTGCTTACATTCAACTGCCGCTCACTGCTGAGTGTAAATGCGAGGTAAAACCCCCCTTATGATCAGTGTCATTCTTTTCCTGAGAGGACGAAACCGTCACCGGTCGTCAATCATTTCTAGTCTGGTTGACTCTGTAGTATCTAAGTGCTGAAGTAGGTATCCTGAGAAGTCCATTGTTATACTGGTTAAGGTTCCGTCAGTGAAGCAGGGATACCTGGCAGAGCCAACTTTTAAAATTTAATTTTACGAAAACAAACGACGAAACAGGCTAATATTTGAATGATGCGTTACATATTATATATAGCACGCGGAACGAAAGCGAAACGAAATCTGTTCACCATGTGTCCGCGACCAGTTCGTACGTGATGCTCTCGCACTCTCGTAGTTATGTAATGTTTCGCGCGTAATTATTACGATAGCTAATTATATGTTAGTTGAAAGTAGTGGTCTGCCTGCCGGGAATTGAAACCGGGACCCCTGAGACAGGCGCGGATACAGAAAATTTTTAGGGGGGGGGGGGGGGGGGCGCGTTAAAAGATATCTTGAGTTAAGATATGGATGTACTAACAAATCATGCAAAGCTTCAGAAAACTTTATTGAAATTTTTTCCAAGACAATAATTACAATCAACCAAATAAAAAATACACATAAAATTACAATACAAAGTAACAATTTGCTCTCATTTCTTTATACGATAAATTCCATGCGTCTATTCTTCCTGGCAAATTGGTCCTGCTGTTCTGACAGGTGTCAATTCCATACATTTTCTGTATCGTTTTTCGGAAATGAACTTTATGCAATGGACATAAAGAAATGTCAAAAACGCATTCATAGAATGACCGTACTATAGTATTATGGCAGCGTTGCCGAGCAAGAGAGATATTTTCTCTCACTCCTTGATACTTGACGAGTTATGGGCATGCGTGGGAGAAGCCCTCATCTCTCGCAGCTTATAAGATGCTTTATAAGGTAATTCTCGGACATGCGCACAACGTTCGATGTCTTCATGAGGGAGACAGACATATATATGGCTGCACCGTTCGTCGTCATCTTTTTCAAGCCAAGCAATATAGGAGTATTAAGTATATGCTAGTGAGTTAGTTATTTTTCTATGCTAGTAGTAGTGAGCTAGTGAGAGTAGAAAGTATAGTAACTATAGCAGGCTTCTGTCACTCCGTGTGTGCCGTGATATAATTGCCTACCGTTTCGCTCACATTGAATGTGCAAACTCAGTATGGCTGTCGCGCTCCTGGTGTACGTATGTCGCGTTAATTTTTAGCGCGTTTTTGACTGGTCGCTCGCGTCGCGCGCTACTTACAATGTACTTCGTGCAATAAATGTGTTGTGTTATGTTATGTGTGTTGTGTGTTCTCTGTTTTCTGTGCGCTTAGATTTCTGCTGTCACTTTGGGGGATAACAATCACTCCCTGGAGGTGCATCGGCCGGGATCATCATTATCCGTCTATCCCGCCCCTTCATCCCTCTTCCATACAAAACTGGGACTTTTGGCGAAAGGGATGGGGATATCCACTAAACGGTCGAAGATATCCCGGCGGTCACTATGACGCATTTCCATCCCTGAGGGCCTCAGCTAGAGGGCTATCCCTATTTTCAGGTTACTCATCCCTTCGTCCCGCCTCCATACGATTTTTCAGATTTTCGAAAGAGCTTCTTTTTCACCCAAAAGGGGTCGATCTAGGGTGGTCTATCATATCCTATCGGATAGTGGGTGACGTCGCGAGCTCCAGCCACCTCTCGGACCCTCGGTACATTAAAATAAAAAAATTTGGTAGTTTTTTTATTTTTAGTACTTGTGGCAGCCCTACCGATTGACCATTAAGCAGTGGGATGACGAATAACATACGCTAACGCGTGGAATTAAGGCACAATTTAGATCGCGCGCGGTCGGGCTCGCCATGTTTAGGTATTTAAAATGTCGGCTTTCTTCAAGATCCAAGGAGTGCAACTTCAGTGGCTCTAGCATGAGTTTACGATACTACACTCGCTAGCGAGAGCGTAAAACATTTATATGGAAAATTGATAATTTGACATTGACAGTTCACAATTTTCCATACAAAAGTTTTACGTTCTCGCTAGCGAGTGTAGAATTGGTGTAGTATCGTAAACTCATACTAGAGCCTCTGTACCCTCTGTACACTAGTACTATTATTTATTCTGTGACTATAGTAGCAACAGGTTAGTAAGGCGAGGCGACCAAATATTGTGTATCCTGTGTAGGTCTAGGTAGTTTTTGATTCTTCGGTGATTATTTATATACTCTCCACACAGATTATAAAGACTATGTTGTTTATACTCTCTTTGCAGTTTTCGGTCGGTTTCCTTCGATATTATGGAGTTTTCTTTCTTTTAAATTTTAGTTTAATCCGCCATAGTTATTATTGCCAAAGAGTATATAATCACTACGTTATTGCAAAGCCTTTATTGTTTGTTTATTAATTTGAAAACAATTGATGTTTTTCCGCAATAATATGTTTTATCAATAATGTTTTAAGTTATGAGCTTCATTTGATATTTCTTATGTTACTTATAGTAAACAAATGATGACTTCAGCAGGAAAACAAAGGAATCCTATAGTTTATTTGGATGTTTCGATTGATGGTGAGAACGGTACGTAATTTTATAAAATTCTTTCTCAAATATTTCCAGCCTCTATTCCATATAAGTACTTTGTGGCCGTATCGACAATATATGCCAACATAAGGATGGAAACAAGGACATTGCAACAATGTAAGGCTAATAATTTACTGTATAAATGTTTAATTTAACACGTAGCAATCTACCATCTATTCTATATATTATAATAATATCGTAAACGAACCGTGTCTACATTTAAATATTTTTTCATTAAATATTAAAAAAAAAAAACACGTACTTATTTTACCGAGGTAAAAAAAATGCCATCAAAAACATAACTTGTAAAAAAAACAAGTCTCGCAACTCAGTTCTACTTCTTCTACCGTCAAAAGTTGTGAGATCCATGTTATGCCAAGTCGGTTAATTTATTCAGTCCCTACTTAAGTAACCTTCTGTCTTGAGTTATTACGAAATTAGCTCACCTAACAACATCTTATACTGACCATATCAATATTAAAAATCTTGTATGTTTTAAATAAATAAATTGACTTGGCAATTTTCTCTTTTCAGCTGGTCGGATAGTAATAGAATTAAGAAGTGATATAGTGCCTAAAACTGCAGAGAACTTCAGAGCACTATGCACAGGAGAATATGGCATCGGGGCCAGCGGAAAACCCCTACATTATAAGGGATCCAAATTTCATAAAGGTTAGTACCTTGCATTTATATACATTCAACTGACTAGTTTTTTCTTACAATAATAATATTTCAAACAGTGCAATACGCTACTTTTATACTTGTCTTATTTTCTAAACAAAGTTTATGTATCTTATTTACCAGTATGAATACCAGTGATAATTAGTGATAATTAAGACATTACCAGTGATAATGTCCTCGGTGGTTTCATTGGAAAACTGTTCTAAGTAAAATTGCTTTTCTTCAAAGTTTTCTAGACTCATTTGGCCACTATATCACTTCCCACACACTGTTATATTATTTTCACTAAAATGATGTTATAACCTTTCTTAAGAATTTGGCAATGAAATGCTAAAATAATTTTTCAAATCTGTTTTCTTGTTAACTATTTATTATCAGAGATTATGAATTATATGTATATGCTTATTTGGTCATTAATACATAAAATTTTCAATAACTAAAACATTATGTAAAAAAATGTAGTCTCATAGATAATGTCATTTACTGCTTTCAATTTTGGGGCATGAATTAATTAGTAATAATTGTTATACTAAGCTGGATATACTTAGTATAACAATTATTATTAAAATGACTTATTTTACTGAAGAAAAAAAGTTCATTCCAACTCATTGTAATTTGCATACATTGGCAAATGCGTAATTTAATTATTATCTGATTGTCTATGAGGAATAAGATATTATTTTAATATGGTATCTTAATTTGTTTAGGAAAATAAATTGAGGCTACTAAATAGATATAAGAAAGAAAAGGTTTTGTGTAATTAGACTTGTATAGGGTTAAAGTATGGGTTGATACTAATCTGAGTTAAACAATTTCTTATCCAACATTTGTAACAAACTTGAAAGTTAATGGAGCTGCAGAATTTATTCTAATTTGTAATTGTCTTGGCAATTAAATGTCTATTCTTTGTTATGTTAGGTCGACAGACAGGCTGACCGCTTTTAGGTGCCTACTGTCATCTATAACACAACTAACGCCACAAGTGATGCAAGGGCGCTGTCTACCACAGTAGGATTAATGATAAGTGATAGGGAAATGGGCTCTGGTATCCCTTACTCACCCAAACACAACAGCACACATGCCATTATTTCATGGTGGTCTCTGTAAGGGGGTGGTTACTGCTGCCAAACGGGTTGCCCAAATGACTGCGAAATACAGTGTGCTCTGCCACTACTTTGCAGGTCCAGACCAGAGCCATCTTTGAGATCATCTTTGAGAATCTTAAGGTCATCTTTGAGAACTTTGTGTACATATTTGTTTACTTACTTGTGACGTCTTTTGATGCAAGTGTTTTATTGACCAGTCATACTTTTACTTCCAGCTGTAACTCTGTTTATGGTGCAAGGTGGGGATATTGTAAATGGTGATGGGACAGGTGGTGAAAGTATTTACGGCACAACATTTGAAGATGAAAATTTTGAATTGAAGGTAGTAGTTATTGTTTTTAATTTAGTTTTGATACTAAGACAACTGATTGTACGATCACAGAAAAATTCAGTTCTTTTATTTTCATCAGTTCATACAAATATGCATATGAAAAACAAACAACCCAATGATATTGGGTTCAAATTATGTAGCGACACCTTGTCACTACCCATAATGAACCACTGGCGCCATCTAGTGAACTCTAATTTTTTACATTAATGTAAATGAAATATAATATTACAGTAATATTAATATTTGTGCCTATAATACCGTTATACAATGACTAGACTAGAAATAAAATATGTTTTTTTTAACCATCTTCACCATGAAGAACGAAATGGTTCTAACAACGATAGAGAGGATGAAAAGTACTTCAAAAGTTTGTTAATGATTGTGGATTCCTTGCATTAATAAAATTAATGTAAGTTAATTGTATTTAGTTTATGTCTTTACAGGTAAAAGTTTGTCGAGAAATTATAAACACCACATTTGTCTTGTGACAGATGTTAAGTTTCTCTTCCTGTTTTTTTAGTTAAGGCCCATGTTTGACAACCATAAGTTAAGCCAGGCAGAATTATCATGTTGTACACTTTTGCTTTTAATTTGATTGGCATATTTTTGTCCTTCATAATGTCTTTAGACTCCAGTATTTTTTTGCAAGCGAAAATATCCTTACTATCCTTCTATCCAGTTCTCTTGCATCTTGCTGTTAAATCTTTGAAAGACATTATCTGGCTCAGATATATATACTCTGTCACATATTCTATTTCCTTTCCATTTATCATGATTGGTTTTTGGGACGTATTAATAATTACTTTGGTCTTAGATAAATTCATTTTTAATCCATATATTTCACTTATTTCTTCTAGTTCTTTGAGCATATTTTTCTCAAAGAAACATAATCTTCTGCAAAGACAATGATGTCATCGGCAAATCTCAAATGACTTAAGTATTCTCCTGGTACTTTGATACCCTTTACTTCCCATTTTAGCTTTCTAAATATTAGTTTCAGAACAGCGGAAAAAAGTTTTGGTGAGATAGGATCTCCTTATTATCTAACTCCCTTCTTAATTTCGTATTTGTTGCCGTCATATTCCTAATAGGGAATATGCGTCTAGATCAAAAAAGACTTAAATATTTTTTTATCTACATTTTTGCTTTAGAATTATGTCAGTACCGCGTGACTAGGGATGTAACGTTCTGCGATTAATTTTTGTCGCTATCGATACTCGTAGCATAAATCTCGTTCTCTTTGTTATTGTTATGAAAATATTTTAAAAAGAAAATTATTTGAATATAAATTGTTGAATTAATTAAATAATTCAAATTTTTTTGGTATTTGATATTTTTTTCATTATAACATTTTTGCTCTATGGCGCATCGGCGTGGCGGCCATTTCGTTTACCCGTGCGTAAAATAGTAAAATCACTGAAAGAAGCTGACTTGTTCAAAGGAGGTATTACTTCGTTGCGGCAAGTTATAAAAGATATTGGCTTTGTTTTCAAAAAAGTTAACAAAAGGAGGATTATTATGGAAACAACTGATATTGCCCTAGCAAGATGTACATTTTTAAGGAAGACAATAAACATAGGTGATTGGAGCAAAGTTGTCTTTTTAGATGAAGCAAAAGTTGGACCGACGATACGGCACACTCGTGTACCAAGGTGCCGGAGGGCAAAGGCGAACGCCTTATTATTTGTCACGCAGGTACAGCAAGTGGATTCGTCCCTAATTGTTTGCTGGCTTTTAAGTAAAAAAAACTACGGAGTATCACGAGGAGATGAACTACGAAAAATTTAAAGTTTGGTTCATAGGTCTATTAAATAATTTAAAAGAGCCTATGACGATAATAATGGACAACGCGCCCTACCATTCGGTACAAGTTAATAAACCGCAAAAGCGAGTTGGTGAAGTGGCTGAGTGAAAATGGAGTTACAGCAGATATAAAAATGTTAAAAACAGAGCTTATTGCCTTAGTCCGGCGTTATAAGCCACCAACTCCTACCTATGCTCTGGACGAGATAGCAAAAGAAAAAGGCCACCAGGTCCTTCGACTACCACCCTACCATTGCCAGTATAACGCTATTGAGCTAATTTGGGCCCAAATCAAAGGTCACGCCGCAAGAAATAATACTTCGCCGCCATTTACGGCAAATAAGATGTTGGCCCTACTACAAGAGGCCATCAACAATGTTCAACCTGAAGACTGGTCTAAGGTCGTGAATAAAACAAAAAGGGACATTATGTCTGATTGGGATCGTGACATCCGTATTGATAACATAATGGAGTCATCGTTAATAATATCCGTCACAGATTCAGATGATGAATTAAGTGACAATTCAGATGTTCCTGACTCTGATATGACGTCAGAGTTTAGACGAATAATATGTACGTTTCTATGAATGCCGGTTAAAAGGTAAATAAATAAAGATTCCATCTAAGCGGATCTTTGTATAGTTTCTGGACGCGGCCGCTTCAATCTTCCTATCCCTTTCCTTGTCCCGTGCACGACCGTCCAGCGAGGAAGAGTAGGAAGAGTATATACCCTATGTATATTCTGTTGTTTTATTTATATAATTATAGACTTTTTAACAATAAAAAATGAAACTTCGCACAATATACGCTTTTTATTAAAAAAAAAATCGACTATCCATCGTAGCAGTACATCCCATCACTAAATACATCTTTGGCGTTACGTTATACGCATAACACTGCTTAATTTTTCTTTCAATTTGATTGTATTTGTAGACCAGAACTAATACACTACTACTACACTACTACTACTAATTTACTACTACAGTTATTAATGTGATTTAATATATTACGAATGTGGTGCAAGTGAATTACTAAATCATTATTGTAAATCGCGGCAACTTTCAAGAGTGAAACGAAACTAGTCGTAACTGTCACCCGCACCATGCTACAGCGCAGAGTATAACCGTTGAATTACAGACAGCATATTATGTCTAACTTTTATATTTAAGCCAAAAAATTACTTTATTGTATTAAAAAAAATAATTAAAATCGTTAGGTGATGGTTATTGGCCATATTATCAACAATTATGAATCCTTATCAATATCAGCATGTTTATCGTTACAAGTAATTAGTATAAGTGAGTTTTGCTTTTTACTGCATATGTATTGGACATATTATGGTTAAAGAGATAATACGATAATATGTAAAGCGCGATCGTTCCGTGAAGCCACAGAGGCAGTGTAAGTAAGACCCATACACTACGACTGCTGGGTACCCGATACCAAGAAACAATCTGAATTTCAAACGGGTGAAATCGCCGTCACAGTGAGTCCATTATAAACTACTCAACCGATTATCATGAAATTTTGCATACACATTTCCAGGGATACAGAAAATACTAGGGTACCTTTCATCCAGAAAAAAGTACTGTTCCCAAGGTATCATAAAAATTAATATCCAACGCCCGGCAGAACTGAAACAGCAATAGATTGAATAAATTATTGCTCATATATTTTGTCGGCCATTATATATTTTTATTTTTAAAAGCTAGTAAATAATAAATATTAAAATAACGTATATAAAATTCCTGCTTCAGCATACAGCAGGCGTACTGAGCATGGCAAACAGAGGCCGGCCGAACACAAACGGATCTCAATTTTGTATTACAACCGTGGAATGCCTGCATTTGGACGGGACAAATGTCGTTTTTGGGAAAGTCTTAGCCGGACTCGGGATCGTGGAGGAGATACAACGGTATGGAAACGGAGATGACTCTAAGCCGAGTGTGGTACGTTAATTTTTCGGAATTAAGGGAGAATTGGACTGGGTCAGTTCCCATAAACATTCCAGCCATTGTTGATGTAATAACATTGATTGATCGTTATTTTTGACTTTTTACGACGTGTAATGGCGTCGACAATCATGCGTCTAATAAAGTGTTGCCTAGCAACGGATAAACAAAATGTCATAATTTTTTATAAACAAAAAGTCATAAATACAATTTTATTTTTAAGACAAGGACTAACATCAGACTGTACAATTTTTTTACTAAAATTAGGTAAACCTAATAACCTATGATTGAAGGCGCTATATTGCACAACAAATTTTTGTAGCTTCTCAGAGATAACCGAGTTAAAATTGGAAGGTTTTTCTTAAATATTTATTTATTTATTATTACATGGCCTCCAACGAGGCAGGCATCAGACAAAAACACAAAACAAGGGACAAAGAGACCCCACACATGGCAGATGCCGCCGCATTTACAGGAGGCACAGCTTGCACCAATAAAAAGGCCAGAGCAACATCGCAATAATAATAATAATAATTCTAAAATTAATGTATCTTATTATTAATTATAATTAAAGAAGCCAGCTTACCTGTCAAATGTTATACCATAGGTTTTAAAATTTGAGCTATTGCTGTCTTTGCCACACCATTTTATGCTACAAGGAGCCATTGCAACAAGTAATAAATAATTTTAGTAAGCGAATGCAGAGATGTTCACGGGTCACAGATCTGGTCGTTACTGTCCAAACATTAGCGGGTGTGGAATTATATGAGATTTATTTGTCTAATGTGTTGTCTGGATGCGTTCGCCCTGTACTAGGAGTCTATTTGGGTGTAAAGTTGGTGGTTTCACTATAAATTATTGCTCATGTATTTTTGTCATGTATTTAATTTTTTATTTTTCAATGCTTAGAAAAATTGGCGCGAATGAAGTCGCAAGCAAAAGCTAGTTAATTATAATGTTACTACCATTTTATATATAATGATTCCTAATTGCAGGAATGTATAATAGAGGATTGTGGCGAGATATTAGATGCAGAATGGGACGTTGGCTGTCGCGACGGCACCGTGGACGTGTACGCGGAACATCCCACAGACTGCTCACGCCTGAACCATACAACTGTGAGTCGGTACATACTTTTCTTTATCAAGCTTCGTAAATACTTTACTGTATCAAGCTACTTATACTGTATAAACAAAGTCGCTGGAAAGAGGAAAGTTGGGCCAAGGAAGAAGTCATGTCTGAAGAACATCGGGGAGTGGACCGGGTAGCTAACTCAACAGAACTGTACCTACGAACAAATGACTAGGAGGACTGTTGCAGGCTGATCACCAACCTTCACTAGTTGGAGAGGCACTGCAACAACAACAAGAAGAAGATCAAGCTACTTACATACATTTCTGTATCAAGTTTCGTAAATACTTTTCTGTATCAATGTACAAGCAAACGCCACAGGCGCTGTTGCACTGCCGACTATAGTAGGATTAATGATAAGGGACTAGGAGATAGGGAAATGGGCTCTGGCATCCTGCTCATGCACTGAAACACAACAGCTCACATTCTACTATTTCACAGGCGGTGCTTGCTATTATTCTTCAGTGTGCCCTGCTACTACTAATGATAATAGTTGTTTATTCTATTTTAGTTTATGGACTTTCATAAAGTGAAACACGGTTTGCAGATAGGTGAATTAGTGAATCGGATAAGAGACATAAAGGACAGCGGTAATCACTTTTTCGGTAAAGACAGGAGTAAGACCGCCATTAGGAAATACTTGAAGTGTTTGCGGTATGCGGAGTACGCTACTCAGAAAATACAAGAGTTGAGTAATAAAGAAAAGGATAGTTGTAAGTATGTTTCTGTCTTTTATTCTTTCCTAGGAATTACCTTTACTATAGTAGACGCATTATCAACTGAGTCGTCGAGCAATAAACGTCAATACAGTAGGAATGTGCAACGGAATGCAGATTGCTATCGATAAGTGGTATGGCCGTAGTGGACAGATCGATATAATCAACTAGTAAATTTTGGAAAATTAATGATGTACTCGAACTTTACTGCCTAATGCTATCCTTTTTTGATATGTACATTTTTTTTCCATACAGCTAGTTTTTACAAAGTTGTGAAAATTTGAATTATATTTTTGTATTAAAAAATAATATATGTTTTAATTTATCAAAAAACTCGAGATATCTCAAAATGGCTAAAGCTCAACCGTCGACTTGCCTCGATTTCTCAACAATTTACGTTTTTCATTTAATTCTGATAACAATCTGTACCTCTGTGGATGATGTCATTTATTTTTATAAAATGCACAAAAAAAAACAGGTGACGTCATGCAAAAATTATATAACATATCGTATCAGGTTATCGACAATCGACATGGGCCTCTGCACATCACTATACCTCTCCATAAGACCTGTAAGTGCGAGCGAGATAGATTGATAAAATGATTTATTACCCGACAACTCGGTTGATAATGCGTCTACTACCTATAAGAGACCGTCCGTACGGGCCGACTTTACTCCAGTGATTATATTTTATACAAAGGTGTTGTGATTGAGTAAGGAAGCAATGCCCAGGGCCCACTCGGGAAAGCCCAGCTCCTTCATATTACTTATCTTTTATTCTATAATTTCCGGTTTATTATAGAAACCTCCGGCTGTGCGTTTGTCAAAAGAGAATTGTGTTGTGATAGTCTATGAAGTTTTATATAGTAAAAAACTGTTGAAATTGTCTATAAAAAATGCATGCGGTTCAAAAGTGGTTATTGGAGTGGTGGAAAAACCTAGTGATTCCACTTAAAAACAAAATAATTGACATATTTACTTAATTCACTTCCATTCCATTTACAGACAGAAAATTTATTAATTTAATCATATAATATTTCTTGTTTTCCCTGCATTAACATATATTTATATTATTTAGTTACTATATATTTGTAAATAAGCATATATATGTATATACAAAAATTTTAAAATTTATCTAAAAATAATTAATTAATTTAAAAATTAACCCAAACTAGTATTATTAGTAGTATTTATTTTCATTATTTCTTATCATTGAATATAATTAGTCTTTAATGCTAAATTCCCTGACTGATAATACATTAAAATAGTTTCAAAGTCAGGGATCCAATTAAATTATATCTAATCTGTATAGTTGTCTCCAAAAGTTTTTTATTTTGTGTCTGTGGGTTAGAAGTAAATTGATGATGAATGAATAAATTATTATTATCCTTTATATCATTCCACTGACAACAAAGTGACAGATAAACCAGTGCTACCACAACACAAGAAAACTGGAGTATTATTTTTTTATTTTTTTTATTTTTTACACAAGAAAACTGGAGTGAATATTGAACTAAAACTCTTATAGCGACTTTTTTTTAATGGTCCACTCGATGGTAGGTGACTACCATTGCCTATGACACAAGCAACGTCGCAGGTGCTGCAAGTGCGCTGCCGACTATAGTATGATTAAGGATAGTGGATAGGGAAGGGCTCTTATATTATTATATATAGCCACTTACACTGTTTCTGGCTTTTGCCTAGGACTTCGTTTACGCCCTTTTAAAGGCGTTGAAACATTTATTTCGCCCTTTCAGTAATGCGCTCTAAATCTCATCTATGTGTCGTTTGTAAAGTGATGGTGTTGTAAAAGTTCTAAAATAAGACTTTAAAGTTTACTATAGCCATCAAGTACTCACGATGGTTACTGGCGCATATATACACAAGCGGTGCCAGGGGACATGCAAGTGTGCTACCTACCTTGTAATTATAAAGGATAAGATAGGGATAGAGATAGCATCCCTTATTTACGCACCGAAATAAATACAAACAATAATGAAATGTTGTAAAAGTAATATTAATTGGACTTTGTGTGCTCGTAAGACAGTTTTTTTTATTCGCTTTCTATTTACAGAGTTTAGTTATAAGTCTTTTTTACATATATAATAAAGTCCAGCAGACAGATTGTCACTTCTCTTATTGGTAGCTGTCACAGTCGCCTAAGAATGCAAGCAGCACATATATACAGCCTTGCTGTGGCTTTCTTTACTCAAGTAAACTTTTTATTTTCTTTCCAGTATTAGATAATGTGAAGAAATTCGCCCAGCAGTGCCATTTGAATTTAGCGGCTTCCTATTTGAAAACGGAGCAATATGCGTCGTGTATTAAATGCTGTACTGAGGTAATTCGATCTGATGATTGGCTTGCACTGACTATATCAAGTACTTACTGGTAGATGCATCGCCAGAACAAGGCAGAAACTAAAAAGGCACGCAGAAGAATAAGTCTATTGCTGTTGAAAGGTTCGATGTTTGAGGTTCATGTTTTAGGAAAATGTGCATTTATCAGTGTATTCGATTGAAGATTGCTCGTGTTACCTATTGTTGATTGTTTATGAGAAGAACTATGAGGCGTCTTGTTGGATTCTTTTTCATTGAATCTGAATTCCTGGCCTCTTTAATATTATACTAGAGAATTGTCCTCCTCATTGTAGTACTATGTACTCTGTAGTACTGGGCATGAAGGTTTATTAGAATCCAATAGAATTAATTTAGGAATATCTGTATTCTGCAAATAAATTAATTTTAACTAAATTTCATTAAATTAAGAATTCAAATTCACAGAGAACAAAATCGGATTCTAATGAACTTTCATGCACAGTCTAACAATACTTACAGTCCGGCAACGCCTTTGTAGTTGGGCAATGCCACCGCCCGTTCAACTGTCACATGCAAGGGTTGGCATAACATTGAAAATAAAATAAATGTGATTATTAATTATGTAATCATTTATTTACAAGGATGCGCCATCAACACAGATGGCTCGCAATTATTCATAATGCACTTGCACTTACAAAATATACAATTTTTGGCAATCTGAATCACCGCACACCTGCACTCGAGAAAAGAATTCTATTATAACTGCGACGCAATTCACGACAACTTTTGTGCATAATTTTCACAAAACTTAAGTATATTGAGTTTTTCTCTAGCCATAAATATAAGGGAACTTTTTTGTATGGAAGCTGGCATATTGATTCCCCGCTCAATGTTAGAGCATGCAAACTGTAGTGAGTTCGCCGAACGCGGCCCGCGCCGCCCGCTTCCCCGCGAGATCCCGGTCGTTCCTCTGCGCAAGTACATTCGTTGCCTGACTGTATGACGTAAGTATGGTTAGACTGTGGTACTACTATGTAAAAAGGCTTCTAAAATGAATTCATTTGAATTTAAAATTAAACAAACTAAGGGTGTTAGAAATGTACATCTTTTTAGGATTACAAAGTAACGTAATGCTAATGGGCAATTTGAATTTAACTTGAATTGATTAATAACTAAGAATTCGCCCATTAACACGATTCTTATTGTCTCTATTAACGGAAACTATTAAACCTTCATTAAGAGACTTCACATTTTTTCTCGCAGTAACATGCTTTCGGTGGATAATTTGTCAGAAGGCGCTAATGAAAAAGGCAACAGCTAGTCGTCTATATTTTTAATTACCCTAACTTGTCTCGCTATTTCGGATTCAATCTCAGCACTTGCATATTTGAATCCCCCATGCAGGTGCTAAGGGATTCGCCGAGAAATGAAAAGGCGCTATACCGACGGGGCCAAGCGAATTTCGCCCTTAAGAACTACGAGGCCGCCTTGAACGACTTGAAACAAGCGGAAAGCTGCGCGCCCGGCAACAGCGCTATACAAGCGCTGCAGGAGAGAGTGAGAGAGTCGAACAGACACTACAAGGACATACAGAAGCAGAGGCTTTCAAAGTTTTTTTGTGACAACCAAGAAAAGAAAACCGTCGTTATCGGACATAACTGAGTTAAGACTGAAAGTTATGATATACACGTTAGATTAGTAGGTTAAATTGATTGTTGGAATGCGCTTCGGTTTTTTTTTATTCTAAAATCAATATAATGTATTTATGTTCCATTTTCGTAACCATCTTTCATGACCAGTTACGAAAAAGGAAATTTTCTCCTCTGTATATTTTTGCTCCTTTGTAAACTTTTTTATTTTTATTGATTACGAAAAATTATTACTTCTTGGTTCACAAGTGATTGTGAAAACAATAGTCAAAACAAGTTTTCTCTCGTAACTGGTATTCATCACTTCTCATTCATAGTTACTACAAAGAAATTTATAAATAAAAGAAACTATGTTTTTGTTATTTCATTTATTCGTTGCAACGGAAATGAAGAGTGGTGGAAAATTTAAAAAAATATTCAACTTTTTCGCTTATGAGAGATATTATTATTTTCGTAACTACTTGTGAACCGAGAAGAAAAAATTATTTTTCCATTACTGGTTACGAAAATGGAACCAAGGATAATGTGTTTTGTCATGACGTTTTAAAGTTGAGCGAAGAACCAAATGTGTAAAAATTCCACCTATTTCAACAATCAGATAATGGGAGATATTCCATTCAGAAGAATGTCACTTGCTTTTTTAATGAGCAAAAGGTTATACTACTGTTATGTGACAAGACATGACAAAACAGTTGCATTTCTTATTGTTATTATGTATATGCATATTTTGTCCATTCTGGTATATCGTATAATAGTGTAACTAGTTGGACGAATTAAAATAATTCAACTGAAATGTTTTATTCTCGTATAACGAACATGAATATTTACAATTTGGAATAATTATTTAAAGTATTATAAGAATTCCGATTTAGATAGGAATTCCTACTTAATTTACGAAGAAGATATGTTTAACTAGCTTTCGACTGCGGCTTTGCGTGAGTAAAAAGTGATAGTGCCCATTTCTAAGGTGTCTCTGTGCTAAATTACTTTGAATTGAGTGATTTAACAGCGAAAGGGTAACAATAACGAAGTTACTTTGCATTTATGATATTAGTAACATTTGTTAATGGTTAATGATATGTTTAATCCCACGCTAGGCATATTTACATGCCTATTGCGAAACGTAGGCATATTTTAAGACTGTTTAGTATTTTTGAAGAAAAAATTGCTACTAATATTTGTCAGAATTGCTTTTTGTATGGTTCGCGTAGGGTCTATTTTTTTAATTCATCGCCGAAATAAACATACAGGCTGTGTTTTCAGAATCAAAAGAGGCGAGTTGCTATTGTTATTTGTATGATGTTAATGCCATGATTTTTTATTTTTAAATTTGTTACTGTATTTGTTTTTGGATAATTAAATTTTGTTGCAAAGAGGTAAAATAATGGTATTAAGAATTTTTGGTTTTATCAATCGAAGGAAAGCCATCGGGGTATTTTCATCTCAAATTTGATTTCGGCTAAAATAACTTCTAGTAGTACCTTGTAACTTACATTATTTACTTACCTAATGAGGTAATTATTGGGCGTTACCCAATTATTGTTCATAATTGGGTTATATTAACGTGTAGATTTAATTTAATAACTCATCAAGACGGAAAATCAACACATTTTTAAAAATTGTTTTGGTAATGGAGCTCTCTGTTAACAAAAATTGTGACGACTTTTTTTATTACCGACTAGCGACCCGCCCCTAGCTTCGCCCAGCGTGCAATTTTTATATATATGAACATTCCCCGTTTATCTCCCTTTCCATTAGTGAAAACCGAATTAAAATCGGTCTACCCGTTCACGCTTGATGCCGTGACCAAGGGAAATGGGGATTCATTTTTATATATAGAAGATTTCTCTGTATTTGATACTATGGCGTTGGCGGTATGTTCAAATAACTCTACCTATTATGGAAAATCTCCATTCCAATTAATAGTGATCCTGGGAAAATTCTTATATATTCTTGTCATGTTTTACCAAAATACCAAAATACTTGGCAGGCAAACTGGCACAAAAAAAAATAATATGTCAAATGTAAAGGAGTTTGGGATTGTATAGTAGATCCTGTATAGTAATAATTTTTTAATAATTACTAGTGCAATTTCAGCGTAAGAATAATAAGATTGTAATTTAAAGACATAGAAAGATATGAACAGCGAAGCAAGTAGAAAAGAGAAATATTTAAAATGAAGTAGAAAATTCTAGAAAATAGAAAATTTCAATTAGTCTATTAAGAATTTATCTCGATGAGAATTCTCTTGATTCAATAAAAAATAGATTATAATCTATAAAAAATAAAAAAAAGGGATCAGCGTCGTAACTCATGGAACGACATCCTCAGAAGAGACCATTGTAGTATACTTTCGTCGATAGATTGTTATTCAATTAATTTTGTTTCGTTATGATAAAATAATAGTACCAAATAAACAATTTTTTCTTCTTCTTGACTGTTAGACGCGCCGTACGGCATCCGGAATCCTTTAAAAAAGTATTGAATTCGATAATCGATTCTAATTAGGTACGTAATTTAAGACAAATTTTTGTTGTGATCTCGGCCATTGTACGTAAGGAATTTAATGTAAAAAAAAGAATATACAACTATTTTATTGTGATATTTAGTCATTGATCTTTCGGAGTGATATCCAATGTGTATTAACATCTTCGCCAAGGAATTATATTTAATATTTTAACCATTAGTGAGGAGACATTTCGGTATTCGGTTTTAATACCATCACCATAAATTCCTAAGTAGTAGATTGTCATTATTATTTAGATAATAATGACGTCTGGCGGAAGTTACCGCCATCTCACTTCAAGACCATCGTGAAATAACAGCACGTGTGCTGTTGGGTATAAGTAAGAATTCCTTCCTAATCCCTTATCCTTAATCATACCACGGTCGTCAGAGCACTTGGCAGCATCTGTGGCGTTTCTTGTATAGGCAATGGTAACCTCTTACTAACAAGTGGACTTCAGCCTGTCTGATGACTTTTACATTTTTTTTTTTTTATTTTTTTATTTTAACAATTTAAACAGAAAACTAAATTTGCATTAATATAATGATAACACTAAAAACCACTTAGGTTTAACCTTGTAAATAATAATATTGTAACAATTTCTTAATACGAGCTGTTTTGAAGCACCTGCTAAGTTTTTTAAATATTTTACTTGTGATTAATAAATTTAATAGATCACCACGATAGTGGTTTCATACCACCACTATTGACTATTGACAATGGGTCTTAAAACCTAAAGCAGATACCGAAATGGACTTCCCTATTTTAAGAACTTAGGATATTATCGATAAGTTGTTCGCTTATATAGTTTATAAGAATGAAGACTTATGCTAATGTATTTAAATGTGATTCGACATCGTATTGTTGAAATTAATTATGTAATTTACATAATAAAAATTATAGCTTTAATGTGATTGTCATGATATGAAATGTCGTAATATTTAAGTAGAATAATTTTATACAGAAATACAGACCTTTTTCATATGTGTGTTTTTTAATCAGTGACAATGTTAGTGATGGTTGTTAGTAACCAGAGCCGAGTCTGGCTGGCGGTATGAAATTTAAAGGCTGTTGATCAACTGTTTAAAGGCTGAATCAGATTTTTTAAAAAGAAGAGATTCTCAATTTATTTGATTGTTGTTTTTACCGTTATTTAATAATTGAACCGTAATTTGTGTTTGACTGTATGTAGTGTTTGTAACAGAAGCAGAAGGAATAAAGTTTGAATATATATCGTACAGTATTATGTTCAGTAGGAGCAACAGGACACTTATGTCTTTGTGCTCCTATCAGCTGAAGACCTAAGCGATTTTAATATACAATCATAAATAATCATTACAAGAATAGAAAATAGACCAAACAACAATATACGCGAGAGCAACGTCCGTCACAACCAAGAGCCCAATGTTTTCTGCCGCCCTGCCTTCTCTACATATTACAAATTGAAGTCACTGTCGCCGTCTGTCTTTTTCTTCGCTAACTTCTAAACCCTCAACGGATTTTGATACGATTTTCGAAAATAGATAGAAGCGTTCAACGACGAAGGTTTGTGTATGTAATATGCGGCGGAAGGTTAGTAATAATAATCGGATTAATTCTACCTTATCAACCAATCTATGCCGATATTAATAATTATGGTACTATTAACTTTAGGCCACAACTTCGTCTACACTTTTCACTAATATGTAGTAAGAGCGAAAAAACGAAAGGTTTGTGTATGTCAGTTTCAGAAAAAATTGCATCCCTGCGAATTCGAGAGCGTGTCTCTAGTTCTGCATACCTGGGTGGATTGAAAAGTAGGTACCTACCTATTCGGCCTGACACAGATCCATCAAATTCCTACAATCAAAACTACCCGCATTCTTTAGTTCAGTTCAGGGTAATTACCTACTGTGTAAAGTTCAAAACGTATGCGACAACTACCTGAGCCCGCGACTTCGTACGCATGGTTTTCAGTATAGCGCGTAAATTTTTTGTTTGTGAACCGATTGGAATGAAACAAACACTTAAATGTTACGGGAAGCTTGCTACAATACATCAGTGAAACCGAGATTTCTGAGATTAACGTGCACAAACGCACAGACAAAAATTCTAAAAATAATTTTTTTGACCTCGGTAACATAAGTACAACGTGTAGAAATTGTTTTTTTTTTTTTTGAAAAAATATTTAATGTACGATTTTATTATATGTATAGATTAGTTGTGATTTTATAAATTTATTTGTCAAGCAATCCGACGTAATTTCCGCAAATTGAGCAGCTTGTCATTAACCTCCACAAGGGGTTATCACCAAAGGACATAATGGGAGACCGCAGAAAGATATAATACCATAATCAACGAATTGGTTTTCCACAAGGTGTCAGCGAGGTGGGTCTCGCGGCTGCTTTCAGTCGAACGAAAAAAGGATGCGACTGATTAAGAGTTATTTGGAGCCGATCCAAAATCGCTGTTTGTTTTAGTTTTTTTTTTTTGCTTGTAAATTTAAAAATATTAGGGTAGGTAATAGTAATGGTCTCAAGAGAGAAATTCTAGAGAATGAAAACACGAAGAAAAGAGTTCGATCGTGTAGCACTTTTATAACACAAAGAATAGCTGGCTCGGTACGTCACTAGTAGTGGGGTTGAGACCGATCCGTTCTCTCCGGCGGCCGTTACTTGTCTGCACTCGAGACATCATTGTTTTATAGCTATATGAAATGCACAAACACTACAGATCGGACCGTTACTTTAGGAGAAAAACCGGGCAAAGTGCAGTTTTTCAAAAATTCATAACTGTTATTTTTTGAATTGTAGCGCAGATCCTCCGGAAACTATTACTTATCAATATAAAACTTTATATGCAGTTTTCGATCTGTGACCATTTGAGTTTTTTACTAAGCAATTTTCCAGCAGGCCTCAATGGGACAGGTATGGTCCGATTTCAATTAACAAAAACGATTTCGAAAGTAGAATTTTCATACTTCAAAACGTTCATCTTGGTTTTGCATAAAAACGCTGAGAAACATGTCAAAAATGAAGCTTAATATCAAGGAAGAATTATAATTTTGAAGGAATTATAAGAGGAGGTGGCATAAGTTTATTGAACTTGATGGTGATTGATGGTAGAACAAATAAAAATCGAATTGATTTTATGTGTTCATTTTCTTGGTTAGGCCGAGTACTTTTCAATCCACCATTCAACACGTAGTAAAATCCCCAAATATACAGATATAATGAGCAATATCTTTTCAACATTAGTGACATTATAGTTTAAAATAAAAGAAATTAATTAATTTGGTACAGTTTTATTAAAACATAATTATAAATACAGGCTCCAACATAACATATAAGGTGGGTATGTGAATTGTGATTATTATAAGGACGGCAAGTGTCTTTGGAATCTCGTTGATTGTGTGCATCGATTATTTTCATGAAAAGGCTACGCACCTAATTAGTTTTATCAGTCTTAGAGAAAATCAAAGAAAATTTTTCCTACATGCAATTTATTCTTAATTGTGTTTTACTATTGTTGAACTGACAAATGGCTTTTTCTATTGAATTAAACATTATCTTTAAATTTCCCTTTGACCCATGTAGGTATATCAATTTTTCAGGTCCAGTTAATGAAGAAGGAATTTTTTTTCACCGTTTCATAACGAGTTATTTTAACCAGATTCAGCTTCGGTGGAGACGATACGTGTCATATTTGTATGGTGAACTATGACTCACAAACCGGCGACATAAAGACCGGCCCTAACAGCTGCTTATGAAATGTAGTTACGAATCTGATTATAATTAGCTTGATTAATAACTGGTTATGAAATTGTGAAGAAAAATTCTTTTTTCGTAAACTGGCTGTAAAAATAGGTTACTTGCATGGATGGACCAAAAGAAAATTTCTTTGTAACAATCATTAATGTAAAAAAATTAAAAATAATATCGATGCACACATTTAACAAGATTTTACATAATTGAATTAAACTTACAACAATTGTACGTGTAACGTTTGGTCTAAAATACAATATAACATTTCAAAAACCGCGTTTCCAATACGTATCAATAAATATATGCTTGTCTCTCTCACACGCTTGCTTCAATTGCGAGAACAAATTTCACTACCAAATACAACACGTCATAAACTAATCGACTTCAATATTATACCTTACGCCTAACATTTTAAATTCCAAATAAGGTAGTTTTCAAAGAAAAAAGTATAGTATCGGAAACGCGATTACACAAAATAAGATCTACTTTTCCCAAGCTAACAGTAGACAAAACAAACCATTTGTTATTTAAAAATAATCTTTTTAGAAAAAACCGAATACAGTAAAAAGAAAAACATTTAAAAAAATATTCTGACGTAGACGCAATGTGATGCAACTTTATCTGTCTTTTTTCGAACAACTTCGTCCAATATCCTAACACTTCCAACGATTGTACACACAAGTTTAAAAATGAAATCTTGTTAAAAATGACTAGTTAAAAGCAGTTTAGCGTTAAAAAAATAAAAATTAAGATTATTACAAATAAGCGTATTGAGGAGATTCGCGATGAACTTTATTGGGCAATCGAGACTGTTGTACATACATAGTCCTGTTTTAATTGAGCGCCACTACATTCGGTCTTCTGGCCTCCGAATTAATCCACTGCCAACCGCTTTCTTTAAGGCATCGGTCCAGAGAGAAGTTGGCCAGTGGTCTCTACTCTAAGACTAGTCTAGCCCAAAAGCACACCAGTTTTGTGACTAAGATGTCCCGCCCCTTTCCATTTTAGAAGAAAGCCACTGTAGAAGTCGACAATTAAAAACTACATATAAATATAGCCCTTACTAGATAATAGTTTAGATTTAAATTAGAATAACAAAACACTCGGTGCTTCATTCTTTTGAATATTTTAAGGAGAGCTTTAGAAATCCGTCTTTGTTCGCAATATCCGCACTTGTATTTAATGAGCCACTTGATTTTCAATTTCATTCACTTGAAAGCAGACTGAACGTGTTAAGACAAACAAGTTTTTGCGAAACCAACATACAGGAGACGAATAATGTCGAATATTCACAAACATGGACGAATAGAGGCGAATAATAATATATTCATCCTAAAACGCTTAGGCTACATATTCGTTGGGCAGCGGAATTGATGTCGCGAATCCAGTTTTGAAAAAAATCGTTATTAGATATCAATGCACCATTGGCATATATTATGTTTTCAAAAATATTACGTTTTCCCCAAATTAGCATTAATTAAATCTTTCAAAATTTTCTTACATTATTTATTTGTCTAAACGTATAAATATTAGGCAAATAATTAAAATAATCTATGCTACAAGATAAACGCAAACTGGCTAGCGATGCACGATCCGCTGCGAAGTCCGCTAACCGCTTCCGATTTCCACTCGCTTCCATTTTATACATATAATAAACAGAGCGTATGGATTCCGCTACCCACCGAAAATGCCCCCTTAGAGAACCCTTGAAACAGTCATGCACCTTGTGACTACAGAAAAATACGTCTCATCGCTTCATAATATGAATTATTTTTTAGTTTTAAATTAAATTAATACCTATTTAGGTGACATAATAATAATAATATTAATAATAGCATTATTCGCAATAATAAATTAACGTAAAATTTGTGACTTTATTAAAGCATTTTGGAAAGGCGTGATTCTAATTAAAAATTACTTTATTACATACCATACATTTAAAAATAAATAATTTTCCTTATATTAAAAAAATGTGATCAACGAGCACATACCATTACTGAGACGAAATGCGGGCTTAATATTATGAAGACAATTTTTAAGAACTCAGTGCGGAGTATAATGACTGGGCGTCACTACTAAGTATCTCATGGACGTCGACTTATCTCGTTTTTCAAAATTTGCCTTCCTATACCACCGACGAGTTATTTCGCCTAACAAAAATATCAAATTAAACATCCACCCCGCCCACAAAGTGTTAGCCCAGCCTAAGTGTACGTCCTGAGTGACGGCGTTTCGCAGATGCGGAATCGATTGTATTTGCCCGCTTGTCAAAATGCGTGCGATTTTAAAATCTACGAACTAAAATAACATCTCATTGGCTGCCTAGTGCGCATGTACGCTTAAGATAGGATTTCGTAGTAAGCGTCAATGACGCGGCGTCAACAGCGTCAGTGACGTTGCGACAGTGACGCCTTGGGGATTTTGGATGGCCACGATAGACGCTCATCAGTCGCATCGCGTTTGTCGCGCCCACCACATCTCAATGGCTTTATAAAGCAATGTCTTCTTCTTAAATTTAAAATTTTTATTTGTTATTATAGATTTTACTAGGAAAATATCGTGTAATTTGGTAATTAGGTTTCATGGATATTTCAGTTTGAAAGTATTAAAAAATCCAATTGTTTCAATAAAGTAATAAGTTTTTTAATTTTTGAATGTTATCCCCATTTACAAAATCTAAAATATTCACAGGAAATTAAGAAAAACTTATTAATAATGACCCAAAGTGTCAGTTAAAAAAACAATGGCCTGGTTTTGAATGATGTCCTTTCATCATCTTCTTCAGTAATTTTTTTTTTTTTTATAATGATAGATCAAGCATTTGACCGCAGTCTCACCTGATGGTAAGTGATGACGCGATCTAAGATGGAGCATGCTTGTCTATTAAGAACCGATTCACTCGCGACTTGAAGAGTCCAGGGTTGTAGTGTTGTGGAAACAAGGGTGCTGGTAGTTGGTTCCACACGCTAGCAGTTCGAATCAAAAAAGTTGACCCGAACCGCAACGTGCGGATTTTAGGTATATCAACCATATAAGGGTGACATTTAAATGTGCGCCTTGTTGTCCGATGGTAGAAGGGGCTAGGGGGGACTAGCTGGGGCTAGGGGATCTCAATAGAAGCCATTTCAATTTTTTAATTCAAAACAATTCGTAAATGCACGTGGGCGTCAACGAAGCTACAGACACGAGCGCGTCCGACGTCAATGACGCGGCGTCAGTGACGCTAGTTTTGCTTCGGAATCTCACCTAAAATTTAGTAAACATGCTGGTTGCCGCTGACATTTTGTTTTCAGAGCAGAACAGATTCAGACTTTTTATAATGTTTTAATATTTACGACTTACAATTATATTAATCTATTTCCGAAAAAAAATTTCAACAAATCATCCCTTATTTTCTTTGCCACCCTTTGTACGGAATGTTTAATATCTGATAATGCACGCGCCCTAGTGGATTTTATCAAATATACTTATAACGATTGAGTTGTATTCGATTGTACTCGCGAACTAATGCGATAAAACCTAACATATTTACAAAATTGTCACGGCAATGTTAGTGCATTTAGATTCTATTTTTAAATGATCCACATTTTTGTGAAAACTAATGAAACAAAAAGAAAAAGAAACGTTTTCACCAATTTCGTTTTAAGGCTTAGGGGCTTATCAGACACATAGCTTTTAGACTGCAAGCGAGATGCGAAATGCTAGTTAAATGTACCGATTGCTATAAAACTTCATTTGTACTATAAAAGTGCATAGTATGCAGCTTGCGAGCAATCTGCTAGCACTACCAACTGCCAATGCTTGTGTATCACACTACGCGCTTTTGTCGTCATACCCCCGCGCCCCTGTACCGTGCGGGCGAGGACTCATTACACGGTCTATCTATATCTTCAGATTAAGTTGAACTGTGACAACGTCACCAGTGTAAACCTTAAAACGAATTGTTATTATAAGCCCAGCCGTTGAATTTAGTTCAACAAAACATATTTAGATAAGTTCGATTACCAAGAAAAACGTAATAAACATTCAATTTCTAATCACAACTTGGGTATTTACTTAACCACTACTTAGTTGACTTAAAAAAATATATCCAAAAATAACTTTGAAAAATATACCAAAAAAAAAATCTTAGTGTCGGACAGCAAATAATATGTCATCGCTTAAACATCAAAATATTTAAAAGTGTTCACGCAACAGGACGCGGTGTCAAATATTAAATCAAAAAAATTGTGCTCTCAAAATTAATAATAACTAAATCTACACTTAGCAACATAACAACAGAATTTGCCATTTAAGAATTACAGTTTTATTTTCGGCGCATTAGAAGCACAATCAAAAATGCCTGTTTCACCATTACGAGTCTATATTAACATTACACTCTCAAAAAACAATTTGTTTAAAATTATAACCATTTAGTACTTTAGTACTTGAGATACTAGATGGCGCTGTGCGTATATCCATTATCAAGGTTTTTTTTAATCCTGTGTTGGCCACAGAGATATTTTTAGATTTCTTTATTATGCCGGATGCCTACGCCCAAGTCGGACGTTGTAGAATGTAAATGATGTAAAATACGAATGCCTCTTTGAAGAAATTCTGGTATTGGTATTTTGTTAAAAAAACTGGAGTTTTGTGAGTACTTCTACCCACATATCTACATAATATTATACAACACAATAAGAGCGTTTTTTCGACGATCCAATGCACGACACGGCAACAGAACCATAAGACGAACGACAAGTTACCTGTCATTTGTACGCTTTCCTACGAGCGACGATTTCACAACGACACTGCAGTGCAATCGCGTTTAGCAGTTTTTCACGTATGAGCCCAAAAGCTCAGCCCATTAAATTGTCTACGCTCATGTGTTTCGCGTACGAAACCAGTTCGTTAAATACTTTTTGAGCCCGGCAAGTTCTTGGCCGTAGCAAATAAATAAAATCTTAAATATCATAAATTAATATGACAATTTACTTTCTTCTTGTTTTTATTTCGAAATTTTCAAACTCTAGCTCCAGCGTTTACGTCTATATATACATAGACCAGTATTTTTTCTTTAAATTGTTCTTTAGCCTTATCCCATAGGCACACTTTTCTTTCTACTGCTTCTATTAACATAGAACATGAAATATAATAATATATGAAATATTATTATATTTCATATTTAAATATCTTTTCCATCTTTTAAAAGGTTCATAACAATCTTCAAAACAAACATTTAACAGTAGTTTCGCTGTCGTGCGGTTGTCGCGCGTAGTTCAAACGATCATGTTCTGCACAGCGGCTATACCGTCACAACATGTCGTTGTGTGAGACAACGGTTCATACAAATGTAGGCGCCCGGAATCCTGTAGTGCTGTTATTGTGTCTTACAGTGTATCGTCGGATAACCGGCGAAAGAATAAAAGTAATTTTCTGATGTCACGCCAAAGCTAAATTGCAAACAAAACTATAAAATACGCTTCGCGACAATTGTGACTTATGTCTTTCAGAGGTTTTTATAATCTGTCGAATCACCCTTCCTATATCTATTTAACATTTTCTACTTAATATTAACAACATTCGCGTCGCACTAATGTGCGACGCCAAGCCAAAAGCCAAAATTGACGGTGTTATGCACAACGGATATCGGCATTGGGATGAATTTTGCCCACTTTTTAAAATATTAGTAAATCATGACCAACAAAAGCTATGTTTCTTTGAAAGCAGCGATCGCTAAACTTTCGCTTGTGGGCATTTTTAACTGCAATTTCTTTTCCAACAATTTTAATTAAATGCAAACCTTGATCCGCACAAATATTATTTATTATTATTATTACCTATTTATTCAAGTAAATCTGACCCAGAGATATACATAAAAGTATTTACAGATATATTCCTATCATAAGACCAAATTTCAGTCTCTTGATAGTCAATTCTTCTGAATTTTCCACCAATTCAAAATACACATTCTTTGAGGAAAAAATGGCAAGAAACCTCATAGGTAGTCGATATTTTCCACATCAATTTGCTATCGTCATTATCATCATCATTAGCCTGTCTCTCCATTGTTGGATGTAGCCCCCCCCCAAGACTTACCACCACGCACGGTCCTCTGCGCTTCTCATCCAGCCGCTACCTGCGATGTCCTTCACTTCGTAAGGCGTCCTATGCTGCGTCTTTAAATTCTTGGCTACCATTCGAGAACTCATCTACCACATCGATTATCTGCTCTGCGACTAATTATCTCGGCTTTGTCGACGACTTTGGTTCTTCGTTGATTTCAGACTTTGAACTTGTGAAGCAGTCCTACCTGGGGAGGCTACGTCTCGACCCCACACATCATTATTGGCAGAACGCAGATTATAGACCTTGGTCTTCAGACATTGCGGCAGTGGTAACGAAAACGAATGCAGCCTGAATGTAATTTGCTATGCAAGTACTTATACATACGACATATTTAGTCCCAACCGGCTTCATCGTTCAAATAAAATCATTACATGAGAATAGCCTTTTGTATGTAATTTCTGTCCTTATACATAATATTATAAAACAAAGTTCCGTGCTGCGTCTATCTGTATGCACTTTTATGCGGTTTTCATCCATCAACAGAGTCTTTCCTGATTCCTATAGGTGTATAATCTGTTAAGGTATAATCCTTAGGTTGCAGAGTATTTGGAAATTGGAGCGGTTCTACCCAAATCCGATAGATGTCACCGCTTCACCTAATTCTATTGTAGTATAATAGAATTGTAGAATATTTCTCAATCTAACATTGAACTTAGACTGTGAGATAATTTGATACTTTATGTCCGCGGTATAAATTCCATCGCGTTATTGGTCTGTCATTTTTTCAAGACTTTATTTTAATTGTATTTATAGTTCATAATTAATTTTTGTTATATTAAATATGTAATTTAATATAAAGCAATTGACCAAATAAATAAATAAATGAAATGAGATGGAGAAGAAATCTTTAGCCAAATCTGTGATCCAAGAATGATCCCAGAACCCTAGAAAGATGCAATTTATGTACATATCTATACTAATATAAAAAAGCCAAAGAGTTTGATTGTTTGATAGGTGAGAACGCCTTAAACTCTGCAGCTAAAAGTAGGATTCTAAAAATTCTTTTTTTCATTTGATAGCCCAATTCTTGAGGAAATTTATGGCTATTTATTATCACGCTATTATAACCTTTAGAAGCCGTAGGACATAAGTAATATTCCAAAGGACCGTCATATCCAACAAAATTGCGTCACTTATTAAATTAATGCTATTTTCCAAATGCATTGTTTATATCCGTTTCGCATAACACCTTCAAAATATCACAAAAGCCTTACGATACAAATTGTGAAAGCATGAACCATAGAATAAAATTGTCGTTATCAGTCGACGATGACACTACGCTCCTTGTGCAACTCGTTGTCTATAGTGCAGTCGTTGTTGTCTATTCTGCCATCAATGGTACATTCGGTCCGCTCTATGGCTAACGCTTCTACTTCGTTGGGTTTATCTCTGAAAACAAATAAAGAAGTGCAACAAAGAAGTTAAATCTCACAAAATGATATAACACCAATGACGAGCCTATTGGTCGAGTGGTTAAGCCTTAGGGCTCCGTCTCAGGGGTCCCGAGTTCAATTCCCGGTAGGGTTAGTTTTGGAACTTTTCGCAGTCATTTAGGCAGCCCGTCTGGCAACAGTAACCAGCTCCTTACAGAAAACCATAGAAAAATAACAGTATGTTTACTGGTTACTGCCGCCAGACGGGCTCAAAAGACTGCGAAACGCTGTGCCCTACCACTGCTTTCCAGATCCAAATCATAGATAACGTTGAAAAGTTCACTTCCAAAGTTGAACCACCCGGGAATCGGACGCGAGAACTCTAGAACAGAGCGTTAAGGCAAGCGCCCTAACCACTCATCAAACAAAAGCACATTTAGAATTAACCCAAAAAGAGGAAGTTATCAGTGAACTCAGTCAGTTTAGGCGATTAAAAGGCGAGAATAATTTTTTTTTAAAAAAATTCTGGAGTAAGAGAATATAACGGTGTGTTTTTAACGGTACTAATTTTTTACTCTAATTGAGATATAAACACAGTCTTTTAGTTATTTGAATTAACTTTCGGGATTGCAGACAGATTTGAGGGCTTGAGGGGAGTGTTCTCACAAATTGGGTTGGTTTGGTCTTATCGGTGCATTGATTGTGTGTGCGTTTTATGCTCGATTTATATGTATCCGCGCGACCAAGTGGCTGAGACGCTCCGCTGAGTAAATTGTATGAAACTGTTCGTGTCGAATTATATGAGCAGCGGTGTGACACGTACAGTTTCATACAACTTCACAGCGGAGCGCCCCGGCCACTTAGTCAAGCCGACACGTATAATTCGAGCATTAAAGAACGCCGAGTTTTCATTTAAAAATGCGTTTTTGAATAAAAAATAAACGTATTTATACTAACTTGTCAATGAGCGGCGTAGAGGGAGTGTTGTTTGGCGAATGAGGCGCTCGCGAGTCGTTTGAGGGAGGCGAGTGAGGCGAATGAGGCACTGGCACACTTGCCGCCGCCAGCGGAAGCGATTGAGGCCTCTTCAACCACGTACATCTCTCCTCCTATAATTATAACCATACATATTACTAATACGAATGGAAGTTGGTACCTTTTCGTAAAGACAGACAGCCTGACGATGCCCTTGACGCTAGGTGGCAATAGTCGCCTGTTACACAAATAACGCCACAGGTGCTGCAAGTGCTGCCGCCCTTAGTTGGATTAATGATCACAACAGCACAATGTGCTGTTATTTTACGTGGTCTTCTGTAAGGGGGTGGTTACTGCCGGCAGACGGTCTGCCCAATTTATTATTGCGAAACGCAATGTGGCCTGCCACTACTAAGAGAAAAAAAAATGTATTTTAAGAGCAACCATAATAATTGAGTATAATTGTCCTCATCTAATAAATTTCAGTAATATTTGCATAATTTATGTAGTAAATTGGTGGGGCACACTTCTTTCCGCAGTTATGAGCAGTCAGGACACACTGCGTTCCATAAGCGAGGCAACTTTGGCGTCTGGTACTATTGTTAGGTTAGATTAGGTATTTCGTTTATAAATCTTTGGAAAACCAGACAAAGGGTTCAAATATCCCTCTATTAGTCATATCGAGATTTAGTCATAAAGCGAACTACGTGGGGCGCGTAACTAAAAGTTTCATAAGTTATATGTATTTCACCTTAAAAAATTCGTTTGTCTGTCTGGCTGTGTGAGAACTGGCATTATCAGGGTGCAATATGATACGGCGTTTGTAGTTACTTTACGAAGTTCGTCAATAATTCTCTAAAGCAAAAGTAATCACGTGTCCAGTTTTATTAAATAAAGAAGCAATCATCTGCTTAGAGCTACTTTGCACGCGTGTTACTTCGGTTGGTTTCGGCTCATTCTGAAAGACCCATACGCTCGATTGCCGCTTTGTTTTGGGATTGTAGCAACAAATCCACGTTTCCCATGTCCCAGACCAGATTTGACGCCCCTCCGTTGTATCTGGTAAGCACGAAAATGTACCGAGTGAGGGGGTGTACCGTTTTTTGAGCCTAAGTCAAATTGTGTGGGATCCATTGAAAGCACAGCTTTTTCACACCCAAATATTTGTGCAGCATTGATTGCATTTGTGGTAGGTTACATGCCTGTCTGTTTCGATCATACGGCGTACAGCATCGATATTTTTGTTGTTCACAAAGGTGAACGGGCGACCATCACGAAATTTGTAACTTAGATTAACACGACCGCGGTTGAATTCTGCAAACCAGCTATAAATAGTCGTCGTGTATGGTGCATCTTCGCCAAACAGTTTGAAGCCGAGCGAAGCTCTGCTGAGCTATCAATACACTTGAAATCGTAGAAAATCATACTACAAAAATTTTCACGAGTTAAATCCATGGTGAATGCAATAAAGATGTAGGCGTTACATTGCTCATATATTTAGTCAGGCGTTATTTTTTATTTTTCAACGTGGACGAAACCGCGGGCACCAGCTAGTTGTTTATGTAGTTTGTATGTTCGTATGTATGTAGTTATGTAGGTCATATCTACTATGTAGTTGTCTTATCGAGATGTAATCATAAGGCTTCTAACCCGTTAATATTTATCATAAAACACCAAAGCGAGAACGACAAAAGTGCTGTTATTTCACAGCGAATATCCAATAATATTTATCTTAAAAATAACAATTGACCTGTGGGGTGGCGACGGCAGTGATGTCCGTCTGTGTGGCCACTGGTTCCTGCTGTCCCCGGGCATCCTTGGATACTGCCCGTAGCACTTCCTGCATGCTCCCTTGAAGTTCCACCACCTGTCAATCAGTAGGACGTAGCATGAAATTCGTCCCAGATTGTGGATCGCACATACATTTACGTCTTACTGCTGGGCGCTGGAGAGTATGGGCTTAGTAATAAAATTCAGTATATTTTATACAAAATAATTGTATAGAATATATACTGAATACAAAATAATTGTATATAATTACTAGCTGTGCACATTGCCACATCACAATGCGGCTTTGTTAAAGCTACTAATTCTTGCCTATTTATGCATAAATGAGGCTCTCTTTATTTTGTATCTGAAACAATTTAAGAGCATATTATTTTGGATTACTCCCTCATTTTCTACACTCCAACTGGGAAAGCATGTTTCGCAACTGGGTGGGTCTACTTGTCCAAACTTCCTACATAGTGCCTAGATCGTAGCCTAAAAGCTTATTTAAGCCTTCTAGGTTTGAACTTAGTCTTAACCTCAGAAGACAAATTCAACAAATTCAAAGGTCAAATTGAGAAATTAATACGGTCGGCAAAAAAAAGAACCGATGAAATTTATTTGAACCTGGGCCTGTAGATTGATGAAATTCTCCGTCAAATGTCTCAACACTTCAGTGTAATCGTCCGACTCCGATAGCCTCTGCTTTTGTGTGTCTGAAATACACATATTACAGTTAATTAGACTAAATAGTTGTTAACAAAAATTGTCGGTATATACTTCTTCCTCATAGTGGCTCTCCATCAATGAAGATTGGCCAGTCGGGTCTGTGCCACGCAAATCTGATCTGCAGTTTAACTGTACTAATACTACTAACTGAAGAATTGGAGAACAAATTATATATTGGTATTACTAGCTGGTGTCCGCGGCTTCGCCCGCGTTGAAAAATATAAAACAACTCCTGACTAAATATATGAGCAATGTAACGCCTAACATCTTTATTGCAGTTATAGCTTTGCCAAACGTTAGATGATCCCTCGGGAACAGTACTTTTTTCTGGATGAAAGATACCCTATGTCCTTTTCTGCATCCCTGACCACATGTATGCAAAATTCCATGATGATCAGTTCAGCTGTTTAGGCGTGAAAATGTAAGAGACAGAGAGAGTTACTTTCACATTTATGATATTAGTATGGATTGTATTGTGTGCATTTTGTGTCCATTTTTTGAATAAAATGAGTAATGGCGGAACCATATTAACGAAACGCGACAGCAAAAAATTGTCAAAACTCGACGTGCACTGTATATTACCAACACGTGATGCCATACGACACACTAGTAATTTTTAATCACAGTGCTGACATTCAGAAAATTAAAACAATAGGTATATGTTCTGCGAAAATTATCGAAAGCTGACGGGTGGCAAGGGGGATCTAGGAACACACTGCGTTTGCCGGGTCGGATGGCATGTTTACCCCCATCATCAGCTGTATGACGATCTGGATCGATGGGATCAGGAGGCGTGTGCATGCATCGCGTTGCGTCTTCCGGTCATAGAAAATAATACTATTTTATTCGACTCCATATGCGTCGCGTTTCGTGGGATGGCTCGCCTTTTAATTATTGTTTTTCCGCCTTAAAATGTCTTTTTAAAAGCAAAATTCACCTGTGGCCTGAAGAGTGGAGACCTTCTTCCAGAGTGCATTGATGGCTTGCATTTGCAATTGTTGTATCTTTCTTTCACTTTCCAGTGCAGCCTTTGTAGCTTCCATATCGCACGTCAACCTTCTGAAAATATACATAATTGTGGTTCAAATATTCATCAAAATAGATCATTTGCCTAGGTTTCTGGAAATCATTTTTATTAAGCGGTGTCCATCGAGCCCATACATTAGTTATAATTTTGACGAGCACATTGATCGAGTTGTTAGGTGCTTGTCTTAATGCTCTGACTTAGGGATCCCGGGTTCGAATCCCGGCAGGGCCAACTTTGGAAATGCATTTTTCAAAGTTGGCTCTGGTCTGGATCTGGCAAGCAGTGCGTTTCGCAGTCATTTGAGCAGCACGTGTGGCGTCAGTAACTACCCCCTTCAATTAACACCATATAATTATACTGTTAAGTTTCGGTGAGTAAGGAATGTCAGAGCCCATTTCCCTGTCCGTTATTGTTAATACTATTTTGGTCGGCAGCATACTTACAACACGTTTGGCGTTGCTAGTGTTATAGACGACAGTAGCCACCTACCATCAAGTGAAAAGTGAGAAGTCGAAAGACAAGCTATTTACATAAAAAAAATCTTTGATGTATTTCTTGAAAAAAAAAAAAAAAGGGGAGGGGCAAATACTAAGGGTTCAATGTCAAGTATTAATCATGGGAGTGTTCTAATCGAATTACTTCCTGGGTTAAACTTCTACATGCAAACTTTTTAATATTACTATTGACACAACGCTGTAAACTAGACAATGGTTTTTTGCGGCAGTAAACACCGCCTTATAGAAGATCGCGGTGAAATACAAACGAATGATATGCGTTTAGTCAGGTTATTTTTCTATCCTCACTTTGGTATTTCACCCTTAAGGCGAGGAGGACTTAGCAGACAGCATTTTCGTCGTCTAATTTTACTTCTTTGAATAAAATTAAAACTTAGGTAAAAATACAGAGCATAGTAGTACTAATCTAGTAGACTATATTTTAAAAAGTGTGAATCGGGGAATAACTCCAAATTTACACAAAAAATCATATTTTCTGCCAAAAAAAACTTTTCATCTCAATAATAAAAAAATTCAGTGACAACTGCGACTGGTTTTTAAGTATATTAATTAAAGTTCTGTACCTACTAAAGTTTTAATCTGCTTTTATTAATTTTTTAATATTTCACAATTTTTAAGAAAAGCCTTCCAATTTTAAATCTGTTTGGTTGTCTCCAAGAAGCGACAAAAATTTGTTGTGCGATATTGCACCTTAATTCATTGGTAGTTAAATTGCGCTCATTTTGCTAAAAATTGTGCTTGGTCTGAGGTTAGTCCTTGTCTTAATTCTATTAGGGATAGCAGCTCATTAGAATCCCCTTGGTTTCACTTGTGTCTTTAGCCCTATGGTAGCCACCAGCTGAGCTAATCCGGGAAGTACGCCCAATATTGCATACTAGAACTATAACATAGTCTGCAATTAGATCTTGCATTTCCGAGTCTACCATGAGCTAATAGAATAGTACTAACTGTATATGCTGTCTCGCTCTGGCTGCTTGTATGGCATGAAGTATCCTCAGGGTATCCTTATTAAGATTCCTGCTACGATATCCTCTCCACATTTTCTGTATAGTGACAGCGGCCATAGACTCTGCGGTCATCATCTTCTGACGCCGCTGATTCGATGCGAGCTTTATCATTTCCAGCTTATCCATGTCTATCTGATCCTCCCTCTGAATAATACCGTTCACTTTCTCCTCTCCCTTTTCAATCTTCGATAGACTTCCCTTCCTTTGAATCTTAGTCTGCGATTTAGGAGAGGATGTCGCGCTTTTAGTTAACTTAGGAGACCCGATCCTTTTGCTGAGACTTTGGTTTTTCTTTGGTGTGTCTTCATGTTTGCTGCTATTGCTGGACTGCGACGAATTGTTGGCGTTCACGTGGTGATTGGCCGGCTTTGGTATTGTTCTTTGTATATCGTAAATCGGATCTTGGTAGTCTGGACTCATGAGAGATTCGGGCACGGGAACCATTTTAGAGGCGGCCTCTAGCGACTGATTGACCGGTTTTGTAGATTGCTCTGTGGATTAATAGATTTGGCACTTTTTATTTACTCTCTGCAATAGTCTATGTACATTATTACATCTCAATCATTGAGGGTACAGGCGAGGAGGACCGACTCTGTACATGAAAAAATGTCCATTGGCCACCATTAAATAGGAGGCGCTGTAGTATGTAGCATTTTATTTACGGCGGTTTCATGAACTACGCAACAAATACTTAATATTCCCAATCAGCACACTTCACTTAATTAAAGTGGCTATAATTTCATACCAAATACCAATGCTAAGCACCATTCTCCTCAGTTTATGAACCATTATTTAACGGCTGTAGCTTGCCTGTTTTGCAGTTTAACACCATATAAGTTGGTCCTCCTTACCTCTAACCTCCATGGTCTCAATGCTGGGCATAGATCATCCCGTGTGTGAGATGAGGTACTACTCATTCCCCACTCCGCCACCACTCTAGTCAATTGAGGGGTGGCAGAGTTAAAAGTCTTAAGATTGCTAGACCTGTGAAGTCATATGGGTTTTCTTTACCTTCTAAACCTAGAGGTGGAGGTCTGCTGTGGGCAGCAAAAATTTTATCCAACAGTGCTGTCACAGAATCAAAGAATATTATTCACAGCACACCTTGTACAAACAGATCAAAATTATAATTGACCTCAAAAATAGTTTTTTCGATGGTACGCTAAACATTAAACCTCCTCCTCATCAGGACAACAGTAACGACCTGGTCACGGGACATTCGCTGCAGCGAATTGCGAACGGCGAAGCGTCTAGCGACTATTCCTTACTTATGCACAATAGAAATATCTTTCTATTATTTATTAACTAATCAAGGCCGACGGAGCACTTATATTCGCCATAGCGTTGCTTGTGTTGTCTGTAAATCTATCTCTATTTCGAATTGAAAAATTGTACTCGTACTCGTATATGAGTTGTATAGCTCATATATTAATCATTTTCCAAAAACGGTTACAATATTATTAAGAGTGTATCATGCAATCAAGTAATTTAAATTTTATTTATTACTTACAACATTGAATTGGCAAAGCCAAGCCAAAACTGATCGAAATCTCGCTGAGAATAGAACATCTTAATACTAAATTTGGTCTACCTTTATTCTTATCTCTGGTAAGTTTGTCCGCTGAGTAGTTGAGTCCAGCTGAGTCGTAGCTCTGTGACATTGCATGAGGAATGTCTCCAGAGTAGGAGGCCGACATCTGTTGATTGGATGGAGAACAATTGGTCTTGGAGAGGGCCGAGTGGTAGCTGGACGTCAACCGGTCTGGGGACCTGCCCATAGGACGGCCTCCTATACGACCTGTAAAGTTTTTTTTATTAAAGACTTTTTCACCACTCGTACTATGAAAATGTGTGTTATTTAGGTCGAAATACAGAATGCATATAAAAGGGATGTCAGCAAATTGAAAAACGAACGAAGTTACATTACTTTATTTATAACTAGCGACTTTTAACCTTTAAGCAGCAAGACTCACACTGCATCCTTGGCGACTGTAACTTTGGCTTGCTCAGTGGACTGTGGTTCTGATCTTTTAACTGTTGCTGATGATGTTGAGCCTGTAATAAAATAAAACGAAATATTTATTAATAGCCTTTTGGACTCACTCTTTTCGGTCTTCCACCAAATCGGCAGATCAGCGAGCCGCCTCTTTAGACATACATATACATTTTGTAGGCATTATCAAGCTCTACAACTTTTCTACAGAAATCAATCATATATATGTATCTTTCATCGTTAAAGCAGCGTTCGAAAGAAATGTTTTCGTCGACTTACTTTGTAAATTCGATTACCGCGAAAAAGTTTCTTTATTTTACGGGATAATATATAGCTTACGTCCATCGGGAAATTCTATTTTAACAATTGGTGAAAGAATTTTTTAAATCGGATGAGTATTTCAAACATAGAAACATGCAAACTTTACCTCGTTATAATATTGGTATAAAGTTAATTATGAAAGGCTTGATGTATATGCACAGGTAAAGCATGTTTTACACTTTGTAAAGCAATCTTCTGACCAAATCTATTTTATGTCCAATAAGGGCGAATTTAATCCATTGTTGAGTATGTTAGACACATACTCAACAATTTTACTGTCCTCTAAATGAGTAAGGAGGAAGTGAAATGCAGCCTACCTTGCTGAGAATTAGTCTCAACTTCCTCTGCTCTTCTGTCTCCAGTGCGTCAGCAGTCAAGGGGCAGGTAGAAGACAAGTACTCGCATAACTCTTGCTGCTGCCCTTCGTGGAACTGACGGCCCTTCCCTTGACTATACAACCACTCCGCTTTTAAACTGAAAAATATATAGATTTATCATTATCACCATAATCATCATTAGCAGCCCAACTGGTGGCAGAATAAAAGCACTGTGAAATAAAAGCACCTGTGGTGTTGTGTTTCGGTGACTGAGTTATCTCCATGTGATCCTTGCATTCATCCTTCTGTTGTTGTTTGTGTCAATAGGCGACCACCAAGCGAGCAGTCAGCCTGCCTTTACATAAAATATACAGGGCAACATTCCGTCAAACTAATTTGGATATTTTGACCTAAAATATCTGAATTTATAAGAATATTTATTTATTATAAAATTTAAATGAACCCCTTCGTGGCCTTCGAAAAACTTTTATAATTTTGTAATAATAAATTATGTACCACGATAGTGATAAATAAAAATAAAAAAAGGGGCAAAATTAGCTTTTTCATACAAAATTATTACATTAATTCCACTCCACAGGTTAAAGTGACTCCGTTAAAGTTAGAAAGACCTTGATTAAGAGAAATAAAATGAAAAGTGTGTAAGAAAATAAATAATGAATGAAGTGATAATGTCAGCGTATATTCTTTAATGCTTACCTCTCTATGGCGCTGACCACAAAACCATCAATAGACTTGACACTCATAATCCAGTTGAGTACAAACGGTCTATAGTCAAATCCTCTGAAATAAACTGATAAGGAAATTACAGGATGAAGAAATGATTTTTGGAACATCTCTTAACAATAACATCCACCACAGAACAGAAAAATATCGTTAAGATTATATGGGTAATTTATTTGAGTAGGTCAGTTTTGAGCAAGGTGATGCAGATTTACCTAACCTCCCTTGAAACTGTTGCTCTGCAGTATGAGACAACTAAAAGGAAATCTGGTGATCGCTTACTGAAATGCCTTTAATGTAAACTGACATGCTGATGGTTCACTTGATGGTAGGTGGCTAGCGTCGCCTATAACACCAACAACGCCACAGGTGCTGCAAGTGTGCTGTGGACCATAGTAGGATAAGGGATTAGGAAGAGATAGGGCAATGGGATTTGGTATCCTTTACTCACCAAATCACAACAGCACAAATGCTGTTATTTTACGTTAGTCTTCTGTAAGGGGGTGGATACTGCCTTCAAACGGGGCTGCCCAAATGATTACGAAACGTACTGTGTTCTGCCACTACTTTCCAGATCAAGACCAGAGCCGACTTGAAAGTTTTATTTTTAAAATCGGCCTAGCCGGGATGGAACCCAGGACGCTTGAGGCAGCGTTTAGGCAAACATCCTTTTTTAACGTTAAGAAATCCGGGACGCTACGGGGTTATGCTGGGCTCCTGCCGGCTAAAACCCAACGACTTTCTAGTGCGGCCGAAAATGGGTGAGTTAGCGGAAACGTTGTGACACGACATCCGTGACCCGCCATGGCTGTCCAGCGCGAGGAGGACTGCGCTCCCTATCGGAACCTCGGTGTACTCGAAAGCAGAGGTACGCCGGCCATCCCGGGAGACCTCACGACGCAGCATTCCTTGTGTCCTTAGATGATGCCGACACTACAGGAATTATGAACAAAATTTGATAAATCCTTATCCCTCATCTTGTCTGACCTAGCAACGCACATACAATCCTTATTGCGTTGTTTCTGTTTTTATATGCGACGATAATAACTAGCATCAAGTTGGCCATCAAGAGACCTGCCTTTACCTCAAAAAAATCTAAAATCTTAGCCAATATTATAAAGGATACAGTTTATCTTTCCCAGCCATAGCCACACAGGGGTTCCCCTGTATAGTAAAGTTGTCCAGTCTATTCAGGTGTACCAAATGGGAGACCTCGTTTAGGTCTTGAATGTTGTTGTGGGCAAGGCCTAAGTGTTCGAGGCTCAGGGGCAAATAACGATCGCATTGCCTCAAATCCGTTATTTTGTTCCTTTCCAAATTTAGGTGCTGAAAATAACAAAATCACTACAAAGTCAACAATAATTTACAAGTTGCTAAGTATACTAAAGTAAATTACACATACAAAACCTAGTATATGTAAATTCCTCCATATAAACTTCTTGTTAATGCTTGTGCAAGGAGAATTCGATTTTATATGATCGGAATCTCCTAGCACAAGCATTATATTTTGATTAAAAATAGTCTCCAAGCATGCAATTTTATATACTTACGCAAATCTTACTCGTTCATCACTATTTCAATTAGTGTAAACCTTATGAAACCTTTTTTAATATTTTACGTACACGGCTCGTTTACGATTTTATTATATGTATAGATATAGATATGTAGATTTAAAGCAACGGGTGATGTAGTTATGTAGCTTGCCAGTTTAATATCCATGTAAGTTAATTCTCCTTGATTTTTTGACTAAATTTTCTAGATTTTCTAGACTAGATTTTTTGACTAATAACAAAAATCAACTAAATTTGTGAAACCACTGTCAAGACATATCTAACGTCTCATTCACAAGTGAGAGAATAGAATGAGACATACTCTTTGGCGTTTCTTTTATGTTAAAGTTGACAGACAGGCTGACGGTCCAATTGATGGTAGGTGGCTACCGTCACCTATAAGCCAAGGAACGCCACAGGTGCTACAACTGCACTGCAGATCATAATGTGATTAAGGATAAGGGATAAGGAAGAGATAGGGTAATAGGTGTTATAAAAATAGTTTCTAGCAGAGTTAAAAAGCTACACATGTAAACATGCAGTTGTAATAATCAGACCACTTTGGGATATAGGGTAAGGATGCAAAAAAAAAATTAGTTAATTAGTTCAGCTGAACTCACGTTAGTAACTGGTACCAGTAACGCTAGTAACAGTTGGCGCACATAATTTTATTTTACATGGTGAATCCTGTTTGAATTTTGAAGAAACCTATCTCTTTAATACAAACAGTCCTTAGAACTTTGCATATTTCTTCGTGGATATACAAAATGTCGAAATATATCTATTTTTTATATTTATATTATATCTATAACCGCAATGTTTAGCTATTACCGAAATTCGTTAAACTAACATCATAGTTTAAATTAGCTAGATTGGATGTATATTTTTATTAAATACCTCAACTAATCTAAACTTTAGATATGACTTTATTTTATAAAAATATGTATTTGTTCTATTCAAAGTTACAACTTAATGAATAATAAAATAAGGTTTACCTTTAAACTTTTCAAATATGAAATGTCAGCAATAAATGATATCTGATTGTTAGAGAGGTCAAGGTATTCTAAATGCATGTTGTGGTTCAGATGCTCGATGGACTTGATGTTGTTGCCTAGAAACCAAAAAAAATAATAACTATCGATTTTAAATTCATGCATTTTTAAGTTAGCACTAACATACTACAAAATCTACTAGTACTGAAAAATAACCGGAAAAAAGGAGAGAAATTAAACATCTTCTATATATATAAAAATGAATCCCCCATTTCCCTTGGTCACGGCATTACGCGTGAACGGGTAGATCGATTTTAATTAGGTTTTCACTAATGGAAAGAGGGATAAACGGGGAATGTTCATATATATAAAAACTGTACCCCGGGCGAAGCCGGGGCGGGTCGCTAGTAATATATAAAAATGAATCCCTATTTCCCTTGGTCACGGCATCATGCATGAACGGATAGACCGATTTTAATCGCTTTCACTAATGGAAAGAGGGATAAACGGGTCGCTAGTAATTAATAAAAATAAAAAATGTACAAAAAGCTTTTATTTGTATCATAAATTTATATTAAAAAGAGCAATTTCTTGCCAATTCATCCTCATAGATATGCATTTCAAACTGGTGGTAAATAGTCATCCATACAAGAGGTTAACTATTATATTAATATTATTTAATAATAAATAAAAATATTCTTTATTAAAAATTTCTTTATTTTATTATAGGAAATATTTGATTTTTAAAATTGTAAAGAATTAATTAATATTAACCACTGAGTGCATTTATAATATTTTGTCACATTAATCTTTTTATCCTGCGTACTGAAGTGTCTTCGGAGTGAATCTCTGGTGTCTTTTTTATAATTAACATAAAACATGATAAAATAGGATTGTTAATTATATAATGAAAGTATGCCACCACTAGATCTCCAGGATTAAACATTAAGTATAATTCCCGGCACGTGAGTTGGCAAGAATGGCGAGATGCGCAGAAGTCGTTTTTTAGATCTAATCGGGTATCAAGCGGGACGAGGGGGGCGGGATAACATAGATCCGAACGCGTGATTGGTTCGTCAGTCGACCCTTGCCTCCCGCACCTTGCACACGTCCCGCTCACTCCCTCGTACACTTGCGCCCATAAAAATTCTACCGGTTGTTTTTGTTAAAAAGTGATTTTATTGTTGTTTATTGTTTAATAAGTGTTTCATTTTATAACAAATTTCTTAATTAAATTTAACTAATTTGTTTTTTATACCTCACCCTAAATTTAAATCAATTAAAAATATTATGAAAACAACCGTGACCATTTTTATTGTACGTGAGTGTAGAATGCTCAGACTTTCCCCCACTACATTAAAATCTTGCCAAGTTATGTGCCGGTCACTATACCAGAAGCAAATAGATAGCTAAAAAGTCTTTATTTGTAAATTTTAGGTGCTTTACAAATAAAACCCTTTGTACTTCTTAGCAGCCATGATTTAAATTTATATTCTTCTAACTGACTAAACTATATGACTGACTCTTTTATATTTTAAATAAACATTCCTAGAATCTCCACAAACGTTACGGTAACTGTGGTATTTAACAATACAAAGGCACTGAGTTAATAATTCACCTAACGATTTGTTTCTTTACAGCACCCAGTTAAAGCATCTTCGTTACTTTTTAAATGTTACAAACTTTAAAATTTTCAAAACAATAGGAATAAAATTATCTCACAAGTTAAATCAATATAACTTGAGTATAATTACTGGGAACGGATCTACTAAATCAGTTTGATACAATTTATGTGTGTAATGCTTACCAGCCAGTTTTAATACTTTTAAATAAAGCATATCTTTGAGTCCTTCTATTTGCAATATCCCATTGTTGTTCAGAGCGAGGACTCTAATGTTTGTCAAACGCGTTACATTGTGCATCCGAAGTAAGAAATTGTTACATATTGACAACTGAAACAAAAAATATATTTCCTATTAATATCACTGCATTTTAAATACATATGTATAGTGGTCACAGGGCACACTGCATTTCAAAAGACAATGAAATAACAGTATGTTATTATATGCTGTGTTTTTGTGAATCAGTAAGTAATGACAGAGATAATTTCCCTACCTCTTAACTTACGAAGGTCTGAAGTACACTTACAGAACTTATGGCAATAATTATTTTGTTAATAGGAGGCAGTAGTAACCACCTATCATCAAGTGGACTGTCCAACTTACTTTTACATTTAAAAAAAAACATAAATTTATAATCTGAGTTGCGACAATCTAATTTGGACTATAATCTGACTTGATAGTACTAAATTAAGCATTAAAGATTAGACTTGTATTAAGGGAACCATCAATGAATGGGGTGTTCAAACTATCTAGATCAAAGAAAAAGAAAATTTGTATAGAATGTTATGGTTGTCAAAGTTGAGCGTCCACTTGATGGTAGGTGACTACTGGCAATCTGTCAAAGTTCTTTTAAATAAATTTTGGAACTGGCAATCTTTATAAATTATTGGGTGTTTTATTGTAAGCTTTAACTGTCATTATTTAGACATTTCTATAATATAGTTCTAGTCCACATTTTGGTCTTTGCAATAAATTACTTTTGCTTATTTTCATTTGTTATGTATGGTCTGATGGTCTGTCTGTATGCTTTGTTCAGTTTTGGATGTCTAAAGGTCCCGTGTCCGTTTATTTCAGCTTGCACATCAAATTCACACTGTACGCCAGACCCTGTTTTTGATCCATTTTTATAACCGGTCAACCACGCCATACACTATGCTATGTTCAGGAGTCATTGGCAGTAATGGTCGCTAACCTAAAAGTGACCCGATTGCCATAAACAAAAGTTGAAGTTGAAGTTGGTTATTTTGGACACTATTTCGCTGTTTTTGATAAAATAATTTAGATATTTTCTAACTATACACATAATGTCATTATATACACAAGCAAGGTAAGGGAAGTATACATATGTAGCTTTTTTAAAAGCGGTACACAACTATCCTTAATTTAGATGTACTTAGAAATTAGTGAATGTTAATCCTACTATAATATTATAAATGCGAAAGTTTGTATGTTTGTTACTCAATCATGCCTAAATGGATTTGGATAAAATTTGGCAAACAGATAGTTTATTACCAGGATACATTTTATCCTGGAAAAATGTTCGGTTCCCAAGGGATCGCCGATCATCTAAAAACAAAAAATCGGCGCCACCGTCTTCACAGCGATTATATATTTTCTCAGGTGTTATATTTTTCATTTATCAATGCGGACGAAGTCGCGGGCACCGGCTATTATAGAATAATATTGCTTTTGATAGATTGGCATATATAAATATTACACTGAAATGCCACAATTGCCTTGATAAATAAATAAATCTTCAATAAGAAATAAATATTTACTATCCAATTACTTCTTCTATCACTTTACACTTAATAGTGTAATACTATTTTCGAAATAAAAATTATGTAGGAAATGGTTTTTGTTTTAAAAAAAAAAGGGGTGTCTTACGTTTTCAACGCGGCTATATGTGTCGATATTGTCTAAACGCTGCAACTCATTCTGATCTAGTATCAAATTAATAATTGTCTTCGATTCTTCGGCAGGCGCTTTCTCTATTTTCTTGAGTCCACGCCTAGAGAGGTCCAGGGTCTCTTGTTTGGTTTGTTCCGCTACAAAAAAAAAACCATTAAAATATAATCACAATAAATTTCATAAATACCAACTATGCATTGTACACTGCTCACCCATTTTAATATTATTTACACATGTTTTAAGTGTCCGCTTTGTAGAAAAATTTATATTTTATCGCTATACGCAAACTCGCAAAGTCGCAACGCAAATCAACATTCAGAAAACATTCCGAATTTTTATATTATATTGTAAAACAGTGGTCAATGAACTGATTCTCGATTTAAGTTTTTATATTTTAATTTAACGGTTTTTTTATACATAACTTCGTGCAGTTATAGGTAAAATGTAAATTTTGAACTTTTATATTAAAAAATAGTTTTTATTTTACAAAAATTACTTGAAAGTTCTTAACATAACATAAATAGGAGACTAACGAAGTTTCAGAACATACAATTTTGACATGTGTAGTGCTGTACTGTACAACTAATTACAAACATTTCAAGTGGTCGAGCTTTCGACATATCGATATTTTTACAATACAATAATAATTTTTTGCAACAATAATTTTTATTTGATATATCGATTTAAAAATATCGAAGGTATGTAAATAGAGTTTTTTTCCAATTGCAACACTGAAGGTCAGTTCTCTACCTTGTACCTAGAGTCCTCTCGGTAGATAGAGAGTATTATGTTCTGTGCTAGGGTTAGTTCTTCAAACTGAGATTTTTTTTATAGTCAAGAGTCAAGACGTGCGCGCCACAGAGTATCTTTTTATATGCGCGCGCCCTCTTTGTAAACGGTCGCAGGTCGAAAATGTCGAATACTCTCTTTAGCTCCCGATCGACCTAGGAATAATGACTAATAGACATAAAAAGTTATTAAAAAAATGTACATGATTGTTTAAAATGTGAGTGATACTTTCCAGTTAGTATTTGAGTGTTCCATGATAAAACTGAAGAATATAATTATGCAACTGGGTAACAACTACTATACGTGCGTCGCTTAGTAACATAAATTTAATAATTTAATAATAATAATATAATTTATTTAATCATGATTTATGATTCCAATTATTAAATTTTATAAAAAGAAAAAAAAAGTTGATAAGTAGTATTATCAAACTGGAGAAAAACATATTAGAAATGAAAAAAAAGTGTTTATGTCAGCTCCGACGCATGACTGGAGTGTACTCCTTCAAAATAATTTCGAGCATTAGCAATACATTTCTCCATACGCCGAAACCAGTCATTAAAAATATGCTCCTATGTTTCATTCGAGATTTCTGCACAATGCACAAACGTTTTTTCCAAGCTGCAATTAAGTCCGTGTGGCTGGAAAAACGTCGTGCTTTCATAGCCTAAATTATATTTAGTTAAAAAATATATTTAATTAAAGATATTATTTACTTTTTCAACTACATAAGAGAATGATACACAGTTAGATAATCGGCTAATCAATTTTTTAAATAAAATAATTAAAATATATATAATATAAAAATATCCAAGTTTATTTACACTATTATAGTAAGGACACAAATGTAATAATGTAACAAAAAGAAAGAAAAGAATTAATTAAGTGACAAGTTGGCAACACTGTACGGCGGCGGGCTTCATTAGTGAGGTTAGTATATTTTGTGCAAAATATTATTTTGAATAGATTTACTGTAAAATGTAAGTGTAAATTAATTTCAAAAGAAACAAACAAGGAAGATTACATTTTAAACTGCTTTTGAAAACACACCATTCATTCATTAATCATGATAATTAAAAGGACGCGTTAGTTGACACCAGAGTCGATAAGTTTGTTTCGGTTCCCTAAACTCCCCTAACTATGGTTTTTGTTTTCTTGTAATGGTTTTGTATTTTTATATTAAGAACAATTACAAATGCATGATGAAGTAATAAAATCATATTTAAAATTACAATGCGAGCACATTGAAACCATCTATTTTTAGATACCTATACTTGTAACCTCTTTTAGGCGGGAGAATGGCGTTGGGAAAAATCCTAAGCCCACTGAAGGTGGTCTCTCTCATTTTACTCGTGAGGATCCTATCCGTGTTTCTGGTTCAGACGTGGTACGTTCCTGATGAGTATTGGCAGACTTTGGAGGTTGCCCACAAACAGGCTTTCGGCTATGGAGAACTGACTTGGGAATGGCAGAAAGGCATTCGGAGTTATTTGTATCCTGGTGTTATAGCCCTGTTTTATTGGATACTCAAGATCACACAACTGGACTATCCTGAAGTTGTGGTAAGTGTTTTTGCTATCAAAATTTAGTGTATTTTGTAGAGACCATTGGATGTACCCATTGGTGAACCCTGTTAAAATATATAATCGACTTTAAAAAAGTGATCTTATCCTATTTTTTAAGAACAATTTGATTTGATGAGTGGTTAGGGTGCTTGACTTAACGATGTCTTACGAGGTACTGGGTTCGATTCCGGGCAGGATCAACTTTGGAAAGAATTTTTTTAAGTTGGCTCTGTTTTGGATTTGGGAAGTAGTGGCAGGGCACATTGCATTTTGCAGTCATTTGGGCAGGCCATCTGTGGCAGTAACCAATCCCTTACGGAAGATCACCATGATTTTACAGCATGTGTGCTGTTGTGTTTCCGTGAGTCGATTAAGGGATGCCAGAGCCTATTTCCTTATCCCTTATCCTTAATCCTACTATGGTCATCAGTGCATTTACGGTAGGTGGCTACCGTCACCTAAAACACAACTTGAACTTCAACTTTCAACTTTATAAAACTTTCAACTTGAGTTGAAAGTCAGTTTGTTTGACCACCTTAAAATAATAAAACACTTTCACATGGGCTATGTGGACACATACAATACATATAAATAAATTATATTGAGTAATATTTTGAAAGAGAAAGATACACAAGTCAAGCATTACTTTTAAGGTTTCCATGTCATTGTTACCTATCATTATTTATCTTCACAGGATTATACGATAAATCATATTATTTGCAGGTTCTTTTACCAAGAATTCTTCAAGCCCTACTCAGCACAGTGGCCGATTATAGTTTCTACAAATGGTGTGGACAGAGAAAGTGGGCCTTGTTTCTTATACTAACCTCCTGGTTCTGGTTCTATACATCTGGCCGAACACTCTTGCAGACCTTGGAGACGGTGTTAGTGTCTATAGGCCTATCCCTATTTCCTTTCAAGAACAGTCGATATAGTTATTATGAAAAAGGTAATTCTTTTAGTTTTCTGTTTTTTTTTATTTTTATTTTTTATTTTTATTATATCATTTGGATTCTCTTGCACAAACTAGCATATAATGACAGATGTGGTTATTTATTTTGGTGGTTGAAATCATACATTACAAAAAGCTACGTAAGAGACTGTAGCTAAACCGAGCAGTTATCCTCACTGGAAGAAGCTCTTGACACGTGAATTCAAAGGAACCAATCTGATCAAGGAAGACTCATGGCAGACAGACAACACGAAAAAAATATCATCAGTAGTTGCTAGGAAATATACAGATTTGTTATTGTCCATAATGACAGATCTGTTGTCATTTTGGAAATGCAGATTTCCTTATGATATTTTTTATCACTGTCAAAGCAAGTTTATGGATAATTATGGGTTGCCTGAGGGATTCTACCATTGGATCGCCAACATTCTGTTGCTCCAACAACGTGCAAGTTAATGCAAGGCAACACAAGGCTCTCCCCCTATGACCCAATACTGTTTCTTAAAGTATCATTGAAACGGTCTGTTAAAGTTAACAACTTTCATTACTATTGGACGACAGTACTTAGAAACCCTATTTCAAGGGCTGCACTGCCTATTCTTATTGTAGCTGAATTGAAGGAGCGCCAGACTTGTGTCTTATATTGAGACAATATTCCAATATCAAGACAAGGTTTCAAATTGGGGTTGCTCAAATTGCAAATACAATTCAAACCCTGTAATGCACAAGTTAATGTACTCACTGCAAAAAAGGCATTGTAATATATGTTGCAACACCTAGATGTCAGGGCACTCCCCTTAAAATATTAGATCACTTTGAAAACAAGGCTACTCTAGCTTAAAAAAAAATGGTTTTGTGAACAGGTTAAGCAGTATACTTCAACCTTAAGCCGCACCAAGCTCATATCTTGCATCGGTTTTGCATGTGTTCGTAATTGATGGTAGCTACCCATCAAATGGATCGTGTCCCTGCCTGCCACGCTTTTTAATAAAAAATGCTCACAAGTATAATTGGATGACCAACCTAGCAACATCATAAATGATTCTTTATTCTTGTTAGAGTACAAATTAAGTGTAATTAAAAAAGGTTTCTAACTATTAAAATTAATAGGATTAATGCTAATATATTTTTATTTTATTTTAGAGAACAACAGATGGCTATTGGCCGCAGTAATAAGCGTTTTTATTCGACCAACATCCGCTCCTTTATGGCTTGTCCTCTCCACTTATAACATATTTACGACGAATCAAGGAAGATCCAAGTTGATACTCCACAACTATTTGCCTATTGGGTAAAAATTCATTTTATTTTATTCATTTGAATGCTGCTTAAGTTATTCTTATTTAAAAAATAATAATAAATACAACACCTGTAAGGGCACAGGTTAAACGAATTAACTAAAAAAATGAATAAGCATCTGAAAATCTGTAATATCACTCGGCCGACGGACTTGTTAATTTTTTTATTTTTAACTTTATTTTCAACTTCCTAAGGATTGGCATCATTAATCATTCAAAATATGAATAAAATAAGATAGAAGTTGAGGAATACAGTAGAACATGTGCTTATTTCACGTTGGTCTTTTTCAATCATAAGTCTGCGGAACAAAGTATTCCATGTAACTTTTTTCTTTGGGATTTTAAAATTACAAAATATCTGTCGGTATTTGTGGTTATATACATATGTAGATACTAACTTTTGTTTTCGACTTCTTCCACGTGGAATTTAAAACACCTTTATATTTCTGATAACCTGACAGCTTGTAACTTTACAGACTCATAGTCGGTGGTAGCTTAGTTGCTCTGGACTCTTTCTTCTATGGGAGACTGATTGTTACGCCGTGGGAGTTCTTCAGATTCAATGTACTATACGATGTTGCATCCTTTTACGGAACACATCCGTGGTAAGTTAATCATTGATGAAACAGTAAATTCCATTGTAAATGTAAGATATATATTTTTGTGTCTAAGCTTTGTGTTACTTAAGGAATCTATTTGATGAAATCACGATCAATTAGCTGTTTTTTTTTTGTTGTGTTCGTAATTGGACGACGAGGTTTGTATGGAAGAAATTTTTTGGAAGAGCCACGGGAAACAGTCGGAAATTTGGATGGTATTTTAATATGAAATTGATAGGGCAACGACTGTCGGGTCAGCTAGTATCATAATAAAAAAGTTATGGCATCATAATAAAAAATACTATGTTGTAACATAGGTAATAGGTAGTGTGAATTCAGAATCGTTTCAGTCTAGAACATATAGCTTAAATAAATCAGTGATTCCATAATAATAAATGTACATTTGTTTTTTTATTGGTCTTTAATTTTCCAGGCACTGGTACTTGACTCAAGGTCTACCGGCGGTCCTAGGCATCCACCTCATTCCGGTGTTGTGGGCGATTTACAACGTGATTCGAAGACCCAAAGAGAATCCCGTCGGCCTACTGCTGCTGATTGCTGCGACTCTGCACATCTTAATTTACAGGTCATTATCTGTCTCCTGTATCAGTCTATATATTTATCTACATTTTTTAAATGTTAGGTCGTCAGATAGGCTGATGGTCCACTTAATGGTAGATAGCTATCCTATAATAAAAACAACGCCCTAGGTGCTGCAAGCGTGCTACCGCGCATTGCGCACACGAATATTATTATTACTACAGTCTTTAGTAGGGGGCGGCGCGGCGATTCTATGCTTTGTGGGGAAAAGTGCTTTGGCATCCCTTGCTCAGTAAGCGTAACAACACATAAGCTGTTACAATTATCACAGAAGTGCTCTGTAAGGCATCTCTGTCTTTTTCGGTATTGGATAGCATCATACTAATTTATTGTCACGGATGATGATGCGATCCATCAAGAAGCGCAAGATTGAATATCTTTGCCACGTGCTTAGATTTGCTTCTTCAGTTAATCATGTTGCTAAGGTGGAAGGGAAGAGACGCGCTGTGCGAAAGAGGAAGTCGTGGTTATGAAATATTCTGGAGTGAACTGGAATTATCTTGGTCAAGCAACTGTTCCTTAAAAGAGACTGGTTCAGGGAGTCGACGGCAAACGTTCAGCACTCAAGAGGCACTAAGAGAGATGGAGAGAGAATTAGTTAAATATAAATATTCTCAATATGTATTTTTGATTTTCAATTTCCAGTTTTATAGCCCACAAAGAGTTCAGATTTGTGCTTCCTCTGTTGCCGATTTTGTTGTATTTGGCTCAAGATGTCATAGTTCCTTGGAGTAGAAAGGCCAACACGTAAGTCCGCTTCATTCTTTTTGCACATGTATATCACTAGCCTTTGCCCGTTACTTTGTACACACCCGTTTCTAAAATAATTCTAAAACATTATATCCTAATTGCTTGTCAGGCGTTGAGTTCTTTATTTTTAGATGATCCCTCCACAGTAATAGTATTTTTTCTGGATAAAAGGTATCCTATCTTCTTTGCTGTATCTGACAATATGTATGCAAAGTTTCATTATGATCAGTTGAGTAGTTAAGGCATGAAAGCGAAACAAACAAACTCACTTTCGCATTTATAATATTAGTGTCTTGTCATCGTAATCGATTTAAATCTGTATTATTATAAGGCCTAATAGTGAGTTTCCTTTGGCAGATGGAGCCTGTACTTAGTGGCAACGCTGATATTTGTCGGCAGTGTGATACCGTCGACCTACTTCGGTCTGGTGCACCAAGCGGGAACTCTCAAACTGATGCCACACCTCAGGGACTCCCTGACTTCGAACAGGTCATCGGTGTTATTCCTCATGCCCTGTCACTCTACACCCCTGTACAGGTAACATTTTCCCAGCTAAATTTAATATCTATTTTTTTATTTATTTAAAAAAAAGTTTGTATTTCTTGAAAAAAAAAAGGGCAAATCAAAATGACCTTTTAAAATCAACCGCCGAAACGATACCTTTACGATGACGCACTCCCTTAACACGTGGCACGTCTGTCTGTTTGTATGTTCGCGATGATCTCAAAAACTACTGAACGAATTTTCATGCGGTTTTCACTACTGGAAAGAGCATTTAATATATAATTTGATCCGTGCGAAGCCGGGAGCGGGTTTGTAAAATAAAGTCGCCTCTGTCTGTTCCTCCGTTAACTTCATCTAAACCACCTAACGGATTTTGATACGGTTTTCACTAATGGAAATAGTGATAAACGCGGAAAGTCTATGTATATGACATCGTACATGACAGGCTAAGGACTGTCTGAAATCCACGAAAAATCGCTTTGAGTAACTTAATTAGAGCGAACTTGGTCATGTATGGCGGGCATACAAAATCAAGCTCACTCTAAGCCTACTGTCCATACTTGTCAAGCAAAATGACAGCCTTTCAGCATCAAATTGGCTTGATCAAACCAATTATGTCATGCCCATTGCCATTGGAAGATAGGTTTGATCGTGTATGGCTGGCATAATGTAATTCGTTGTATGCAGCCACATACACGCGAACGTGACGACGCGCTATCTGCACTGCGAACCAGTCGGGGCCGACGCGCCGACCGAGGCGGACGTGTTCTACAACAACCCACAGCGATGGTGGCGCACCCAGTACGCCGCGCGCCAGACGCCAGACCTGCTCGTGCTCTTCGATGTGCTCAAGGGCAGGCTCGACTCGCTCTTGGCCGACTACAGGCAGTTGTTCATCTTGCCTCATACGCAGGTACCTAAATATTGCCCTCATTATGGTATTCCCATAATGACCCGTTGGATGAATGGTTAGGGTGCTTGCTTGCCTTAAGGCTCTGTTTCAGGGGTCCCGGGTTCGATTCCCGACAGAGTCAACTTTCGAAATTAACTTTTCATTGTAGACTCTGTGTAGTGGCAAGGACACTAGCAGTTGTTTGAGCAAAATAACAGCGTGTGTTTGTTTGTTGTTGCTCTGAGTAATTGATGTCAGAGCCCATTTTCCTATCTCTTCCCAATCCCTTATCCTTAATCCTACTATAGGCGACGTAGCCACCGACCATCAAGTGGTAAGTCAGCCTGTCTGTCAACCTTAACATTAAAAATGCTCCATTCTCCATTCTCAAATTCTAGTAATGTTTTAAACTAGTTTTTGCTCGCAATTTTGTCCGCGCCCATTTTTAATTTAATCTTTATTTTAATCTTTATTGCTCATTATACTGTTGTCAGGTGTTGAATTTTTTAATTTTAGATGATCCCTCGGGATCAGTGCTTTTTTCTAGTTTAGAAAAAATGACTGATTTTGCGCTTAACAACACACACACACACATATATATATATGTGTGTGTGTGTGTGTGTGTGTGTGTACTTTTCGTGAAACCACACGAATGAGGTTATTATCTTTATTTGGCAACATCTTGTTTTACATTTTTTATTTCGAATTTCATTTCCATCTTTATGTCTTTTTTTATTAAATTGTGGTTGGAAATGGCTAGATTATGACAGATGTGTTTAAATAACATCGATACTAATATTATAAATTTCACGCCTTAACTACTCAAATGCCTATTGATAACTCCACTATCGACTACTATTTACGGGACACTCTTGTGTACTAAGATTTTTTTTTATTTATTTTTTTTATTTTATGTATTCCAGTTCCCTGAAGGCGAAGTCGGAGAAAATGTGCTGGTGTACAAGAAAGTCGATAAGAGACAAACAAGTGACGACGTACTTTAACAACTACCCGACAAATTTTCACACATGTTAGTAGAAAATACTTTTATCCCAGAGTAACAATCTAGTTCTAAATGAACTTTCGTTTTATGAATCAATAAGGCTGAGGGTACTTCCGTTAATTAAAGTACATAAGTAATATATAAATGACTTATATGTATATATGACATAATGACGGAAATGAATGCTGGTAGCTTTTGTTATATAATATATAAACAAAATCTGCATGGCTCTTTTCGTTTGACTTTTTACTCAACACAATAAAAAAGAAATGTCGTTTTTAGCGACTACCCTCATTTAAGAATCTTACAACAATATAAAGGATCCAAATTTCCGAATGAGATTTTATTATGACACAGGGACTTCTCTACTGGGATAAATTTGCAATATGATTATTTGAAATTTCATTTTCTCGTAAACAGTGTGAATGGTGTTTTTTTTTCTAAAACACTTAAAATAAAATATATTTGTTTTAGTATTTTTAATGTTAATTATCAGAATTTTATTGACTTATTTTGTGTTTGTGAAATGAAATTAGTTATAATTTTTTTCTAGAAAAGTATCTTCGTACTCTATACTAAGTTTCTTGAATCTTCCATGAATTTTTATTCTTTCAAAAACTATGGAATATTTTTGGAAGGCACGAATTTTTTTATTGAGTGGTTTTTTAATACATCGGTACTTCTCATTCGTAGCTCATAAAACTCTTGAGGTACGAGGGAGGCGATTCATCCATGACTCGTCCTGCTAGTACAAATCTTATGATTTTTTACTGCCAAAGTTATTCTTCTCTATGTAAGTAGGTAAACCTTGTTGACTGAATTCCAGTGAGCATCCCATTAAGGAGAATTTCCTTTCAGACATTTCCTATGGGTCCATTTTGTCAATTATACATTTTCAAGATCTTAATACCTTTGGTTTCATGTTTTAAATGCTTAGGCTGAGCATCCAATAGAGCTGTGCTAGGAAGCGTGGCGGTAAGCGAGGAAAAAAAATGGACCAATAGGATTGCTTCATTTTCCTAGCTACACACAGCACACCTCTGATGGTTTAGCGGAACGAGATTTTTTACATATATTGTGAGCGAGAAATGTGTGCGAGGCAGTGTACTGCACTACCAGTCCACAGTTCCGGTGGATGCTCAGCCTTACACTATTGCTTAAATGCTGAGTTGGGCGCAGACAACAATAGCCATGACAAATTGTATTGGGGAAATTAATATATGTACACAATGTGTGTATATACATAGCCATTGTCCATCAGGAATAAAGTACCCTTCAAATAGGTGCAGGTATTCCAGAGATTACCACCCATTTGTGAAAACATTTACAAACACTTACACTCTCTTTATAATATTAGTATAGAAATAAGCATTTAGCATTTGATACAAGATTTTTATATTCACGAGTAAAATTTTCAAACTTGATTGGAATCGTTTTTTTTTATTATAAAAAAGGAAAAGGTGTATTCAATATTTGGCTGCGAAAACTGAATGACTTTATAAATCCTCGGCTGCCCAAGGATGCAATTTTCGGGGCAACGAATATTTAAAAAAAAATGTCGAAATGGTCGTTCCCGAGGTTTGCCCATAGCAACACATTTAGCTATTCATTTTTATTTATATACCTTGTTATTTAAAAAAAAAATGACATCGACTTTATTTCATGAATTGTAAGTTCTTCGAACAAAACGTAAAATCGTTTACTACCCATTCCGGTCGCTATCAAGAAAAAAGTTTTAAAGTGTACCATACCACTTTGCCATACTGAATAAGTTTTTTCTCGTTTTGGGATCTTTTTTCGATGTGTTTTTAATAATTTTTTTGACTCATTTTCCTCGTTAAACTCAAACGCCCAACTCTGCCTTAATACTCCTTATCTAAACCTTCTTTTTCTGCATTTCGCTCTTTAGACTAATCAACGGCATTATCATAATGAACGAAATGATATACCACCGACACCTTTTTTATATTTCATAGATTTATGTATACTCCCATTAAGGTGTGTTTTCATCGGTGATCAGTTAATGCACTGCCACGTGAACACACCTTAATATTTCGTGTAATCGACTCGATATTGCAATACCTATTTAGATGTAATTAGGACTATTTTCAATCTTAGGCTTTAAGGATTGCTCAAAATGTTAAGACAGTGATTTATTTTAAGATCTCTCTAATATTGTCTTGAAGTTGTGATGGTAATGACTATATGGGTTCCAGTGATAAACCATAAAACGAATCTGTATGGAATTATTAAATCAAGTATTAATAAATTGCTGACGTCACTTTAATGCGTAATTGCAATGAAAAATTTTGCACTGAAATATAATGTAATTTTTGTAATTTGATGAACATATATCTTCAATTACTATCATATATTCTTCAATTAATCTTACTACAATCCTTTGATCAGGATGTGTCGAGCCTATAATGACCTGGTTGTCGGACATAAGGCCGAAACAGATATATTTGATAGTAGGTTTTCCATATTCAAACGTAAATTAGGTTCATTGATTGGGTGGTTTATTAAAATTTATTAAAATTGTATTGCAGTAGTACCTATTTACTACCTATATTTTGTATCTAGTATTTTGTATTATTATTGTAAGTTAGCACAATACACTAGTTAGGAGTGCAATTTATAGTACGGTCATTCTATGAATGCGTTTTTGACATTTCTTTATGTCCATTGCATAAAGTTCATTTCCGAATAAACGATACAGAAAATGTATGGAATTGACACCTGTCAGAACAGCACTCTTGTAATGGCCGGAGTATAGCAATTCATTTTTACACATGCACTTTTTAGTTTTTATTAATTGCATTCTGTTTGTGTACTTCATTAAATAAATAAATGATTATTTATCCCATTATAATTTAAGAATTTGTCATACCTCTGGGATCCATTTATATCCCAACTAATAAAACTTCATAACTTCTTCAAATTTATCTGCACATATTATATTCTTTAAAATTTTCTCGAATTCATTATAAATAGTATATTATATAAAAACATTCACTACCTGAATATACTAATCAAAACATTATTTTTTTCACATTCAAATTTCTTATTATATTTCATTTTTTCTTAAAAAACATTCTACATTCGATATTTTTCCATAAACCATACCAAAGATAAAATTCACCTCTTCAACAACATTGAATTACTGTTACATTGAAATGAGTATTTGTTATTTTTGTAAGACTTAGTGCTAAATAATAAGATTTTTTTTCACATCATGGATTTTAGCTAACTCATAACGTAGTGAATGATATTAAAGATGAAATTGTATTGTCAATAAGTTCGAATTATGGTTTATCATTAGAGGCCATCCATAAATTACGTCACCCAACTCATATGAATATGAAAGTTTTTCATATGAATAGACCTATAAAAGGTAGTCCTCCTTAACCAGACTTTGGAACCATGCCCATCTCGACGGGTGTTTTAGTGCGGTAGGTAGTCCCACATAACTGTGTGCACATTTGCATTGCATGCGGCATTTTTCCATGTGGTATTTTTTGAATTAAAAAAATTACCTTGTTGAATACTTTAGATTTTGACATGTGAAGTCACGAAGCTTATGAGCCCTCCCACCCCTTGTAACACAATATCACACTTTGGTGACCCCCTCCCCCCACAAAACGTGTGACGTAATTTATGGATGGTCCCTTAGGCAGTTGTCCCACCAACGACGAGAAAACGACTAACTATCGGCTATTTTCTCGCTCAAGAAACGTACAATAGATATACTTTCTGTGTGAACAAAAGAGATGCATATACAAACAGTTGATCGCTGACTGTTCACACTGCCGGCGAGCACTCGCTTCACTAGTTTGTCGCTGAGCGACAAGAGCTATGAAAGATAACACTCGCTCGGCGATACTCGCCAAGCGATTAGAACTCACGCCGAACCACCGCCAACCAGTGGTCATTTCTCTACAGTGCGTATCTGAAAGTACACGTTTTTTTTTAATTTAATATGAATATCGAAAAATCATTTGAATTATCATTGTTATCTAGTTCAGACGACGATGATGATGAATTCTATGATAGGATTTGTGTAGTGGCTGCGGCAATTCTGAATAAACGTCTGCGGCAATTCTGAATTCTGAATAACTGCCGCGAGCGAGTGATGCGAGTAATCGCCCGCCTCACTCGCACACTCGCTTATAGCCGAGCTACACAAATATCGGAACTACGCACTCGCTCCCCGCGTCTCGCTAAACTCGTTTCTAGTTCTAGCTCTACTCGTTACTCGTTAATCGTTGCCGGTGAGACAAGTGCCTTAAGAGTGAAATGTGTTTACATCATTATTAAGTAATTTTCGCATCTCGACTAATTGGTCGCTTTTATAATTTGCCGTGGCACGGCACGGCACGGTAATACCGTGGACATCTCAGGTATTTTTGTGGCCGTCGACAGCATACCGTGCCGTAGGTCGGTTTTATAATTTGCCGTAAAAACATTATACGCTTTGCGCCTTCAAAGTTCGGACGTTGTTTTCGAAGAGACAGCGACTACTTATTCTTTATTTGTTGTATTTACGACGTAGAAAAAAACATACTATAAGAAAGTATTGGCAATATACGCTTTTAAAAGTAAAATATTTAGAAGGATTATACACCCTATTTGAAGCTCAAGGAAGACCTAAATTCCAAGAAACGGAATATTTCGTTCCATGCCTTTTCTTTAAGAACTTTATCTTTAAAAGCGTCTACTAATGATTTGTCCCATAAGCATGGTCTTGTTTCAACAAGTTCCAGTAAAGTTACTACGTCGTATTTAAATAACGTCATTTTGCTTGTACCTACCGCTTACGCAAAACTGGAGCCGCCTCGGGCCCAGGCCGCCCGACTACGCACGCACACAACTACAAATTCCTTGTATGTACACACTACATTCTCAACACTGCCGCGACGATTTGATGGGGAGCACAGCGTGCTACGGCGACGGCACGGTAGACCGTTGCTGTTCACAGCATGCCGTTGCCGTGGACGATAAATTAAAAAGCGTCTGCATACAATTGCATACATTTTGCTTTCCTATTTTACCGTGACGGTAAAAACGTGCCGTGCCGTACCGTGTCACGGGAAATTATAAAAGCGACCATTCGCTAAACAAAAAATGAAATATCTGAAATTACTCAGACAGTTAAACATATTATTGCAAAAATAATTTTTATTTTAATATGCATATAAAATCAAGCCCCTAGAGTTTTTTTAGTAATATCTTAGTGGTACAAAATGTTTAGAATTAAGACGAATTATAAAAATAAATGAAATGTTTTGAGCAATTGTTTAGATAATATATGTAATTAGTAAGTAAAGTGTGAAATTTCAATAAAGAATTTTATTTTTAATATTTCCTGCGCATGTGTTTTATTTTAATAACTAGCGAACCGCCCCCGGCTTGAAACAGTTGAAATTTTTTCTGTAAATTATATACCATCCTGGTTGATCGCTCTTACTTATCATTACTCTTATCATTAGTGTAAACCGTATCAAATTTCGTTTGATGATTTAGAAGAAGTCAGTGAGAAACAGACAGGCGGACAACGCTTGAATACGTTATTGTTAATACAGAGAGCTAATAAAGTACTGCGCCATGTCTGTTTATGTTCGCGACAATCTCAAAAACTACTGAACGGATTTTCTTTCGCTTTTCATCAACAGAGTGATTCCTGAAGAATTTAAAGTGTATAATTCGTTTAGGTTTTGAAACTTAGGTTCCCGCGGGTTTGCAAATTGGACCAAGGTGTAACTATGTAATCACTTCTACCCAATTCCATAGACGTCATCGCTTCACCCCATAGACGTCATCGCTTCACCTATTGTAACATAATAGATGGCGCCATCAATAGTGTTATATTTTTAACACAGACGGAGTCGCGGGCACCAGCTAGTATATTATAAAGAGTGGCAAATAGTAAGACGGTACAGTTGATGGTACGTGACAGTTGGATGAGTGGTTAGGGTTCTTGCCTTAACGCTCTGTTTCAGGGTTCCCGGGGTTCGATTCCCGGCAAGGTCAACTTTGAAAATGAACTTTTCAAAGTTGACTCTGGTCTGAATCTGAAAAGCAGTGACAGGATACATTCGTAGTGATTTGGGCAGCCCGTCTGGCAGTAGTAACCACCACTTTACAGAAGACCACCGTGTAATAACAGCACGTGTGCCGTTGTTTCGGTGAGTGAGTAAGGGATGCCAGAGCCCATTTTCCTATCCAATCTCTTATCCTTAATCATACTGTAGTAGGCAGCGCACTGCGACACCTGTGGCCCTATGGCGTTGCTTGTATTATAGGCGACCGTAGCCATCAAGTGGTCAGCCTGTCTGCCGATCTTAATATTTAAAAAAAGCAGTAGTGGGATTGGAACACCATTTCTCTGAGGGACTTGCCCGACCTATACTGCTGCCACGATCGAGGCATATTTTCTTGATCCGACTTCCCGATCAAGTGACCATAATGACGGTAGTAATACGAACCGCGAGGATCATCCGCTAATATTGATGCCATCAAAAACATAACTTGTAAAAAAAACCAAGTCTCGTAACTCAGTTCTACTTCTTCTACCGTCAAAAGTTGTGAGATCCATGTTATGCCAAGTCGGTTAATTTATTCAGTCCCTACTTAAGTAACCTTCTATCTTGAGTTATTACGAAATTAGCTCACCTAACAACATCTTATACTGACCATGTCAATATTAAAAATCTTGTATGTTTTGAATAAATAAATGAGTTGCGAGACTTGTTTTATTTTACAAGTTATGTTTTTGATGGCATCTCACTTCTTTTTGATGGCATCTCATCTTCACTTCCTGAGCTTCAGCTACAGCTTTTCTCAAAGCCCACTCCCTGTCGACGACTCAATATTCCCATACATAGAGAAAGACAAGGAATGAAATAAACACGAACCATCGCCAGGTATTGGGACAACCCAGTGCGGGCAAGGATGCTCATTCACATACAGTATTTCCGAATACAGTAGGTATTTCCGAAACCATTGCGACTATACTAAGTACTGTCACAAGAGAGTTGTTTTTGTGCAGGAATACGATTATAGATATTCGTGACTTTAAAGTATCTAGGTACCTAATCAAAAGTATTATTGTATTTTAAATTCAAATTGATTATCTAGATACTTATCTACACCATACCTTTAATATAGTTTAAAAATATTAATAACACATACACTGATTCATTAAGTGCAAATGTAACTTTGTTTTCCTATACTATTTATATGAGATTACAAAGTTACTTATGCAGTTAGTATATCTAGAAAACTGGGCCGAAATTGCAAAATATTTTAGTTTTTCCTTGATTTATACACTAAACACTAACTGTATTCTAAATTTGTAGCTTCTATGTCTGCTAGAAGTGCCTTAGAGTTTTGATAATCGGTCAGTCAGTCAGTCAGTGAGTGACAAAATTAAGAAACTTTGACTAGTTATATTCTTAATAATTCTTAAACTACTGGCTCAAATTCAATGAAATATACCGAGTTTATACAATGCCTATACGTTATTCGCGACAGTTTGCTGCAACGAAGAGATTTCATGACCTTTTCCCGTAGGTATATGGTGCGACATACGAATGATCTGGCCGTAACCTGCCTGGAGTGATCTTCTAGTGGGTTTGCGATGATCCACCGACTGGAGACTAGCTGCTGGGTCGGAGTTGATATCTCATGCATTTTTGAGACCTAGGTTCTGATTTCTTGAAAAACTATCCCCAGCACCGATTTTGTAGCACTCGACAGAGTCACATTAAAAGTCACAATCGTCCACAAGCTCTGTCCGTTCCTTGAACGGACAAACTGAAAAGGCGTAAGTCGAAAACTGTCAACGCGTGTTCAAATAAAGAGTTGCGATAGTAAAGAAACTGCATCTGAACCTACCAACATGAAAATTCAGTACTCCTACTGTCGGAAGCTAGGGCACAAAGAGCGAATGTATTTCTCTAGACAGAGGGACGAAAAATAAAAAAAAGTAAGTGCTACGAGGTCTGTAGATATGTCTGCAATCGGGGACACCTCTTACAAAAATGAACGTAGCTGGATATAACTTACAATCCCTTGTCGATAGTCAGATTTTCTGGCTGATATGATGACAGGAACAAGAGATTACTTATTTACACGACTTAACTGATATAAACTCTGCCTCTGTATATTCTTTCTCACGCATTACATTACCTTTTGAGATTAATATTGCACGTGGAGGTTTGAAAAAAGTTAACGGAGAAACAGACAGAGGCGGACAGCGACTTCTCTATTTCTACATATTAAAACTGAAGGGGCACCCAACGGGGGCGCACCGCTTGTTATTCTACATTCATCATTTATATTTAATCTATACTTATACTAAATATACAAAGCTGAAGAGTTTGTTTGTTTGTTTGAACGCGCTAATCTCAGGAACTACTGGTTCGAATTGAAAAATTCTTTTATAGGCTATATAACATTACGCTATGATCAATAGTTTAATTATATATAAGCAGTGTCCAGTACCCCGCGCCCCACGCGCACTCCATCGCCGTATGGGCCGCAGCGAAGCGTGGCCGAGTTCAGCTAGTAAATAATAATGCTACATTAGGTTAGCCTTGGTTATATTATTTCTAACATGCATCAGAAATATATTGTATATTTTACTAAAAATAGGTATATATTTCTGATTTTCTATTTTAAAAATTAAATCGAAAGCTTACATTTTTCTGCTTTTGTGTGCAATTTTACAATTTCTGTCATATGATACCTTTCGATACGAATGGTCTAACACGAAGAAATTAAACACTAAACATTCGCATTTGTTTAAAAAAATTAGTCCCAAATCGAATTCAGGAAATATGAAGTCCTAAATAACTGATAAATAAGTACTCTATCTTACAAATAGGTCGTAGGTTAAGACAGATATCGACCATTTGCGAGCAGTTTTAGTGTCGCCACTAACAAAGCATGACAGAATGTGTTTTAAATTAGCTCTTTTAATATTTTTCATTCTGAACTCTTCACAAGTGTGTCGAATGGAAGACTATGAAGAAAATAAGAGAATTAAAGAAGACGACTACGGAGACAAAAGCAGTATAGTATTCGTCTTTGACACTACTGGTTCCATGTACAACGATTTGGTACAGCTGAAAGATGGCGCTGGTATGATATTGAAGACGGCTTTGGAAGAGGGAAACTTTATTGCTGATTTAGTGTTCGTGCCTTTTCATGACCCTGGTTAGTAATATTGGTAATATATAAAATATTTAGTTACATGGCAAACTGCAGTTCAAAGTAAACGATGGTTTCTTTTTTTATGTTAAGGTCGACAGACAGGCTGACGGTCCACTTAATTGATGGTAGGCTACCGTCGCCTTTAACACTACAGGTGTTGCAAGTGCGCTGCCGATTAGGATAAAGGGATTAGGAAGAGATACAGTGGGCTCACTTATTATAAATTCTTAAATGATAGATTGTCATTATTATTTTTAGAGAATTATTGTTTTTGTTTAAAGATTTGCACAATTTAAGAATGCAAAATAATATTAAAACACGTTTAGTACGAATATAAATAATATTTATTGGATGTAAAGTTGTGCAATCTATTAAATTGAATCATTTTAAGAGTAAATCCTATTTTTTTAAAGAAATAAATAAATATATATATTAAATACTCTGATAAATGGGGTAAGTTATGTGGAGGTTTTTATAACATGTAATTTTAAAATAATGAAATTATTTAGCAATTTTGCCCTCTAAATTGCATGATTTTATTATATAAATATAATATGTATAGGTATAGGTATAGATAATTATAAATGTTAAAATTGTGAATAAATTATAGGTAGGTACATAAAATTATACTATTTTTTTTCTTAAACGATTGAATTAAGCATATTCTATTACCTGCGCGATTTAAATTTGAAATTAACTTAATTGACATACCTAAAATAAATGTATATTCAATCACTTATAAATTATACTTTATTAGTTAACAGCATGGTGTGTAGTGAAACCACCTTGAAAATAATCCTGGCGGCGCGACTCCGCTAGTGTTGCTTGTATCATTAGGATTGGTAGCCGCCTGTTTGTCTGCCACCCTTTTAAATGTCTTTTGTCTGCCCAATCTTATTGTAAAATAAGAAAGAATTCTTATTATAAACACTGTTTTCCATATTATAAAATAAAGTAACTTATTGTAAAATAAAGTTCCCCTGTTTGTTTGTCCGCTAATTTCTTCTAAACAGGTGGGTACCTGATTTTCATACAGTTTTCGCTAATGGAAAAAGCGATAAACGAGAAAGGTCGAGGAAAACCGGGAGCGGTTAGTTAGTAATATTATAAAATATTATTATAGCTACCCCTTTTCAAAGAATATGGTGTCCATACTTCGTCCGTGCCCTTTTTTCTTTTTTCTTTTGTGATACATCTTAAACTTCCATGTGGAGTAACCATCTCTGTTGGTAAGGGTAAAAGTAGGGATGGATGAAGAATTCTTATACTTATTTATTACTTCACCACTTCCTTGTTGCGACATGTTTCTTATGAAAAAAACGTAACTCTTTCCTTACTTAATTTAAACGTCACTTCTACTATCACTTCGTGCTGATAACGTGTTGTAATATGAAATATTTTATGTAGAAATATTATTTAAAAAGGAAAAAATAGATGTTGCTACGAACATGTTTTATTTCGATATCACTCTTGTCTTGTCATTTTTTACATTCTCTTAATCTTCTTAATATTTTAAAATCATTAAAATAAATAAACAAGTAAAGAGTATCTATAACACAAATAATAAAAAAGGTTAACTATCAATTAGTAGTATTTACAACACGCCCCCTTAATTGAGGTTAACCAAAAAAAATGAACACAAAAAGAAAGGAATATTTACATAAACTATTTAACTAAGCCCATACTGACTATACATCGCTTATGTGCGATTGGCCCTAGAGGATTCGTTAAAACATCTGCAGGCATATCACTGCTTTTTAAATATTCTATTCTAATCAAATTATCAGCTACTTTTTCCCTAATAAAATGAAACCTAGTATCTATATGCTTCGTCCTATTGTGGTGTACAGGATTGTTAACTAAATTGATGGCGCTCTGACTGTCTGATAATAATTCAACACAAAAAGGTTTACATACAGTCACTTCCGAAATGAATCTCCGTAAGTAGCATGCTTCCTTAGTAGCAGACGTCAAGTGCCATGTATTCAGCCTCTGTAGACGATAGCGCTACTGTAGGTTGCTTTTTCGCTTCCCAAGATACTGGTGCTCCAGCTAGGTTGAAAACGTAGCCGGTATAAGACTTCCTATCTAGAGAACAATTTGCCCAATCAGCATCCGAAAAACCTTTTAATGGTTGTCCGGTTTTTCTGTAACATAAGGAATAGTTGAGTGTACCCTTCAGGTATTGCAAAATTCTTTTTGCGGCACACCAATGTTCCTTTCCGTAACAGGTATTAAATTGACTTAGGTAGCTTGTTGCATATGATATATCAGGACGTGAGTTAACGGCTAGATACATTAAGCATCCTATTAAATTCTGATAAGGATATGAAGACAACTCACAATTCATGTTGCGCTCTAATTTTTTCTGAGCTAAAGGACAGCTGACGGTCTTACAGTCTTGCATATTGAATCTTTTTAATAAGGATATAATGTAATGTGATTGACTCACTCTGGTATAGTTATCATTGCTTTCTATTTGCAAACCTAAATAATATTTTAATTTACCTAAATCTTTTAATCCAAAAAAATTTGATAACTCATTTTTGACAATTTCAAAAGTTACGTCAGATTCGTAGTAAATGATTATGTCATCGACATAGATGCCTAATATGACAAGTTCATTACCAAAAAGTTTTGTAAACACACAAGGTTCAGAGGGAATTCCACTAAAACCTATTTTTGATAAAATTTCATTCAACCTTTTATTCCAGGCGCGAGGTGCCTGTTTTAGGCCATAAAGTGATTTATGTAGCAAACAAACTTTATCTTTTTGATCTTCTACCGCAAAGCCAAGTGGCTGCTCCATAAAAACTTCTTCTTCTAAGTTTCCATGTAAAAAGGCTGTATCAATGTCCATATGTCTCATTTTTAGATTCATTTCCGTAGCCAATGCGAATAACGTTCGCAATGATGAATGACGAATGACAGGTGCAAAAGTTTCATTGAAGTCTACACCTTTTGTTTGATTAAACCCTTTCACAACGAGTCTAGCCTTGTATTTAATGATATTTCCGTGAGCATCCCTTTTTATGTTATAGACCCACTTGCATGGAATCACCTTTTTATTTCTTGGTCTATCAACCAACTCCCAAGTTTGAAGTTTCTTCAGCGATTTATACTCATCAGCCATTGCTAACTGCCATTTGTCAGCATCTTCCGCTTGAATATCTTCAACATAAGTAGTTGGCTCAGTTGATTCTATTACCTGATAGGTAAGAAATTCTGGCGGTTTCCTACTTCGCAAAGGGTACCTTCTTTCAACGATTTCAGGTTCTCTTTCCTCTTCTACATCCATATTTACAGAACTTGTAGGTTCATTATGCTCAACAGTAGGAATGGACTGTTCAACGTTATTATCAAGGCAATCGTAATACTGAGGTCCATCGTTATCAACCTCATCTTCAAATAATAAAGATTGCTGTGTCAAACTATGAGGTTTATCATTATCACTCTCATCTTCAAATATTAAAGATTGCTCCGTCGAACTATGTGATGGCCTCTCTTTCTTCAAGTTCGTAAAAACATTTTCAAAGAAAGTCACGTCTCTTGAATATACAATTCTCCTAGGATTGACTGGATCTCGAAAAATGTAGGTGTTGGGATTTTCGGAGTATCCAACAAATATTGCTTCCTCTGCTTTTAAATCCAATTTTGTTCTCTGACACGCAGGTATATGAACAAGGGCTCTACACCCAAATACCCTTAAATGACTTAAGTCACTTTTCCGGTTAAACCACTTGTCATAAGGTATATCACCATTTAAGGCTCTATGAGGTGACCTGTTCTTTAAATATACCGCTACTTGAAATGCATCTTCCCAATATACTTTGGGCAGAGAACTTTCAGCTAACATCGACCTAGCTTTTTCCGTTATTGACCGAATGGTACGTTCAGCTACACCATTTTGTTGCGGACTGTATGGTGTCGATGTTTGGTGCCGGATTCCTTTCGAAGACAGATAATCACTAAACTCCTTATTTACAAACTCCTTCCCACCATCAGTTCTAATTGTTTTTATTGGAAAACCTAATTGTTTCTCCACTAATACTTGAAATAAACGAAATTTTTTAATAACATCGCTTTTAGAGGAAATAAAATAAATAAATATTTTTCGGGTATAGTCATCTACAAGAAATAAAGCATACCTGTTTCCTTGAAAAGATGTTGTGTTGTGCTCATAGGACCACAAAGGTCACAGTGGACCAATTCCAAAGGTGAAGTAGCCTTATTATATGCTATCTTCTTAAAACGTTTTCTAGCCTGCTTTCCTTCTACACAAGCTATGCAACTACTTTTATCTCTATCTGTGTAATCTACACCTACTTCATGTCTTTTTAATGTGTTCATCCCTATACGACATAAGTGCCCTAACCGTTTATGCCATAGTTGATTCTTAGTCAGACAGTCAGTGTGCACATCATACGCTGCATCATTATGCTTAGTTACATTCGTGGGAACGTTGGTAGTGCAATCTAAAGTATACAGTCCACCACAGGGCGAAGCATGCAGTACGGATTCACCTGTAAGACAAAAAGTATTGTTTTTATAAAAATTACAACCATTTTTATCAAATACACATACAAAACCATTTTTTATAGCTTTCTGTACAGATAATAAATTAGCCTTTAAATCTGGTACAAGAACAACATCACTTATTGAATTAACTAATTTATTGGGTGTGTTAATGGAAATATTTCCTAATCCACAACATTCTAACTGCTCACCATTTGCTACAGTTACCTTTCCATTATCAAGAGTGGTAATGTTTTGAAACCAATCTCTCCTAGAAGACATATGTTTTGTAGCACCAGAATCTACATACCAAACATCCTTCGATGGACAGCCCGAAGTATTAAGCGCAACAAACGATATGTTTTCTTCATTGTTGCTTGTAGAAGATGACAAAGCTTTATTTACATACTTAGCGTTATTCTTCTTAATCCTCTGCGGGCAATCTGGTCTTTTATGTCCGGGTACATTACAATCATAACACACAATTGCTTTCTTCTTTTTAGGTTTTGATTTCACTACTTTTAAGACTGTATCAGTTGGTGTATCTGTTATGGTTTTTGACAGTTCATTCAATAATTTAGTTTTCACTAAATCGGATTTAACGGCAATGTTTGAATTTTCAAGTGCCATAATTAACGGTTCGTATTGTTTAGTGAGACCTCCAAGTAAAATGGCTGCAATAGAGGAATCATCGATAACCTTATCAATGTCGGCTAAATCTTGAGCCGTTGACAATATAGCATTAATGTATTCCTCAATGTTATCGAAATTTGAAAGACTCATCTATATAATTTTCTTTCTAATGCAAGTCTCCGTCCTAAACCCTTATCTTCAAAAGCCTTTTGCAATGACGTCCATGCTTCTGCAGCAGTTTTGGCACACCGTACGTGGGTGATGGCTGCACCATCAAGCGTCAGACATATTTTTGCTAATGCCTTTTGATCGTTTCGTACCTTAATAGATGCCGGGGTGGTGTCATATTCTGGATAACCTTTTATTGCTCCCCATAAATCCTCATGTAAAAGATAATGAAACATCTTAAACTTCCATGTGGAGTAACCATCTCTGTTGGTAAGGGTAAAAGTAGGGATGGATGAAGAATTCTTATACTTATTTATTACTTCACCACTTCCTTGTTGCGACATGTTTCTTATGAAAAAAACGTAACTCTTTCCTTACTTAATTTAAACGTTACTTCTACTATCACTTCGTGCTGATAACGTGTTGTAATATGAAATATTTTATGTAGAAATATTATTTAAAAAGGAAAAAATAGATGTTGCTACGAACATGTTTTATTTCGATATCACTCTTGTCTTGTCATTTTTTACATTCTCTATAATCTTCTTAATATTTTAAAATCATTAAAATAAATAAACAAGTAAAGAGTATCTATAACACAAATAATAAAAAAGGTTAACTATCAATTAGTAGTATTTACAACAATTGATGATGTAAGAAATTTGTTGCTTACAGCCGTAGGTCCAGCCACCGTCACCGGCGATATAGGAGTCTTCAAAACAGCTCTTAATCAAGTAAAGGTATACGGCGGAGGGGACTGCCCCGAGAAGTCCCTGGGCGGCATACAAATGGCCCTGAATGTGAGCCGACCTAGATCCTACATCTACGTTTTTACAGATGCAACCGCTTCAGACCACAAACTTGTGGGAAAAGTCCTGGATTCGATACAAAGGAAGCAAAGTCAGGTTAGTTACGCCCTTCTTAATTTATTTGTAAGTAAGTGTTTGTAAAATTACCTACCTAAGCAATCTATTAATTATAAATAATTGACGAGGCCATTAGTCGAGTGGTTTACGTGTTTGCTTTCGCTCTCTGATTCAGCGGTCCCGGGTTCAATTCACAGCAATTCAACTTACAAATAAGCTTTTAAAAGTTGGTTCTGGTTTGGTTGTGCACTAATGGTTAAACCGTAACACAATCTTAATTTTTATAAACTATATGTCGTATTTTTTATATTAATCGCCTACGCCTAGGACATTACCGCCAAATTAAAATCTTGCCCCGTAGTTTTGAATAACTTTTGTCACGATTATAAAACTGGTGGCAGAACCACTCCTTTACAAATGTATAGCAGAGGGAATGGTCAAAAATGAATTTATTGTTTCTCAAAATATTCTCCGTTAGCGTAAATGCATTTTTTCATACGAATAAACCAATTTTGAAAACATTGCTCTTCAACAGCCTCTTCTGTTGATGAAAATGGTTGACCGCGTAACTAGTTCTTAGTTCTACGTTTTCACCTTAAAAAAATCATTTGGCTGTCTGGCCTTGTAAGAACTGGCATTATCGTGATGCAATATGATATGGCGTTTACGGTTATTTTTACGGAGTTCGTCAATAACTTCCAGCAAACAAATAGTCGTGTGCCAATAACTATTCACGGTACAACGATTCTCCAAAGCAATCACGTATCCAGTTTTATTAAAAAAAAAAAAGAAGCAATCATCTGCTTAGAGGCACTTTGCAGGCGCGCTGCTTTGGGTGGTTTGAGCTCATCTTGAAAGACCCATACTCTCTATTTCTGCTTTGTTTTGGGATTGTAGCAATAAATTCACGTTTGATCACCTGTTACCATGTTCCACACCCTTCGTTGAATCTGGTAATGCACCAAGTGACGTGATTCGTTTTTTAAGCCTCAATCAAATTGTATGGGATCCACCGAGAGCACAGCTTTTTCACACTCAAATGTTTGTACAGGATTGATTGTATTTGACTCATGCCATGCCTAAGGATGCCTGAGATGACTGAGATTGACACGACCGCGTTTGAATTCTGCAAACCAGCTATAAATAGGAGTCTCGCATGGTGTACATCGCCAAAAGCAGTTTGAAACCGAGCGAAACTATATGCTGAGCTGTCAAATTACACTTAAAATCGCAGAAAATCATATTACGAAAACTTTCACGCCTGAAATCCATGGTGATGTAAACACGCAATTTTCAAAATTACGGCACCAACTAAAAACAAGTGACAGTCAGATGAAACAAACTGTATTCTACAGCCAAACAATTCCATTTTCAAATTACTGAACGAATTTTCATCTATCTATAGGTGAATTACACACATATATCTAGATAGAGGAAGGTTTTATCCTTCTCAAGGCTTCGCCAATCTCGAGGTTCTTGAGGCTTTGGACCATGCCATGCACAGTGTGTCAACAAGCAGTTCTACCCAAATCTAATATATGTATGTCGCCGCCTAATTCTATTGTAGTATGTTGCATAGCCGCCTTATGGTGGCATAATAATATGCAATCGGCAGAGTAAGGGAAAAAAAATAAAATAAAGATGGGCGCCAGCTAATTACCTAATAAATAAAATGCGGTAATTAAGCAATTTGAAAATATATATTAACATAAAAAAAATTAAATTAAATCAGGGAGTGAGTTCTATAATTGCCCTGTGCGTGAAATTAAATTTATATAGGTATACACAACCCTCATTTGAAATCACAATTTTCACTTTATATATCTAATGTAAGTAACTAAACTGAAATGGGAAAATTTGGACAAGCTCGGCAATAAAGTACAATCCTCTGGACTGGCTCGGCTTGTCTTCATCCGGTGTCGTAAGAAAAATCCAATCTCAATCAAAAACTTGGTAGCGTCTACGTCTCCCAGAAGTAACAGCTGCAAGCCGAGGTTCGAATAATTAACAGTTACGGAGAATCCTTATTACTCCTGAACTTGTTATTCCCGGACTTGATCCCCAAGAAATAAAAACGGGGATATATAGGTAGAATTAAAATATACAAAAAAAATAATTATACTCGAAACGAAAACCAAAACGGTCAAAAGCAGAATGGCTTGTCCGCGACGGAAATAAAATTTTGTGACCACGAAAATTTTGAATTGATTATCGAACCAAGGTTTGTCAAAATAAAAAAAAAACTGATTAAAAATAAATAACATGAAGGAGTAATTAAAAATGAGGTGATATATATGTAATTAATATATTTATTTATAATAAATAATAAAAAACAGTACCACTACGGTACAAGTATAATAGATGGCGCCATCAATAGTGTTATCTTTTTTTTTTTCAATGCGGACCAATACTAATTATAATAATTTATAATTATATTTATGATAATTTATTTGAAATGAAAGTGATTTAGTTTTGCCATATAATACACATATAATTACTAAACTTATTAGATATTTGATTTGAGACCTTTTATCTTTGATTGCAGGTGGTATTCGTCTTAACCGGCCATTGCAACGACCTGAACAAACCTTCGTACAAGGTGTATCCTCAAATTGCCGCTGCTAGTTCTGGACAAGTATTCAATTTGAACAAAACCAGTGTTCATAAAGTGGGTAGTCGCGAATATTTCAATTTAGATTATCATATTATATTGTACTAGCGACCCGCCCCCGGCTTCGCCCGGCGTGCAATTTTTATATACCCTAAAACATTCCCCGTTTATCCCTCTTTCCATTAGCGAAAACCGAATTAAAATCGGTCTACCCGTTCACGCATGATGCCGTGACCAGGAGAAATGGGGATTCATTTTTATATATAAGATTATGTCAGCTTTCTTCTACGGTCTACGGTTAATTTACAATAGTTTGATGTAGACTATAATTAACATTGTACCAGATTTTGTGCGAGACTTTTTTAATAGAAACTTTAGTTTTGGAAAGGGCAGCAGCAACCAAACTGGTGATTTACTTTGTTTACGATGTTGCGCACATTAAAATTATGATCTCATAGCAAGGGAATGCTGAGACGAAGAGCGCGTTTAGGAATTGACCCATTGACAAATCTTAGTTGACAGATTATTTACATATTGTTAATATAGTCTCTTAGCGCTAAACCTATATCTAATCAACAGGTGGTTTAAATGCAATAACTCAGAAGCACTTGTCGTTGTACTAACGAATTACAATTGACAATTGACATTGACATCTTTATATTGTGTAAGGCAAGTGTAAGGCTTCGAAATAATATAACGTTCAGTAAGGACTTGCAAGCTATGCAAGCTCATACTATGCATACATCCACATTTTTTTAATTTTCTTCATATCTGCTGCTCGTTTTTTGTCTTTTTTGCTATATCTTAAAGTACTCCTTGCCATACTTGTCTGGCAGATTCTCAATCTGTGATGTAGTTTTTGTGTTATAGCCCATATTTGGCAACCATATGTTAGTATTGGCAAAATACATGTATTGAAGAGTTTTCTTTTTATTTCTAAACTCTATTGTTTATTCTACATAATAAATGCATGGAAAGATACCTAAAGACATAATGAAGAATATTTCTTAGAATTATTCTGGTCATCGAAGAAATTCTTTTTTAATTGCAGGTCTTAGAGTTCGTAAAAACCTCAATGAAGAGTCGCGCCGTCAACCTGGGATCCATAGTCAATCCAGCTGGATATAATCACACACAAGAGGTAATAAACTTGCATTTATAAATTTAAAATTTACGTGCAACGAATATTCGCATTTTTTATTCCACCGAAAGTTAACTTTGGAATTGATCTTTTCACAGTTGGCTCCGGTCTGGGTGTTTTAGTAGTGGCAGACATATTTCGTAGTAATTTGGGCAGCCCGCCTGGCGGCAGTAACCACCTCCTTACGGAAGACCACCGTTAAAATATATCAGCATGTGTTTGTTTCAGTAAGTGAGTAAGTAAGAAATGCCAGAGCTCATTTCCCTATCCTTTACTAAAAAACAAACGTTATATATAGTACAGTAACATTAAAACTGAGACAAAATAATAATAATAAGTTCATACAAGCTAGTATTTAGATATTCTAATAAATTGTTAAAAATTACAGATACCGGTAGACAGTACTTTGGGCGAAGTGACGGTTTCAGTGTCCGGGGCAAAACCACAGCTGAAAGTGGTCAATCCAAGCGGCGTAGAAGTTACTGGACTACCACAACTCGTCACCACGCTCGATCTCTCGGAAATTGTGGTAAGAACTGTCGTTGTGCTTTTTATGTCAACTGGACTAAATTAATTACGATCTGTATATTGTCTTTCATTGGAAGGGCAATCCAGTTATTAGTATGAAACGAACGAACGAAGAACGAAAGGCCAGCATGGTGGATCATATAGCTATAGCCCATATGCCCTTGTTGAGAGGGTAGGCCTGTGCCTCTGCAGTAAGGACATATAATAGGCTGTTGATGATGACACAAAGTAAAGGAGTTTTCATTAATGTATCCCGAAGAGCACGGTTTCCAAGGACTCCGTTTAACTCGCAAGAGTAAGCTGCATACTTGTATTTCCTCCAACAAATAGTCGAGCGGAAAGGTCTGAGCGAGTAGAAAGAGTTGAAATGAACTCGTTCAGTTCTAGGGAGCGGAGCGAAGTCATTACGGATTCCGTTTAACTCGCAATGATAAATTACACAGTAGAGTTTCTATAGAGAAAGAGGTGAGCGGAGCGGATTGAACGAGTAAAAAGAGGTTGAAACGAGTCCGCTGCGGCAAGGTTTCGCCACAGTTGTTTCGCCGACTAGTTTGAAACGGACTCGCTCGCCGTTTCGGTCACCCGCGCCTCCCGCGCTTCTTTCCCCGTCCGTCCCGCCAGCACGCAACCAGCTCAAAACTCCAACTGAACTCGCTCTATGTGGAAATTGACTATTTCTCATTTTCCGTTCAGTTCGTTCCGCTCATTCCTCTTTCTCATTTCCCTTTTGCAGTGGAAATCAACAAACAAAACTCTTTATTGGTGGAAACGTAAGCTTATTTCACTTAAAATGAGTCCGTTCCGTTAGCCATTTCCCGCTCATTACCCTTTCGCGGTGGAAACCCCGCTTAAGGGGTGTTATCCAAATGAATTCAGTTTTGCACAAAACAGACTTTTGTTTTTTATGAACATTTTTTTATGTGAAGACCGGCAGACGGTTCACTTGATGGTAGGTGGCTACCGTCGCCTATAACACAAGCAACGCGACAGGTGCTGCAAGTGCGTTGCCGACTACAGTAGGATTAAGGACAAAGGATTGGATAGGAAAATGGGCTCTGGCATCCCTTATTCACTCACCGAAACACAACAGCACACTTGCCGTTATTTCACGGTAGTCTTCTGTAAGGGGGTGGTTACTGCCGCCAGACGGGTTGCCCAAATGACTGCGAAACGCTATGTGCCCTGCCACTACTTTCCAGATCCCTGGATCACAGCCAAAAAGTTCATTTTCAAAGTTGACTCTGCCGGGAATCGAACCCGAGAATCCTAGAACAGACAACAAGCACCCTAACCACTCATCCAACGAGCTCGTCGTCATGTTTACCTAAAGATGAATTTTAAGGTTGGGATCACTTAAAAAGAATTTGAAAATTAATTACACCAGAAACTAAGTTCGGTAGATAGGCTGACGGTCCACTTGATGGTAGCTACTGGCGCCTATAACACAAGATCTTGAGCTTCTTGGCATGAGGTTGGGCTCAAATCTCAACTTCGGTTCTTCTATCGAGTCCAAGGCCCAAACAGCGGCCAAAAAGTTGGGCATCCTAAATAGAGTGAAGCGATGCTTTACATCTGGACAGCTCCTCTCTTTATACAAGGCACAAGTCCGATCCTGCATGAAGTATTGCTGTCACCTTTGGGATGGCTCAGCAAAATACCAACTTGCTGCACTCGACTCGGTGGATCGCAGAGCTAGGAGGCTCATTGGCGATGATACACTAATAAGAACTAAGCTGCAGAGCCTGGCACATAGACGCAAAGTTGCCTGTCTGTGTGTATTCTATAAGATGTACTTCGGAGAGTGTGCTCGAGAGCTGCATGAGATCATACCGCCTTCCCCTTTCTTCTATCGGACATGCAGACGTACGGCTGGTTACCATCCTCACCTTGTCGATATCCCTCTAATTCGGACCAAGCGCTTTAAAACATCTTTTGTGATGCGCACTGCTAAGGATTGGAACTCCCTGCCGGCGTCTGTATTTCCGAGCTCATATAACCCAAATATTTTCAAGGTTCGAGTGAATAGGCATCTTCTGGGTGAGCTCGCTCCATCTTCGGCCTCATCCTTCCTACATGGATAGATGTTGGTCAAGAGCAAACCCATCTATAATAAAAAAAAAAAAAAAAAAAAAAAAAAAAAAAAAAAGGTGCCGCAAGTGCTCTGCCGACTTTTGTTGGATTAAGGATAATGGATTTGGAAGGGGGATCAGGGAATGGGCTCTCATCGAAATACAACTGCACATATTATGGTGTTATGGGTGTTTACTGTCGCCAGACGGGTGGCACAAATTATATGTCTGCGAAACGCAGTGTGCCCTGCCACTACTTGCCAGACCCAAACCAGAAACGAAAAGTGCAAAACTTGAAAAGTACATTTCCAAAGTTTGCCCTGCCGGGAATCGTACCCCGGAACCCCAGAGTCATGGCGCTAAAGCAAACACATTAACCAATTGCAAGGCTCGTCCTTTCTAAGTCAATTGATTTCTTTCAGGTAGTTAAAGTGTTAAACCCCGAGCCTGGCTCCTGGTCTATTACAGTGGGCAGCGAAGAAGATTACTCCGTAAAAGTTGTAGGGTTGTCCAATTTGACATTCAACCATGGGTTTTCGGTTGAAAAGCCCAAATCTATGGTAGACACCAGTTACAGGCCACTGCAAGGTAATACGCTTTGTTATAAGTTCATTTACGTAACTATTTAGAAGCATAGTGGAATTTTATTTTTTCACAAATTTTGGACTATCAATAATATTTATTATTACAAAAATAAACACCATAAAAGCCTACCTTTTTACATTTTGATAAATAGTTGCTATATATAAAGAATATGTATTATATTACTATAATTTTTATTTTGAATAAAATCCGACATCAAACAGACACACGTCAAGCAATTTGCAAGCTTAAATGCCTATCTTGTGGTATCCTATTTTTCATTTTGTATTTGGGAATATACCTACATCTTATAAAGTATATAAAAATGAATCCCCTTTTCCCTTGGTCACGGCAGCACGGGTGAACGGGTAGACCGCTTTAATTCAGTTTTCACTAATGGAAAGAGGGATAAACGGGGATTGTTCATATTATATATAAAAATTGCACCCCGGGCGAAGCCGGGGGCGGGTCGCTAGTCTTATATATAAAAATGAATCCCTATTTCTCCTGGTCACGGCATCACGCGTGAACGGGTAGACCGATTTTAATTCGGTTTTCGCTAATGGAAAGAGGGATGAACGGGGAATGTTTTAGGGTATATAAAAATTGCACGCCGGGCGAAGCCGGGGGCGGGTCGCTAGTATATAATAAAATCGTAAACTAGTCGTGTCTGTACATTATATAGTTAAAAAAAATGTACACGTTGTACTTATGTCACCGAGGTCAAAAAAAGAGTTTTTAGAATTTTTGTCTGTTTGTCTGTGCGTTTGCACATATTAATCTCAGAAACGGCTTAACCGATTTGAATGCAGTTTTCAGTGATGTATCGTAGCAAGCTTCCCGTAACATTTAGTGTTTGTTTCATTCCAATTGGTTTAAAAATAAAAATGTTAGGCGCTATATCGAATACCACGCATAGGTACGAAGTTGCGGGCTCAGCTAGTTTAGACTATATTTATTTTGACTAAAATCCGACATTAAATGGACACATGTCCATTTAAATGGACATGTATTTTTCATTTTGTATTTTTTAAGTTAATTTTTGTATATTTATTTCTACTACAGTTTTTTTTCTCCTTAAATAAATAAAAAAAATGTCCCCATCATTGGGAATATTTTTACTTTTTTTATACAGGTACCTACAACTACATGGTTATATCTCTAACCGAAGTCAATGACCCCGTTGACATAGAGACAGCAGAAATATTGAATTTGGACGGAAAGCCGCTATTTGAAATTCCCCTACAAAAAATCGACAGCGACAAGAAATTATATATGACGAAATTTTTACCACCCGATGAAATGTTTTATATTGCGGTAAGTTTTTTAGATCTATTTATTATTGCTACTAGCTTTTCCCGCGGATTCGTTCGCATGAAAATTTCATTCTACATAGTAGCTTGTACAACTTAATAGGTGCATATGTATATATGTATTACATATAACATACAAGATGTCGAACCCAAATTAAATTACTAACGTGTCAGAACACCTACAAAATCTTTGAGTTTCTTTAAATAAAGTATTAAAATGTAATATTTAAATACAATATTTAATACATAGGCACATGTATTTTATATATTTTTTTGTTCCTTATTAAATTTAGGTTACTTAAATGTATTTATTTTGTAACAAATACAAAATAAATAAATTCATACAGAACAAATAAATTGAAAATTCTTATAGTTACACAAGATCTCCTATTAACGCGACATCTACTAAGGATTTTTTAAATTAATTTAAAAAGCAAAAAAAAACATCTTCGTCAGAAATTGTTTCTTGTCAGAATGTGAGAACCATGGACTGGTGAGAACAAATAGCTTCGACAACAAATAGGTAACAATAGGTAATGCCTTTATGGGATAAGATACGAGGGCGGGATGATAAGTAACTAGCCTAATAAGAAAACACTTAACTTTCCGTGATAAAATTAATTTTATTTTTCGACATAGTCTTCGTGAACCTCTACGCACTTATTCCATCTTCGTTCTAAAGCAGTAATGACTTCCATAAAATGATTTCTTTCGAGGCCTACAAAATATTCCTCTACAGCGGCCATGACTTCATCATTTGTGGCAAACTTCTGTCCGCCCAAAAAAGTTTTGAGCTTAGGGAATAAGTGGAAGTCTGATGGCGCTAGATCAGGCGAATAAGGTGGGTGGGGCAGCAAATCATACTTCAATTCGTTGATTTTTGCCATAGCTTTAACATATGTGTGAACTCTAGCGTTGTCTTCGTGGAAGATGATTTTTTTTTCGCCAAACCTGGTCGTTTTTGCTGATTACATTGATGAAGCATATCTAGAAGATTAGCGTAGTATTCTCCATTAATTGTTTGACCTTTAGGAAGATAATCTATCATCAAGATCCCATCTGCATCCCAAAAGACGGAAGCCATCACTTTTCCAGCCGACTTTACAGCCTTGGCTTTTTTGGAGCCGGGCATCTCGATTGAGTCCACTGTTTTGATTGAATTTTTGATTCTGGCGTGTAATGATGAACCCATGTTTTATCTGTTGTTACAAATCGACGTAAAAAATCGGCCTTATTACTCTAAAAACGGTCCAGACATTCTTTTTAGTTTTGCACCCGAATCATTTTTTGATCGTGCGTAGGTAAGCAATCGCGGCACCCAACGGGCCGATAACTTTTTCATATTTAATTCCTCACTTAGGATATGATGTACCCGTTCTTTTGAGATACCTGTAGTGTCAGCTATTTCAGATAACTTCAATCGTCGATCTGCTAAAACCATATCATGTACTTTCACGACCATTTTCGGAGTCGTGACGCTTTTTGGACGTCCGGGGCGGGCTTCATCTTGGACACATGTACGACCGCGTTTAAACTCAGCCACCCAGTTTTTTACTGTGGCATAAGAAGGATCACATTCACCCAAAACATTCTTTAACTCGTCATAGATATCTTTCCCCTTCATGCCCTAAATATGAAGAAACTTTATCACCGCTCTTTGTTCAATTTTATTCATTTTGAAAACAGTTAACGAAATATATTTTCAAATGACAAAAAATCAATAAAATTTTCACGCCACCAAATTCAAATTTAGAACACAGGTTGCCAGAGAGAGATACGAATTTAAAAATGACATATATAAATTTTTAATTTTATCTTTTTAAATAGCAGTGGCTAGTTACTTATCATCCCGCCTACGTACCTATAAGACATTGCGAAACTGTTATTACGGTCCAAGGTCATGCGCCGTGACTTCTTTGCTGACGTAGTGTCATCGAAGTTCCGTAGATGTCGTTTAATACTAAATGTAAAATTACAGTTTTAATTCAACAGATGTCGCTGCACTTAGAGGTTATATCACGCTATCGTTTCGTATCTGCGTTTCGGTGACTACCACGACCTAACAAAATTTCAGTTATCGCTTCTCGGCCTTTTGGCTAAGATCAAAGTGTAGTATCTGTTCTTTTCAGCTTAATATCTGAAAGTTCCCTCATCGAGGGACCAGTATATTAAACTGATTTTTGTAACCAGACGGGATGTTCGGGGCTCGCTCCACTCCCGTCACGGGTCGGCCCGGCATTGCAGTGCCGCCGGGATTGGCCCACATAAATCCATTTAAAAAGCAAACAAGGACCTAAACGAACGAAGTGGTTCTGGTTTCGTTCATTTCGTATATTGTTTGTATGATTTATAATATTTGTATTTTGTAAATTTGTAGTTTTTGTATGCAAAAATATATAATACTATAATTCATTAATAGTATAGATAGATAGAATATAGATAATAGTGTTTAGTGTATGTTTGTAAAGTTATGATATGATATGATATGAGTAATATAATAATGACGTTTTCATGTTAATGCTACATTACTTGGTTACTTTACTTACAATTACAATTAATATAATTCCTTAACGTTCTACAACATGACATTTTACTTTATCTGTTATCACTTTTTTTTAATGTTAAGTTCGGCAGACAGGCTCGAGACATTAAAATTTTAGTCAAAATGAGAAAAAAATCAATTTGAACCAGAGTTGTTTTAATTTAAATCATGAACAGGATACTTTGACATTAGGCTGTTACTAACCGGAAACAATGAAAAAACTTCTTTTACTAAAGAAACTAATAATTATAAATTTTCAGATAAAGGGACACGACGAACATAATTTGGAGCTGAAAAGAATCGGTGCCACTGCAGTCCAAGTTAAATTGCCAGGTCAGAAACAGCCAGTAAAATACAGAATGTCAGAAACCGTGCAGACCGTCTGGCAGCAGTCGCCACATCCTTACAGAAGACTATCGTGAAATAACAGCACGTGTGCATGATTAAGCGATAGCAAAGCCCATTACTCTGTACATATATGTCATCTCTGTCAGGGTACTGCATAGCTACACAACACCAAGTGGATAGACAGCCTGTCTACCCACGGGCTGATTTACGTATCAACCTTTATCTTCTAACCTAACTTAAATTTAACTTTAATTTTACCAAGAAAAGTTATATTGAACATTTTTGTGTAAAACGAAATTCTCTACAATATTTATCGGAAACTTTTTTTTCTAACTCGTACCAGTTTTGTACAATTTGGATTTTATTTTATTTTTTCCACCCCTTCTACAGGGTGGTCTTAAAAATTTCTTTCACTCATCGATATTAAATATCTTCAAAAATGCCCCTGAGTGACACAAATTTTGATTTGTTATTGAATTTTCCTGGACTATGTATTTGTCATATCACCCAGTAGGACACGTTACCTTTTATTTAATGTTAAGATACGCAGACAGGTTGACGGTCCACTTGATGGTATGTGGCTACCATCGCCTAAACATAAGCAACGCTATAGCTGTTGCATGTGCGCTGATGACTACTGTAGGATTAAGGATAAGGGATTGGATAGAAAAATGGGCTCTGGCATCCCTTGCTCACTCAACGAAACACAACAGCGCACGTGTCGTTATTTTACGGTGGTCTTCTGTAAGGGGGTGGTTACTGCCGTTTGCGGGTGGTTCTTTGAATAAAATTGAATTGAAACATACGAACAAACTTTCCTTGCAAACACCTTACATTATAGTAGTAGGTTAAAAATATTAAACTATTTATGGAGTTTAATTCAATGTTAAACTGGAAATAGTTACCCAGGTTGACTGTAAAGTCTGTAATAAATAAAAATACAGTATTACAAAATGTATGAAGTTAATATGCGAAAATGGTAGGGAATAATAATATATAATAATTTTATGCTACTAGCTGGTGCCCGCTGAAAAATAAAAAAATCTATTATACTATTATACTAATCCATCTATTATACTACAATATAATTAGGTGAAGCGACGACATCTATCGGATTTGGGTACAACTGTTTGTTCATACATCTGTGTAGAGTATGCTCCAATTTGCAAACACTCGGAAACCTAAGGATAAAAACTTTAACGAATTTTAGATTTCTCAAGAAACACCGTTGATGAAAATATTTCCACTAGTTTTTGAGATTATCGCGAACGTACAACAAACATGATTATGTAAGGATTAGATATATGTATAAACTGTAGGTAGATTGGTACGATACGTCAGATCACGATGAAATTTGACACCATGTTATTTATTCTTATATTTCATGGAAAGACTTCTTTAATATTTTGTGCCATTTCCTTTAATTAATTAATTAATACCCTAATTAGAATTTGAAATATCAGAAGGGGTATTAATAATGTATTTTCTTTTTGCAGATGTTCCATACCTGATTGCGCCTAAAAAGGTATGAAAAAAATATATGAGAAAACATATTTTTTGTTCTTCGTTCTTATTTTTTTAGTTAAACACTTCAGTTTAAATATAATAATACTTGCATATGTGGTGACTGTTGTTGGCATACTGTTTAATTTAATAACTCATCAATTGCTACAAAAAAAATTGCTTTACGAACAAAGAGAGTTGAGGAGCCCGTTGGATGAGTGGTTAGGGTGCTTGCCTTAACGCTCTATTCTAGGGTTCCTGGGTTCGATTCTCGACAGGGTCAACTTTGAAAAATGAACTTTTCAAATTTGGCTCTGGTCTGGATTTGGAAAGTAGTGGCAGAGGGCACACTACGTTTTCGCAGTCATTTGGGCAGCCCGTCTGGCGGCAGTAACCACCCCCTTACAGAAGACCACCGTAAAATAACAGTACGCGTGCTGTGAGTAAGGGATGCCAGAGCCCATTTCCCTATTTCCTTTCCCTTAATCCTACTGTAGTCGACAGCGCACTTGCAGCAGCTCTGGCGTTGCTTGTGTTATAGGCGACGGTAGCCGAATATTCGCTATATAAATGGCAGATGCCACCTACCATGAAGTGGACCGTCAGCCTGTCTGCCGATCTTAACATAAAAAAACCCATTAATTTTGTATTTACCTATTTATATGTATAATAAGTTATATACATATACACATCTCATCGTTTTATATAAGGAGTATTTTGTAACCGTAGGCAAAAGATTTTTTATGTAAAGGTTGTTAGACAGGCTGATGGTCCATTTGATGATAAGTGGCTACCGTCGCCTATAACACATGCAACGCCACATATGCTGCGATTGCGCAGCAGACCATAGTAATATTAAGGTTAAGGGATAAGGGGGTATAGAGAAATGAGTTTTGGCGTCTTTTACTAATTCACCGACACAGTAGCTGTGTCTCTCTGTAAAGAGATGGTTACTGCCGCCAGACGGGCTGTCTAAAAATGCATCATTGTTACCCTGTCACTACTTGTCAGATTCAGACCAGATCCAAATATGATAAGTTCATTTCCAAAGTTGGCCCTGCCGGGATTTAACCGGGCACTCCTGAGACTGAGCATTGAAGGAAAAACCTTAATCACTATACCCATAGTATGTCAATATGTATGTATTGACATGTATGTACATGTATAAAAAATATCATTTAAAAAAAATTTAAACACTAGCTCCTGCCCGCGAATTTGTCCCCGTTAAAAAATATAACACTATTGATGGCGCCATCTATAATGCAAGGTACAATAGAATTAGCGGCGACATCTATCGGATTTGGGTAGAATTGCTTGGTGATACACCTGTGTGTAGTATGCTCCAATTTGCAAACCTTCGGGAATCTAATGACAAAAAACCTTAAAGAGTAATACATCTCTAGATTCCCCAGGAATCACTCTGTTTATAGATGAAAATCGCATGAAAATCCGTTCAGTAGTTTTTGAGATTATTGCTTTATAATATGTTTAAACATAGTTTACTGAAACAGATAAAACTTTTCCTCTTTTATTGATGATTAAGGTGGAAGCGAAAACTCACGAAGCGGTGGTGCTAAGATGTGACGCTGAAAGCCTAGTGCCTATAAGGTCGATGTGGCTGAAAGACAACAGCCTCGTACAGGGGCCTGTACACAGTTTGTGAGTATGGTTTGAAGATTTATGCATGTACCATCACAAATACTAATTTATTAGCGTACTAGATGATTCTAACAGCATGGCTTATTCTTAAGAATGTCGAAGGTATTCGCCGATTATTTTTTAGCGAAATAAGGACGTCTTATCCAATGACTTGTCTGTTAGATATTTTTAAAGGCTTATATAAATTGAGAATTTGTATTATATGTAAGTTTTATAAGGATATGTTCATGACACTTATGTTGAAATGCATTGATATTAATTTTCGAATGGCTTATAATAATGACTTATAAAATGCTAGCGTTTGCTCGCGACTGCATCCTATGTTAACTATATGTTATTCTGTTATAAAACCCATATCACTGTAGAGTTTCATCACAATCCGTTAAGTAGTTTGCACAAAATTTTGTATTTATAATATTAAATAGGTAGAATGTAGATAAAAGCTGATAACTTCCTTGCAAGTAAGTAATAAGGACAACTAAAAAATACCAACGAAAATAAAAAAGGAAATAAACACTCATACATTATGGATAAAAGAATATTTCGGTCCTGGTTGCAATGTACCCAGATTCTTGCTGCATTACCTCGCTGAATTTCTATACTTAGTCGCTAAATGAGCGAGTTTTGTCGATCATGCACTTTAGGTGGAAGCGGACCGAGCGCGCTAGGCGGAATTTGGGCGGAATGCATGAATTATGGACAGTGTTGCCAACTGCTTGCTTTAGCTAGTAGCTAGACATCTTGTAAAATGTTGCTAGATTGACAGAATTTTTTACCCAAAAAAGTTGCTAAAAGTAGCTAAATGTTATTTAGTATGTAAGTAACAACAAAAAGGCAAAAAAATGACAATTATTTTTTAACTACACGAGAAGAGAATATACCTACACGCAGAAAGCGTGTAAGTCTTTTTTCTTTCAAAGGTAATTCCATTTTTACAGCAAACGAGGAGTATTCGTTTTATGATAGAACAAAACAAATGAACACAAGCAAGACAAGGTAGGCAGATCACGAACACAGGCTCGAAAGTAATTAATAAGGTTCAAATGTAGATTTGAAATATCAAACGGGGAATTCCCGGCCAGCCAACGACCGAGACCTATAAACCATAGAATCGCGTTTAGTTTTTTCTGTCAAGACCTGTGGGTCTAGCATGAGTTATAAAGGCCGCTGTCGCTAACAATTACGGTTATTATGAACTCATGCTAGAGTTTCTGGTGTGCTCTAATATGAACTCTCGAAAGTTTTCACGTCATGTGAAAAATTGCTAGAAAAAGTAGCTAAAAAAATCAGTTTCGTTAAACTGTAGCTGCTCTACACCAAAAAATAGCTAGATCTAGCTATAAAGTTGCTAAGTTGGTGTATAGAAATGGCCCTTCCATATTTAATTTCTATATGTAATATATTTTTATGTAACTAAGTTGTAACTAGATGTCGCTATCTGAAATAAATGTTAGGTAACAAAGTTGGCGGCGACATTTGGTAGGTATTGTCTATACTTTTAAAAATATATCTTATCTTGTCTTATGAATAAAGAAGTTTTATTAAAACCCAGTGCTGTGTTGAAGTGAAGTGTAGAAGCTAAACATGGTCCTCCGAGCCGGACGAGATTGGAGATTAAACTAGCAGCACAGCATTTTTGTAAAAACACCGACCCGGTGGTGGGTTGCTGCCGATGGTGTTGTAAGCGGAGGCTAAGATCCAGCCATAAAGTGAAGAGACGAGTGAAGTTTACAAGGAACAGCAGTGACGTCAGCAGCGACAATTTCGGAATCTTTCGGAATTGGCGAGAGTTGTGAGTGTTGTGATCCGGGATTGTGTTGTGAGTACTTTCAATATTATAAAATAAATTTAAAGCAAAAGTGAACCTTGAATTAAGCGTAATTTTAACTTTGAAGAATTTAGAAAGAAATTTGACTTAGCAAAATTTAAAGACTAGTGCATGGAGTATTGTATAAAATTTTCAAGTTAATTTCAGAACTTAGAATAATTTTCAAAAAAGTGTAACGACGGGGAATCCATGCCCGATTTTCAATTATTGTGCCAAACACTTAGAAAACTTGAGTGTCGATTGTGAACAAATTTATTACAGTTGGGATTTTATAACTTGAAGTCTTAGTTTTAGTCAATATAATTTAAGTCAAAATAGATAATTGAAAATATAATTTCTGTGTTCAAGTAATTTAATGTTAATTATTGATGATTTTATTTAATTTATTAGTATAAATTTTATATCATGGAAACTTTAAATAAATTACAAGTGGATCTTAATGAGCATATAAATAGAGGATTAGTTAATTTTAAAAAGTCACCAAAAGACCGCATTACAACGAGTTATATTGAAACGCGGTTAGAAGCTCTAGAGTCTCAGTGGGTTCGGTTTAATGAAACCCACCGTGAGATTGTAACAGAGGTTGCAGATGATGAAATGAGAAAATCCATGTATTATAAAAACCATTTGTATGATCTTACTGAAGATATTTATTTTAGTTATAAAACAGAATTGAAGCAAACTTTACATGATTTATCAAGAAATGTTAAACAAACTGATTCCTTATCTGAAGTATGTAGCAATGGTAATCCTCATTATGCTTCATTTAAGTTACCTAAGATATCTATACCCATTTTTTCCGGAAACTACACTGAATGGGTTACGTTTAGAGACTTATATGTGTCACTTATTCACAATAATACCACCCTTGACGACGTTCAGAAATTGCACTATCTTAAAGGCCAGTTGACTGGTGAGGTGGAAAGACTTGTTCGTCACATACCCATTAGTAGCAGTAGTTACGCCAGTTGCTGGAAAAAATTACAAGATCGATACAATAATAAGAGATATTTATCTAACAATATATTTAAACGGCTACTGGGTCATAAGTTATTACAGTCTGAGTCGTCCAGTGGTATCAAGGAGTTACTTGATACAATATGTGATAGTTTGCAAGCATTGAATAACTTAGGAGTGTCAACGGAGAGCTGGGATTTAATTATAATCTTTCTTATGTGTCAAAAATTAGACCCCGAATCACGAAAACAATGGGAATCTAAATCACGTGAATCGGGTGATGATTTACCCACCCTTGATAGTTTCAAAGTATTTTTGGAACATAAGTTCAAGTCTTTAGAATTTTTGGAAGTTAAGTCTAAGTATCAGAAAGGAATAAATATTCATAGTGTTAGTACTGATGACTTAGATATTAAAAATGTTAACAAAATTCAATCAGTCTCTTGTATTATTTGTCCATTCTGTAAAGGTGAGCATAAGCTAATCAACTGTAAAATGTTTATAGAAAATGATTATAAAAACCGTCATAACTTTGTCCAAACCAGTAGGCTGTGTTTCAATTGTTTAGGTAACAACCATATCGCTTATATGTGTCGTCGGTCTAGTAGATGTAGAATATGTAAACGAAAACATCATTCGTTACTTCACTCTCCCAAAGTCTCCGAGTCAAATTCCATTAATAATGAGGGTTTATCAGTTTCAAATGAGTCCTTAGTTTCCCCAACAACCAAAGCGCAAGATAAGACCAATGAAAATATTGTTTCGGCCTGCTTCGCTGAGATTTCTAATCGCAGGTTATTGCCTACAGCTGTAACCCAAGTAAAAACTCAAAGAGGTGATTTTTTCTTAAGATGTTTGCTAGACCAGGGATCGGAAGCTTCCTTTGTGTCAGAAGCCACGGTTCAAGCGCTCGGTCTGAAAAAGGTTCGCAAAAATACATTAATATCTGGTGTAGAAGGAAATACATCCACCTCTAAGTATGTGGTTTCTATAGAATTAAAATCTATTCATAATCCCAATTTTGCAATACAAGTAGAAGCTCACGTTTTAAGAAGATTAACCAGATTTCTTCCGCCGAACAACGTTTCTATGGATATATGGCCGGGTTTAACTGAATTAAAGTTAGCAGATCCGAAGTGTGATAAGCCGAATAAAATAGATATGATACTGGGTGTGGAGATATATAGTCATGTTGTGGAAGGAGAAGTACTTAAGGGTCCTCCCGAAGTGTCACTATTGGCACAAAATACGAAGTTTGGTTGGATTTTATCTGGCTGTATTTCAACTGCTGAGACGCCTGAATCACCTCTGTGTAGTGCAATCTTGAATAGGTATGTTGAAGATATAGAAGACAATAATGTTCTTGCAAAACAGTTTTGGTCGCACGTTCGATCAAGGGACTATCAAAGGAAAAGATCAAATAAAAATCAAGAGGTATAAAATCAATTAAAATCTCAAATTTAAGACTGTTGGTGTCTGATCCCTCTTGACTATGACATTAAAATAAAATACAGTCCACTGAGTGAAGCAAGTCAAGTTGGCGATACAAGTTTAGAAGAAAGAGCAACCACATATATCTTGAGCAACAGCGTCGTTGAGCGCTAAAGGCAGTCTGATTTGAATTTTGATGTGAGATTGTCATTTGTTCAATTTAATCATTGCAGGTGTTCATACAAAAGCATGGAGGTTGTCGAACAGTGATGAATTATATAAGAACATAATTATCTTACTGGATGTTGTGCCGGTACAGGATGAATGAACAGATATTGGCGATGTCGTTATTGGTGACGGACACACAACCTTCCTACCGCGCGCTGGTTATGCGATGTGATAATAGTTGATAGGCATTCTGGTTTGGACGGAGTCAGGAGAGTTGCTACTGTACACTGTAGACAGTCATTAAAAATCTCCAAATTTTGCCGTTTACATTGTAAAATCTTAGTTTAAGTAGCTTAAGTTCAATGATAGTCAATGATAGTCTAGGCCTTAGGAGGTAATCATTGTTTTATTACTTCAGCATGAGCTTATTTGTTTTCGACTTTAATTGATTGTGTCATGGTGGGCGGTTCCAATGAACAGTCCGTTCATGGTGGGCGGCATGTATAGAAATGGCCCTTCCATATTTAATTTCTATATGTAATATATTTTTATGTAACTAAGTTGTAACTAGATGTCGCTATCTGAAATAAATGTTAGGTAACAAAGTTGGCGGCGACATTTGGTAGGTATTGTCTATACTTTTAAAAATATATCTTATCTTGTCTTATGAATAAAGAAGTTTTATTAAAACCCAGTGCTGTGTTGAAGTGAAGTGTAGAAGCTAAACAGTTGGCATCACTTATGGAGCTGCGGTGGCTTTTATAGCTGCCGCCGCGGTCGTTCGTGCGAGCTCGTAATTTTTCGTAGCGTTCGGAAGCCGTTCAGGTGGGGCACTCGCTTGAGCTACGCGAAGAAGTTACTCGTGGTGTTACAAACGTTTAAAAAATATAGATAATGATTATAAATTAAGACTGTATTATATAATGTGTTTCAGACAAACAACGTCAATAGAGTATAGAATAGAAGATATGGGAGAGCATCACGCGGGGATGTACCGTTGCGTCTCGAAGAACTCGGCTGGTATAAGCGACGCTTACACAGAACTCATTATGACGGGTAATTACTACATTAATTGGGAACATCTAGCGGGACATCTAATTTATTTATTTCTTATTTTATATATTTATTGTTTCATTTCATTTAACATTGGTGTGAACAAGCTTATTAGAGTTATGCCATACCAAGTAGTAGTAGTAGCTTTACTGGGCCCTGCAGTGCACGATAAAGAGCTGATGATGAAGTATATTTTCTTTGTAGGTACCTAAGTTTTATATATATTTATATATTTCGATTTTATAAAACCTACAGCTTAGTTAGGCCCCTATTAGCTACGCCTCTGACCCTACCACTGCTTATATAATACTTATCGCTACTTGTATGTAGCCTATATGTTTGGATGTTATGTGTATAGTTTATAAATGTTTTAGGTAACTGATTACATAATTAAATTCAGTTTGACATATCCAGACTTCTTCTTCAATGAAGGTTATTATAAGTTGGTAAATTAAATTTCATTTCGTTTATAATATTCTGGCAATTAAGTTATTTTTGGAGTTTTTAAGTTTTCAGTAAGATATTGTTCTCTTAACAATGTAAACTTAGCTTTTTTCATGGATGGGTAAAAGGTTGCTAAGTGTTTACTTAAATATATCTAAGGTTACATAGCTTCAACTATCTACATAAATAAAAAAAATCATCAAATTTTGTACAGAAGAGGACATAGTACTCTTTCATTCAGTAAAAAGTACTTTTCCCTAGGGACGCGGACGAAATCGCAGGCAAAAGCTCTCGCAGGCAAGACGAATCGCATAAGTAACATAATAATGAGGATAATTAAATCCTAACTGTAATCCACTAATGTTATAAATGAGAAAGTGTTTGTTTATTAGGTATGCTTTAACGTCTTTGCGTTTTTTACGTTTTTGTTTTTTTTGGAATTATCAGCAAAAAAAGCGTCGTGGTCGCTGGCAAATCTTAATTACTAATAAATTCTAAACTATAGTTGCACTGTGATCAATTTCAGTGGATCCCCCGCAGGTGAATGTATCACTGGTTTTTGATGAATACCCAACTGTATCCTGCACAGCTTCCAGTGATGTATTGTTGGAGGAATTCAAACTGTTGTTCAACAGCTCCTATGGAAATAATAGTTACTGTGAGTATTTTTCAATTATTTTTGTATTCATTTAAAAGTTGACAGGCAAGCTGGCAATTGGCCTCTGTCGCCTATTATAAGTGAAATGCCATAGATAAGGGTTGCATTAGGGATCCTTGATGGGATTGTGTTATATTTTATATCAACAAGGAGTTCTACATTCTTGGGCAGCTGCCCATATTAATTGTAATTTTTTTGGATTAATTATTCTTGTTCATGTTTTACATTTCAGTAACCGACATTGATATAGAACCAAATGTTGATGGATTTTACACTTACAACAGAACGTTAACTGCAAACGGGACAGAAAATGGAGTGTATGTCTGTTTCGCTTCTAACAGAGGTACGTACGCCTTATTTGGTATTCTATATCATACTATATATAGTCTGTCCGTATTAAGGGAATAGTCATCACTTAAATAACAGATAGAAAAAATATAATTAATGTTTTCATAAAAAACAAATGTCGCCGCTTTTTCCCATCTCCATTCGCACGCACAAATGAATAGTAGCGTAACCGTAACCGCACAATCACGCCCACAATTTATATATTTCCTTACAGACAATTATGAATCTTAGAGCTTATATTATAGCGCTTAATAAATACGAACTGCATAGTATACTCACACTGTGACAATAGGGGATCGGACAGTAAGCAGATTAAAATCTAAAATGTAATTAGAAACAAAATATATAATTTTTTACGATTATTTATCGAATAATAATTTAATATAATTCATTTAAATATTTTTAAATGAAGAAATAAAATTTTATTATTTACAATATTTTTAATCTATACAGAAACACCAATCACAGTGCGTGACGTCATTTGTGGGCAATCATTGTCTTATGCCAATGCAGCTGTTTTGTTATGATATGACCACAAATGACGTTACGCGCTCTCAGATGAACTATCGTGGCGTTTTGGCGGCATTTTCAAACAAACAATATTAAAACATGATTTTGAGTACCTAAAAGGCTATAAATAAATAAAATAGTATTTTTTATGGGAATAAATATCCATGAAGATTAATTTAAAACACTTTCTGAAAATTTGTCCGATCCCCTATTACGTTTTCGCTGTGCTGGCAACAGCAGCCTTATAAGAACATTTGTTATAGTTTCAACCCACTGCGGCGTGTTGTGTTGCTTAAATTGTGTATAGAACTTTAACAGTACCTATCGAAAACTAGATAACATCAAAGTGGAGTTTTATTTTCAAAATTAAAGACTTTTATCTTATTTTAATTAATAACATGATTATTACTAAATGACAGTACACAATGACAGTACACATTGTAGCACAATTAGTCTTTCCCGAAGAGTTTCTACTTTTCAATAGCCTATTTTATTACGATGGTGGTTCGTTGCGGATTGAGTGGAAAAAGACCAATATATGGCTTTTTAGCCAGATGGGTGCCTCGCACTTGCACTCGCGACATTTCTTCTCTATTTTAAGTTCTGTGGTTACTAGAGATCCATTTTATAGATTTTCAGATGCATAATATTTATTTTTTTAGTTGATTCGTTTAACCTGCACCCTTGCAAGATGTTGTGATTATTGTTGTAACCACACTTAAAACTGTCCCTCCCTATAAAGGATGATTTTAAGTTTATTTCAGTAAATAAAAAAAATAAACTTATCTAATTTACAGGCGGACAAAGAAACGCGACAGCGCATATATATACGACGCCAACTGCCCAAATCATCGGACCACACACGATCAACAAACACATGGGCACTGACTTACAGCTCGTGTGTAGTACGGAACATGCTCTCTCTACACACTGGGTGACGTGTAAAGGCGTTATTCTTACTGAAAAATCGGGTGAAATCGATACTAACCGGTTCAGAGTTAGTAAATATCCGGTCGAAACTGGCTTTAATGTCGTCTTGGATGTGAGAAACGTTACTGAAAATGGAAATTTTACTTGTGTGGCCTCAAATGGCAACCATAGTGGTAAGCTGAACATGATTTATGAATGTAGTAGCAACCCGCTCCCGGCTTCGCATGCATGCATTTTTTTCGCATATTGTATTGGCGAAATTATAAATGAAATGCTTTCAAACAAAAAGATTTAAATCTATCTAAATATGAAGACCAGCTAACCCTGAAGGGCCAATTGCATCAACCGCGGCATGAGCAACGGGAAGTACAAGCAGTCCCGCTAACTTGGCTGACTGGTGGGATGGCTATTGGCTGGCTGGCTCTCTATTGGCTGGTTTGGCATTTGTTGGCGTGGCATTGGCTGGCGCATTACAATGTATATTCATTATGTTTCATATGTATGTATTACATATAATGTACTGTATTTACATATGTTTCATTTATTTTCAGTTACAGACTTTGTCCACATAAATGTGCTAATGAAACCAGAAGTGAGGATCGAGGGTGCAAAAAACTTGACCATTATGTACGGAGATGTGCATCGAGTCGTCTGTAAGGTCAGAGCAAACCCCGCACCGAGGATCATATGGCACAGAGAAACGGAGAGATTCTTGAATAATCTCGTTAGTTTTATTTTAACCATTATCTTTTTCTGACCAACTTATTCTGTTTTTTAGTCTTATATTAAACTAGCTGGTGCCGGTAACTTCGTATTCTTGGTATCCGGAATATGTGGCATAACTTTTGTTTGTAAGCCGATTGGAATAAAACAAACACTAAATGCTATAACATTTAGTGTTTGTTGCTAAAATACTTACATTAATCCAATTGCTACAATACTTACATCAGCAATCGGTTAAGCCATGTGGCAGGGCATACTGCGTTCCGCAGTCATTTAGGCCGCCCGTCTATCGGCAGTAACCACCCCCTTACCAAAGACCACCGTGAAATAACAGCACGTGTGCTGTTGTGTTTCGGTGAGTGAGTAAGGGATGCCAGAGCCCGTTTCCGTATCCCTTCCTAATCCCTTATATTTAATCCTACTGTAGTCGGCAGCGCACTTTCAGCAGCTTTGATGTTATAGGCTTATAGGCCTATATATAGGCCTATTATAGATTGTGTTATAGGCGATGGTAGCCACCTACCATCTCGTGGACCGTCAGCCTGTCTGCCGATCTTAACATAAAAAAAAGCCTTTTCTGAGATTAGCGTGCACAAACACACAGACAAACCGACAAAAATTCTTAAAACTATACCTCTGTAACATAAGCAAGCACAACGTGTATCTACTAATTGTTTTTTTTTTTTAATATTTAATGTTACCATGCTGCGCTGCGCCGCGCCCGGCAGGTTATAACACGCTATCGTTTCATTCGACGTTTGCTTTTATAAACCCAGAAAATAGAATTAGGGAACATAAATACATGCATCAGCTGTAGCACAGGAGTCAAAGTGACAAATAACGTAACGCTTTTTAGTTATGGCTTGTATTAATTTTATTCCTCATAAAATTTCCATACCGGGGGTCTTGTATGAAAATCGATTCTTAAGGAGTGGGTAAACTCCAAAAAATTTAACTTTTAAAATGTTTTTAATTTATTTAAAACTTTCAGGTGACTTCTACCGAAGAAAACGTGTACACAAGTATATTGCAGTTGAACAGTAGTGCTGGGATAAACACCACGTATTTTTGCATAGGCGAAAACTCTGAAGGCATCGATGAGGATGGCATCGTAGTGAATGTTAGGAAAAAGATGACTCTAGTCAAAGGTTTTACAGGTACGAAATTTATTATTATGTATTTTAAAAGACACAGGAATAGGTTTGCATTAACGATTTGATGTGCCGCTGCGATTTTTTTTCTATTTACATATTAACCGTTAACTCGAGAACGGCTGGACCGATTTTCATGATCTTTGATTTGTTTAATTTGTCTTAGCCCCGAATACGAAAATAACTATTAAAAAATCTGAAAAATTTACGAAAAAAATATTCATTCGCTTATACATTTTGTATTGAACAGGATTTTATTCTGAGGCGGTGTCGAAGTGCACCGCGTTAGCTAGTATTTACAATTATAATGAAGGAACAATTGTTTGAAGGCACTATAATCTCTTTTGGATTAAATTTTAATTCAAATTTTTTTTAATTTTTTAACCGATATTGAAAGTCTTACAGCGGCTGTTCAATTCCGTTATTCACGAAGGTGTAACGCTCAAGGCGTGGCATAGGAGCGTGGTGGTTCTGTTCTTAAAAAAAGGTGATAATTCTCTACTGAAGAATTACAGACCCATCTCGCTGTTGAGCCATGTCTATAAACTGTTCTCGAGGGTCATTACGAATCGTCTCGCAAATAGGTTCAATGACTTCCAGCCTCCTGAACAAGCCGGATTCCGAAAAGGCTTTAGTACCATAGACTACATCCATACGCTGCGGCAGGTTATACAGAAGACTGAGGAGTATAACCAGCCACTTTGCTTAGCGTTTGTGGACTATGAGAAGACCTTCGATTCGGTGGAAACGTGGGCTGTGTTGAGGTCGCTGCAGAGGTATCGAATCGACTATCGATATATCCAGGTGTTAAAGTGTTTGTATGAAAACGCCACCATGTCAGTCCGTATTCAAGACCAAGCTACGAGACCAATCCAACTGCAGCGAGGACTGCGACAGGGAGATGTTATCTCCCCTAAGCTGTTTACTGCGGCGTTGGAGGACGTCTTTAAGCTACTGGATTGGAACGGATATGGCATTAACATCAACGGCGAGTACATCACCCACCTGTGATTTGCCGACGATATAGTTGTTATGGCAGAGACTCTGGAGAATCTCAACACAATGCTCAATGACCTCAGCAGGGTTTCTCAACAGGTTGGACTTAAAATGAACATGAGTAAGACGAAGATTATGTCGAATACTCAAGTTCCGCTCTACACAGTGATTGTTGAAAACTCTATGCTCTCACAGTGATTGTTGAAATTGTTGACGAGTACATATACCTCGGACAAACAATACAATTATAGGTAGGTCCAATTTCGAGAAAGAGATGAACCGCCGAATCCAACTCGGTTGGGCAGCGTTCGGGAAACTACGCAATGTCTTCTCGTCCAATATCCCTATAGTGCCTGAAGACTAAGTCTTCGAACAGTGCGTGTTGCCAGTGACGACATACGGTTCCGAAACATGGTCGCTTACTATGGGCCTCATAAGAAGGCTCAGAGTCACTCAGCGGGCGATGGAGAGAGCTATGCTCGGATTATCTTTGCGCGATCGAATCAGAAATGAGGAGATCCGCAAAAGAACCAAAGTTGACCGACATAGCTCAACGTATCGCAAAACTGAAGTGGCAATGGGCGGGGCACATAGCTCGTAGGACCGATGGACGTTGCGGACTGAAGGTGCTGGAATGGCGGCCACGCACCGGGAAACGCAGTGTCGGCAGACCCCCCACTAGGTGGACTGACGACATTAAAAGAGTCGCGGGGAGTCTGGCTTCAGGCGGCACAAAATCGTGGTGTTTGGCGGTCATTGCAGGAGGCCTATGTCCAGAAGTGGACGTCCATCGGCTGAAACGACGACGACGACGACTATAATCTCTGCAACTAAGAGTTTGATTTGAAAAATTATTTTTGCATTTGATAGCTAAATTGTTTAGGAAGGTTATAGGTTAAAATCTCGCTACGACTCTTAGGAGCAAAGAATAATTAGTAAAAAAGTTAGGCAAAAACGACAAAATAGTACGATTGTTGCGATGCAATCGGTCGGTGATCCAGTTCGGCCGCTTGACTGAAAAGACAAAAGAGATTTTAAATCACACGGCAGGTGAAATCGCGAAGCATGGCTAATCAATATTTCAACTCATTACCACATTTAATTATTTTCTATATTTTTATTAACAATATACTTAATTATGTTAAGAGGCTCATTATTTAAAAGCTGTTTTAAAATTAATTAATTATAACATTAATTAGATATCTACCTTCTGAGAATCGTTTAAGCACATATATATATACATATATTATTTATTTATTTATCCACATTAACTTTTACAAGCATTAATAGATAACCAAAAACATTAAAAGTATTTTTTTATGTTAAGTTTGTCAGACAGGCTGATGGGGCACTTGATGGTAGGCTACCGTCGTTTATAAGACAACCAACGCTACGGGTTAAGTGCGCCACCTACCATTTACCGCTAGATTTAAGGATAAGAGATTAGGAAGGGATAGGGAAATTGACTCTGGCATCCCTCACTCACTCACCGAAACACAATTCACTTGCTGTTGTTTCAAGGTGGTCTTCAGTCTGTAAGCCTGTAGTCTGTAAGCCGAGTAAAAAGAACGCTAATTGAAATCGAAGTAATAGCGCGTGTATTAGGGCGACGACAATGATCTTTACCGAGAAAAGCCGAAATTTTCATGCTTTTGTCAACTTAAATTAAATGGCTTATGATACCGCGAGACACAACTAGTTCCTTATGTATTGTCTAATTTTGTATTAAATTATTTACAGATGAATCAGTACAACTGTACTCACAAATTGAACTAAATTGCTTGGTGGATTCGTATCCACCCGCTCAAATCAAATGGTATCACAACGGTACGGATCTGCAAACAAAAGAAACTCTAAAAATTTCGGAAGACTGTACAACCGTTTATATACAAAGAGTAGAGTTTAGTGATTTAGGTCTTTTTTCGTGCGAAGCGAGCAACGGCTTTGAAAGTGTCAATCTAAATGGAACATTAAGTGTATACGGATTAGGTAAGAAATTGATTTTGTTTTAATATAGTTTCATGTTTACTAAAAGTTCTATGAATAAGGCTCGAGTTCACCAATATTGTAAGTTAATGTGACAAGGTTCCTTCACATTAGAAATTTGAGGGAATTATAGCAATTACAACATTCTTTATCACAATGACAAATAGCCCAATAGAGATAGTGCCGCCATCTTGAATTAAATGTTTTCCTTTCACCTTTTTTCAGAAATCCCTTTACTTTCAAAGGAGCCGAGAAAGACTGTAGTGCGAGAGGGACAACTAGTAAATATTACATGTAGGTGAGATTATAAAACCGTTTAACGATTTTTTAAAATCCTAACTAGTATTACAAATTCGGTAGTGTTGTGTGTTTGTTACGCTTTCACGCCTTAACTACTCAGCCGATCATCATGGCATTTTGCATATACGTTGTCAGTTATGCAGAAAAGGATATAAAGGTATCTTTTATCCAGAATAAGACACTGTACCCATGGGACGCGGATTAATTCGCGTGCTAAAACTAGTAGGTAATAATGTGTATAAGCGATATACAGAATAATATCACTGATGCTTTTCTGTTTTTATGCCTGGATTGAATATAATTCTTTTATCACCTTGAACCTTTGTCATCATTTGACATAATCTTCAAGTTCTAAATGTGAGCCTACCTATCCTATCAAAGGGGTAGCGTAGCGGATTTTTGAAATGAAAACTTCTTTAGGCACGTTGGACACTTTTTGTATGGGGAAAAAATCACTAAATTCGCGTCATGCGACACCGCGTCTCTCTCTCTCTCTCTCTCTCTCTCTTTCTCTCTATGTGTGTGTGTAGTCTGTTACACTTGTAAACAGGTTGTAAATATTTACTTGTGAAATGTTTGCATTAAATTAATTGTCAACTTTTACTCAATTATCACAGGCTATTAAAAGGTAACCCAGAGCCGACGGTTACTTGGCAATTTAGAAGGGATTCATCTGAAGATTTCACTGTTCTACATCGAAATGTCGCAGTAGCCGAAGATGGATTAAGTCTCAAAATATCGAATGCGAGCATCGATTATTCCGGCGAATATCGGTGTATAGCTCAAAATGATGTAGGAAGCGATGTTTATTCTATGAAGTTGACTGTTCAATGTGAGTATTGTATATTATATAGCATTAAGAACCTTGTCAATAATGTTGAGGGTTCGGTTTCGCTTCTCATGCACTCAAATGGCGGTGTGGAGGTTTTAACGTAAACAGTTATTCTCTTTGGTTTTATAAAAAGAAAAAATATTGATGCATGGTGACATTCGGTGAAAAAAGGTAAAAATATACGTGATAATTTTTCACACATTTTAATTTTATTTCTTCTCTTACTATATTTTCCATATACGAACCTATAAAACAAGAATAGGCGGATTTTAATGCGAGAATAGAGAAGTGAAAGAGTTTTACGCCGAAACAAGCATGTTTCAGCGCAAAACTCGCACAGTTTATGATTTTCTGTAATAAAATTTAGAAATTGGTCTTTAGGAATAATAAAACAGCAATATTTATATTTTTTAATTAAAGTTCGGTAGGCATGCAGCTGCTGACCACGATATTGATAAGGTATAAGGGATTAATGAGGATAGGAAAGTAGACTTTGGCATCCCTTATTTACTCACTGAAACAGAAAAGCACACATGCTGTTATTTCATCTTTGTTTTCTGTTCTTCTGTAATTTACTGCTGCCAGACAAAAGAAAAAGTGTGGGGCATAGCACAGAGCCTTGCGGAACCCCCCCGCATTGACTGTCATGCTGTTGGAGCCTTGGAGCAACATAGTTACTTCAAAATAGACTCTGATACTCAGACCAATTAGAAAGTCGACGATCCATTCGCACAATCGCTTATGCAACCCGTAATTAAGTAGCTTGGAAAGAAGACATCCATGGAATTTCCGGTCAAATGCTAAGATCAAATATTGAGGCCGATCGCCAAAGCCCTATTTGCCTCAAATCCTGAATGTCGGTCGAACGGTTAGTGAAAATCACGCACTCACCATTTGTCAACTGATGATCCTTCAGCTTATTCTAAAGTCGACAGTTTAATTGCAGCACCTATGACGTTGGTTGTGTTAATAGGCGAAGGGAGGTTTAACCTTCTATCTGCTTTAAAATTTTATATGATTTAAATCATATAAACAAAATCTTCCCTTACTCCTTATCACAATGAGAATAATAATGTTGCTATGCTTGACAAACAAATTAAATACTTACGATTTTTTTTTTCAGTTGCACCAAAACTGTTACCCACTCCTGGTGTAATAAATGGCATCTCTGTTGAAACTAAAACACCTCATTTAGTTGAAGGTGGAGAAAAAATGAGGTTTACTTGCAAAGTAACGGGTATTCCAGCGCCCATAGTGATTTGGACTAAAGATCGACAACCGATACACTACTCTAATAATTTGTAAGTATTCACGAGACTTTTCCCTTTAACTATGACAAATCTAACTATATCTATGTCTATATTACGCTTTTACGCGTCAATCGATTATTATAAAATTATGAATACACATTTCCAGAGGTACAAAAAAAGTGTGCGTCAGCTCCGACGCATGACTGGAGTTTAACCCTTTAAACATACTTATAAAATTAAATGTATAAAATTTGGCTCGTGTCAATAGAACTGGATACTTAATTAGTTTATATTATTTAGTTACGTTCGGTATACACAGATGTCACCCTACGTTTTATAAGTTCATATAGTTCATTTTTCTACGGCAGATGTCGCTGCAGAGGCAGGTTTTAACGCGCTATCGTTTCGTTCCTCAACGCGGACTACATTTTTCATAGAGAAAATTTTTTTTTTTTTTCATTTTTTTTTTTCTTAGAGAAAAGAATTAGAGAACAAATACATTCGTCAGGTGTCGCATAAACGTCAAAAAGACAGATAACGTAACGCTTTTAAGTTAACGCTTGTATTAATTTTACTCCTCATAAAATTTACAAATGAAAATATGAAAAAAAAAATATCCAAATGGGCCTTATATGGAAATCGATTTTTAATCGATTACTCCAAAAAGATACACATCTTTCATTCAGGAAAAGGTACTATTCCCGGGGGACGCGGACGATGTCATGGATATAAGCCGATACACTGTAAACAAAAGTTCAGCCATCAGTCCCAAGCAGGCCAATCAGTCAAATAAACATTACATCAATATAATAGTCCTTTCCTATGTAATTTTTGTTTCCCGGTACCTTGATATCTTAAATATTTCAGATACTTAACGGAAAACAACGAGTTGATTATAGAGAAGGCAGATATTTCGAATTCGGGTTTATATACTTGCAATGCGACCAGTGCTTTAGGATCTACGCATAAAAACTTCAGTCTCGTTGTCTATGGTAAGTCAACAAAATATTGTCTACTAGCTGAGCCCACAAATTCGTGCGCGTGGTATTCGGTTCTAAATTCGGTTTTTTGCTTCTAAACCGATTGGAATGAAACAAACACTAAATGTTACTGGAAGCTTGCTACAATACAGCAGTGGAAACCGTATTCAAATCGGTTAAGCCTTTTCAGAGATTAGCGTGTTACAAACGCACAGACAAAAAAAAAATTCTAAAAACTATTTCTTTGACCTCGGTAACATAAGTACAACGTTTAAAAATTGTTTTTTTTTTTTTTTTTTTGAAAAAATATTTTATGTACAGACACGGCTCGTTAACGATTTTATTATATCTATACTATTATATGCATATAAGATTAGTAATAATAAGTAATACACTCTACAATTTAAATTTTAGTGCCGCCAAAAATAATAGAAGCGGGAATTGAACCTGAACAAGAGTTTTTGGAAGGTCAGCTGGTAGAACTGCCGTGTCGGGCAACGGGCGCGCCCAAACCGAAGCTAGAGTGGTTGCATAATGGACGACCAATAACTGACGTACGGAAATATATTGATCAGTTTGGATTGAGGTAAGCGATAACGCTTTAGGCACACAAGACCAAAGTTCATCATCATCTCAGTCAGTCGTAGGACTTACAATGATGTACATAGGCCTCATTATGTTTCCAAAAAAATGATTAAAAAAGGCAGCAAAAATAATTGTGGTAAAACCAATACTTCGGAAAACCAGTACTTTCGGAAAGATTTTTCAGCGCTGTAACAATGTTGCAGCCTAAGCTGAGTTGTGTCATTTTGGTGTTTACTTATTATGTTTCTTTTTTTTTTGTTTTGTTCATATGTTTCTCTTTTTTAAATGCCAGTAAATGTTTCTTTCTTTCTTTCTTAAATAACAGAAAGGTGCAGAATTTTACGGTGGGATCTTAGACTATTACAGCACCCACAGGTGATAGCAGCCATTTAACAATCAAGTGGACTGTCAGCCTGTGTGACGATCTTTACATTTAAAAATAATAATAATAAAACATCTTTTTTCAGATTTGTGGCCAATTTGACTGACTTTGGAGTTTACACGTGTGTTGCCAGCAATCAATACGGAAATACATCGTATTCATTTACAGTATACATTTGGGGTGAGAAATTTCATTGAATTCTATTATAATTCCTTTTTTCTACTTCTCTGCGCTTTCCTTTGAGTTGGAGTAAACTCTTCATTTTGCCCACTTTTTGGAATAATGTGCACTTAACTCCGCCAGTTACGAGTTTTATTTTATAGAATGAAAATAAGAAAGATCTTGTGATCGTAAAATCTTAATGCAATTATTTGTTTGCTGTCTGAGAAGCCTAGGAATCATCGAAGACATTTGAAAAGACATTATCAAGAGCAATTGAGGAATGACAAACGAGAAGAACTGGGTACCAATTCGCAATCATAAATTAGGCAGCTCGTCTGGCGGCAGTAATTAGTCCTCTACAGAGGAACACCGTGAAATTTCTTTTCTTTATTTCTTTAATAGAAATGAGTGAGTAAGTGTTTTCAGAATGCCTATGCCCTCCTATATGCACTTATGGCGTTGTTTGTTAGGCGATGGTAACCCTCTATCTTCAAGTGGATCATTGGCCTGCCTGCCGATATTTACTTAAAAAACGGGACAAGTGCGAGTTGAACTCGCGTGAAGAGGGTTTCGTACGATGTTACCTATCCGCACAATATTGAGTGATTTACCATGTTATTTTAACATCGTGGACTTCTTAGAGGTTTTATTATAATCTATAAGTAGAAAACTGAGGGGGGAATGGTCGGACAGACGGACACACGAGTGATCCTATAAGGGTTCCGTTTTTTTTTCGGACTAACGGAACCCTAAAAACTGTCTTTTTTAAAAGATTAGATTCCTCTGAGACATTAGAAAGGTTAGTCAGAATAATTGAGGACAATCCTCTCTGGAAAAAAATTAAAAGAATGGAAAAAAAATCTTTCCAATTTTTAAACGTGCAAAATTAATATTTTGAAAATATTAAGAGTGTCAGTATTTCATATTTTTAAAAGAAGACATATCTACAACCACAGCTACAACTTTGTATCTGTTTCGTTTAACTTAAATATTGCTCTAATAAACCTCTTCTGAGTTGCCCCAGGATAGAAGTACATAACTCACAGATTCGACTACCATTTTAAATAGTTCGAATAGGGATCCGCTTGCTTACTTAGGCGGCTTTTGACACTATTAATTTCCTTGTAAGACAGTGTTATGTGCTATCAATATAACATTTCCAATTTAATCTATTGTCAATTTCTAAGCCTAAAAATATGTACTTACTCTTTTATAATTTGTTTTTCATAAATTTTATCCAAACATCATCAGTACAAATACAAACTCTGTATTTTAGTTGCGCCATACATAGAGCCGCCCTTGGATATAACAGTGGAAGTTTTGATTGGTTCTAACGCTACGCTGAACTGTGACGCAGTTGGGTTTCCTGTGCCTACAATTTATTGGCGGTTCAATGGTGAATTGTTGACTGAAAACAGATCCGACTTAAGGTGGGTGTAGACAACGAGACTGAAGTTCTTATATGTAGGCAAATCCTAAAACACTGGTAAGGCTTATTTACGTGGATCCAGTATTTCAATCCAGTAAAGCTTTCCAGTAGCGGGAATCCAGCGCTGCATTCATTTACTGGATCAATGTAAAACGGCCGTAACAGATTCTTACTTTATAGAATATATCCATACGAGTAATTCATACAAATATTGCTTAAAATTGAAATATGTAGTTATCTTTATTAAAGACTAACGGACCGCTTCCTGTTTCACAAATGTGTCAAGTTTTTTAATATTTTTTTCCAATTTTTCTCTTCACAAAAGCTTTCCTCGAACTTTTTTTATGTAAAGATCGGCAGACAGGCTGACGGTCCACTTGATGGTAGGTGCGGTTACCGTCGTCTATAACACAAGCAACGCCAAAGCTGCTGCAAGTGCACTGCCGACTAAAGTAGGATTAAGGATAAGGGATTAGGAGGGGATAGGGAAATGGGCTCTGGCATCCCTTACTCACTCACCGAACGAAACACAACAGCACACGTGCTGTTATTTCACGGTGGTCTTCTGTAAGGGGGTGGTCTGTAACATTTTTCAAAGTTGACCCTGCTGGACATCGAACCCGGGAACCCTAGAACAGAGCGTTAAGGCCAGCACCCTAACCACTCATCCAACGGGCTCGTCACTTTTATAACTTTTGTAAAAAAAGCCGAATTGGTTTTGCCGTTCGAGAGTTATGTGCTTAGCAACATATTTAGTCTTTTTTTTTATTTATACACATAGATTATAGTGTAGAAAATATGATTCCATCTTAATTATTATTTACCTAGCTGAGCCCGCAACTTTGTACGCGTGGTATTTGGTATAGCGCGTAACTTTTTTGTTTGTAAACCAATTGGAATGAAACAAACACTAAACGTTACGGGCAGCTTGCTACAATGCATCAGTGAAAACCGTATTCAAATCGGTTAAACCGTTTCTGAGATTAGTGTATACAAACGCACTGACAAACAAACAGACAAAAATTCTAAAAATTATTTTTTTGGCCTCGGTAACATAAGTACAACATGCAGACACGGCTCGTTTACGATTCTATTATATGTATTATTAATTTACAGTTTTAACGATCGCGGTAATGTTTATATAAAAAATGCAAGAGAAACTGAGGAAGGAATGTACATTTGCGTGGCAGAAAATTTGGCGGGAGTTACCGATAAACATATTCAATTCAATGTTAATGGTAAGAAAATACTTATCTCTCTTTAAATTCCTTTATAAAGTTATAATATATTATAGTATTTATTCTATAAAAGACCTCCGAAGGAGGAGAAGACTAAAATTTGCCGGCAAGGTGGATGGCCAGTGTTTTTTGGGTTGCACCCACCAATCATCTACATCGATTACTTGGAAAAAGAAAAAAAAAACAATAACTGCAGAGTGTTAGACATCGTTATTACGCCGGTTGAGCGAAGAAACCTAGGAAAAACCTAATTTAAAAAGAAAACTACCTCTTCCGTCGAGATAATGCAAAGATGCACACCTAGTGCAGCTTCGATGGCTAAAATCACGGAATTAAAGTTCGAATTATTACAAAATCTACCATATTTACCCGATGTGGCCCCCATTGACTCTTTATTTCCAAATTTTAAAAAATGTTTCAGCGGACAATGGGCAATATCGCCCAAACAAAGGGCTATATTCAATATTGACCTTCTGAAATCTTACTTTTTAGATAACTTATAAAAGTTGGAGAAACGCTTGGTATATTAGTGTATAAAGTTAAAAGGAAATATACCTAAAAATATACATATATTATACCTAAAATAATTTTCTTTTTCTAAGGATTTATTGAATGACTCTCTTATAATGTTCTTTCACTTGCGTTGTTCAATTTCAGCAAGTGATAGGTACGGGGTTGTCAGAGCCATTCTTCCCTTTCTTATCCCAAAATTTTGTTCGTCAACATATTAATTTGCAATCTTTAATTTTATGGCGTTGCTTGCATTAATAAGCAACGGTAGTTTATCATCGAGTGGGCTTTTAGCCTGTCTGTCGACATTTACATATAAAAATAGTTATTCAAAGACCCCCTTGAAAAGTAGGTAGGTATGCATTTTTTTTTAATACAACTGTTATTCCGTATATCTCAAATATATTTTCTGTGAATAAATTTACAAAAAAAAAATCCGAAACAGGTTATGTATATTTTCAAATTAAAACGTATTTTATTTATTTTTTAATTTATTTATTTATTATACATGAAATAATTAGAAAAAAATTTAAACAAAACATTTAAATTCGTCACTGGTCAACTGTGATTTCCCTGTATTAACTTCAATTTTGAATTAACAAAATGTTAAAGAAGGGATAGAGTTATGTTAAAAGAGTTAAGACAAGAAGACTGTTTCACCATGAAATGAGTGCATACTCACAATTGTCAATCTGCTTCATCTATTGATTGTGTAAAGTTCAATTTGCATTTGTGCTGTTTCAGTGCCTCCAACAATCATAAGCGACAATATGACTAAATACATTGCAACAGACATGGACACGTCACTCGTAGTTTCCTGCAGAGCAACGGGCAAACCTAAACCTTATGTGCTATGGATTAAGGATGGAATTTATATCGATAAAGGTAAACTTACTTTAATGACTAGCTGAACCCGGCCTCGCTTCGCTGCGGCATGCGTGTGGAAGGCGACTGCTTTTGGAAGAACACTGCTTTTTTATAAAGTTACTTTTATTTCAGAAAATAAAAGTAGCCTTATACTATAGCCTACGTAGGCTACGGAATCATACCTATATTTAGTTAGAGGGAACGCGCACTGATGAGGCCACGGACAAGATCACGACCACAGCCACGACTGTCGGGTCGTCAGAGTCGCACTTACCCGCGCAATTCAGTTGTATTTCTGTTACAATAATCATATATAGATAAATCGTACAAGGGAGGTCTATTCTTAATTTTTACAATAAATCTCTCAGTCATCATCATTATCTTAGCCGTAGGACGTCCACTGCTGGACAAAGACCTAATTTTCCAAAAAACCGGTCAGAAGCAGCCTCATTCCACCATCGATCCGCGGCCCTTAGGTCGTCTGTCCACCTCTCAGTTTTGAACTCAATTATGAAAGAAACAAACACAAACAAATGAACCCCATTTCTCGACGGGCATCGATTAGACACTGGCCGCAGGATGTACGAAAGCAAGTGCGCGTCTTTCATAGAGATACATCTATCTTCGGGCCGCAATCATTGCGACAAGCATGCACAAACTATTGGCCGCAACGACCAACTGGCCCCAGCGACCAATAGTGCACTAACTGCGTTTCTATACAAAATCAAAGTTTTCGTGTGCCGCATGCGGTCAGCCGGATCGTGGTCGTGGCCGTGGCCGCAACAGTGCGCGTTGACTCTTAGTGCTACAAAATGTCAAGCATTTAGTACGTCAATTGTTACTTAATTATTATTATTTCTTTTCTAGATTTCCACTATGACATCGATTTCGACGGCCTGTTAACCATTAGGCAGCCATCGGTAGATTTGAGTGGTTCTTACATGTGTGTTGCAAAGAATTCAGTGGGGACCGTCAACAAAACAATAACGATAGATATATATTGTAAGTGGAATTATTTTTAACAATTATCAGAGTTCCAGCTGCCAGAGCCCATTACGTTATCCCTTCCTTGTCCCTTATCCTTAATAGCTCACAGCTTGTCTACAACTCATGTGGCATGGCTTGTGTTATAAGCGACGACGGTAGCCACCTACCATCAAGTGGACCGTCAGCCTGTCTGTCGACCTTAACATAAAAAGTTAAAATAAAAATAGCATTGCTACGCAAATAAGTGGTCTATTTTAACAGTCAATGAATTTATAATCGCTATCAATTTTGTTACTCGTATCAATGACGATGTTTAGGCAACCGTTAGGCTCAATTTAGAGACAAATTTCTGTATTTATTTATGTATTAATATAAATATTATCATTATACCTACATTATAATCTATTAATTTAGTACACTGTTATTAACATAGGTGTCGACATAACTTCAGAACAATATACTTACACAGATAAAAAGGTAAGTTTATAGAATATTGTGTGTGCGTGCATGTCTGTCCATAAAAAGAGGTTCCGTTATTTGTCCATCATGGCCTATAGGCTGATGATTTCTTACTTCTCAAACACATGAAACAAATCTACCATATAACTCGTACTTATGTATAAGTATGTATTATCTACATATAATATATATTTTGTCCCGTAGACTCTTTTGATCAAACTCTGGTGTAAGTTAATCATTGCAGGGTCGGCACCGTATCTGCATCCCCGCTTTTGTTGCTTGTGTCTTTAGGCGACTGTAGCCACCTACCATCAGTTAGGTCGTGAACCAGCTTGCTACCCTTTTTAATATTAGAAATAACCTCTTGTTACGATGAATTGTTGCGAAAAAAAGTTCTACCGGACCCAGTCTTTCTTTCTTTGCATCCCAAAAAATAATTAAATACTCTTTTTTTTATATTTTCACAGCATTGCCACAAACGCAGGCTGAACAGATGCAAACCACGATGACTTTATTAGAGGGCGCCAGTGTCGACATTGAGTGTCCAGTGCGAGATATACACAACAGTCAAGTACAATGGTATAAGGTTCGATTTGCATTAGGTTTACAGAGTAACTATTTAACAGGGATAGGGCTGCGTATGGAACAATGTTACAGTACAACATAAAATAAGTTCTAAAGTTTAGAATCTAATCTAATTTAGAATCTAAATCATAATAAATACCTATATATTTTACTAGCTGAACTCGGCCATGCTTCGCTGCGGCCCATACCGGCGGGCGGCGACCGGCGTGCGCATGGGGCGCGCGGTACTGGACACTGTTTAGATATAATACTATTTATCGTAGCGTGATGTTATATAGCCTATAGCCTTCCTCGATAAATGGACTATTCAAAACAAAAAGAATTTTTCAATTCGAACTAACTAGTAGTTCCTTATATTAGTGCGTTCAAACAAACAAACAAACTCTTCAGCTTTATAATATTACTATAAATTATTTTTACAATGTTTATTAAATCAAAGGTTTTCGAATAATGTGTATTGCCAGTGATGACATATTGGCGCTGAGACGTAGTCTCTAACTATGGGCCTCTAAGGAATCTCAACATCGCTCAAGGTTAATCCTCGGGGTTACTCTGTGATATCGAATCAGGAATGAGGAGGTCCGTAGATAAACGAAAGTTACCGATTGAACCCCGCGGATGAGTAAGTTGAAGTAGCAGTGGGCAGGACACATACTACGGAGAGCATGCATACGACCGCTGGGGCCGAAGGCCACGGACCATCAAGCGAATCGAAGGACGTTCACTCATAAGGTGAACGGACGATTTGATAACGGCCTCGGGTCGACGAACGATCCGGGCTGCTTCTGACCGGTCCTTTTGTAAAATTATGTAGATGTTATATAAATGTTACGACTATAATTAATAATGTTATATTATTATATAATATTCATTATATACATTGATATATTTCAGGAAGCTAAATTAGTGGCAACAGGTATTTTGAAGTTAGAAAAAGTGTCGCGTCACTCAACGTCTCAATACGCATGCGTCGCCACAAACGCGGTACGTTCTTCGTACGCGTTGATAGGGATCGGTGTGGAATGGCCGCCGAGTTTTGTGCGTCACGTGGAAGAAAATTTGAAACTTGTCAAGGGGGAGGATATTTACTTGAATTGTGAAGTCGATGCCAAACCTATGGCCAGGGTAAGATTATTGATATGGTAAGAGTAGGGGCGAAGAATTTCCTTTGCTGACTTACCATTAAGTCTACTATTTGATGGTAAGTTACTACCCTCGTCTATAAACACCAGCAACACAGGGTTGAGCAAATGAAAGGCAAAATGTGGCAATGCGAATAAATTGGGAACATTTTTTTTCCGTTTATCGGATGTTCACTGCTACCAAACGAGATGCCCAGTTGATGACTGCAGAGCATAAAGAATACGAGGGGCACACTGAAATGATCGGGAATAAGAAAAACCACATGCACGGTATAGCTAAATTGTATTTTATTGTTTTTCGAAGTATTCTCCGTTCAACTTAATGCACTTTTCCATTCGTGCAAACCAATCATTAAAACAGTAATTCCAATCTGAAGTTGATGTTGACAAAATGGCTGATTTGTACGCTTCCACAGCTGCTTCGGGGTTTTCAAACCGTTGACCGCGTAATAAATCTTTCATTCTAGGGAATGTAAGAAATCGTTTGGGCTCAGATCAGGACTGTACGGAGATTGGCTCATCAGCTCAACGTTTTCCTGCTTCAAAAAATCATTTGTCTTCCGAGCCGTATGGGAGCTCGCATTATCGTGATGTAAGATGATGCGACGTTTCGGGTTATTTTTTCGGAGTTCGGCTATCATTTCTGGCAAACAAACCGTGATATACCACTCGGCGGTAACCGTTCTGCGTTCCTGTAAAGGAATTTTAGCAACATGCCCCTTTTTCGAGACAAACGTAGCGACCATTTTCTTTGACACGCTGCGGGACTTGCGGGAGCGAACCACTTTCGTTGGCTTGACCTCGTCTTCGAAGATCCAAACTGCTGGCTGATGTTTTCTTTCAGGTTCGTATGAATAAATCCATGATTCGTCACCTGAGACGATATTATAAACGGCATTTGACTTCCCTCCGTTGAAGCGTTGCAGAGTATTCCGGCATCAATCTACACGAGCCGCCTTTTGCTCTTCGGACAAATTGTGGGGAACCCAGCGGGAAACTAGCTTTCTTACACACAGCTAATTATGTAATATCGACTGAATTGCAGTCATTCCGATACTGATAACAGCCCGGATCTGCTCGTATGTCACATGACGGTCATCTAATATAATAGTTCGCACAGCTGCGATGTTTTCAGGCGTGACCGCTGTTCTTGGTCGACCTGCAGAAGAAACAGTGCTGAGCGATACACGACCGCGTCGGAACTCGGCATACCAGCGGTATATTGTCGTTTCACTCGGTGCTTCAACATCATAAATCGAAACAAGTTCGCTGAGACATTTATAAGCCGAGACGAAAATTGTGATAAATTATGGCACGGAAATGTTCTCGCGTGAGCTCCATTTCTGTTAACGACGTGTCAACATTAAACCAACATAGTTTTTGTTTTTAATAAAAAAAAAATTGTTTGAATGTCTTTAAGTTTCTAAGAGGCCAGTATTCAAATTCTAAAAAAGGTTTTATTGTAACTCAATCCGAAATATTCTATTTCCGATCATTTCAGTGTGCCCCTTGTAGTAGCAGCCAATAGTAGAATGATATTAACATTCTAACTTAATTCATTTTGATTTTTTTCTATAAATTGCATAATTCCCAGCACCTAAGTTGGCAAGAATGGTGAGATGGGCAGAAGTCGTTTTACAAAGCGACAGTGATGAAGACGTAAAATGACAATATGTTTAATAAATTATTTAATTAAATTTAATCTTCTATATATAAAAATGAATCCCAATTTCCCTTGGTCACGGCATCACGCGTGAACGGGTAGACCGATTTTAATTCGGTTTTCACTAATGGAAAGAGGGATAAACGGGGAATGTTCATTTATATATAAAATTGCATCCCGGGCGAAGCCAGGGGCGGGTCGCTAGTGTTTAAAACAATTTAAGTACTTCGTTTTATAACAAATTTCATAATTAAGTTTAACTAATTGTTTTTTATACCTCACCCTAAACATTAATTTAAAATATTATGAAAACATCAATGATTTTATTTTATTGTACGTGAGTGTAGGATCCGCAAACTTTCCCCCACTACGTTAAAATCTTGCCAAGTTATTTGCCGGTCACTATTTTTTTAGTAGATAAATCAATCAGTCAGACCAGTCCAAAAGTCCAGATTAATTTGGACGGATGATAACTTTAAAAACTAAACCCTAAACGATTAAAACCATCAAAATTGGCGTCAGGCACAGTTTGATACCAAAACGAACTTATATTAACAGATAATCGCTTTCCAAAGAATGTTAAAATCTCGTTTCGTTTCAGACAAAATGGCTGTTTAATTCCAAACCGATTTTGGGGGAGGACAGTCACCGTTTGAAATTGTTGGACGTGAAATTACAAAACACAGGAACATACAAATGTATTGTCGGCAACAAACATGGAACTATTTTCAGGAATTTCATCCTGGATGTGATCGGTATGTCTTTCATGTTAATTTTAGGAATTCAGATTAGGTTTGTACCTAACCTGAATTCTAAACTAAATAAAAAAATAAATGTGTAGGTAACTAATAGACTTAGTGTAGCACTGATTGCTCACACTCCGGCTTCAGCATTTTTATACCCATCGTAACTTCTAAACGAAAAGTCCAATTTGAATCATTTAAAGAGGAATTCACATGTACATATTTAACCTTGATTATAAAAATATTAAGTTGAATAAAGATTGATAATCTTTCGATCATCTTTCATCATCATATCCATCATCTTTCGATTCTACCCGTGTTTTGATTGCCTAATTTGAACAAAAAATGCTTAGACTTATTGCCTTGCGAACTTTTTTGTGGCTCATGATGAGTACTATAAATCTTATTTTAGTGTCTTATTTTATGTTTTAGCGTACGCCAAAAAGAAACAAATTAGAACAAAATTTTGTTTTTCATTTTTAACTCCATTTCTCCAGTTTGGGGTTGAAATAATATTGATTTTTGCTGAAAAGTTTCATTATTCTAACTTTAAAAATTCGGATATAATTATTCAACCCCTATTTCACCCTCCTAGAGGACAGATTTTCAAAAACGCTAAAATATGTGTTTATTTATTTCTAATCAGAAGCTTGTATGTATATGAAATTTCATGCTTCTAACTCAACTGTAAAAATGACGGGTTTCCATACAACCGTTCATCCCTTATTTTACCCCTTTAGGGATGGAATTTCCAAAAATACTTCCTTAATGGATGTTAACATAAGAAAATACATCAACTGTCAAGTTTTTAATTTCTAGTTTTAACCACTGTGGTTTACATGTTCTGTGTAAACCATTCTGATTCATCGATCAGTCAGGACAAACGATTTTATAAGATTACTAGCTGACCCAGCAGACCCGAAAATAGTCTGTAGAACCCGAAAATAATTCCGTAACCCGATTGTGGCGCCATCTATAGGGTCAAATTTTATTTTCAAACCATTTGTTAAAGTGACGCGTCACTTCACGTCAATGAAGGACGTTTAAATTATTTGAAAATTTTTCATACAAAAATACTAAAATCGTGATTAAAAAATGGGGGGTGGGGGTAGGAGGGTGAAAAATACTTTGCGACCTATTCTCATATCTACCAAATATACAAATAAAAAAAATCATAAAAATCGGTCCAGCCGTATCGGAGGAGTTTTGTTACACATACTGTGACACGAGAATTTTATATATTAGAGATTTCAAAAAAATTTCAAATTCAAAAAAATGTTGTATTTAATTGGGAAAATAATAAAAATTCTAATATATTAATATGTACCTATAGTTTAATAATATGTACATATTAATATAGAAAAGAGATAATCAAATCAATGCATTAGCTTAATGAGTTTTTATTGTTCTTTTATTGTTCTTTTTTTTTTTATTGATTTTTCTCTCTTGGTTTTTTTTTTAATTTTTTTATTGGTGTGTCCTCTCTGTATAAAATTGATTTACTACTTTGTGGAAAATGTTGTTGATTGCACTATTATTTAAGTTTATGTTTTGTTTCTTTTTTTTTTCTTTCTTTAGTCTAATATACATGGTGTAATTGTTTGTTTTCCCTAATAAAATAAAATAAAATAAAATAAAATAAAATAAAATAAAATAAAATAAAATAAATTAATATGTACACGCTAATTTCATCTAAACCACCCAACGGTATTGAAACGGTTTCCACTAATGGAAAGAGCGATAAATGAGGAACGTTTGTGGATATAATTTGCTAACCTCAAAATTTAATTAATAATAAAAGATCATGTCGTTTGTGTGAGTGAATCCGGTATGGGCGTACTCATATAATTAACGCATGTTAAATTTCCAAGATCAAGAGAGTCGCTGATCCATAAAGACGCCCAGATATGAGTATGAACTACATGAAACCGGGATAGTTATACCTAATATTAGTAGCAGCAGTGCATTTCGCAGTCACTTGGTGGCAGCCCGTCTGGCGGCAGTAACCATCACCTTCTTACAGAAGACCATCGTGAAATAACAGCACGTGTGCTGTTGTGTTTCGGTGAGTGAGTAAGGGATGCCAGAGCCCATTTCCCTAACCCTTCCTAATCCCTCATCCTTAATCCTACTGATGTAGTCGGCAGCGCACTTGCAGCACCTGTAGCATTGTTTGTGTTATAGGCGACGGTAGCCACTTACAATCAATTGACCGTCAGTCTCTTTGCCGACCTTAACATAAAAAAAAAGTAATCTTAAAATATTTTCGAATAGACACTATTGTTAATTGATTAATAGATAGATTTTTAATAGAACTTATAACTATACTTAGCAAATATTTAAAATAGCTTGTTCTTAAGAACTACAAAGAAGAGAAATAAGAGTTTTATACACAGCTCTTGAATTCTCTGTAGGTTACATCTCAAGTGATAAGCCGACTGCTTGTCTGTCACACATAAACATAGATAAAGTGATTAATGTTTAATTGTCATTTCAGTGCCACCATACATTTCGTCGTTCGATTTGTTGGACGTGAAATTGAAGGAAGGTAGTAACGCGACACTCGAATGCAACGCTGTGGGGTCACCCGAACCTAAAGTCTCTTGGACTTATAAGTAGGTACAGTAATGAATTTATTTTTATTGTATTACTTGACGGACAAGCAAAAATACGTCTCCATCATAGTTGTAGAGCAGGGACGTCTGATGACTATAACCATCCCGTTATGGACGATTCCCGTGAAATAACAGCTTGTGTAGTGTTGCGGTACGATGAGCGAGGAATGGGTGCATAAGCCCATTTTACTATCTCCTAGACACTTTTCTTTTATTCTACTAAGGTCGACAGTGTATTTGCAGCACCTGTGACGTTGCTTGTGTTAAGTACGAGTAATAGGGGACCGTATATAGCCTCTACCATCAAGTATTACGTTAGAAATTAAGGACCTCCTTTTAAAGATTACCTTGAAGAGCTATACCCCAATCGTCAGCTCTAATCCTTAGTCCTACTAAAGTTGCTAGCATCTGTGGCGTTATTTGTATTAATAGATTTATGTTAATCCGCGCCGCCCCCCTTTTCTAAAATAATTTTATACCTGGAATATGCATGTTCCAGCTGGATTCCGCTGTTCGCGGTACATTCATTTACTAGGCATCTGGCATTTTTATCTGGACTTATTTCTCATAGGGATACCTATGCCATCATAAATTGATACATATGGTAGGGTAGAACCGATTGACCTTCTTTGTTAGAGAAATTAAATCTTAAAGTACCGCGAAGTTACCTGCGCAATAAGATGACGAAGTCTTTCAAAAACTCGAATGTTAAAACGAATATCGATTGGTGTTCCCCAATAGTTCGAATATGCCCACAATATAATGAACTAAACAGCCTTATTGACACCCTCAAAACTTTTAACACAAGTTGAATGATTTATAATTTAATTTAATTGGAGTTTACTCCTTAAGAAGAAGGTATGGAAATTTTATTGAGCCCCCTTTTATTGAGTAAGCGACTGACGGCCCTCTTGATGGTAGGTAAATAAACAACGCCACTCGGCCACGGTCGCCTATTAAAACAATCAACGTCAGCAAGTCCGCTGTCGACCTTAGGAGAATAAAACGAGCTAGGGAAATGAATCTTTAGCGTCCATTACTCATTTGCCGAAACATAATAGCATACGTGCTGTTTTGCCATGGTTGTCTTTTGTAATAGGATGGTCTGCCACCAGATGGGCTGAACAATTGAAGACTGCGAAACGCAATGTAGCTTACACTACTAAATTTAAGAATCATGATTTATTAAAAAAAACTAATTTTCCACAGCAATACAAAATGGCGCGTCGATCATATGTCATTGACCATTGCCAATGTGACGTCACATTCCGAGGGCATGTATCGTTGTGACGCATCAAACGAAGCTGGAGCGACGCATATTGTGTATAGAGTCGATGTGGTGCAATCGCCTGTTGTGCAAGAACTGGTTTTGTATCAGCACGGAAAGGGGGTTACTCTTGCGGAAAGGGGGGAAATTGTGGTCAGTATACTTACTTAACAACAATGCATTTAACATACTGGCTGTTGCACAAGACTTCGTCCGAGTCTCTTTATAAAATATTATTCGTGGAAAATGGCAATTTATTATGGAGGGGGGTAAAGGGGTGAGATGGGGATGAGTATAGCCTATGTTACTCCCTGATAATTGATTTTTCTGGAGATGTCACACTGCCAATCATGGTAAGAGCCATGATTGAGAGTGTGACCACCTGGAAAGCGGTTGCCTCCTTCTGCGGAGATGTCATGTCACAGAAGGAGGCAGCTGAGAGGGAGCGAGAGGAAGAGGCCGGTCTCGCTTCCTTCAGACGCAGGCGGTTGGGCAAGAGAAAGCGGGCGTATCAAGCCCGTCTTCTAATGTCCTAGGGGACCTGCGCACATGGCTGACTAGCTGTGTGTGCCTGCACAAGGTCCCCCCCATCTGGGGATTACCCCGGTGCCTCCGGGCAATCCCCCATTGGAGTTAGCCTAGCCAGCAACGGCTAGGCTGCCCTGGGGTGGATCGGAGTTGTTGCCTCGACAGAGCCCGGTCCATCCCTTTTGAAGGGCAAGGAGACACCGGGGAGTTTTAGTGGGTAGTGCCAGTGTCGCTATGACCTAGAGCATAGCGTGGAGCACTGGTGACCCCCACCCCCACCAGCGGTAGGAAATCTGTAAATGGATTTCTCCTCGTAAAATAAAATGGTGAAAGAATTTTTTAAATCATTCCAGTAGTTTTTGAGTTAAAAACATACAAATTTTTTCTCTTTACAATTAGTATAGATAATTTATATAACTTTTTTTATGCTTTATATAATTTTTTTATGTATAATTATTAACTGTTATACTGATGTATAACAGTTAATAATCTAATCTGTCTGTTTTTTTATGTTATTGAGTTACGAATGAGTAGATACTTAGTTTTATTTTTTTATATATGAATATCAGCAGACTCTTTGACGGTAGGTGGCTATCTTCGCCTATTAACATGAGCAACGAGGCAGGTGCTGCAAGTGTGCACCCGAACTTACTATGAAATGGTTAGGGATTAGGAGGGGATAGGAAAAGGGACTCTGACATTGCTTACTCACTCGGGTAAGATTATATTATATTAAACGACTATTACTCACGAGAACTACCAGAATACTGGACTACGCAGAATCCGACATGCAGTGCTGAAATCCCCTACCTTGTGCTGTTTCAGTTAGGTACCAATATAAGATTATCATGTCAAGTCAACGGGAAACCTACACCTCAAATAAAGTGGATAAGAAATGGAGCTGCGATTGGTGTGAACGCACGCGATATACACTACGCCGATTTGCTATTGGATAATGTACAAATAAAAGATTCAGGGATATATTTGTGTGTGGCGTCAAATGAGGGTGGAGTTGTTGAAAGAAGAATCACTTTGGATGTGTTAGGTAAGTATCAGAATACTGTCAGATGTCATATTGCTGACATAGACCATGAATAGACGTACTTTTGACGAGTCCTTTGGTTGGGTGGTTAAGGTGTTTGTTTTCGCTCTGTTTCAGTCGATTCCCGACTGGGCCGAGAAGGGATAAGGGAAGTAACAGGGTAATGGGCTCTGGCATCCCTTACTCACTCACCGTAACACAAGAGCCCAAAAGACTGCGAAACACAGTTTGTCCTGCCACTACTTTTCAAATCTAGACCAGAGCCAACTTTTAAAGGTTCATTTCCATAGTTGACCCCGCCGGGAATCGAACCCGGGATCCCTGAGACAGAGCGTTAAGGAAAGCATCCAACTACTCATTCAACGGGCTCGTCAAATATATTTCCATATCCTTTGCGCTATTACTTTAACTATCTTTCATATCATATCCCGAAGAGAAATGTCAAATATAACTGATTCTATTGCTTGCTCTGTGTAGGCGATTTATTGCCTGTCTTTCTAGTAATCGTCCAGGTATCAGCTCAATACAATACAAACTAAAATATTTTTATGCTTTTGTTGGGTAGAACATACTTTTTGCTGTAACTGCTGTATATGAATTAAGATCCTGTAGACATGGGTTTGAGCAAATTAAGATTTATTTATTTAATAAATAACTTAATAATATAAAAAATTGTATTTTCTTATTAATATTTTTATTATTTTTACTATAATATGTTTTATTAAATTATTATTTATGTGAACACAGATTTTATTTTAAAGTTAGTAAATTTTTTTTTTTTAAATTTTCAGAACCACCAAAAATCTTCCAAACTCTGTTCGACAATTCTAATTCTAGCAACAAAGATATAAATATGGAAGTGATATCTGGTCAGGCTTATTACATGCATTGCCATCCGTATGGTAACCCTTTGCCAGAAATATATTGGTTCAAAGATGGACTGCCACTAAGATTGTTCGATGAAACGATGATTTCCACTGATTTTGGGGAGATCTTAGTATCGAAGAGAGCTTTTGAGGAGCAGTCGGGAAATTACACGTGTGTTGCCAGAAACAAAGTTGGAGAGACGAGTATTGTTTACTTAGTGGATGTTTTGGGTATGTATGTTTTTGTATATTTTTACATTATAGTGACAGGCGGGACGCATTCCGTTCCGCAGTCATAGACTTCCTAAGGGATGATTCATGTTACACCGTGCCGGAGCCGGCCGTGGCACTGATGGCGCCCGCTGCTTTATTATCTAAAACCTCACGACTACACATACACAGCCATCAGACAGCCATAGCAACTACAGAGCCATCTCTTAGCAGACAACACTAAACCTTGGTATCTAAGGCAATGTGATACTGATGTAATTATTGAGTTGTCATAGGAATGCACTTTATGGCGCCCTCTACTGTGATGATTTGCGATCGAGAAACATTTGGTTCCCTTTAGTGTTTCGCAGTTGTATTAGCTCTGGGTTGTGTTTTGGTGTTTGTGTTGTGTTTTGGTCCGTTACGTGAGTAACGAGTAAGGAGGGAGAGGGAGAAAGGGGGGAGATAGGTGGTGTCAACAGATCGTCCTCGTTGAGACCTTTCATATGATACTCAACACCGGGGTCTACCTGCTACCAGTCATTTTTTTTAATATTTGGTCTATTCAAAAATCCATCACACCAAGACCTCTTAAATGACGGCGGGACCGCTCACGAGATATTTTTGAAACGTTCAAAAATGCGAATTTCGAGATACCGTCGAGGCCAAAAATTCGTCTCTCCTAGACGTCAAAAAGGACCTCAACTGCATCGCACCAGTGCATATTGTATATATTACATATATGTATATATGTGTATTATTTGTATTATTCGGATTACTGTTAATAATATATGTTAATGCAATTTTAGTACCCCCACCGGAATTTAAAGATAGTGTGAAACAAATAAGCACCCGCATTGGTTTCACCCTTAACCTGACGTGTCCAGTGGAAGGAACGCCTGTACCCAATGTGATGTGGCTGAAACAACCGTACACTGAAATAAATGAACTAACGCCGAGGACTCAATTGCTCAACGATAATATCACTTTGGTAAGTCAAAGCTTACAATTCATACTGCAAGTAAAATTTATTCACGACGCTTAATTACCCCAGGCGATATCTGTTTATAATTGATATATTTTTGTTGAAATCACTCGCAAAACTCATAAGAAATGATAATTTCCCCATGCGGTCGCTTGAAGCCATGGGTTTATGTTTTTTAGGGTTCCGTACGCCTGACCATCCCCCCCCCTCCCCCCGCCTTATCTCCGAAATTTATATATTATAGATATAGGAAAACTTATAGATTATAGGAAAACCTATAAGAAGTCCATGATATTAAAATAACATGGTAAATCACTCAATATTGTGCGGATAGTAACATCGTACGGATTGGGAAGGGTTAGGGAAATGGGCTCTGGTATTCCTTACTCACTCACCGAAACACAACAGCACACGTGCTGTTATTTCACGGTGGTCTTCTGTAAGGGCGTGGTTACTGCCGCCAGACGGGCTGCGCAAATGACTGCGAAACGCAGTGTGGCCTGCCACTGCTTTCCAGATCCAGGATATCTAAATGCACATAAAATGAAGTATTTCTTTGTATTTTAAATGAATACAATACAATTTCAGATAATAAACGGTAGTGAAACAGCCGATACGGGGAGATATACGTGTGTGATGACGAATAAAGTAGGCGCAACCGAGTTCACTTATGACGTCATTGTACACAAAACGCCATCCATCGCAGGCAATGTGGGAAACAGTAACGTCGAAACGCATACGGTGCCGTTGAAACGGAGCATTGTACTTAAATGCGAAGTAGACGGTCATCCGATGCCGAAGATCAAGTGGCTTAAGGACACGCAGGAGCTCGGCGACAACATATCGAACGTGCAAAGGGTTTTGGGGAACAGTTTATTGACGATTTGGAGTGCGACTAGTCGTGATGGGGGACAATACATTTGTATAGCTGAAAACAACGCGGGCACGGCTCATAGAAGATACAATGTACTCGTAAAGGGTAAAGAATCTATTTACATAAAAATTTAAAATTATTTTGTTCGAAACCGTACCCCAAATATTATAGGCGTAAAGTGCGGAATCATTAATAAATTATAATATAAATTTAACATACCAGTAAATTATTGCCTAAAAATAAAATCAAGCTACAAGAACATTGAAGCATAGTGTCATACGCTTAACGTAACGTAAAGTAACGTAACTGTCAATAACGTTACGTTACGCACATAACACGTCATTTTTGTAACTCGGGGCAACTAACAAGAGTGAAAAAGAACGATTCGTCTAATGTCATTCGCACCGTGCTGCAGAGACCCACGACTTAGTCCGCATTCGTTTGCAAAAAAAAAAGTGTGTGTGTCAGCTCCAATGCACGACTGGAGTTTACTGAGTAAGAATTGTCTTTCACTATGCAATAGGAAAAGAGGATGAATAAATGCGCCATATATTATACTATGTACAATAGAATTAGGTGAAGCGGCGATATCTATCGGATTTGGGTTTGGTGAACTCCAAAAATATAACACTATTGATGGCGCCCATCTATTATACTACAATAGAATTAGGCGAAGCAGCGACATTTATCGGATTTGGGTAGTAGTAATAAGTAAATACTTTCTCCGACTTAATAATGTTTTTTCTTTTGAAAACAGTGCCCGGTAAATGGTCGGAATGGTCACAGTGGAATTACTGCAACGTCACATGTGGTCTGGGTTACCAGCAGAAATCTCGATATTGCCATTACATCGACGATTACATCACTATTGGTAAGCTTAAAATGTTATAACGCCACTGTGATAATGTCGATTTCAATGAAGTGGGAGGAACTATCAATCATCAAATTATCATCCCTTAATAGGGCTGATGAGCATGGACATAAAATGTAGAGAAAATGGAGTTGAGAAACTTTTGACAGCCCTGCATTTTCAAATGTTTTTAAATTTACATTCGAACAGACAGTCAATCAAAGTATCAATTCGTATTACTCGAGTTCTCTTAATTAATACACACCAAAATATACGATATACATATGTACACAATATCACAGTGGCGTGACCCAAAAAAAATGAATTGAGAACCAACAGCCGTTCTGGCCGGAAGGACCGCCTGGAGACCACTCGAAAACCTTCCGACCCGTTGGATGAGTGGTTAGGGTGCTTGCCTTAACGCTCTGTTCTAGGGTTCCCGAGTTCAATTCCCGGCAGGTCAACTTTGAAAAATGAACTTTTCAAATTTGGCTCTGGTCTGGATTTGGAAAGTAGTGACAGGGCACACGGCGTTTTCGCAGTCATTTGGGCAGCCCGTCTGGCGGCAGTAACCACCCCCTTACAGAAGACCACCGTGAAATAACACCACGTGTGCTGTTGTGTTTCGATGAGTGAGTATGGGGATGCCAGAGCCCATTTCCCTATCCACTCCAAATCCATTATCCTCAGTAGGATAATCAGTAGGATTAATCCTACTGCAGTCGGCAGCGCACTTGCAGCAGCTTTGGCGTTGCTTGTGTTATAGGCAACGGTAGCCACCTACCATCAAGTGGACCGTCAGCCTGTCTGCCGAACTTAACATTTTAAAAAACGGATCTCCAAACCCAGCGTAAGACGACCAAAGTGGACTGAGAATCTAATACGGGCTAGATTAATCAGATCGTCACTAGATCCATACTGCTTCTGCCGGTCCTAATTAGGGCTAGTATTAAAGTAGTATTAGCAGTCAGGGCTAATTTAGGGCTAGTAGTACTAGTAGTTGGGTACAGTAGTAGGTGCAGCATTATAAAACAACGTCACACAAGAGAAAGAAAGAGTTGCAATAGCCTTCTTTTTTCATCTTTTCATTAAATAATTAATTAATTAAAAATAACACGATTCATCATCATCATTTCAGCCGCGGGACGTCCACTACTGGACATAGTCCTCCCCCATAATTTTCCAATAGGACCGGTCAGAAGCAGCCTGGATCCACCTGCGGCCCTTATCAGGTTGTCTGTCCACCTTGTGGGTTGACGTCCTACGCTGCGCTTGCCGGTCCGTGGCCTCCACACGAGAGCGTTCCGACCCCAGTGGCCGTCGGCTCTTCTTACTATGTGTCCCGTCCAGTGCTATTTAATTAAGTTTGTGGTTTAGGTTATCTATAAGCTGACTAACAGGCTTAAGAGAAAAAGTGGAGATTTTAAGAGAGGAAGTCAATTCTATGCTCGTTTTCATGTGTCACTACCACCTTTTTATATATTCGTCTATTACCCTTTTTCCTATGAGGGTTGACGGCGTACTTCCTTGTACGTTGCTTGTGTTAAATTTATTATCAATTACTGCCGGTTAAGACAATAAAAGATTTTAAATACTTATAACTTTGGATTTTATATCGAAATCAATCTTGGAACATTTTCTACAGTCAAAAAATCACATCACACACAGAACATTGATACACACACTATATATTCAACTTATCCTTACATATGTATTCGGTTTCCGGGTCCGGGCATAGAGCACTGATAGATTGGGTGCATTCACAATTAATATCTTAACAGCTTGTGCATAATGACGACGGCAGAGAAGCTATCCTGAGTACAATTTTTGCTCCATTTTTATAATAGTCATAGCTAAATCATAACTAACGTTGTGGCGCTAAAACAAAAATCAAGTCTAATCAAACGATATGATAACTGAAAATGTTGTAAACGTCGTCTTTTTTACGGCGGCGCTGCGTCAGCGCAGTACTATATAAGTACTATATAAGTACTATATAAGTACTATATAAGGTTTAGTTAGTTCAGTACAAGTATACTGGAACACAGCGAGTTTTCGGCGCGTGAAATCTAATACATGGTACATTAATATCGTTTATTTTTACAGATAAATCTACTAAGTCGGATAAAGTGGTGCTAGACGAGACTGCTTGTAAAGGACCGACCATAGAGAATAGAAAATGTCACATGCCACCGTGCGAGGTCAGTTTATCTTATAACATGGGGTTGGGTATCTTTATATATGTCGTATATAGTTTTTCTGTAGGTGTGTATGTCACTGAACTTCTCTTAACGGCTGGACGTATTTTAATAAAAAAAAAATTGTGTTCATTTGGGCGGGACTCTGCTGGATAGTTTAGATTCACAAATGAACTCGGTAGGGGACCACTGTTATCGGATGAAAATCGGGTTAATAGCAGGTAAGTCATTGTTCCGGCAGGACGTCTGCTTGATCTGCCGCTAGTAAAATTATATAAAATAATAATGATATGGGAAATCTCGAATGGTCTAAGTTAAATTGTTACTAATGTTCAAATTAAGTACTTAGTACTTAATAATTAATTACTTAGTTACTAGGGTAGTAGAAGTAGTTTAATTAATTTTTCTAATATGACTTCACTAGCGATATCTATCTGTAACATTTAGTACTACAGCCATTGCATACTGCGTTCCCAATTTTTCAGGTCAGTAATCCTTTTTATTCGTCAAAGTAGTTATATTATATTTGGATGGTCAAAGTTATATCCATAAAATGACTTTTATCAACTACTAATAATGGGTGGTACATGGTGGTACCTACTGTATATCTTTGCACTGCTGACTTTAAATCTATATTTATCTTATATATATATCAGCAATATAAAATAAAATCGCTGTCCGCTTCTGTCTGTTTCTTCGCTAACTTCTTCTGAATCACCCAAATGATCTTGATGCGATTTTCACTATTGGAAAGAGCGATAAATGAGAAAGATTTGTGTATATAATTTGCAGAAAAAATTGCACTCGTATGAAGCCGGGGGCGGGTTGCTTGTAATTGTAATATTAGATATGACTTCTATATTAGACATCGTCATCAAGCCTTGGGATTTCCGAAGAGTGACGATGATTGCCGAAAGCATTACTATAATCGTAGTACTTTATGGTTCTATTATCAATCAATCAATCAATCAATTTATTTGTAACTTATAAAACATACATTTAACAGACACAGAGAAAAAAGAAATAACAGTAACAGCAGGAAAGATTGGTGTTCGATCATTCACAAATACAAGAATAAGTAAATGAGACAATGTATATAACAATACTTAGATTGTGTCCTAATCGCGTCTATTTTTTTGAAGGTGGAAGAGAGCCAGGCTCGCTGGTCAATCTGGTCCAAATGGTCGCAATGTTCCAGCAGCTGTGGAGCCGGTACGCAAGCCAGGACTAGACGCTGTCGGACCAGAGCCAAATGCTATGGGGACAATGTGCAGGTTATTTCCACTTTATTGTAACAACTTCAGAACTGAGTAGAAATAGTGACAGTCATTATTACAAAGATAGTTGATATTTATTTGGCAAAATTTTTTTTTACAGGTACCTATGTCATTTTTTACAAAATCATACTGTACTAAAGCCAACGAATACCGTTTATAGTAACTATGTCGTTTATCGTAATTATGTGGGACTTTCAATGAAGATGCATTGTGTAATTCCCACTAATTGTTAAAGCACATTGCAAAGCGGATTACATCCACATGACGTAATCCGCAACTAAAAACCCGCCGGCGAGTATTTCTAACGGTACTGAGTGGGACACGAAATTACGTCACCAAAATGGCGACGACGCGCATTAGCAATTTGCAGCGTTTATACTTTTGATTACAGTAATTAATCGTTTAGTCTTGCTTGTAGGGTCAGGCAGGCTGACAGTCTACTCGAAGGATACTCGAAGGGGTGGGTACCGTCGCCTAAAGACAGAAACAACACCAGGGGGGTTCAGCTAAATGGAAACATCTCAGAAGGGAAATTGTTCCAAAGATCGCGGGATAAAGTCTCTGCTCATCCGGACTGTGCGCAGCGGCACCTTGTCCACAAAATGCTGATGAATCCCGCATCTATAGCGCGCAGTACGGTGGTGAAAACTTGGGGTAGGCATTAATTGGAACAATTAATTAGAGCACTCACCATTATACAGCCGATAGAACACATAAAGATAGGCTACCTCTCCTCTTGAACTAAGGCGTTCCAACTGTTGTGTGAGCATTAGATCATTAAAAATTCGAACAATTCGACGCTGCAAGGTGTCAAATGAATCTAGCCGGTTGTACGGGTTCTGCCGTAACTACTATGTTGATAATTGGTGAAAAGAGGATAAACTTGTAATTTAAACTTAATAAAATAGAAATGGATGATTTGTAATGAGAACGCACGACGTATTGTTTTGGTGGACGCGAACGAACTGACTTGATTTTTATGAATAATTAATTAAATGTATTTACAAATGTAGGTCAATGTAATGATGACGAGACGTGTTGTACGCGCTTGCCCGTACATATTCCCGGGCGAGAAAGATGATGTTAGTATGACTGATGGGATGCTGATAGCGATTACAAGTTGATGCAATTATTGTTTCTTATAACTATGATTTCCCCAGTGTTAGTACAAGATGATTAACAATTTATTTCCTATGCTTAATTACGGCGCTCGTCTGATATGCAAAATATTGAACGAAGCAACACAGGGGACGACCCAATGTTTCGTTTTGACACTCGCGAATTCGTATCGGGCACTTCACAACTGTCACGACACTTGTTAGACGCACTGCACTGAGCACTACACTGCACACTTTGTGCACCTTCTCGTGGTGCCGGGAGCGGCGCAGGCGCTGCTCCTGGGGCCGGGGCCGAGGTCGAAGCCGCGCGCCCGCTCTCGCCGCCGCCTCTGCTGCTGCAGCGCCGCCATGCATACACGATTAACACGATGCTCGCGACGGCGACCAATGTGTAGATGGCCGCATAATGATGGACATCATGGTAGGACACTCTGTCTAATAAATCAGGGCTTTCTTTCATGATTTTCAGCTTTTCTTCGATCTCCTGAAGTTGAATGTATGGTTTCTGATCCGATTGATTGATCGAAGAAATAATTTGTGGTATCGAAATATTGACAAGATGATTTATTGGTGATATTTGTGGTGAAAGAATATTGTGGCTCGTACTGATTTTACTGAATTCATGCCTATGCGAGTAAACAAAGAAATCAGCTGATTTTATGACACACCTTCTATCGACATTAAAAAATCCAGAGTGAGTCATTTGCACCGTTGATTAGACCACGACGGCTCCGGTGTCCGGTGACGTCGTTCATGTTATTGTTATGATGTACTTGACGTATTTTGCTAACGCTGCATTTCCTTCGTAATAAGGTTGTGTGTCATAGTAGACAATGAGGCGCCAGTCGTCTCGTATTATGTTTATATTTATAATACATATTGTTTTTGCTTGGTAATGCTGTCATATTGTAAAAACAATTAATTGGTTGAATAATAAATAAAAATAGCATCAAGGACGAAGCCATTGTAGTGATAAATGTTGGAGATGGTTTTTCTGATGATGAATCTTGGTTTTCTTTTTGTTAAAATTGGGTTTCCTCTTGATTTGTTGGTAAATTGAAAAGCTTAACGATTGGTCGCTTCAGCAATCCATTTTTTGTTTTTAATGTGACGACTCTTGTATAGCCGTCAGATCCAGGGTGTATTTGTACTACACGACCTAAAGCCCATTTGCCTGGCGGCCGGTTGTCCTCCTTAATTACGACAACATCGCCTAGCTTGATGTTCGTCTTTGGTTGTCTCCACTTACTTCTTGTTGAGAGCTGCGTAAGATACTCGCTGCGCCAACGGCTCCAGACATCATTGACTAACTTTTGCATGAGATGCCATCTTGTCCTCAAATCGGTTTCGGTGTCATACAGAGTCAAAGAAGGTCCACTAGACAGGAAGTGAGAGGGCGTCAAAAAATCTAGATCATCTGGATCTTCTGTTAGTGGGCAGAGAGGGCGAGAATTTAAGCACCCTTCCAATTGAGTAAGAAGTGTGCTGAATTCTTCATACGTCAGCTTTTGCTCGCCTATCACTCTCTTCAGATGGTACTTTAAACTTTTTACTGCGGCCTCCCACAGACCGCCTGCTGACGGCCAAGAGGGCGCATTGAAGTGCCATTCTATGCCCATGTTCGCTACCTCTTCCAGGACTTCCTGATTGAAAGAGCTTTGTATTTGCTTTAACTCCTTCTGTAAAACCTTATTAGCTCCTATGAAGTTTGTACCTTGGTCACTGTACATATGACCTGGGACTCCTCTTCTAGCCGACATTCTGCGTAAGGCAGCAAGAAAGGCGGAGGCAGTTAGGTCAGAGACCACTTCCAGGTGTACAGCTTTGGTAGACATGCAGACGAATACCACTACATATCCCTTGGTGGTTTTGGTTCCACGGCCCTTACTTGCTTTAATAGTTACATGACCGGTGTAATCTACTCCGCAGTGATAGAAAGGACGCGATGGATTCGTCCTTGCCGAAGGTAAGTCTCCCATCAGTTGATGTTGCTGAGTGGTACTGTACTTGCTGCATTTGACACATGAGTGCAGGCGCTTTTTGATAGCATTCTTGCCTCCAGTCAGCCAGTATTTTCGGCGTATAAAAGCAGTAGTCAGGCGCGCGCCACCATGGTAGGTACTTTTATGCGCTTGATCGATGATTAGGGCAGCCAGTTTAGTTTGGCTTGGTATAATTGCCGGGTGTCTCATTTCAGGGTCCATGTTTGCGTTCCTGAGTCGACCGCCGACACGTAAGATGTTATTCTTATCTAACATGGGATCTAAGTTGTATAATTTGCTTTTCTTGCTTACGCTTTTGTTTCGTAATAAATCATTTATTTCTTCGCTAAACTCTTTATGTTGAATATTTTTTACTACAATTAATCTTGCGTTATTTAATTCATTTGTTGTTAAATAGTTTTGCTTTTGCTTTTTGTTTTTTAATCTTAGTACCCACGCTAATACTCTAATCGCTTTTGTTAATGTGCTTTGCTTTTCTAATATTTGTTCCACAATTTCACTTGCGCTTGATACTTGCATGACATTAACTTGCTTTGTTTGTTTTATGTCAAGGTTAGTGATGTAAGCTTGTTTTTCTTCATCTTTTGTTTTGTAGGTACTATTTGATTTCAGCCACGTAGGGCCTTGCCACCACAGAGAGTGATCTTTGAGTTGAGAAGGAGTCAGACCTCTGCTAGCGCAGTCGGCTGGATTCTCTTCTGACTTGATGTAACGCCAACAGCTTGATTCCATCGACGCTATGACTTGTTTCACTCGGTTGGCAACGAACGGCTTCCATCGGTCAGCATCACCATTGAGCCAGCCGAGTACGACCATGGAGTCTATCCAGCCATGGACTATTGTTTCATGATTACTTAGGCATGTCTTGATTTTAGCCATGAGTGTTGATAATAGTAATGCCCCACAAAGCTCTAAGCGAGGCAGAGAAATATTTTTGTTGATAGGAACTAACTTTGTTTTCCCTGCTACTAATACAACTGATAACTTATCTTTCTTAATTGTTTTACAATAGATAACGCAAGCATAAGCTTTTGTGCTTGCGTCACAAAAACCGTGCAGTTCAATACGGTCTCTATATGTGGTTTGCAGCCATCTTGGTATTTGGTATTGATTGATAATTTCCATTTCTACTCTTAGATTTTTCCACTTCTCACTGATTTCTTTTGGCACTGGTGCATCCCACTCCTTAGTAGCCCTCCATACGTCTTGAAAGAGTATTTTCAGCTTGATGGTGAGGGGTGAGAGCCAGCCTAAGGGATCGAATATCTTCGATATAGCTGACAGCAAGGATCTTTTAGTAATGATTGACGACGACGAAGGAATTTGTGATTGGAATATGAATTGATCTTGGTCAGGGTTCCATCCAAGCCCCAAAGTTTTGGTTGACTCAGGTTGTTTAAAATCAAAATCTTGAGGTTTTTGATCTGTATGTACGTCTTCTAGAAGCTCGGCTGCGTTGGATTTCCATTTCCTAAGATGGAATCCCCCTGATTTTAAAAGGTTAATCATTTCTTTCTGTAACTGTTTGGCAGCTTCTAGTGAATAAGATCCATGGATGAGGTCATCCATATAGAACGACTCCTCCAGGACGCTTGGCGCTGAGCTGTCCTGATAGTTCCGCCTCTCATCTCGAGCTAACTGTTTCAACGTCATCATTGCTAAGAATGGCGCTGCTTTTGTTCCGTAGGTCACGGTCGCCAGTTTGTATTCTCTAAGCTTCTCTCCTGTGTTATCTCGCCACATGATCCTCTGTAGGTCTTGGTCTTGTTTGTTGAGCCATATCTGTCTAAACATTTTTTCCAGATCAGCTGTAAATGCGAAACGATACTGTCTCCACTTGATAATGATACTCTGAATGTCTTGCTGGAGATTGGGACCCCTATACATTACGTCATTCAAACTCAAGCCTGACGATGTTTTGTTGGAAGCGTTAAAAACTACTCGCAATTTTGTTGTCGTCGAGTGCTCTCGTATGACGCAATGGTGAGGTAAATGACATGTAAGGCCGAGACTGCAGTCGTCAGCGGGTGTCATATGACCGAGCGAGATATATTCATTTATAAATAACTTATATTCTTTATCGATGTTTACATCTTTTGATAACTTTTGTTCTAATCTATAAAATTGAGCCATGGCTTTTCTTTTGGAGTGGCCTAATTTTTCTTGATAATCAGGCTTCAGTGGTAAGCATACTTCATATCGCCCGTCTTCCCTTCTTTTAGTGGTCGATTGATAGAAGTCAATACATTTTTGATCTTCTGTGGAAAGATTTGCCGGCTCAGCGATTTCCTCTATCTCCCAGAACCTTTGAATCTCGTCAATATTATGCATTACTACGTTACATTGGAAGGTCTTTGCATTGCCACTTAGAATCCACCCAAGTTGTGTCTGTTGAGCTGTTGGGAGGGTTGGGCTTGCTCTGCAGATCCCGTCCATTAAAATCCTTGAATAGACGTCGGCGCCTAGTAGAACATCTATGTGTCGGCTGTGGCTAAAGTCAGGGTCGGCTAGACTTATATGATTCAGGTAAGACCAGTCAGGTTTGATGAAGCTTTGATTTGGTAAATTCTTGACTAGTTGTTTCATTATGAGAGCATCTGTTTCAAAAGTAAAGTCACTAACTACTGATGAGCATTTCAGATTGATCATGCCCTTGCAGTTGCTCTCATTATCTCCTATGCCTGAAATAATACCTTTGCATCTAATTCTAGGTATCCTTAGAAGCTGAGCTGCATGCTCTGTGATAAGAGATGTTTGTGATCCTTGGTCAAGCAATGCGCGCATTGTTAGATCCGTACCATCCGCTGCTTGAATCTTGATAATTGCAGTTGGTAACAGAACTTGGACGGGTTCATTGTCCGATTCGTGTTTCACTTTCGAGTCGTTGTTAACTTGAATTCCGGCGTTAGCATTTTTGCTTGTGCTTGCTTCGCGCTCGTCCATTGCCCTCTTTCTGGTCTCTGACGTCAAGCGGGGCGATTGCGAAAACGCTGCGTGTAACAAGCTATTGTGGTTTTTATTACAGTCACGACAAACTTTATCTGATAAGCATGGTTTTCCCATATGATTATGGAGACAATTAGTGCATAGATTCAAATTTTTTATGGTTTTAAGTCTATTGTAAGGTTGCATTTCCAGAAATTTTGGACAGAAGAAAATGCCGTGGTTATTGTTACACAACATACATTTACCGCTTGTTGTTGACACTGCTCTCTTGTTGTAAGTAGGTTGCGAAGTAATTTTGCTACTTGTTAAAAATGAATGTTTAAATTGATTTATTTTATGATTATTACTTTGATACTTTGAACCCTGATTTGGTACTAGCGTTTTTTGTGTAGATTCTTGCTTTCTACGAGCTGATTCTAAGATTGTAAATTTGGTTTCTAAGAAGTGCAACATTTCATCGAGGATTGGTAGTTCTCGGGGATCTTTAACAGATTCCACGTAATCTGTGTATGATTCTGTATCTAATTTTTGTGTCAAAATGTGCACAAGAATGGGGTCCCACGTGGTGATGTCAACTCCCAAGTTCTTGATGGCGTTGAGACATTCTAGAGTAGTGTCATGAATGCGTTTCAGGTGTCCTGCTGTTTGCTGCTGTACCAATGGGATATTCATCATGATATTCATATGAGATGTAAAAATAAGTTTTTTATTATTGTACCTCTGGTTAAGGATGTTCCAACATGTTTTATAATTATCAGTACTCACATGGAGGTGTTGTATGAGTTTTTCTGGTTCCCCTTTCACTTTTGTCTTTAGATATTGCATTTTTTGTGCATCGGAAATAGATGAGTTATTATGAATGGCCTCGGTGAATAGGTCTTTGAACGAAACCCAATTGGTGTAGCTTCCAGTGAAGGTCGGTACCTCCATTTGTGGGGTGGACCTCTCTTGGTGCGCTACAGACCACATCTTCTTGTTGATGGCCTTTTTAATGTTTTCGTATTCTTGTTCATAACTCGTGTAGGCTTCCTCATAATTCTTGTTTGACCCATCGAGTTCACTATCCAGCTCCCAGTGTAAAGAATCAATGACAGTCCAACGGGATTGGAGAGTGCTTAACAAGTCTTCAAACTCCCATTTATCTGTTACTGAAGCTATGTCTATTTTATCGACAGTCCTTTTAAATGCCTTAAAATTACTCTGCTGTTTTCGTAACCTCTCTTCTGTACTGCTTGCTGTTGATGAAGATGTTCTTGGTGCTACGTTTGGCTCATTCGGACTAGGAGCTAAAAATGTCGGAGGTTTTACTGGTGTCTTTGGTCTTTCCTCCCTTTGTACTGCATAGGTCTGAATCTGAGCTCTAATGATATCAAATCTCTCTCTTAATTGTACATACTCTTGATCTATCTGGTTTCTGCTTGCTTCATCCAAATCTAATTGTGATAAATTTCTATAGTTTTTGCCATACTCGAACCAATAGTTGTCCAGAGTATCCAATCTACGCTTGATATAATCTGATGTTTTCCTATCTGACCCATCTTTCTTGAAATTGCTATACACCGATTCAATTGCTGAGAATATTTGCTGTTGGGTAGCAAGAATATCTCTGGCGGAAGTCATCGTAGATAGGTGGCGGTAAAAAAGGACTGATCTTACTTGATTACAAGATACTGCCTGTAGCTTCTGCTGAAGCTGCTGGTGTGCCGATGCTGATGCGGCGAATGCTGTGGTGGAGATGCTGATGCCCCTGATTGCGCTAGGATAGCACAGTGATGAAGTTCGTTGACACTTGAACACGACACGTGGACAATGTCACAATAGGCCGCTTGCGGAAACACTTGACACGTAATTCAGGTCACTGAAGAACACGTGTAAGAGGTCCCGCCACGGTAGCTCGAAGGACCAATGTACGGGTTCTGCCGTAACTACTATGTTGATAATTGGTGAAAAGAGGATAAACTTGTAATTTAAACTTAATAAAATAGAAATGGATGATTTGTAATGAGAACGCACGACGTATTGTTTTGGTGGACGCGAACGAACTGACTTGATTTTTATGAATAATTAATTAAATGTATTTACAAATGTAGGTCAATGTAATGATGACGAGACGTGTTGTACGCGCTTGCCCGTACACCGGTACTTTGGCGCACCAGCCCACGGGTAAGAGCTCCATGTTGGGCCTAATCTGGGCCTCGTAACAAGGTGTTGCTCCGGTCTGTAATACCTCTTTGCCCTGTTAAACACGACATTGTTTTTAAGCTAGAGTAGTACTTACACATTTAGTGACGTGACATAGTGCCAGAACACACAGTGTTCGGCAATCGTAGACTGGGCAACTCATCTGGCGACAGTAACCATCCCCCAGAACTCTATTTTGTGATATGTGTTGTAAAGAAAAAGCTATATATTTTAGCAAAATCCACATGATGTGGTAAATTTTTTTAAATATTTAATTTTGACACTCAAATATTGCACGTCACACATAAGTACATATTTTTATCAGACGCCATTTTGAAAAAATGGCGGCAGAGTAATTGCAACTTACATAAAACCGCTTTGTTCTTTTTGTATTTTTTAGATAAGGAAATGTCCTGATCTGCCCAAATGTGATTCCGAAATGGAGACTACAGGAAACGAAGTATTTGGCAGTAAGGAGGAAATAACTGAAACGGTAATTATGCAAGGTTCGCTAATTACGATAATTTAATTTTAGCATTATACCTAAACTACTCGTGGCATTCGAAGGTTTTACGCAAATAGGCTAACGGAAGAGTGACGATAGATGGTCACACCGTCGTCTGGGGACACAAGCAACACTAGCTATAGTATTTTTCATATAGCATGGGTAGGGTGATGTTTGATATTTGAACCGTTTCCTTTTAAATTAGCATAATAATTATAATTTAAAAAATAGTCAAATCATCTGCAGGATATATGAAAGGGGATTATCATAATTATTTTTTAAATTATATTTAATTATATATATAAAAAAATTACTAAGTTGCGGTCTAATATCGATGTTCTAATCGTGCGATTTGCTTAATAATCAATATTTTAAATAGCTAATTCTTAAGATAAATTTTAAGATCCACTATCTGAAGTCTCATCAAAAGAAAAATTTGAATTATACTTTATTTAATTTTTAAATAGATATTTCCGAGATTTGCAAGTACGGCGGGTAGCGACTCCCCCTCAGCAGTCCCGTCAATTCCGTGCGCGACGGACTATTTTATAGTATCCATAGAAATGGATATGAAGATGTTGATATAGAGATAACACTGCTAAATTGTTATAAATTGTGTTGTGCGGTTGCCTTGAACAAGAACTTCTTTGTCAAAACTATTTTGCTTTCGGACACGGTTCGTGTCGCGCAATGTATGACGCGTACTGTTGATAATAATTACTTATGAAAGCTATCATATAAATGGTCCACTATATGTTGAAGTTTTGGTTAGCTGTAAAATTATTTGTGTATAATACTTAGTTGACACACTATGACACTACTTACAAATAGCATTCGTACAAAAGTGTAGGAAAAGAACAAGAAGGTGCCCTTACATTTTGTTTTCAACTTTACTAAAGTTAATAAAAAATGGTTTCTAATATACCAGCTTAGTTTTAAATTTTACATTTTTTAATAAATAAAATATATATAATTTAACTTATTTTTATTTAAGTAGGTATTGATTTTATCCCAACACATATTCACACATCATTACGTTAGTACCTACCCAATACAATGTACTCAGTGAGTAACATTGGTAAAAATAACAGTCTATCGGTAAAAATGGTTCAATAGTTGCAATAATTGGCCCTATAATTAATATCGTCCCATATAACCATAATAAAAAACCAAACGAATCGTATATGTCTACTAATTATTGGTATAGATGCTCTAATAAGAGATTAAATTTAATAAAAGACTTTTTTTGTGTTCATTCTATGGACTGATTCCCCTTATACATGCCTTATATTCACTGGCAAATGACATTTCGTTTTCTTTCAGAATCCCTACTTGCCAGAAGCAACGTACGAGTTGCAACCGGAAAATATTTATTCTTACAATCCTGATGTTGAAGAGTTACACTTGGAAGCAGGTATTTAAATAATTTAAGACAAGACATAAATGTATTTTATTTTTGTTTATACAATTATATGTTCGTATCTTATATTTTATGAAAACAGGCGAACTAAGTCGCGCGCAACAACTAGTAATAAATAAATGATTAAGATAATAGATAATATGCGTATAATTCAAAAAAGGCTTAAGTATTTTTTTATCGACATTTTTGCTTTAGAATTATGTCTATGTAAATATTTTTTAATGTTATTTCTTTTTCGTTAAGAAAATAATTATTAAAAAGTGCAAAAAAATTGTGGGAAATTCAAAATACTTGAAACGGTCACTTCGAATGTGACGTCAAAGCCTATGAAATGTCAACAAGCGCGCCAAAAGGGCGGGTGTTTAAAGTGCCCGTAGCTGTTAGTTAATTTTAACATTTTTTTGTTACTAAATTTCTGTTTTTTGGTCGTGAATTACGGTTATATAACCTATCGTATGAAAATATTTAAAAAAAAAAGTGCATGTTCCCTATTTTAGCTTTCACAAAAAGATGAAGAAGACTGATTATATTCTCGATTATTCCCGAAACAAATATTTATCAACCTATGCTGGTAAATCACAAGATTTACTATTAGTATACTCTAGGATTTACGGATATACGGACTTTTACATTTTTTAAGTAAAAAGAAAATGTTTGATATATTTGATTAAATTCTCATTAGTTTTTTTTTTCTAGAATAAATATACATTTCATTATCAAATTAATTACCCGATGATAGCTAGATAGATAACTAGTTCGGCCTAATGCAATTGTAAGTAAAAAAATAACTTTTTTAACAGCGGCGAATCCACCACCATACTTTGAAGTGAACGTGACGGAAAACGTGGATTACAGCCAGAGAGGCCCGTGTGAACCTGGGTACAGCCACAACACCAGTGCGGGCACCTGCGATGGTAGGTACTATATACTTGTCTTGACACCTAAACTATAGTCTAATACTACTAGAATAATGGTATAATATTATTGGTTTATTTAGGCCTAAACTTACTATTCTTGACAGCTTTAACAATTTTGTAAGGAATCCTAAATCTTTCAATTCTTTATTGGTCTTGACAGCTATAAGAATATTTGGGGGAACTAGTTGGCAATTGAGCTCTGTACCTTCTATATTATAGTCATAGAAAATCACATTTAGTTGTGTTTTGTAATACGTCGTATTTGTTCACAGACATTGACGAGTGCTTGTTGGAAAACAATCACTGTCATTCGACGCAGTTGTGTGCGAACACAGTAGGGGGGTACCGTTGTTCGTGTCCTCCGGGTTATATGGCACTGGGGGTGGGACAAAGATGTTTAGGTGAGTCTATCCACTTTTTCTCAAACATTTTCAATCCATTTAAAAAAATCCACTTATCCACTTTTTCTTAAAACGCCTAAGAAAAGGGGACGCGACAAAGCTAATAAATTGATAAAAATTAACACAATTAGGGTATTACACCCATTTTTAAAAAGTGTCTTAATTAGATACTGTAGTGCTAATGAACCACTAAAAAAACACCAAATTTTTATTCAATCGATAAGTTTAATAAAAATGCATTTAAAATTTACATTTTTAAATTTCGCGCGTAATTTGACGAAAACGCTGGAAACCATTTTGCTCTGTGGTCATGACGTCAGTTGGCTGTGTAAACAAATGCGCCGGTAATTGACATGACACTGACTGACACTTTTTTGTTTACACAACCGTATGACGTAAACATGGCGGCTACTATTTCATTGTGTTTAAGAACAGACTAAAAATTCTGAAAACTTTGAACTTAATTTTAAAATTTATTTTGTTATTTTACGAACTGAAACTAACATTTTCCGACTGCTCTTTGCCTAAGCTATCTCAATAATATACTTTTAGATTTTTTTTCATATGGACTAAAATACCCTAATTAAAATTTCTTGTCTAATAACACAAGCAACGCTAACACCTATAACACAAGCAACGCTAAAGCTGCTGCAAGTGCGCTGCCGACTGCTGTAGGATTAAGGAAAAGGGATTAGGAGTGGATAGGGAAATGGGCTCTGGCATCCCTTACTCACTCACCGAAACACAACTGCACACGTGCTGTTATTTCACGGTTGTCTTCTGTAAGGGAGTGGTTATTGCCTCCAGACGGACTGCCCAAATGACTGAGAAAACGCGGACACACTGCGTTTTCGCAGTCATTTGGTCAGCCCGTATCAGTCATATAGTTATTTCAACAAAATAATAACATATTTTGCCACAGTATCGCGAATAAATATTGAATTGTAACCGTAACCGTCCACTGCTGGATACAGGCCTCCCCAAAAATTGTATTGCATTGATCGTAGTGACACTGATTTTCGTCGATTGAAATGACTTTTTTTATATTAAAGTCGACAGACAGGCTGACGGTCTACTTGATGGTAAGTGGATACAGTCGCCTATAACACAAGTAACGCCAATAGTGCTTCCAACCATAGTAGGATTAACGATAAAGGATATTTAAGGGCTAGTGTAATGGGCTCTGCCATCCCTTACTCACTCCCCAAATCACAACAGCAGATATGCTATTATTTCACGGTGGTCTTCTGTAAGGGGGTGGTTACTGCCGCCAGATGGGTTACCCAAATGATTGCGAAACGCAGTGTGCCCTGCCACTACTGAAAAGTTTATTTCCAAAGTTGACCCTGCCAGGAATCGAACCCAGGCTCTCTGAAACAGAGCGTTAAGGCATGCACCCTAACCACTCATCCAACGGGCTCATCAAACTGAGACTGATTTAGACATAAACGAATGCGTGCTGGAGAGGGACGCGTGCGAGTTCGCGTGCGTGAACGTGGCTGGCGGCTACGTGTGCGCGTGCCCGCGTCCGCTGCGATTGCACGCTGATAGGAGGCGTTGTGTCACACGTGCGTATAAAATCTTTATATATAAAAATTCAGCATCCGTATGTTTGTGTCCACAATACTCGAAAACTAGCTGATAGATTGACTTGAAATTTTTACACAACATTGTATTTTAACAGAAGAGTGTTTCTATATACTTCTTATTCCAAAGCTTCAACGGAAATGAAAAAGTATACTCTCTATTAGTGTTGCCAACTTCTCGCATTGAAAGTGTACAATTAAAAAATGTGTTGTAATCTTTGGATCTCTGTGTTTTTCTTTTAATATAATTATGTCATATACTAAATTGTAATGTATCTAAGCATATTATAAAACTAGCTGAACACGGCCACGCTTCGCTGCCACGGCCATAACATAACATCGGCCACTCTTATGCCACTGATAGTCCTGTCAAAACCGGTCCAGCCGTTTCGGAGAATATCCGGAACAAACGCGAAGACAGACGTCTTGACTCTGACGAAGCAAAATCGAAAAGACCCGTCGTACTTGCCTATTGCCGTCACCTGAGGCGCGCTTACGCTTCGCTGTTAAACCTGTATCTCTTATAGAACGCGACATACGAGTATATTACTAAAGATTGCAGGCAGGCTGATAGTCCACTTGGTGGTAGGTGACTACCGTCGCCTAAGTCCTTAGGTCTTTAGGCGAGTCCACAACAACACCAGGGTGATACAAGTGCGCTATCGACCCTATAGAAATTTGTTATTATATAATTTGCACAAAAATTCTATCCGTGCAAAACCGGAGTGGGCCCCAATTAACAGTTCATGAAAATATAAAACTCGTATTAAGCACAAGATTTTGATTGTACTATATAAAAACACCGGTTAGTTTTTTTATTAGATTAATGAAAAAATGTCAATAATGTTTTTTTTACATTCTAGCATCACCATATCGCGTTCAGCCATACGAAGAGTTGGACAATGAGGAATATTTAAGCACAAACGTTGATTTTCCCGCAAAATACATTAAAAATATTAAAAGAGTAACATGAACGTAAACATAATGTAAGTTTATTATAAATAAATGTAGTTTTAATTGAAGATTTGTTTTTCTTAATACATTCTAGGTAATATAATAAATCAATACCTGTATATATAAAAATTTTGTTCAAAATCGCAAATCTCCGATGTTAAAAAAGTTTTTAAAGCTGTCGAGAACAGTAAAAACTGATAGTTTTAAGTAAAATCTTAAAGCTGTCTAGAACAGTGAACCCTAAAATGTTAACTATCTTTAAAAAATAATTAAACTGGGGCTATCGAAACCTCCTAGTGGCAATTTAAATGATAAAGGAACCAAATGGGACCTTCTTCAAGATTTAAGAGAAGAGCTCAACAAGATTTATATATGGAGGTATCACTAGATACGTAGGTATCATATTGAGCGAGGAATAACGAACACAAACAGATTGGGCGAGGAAAAGGGGAGAAAAAAAAACCATCCCAATCAGCTAGCTACAAAGATAATTACACCCGATTAAAAAGACATCATATTCTCACCTTTAATTATAAATATAGGTAATCTTCTTTGAAAGTCTTTCCTCAGGGACATAATATTTGTAAAATATCTACTTAAAATTAAGGACTGATTGCAGATTTAACTCTGAGATTTAGTAACGAATACAGTAGTTAACACAATTTTCCGTTACTTTTTCAATTCTAGTTTCGTGTACAGAAAAAGGTAAAACGAAATACAAATTCAAAGTATTTTTTATCTTTTATTAAAAACAATACATTGCAATTTCGGCTATAGACAACAAGCAAAACAACTAAATGTACCTAGTGACGAAAAATAATTAAAACCTCAACCTTTACTCCTAAAGGTGAACCCAGACTATATAATAAAATATGTTATAACACACATTGTTGTAGAATGCTTTGACTGGTGAAATATCTCACAAACTCGTACACACACTTAACGGACAGACTACATATATTTATTATATTACTTTATATATAATATATGATACTGACTGACTTGGTGCGAACGAGACAGTGGTTGTCTGCGTGAGTGAAAAGGTGAATAAGCGCATACACTACACATAGTTCTATAGCATGTTTTATATGTTAAGGCCCTGCCATACACTCGTCGAGTGGCATGGGAAGTAGCAAGGTCTGGCACTCCGCTTGTGACACAAGCTTAAGTCACTGTCGAATTACCACTTTATTGTATTAAACAAAAAATGAAGGAAAAATATTTGCCATCGCTCATACAAAAGATTATATTTATGGGATGCTTTGTGTCAGCAAATAAAATAGGTTATTTTACACATTAAATAAATCACATAGTAAAACGGTTACGGCTTTATCTTAATTATACATACAATAAATGGGACTCGGGTAGATTAGATTAAAAGCACATAAATTGGCATAACAACAGCGATGACGCAAGCTTGTGTCGGGCTGTCTCTCAAAGTGCCATACCTGGCAAAATTATTATTATTATTATACCATGGGAAATAGGAAGGAAAGCAGGCAGAGACGTATTGTGGTAACATTACTCATCATGTCGCACGTTATGCTCCTGTCATGCCCATCGCTCCGTTTTGTCGGTTTTTTGAATGAGGAGCCCTCGTTACAGAAGCACGTCATGAGTCATTTTTTAAAACGCTTTTTGAAATCATGCCGCCGGCGTCGCCGAATAACGAAAAAAATAGTTAATTAATAATATTATAGTTATATTAATTGTAACGTATTATAACAATTTTAACATATTTTGATATAATTACACTAAAAATGCATAGCGCGCACGCTGCTACAATTTCAACATCGATTGTGTTGCAAAGGCAAACGACATAATAGGTACGGTGCGTCGCGAGGAGCACAGCGATGATGGAGGAGCATAGTATGGGTAACATATTTTGCGCGTGAGTCTCGTCATATCACATGTACTTACTTGTAAGGTCGAGACAATTGGGGACATTGTTACATTTTAATATGTAAATATGCAGAAAGTTCCCGAGTGACGCGTATGATTTTTCTTGAGGAAAACAGCAAAAGCTTTTTCTTGAAAATATTTGGAATTAAGTCTGTAATCGAGTCAAACTGATGATTCCACTGAATTACCATGATATATGCTTTATAAAACAAAATCCCCCGTCGCCATTATCTCTGTCTGTATGTTCGCCATTATCTCAAAAACTACTAAACCGATTTTGATGCGGTTTTCACTTTTGATGTGAAAAGATCGTTAAACGAGGAAGATTTTCATAAATAATTTGACCCGTGCAAAGCCGGGAGCGGGTCGCTAGTACACTATAAATATATGTAACTAAGTAGTTATAGGTACACTATATTAAAAATGATGTGTGTTTATTGTAACAACACTATTTGTATAATAGCTATTCGATTCTTACATAATCGAGATATTCTACAAATTATCAATTCTATATAAAACATTCAATAAGACTAGATAAGAATACCTAACGATTACAAGATTTTTATAATCTGCACATAAGTTTGGTCAAATATACTAAAGGCTAGTGCGCAGATACTCGAGTAGGTATACATTCCGATCCGAATTACACGCATCAGTTATGAAAAGTATACCTTGGGAGGTATCAATTACACAAAAAACGAATATATTTTCATGCACAGCATACAAAATAACTAAAAAATATAGGTAGGTACCACTACGCAAAAGGCGAGTATGTTTTCCAGGCGCTCGTTTTGTTTTGTTTTCTGACCTCTGAATGTAGGATGAAAGATCTTAATTAGATAAGGTAGATAATTAGATAGGACGGATTTCAAGGAGAAATGGTTATCCGCCGAAAGGACCGCAAGGGATAGACCACACCGTTTATAAGTAGGATGACTGTAGTTTCGTCTGACTCTGACGTCATTATTTACTTCATACAAGAGCGCTACCGACCGTGATAGGTTAAAAGGTAAGGTGAATCTTGCTACTACAATGATTATGATTTTATGATTATGTTTTCAAGAATCTTTGTCTTCCGAATGTTGCATTTAAGTAGCAATGGGAGGGAGACGGCCATTGAGCAGTATCTTCTTTATGGGACCCCGCTTTGGGTCCAAGACTCTCTCGTTTCCTTTTCTGGGAATATTCCTGGAACATAAAAACTGTAATAAAGCTTAGATTGAAACATTACATCAATGTAGTACACAGTTTTAATCTTAAATATGAGTAATTTCATTATATCCTATATATCTCCGCTAACATCTTCGAAACCACCCAATGGATTTTGATGCGGTTTTCAAGAATGAAAGAGCGGTAAACGAGATTAATTGCACCCATACAAAGCCGGAAACGGATAACTAGTTGAAAACAATATTATATACAATATATATCCAGTTATAGAGCCAAAATATATACTTATCCTAACTAACAACGCACAGCCAAAACTACTTAAATCTAGAAAACTGAAAGTTGGAATATATATTTATTTTATAACGTAAGTATCCGCTAAGAAAATATTTTTGAAAATTAAATCTAATTAAAGTTTTTTTTTTATGTAGTAAAGGTCTTCAAACAGTTAGCAGACATCAAGCCGGTTCACTTGGTACTAGGTGGCTACCATCGCCTATAACACAAGCAACGCAAAGTACAGTACGGGTATAAAATATGTTATACTTATACCATACGTCTGTGGTTATACCTGACAAGGGGATCTTAATATTTGTATCTCCTTAGTTCATTTTTGCTGTTTTAAACAAAATACTTTATTTTGTTATTTTCTAACAAATATGCACGTTCAAGAAAGACTTGAGGAAGGTGAGAAGTTACCTAACATCAAGCTGATCATAGCCGGAGCCGAGCAAAAGGAAAAAAGTCAGAAAGAACGACATATATAGCGCGTGCGGGCAAGAAGAGCCGACATGAGAATACCGAAATGTGAATTTAAATTAAACGGCCGATGGGTAAAACCGCAGCACACAAAAATTTTAATATACAGTATTGAATATCTAATTAACGTCAGTTTTATTGGTCGACCGTAGTAACCGTGCAACAGTGTCCTGTAGGTATTTGTTTGGCTATCTTTTTCTAATTTGTCTATACATATATCTACCTTGCTGTGACATTGATGTTTCATTGTTAAGACTAGTCAAAAACAATTGAAACGTCGATATCATATTAAAATATAGTTACTGCCTACTTACTGCCAATAAGATCCATTCTTCTGGAGTCTCATCATGTTGTTTTGGCAAATCATAAGCTCGTTTTGCAGATAAGTCCTTTGATCGTTAACTCTCACAAAAAGCTAAAAAAGTAGAAAGTGTATAAAATTTTGCGAAATTAAAGACAAATTTTGTATTTGGTCCTTCGAACCAGATAACGATACCTTCGATTCAGAGTCCAAGCGCCACTCTTTACTGCGTAGTGTACTAATCAAATCAGTTTTGAGACGTTCAAACCTCTTAACAGTGCGTAGAAGTTCAGCCTGTGAATATTCAAAAGTTTTATTGCAAGAACTAATGCATTAACAAAACGTAGGTAAAGAAACAGTATTTTACTAGCACATGTAGCAAACACGAGTTATAATTACCGGTGTTAAAATGTCCAAATTGATGTTGAGATCATCATGTTTCAGTTTACAATCTGTGAAGTATAATCTTGAGTTAAAAAAAAAACACTATTATTGTCATAAAAAGATGGCTAAGCAAAATTATATTTATAATAAAGAACACACGATGATATTGGTACTCCTCAGCGAGTTATTAACAGCTCGCCGAGGCAGCAAGAGCAACGCAGCTATAACAATATACTCACCCGGTCCACAAACTTTAGCATTTTTAATTTTTTCTTTCAGTAAAGGAAGTTGATCTTTTAAAGCGTCTATCGCTTCAAGCAACTGTTTATGCTTTAAATTTTCCTTCTGCAAATCGTCGTCGGATTCCCAACTGTAGTCATTCCGGCGAAGCTCCTCTTGTACAGAAACGATTTGCTTTTCAAACTCGCCATTCTGCCAAGCTGCTGATTCCCTGTAAGATTCAAAAGCTCATACTTATTGGGCGGCCATTCGCCTAATGTAACATCTAGGTATACAGTTTTAGAAACTTGTCAGTTGTTTCTTACCTACAAGTTTTCTCATATTCTAGTTCTGCTTTTAAATTATCAATTTCGTTTTCGTTCATTGTAATCTTAATAAAAATATGGAACGGGATGTTTCTCTTATAACATAAATTGATTATTGTGATCGATTACACAACCGTTAGCAACGGGAAAAATATATTGTAGATTTTATTAGAGATGCATATTTTTATTTGGATTATTAAAAAACCTATTTTTTATTATGTCTTTTAACATATTAAATTAACAAATTATATAGTTATTATTATTTTCTTGTTAAGTCGAAGAACAAAACGCATATGAGAAATGTTAACGTCAAGCAACATTCAAATAACTGTCAATGTCAATGCAACACAATCCTACTAAACAGTGTGACCGTTTTTGGTATTTTCAGTACTAAATTGGTATATTTGAGGCTTCGAAGAATGACGATAGTATATTTTTAGTATATTACTATAAATCGGTATAATTTTGGTACAATTTCAACTTTCGTGGTATTTTTTTGGTATATTCACCTAGCAACCCAGTCAAGATCGTTTCTTGCGCTGTCTTTGTCGCACACTGTGTTATTGAAGCAATCTTTCTCTTTTACACGCCGACCGAGTGAATGAAATGAATGAATGTTTGTCAGTTTTATTTCAGGGGATTCCCTTTTCCCTGTAGTAGAGTTAAATTTGATCGTGTGTGCTGTCGGAAAAATTTGCTTGCTTATTTGGTGTTTGTGATGTGTGGTACTAGTAAAATTTGATGTGTGGTACTAGTACCAGTACAGTTAATTGTGAACAATTTTGGAGTAAGGTTGGTAATATGGTTGATAGCCAAAAAATTCCAAAATATAAACATTTGGCCAATTTTGTTAAATGTTTAATGTGTTTGCCTATTTCTAATGCACAGTGTGAACGAATTTTTTCGCAAGTTAACATGGTCAAAACTAAATACAGAAACAGGTTTACATCAAATCACATTTCTTCTATCCTACATGTCAAACAAGGTTTGACAGAAGTTGTACTTCCTTTGATCCGACGACAGACATGCTTAAAGTAAATAAATTAAGTAATAATGATTATACTATTGATTTAGAATAAACAATTTGGATTAAAAAATATGTGTTTTATTTGCAATATTTTCAAAATATGAAGCAAAAATTTTAGTCGAATTTTGGTATAATTGAATTTTGGTTTTGGTATTTTTTAGTATATTTCATACAGTTCGTTAGTAGGTTTATAAAATTTGAAACGGTCACACTGCTACTAAACACAAGTCTGTTAAAAAATTTAATTTCGAAACGGTTGATAAATCGTTGAATTGAAAAATGAAATACATATATAACGTAATTTGATATTATAATTTAATATTTTATAGTAAAGTTTGTTTAGGAGAATTCTAAATTGTAATAAAGTGCAAAACAAACGGAAATCAATTATTTAGAATGAGTTTATTAACTGCGGCAATGCAAGGAGTTGATAAAGTAACCATTGAAGATTACAAGAAGCAACGGGATCCATTACTTTCCCAAATTAAAGATTTAATTGATCGTTTGCAATTGCTTTCTTGGGATTTGAATCAGTTTTTAACCGACACTTACATTAATTTTACTATTACAAAAAGTTTAGAACAATTGAACTTTAGAAATAGAAAAGCGAATATTTTGACCGACCATGAAAAATATGTTAAAATTCAGTCCGATGTCACGAGCAACAAAGCATTCAACGAAAAGTTAAACACCGATGAAGAGTTTATAACGTGCCGTGATAAACTGGTTAGTTCTTTTAAGCTATTTAACGATTTATGTGTTTTCGTTGAAGGAAAAAAAATATTGGAACAAGCCAATCACGATTTCAATCGATACAATTATGCCGATGCTATACTGAGTGTAAAAAAAAATCTAGAAAATCTAAGGGCTTTAAAATTTGTTGACAGCTTAGATATAGCTTTGTCAAATCTTCAAGATCAAACTGAAAATCAACTTTCTATATACATAGCAAATTTAAGCTTAGAATGGGAAGACATATTCAACTGGTCTGAGAATAAATGTATTAATATTCTCACTTACTCTTTGTCGGTTCAGCAGAGTGATCCGGTTCTTATACAGCGTTTGATAAAAACATTGTACGATACGGAGAGATTTAATGCAGAATTGGGTCTGTTCTCTCGTTTCTTCATAGACAGCTTATTGCACAATGTAATAATTCACAACTGCGATATATTCACCGAAGACCATATAGGTGCAATTGTTTTCAACATAAAAATTGACTTGAACAACACGAACAAACCAAATTATCAAACTGTATTTAATAATGTGACTGCGGTTTTTGAATTTTTACAATCTACTCTGGGCGCTCATTTTAATAATTGTTTTGTTGAAGTGTTTTCTGAATTGATTCGTGAGAAATTCTTTAACAAAATCATTGAAGATATAATTAGAAATAATTTGCCATCGTGCGATAGCAGTTATGCGAACTATAAAAACCTCGTAGTGGAACTTGACTCGTTTAACAAATTCCTAATAGATTTAAAATTTGTTGCCGCAGATGAATCGCCTCTTAACAAGTACATAGTTGACACGGACTGTGTATTATACAATAAGAAATGTGATAAATTATTGTCAGAGGTTCGTAGTTTATTGAGTCAGAGTATTTCATATGGCACCTTAATTGTTGGCTCCAATCAAACTGTAGAAAGTGACTCGACATTAGACATAACTGACAAGGAAATTGCTTTAGATCTGACCAAACCGCTGTTCCTACCGAAATGTGTTATATCGCAAAATGTGAAAACTATAATGAATATGATCATAGAACATTTGTTGGAGAGTGTAAAATTGCCACAGGATTATAGCAATAAGTTGGTGACTTATATAAAAGAAATTGCTATTATGTATCAATGTATAGTTCCCATGAAGTTCAAAGTTAATTTGGAGCATTGTCCTTTGGATATTGGTAAGATTTTCCACTTTAATAATAATAATAATAAGCCTTTATTCAGAAAAGTAGTTACATATTTTATACACATTTTTTAAATTGCTGTTTTCTCCTCTTCTGTTTGCCGAAAGGCAAAGGCCTCCTCCAATCTTTTCCACTCTTCTCTGTCCTGTGCAATTCTTAACCATGTCCTACCTGCTACTTCTACTATTTCATCTTCCCATCTCTTTCGTTGTCTCCCTCTATTTCTTTTTCCCTCCTTGGGACACCAATATAGCACTTTCTTACTCCACTTTTCCTCTCCTCTAGCTGTATGGCCAGACCATCTCCATTTTAGTGTTTTTGTTTTTAATACTATATCTTGTGTTTTGGTCTGTTTTCTGATAGTTATATGTTTTATTCTTTCTATTTTCCTTGCTCCTATCATACTTCTTTCCATACTTCTTTGGCAAGATCTTAATTTTTTCAGGTGCAATTTTGTGAGTGCCCATGTTTGGCAACCATACGTTAAGACGGGTAAAATGCACGTGTTAAACAATATACCCTTAATTTTTGAGCTTACCATCCTATTCTTCATTATTTCTTTGTATCTCCAGTATTGTTTCCATGCTTTCTCTATTCTCGAATCAATTTCTTTATTTGTTAGATTTTCTGTTGAAATTATTTGACCCAAATAGTTGTATTCCTTTACGTAAGCAATTATTTCGTTGTTGTTCCGGATGAGTGTTTCTTCTGTTCTATTCGTCATAGCTTTTGTTTTCGAAATATTCATTTCTAGGCCCACTTTCTTGCTTTGTGTATCGAGATCCCTTAGCATTTCTTGCAGCTGTGTCGGACTATTGGCGAACAGAATGATGTCATCCGCAAATCTTAAATTCGTTAGTCTTTCACCATTAATATTTATTCCATGTTGCCACTCGATCTTTCTAAATACTTCTTCTAGGACTGCAGTAAAAAGTTTTGGTGATAGGGGATCTCCCTGACGCACTCCTCTCTCTATCTTAATTGTGTCCCCCTCCGATTCGAGTTGTATTGTCGCTGTGCTTCCTGTATATATATTTCTAATTAATCTTATATATTTTCCTTCTATGCCTTGATTTCTGAGGGCTTCCCATATTTTTTCGTGATAGAGAGAGTCGAAGGCTTTGCTGTAGTCTACAAAGCAGCAATACAGTGGTAAGTTGTATGCTTCAGACTTTTCAAATATTTGTCTGACTGTATGTATATGGTCCACAACAGAATATCCTCTCCTAAATCCCGCTTGTTCCCTGGGTTGATTTTCGTCGAGTATTTTTGTAATGCGGTGTAGAAGAATTTTGGCGAAGACTTTATATATATTTGATACTAAACTAATTGGTCTATAATTTCTTACGTCACTTTTGTCTCCTTTTTTGTGTATTAGAACAATCTTTGATGTAGACCATTGGGACGGTGTTGATTCGCTTTCCAGAACTTCGTTAAAGAACTGTGTTAGGATAGGTAATAGTATAGATTTTGATCCCATCAGAAACTCATTTGTTATGTTGTCAATTCCTGGAGCCTTGTCTTTTTTCTGTGTTTCTATTGCTTTCTCAACTTCTCTTTGCATAATTGACGCTACTGGTGTCTGGTCATGAATAGCAACATCGATGGCGCTCCTTGGGGTTCTTTCTTTTGAATATAATTTCCTATAAAAGTTTGTCGCTGTTCTGAGAATATCTGGTCTTTTGGTCTTTATTCCTTCTCTGTCATTTAGTTTCGGAATCCATTCTTTCTTGTCCGTTAAGATTTTTATAGCCTTCTTTACCCCCCCCGTTCTTGTTATGTATTCCTCAAACATTTTCATTCTATATTGCTTGTTATCCTTTCTCATTTCCCTTTTTATTTCTTTGCTTATATCTGATATTTCCTTTCTAATCTCTTTTGTTTTTTTATGTATGCTAATAAGTTTTTTTCTTTCTTCTATTAAATTTAGTGTATTAGCAGATAAGCTCTCACTCCTACCAGTTCGTTTTGCACCATTTGTTGTTTGTATTCCTTTTATTGTATTCTGTATGGTATTATACTTTTCTTGGATATGAACATATTTTACTTGTTCCTCATGAACTGGGTGAATTTTGTGTAGCTTGGAGATTGCAGGGGATATTCTACTGTCGTATGCTCCAGCAGGTGTTTTAAAATATCTTCTTGGCTTCTTTGGTTGCTTAGTTTTTAACTTTGCTCTAACCATTCTGTGGTTTGTACTAAAGTTTAAATTTTTAATCGTGTCGCAATTTTCGAAGAAAAGTTTTTTATTTGACAAAATATAGTCAATTTGATTTTTATGCTTTCCATCGGGTGAAATCCAGGTCCATTTTTTGTTTTCTTTTCTTTTGAAAAAGTTGTTCATTATTGTTAGGTCGTTTTCATTACAGAAGTTTAATAGTCTATTACCGTTTTTGTTTGTTTTCTTATATGTATGAAGTCCCACAATATTATTTATCACTTGTGCATTGAAGTCTCCAAGCACTATCAAATTTTTGTTTGCATATTCCTGAATGGTATTGTTTAGATTTTGGTAGAAGTCGTCTTTTGTAGTTTCGTCAGCTGCTTCTGTTGGAGCGTAAACTTGTATAACCGTCCATTTGTGTAGGTAGCCTGGTAGCTGTAAGTTAACTAGCACAATTCTTTCGGAGATGGCTTTAAACTCGTGTATATACTTCTTCAAGTGTTTTTTTATCATGATTCCCACTCCGTATTGTCCTTTGGTCTCTCCTTTGTAAAATAAGATATAATCGTCATATTCTTCTATTTGCTCTCCCAATCTCCTCACTTCACTTAGGCCCAGTATATCCCATTTGACATATTTTAAGGCCATTTCTAGTTCCAAAAGTCTTTCCTCTGTTCTTAATGTTAGTGTATTTAGTGTAGCCATATATATAGTAGTTATTTGGTTGTTTGCCGGTTTGTTAACATGATTGTTCGTAGGTTTGATATTAGGTTTGATTATAGGATAGATTGTAGGGTAATGGTCATACTTCTCCACGGTGACCGTCCGTCTTGGAGAAGACTTAGACCATTTTCCACTTAGACTTTTTCCATGGAGAACTTTTTCCACTTAGACCATTTTGAATAGAGTTCTCAAAAAAGCAGCATGGGAAGGCCTGTGGTCGGTGGACAGACAACCTGAAAGTGGCTGGATGTGAAACGCAGAGAACTGGTATGCACCATGTGGTGGCAAACCTTGGTCCTGAGGCTAACATCCAATGGTGGAGAGACACAAACGGTCCTCTGCACTTCACATGTGGCAGCATCTATTCTATTCTTATACATTTTTTATAAAGTTGCTGTCTGCCTCTCTCTGTTTTTCTGCTAACTTCTATATCATCACAATGGATTTTAATACCGTTTTCACTATGTCAGATTAGAACATAGTTCTATGGTAATTAATGGCTATACAGATTTGTATTGAAATAATAAATGTGTTGGTAAAGAGAATAAAATTTAATCTATTTAATTTCCAGCTCTCTTCTTTAATAACTGCTTCTACTTAGCACACAGCTTACTTGGTCCACCATGGAAGACAATACTCCCAAACAAATTGGCTGACTTACTCACCACTGTTCTGCTGGAGTGCATCCAAGACCTCAGGACACTGGGGTTGGAGAAGGTGTCTCTGTATTTGCAACAACAAAAAAACTTTATCACCCAAAATTTGGAACCAAAAGGTATCAAAACTCTTTTTATTTATAATTATAAATATAAATAAAATATTTTTGATTTACATATATTTACTGGCTATGTCTATATCTAACTTTGACAAACTTAAATACTTGAATATATGGTCTATTGAGTCTGCACAGGCGATTTTTTTTTTGCATAATAGATTATTTGCTATACAATCACAGTTACAATTTTATTCATCACTAGCTGTGCCTGCGACTTCGTACGCGTATTATTCGTAATAGCGCGTAACATATTTGTTTTTAAACCAATTGAAATAAAACAAACACTAAATGTTACGGAAGTTTTCTACAATACATCAGTGAAATATTATTTTGTAATAATATTCTACAAGACATATATAAAAGTAAATGAAGTTAGTCCCATTTTTACTTACCTTTCTCACCTAATAGCTCTAAATTGACCGTCTACCCAACCCAACCCAACACATACATTCAAAGTACATAGAAACACTACTTGATTCCCCACATTTTGTTCTTTAGAAAATGTCTAGCATGCCTGGAATCTTGGGCCATCTTGGGTCGCAGGCATGTACAATGTCACCTCTCATCTAAGGGACATTTGTTTTCTGCATGTCTTGAAGAACAGCGCAGAAGTGACTATAATATATATTAAAATGCTAAACTATTATATATTATAGCAATGTAATAATCACACACAGTGTAAGATTCTAAAATATATATTTTGCCTTCACAACACTATGACTACCTACTAAGTTCACGTTGCTATCTTTACATATTATAAAAAAAAAAAACTCCCCCGCTGCCTCTGTCTGTATGCATGTTCATACATACATGGAAACGGTGCGTAAATAAATATATTCGTGGCCAAACAGATTAAAGGCCTGTTTCATAGCTAAAGGTGGCCATTTTGAACAGAATTATTTTTTATTTCTTTGCTGAGACTTCAATAAATATGTAAATACAACTTTACAAAAACTTTACTTCATAAAAAAATAAATTCATTTTCATTTGTAACAGAACTTATGGCTGGATATTACTGTATTATAATACATATATATTTAAGTATAGGTCGTGATACAGTAAAAATATATGTGTGTATGGTACCACAGAAAAAATATCGTAACACTAACACAGTTTGCTGCAATATATATTATAGCTGTACTGTCTGTATTGTGCTTTAATTTTATAATGTTTGAGGGAGGCATAATACCATCCGCTGTCTTTCAGAGTCATTAACGTGGTCGCATGAAGCTTATGAAGAGTTTGACATAGCAATAAACAAGGCATTGTCAACGATGAAAGACCTGAAGGGCTGTTGGAGCAATGTCCTGCCGAGCCGCATGTATGAGATGTGCATTTCCACTTTGGTGCATGCGCTGTGCCACTCTATGCTGCACAGAATATTAGCGGACGGCAAAGCCATTTCGGAGCAATTGGTTTATATGATAGCGTTACGGTTCGAGGATGCCAAGTCGGATGTCGTCACTTTGTTTGAGGTGAGAAATTTATTGCATTGTCACTATCAAGACTAAGAGCTGGCCCAAATTGGAGGATGGCAAGGCAAAGTATTCAAATTATTTCAGTCTCTTATTAGCGCGCTGACCCTAAGAGTTATTCAGCTTTTGTCCATAGAAAATACCGATTTTGTATGGAGGTGCGTACAGGTCCATTCAGCTGAACGAAATTTTTTTTAATGTCAAGATCGGTAGACAGACTACCGGTCCACTTGATGGTAGGTAGCTACCGTCGCCTATGACACAAACAACGCCACAGCTGCTGCAATTACACTGCCGACTACAGTAGGATTAAGGATAAGGGATTGGATAGGAAAATGGGCTCTCATACTCACCGAAACACAACAGCACACGTGCTGTTTTTCACGGTGGTATTCTGTAAAGGGGTAGTTACCGCCGCCAGGCGGGCCGCCCAAATGACTGCGAAACGCAGTGTGTTCCACCACTACTTTCTAGATCCAGACCATCTGCCGGGAATCGAACCCAGGAACCCTAGAAAAGAGCGTTAAGGCAAGCACACTAACCACTCATCCAACGGCTCGTCACACTGAAGGAAAAGAAAAACAAAACGACAAGTTCATTTTCTAAAATTAGCCCTGCCAGGAATTGAACCCGGGAATTCTTCTTTGTAATCATAAACATTTTAGAGTTTTTTAGCCTTTTGACTAGAGGAATGGTTGAGATGCTCACTAAGACAAGCCAGCAACACTTTAAGGGTTCCAGGTTCAATTCCCAGCAGGGCCAACTTTGAAAAATTAATTTCGAAAGTTGACCCTGCCAAGAACCAAACCCAGGACCCTAAGACAGAGCGTTAAGGCAAGCATCCTTTAACCACTCATCCGATACATTTCAATATGTGTTCGCTTTCCGCCTTCATTCCAGGAGCCAATCGAGTTTGAAACTAAAATAGATTTGTGGACGAAGTTTACAATAATGCCGCAACTGTTGAAAGCTCAACTGTTGGAAATTTCGGAGATCTGGCGCGAGAAAAAGGAGATCTCACAGAACTACACGTGCGAGGAGGTACGCCAGATAATCAAGATGCGTTTCGCTGACGATAAGTACAGACTTAAGATCTTAAAGGATATACAGTAAAGTGATGAGGAAAAAATGAATCAAAACTAGAAAGCTGATGGCCACTGACTGGTCATTTTAACTCTGTCATACTCAACATGCGGTCCGTTTGCCTTTTTTATACGTTCCGAACCGTGGCTTAGCCCAGTATTTTAATTTTTACAGTAAAGTAACTGCTAACGGTTCAAATTGAACAAAAATAATGTATACATTATTTCACTCATTATGTTTTTTTTTAGTCTAGAGGTAACCCTCAGTGTGTTTTCAAACTAATAAAAACACATCTAGGACACACTCCTAGGGCTAAGTGACAGCGCGATAAGGATTGGTAAATGAGATAATATATGGATAATATATTATGTATTTTACCTATTTATATTTTAAAAAAATATTGATATATGCAGAGAAAAAAATCGATATTTTTGCCATAATTACGTGGTTGCCTAAAAGTATTGTCAAAATATTCAAAAGTGAAAAAATTTATCATAACTCTTTATCTGGAAATTAGTACCGGATAGCTTTGAAACCCTAAAAAATTGCACACACTTGCTCTTGACATTGCCTGCGTCAACATACCTATGTGAATTTTCACATTCAAAAATGAAATATGCGATAAATGTCTATAGATCTCGGCTTACTGATTTGCAAAACAGAAGCTCTACGTGGCAGACTTAATTTGAAGTTTTATTTTATCATATAATTATATTAGCTAGGTAGGTATATTACTGCGGCCCGCAAGATGAAACATTAGCAATTATATGGCCCAGGGTAAAAAAAGTTTGAGTATGACTGGTTTAACTGATCAAAGTTTAAAAGGGATATAGGGTGTGCCCGAAAAATGCCGTCAGTTAAAAATTTCAACTTAATAAGGTTTCATACTCACTGTCAGTTTTTTCGGTTTAACTGAGCGTGTGTGTGGACACGAAAAGTAAAGGACAGTGTTTCTCAACCAATTTATTTTATAAAAATATTAATGTTTTTAATAATGGTTTTATAGTTTTATTTATATTTTGTGTATGAAAAATTATATAGGAATTGTGGAACTTAAATCTCAGGTCAATACGAGCTGTTTTAATTGATGTAAGTTTTTATAATTAGGGGTAAATAAAATAATCATTTTAATCATTGATTGGTAACGCCGATTTCAATTTGTATGGCTTACCGTGTATTTTTCGTATTCGCTTATATATAGCAAATTTTCCCTTTTTAAAAAAAAAATATTTTTTACTTAAAATAAGTGTAAGCAACAAAATTAGAATATTAGCTATGTATATACAATAGTAAATAAGTTTAATTATAATATTAGGTATAAGTATAGTGTCTTTTTTATATCTATAATTTGTAATAAAGTTTATATTTATATAATATGCAGTTGTTTTATCCTTAAAATTAACTTTAAGGTTATACTTCCCGAAGCAATAAAGAAATCAGTCTAACGATTTTTGATATTAATATATGGTATGGCGGTGTGTAAATAACCACAGCGGGTTTGGGGTCTTCTGTGGATTGGCTGCCGCTTCACGCAAAATTAAGAGCGATCGAGACAGTACCTGCTCGACGGATGCATGTCCAGGTGTCCTGAAGATGAGAAACTTCACCTCGGCGCCAGTCACCAACACAAATTATTGTCCACAATGAAACACTCCTTTAAGATTATAGTGCGTTAATTGCTAGGTTCATAAAGCGTTTTAAGCAAATTATTATTTATGAGCGGGGTCGTCTCCGCAATGGACGCCGACAAGCGTACTACTGCTGCCCTCTCTCGCCCGAAACTGCGAGAAGGCCAGCATTAAACAAAGCCCAATCAATATATTTAGAAATGCAGACAATTCTAGAAACAAGATTTTTTTTTCTGATTTTATTAAGTGGATTGCAGGCAAATATTTGAAAATCACTCTCGCATGGCGAGTCATTTTGGCTAACGACCTTCAGATACGGTGTCTCGGCACCACAGATAACCTAACTTCGCAGGTTTTTTCGTCTGAACTTGACGTGTGTGGCTGAAAATTCGATTTCTATAACACGATGGCTACTATTTTAATGTACTATTCCAATTGGTAGTACAATGGCAACATTTTGAAACCACCATCCTAAATAATATTATAAATGCGAAAGTGAGTTTTTTTGTTTGTTTGTTACGCTTAAACGCCTTAATACTGAATTGATCATTAGGAAATTTTGCATAGACGTCAGGGAAACAGGACATAGGGACATTTTATACAGAAAAAAGAATGTTCCTCGGAATCATTTAAAAATATAAAAAATTCAGAAATATTGTATTTAGGACAGTTGTTGATTTTTATTTTCTTTTTAACGCTTAATTAGAAGGGACGCGGGCAAAAGCTAGAACACATACATCAGATCGCACCATGCCTATAACTGCATAATGACAAATATGTTCCTTATAAAAATATTCTGATTGCAGTATGCCTACCCACTTTATTCGTAGTGAGTCTACTTCTTACAAATTACAGAGTCTACACAAAATTACTGTCGGTGTTTTTAAAAAAATTAAACTAAAAGGCGAGGACTTACCAGAAAAACGTTATTTTCGTCGCCTAATTTGATTTGTTAGAATAAAATTAAAACTTACTAGGAGACGGCAAGGGTGTGGGGTCTTCAAATTGAGCGGGGGTCCCGCGCGTGTAACGATTTATTAAATTTTAATAAGTACAAACTTCAGGAATTTTTTTCTCCGTGATGGCTAAGTAGTATGCGCTCTATCTAGGGTTTGAGTATATGAATACACTCACTGAGTGCTAACTACACGCGAGACCTCCGTTCGATTTGAGGACCCCACACCATCATTTTATTCTTCAACGCGGACTATATTTTCAATACAAGATTTCGACGTTTGCTTTTATAAGCCCAGGTATTCCCTGCATCAGCATCGCATAGCATCGGGGAACATAAATACATGCGTCAGCTGACGCACAAATGTCAAAGTGATAGATAACTTAACGCTTGTACTCTAAAATTTCCATACCGGGGGTATATAATTATGAAAATCGATTCTTAAGGAGTAAACTCCAAAAAGTTTTCTCGTCACAGTCCACAGTAATAAAAATTTTCAGCAACTAACTAAATATCCTATGTGCAGTATTTCGCACCGTGTACGTTGTATGGTTATTCCATTATTACTTATTACTTTGGGGACATACATATGTACGATTGATGTGTTTTTAGTCTTGGCGATATTTTATTTATTACCTATTATTTAAATTTTGAGCGAATGCATTCCGGCTAAATGCCCCGATTAATTTGCTTGACGTGAGAAGCTAAAACTTCGTCCCGCCTCTTTAGTTTCGCGTGACTTATTAATTGTAAATATGTACAACGTTGCATAAGTTTGGTTATTTTAGCAACAATGCACTGCAATAACGGAACTAGGAAAGTGTTTATTCGGAAGCGAGAATCGTAACGTAACTTTACAGTTAACTGATGCTTATTCGATATTAACTCAACTATAAAAGAATTTCATAGTAACATGTCCTTTGACATTCTGCTTTGGGGATATGCTGTTGATTTCCAAACAATGTTTGTAAGGGCTCTGTCTATAGTTTTTGTGAATGTTTTCATGTTTCAAGTTCATATTTGCACTCTGTACTAATGTAGGTAAATGCATGGCCGGATTAACCATGTGAGGGTCCCTAGGCTATCGTCTTAGAGTTCCTCAACCGTTTTCCAACTTCCTACACTACCAAGATATGCTATCATCCTATTAAAATGTTATTAAATGCAAAGGTTAAAATTGTCGCGGTAATATGTTTAATATTATTCTTCACTAACTTACGCTCCGGAATTTACTGAATTATGACGAAGTAGTATAAAAAACTGGGCAATAATATTATTAAGAATTTGTTACGTACATGTTTTCTAATTTAATTTCCATTCAAAATGTTTATGTTCTATTTTTCTGTCACTGAGCTCGGGGACCCCTAGCCGATGCGGGGCCCCTAGGCAACTGCCTACATCGCCTATTGGATAATCCGGCCCTCTGTAAATGTAGGAGCAAATATAATGTTAAAGTCAAAACTAAAGTTAGACATAGTAGGCTTCATAGCTATTAAAAGGTATGTTCGAATGAATCTATTAAATTATATATTGTTTTATCGGTTTACTATTTTAATACCTGAAATTATAATTATTTTTAGTCAGTCGCTATCAGTGCCACTAATCTAGTAGTTTCGGGACTGCGTTTCACTGTCATAAATTAAGCAGCCCACATCAGTACCTAATCCCCCCTTACAAAAGACCACCGTAAAATAACAGCACGTATGCTGTTGTGTTTCGGTGAATGAATAAGTAATTCCAGAGCCCATTTCGCAATCCCCTCCTAATCCCTTAACCTTTAACCTACAATGGTCGGCAGCCTACTTGCAACACTCGTGACTTATAGATAGGAGACAATTTTTAAAAATTCATTGTGTTTATATGATTGTGATTGTGTTTGTTGGATAGAAGACAATTGTTAACATATGCAAGATATTTAACTACATAACTAAACAATTGCAAATAATACTTGTCTAACAACGCATTTTTATTTTAGATTTGTATTCAGTGATCATTTAATGTTCTTAAAATTAATTCTAAATTTAACTTTAAAACGGTTTACTTTGAGGGAATCAATAAAACATCAAGTTTACTAAAATGGAAGCCATACTTGGCATTGGCAGCGAAAGTTGTTGTCCCGAAACCCAACCACCCATTACACTAACACTAGGTATATAAGTATGTGACGCTTCCTTTGGCCCATCATTACGTTGCATGACAGAGACCGGCCGACGGTGCCGCACAATGCATCACTTATCGGTAGGTAAAAAATTATGGAATATCCAAACGCATTCGACAGTTCGTTTGCGCGGGAAAAAATCGGTGGCGTGTGACGGCTCATTTTGACAGTGCAGTGTTCTATTTTGTGACATGATAGTGCTCTGTGGATGTAAAAACAATATATTTTGTGAAGTGAAAATCTCGTGATCACAGCAGAATGCTGGACCGCTCATTTTGAAAATATCACGCGCGAGCGATACGATATAAATCTAGGATATAAATACTATACGCAACGTGTCACTGAGAAGTGCAGAGTCATTAGGTATTTTTTTATGTTAAGTTGACAGACAGGCTGACGATCCACTTGATGGTAGGTAGCTACCGTCGCTCATAACACAAACAACGCCACAGTGCTAGTGCGCTGCCCATTATAGTAAAATTAAAGATAAGGGATTAGGATTTAATTAATTTTTATTTGAATATTATATAATTAATTTGTATCTGACATATCCCACCATGGTTAGTTTTAGATATGTACAACTTACAATAAAAACGTTCCGACATCGGTTATATTTTCTATAACATTTTAAATTTCATTACTATAATAATAATATTAGATATCAATTAAGTTGTATACATATATTAAAATGAAATAATATTTTACATTAATTGTTTTTCAATAATACTGCACAATAATTTGTTTTAAATTTTCTATTTTTATAAATGTTTTCAAATACCTAAGGAGGGTTCCTTACGGAAGTTTCAACTAGTGTAATAAACGTTAGATAATATTAAAATACAAAAACAAAATACTCACATCAATGATGATAAAAAACATCTTTCAACCACGCATAAGCATTATGTGAGGAAATACGTGTTTAACAAAGTTATTATTAAATGAAAAATTCACCTTTTTATGTGAGTGCGGAAGATGCGTGACAGACAGACGACTTAAATATTAGTAAAAACCACTAATGAAATATGTACAAACATCGTTAAATTACTATTTTTAAATCAAGCGTTTCGATGTCTTTTTAAAAGAAATAAAAAAAACGTTTATAGAAAGGTAACAAACGGTGTATTTTTACAAGGCTTGCAAGTTCTGTGAGTGAACAGTAGAAATTAATTTGATTCTGCCTCTATACCCAGTGAAACTCAAATCTGACTTTGTATTTAGTGACGTAATTTTAAAAAGATATCGCATAAATCTTTACATATTTTTTCCAGACGGCATTCCTGATCCTTGCGTTAGCGATCGTCGTCAATCAAGGAGGTGGCGCGACGGCAGAAAATGACAGCAAAAAATCCGACCAAGTCGCCGAGGAAACGAAGCACAAAGCTGTAACTATTATCGATGGCCCCAAGTACGTAACAAAACCAAATCCGAACCTATCACCGACGAAAACTAACCACACCCACCAACCCGACCAGAGACCGCCGAGTAAACCGCCTATCACCACAATACCAAACAAACAAGAAATTGAGAAATACGCCGAATTACCCAGACAGTACTACGCTCCGGTTTTACAAAAAATTAAACCACGGCATCACCCCAAACAGCCCTTAATATTACATCACTCGCTTAACTCCGTGTACAAGTACCCCAGGGTGATACCACTGCCGCCTTACACCAGAAAGTATTATTACACGAATCAACCTGCACAGCGTCCGCTCACGTCCGCCGCTTCCTCGTTGGTAATCGCGAAGAGTCCCAAGTTCAGTATACCAGTCCAAACAGTTAACGGGGTCCGGACAGACTTTGTCAGACCGCCCAAGCTCAATATCAATACTACAACTAGCACCACGACCACCACCACCACACCAAGACCTCTGAGAACTAAGAGGATATGGCCCAAAAAGCTTCTGAAGAAAACAAATGTTTTCCACAATAGAACAGAGACAAACAAAACGACAGAAACTTTCAACACAAGCACCAGCACTAACGACACAGATCACGAAGCAGCGTCAAGCCACATCCGCTTTGTTTACATAGAAGCAAATACTACGGCGCCGCCACCGACCACTCGCAAACCCTTGCGACGAGGATACGTCAAGTGGAATGGCGCTGTTAGAACAGGCACGACCACTCCCGCGAATAACATCACCCAAATAGAACCTAACGATTGGGTACCACTCATACCTTCATACTATTCTAAAAGCAATCTGAGAAGACCTCCCCTAACACGAATGAGTAAAAGGTCGGACTTCCTCTTAATGGATCCGGGGCAAGAACCTGCACAAGAAAAACGAATGCTATACTTACAGTCCTACGGTTTAGTTCCCATTAAAATTCCCGCAAAAGATCCGATCGGAAGTAAGAAGATACTGTTCTTTCGCAAACGAAAGCGGACACTGAACCCGTATATCTATTCTGGTTACAGCCCAAAACCGTCACACGACGTGGAAGACCTCCATACTGATGCGAGCCACCATCCGCACGTCATCACCAAAATCAAGCACCACCATCATCACCACCATCACAGATACATTAAAACGATTGAAAAGCCTGTCAAAGTTCCGTACAAAGTCGAAGTGCCCTTGCCCTACCCGGTTCCTGTCGAAAAGAAAATTCACGTCCCAATAGAAAAGATAAAGGTGGTTGAGAAACCGGTGCCATATCCCGTAACGGTTGAAAAGAGGGTGCCGTATCCCGTCGAGGTTAAGGTGCCGCATCCCGTGCCTGTGAAGGTTATCGAGAAAGAGTATGTTCCGAAACCGTATCCAGTAGTTCACCGCGTGCCGGTCATTAAGCACGTCGAGGTTAAAGTTCCGCAGCCGGTTCCCGTGCATGTCGAGAAACAGGTACCCTATCCCGTCCCAGTACAGGTTCCTGTGCCAGTCGACCGTCCAGTGCCCGTGACAGTGGAAAAGAAAGTGCCTTATCCGGTTCCTTTTAAAGTACTCGTACCGCAGCCGTACCCTGTTGAAACTAAAGTGCCTTATCCTATCGAAATCAAAGTTAAGGAGCCGTATGAAGTCATAAAACACGTGCCGGTAAAAGTGCCCGTCCCACAACCGTACCCTGTCACCGTCAAAGAACCGGTGCCTGTCCACGTCGAGAAAAGAATTCCGTACCCTGTTGAAGTGGAGAAGAAAGTACCAGTGCCCGTAGAGGTAGTGGTTCCGCAAAAAGTTGAAGTCGAGAAGAAAGTGCCCGTATATGTCCCCAAGCCTTATCCGGTCGAGAAGAAGGTGCCTGTACCGTTTAGGGTGCCTTATTTAGTTAAGGTACCGGTTCAGGTTCCGGTCGAAGTGCCCGTGAGGGTTCCCGTGTACATACACCATAATGTCGGCGATAGCAGTGAGCAAACCACGTCAGGCGAGGTGACGAGTGAACCACATACTGTCACCGTTCACGGCAACTCTGGATTTACTGGATTCCAATCCCGCTCGGACAACTCCGAAGTGACGACGCCGACGCCCACGCCACGCGTTTAACGGACCATGCGACGTTCCAATTTTTTGTGTTAACATAGTCTTTTTGTGACGGAGTGACACGAAGAATTTTTAGGCCAAAATACCAAATTGTAATATAATCTGTAAGTCAGTTAAGTTATTATGTATGAATGCGTGCTGATGATGAATTTAGATGTGTTGAGTAAATGAATACCGCTGTGATATGTTATTATTCGTTATTACTTTTATCGGACGGTTCCTTCCTTCTTTGTCGTTCTCGTCATTGCGAAAGGACGCATCCCGAAAATTCCACTAACGGTCAAAAGACTCTAAATGCTAGGACAGTTTCGGCGACAAAAATCAACTCACCGAAAACGTCAATGTGACTCCAAACTTCGAGGCAAGGAATGACTGGGGTATATCTTTATATATACCTATAAAAGAAAGTTGTGTTAGTTGCATCATTTATAACTCGAGAACGGGTGAACGGATTTTTATAATCTTTGATTTGTTCAATTTGTCTCCGCCCTGAATATCGTTACGGGTCAGGGATCGTTGAGACAGTATGCCCTGTCACTACTTAGAGTAAGTAAATTACAAAAAAAAAACGTATACACGCCATGTCTGATACAAAAACGAATTATTTTGATTTAATGTAATTAAAATAAATTTAATTTTTATAATTAACATTTATAGTCAAATGTTTTGATGACTCCATCATTTTTTTTCATAAATTCCATCATTCATAAATTCTATTAAAATCGTAAATATAAAGACTTTATGGAAAAAAAATCTCTTAATAACGGTGAAAATGGAAATTTATATGGTTACTTAGTTGAGAAGAATTATTATTAGATTATGTTGTTAGAATAATCTTAGCCTGTTTAGAAACCTGTATGTAGATTATTGTCAATTTTCGGAAAAGTGACATTTTGGCAATATTTTCTGCTTTTCTAAGGAACGCCTAATTAATAAGTACACATCCACCACGCTGTTAAAAGAAATGTAGTTAAACGAAAGGATGATCTCAAGTTATTAGCTTTCGAGTTGAACCATCTAATGAATACTTGTTAACTTTTCACCCCCGTTGAGTAATCATCGACTGTGACAAAGTCGTTCACCTTCACTTTTATCAAACTAGCCGATGTCTGTGACTTCTTGACTTAGATAGAGGTAGTAATATAATATTATGAAACAATTCTACCCGTGTTTTGATTGACTAATTTGAACAAATAACGGTTGTATTGTTAGACATTGAACCCCGCGAACTTTTTTGTGGGTGATGATAGAAAGAAAGAAAGAAAGAAAGAAAGACTTTTATTCACTGCACGAGACACTGACTTTATATACAAAACAGGACAGAGAACAATAAAATAAAAAACGTGTGTGTGTCCTCGCGGCAGCGAATCGGATACTGACTCAGCATTGTGCTGAGGTGCTAGACAAACACCTACAGCGCTGATTTTCAGCCAGCACCGTGTGTGACTCATTGAGCACCACACAAACATACTTTATAAAGGTGATATAAACATGTAGTTTATACATTCTTTTATGTATCATCAATAGATTTCGCAGCGCCAATAAAGTCTTTTTTTATATAAGGACATTTGATATTGTTGTTACTAATTCTGACTTTCTATTTTATGTTTTTATAATTGTTTGAATTTGATTATATTTATTGTATATTAGCCACAGAAATTGTGTATCGTGGCCTAATATTATTTGTAAATTTTTTTTTTCAAATTTCTCTATTTTTCTGAATTGTTAACATGTTACCAAAACTAATTTGTATATACCAAATTTGAATCGATGTGTTCAGCTTTAATTGGCATCGATCACACTGGAGCATTAATGTTAATAAAAGTAATTATATAAAAAACGTAATAAATGTAATATAATTAATATATGTTAATAAACGTAATATAATATTTAAATAAATAAATAAACGTTAAGTGTGCTTAGCTGTTGCTGAAGTAAATAAATAAATAAATGACTTTATGGGCAAATTTTTGATACCTTGGGTTACACTTTGCAATTTTCATAGGAATCTCTATTTTTTTAAATAAAATACAGTCCATGTTACTCGCTGATAATGTAGCTTTCTATGGATGAAATAATTTTTAAATCAGTTAAGTAACTTAGTTTTTGAGTTATTCCATTACAAACATACAAAAAAACCAAATCTTCTCTCTTTATAATTACCTAATATGATGTCGATTGGATTCTATTTATGGATTCTTCGCACGTGGTTTAGCTTTCGTTTTTTAAATAAGCTATCATTACTCGACGTCCAAACGAGTTAAGATAAAAAAATCTATAATTGTGTTGTAATTATTGCTTCGTGAACAAGAAAGGCTAACGGCTATCGTTGTCTTGGAATTCTATATCTGCACAAATGCATTTTAGCGAAGTAAGAGCTTGTACCTACGCTTCATTGTTTAGTACGGAGGTCTTTAAAATTTTCAGTAATAAAGATATGTATTAGCTACAGTATCCCTGAAATAAGCAATATAATATATTCTGTATTTATAGATAAGCAATATATATTCTATATTTATAGATATAGAATAGATATCTATATCTACACACATTACAAAATAAAGTCGCTGTCCGCCTCTGTCTGTTTCTTAGCTAACTTCTTCTAGACCACCCAACGAATTTTGATACGGTTTTCACTAATGGGAAGAGCGATAAACGAGGCAGATTTGTGTATTTATTTTGCAGAAAAAAATTGCTTCTATGCGAAGCCGGGGGCGGGTCGTTAGTATTGTATAAATAAAATTATACTTATCTACTTATTTAGGTAAACTAACAGTTAGGTACCTACCTTAATTAATGTGGTATAAAATATGGCCCATAAGAATGCAAACGTGGTTAAAAAAAGTTTAAAAAGCACACACTTGAACAAAACAAACTTTTCAAAAATATGGATAGGTACCTATAACAAAAATTAGCAAATAATTTCAAAAATGTGAAAATGAACTAAGATTTCATTTTCTATTTGAAATCAATATTTTTTTTTTTTCAAAAAAAAATCAAAATATTTATTTATCAATTAGGTTTCTCCAAGAAACTCTTATGATCGTCATTTGGAATTACCAGTTAAATTTAAATGTACCAGTTAATTTAATTTAATTTATTTATTTTTAAAATAGTTGGATACGCTTAAAAATATCTTAGCCACTACTGGAGACCAGTTACACAAATTGATCTAAGAAAGAATAATAATAAGTGGATCGACGCAGGATTGAATCTCGGTCCAATCTGCATTTCTGAGCGTTTTTACATTTAATTTGTGCTTTAGAATGTACCTACAAATTAAATGCTTTAGCATGGTGCAATTTTTTTCTACATATTACACACAAATTCGTTTATTGCTCTTACTCAAAATCCGTTGGTTTTGAAGAAGTTAGCGGAGAAACAGAGAGACGCGTTTTCAATTTATAATGTGATCTTATATAGAGAAAAGATTTGTATGTGTGTTTGTAATGAATAAACTCAAAAACTACTGGACCGATTTTAAAAATTCTTGCATTTATAGAAAGCTACATTATCAAAGAGTAACATAGTATTTTATAAAGAGATGCGGACGAAGTCGCGTGCAACAGTTAGTTTATAATATTTAGAGATGAAAGAAAACATGAAGAAACCTGGATGTCCTGGATTTCAATCTGCTGTAGTCTAGTATGCCTACAGCTTCTATAATTAACCTGACAAATTAAGGACAAGCAAGTCAGTAATGACGTAACATGATAAGTTTACACAGACAGATGTCAGAATCAAAAATTAAGTATCTTAGTAATTTAGTTGGATTTTGTCGCTCCCATACATTTCTTTCATCCCATAGTTAATTGTTTTGCAATCGATGCTGATAAAGCTAATTTTTACAGAAGCTATTTGTCATCTATACCTAACTGTTTACCTACTTTCGCTCGAAAACATATGAAAATGGACCGCGGAAAGAGAAGCGTTGGCGTGCAACGAAGTCACACACGACTTGCCGCGAAATCGTAATGAAATCTGCGTAGTTATTCCTACGAATGTTACATTACTTCCTTAAAACATATGTTTTCAAATGTTTACACATTTACTCACGCTTCGATTAATAAATCTGTTTTTCTACTAGCGACCCGCCGCTGCGGCAATATATTTATAATATACTAGCGACCCGCCCCCGGCTTTGCCCGGGGTGCAATTTTTATATATATGAACATTCCACGTTTATCACTCTTTCCAGTAGTGAAAACCGAATTAAAATCGGTCTACCCGTTCACGCGTGATGCCGTGACCAAGGGAAATAGGGATTCACTTATATAGACTAGCGGCCCGCCCCCGGCTTCGCCCGTGGTGCAATTTTTATATACTAAAACATTTCCCGTTCATCCCTCTTTCTATTAGTGAAAACCGAATTAAAATCGATCTACCCGTTCGCGCGTGATGCCGTGACCAAGGGAAATGGGGATTCATTTTTATATATAAGATAGAATGACGAGCCCGTTGGATGAGTGGTTAGGGTGCTTGCCTTAACGCTCTGTTCTAGAGTTCCCGGGTTCGATTCCCGGCAGGATCAACTTTTCAAATTTGGCTCTGGTCTGGAATTGGAAAGTAGTGGCAGGGCACACTGCGTTTCGCAGTCATTTTGACGGCCCCGTCTGGCGGCAGTAACCACCCCCTTACAGAAGACCACCGTGAAATAACAGCACGTGTGCTGTTATGTTTCGGTGAGTGAGTAAGAGATGCCAGAGCCCGTTTTCCTATCTACTCCCAATCCCTTATCCTTAATCCTACTGCATTCGGCAGCGCACTTGCAGCATTTTAGGCGTTGCTTGTGTTATAGGCGACGGTAGCCACCTACCATCAAGTGGACCGTCAGCCTGTCTGCCGACCTTATCATATAAAAAAAATATATGCAAATATTGCGCATTTACCATTCGTGAAAAATCGTATTTGAAATACATCAGGTGGTTTTTAAAGTTTACGGAGAAACAGACAATAGCGGACAGCTCCTTTATTTTATAAGTATAGGTACGGAAACATCGAAATATCTGGATTATTTACATCATAAATATCTAGATTATACAATCTTATTAATAATAATTTAATTAATTAATATTTTTATACAATCTTTGTTTGTTTTTATAACACCCCATTTTGAAGTGTTATCGTTACTTTTAAAATGTTACTAAAATGTAAATACTTACTTGTTTTATTTATAAACACTCAAAATAAAAAATGTAAAATATAAATCCACAAATGTATCCAGCTATATCGAGCAACTAATATATCTATCTTCTATTATATAAAAATGAATCCCCATTTCCCTTGGTCACGGGAGAACGGGTAGACCGATTTTAATTCGGTTTTCGCTAATGGAAAGAGGGATAAACGGGGAATGTTTTAGGGTATATAAAAATTGCACGCCGGGCGAAGCCGGGGGCGGGTCGCTAGTATATTAATATTATAAAGCGGTAAAGTTTGCATATTTTGTAGGAAGTAATCTTCGAAAATACCCATCTGATTAAAAAATCTTTCACTAGTAAGTAGTTAGATTTAAATTTTAAGATGGACATAGGCTATATATTCCACGCGGGCGAAGCCGCGGGCACCAGTCATCTAAAAATAAAAATTCAACGACGGACAAATGTATGACAGCAATAAAAATGTTAGACGTTATACTTAAAGCTTTATATATTTTGGATGAAGTCGCGGGCACCAGCTAGTTATAATTAGTTTTCTTGTATATCATTTATGAGTGTATAGAATCATGCATGACCTTCATTTTATGTTTCGGAAGTAAATCCGGAAAACATTTGAAGAGAGCCAACGATGCGAAAACTTTGCATTTTAACGCGAAAACTCTTCATGCGAAATAAATATTTAATGCCTAGGCACTATTAACCTATTTCCCTATTTCTAGCGTGCACTTAGTTTTTTTACGAATTGAGTAAGAGTTTTATCGAGGAACATGGAACACACTTTCTTGGCATTTATTTACTGTTTAATGCACATTATGGACTATGACTATACAAAATTGCAAATACTTAAAATGAGCCATTGTTACTAATGTTAAGGATTAATTCACCTACATTTTACATGTAGTATAGTTTTTCACATATTAAACCTTTTTGCTGTTTGTTTTTATATTTAAAATTATTTGTCTTTTTTATGTAAAATATATCCTGGTCAATTTGCGATTGATTGTTCGGTTCTGTTTGTTGTACCATTAAAAAGTGTTTTTAAATATTGCTAAAATAGTCTTTTTCCCTCTTCCACCATTTTCTAGTTTTACAACTAAATTTTATATTAATATTTTTAATTTAATAATTTATTGTAATATAGTTTAATGTAAAATAATACATTCAATCCGGGCCTTTTTTTAGATGCCTGAAATAAATGTAGGTATAAGTAAATGAAATAAATGAAAAATCAAAACGAGATGAACATGTTGCAAGTTTGATGTCTAGAATGAATCGTAGTAATATAAATAAATACGAAAGTTTGGTGAGAATGAATGTACAGATGTATATAGATATTTATTCCTTATTCACGCAAAAAGGGCTTAACGGATTTGAATCAAATTTGGCACAGAGATAGTTATCCACCTAGATTAATATATAGGATACCTTTTATCCCGCAAAATTGTTAAGTTCCCGAGGGATTGTCTGAAAATAAAAAGTTAAAATCGGCGCCATCGTCGACACAGTGATAAAGCTAGCGTTTTTTAGGTATTATAATTTTCATTTTTCAATGCAGACAAAGTATACTCTGTTTGGCGTATTTCAAACTGTGGGTAGAACTATTTTCAGATAATACTAGGGGCAAAGGTTAAAAATTGAAAGGACAACATAAAATACATTAAATAAATTTAATTTATAAAATAGAAAATTTTCATACAGTAAAAACTTAAAGTACCCACTTATTTGACCTTAACGAATTGCCATTCCAACTCATAAATTCCAACTGAAGTTTGGTTTTTCTCGTCATAATCCACCCATTCCTTTTCCGTTAGGTCCACGTCTTCGAATTTCTTTCCTGAAAACAATTTTCCTTCTAAAAGAGCTAGCAGTGATAGTCAAGAAAATTTTATATGTAGGTAGATTAAAAGTTGATCGCTTCCTTTAACACGTTCTCTTTCCCCCTTACAAAGGATAATACTAATTTATAACACTAAAATTTGGCAGCGACTTCGTTCACACTCCTTTTTATTAGGTGTTAAAATATTTATTCAGTCTTTATTGCTCATATATTTTTGGCAGGCATTTTTATTTCTAAATAGCAAAAATCTAATTTGTAGGTAAAAATTACAAAAAAATAATAATAATAGTGTGTGACACATTCCGATGCATGAAGTTTACTCCTTAAGTATTATTGTCTTACTTTGCAATAGGAAAGGAGTGTAAACAAATTAGATAAAGCAGCGACATTAGGTGAAGGTGGATTTGGGTGGAGGTGCTTAAGTTAATGCTTGTATTAATTTTACTTCTCATAAAATTTCCATACTGGGGCGCTATATGAAAAGAGATTCTTAAGGAGTAAACTCTAAACAAAAATCTGTTTATCCAAATGTTACTAAACTTCACAGGATAACCTCTTGGGTTAACCTGAAGATTGCATGAAAATTTCAGGAAATCATCAATGCAATTTAAGTCAATGTTAATTGTTATTAAGAGATTTTGGAGTCCTTAGGGAACATAAATATACACTCTTAGATTTTTATACATAAAGATTGTAATTATTGCATTTGTTACTATTTTTAGTAATTCTGATATGTTTTTGTGTATTTTCATGTGTATCCCAAGCATACCGGTACTTGAGGCTATGAATACGCATGAATCCATTTGGCTACATTGACCTTTATCAATCATTATTTAATTAATATTTAATCATTTATTATAATATCTTAACTTGATCTACTATTAATAGGCAACAGATATGCGAAATTAATTACTTCAAGGAGCAAAATGCAAAAATCAATTATTATTTAAAACTAGCGACCCGCCCCCAGCTTCGCCCGGGGTGCAATTTTTATATATATGAACATTCCCCGTCTATCGCTCTTTCCATTAGTGAAAACCGAATTAAAATCGGTTTACCCGTTCACGCGTGATGCCGTGACCAAGGGAAATGGGAATTCATTTTTATATATATAGAGATCACGAATGATATATTATTGTATATTTAACATTATTGTATATTTAACATAAAATATTCCAAATGTGAGATAAGACAGAAATGAGTCTACTCACTATCAATGTTTATAGAACAGAAACAATGATGATATTCATCAAATTGCTGAAGAGTTGTTTGTTAATTGAAAGCTTAACAAACTGGAACTAATGTCCGATTCAAGAAATTATGCATTGCATTTGATAGCCAAATTCTTAAGGAAGGTTATAGACTATTAAACATCATGCTACAACCCTAAGCAGCCCTACGACACGAGAGGATTTTTGAGAAGATGCAAAATGTGCATACTTATGTCAATCATAAGCATCCTGCGCGGCTCAGATGAGTGGTCAACTAAGTTATGTCCTATACGGAATTTATTTGACCGCCACAACTACCATTTTCACCATTAACTAACTAGTACAACTAGTACTTTTATAAAGTATACAATCATCACCATCATCCTCGGCTTCTGCAATCCATCCAGATTTCGGTTCAAAGTCTACTGGCTCCACCCCTCTGCAGTCAAAAATTACGATTGTCTTGAATTTTCCAACATCATCATTTGAAAATGCGCCTGTAAAGAAAACAAATTAAATTTATTAAGTTACTTTTACTTTAATTTATTATTAGTTACTTTAACGGAACTAACATTACATTTAACCATCTAACCAAATTTTACCTGGCATCAGTGTTCATATTTGAGTATACAATGTTTCTAGCATATTTAAGTCCATGTCAAAATGATATAACCAGAATGAAAAAATAAGTGTATGGCACACCACACTTATCTTATATAATAGAATTCTAAAAAATATAAGGAATATCAGGAATCTACCAGTAATATTCAAAGAACACTTACATAATCTTCTGTTATAATTATGTGTTCTTTTAAAATATCTATTCATTTTCAAGTAACAATGAATGTTCTTTGCGATGAATCTCGAGGAAAAAAAAGTAAGCCAATTGGGTTATGGCTACTTATAATTAGGCTTACCATACGTCCCGGTTTGACCGGGATTGTCCCGGTTTCAGACACGGGTCCCGGAGTCCCGGCCGGTTTAGATTTTGTCCCGGTTTGCGCGAGCACTGTCTATTTATCTATTCTGTGGCGTTATGTCAGTCAATAGCGACGAACTCGCCAATAGCGAGTGAACGGCGGAGCTCGGCGCGGAGGCGAGCTCCGATTACGTGGATAAATGGGTCCAATTATTCAAACATTTTCACGAGCAACAAATCGATGCACCTAGTCTGATTAAAATATATTTTGTGCCTACCCGGGACTTCAGCACCTTTGGAACGTGTTTTCTCAATAATGAATCACATTTGGTCGGATGACCGCGGCCGCATGCTGGAGTCTACTGTACGAGCGTTACTATACTGTAAATTAAACTTTGGCATTACGTGCAGTGACTTTTATGAAAAAATTTAAAAAAATCACAGAATATTAAAAAAAATTCACTCCAGCGCAAAGTACAATTGGCACAATAAATAACTTCTTAACCTTAATTAAACAATTTTTGGCTTTCGATTTGTTTTTTTTTTGCCTAGCTGTCCCTCCTGTCCCGGTTTAGAGGTTCATAATTATGGTAAGCCTACTTATAATACGCCTTATAAGCAAAATTCTATATTTTATACTTTTCTTTTTTTTAGAGAAATCCCTTATTCTTATCTACAAAGTTGTAAATTACAAATTCATAAACTGCCAGTCAAAAGTAACAGTAACCACCCACTTACACATGATACAACAGCATTAGTGCTATTGTCATGTAAAGCATACTCCAGCCCATTCCCCTACCCTTTCCTTAATCGTGATCCTATCAAGACCAGCACCATATGCAGTATAAACAATTCCAATGGCATTGCTTGTGTTAATGGTTGATGGACTATCACGTCAACAATCATCCTGTCTGTTGACTTTCACATGTAAAAATTTTAGCCATGTCTTCAAATCTGTTTCGAAATATTTTCGTATAAAAAGAATAAGTCCAAATCTTTACTTAGTTCATGATTTGAATATAAATACAAACCGTTGCTTCCTTCAATGACATCTATACTATTCTCTCTTGAGCACAATTTGCATTTAATCAATAAATTAGTTTCGGATCTATTATGCTTTTGTGGAACTTTATCGGCTTCCGTTAAATCATGAAACTTGTCGGACACTTCGCCGCAACTGCTGCATTTGAGTTTTAAAAACCACTGATAATGGGGGTGATTAGTGTAAAATTTCTCAACACATTCGAGGGTCGCTTTGATTTGTAAAGCTATTTTTACCATTTTCTCTAGTTGATAATTATGATGAACGAACAAAACAATCTTTTTCACTTCATTTAAAACATACTCTTTCGTGCTCTTTCTTTGGATTTTCAATTTTTATGTCAATTGTTAAGTCAATGTCAGAAAGAAGTCAGCTGTCATTTAATGTCGTATTGAACGAAAAATATTGACTTTTGGATAGCCGCAGATAATAATATCTGCGGCTTTCTCAAATAATAAGTAGAGTTCTCCCAACGACTGACAAAGAGTAACCGTAGCTTGTACTTATGCAGTATGCGATGTTCAGCAATGTTATTCCACAATCATTACCACAGATTATTATTATGTTATCGAACAACCCAGGGGACTGTCCAGATTAAGCCAGAGTCTTTGGAGTCGGTAGCTCGGTACATGCTTGCTGATGCTTGCCCACTACCAGTTACAAGCTGGACATTAAAAAAAAATACAAAAATTTATTTTGTACCAAGTGTCGCACCTTTACTGCTTTTCGATGTAAAGGGTTTTTCAATAGGGACACGCTAACTTTGATAGTGTGTAGCGGCCATCTTGGTAAAACGATGTCAAATTTGGCGCAAATACATAACGCGTAGAAATTGTTAAAATTTACTATAAAAATTCAAAATCAGTGGCCAGTGCTCTGTTCGCCAAACGTCCCGTGCGTTGCTTCCAGTTTATGGAATTCATGGCCGTTCTAGACTCCACAATCACATTTACATTGAAATTCATTAAAATAAAATAAAGCTTGGCTTAAGGATCAAAGAGGCAACGCTATACACTCAGAGAGGTGCACTGTTTGCAAATATATAAGAAATTGACTGTCCAGTCTGTCCGCCTCAGAACTCAAAACGCTGCAAGAACTATGCCGGACACGATGCATAAGGGAGGGAATTCTTTTGCGCGTGACGGTATGAAAACTATCCGTGCGAGCCTCCAGGAACATGCCCGGAGCACTACAATGCCTAGGTAAGCCAAACAGCGCTCTAAATGAGTTGATATACTGGACTCGAAGGGAGCTGAATGCTTTTTTCATGAAGCTGACCCATAGACTATAGAACACAGACCACAGACATATAGAAGGTCTGGTAGTATCCCTTAAAATAGCCTCAACACTTTTACAGCCAACGCCCTCCTTTCTCTCTCAACATCAGCATCATCCGGAAAGTCCTCAGACCCAAGTGACCCAGATACTCAAATTTGGAAACTCTTCACAGTAGAACTCCGTATAAAAACATAGGTAAAACTCACACGTCAGAAAATACATAGCACAATTTTACAAAATACAAACAATCAATTAAATAAAACACGATAAACATTTAAATTCATATTTCATATATTATATAAATTACATTATACATACATTTTAATAATACGGCATCTATGGAGTTGATTTATTAATTTTGATTGTGTTATCTAAACCCGAGGCAGAGGCGCAATTTTGATAGAATTTCCTTGCAAATCCGTTTGCAGAGTCAAACCCATCTCGCGGAGCACTTCAGTATCCACAGGACCTTGAAGGGTCATTCGTGATATCACCTCCTATATGAATAAAATCGCATTGGTGAGAGGACAGATTGGCAAATAGCACAATGATATAATAAAAAATTACAAAAGTGCCTCTTAATTAATAATGGTCATTTGCTTTAACAAATAAACGCGAAAGTGAGTTTATTTGTTTGTTATACTTTCACGCCTTAAATACTCGAGTAATCTACATGAAATTTTTCATACAAATTGTCAGACGTTACAGAAAAGGTTTGACCTTCATCCAGAAAAACTGAACCTGAGGGATCATCCTAATATTATAAATGCGAAAGTTTATGAGGATGTGGGTTTGCTACTCTTTCACGCAAAAACTGCTGAACGAATTTGGATAAAATTTGGCACACAGATTATTACCTGGACTAACATTAGGATACTTTTTATCCTGGAAAAAATTTACGTTGCCTGAAGGATCGTCTAATAATAAAAAAAAGAGACAAGTGCGAGCTGAACTAGCGAGAAGAGGGTTCCTTACGATGTTACCTATCCGCACAAGATTGAGTGATTTAATTACCATGTTATTTTAATATCATGGACTTCTTATAGGATTTCCTATAATCTATAAGTAGAAAACTAATTTCTGTATTTTTTCTTCAAAATTTTAGGTTCAGTAGATTCGGAGATAGGTGGGAATGGTCAATTTTCGTCTATTTTCTTGAATAACTTCGAAACTATTTAAAATACAAAAAAAAATATTTAAGATCTTCACAACAAGACCTTCCATTTGATATGTCACACGATGCAGTTTTAAAAAAAAAAAATTAATTTCCACCTTCACCCCAAAAATGACCTCCCATATATGTACAGATTTCATCTATTCACGTCACACCTCTGCATTTGGGTCACAGAAATTGATACGTGTACCAAATTTCAACTTATCTAGTAGATTCGAGATAAGTGTGACCGACGGACAGACGGACCTTGTCGCCATGGTGGTGTCACCGACCGCCGCGACAGCGATAAAGATGTCAAGCATTATATTACTCATATATTTTAGTTGATTTTTTTATTTTAATAATAAAATTAAAATTTGAATAAATATTTTAACATCTAAAAAAAGGAGCGCCGATGAAGTATAACCTTAAAAAAATATTTTTTAAATTTAAATAAATTTAAAAAATTAAGTATAATTTGCTCTAATAGGTATAATTTTAAAATTCACCTGATTCTCGGGGCTGTTCTCGCAAAGATTGCGTACGGCAAAAATGACCCATTGCATTATTACTGTCCATTACTGTAAGGAAACAAGTGCCAATGGTTTCCTTAAAACAATGTTATAATAGGACATGTGTTGCGGACGGCGGTTTAAAGTAGTATAAGTTTAGATATAAGGTGTTAGGTACTAAATATGTAAGTGTATGTAAATATGAGATAATAATATTGGTTAGTTAGGTATGTTAATTTTGTATAAGAAGCAATGTTCCCACAGTACAGGGCCACAAACAACGTGTTCCATTGTTTGACAAAATAGGATATTTTGGTTTGCTCGTCTATTTTGTTTAGAACTATTTTAAAGGTTATTGTAAAAGTTTATTACGGTTCCTTATAAATATTTGCCGACTGCACTCCACGTGGACAGAACCGTGAGAACGATCCGGTAAGGGCAGGAAGGCCCCCCCCGGCACGGTTAGAGAATATAAAAGAAGTGTTCACTGGAGATCATTTACCCATTACGATTACCACTATCACTAGCACTCGGAGCCTAAATAACCATCGTTTATCTCTGTACCTTCTAATAAGATTTGAACTATAGTTACAATTGCTGTAGATAATTAATTAAGAAGTAAACGACACTTGCAACTATTCGCTGTCTCCTTCAATCTTCCGTCCGGCTACAACTTAAAATATACAGTCCACAACTCATATGGTCATCGACGGCGGCAAGTCAACCGGAGCAACACCATAGACCTGCCCACCCAAGTACCCGTCGCCAATAACATGATAGCCTCTTACCATCAAGTGGATCGTTAGTTTTACTACTAACCTTCATATAAAAAGTGCGCTTGTGACTGATAGAGGAATGGGCTACTTACCATAGTAATCACCTCAACTACTCTTCTCGTCAAATGGCTAAAAAACTTTAAAATGATTATGATTACGAAAAAGAAAAAACGACGCTATTGACGAGCCCATTGGATGAGTGGTTAGATTGCTTGTCTTAACGCCCTGTCTCAAAGGTCCCGGGCTCGATTACCGGCAGGTAATGGAGGCGGCGGCGGCAGGTCTGGAACTGGAAATAGTGGCAGGGCACACTGCATTTTGGGTAGCCGGTCTAGCGGCAATAACCACCCCCTGACAGAACATCACCGTGAAAAAACAGCATGTGTGCTATTGTGTTTCATTGAGTAATGCCAGAGCCCATTGCCCTTTCCTTTCCTATCCTCAATCTTACTATGGTCCGCAGCGCATTTGCAGCACCTATCCCGTTGCTTGTGTTACATGCGACAGTAGCCACCTATCATCAAGTGGACCGTTAGACCTTAACTTTAAAAAATAAAACTAAGAAGAAACTGAATTTGTCCATTAGTTACACAAAGACTCAAGTCAGCGGGTATGCCAAGTGACGTCATAATAACAACTCGAGCAATATAGTTATGCAAATGCAAAGGATACAAGGATTACGCGCATCAATGTTGCAACAGTCCAACAGCACAGGAATCACGTCCAGTTCCCGAATCTGTAATAGCGCAAAAAAAAGTTAATCATTATCCAATGACAGTAATACAGTAGTAATGGCAGGGCACACTGCGTTTCGCAGTCATTTGGGCAGTCCGTCTGGCAGCAGTAACCACCCTTACATAATACCACCTTGAAATAACAGCGCATGTACTGTTGTGTTTCAGCGAGTGAATAAGTTATATTTCGGTGAGTGAGGAAGGGATGTCAGAGTCCATTTTCCTATCCAATCCCTTATCCTTAATCCTGCTGTAGTTGGCAGCGCACCTGCAGCAGTTGTGGCTTTGTTTGTGTTATAGGCGATGGTAACCATCTACCATCAAGTGGACCGTTAGCCTGTCTGCCGATCTTAATATAAAAAAATAAAATTAATACTTGCTCAATATAATATAATGTAAATTAAAAAAGTAAATTTGTAAACATTTTCACTATCATGCTGTATCCTCGCGAATGCGTGACATCTACGCAAACTAAACTTCGCAAGTTTCGCAAGCGAAATTTCACTAGAATAGACTAACATGAATGAACAATTTGTGTATCAATATAAAACTGTATGTACATTATATACTTTGGAAAGCTATAAATTTAATTTAATTTCAATTAAGGAAATTTAAAACTTAATTAAAATGTAAAGGGTCTTTGTAGTCGGACTCGATTTCCACTGCAGACTAACTGCAAGGTTGCAAGTTTTGTTTGATGCAGGTATAACTACACTGTGTACCGAGTGTGTCACGAGATAAAACCCACCGAAATGGCAGTCAGGGGCATTAGCAATTCACTGGTCTACAACACTCAAAACTTTGTTGAATCATCTTTCGCCATTCATAATTTGATACGATGGCTTATTTTAAAATTCCCATGGTGCTTATCATGACGGAATGATGATGATAATGAGACAATACCTGTCGTTTGTTCTCTTGGTTCTTCCAACAGAGATTGGCGAGTGTACGTACGAGGCCCGCTTTGAAACCAAACGCCACATGTCTCTCGACCGTTTCCACAGTGGTCACTGCTTTCTTGGGAGTAGTCATGTCGATTGCACCCAATCTGCGAATAATTATAAGTCAACCGTATTGAGAACCGTTCTATACAAATCATAAGGAAAAGATTGTCTCTAAATATTACTTTACCTAATGAAATAAAAGTGTATTGTAATAAATTGTACCAATCAAGGTGGACCGTTAGTGACCGTCTCACTGCCCTGATGGTTTAAAAGAGTTAGCCGATTCGAATTTTTAAAAAAGTTGTATGGACTTTAAAAAAATGTGTTTGGATCAAGATGTGATCTCCTCCGAAGATCCTCATGACATTCGGCACACCATGCTCTTCTAGTTTTAGAGGACCTCTCATCAATTTTATATGAGGACGGAAGATCAAGAGCGGAGACGAGCGTCTAAGATTTGCTGCGGTATATGGTCCCAGGCTCTTTTTAAGTGCAAGAAAAGTTGCTCTTCTGTCACCAAAGTTGGAAAAAATTTAAAAGGCCCGAAGGGTCTCGAGTGGAGCCACAGACTGGTATGCACAGCGTAGAACGTCCACCCACAAGGTTGACAGCAGATCTGATAAGGGCCGCGGGTTGTTGATGGATTCAAGTTACTGCTGACCAGTCCTATTGGAAAATTATACAGGTGATGTTCCCTCTAATCTAAAAGAGATTGTTTCGCATATCTATTCCAGCTTTCCAGCCCATACCATGATGGTCCCACCTTGATACAAATGAACATCTTGCGGACGGCACTAATCTGGTCAGCACACTTAGACCACCTTGAAGGTGTTACTTGTGTTATATACGAATGTTAGCCACCTACTATCAAATGGACTCGCAGTCTGTCTTTAAAAACACACACACACACACACTAGACATGTGTACTTCTGGATCGTATAGGAACCCAGAACCATGTCTGCAGTTGGAACTATATCAATCTTATCCGAATGCATGCACACACGCAAACACATAAGTATGATTTACCTCATTTTTTGTGATTCCGGCGAATCAATTTTCACCGAAGGCACTTTGTTCACAATTGTTTCCTCAGAAATCTTCACTTCTTTCACTGATTCACTTTTTTTTTCAACACTCGCATCACCTCGTGTTTTCTCAGAGGAGATTCCCAATATTTTCTGCAGCTGTTCACTTAAATCGAAATCTGTCGAGAGGTTTTGACTCTTTTTTACCTCTTTCGGCGTTTCGGGCGATTGCTTCTGCGATTCCACCTCTTGCACCGCCTCCGTTAGAGGTGGTGATATTTCGCTTGGTGAAGCCTTCATTTCTACTTTCGCATCTTCTTTTGGTACGTGAATTTCTGTTGGTGGATCGTTTGGTGTGCTATCCTGTGATTCTGTTCTGCTAGTCGCCTGCAAATCCAACCTAGGCTGCAAAGCTACAGGGATAACTTCCGCTATTGTGTTCATGGAACCAGTTGGAGACGCCGCATCTATTATCAACGGTGGTTCCGTATCATCTCCCATATCTATCTTATGCTCCAAGCTAACTCGCCTAATGGGTTGAGGTAAAATCCTCTCGTCAGCTTTGGGAACAGAACTGCTCCTTTTATAAGCGACTTTGTTCAGATCTTCAAGTTTCATTGTTTGTGTACATTCTGAATTTGAACGTTCACTTTTCGGTTCCGGCAGCAGTTCAATGAATTTCAAAGTTTGTTGCATGGTGTCCCCTGCATTCACGGGTTCCAGGCGGTCGATGAATGAAGGATTGTCATTGCATTCAAAAAATTGCTCGCTGCTCTCCGACTCCGTACATTCTGAAATTGTTTCATTGCAAGACAACATGTTGTCTGCTGAATCATTCTTTGTGAGTGGTACTGAAATAATAAGACAATATTAAGAAAAATATACATTCGTAGCTAATACCCGTCACTTCGTTTGCACTTCATTATATATATTTTTTTTATTGACTAATTTTAACATAAAACTGTTATTATGACATAACTATACCACACTAGCTCGTTCCCGTGACTTCGCCCGTTAACGTTAACATTAACGCCCGACATCTTTATCATTAAGACGATAAAGATGTCATTTTTTTATTTTTAGACTACCCCTCGGGAATCTAACATTTTTCCAGAATAAACTTTCCTATATGTTAATCCAGGTAATAAGCTATCTGTGTGTCAAATTTGATCCAGCGTTCAGTAGTTTTTATGTGAAAGGGTAACAACTTCGCATTTACAATATTAGTAGGATATAATATAGCTTTGGGAACTTTTTGTGGGTTATTATTTTTTTATTATTTTTATTTATTTACACACCAAGAACTTAACATAACCATAATTTCATAATTAACTATAAAGTAGCATTAGGTTTATAATGTGAGCCAATTAAAGGCGTGAACATGTTATGATGAGTACCTACTATAAACATGCAGTTAACATGTATAACACGTTTAAACATGTATTATAACATTAGTTTATGTGTCATCAATAAAATTCGCACCACACGCAAAATAATGACAACTTATTGATAACTTACTAAAACAAGAAACTCCAAAATTCCTTTCTCTATCCTCAATTTACCCTTAATCTTATCAGCCGCATCACTTACGTTGCTTGTTTCTCTTGGCAACAGTAGTCATCAGCCTACTATTTTTCAATAATGTCTTTTACGTCATAAAAAAGATTCTGATATATATTCTTTTCTGATATAATTCATAGCATATAATTATTATTTGTAGTGTACTCACTTTCCGTCATCCCAGCAGAAATATTTTCGTCCGGAATAATTTGTTTACCAGTCGCTTCATACAATTTGTTGATTGATGAAAAGAAATTGTTGCTTTCCTTGCCCAGCTTGTGAATGGCTCGCAGGAGAACTGAAAATAAAAATAATAAAAAATACATAAGACTATGCATAAAAAGATTTGAGTGTCATGAAGTTCTGTGAGGCCTTTTTCATGTTGACTATGCAGGAATTAATGGGATTAACAAAACGATAATTTCAATGGCTAAAAGTGTGTCCAAGTATATACATTCTTATCTAACAGTGCAATATAAAAATATTATCTTACATTTCTACAATTGTCTCAGTCGCATCGTGAGTACACATGATGACGGGACTTACGCGCAAACGTTATAACTTTGTTTCATCCACATATATAAAACATGTTTTATAACCTATTTTGTTATAGTCTAGGCTCACCTTAAGGTAAGTTAGGTTTATGCTATATTTAGTGTTACTTTTCTCATTTCATTACTCATTATACATGTATTATAATGCTCATCAATCAAAAAATCAATAACGTCAATGTCGCTCAACGAGCAACAGAGCGGGCTATGCTCGGGTTACACCGCAAGATCAAATCAGGAATGAGGAGATTCGTAGTGACTGACATAACCCGGAGGATTAGTAAGTTGAAGTGGCAGCAGGCAGTACACATAGTACGGAAAGCTGACGGCCGCTGGGGCCGGAAGGTTCTCGAATGGAGGCCACGGACCAGCAAGCGCAGTATAGAACGTTCACCCACAAGGTGGACAGACGACCTGATAAAGAGGCGCAGGACGACGGTGGATCCAGGCTGCTTTTGTTCGTTTCTTTTGGAGAATTAGGGGAGAGGCCTTTGTCCAGCAGTGGACGTGCTACAGATGAGATGATGATGATGATGACAATCCACAAAAAAGTTCATAAATCCAGAGCTCATTTCCCTACCTGTTAATAATCCCTTATCCTTAATCCTACTATAGTTGCCAATGCACTTGCAGCATCTGTTATAGGCAAAAGTTGTCATCTAACATCAAGTGGACCATCAGCCTGTCTGTCAACCATAACTTTAAAAAAAATCACAGCTTTACTAACATGTTCTCTTCATTGTTAAAGTTAATAGAAGCCAATTGGAATTTTAAAGTACAGATGCAATTGAGCTAAAATACCTATGTCATATTAGCCTACAAAAGAAGCTGCAAGAAGAAATGTACTCTATGAATGGGCACCGAGAATCGAGATTCCCACGTACATTGCGTGTGCGCGTTCAGTCTCGCGTGCGGCGGCCTATTGCCGGCTGCCGGTCAGCTCAGTTACGAGCTACTTAGCAGCAGGTACTTAGAACGCTGCATTGCGCGAGTGATGGAGGCTTGCTTGAATGCAGCTAAGGGTGCTATTAACATTAACACCTGAAAAAAAGAAATACTCAAAGAATACTCACAAGCACAATTTATAAACAAAGATGTGTCACTCTGTAAACAATCCATATAAGCGTCCATACTCGACGCCGTTGCTATAATCTCAAGCAAGAATACAACCTCCTGCGGCTCAATTGAATTCACATATTTATCTACAGTCTTCAAAATACAATCAGATTTATTTTTAAATTCGTGTGCCATGAACTTTACAAAGTTTACAGACACATTTATGTCTTGGGACTCTGTTGACATGAGTATGTTGTATGCTAGATTTAGTACGAGCATCCTGCATTCCGGATCAAGTTTTGAATACAATCTCTCAATGTAAGTGTTCTCTACGCCAATCAAATATTCTATGATTAAATGCGGGTATTCAGTATTACCATTATTATACATGTATGCTAGGGAGTTAAGCAAGGAAACATCATCCGGAAAAACATTGGGCTGTCCCAGTAATATATTATATACTATCATAGCTGAAGCAGTGGCTATCTTATCATTCTGTCCGACTAGGCCATTTAAAATAATTGCTTCGAATTTATTCCATATCATAATCTGATTGAATGGATTGTTTACTACCAAATTTCCTAAAGTCTGAACCAGAACTGTCATGCAGGACTCGTATTTCTTTTGGACTTCATCATTAATGAATTCCACACTTGGATGCTGATATTCAGTTGCCAATATTAACATAGAGTCAAGTATAGAGAGCTCTTTAGAAATGTATGTTTGCATTTTTGTACCGGCCGCGGCGCATGAGCGGACAAGACGTAAGCATTGTTCTGCCACAGCTAAAGTGCTGCGGTTATACGATGATTGTTCTACGTCTAATTTCATTATGTGAAGAACTTCCGCTATGAGGCGAAGTGTGTATTCAGATGCTTTTTTCCTGGAAAATGGAAATTTTGAATAAGTTAGTAGTGGCAGAGCACACTGTGTTTCGCCGTCATTTGGACAGCCCGCCTGAGGCAGAAAGCATCCCCTTACAAAAGACCACCGTGAAATAACAGCACGTTTCAGTGACTGAGTAAGGGATGCCAGAACCCATTTCCCTATACCTTATCCTTAATACTACTAAGGTCGGCAGCGCACTTGTAGCACCTATGGCAGTGCTTGTGTTACAAGCGACGGTAGCCACATACCATCAAGTGGACGTGAAGACCTATACAATAAAATATAGTATTGAGGGTTTATAAATAAAATAAAAAAATAGCCAATGAATCGTACGGTCGTAGACGTCCAGTATCAGCATCTCGTGACAATTGTGTCTCAGCACGCAACATTTCCTCCACAGCGTCCCATTCTCCAGTTTCAAGTTGGAAATTTATTAACTTTGCATCCAATAAAATTTCCTCGGCAAACCAAACACTTTTATCACGAGACATTTGTTACACAAATATTATTATAATTTATATGTAAAGAAATAATTCAACACCAAACAACTAGACAGAAATTAGATAAATTGGTAAAAGAATTTATTTAATTTCTTTGATTTTATGTATGGTGTGCAACTTCAAACCGTACCGCAATACAAACAAATACAACCGCAATAGTGATTTGATTTATTCTCATTTCTCAACTCTCAACTCTTTCTTTGCTTCAAATGCTTCAATTTTCAATTCAACTTCAAACTTCAAACTGCAGTCTATGTGAATGTTAGATGGTTAGTGATCTGTGTTTAGTGATAAGATACACAGAATACTATAACAGGTCTCCTTGCGAGTCTCAGGAGTTGCGAGTTGTAGATAGGAACATTAAGAATGAACCTAAAAAACATAGCAAAAGAGGGGTAATATATAGTTTTCTGTGGTAATATTCTCGGTGAGTGTTGCCTCACTGTCAATTTTAAACTACCTAATTATTGTCTATATAATTTTGGTGGCCTATAATAATATTATGTATATTATATTAAAGTTATGTGGTGTGGTGTGTATTAACAAAATAATTTGTTATATTACGTAATGCAGTTACATAAAAATTATTAATATGTAAAAAGTTTCGTTTTACAAGTTGTAGGTATAAAATTACAATTAAATTAGAAAAATAATTTCAGAAAAAAACTCTAATTTTTTCTGAAAGATATTACAATTATCAATAAAATAAAGTGACCAAATTGTTTCTTGTCAAACATTCTTAATGTGACAAAAAAAAATTGGAGAGAAAAAAACATTTAAAAATATTTAATTTTTTTAAGGGCTTTTTGTTAATAACAACAGTTGTTGTTAACCAAATTTAATTTAACACATATTATTTAATACGCCACACCAATAACTAATAATATAAATAAATGAATAGGTTTTTCTTAAATTCAAACAAATAAAATAAAAATATTGTTTTTCATACTAATCAAATATTTTAAAAAAGATGTTTTCTAAATGTTGATGTTCAATTAAAAAGCTTTCTAGTACCCCTACGACCTTTTCCAATTATTAGTTTTCGTACCGGATCCATGGAAGTATTAAGTACTAATAAGGTCCTTGACCTTGACCTTCAGAGTGTTTCTGGGGCTGCCGCGCTACTGTAGTGCATCGGGGATGTTTGCAAATGCAAGAGTTGCAGATTTTTACGCTATAATGCGAATGAGAATAGCATCTCTGATGACTAGTAGAGTACGGGGCAGCCCCGACACGCTGTTGAAGGTAATTGCTGGGAAGATGGACTGCCCAATAATAAAACATTGGGTGATGTCACACATCACCCTTAATAGAAAATGATAGGTTCTATCATTTTCTATGATACTTGCACATTATGTATATTGTTAGTTTATATTTTAATTTTAATTTTCTACAATGTATAGTAATATAATTTAAAAAGCTATGGACACAATGAAGTCTGAAATAAAGTTATTATTATTATTATTATTATTATTGATCAACCCAAATTCCAACTAACAAACTTTTATTATAAAATAAAAAAAATATTGAATCACGATGTTTACCTAATATTCGATCACTCAGGATGCAACACTATTTTTACATTACAATAAAATGGCAACCCACCAAATGTCATTTTAGTTCACCGTATTAAAAATCAGACTATAATATGCCTAGACTCTAGACAACTTTAACTTTTTTTTATTAACACAAACCATATATATGTATATTTGACTGTAAAGTGGCAACACCGAATAGCGATAGGCGACTATTTGGTTTGGATTGGACAATCGCTCGCTGTGCGCTGTGATCACTGGCTTCTTTTCTTTCTCGAGTTGCTTATGTTCGCCCCCGCCCTGCCTTTCCCCTCTCCGATTCGTCGACTGAGGACTTGAGCTTGAGGAGGAGTGAGGAGTGGTGAGGAGCAAGTAGCGACCGGGCGCGAGAATGGCATTTGTGCGTGAAATTGTATAATTTTTTGTGTGAACAAGTGCATATTTCTCACACTAACATTATTATGCGACGACCTTTCGTGTGTTTGTGCTATTATCATTTCGCTAGTGCGCTGCCATGTGTAGTTTGATAGTGTATTACAAAATTTGGTGAACGGGTCAGTCAGGGTGGTATCCCGTGGATTTTGTTTCATTGTACGGAGCTATAATGAAGCCGCTACCTGCTAACATCGTTGGAATTTAAAATATTTGGTGAGTCATAAACATTTTGAGCTCACTATTGCTATGCAAACCCGTAAAACATGAAATTTGACAAACACATTCTATAAATATTTCTAGTGAAATGTGAAACAAAATATCGTAATATATGAGATTCGCTTTCGTTTCGCTATTTTTGTTGAAAAATTTATTATGACGGCCAAATTAACGACTCTTCCGCATGATCTATGTAAACACGCTATTTTTATAACGAAATGTTTCAAATACTTTTCACTCTCTCCTTACAAGTTCGTGTTGCTAACCAAAAACAAAAATAACTGCTCTATAGAAAATGATACAAACACAGCAATATAATGTAAAACACCAATAACCATTTGTGACCTTAAAAACTAAAATAAATAAGTAAATAAATAGTAATTAATAATTAAAATAAATCAAAGTTATTAACCATAATTATATACCCACTTTCACACATGTTTTTATAAGTATAAATACAATAAACTAATTTTTATTTTTTGCCAATTTTGCCATTATCAATTAAGTACAACTTATTTGAGATACTAAGACTGTTTTGCCCCCACAGTATTAGATTTTTTTCTATAGTTATTTTATATAATTAGCAATTGTTGATAAGTTGATTTTGTTATTCCCATGTAAGGTGATAATGAACAACAAAATACACAGTTAAAATTTTACCATTATTATTTATTTACATTAAAGTCTACAGACAGGCTGACAGTGCACTTGTTGGTAGGTGGCTACTGTCTCCTATAAGACCACAGGTGCTGCAAATGCGCTGCTGACCATAGTAGGATTAATGATAAAGGGTAGATTGATGAGCTCTGGCATCCCTGAGTAAGGGGAAGGAATGGGCCTTCTGTAAGGGTGTGGTTACTGCCACCAGACGGGATGCCCAAAAGACTCAATAACTAAATTATTAAATGGATGAAATACAAACTAGCCACAACTAACACAGTTGAAACTCTATGAGAATCTGATACTAATATTTAACTTAAGGAATTTTTAATTGGATTTATATGAACATGAAACATGAGCTGGAAACAACATTTTACTAATTTGTTTCTTTCTGCGAAATGTAACCTTTTTAATGTCATCAAAACCAGCCAGATACAAATAGTACAGCCAAAGATATTTTATTACAAGTTTATACATACTAAATGCGAAGAGACTTTGTTCCCAATCTAATATAATATTTTTCTCATCATTAATATGTCTTCAAATGTTCCAAAATTTTATTAATAATAAGATGAGTAATAATATGTACCAAAGATAGATGGGACATATTAATGACAGTTTATAAGTGCACTTTATAATAAATGTTTTTAAAAACATACCTATTTATGAAATGATTAACTATTTGGATACATCTTGACTGGACATACTTTATAATATAAACACAAATTTACATGGGTTTAGTTATTTATAAATAATATGAATTTTGGCTCTTATTCTTATTGATATGAAATTCATGTTTACTATGAATCTTGATTCATCTTGATATGTTTATGTTTATTTTCCTGTTATTATTTTGACACACTTTATTTTAATTTTTAAACATATTTCTTTCTAAATATAAATAAATAGTCCATAAAGTGAGCAAATGTAATGCAATGTAAGTTAAGTAACCCATTATATTTTAATGGAAAGATTATATTTTGATGGATCCTATAAGTAACCAAGGGTCAAACTAACAATTTAGTCATTTAAGTTCAACACTTCTTTTTGGTTTAATGATTTAATTTAACTCTAAAAAATATTTCCAAGTTGCACCCCTTTTGCTTCCATCAAAAGGACCTATGTGTAGAGCATGCATTTAAACAAATGGTGGTTTGAGATTTATACACTGGGCATTTGCATGCTTTTGTTTTAGCTTGTCGGCATATTTGCCATTAATGTCAAACTGAGCCACAGTCACGCCGTGATATAACTATGAATAATATTATACTCTTGATATTAGATAATCTAGTACATGACATCTAATTTTCTAAGCTTCAATTTTAATAAGTGTAAACTAGTATAACAGCCAAACTGACTTTTTTTAAGATGTTCTTGTTAATAAAATGAATTAGTAAAAGCGAATGTACAAGGGCTTACATGCAATAAAAAAGAACTAACTAAAACATATAACTTTTATTAAAAGTTCTGTCATATAAATTGTGAACATAGGTAATTATCATAGTAAATATGCAAAGTTTCTTTAACTTTGGTTTTACTGTCTTAAAAATATAGCAAATTTAAACTTTGGAAGCCTCTCCTGTAAAGTTATGATTACAGTTGCAGTTTGCGCTTTGGCCCTTATGCATAGGACCCACCGATATATGTAATTACAAATTATGAAATTCAGCTATGAAAAGGCATTCTTATACCTGTCGTAACTTCTAAACAAAAGGTCCGATTCAAATAATTTTTTTATTTTTTATAATTCATATTGCAATCTGTCACATTAGGACATTCAGCAATAATTGTAAAAATAAATTATAAGCGTTTTGTGGTCCAAGCCCAATGGCTTGGTCACGTCAAATACTAAGTTTGCCCTTTTATTCAAGTGGGGTCAAATAATTTAAAGAGGAATTTATATAATCAGTTTTGATTACGATACTATTTAGTTGTTTCATCTTTCAATTCTACCCGTGTTTTTATTGAAACTTTAATTTGAACAAAAAATGGTCACTCTGACTTGACTTGTAGCCTTGCAAACTTCTTTGTGGATATGATGAGATAGAAATGTAGTACTTAGGTACTTTATTTTATATATCAACTATACTTTATCAAAGCAACTAAATAATGGCTTTTGTAGGCGAATTTTTAATACTAATCCCATGCTACTCGCTGACAAATAATGTAGCTCCTATAGGTGAAAGAATTTTTACAAACAAACATTTCCTACAAAACTTCCTTATAATAGATACCTATTTACATTATATTATCCATGATCTTTGTTATATTTATATACCGAAGTAACAATAAGATAGATCATGTGGTTAAAGGAATATACGATGTGGCACCCCAACTCACCTAGGGGGTGTAACTACAGTGAGATTCAGATATAACGACCCTCAAGGGACTGGCGAAACTTAATCCTACTAAACGGATGACGCACAAAATGACGGGAAAATTTAAGCTTGTTTTTAACAAAAAAAAAATAACAATTAATGATAATGCTACTTAAATATTACTTATGTATTTAATTAATGTATGGATACTAGAATTTGATCAGAGATACAAAGTATGTACCTATATTCAGTGGCGTAACTATACCATCTGGGGCCCATGGCAAATTCTTTTGACGGGGCCCTACCAGTAAAAATCATCACGTTGTACTTAGTTTAATTTTAATAAACCATTTAAGTAGTTATCCAACAGTAATAACAATTTTATTTTGAAGAGCGTGGGACATTTACAATGAAATAACAATTTAATTTCAGTAAGATATTTATTGAGAAAAACCTTTTTTTCGAACTTTCTGTTCCGCAAAAATGTCTATAACATCATCAAAGTTTAAAGATCGGGCCATAGAATTTTCAATAAACAGAATAGCCAAGTTTCTTAAATAGGTTTTTATTAATTTTAGTTTTGAAAATGATTGTTCAGCACTAGCTGTAGTCACAGAAATTGTAACAAATAACATTAATGCAGTGCATACTTCAAGAAAGTTGCAGGACATAAAACGATTCTTTATTATTAAGGGCTTCACTTGGGCAAATGACATTTATATTAGAACTCGCTGGTGGCGGAGACAATTCAACAGGCCTAGAAATTGTGTTTTTTTGTTTTTATCATTAGAACAATACACAAAAAAAAATTATTAATACAATTTTTTAAACTGACATTAACTTATTAATAGGTACAGGATTCAAAATACAAGAAGGGTGAAAAAGAGCCGAGAGATATTATTTGTACATAAGTATTGTAAACAAATCTCTGTGGGTCCCTCTAACTGGATTTTTTTTGTCAAAATAGGTCCTTATAAGCAGTTTTGGCACCTTATTTACTATATGACAATAATAGTCACAAAAAAAATTAAATACTTATTTTATTGATACATTAAGTTTATTATTGTTAATATGTGGCAATTAAAATTTAATAACAAGCAGCTCATAACTACTAGCTGTTATGACATGCATTTCATATGCTGTTTTTTTTTTCATTGATCTCAAAATTATGGTTGTGAATTTTTTTCGTGTTATTATTTTTAAAATAATAGATTTCTGAAAAAGAAAAAACTAATTACTTACTTGTAGAGTTTGTAAAGTTCACTACTGATTGCATCACTGTTCACATTGGTTCAGTGACCAACATTTCTTACTGGTTTCGTACTGTTCCCCAGTAGTAAGTAAGCAGAGAAAAAAAAATCTAAGATTATTAAGTAATAGTAGTAGTAGTTGGATTATTCTAATGTATTTCCACTTAGATTTTGTTGTATTTTGCTAACACATTTTCATTATTTTAAATTGAACTAAAAAAAAAGATTCATAATACACAAGAGTAAGAATCTCATCCAATGCTGTTTTACCAAATTTTACCAAATCATTGGTAGAGTTATTAAGGTGCTTTAACACTCGTGACTCTTATTAGTTTTTCAATCTTTGCATCTTGCAGTCTTGGAAGATTAATTATTTCTTTTTAATAATTTCTAATGTGGGGACATGATAGTCAAAAAGGCTGAAATCATTATATCCAATAAATTTTACAAGATTTTGCAATTAAACAATATTTTATAGTAAATAATAGTTGCGGCTCACGTTTTCACTCGCCATGTTATTTAAAAGAAATTGGATTCTCTCTCTCGGTAATGTTCAGTTTTCATAGTTAGGCCGAACCCAGTCACCGACACATGCCATCAAAACGTGACTTCTGTTTCTGTTTGCTCCTAAGGATCGTAGCATGTTGTTAAATAGACATCAAGAATTGGAGTATCCCCTCCAGGAACTTGGGCGCTCAAGACTGGGATGACATTCTTCTTGAGTTCATTGCAATATTGATATATGTATAGACCTATGGAAAAATGTATCCTTGTGTGTTTATTTTACAAGAAATCCTTTAATTATTAAACCAATAATTGTTTTTTCTAAAACAAATTTCTTCCTTCAGTACCATTTCCTACCGGAAGTTGGCTATTATTACGGCTATCTGAACCTTTAAGCCGACAGCTTGAAATAGCAATCTGGTACTTTGGCCATTTCTGTGTTTTTCCCTGCATGATCGACTGCAATAAATCATACTTCTCGATTTTTTTTTTATATTTTTTTTTAATTTTATTCAAATCTTACCCGTTTATCTTGTAAATGATATTGAAAGTAATTTTTTTACTTCAAATCGAGATGTTATATTATTTCAAATGGAACAGCGTTTTAACAAGTGTATCAAACTTCTCTATTAGGTTTAATAAAATTTAATTAATATGTGTTTATACCGCATTGTTTTTACTGATGCAATAATTGTAATCATTAATTAAATTTAAATATTTTTTCAGGTCCCATGCGTAATGGATGAGGTTCTGCTCAACGATCTACTAGAGTGCTCTGTGTGTTTAGAGCGGTTGGACACGTCCTCACGTGTCCTGCCATGCCAACACACTTTCTGTCTTAAGTGTTTGAAGGTAACATTCATTATTGTTTACGACAGTGTTTTTTGTTATTACTATTAAACCATATTTTAATACAATGTATGCATGTAATAAAAGCTGTGATGTCTATATTAGGGAGCAGAGAAGAAATCTCTTTTACTTAGTGTTTGAAAACATTTTTAAATACGACGACGTTACCAGCTTCACTACACACAAATTGGGACAGCGCATAAACAATCGCTACTGGCAGTACAGTCGCGGAAATAACCTTTCAAATTTTTTTTCTTCCTTTTGGTGTACATAAAAGCTTATCTTAGAATCGTTTTCAGTTAATATGTGTCGGATCTTAAAGTATATCTTCACTGGACTGATAATTTCATTGATGTTATTGTATTTTACAATTACCAGCATTTCAAATACAAAATTAATTAAGAAGAAACTAAAGGATTTTTTGGTAGGGAAAGCATATTATGCTCTGGATGAGTTTTTAAATGACACGCTCTAAGATAATGTTCTGATGCATTAGGTATAAATTTAGTTAGTTTTATAGTGACATTGTGATGGTAATTTTGATTTTAATGTTGTAATGGTATTGACATTGTATTGGTAATTGTGTGTTATTGGATTGTTGGATTTTGTTATAATTGCTTTGAATTGTTGGATGATGTTCATATTATCATTAATATTAGTTTTGTACGCCATTCAGGCAGACCATACATGGTGCCAAGAGGATTTTAAGTTTCATCAAGTGTATATTACCTGTGGTCACAAAATAAATAATTGAATTGAATTGAAAATGAAATTGTCGTCAATATATATTAAGTACAATGACGACAACAACCTATTGTTTAAGGTGCTTGCTTTGACGCTCTGAAACAGAGGGCTCTCGAGTTCGATTCCCGACACAGCCAACTTTGCACTCTTGCCTGGGTGTGCAGGGTTTTGCCCCCTGTGCGTCGTATGCTTATCCCATATCACAAGCCTATAAGCCTTACTTTGTGGGGCGTATAATTGGTGTGTTCAGTCTTGGCAATTTATTTGTTATTTATTTTCATGAAATAATGCATTACACATGCTTTGTCAGACATGGCAATATTGAAGGGGAGGACGGACACGTTTAATTAAAAATAAAATAAAATATTTTTTTATAATAAAAACAACATGATTATTTTATTAAATATTTCAATGTATCTATTTGATTCTTAACAGTATTAGAAAAGAAAGAAGTTGCACCCATGATAGGAAGTAATATCAGAAGGGCTTATAAAAATACTCTAAAGCAATGTATAGTCCAAAATGGGTTTCATTGTGATAAATTGGGTAGCCCGTCTGCCGACAGCCAGCATGTGTGCTGTTGTATTTTAAGGAGTGAGTATTTGACTACAGAGCCCCTTTCCCTATCCTTTTCTAATCCATTTCTTTAATCCTATAAGAGCGGCAGCTCACTTGCTAGCACCTTGTTTTAATAGGCGGTAACAAGTCTGCCTGTTCTCTGCTTATTTTTCAAAGAAATCTATTATTTTTAAGTAAACCTAAATATTTAAATTTGAGGTTATAATATTAATTGTAATCAGAAATTTGCAATCACTCCCTAAGTTAGGGAATAATAAAATGTATCTAGAAAACCCAATAAGGTATGCACTGACTTCAATCATGTTTTCTCAAGTGTAATTATTCAAATTTTTTCAAGCCTCGAAAGATTCTTTTAGGTATAATTTATACAACTATACTTAGACATATCGTTCCCAAGTTCCCATGGCTACAAATACACAAATTATATACAATCATTAAATTTAGTTGTCCCAAAAATATCATTATCACCTCAGGATATCTCTGCATATCAGCATAGAAAATAATGTACCCATTCTGATGAATACCTCAAATTTCTGGTATCTAATGGCTAATGGTCAACTTTCTATACACTGCCTACCCTACACACAATTATACAAGACTAGTTCATATCTTCCTTCTTGTATCAATACCACACATATACCCTAGTAATCCAATTATTCAAAACAAATCATTAATTTAACAGTACTCCTTTTATTATCCACAAAAATTAAAACTAGCCCCACGTTGATGCTAGGCTAGAGTTTTATTTTATTGTACTATTGGTTACAATATTAGCTTATAATTAGAGTCTAAAGTTATTTTGGTGTAAATGGTTAACCCTTCTTTGAATACCATCACAGCCTTCTAATTAGGTGTGATGTTCATTTCGTGTAGCCACTAAAATTTGTATATGTACATACTTATCCTTCTTACCTCTTATGTGCAAAAATATTAACTTCTGTAGTTATTTGATACTAATAAAATGTACCTGCTAAGTGTTCGCATATTACTTAGTCAAAATTCAAGCATATAATAATTTCAATTCAAAGTGTGATTACACAAAAGCTATACTAAACAAAAAAGAAAAATGAACAGTTTTTCTTTTATAAATACAGATTATATCGCAGTCAGGACAGCCCTTCTGGCGGCAGTAACTATCCCCTTACAGAAGATCACCTTGAAATAACACCATGCCAGAGTCCATTACCCTCCCTTCCCAATTGCTTATCATTAATTCTGCTATGGTCTGCAGTGCAATTTTAGCCCCTGTGGCGTTGCTTGTGTTATAGGCTACTGTAGTCACCTACCATCAAATGAACCGTCAGTATTGTCCCAACACCTACTATCCACCTTAACAACTGGCCAACTGCCTTAACAACCAACTGGCGTTGGTATGTCTGTCGACCTTAACATAAAAAAAGATAAAAAAAATACATATTACCGAAATATACTTAAGAGACACATAAAATTTTACTCTGCAGGTAGTCTCATGGTTGACCATTTTATTTAATCAAAGGAAAAACAGTAGGAATTTCTTCAATATTTATTTCTTTAATGGAAAGGTGCCCTTCCTATTGAAGAAATAATAGATTCATGTTGCTAACAAGTTCATTCGCTCATAATGTTATGGTTTCATTCAGACTTTCATTATTTACAAACAGTATAATTAATTATATTAGTCATATTTATGACATTATGAATTCCTTCTCCAGTCCAATTGGAAAATCCGGAATTACTCATGCATAATTCATGCAATTACATCATCATTTTATCCCAATTCATTATTTATTAGGTTATCCAAAAGTATCTTTTATCTAGGACAAGATTTTAGAAACCTAAGTTCCATTTTTATTATTTCTCCTAATTGCGGTTTATATATATTTTGTATATATTATTATGGCTTATATAATATGACCGTATTATTATGGCCGTAATTATATATATATAACTATGATAACTGCGAGAGTTTCACGCTCTGTAACGCTATAATTTCTCTCTGTGTAGTATTAATATTTCTATCAGTAGTTGAATAAGTAATATTAACTATAATATTCGTATCAATATTTATATATCTACTTTGTATTCACTTATAATATTGGTACTAACAGTACAATAGGTTAATAATCCACCTCTTCTTCTCTTTCCGTTGTTATTGATCTTTGAGTTTTTCATTAACATTTTCTCTGACCTTCATTATGTCATAATTCTTTGAAAATTGACTCTTCTATGCTTTCGTAGGAAAGCTTATTCCTATAAGAAGTTATTGTATTAGTTACAGGATTAGTACTTATTATTTTCTGGTTTTTCTTTGAGTTTTTCGTTTGTATGGCTCACCTTCAATTACATTTTCTATTGTAAATATACGTATTAGACATAGGGGTACCACGTGAGTACATGCCCTTTTTCATTTTCTATAAATTACTAATTACATTTAGTTATATTTCCAAGCACATTGTTAAATATTCACAAAAATGTATTTTTGTGACATTTCTTTTATGTTTATTTACATCGTTGCCGTAGTAACTTTGCACCCGTTTTCAGACCATGACGTCAGATTTTCGGGTATAAACTCCTTAGAAGAGGTCTAATACCTGGCCGCTTGAATATAAAAATTCAAAATTCCAAATTTTATTTTAAAAGAACGGATTCATTCTACAGAGGTTTCTTAATAGATATCGGCGATGGTTAGGTCATTGGAGAATCAGCCTCTAAGCTGAAAGCATATATTTATTTATTACGGTGTCTGCTCCTCTCCTACGGTGTCTGACCTCGAGTACCTCTGTACTCTCATTCATCGGGTGCTGCTGTTGCTTCTGGGCTGCTGCCGGCCGACCACCGTACCGGCTGCTGTCCCTACTTGGACCGCTGCCGGCTTACCACCGCTCCGGCTGCAGTTCCTCCAGGGCCGCTGCCGGCCTACCACAGCTGCAGTCACTGTTCCTCCAGGGCCGCTGCCGGCCTACCACAGCTGCAGTCACTGTTCCTTCAGGGCCGCTGCCGGCCTATCACCGCTCCGGCTACCGCTTCTGGGCCGCTGCCGGCCTATCACCGCTCCGGCTACCGCTTCTGGGCCGCTGCCGGCCTACTTCCTCTTCGGCTACTGTTCCTACCGGGCCGCTGCCGGCCTACCACCGTTCCAGGCTGCTGTTCCTGCCGGCCTACCACCGTTCCTGGCTGTTGTTCCTGCCGGTCTACCTCCGTTCCGGCTGCTATCCTACGGGGCCGCTACGGAATAGAGCATCCAGCAGGAGACCCTCTTGGGGTAGCATAGCTTAATTTATTTATTTCATCCACTGTAGTCCCTAACTCTCCACACCACCTTTTTTTTTTTTTTTTTTTTTTTTGCGTGGGAAAATCTGCGACCAGATCCTCACCGACAATGGGGATATCGGTGGGGTATGTGGGACTTCTACCCTACTAAAAACCCACGGTGTTTCCTCGCGCCGTCCATGGCGGGGGTAAGGGGATCGAAGAACCACGCGTCTGCCTTCCCCCACCAGACGAGGCCCGCACACTTGCGGGCTCCACCTCGATTAGGCGCGGAGTTTGACCTCCGCGCCGTGGAGAGACGTGCCGGAAACACACAGCACGTCTTCCCTCGTTGCCCGGTGTTGTATGGACGGCGGACGGCCCCATGTCCACCGCCTCCGAGCGGAGCGGCACAAGGCGCCCATGTTCACCTGTCGCAGCGAGCAGTCAGCGAGGGGCTTCGTCTCTGGAGCAACCCTTCACCTCTTCTCCGCGGCACAACCTACCGCGGAGTCGGAGGCCGCTTCCACCTGAAACCCTCGGATGACCCCCGCTCCTGTGGCCGCTCATCTCTACGGCATTATGGGTGGGCGGCCCTGAGGGGTGTCCCCCTGGCATTTCCCCAACAATCGCGGCAGCCCGAGAGACGGGCTCCACCTCGTGTTGTCGTCGCGGAAGAGTTACTAAGCCGGGTGGCGAGGCCGGGTGTTCACTCTTCCGGACGACTGCGGAGGGTGGTTACTAGGCCGGTGAATCCCGACACCGGGTGTTCGCCACCCCCCACATGCCACGATTGCCCGTACTTTGCCAGTTGGTCTTTCCCTGCCGCAGAGCTCCGTCTTCGCGTACGTTGCCCGATTACCACTGAGCGACAGAGCCATCCGAGAGAATCCACTCGCTGCGACTCACCCGCCGATCCTCATCCGCAGTACCGAGTCCCATACCTCGGTCTGACGAACAAGGACCGGGGTGCCCTCTCTCTCACCGGCCACCAACCGCGCGGGCCGAGTACGGATTCTCGGCCCGCGCGAGCGATGACCGGTGAAGCTCCAACGGAAGGTTGGAGCCTCCAAATTGCAGCTCCGCCACGAGCTCCGCTGAGCGGAGCACGTTCGGAGCCCGCCTCGGTGTGGGCCTTCTTAGTCCCCAAAACCAATCCGATCGGTCGAGCAAAGGCCGGTGACCCCACCGACCCCTGCAACCGCCCGGATTGCCTAGGGTAAGCCCCCCCACCACGACAAGGTCATGGCCCACCTAGGGGGGGAACTCTCCACACCACCTACACCTACACCCCCGTTCACCAACTCCACCCTTCCCTTTTTTTTAATAAATTTGTTCTTTTCTTTTCCCAGTCTTTTATTTTATATATTTTTTTAGTCTCGCAGGCTGTTCTGTAACATCTGTAGGGGAAAGAGTCCTACTCATATAAGCTACCGGATGCTCTTTACCTTCGATAGTTTGTGTAAGCATAGCACCAATACCGAAATTACTCGCATCTGTATGAACCTCAAATGGTTTACTGTAATCAGGACAGCGAAAAACCGGTGCAGAAACCAAACATTCTTTTAACTTAAGAAAAGCTGCATCAGCTTCGGGCGTCCATACAAATGGAGGCGCGGATTTCTTTGTTGAAGTAAGTCTATTTAACGGACCAGCTATGGTAGAAAATTTTTGGGGATATGTACCGTAGTGGTACTGTTTTTTTATTATTTTTATAAATAAATATATTAATTACATATATATCACCTCATTTTTAATTACTCCTTCATGTTATTTATTTTCAGTTTTTTTCAGTTTACCATATGTTAAGATCGGCAGACGGCTGACGGGTCCACTTGATGGTAGGTGGCTACCGTCGCCTATAACACAAGCAACGCCAAAACTGCTGCAAGTGCGCTGCGCTGGAAGTGCGATTAAGGATAAGGGATTGGGAAGGCAAAGGGAAATGGTCTCTGGCATCCCTTACTTCACTCACCGAAACATAACACGTGCTGTTATTTCACGATGGTCACTGCCGCCAGACAGACTGCCCAAATGACTGCGAAACGCAGTGTGCCCTGCCACTACTTTCCAGATCCAGACCAGAGACAAATTTGAAAAGTTCATTTTTAAAGTTGACCCGGGCGGGAATCGAACCCGTGAACCCTAGAACAGAGCGTTAAGGCAAGCACGTCAAAATCATTCAATCAAGGTTTAAATATTTTTGTAGTTGTTCCAGTGCCCAAAAATAAAATACAAACTCAAGTTGTTCTCCCAAAATAGTTTTTAGGTTTCTAGGTTTAGCTGTGAAAATGTGGGTAACAGACTTGCAGTAGGACATAACATGAGTACTACCTGCATCAGCAAATTAACTGGGATAGTTAGTTTTTTTCATATTTAAATGGTGTTTTGTATGTGAGATGTTACATTAGATGAACTAGTTTCTTAAAAGCTATTGTTTTATCTGTTACATAGACATATTTTCTATCTAGATGTGTGAAAATACCTTTTCAAAAAACCGTCTCAGATTTTGTTTATATTTTTAATTTTAAGTATACTCTTGTATTTATCGAGTTGTTTCCCCGAGTGTACCTCGACATCCTGCGCTAGCTAACAGCCCCATCCTCCGCTCCCGTAAATAAACACTACACACTTTATTACTGGGCCTAATCTAAACGGGGACGGTATTTGCTTTGACTCACTCGCGTTTGATTGACTCATTCAATGTCCAGACTGTCCATTTACATCGGGCGACATTATTGTACTTGCCTCAATTGTCTCAGTGTTTTTATAGAAACATTGCAAATTTTTTTTCTCTTATCTTACAATTGGATGAGCAAGTCGCTCCGTAAAAGGGTATCTAAATCAACAGTATTGATTAAATGATATGTATTATGTTTTAAGGCAGGGAATAATGTATCTATATCTAAGTACCCTCGCTTTAAAAAAAATATACGTATTATAAATAAGATAATATAAAGAAAAATTATTACCAATCTGGGGGCACGGCAGTGCCCCCGCCAAGTCGAGCAAGACAAAAACAGCGGCACGGCCGTACCATCCTTTTCTCGAAACAGTTCAGGCCATTTTCAACCCCCTATAACTTCGTTGGCGATAAAACTAGAAGCCTGAATTTTCAGTAACCAAGTAGGCATTGTATAAACTCAGTATATTTCAAATTTCATTGAATTTGAGCCAGTAGTTTAAGAATTATAACTAGTCAAAGTTTCTTAATTTTGTCACTCACTGACTGACTGACCGATTATCAAAACTCTAAGGCACTTCTAGCAGACATAGAAGCTTCAAATTTACAATACAGTTAGTGTTTAGTGTATAAATCAAGGAAAAACTAAAATATTTTGCAATTTCGGCCCAGTTTTCTAGATATACTAACTGCATAAATAACTTTGTAATCTCATATAAATAGTATAGGAATACAAAGTTACATTTAGGTGTAGATAAGTATCTATATAATCAATTAATCTCGACTTGGGAAGTATTAAAGCGCAGGAATCCTCAATTTGTGAATATAATAGACTTAGAAGCATTTATCGTCCAGACTTGACAAAAATGCAACATCAAAGCCTCCGAGAAAAACCCATAGAGACAGGGAGTGGGCTTTGAGAAAAGCTGTGGCTGAAGCTCAGGAAGTAGTACCAGAAAAGAAAAAGAGGAAGAAATAAAATTGGACTATCTACAAAAAGAAGTGAGATGCCATCAAAAACATAACTTGTAAAAATAAACCAAGTCTCGCAACTCAGTTCTACTTCTTCTACCGTCAAAAGTTGTGAGATCCATGTTATGCCAAGTAGGTTAATTTATTCAGTCCCTTACTTATTTATTTACACCGTATGTCTGTTATATTTATGTACCTATATGACGGCTAAACCGCACTGATTTTTAAGATTATTTTTTTAAATATTGTAGATAACTTGGACCTTGTGAACCGTGCGATACTTTTTTATTCTCCAGTTAAACCGCAGCTAAAAACTAGTATTCTGCGAGACAAAGTGAAAGTGCCGGAGTCTGGTTTCAAAAATGGTCCGTTACCTGTCCACAGTTTTTTTTAAATAAAAGAAAAAAAACACTCACGACAGATGTTTACTTTTTTTTTTCATACAATGCACGTTGTAGCATTGTTTTCAAGTTTGTATACATTTCGTTGTCGCACGCTTTATGCACCGTTCAAACCAAACGTTGTACAAGGGTCCTACAGAACGCATTACCGCCTTTGCGTCTGAAACTTGAACATTACCTACTTATAAAGCTATATAAGTGTACGCACTTATACCAACCTAAAGATGCGTTCAAATTAAATAACTCCTTACATAGTATAAAATGAAGCCTCTGCCCGCGTCTGTCTGTTCTGTCCTCCATACAACGTATTGTGATGCGGTTTTTCCCCAATGAAAAGAGCGATAAACGAGGAGAGGAAGGTATATAATTTGCAGAAAAAAATCGCACACGTAGCCGGGAGCGGGTCGTTAGTGTTATATATATAATTTTGTTCCATTATGTCCACATTATTTAATATTGTTGTATAACGTAACATAAAACAAAACTGTACACAAATGTTATAATGTTATTTAAACTTTGTTTTATTAGCACCCATATAATAACTATGTTTTATAACATATTTTGTTACATACTCTGGACTCGCTTGAAAACTGCGATAAATAAAAATAAAATAATTTTTTGATCGGTTTATGAATGGACCGGGAGGTGGTGAAAGATTTTGAAAAGTCATTTCTCACAGTATGACGCTCTTAGGGGGGTTCATTCATATACATAATAAGTGAAAGGAAAATGATGGTCACACCGGTGGTGCGCGGGACGCAATTGCAGAATAATTAATTGAAACTGCTCGAGAATTCGGGGGGTGTCAAACAATTTCTTTCACAAAATTTCTGGTAGTCGACAAATAATCTTCAGTTTGACAGAAAATTTCTTGAGTGCTTTTTTGAGTAAAAATATTTTCTCATTCCCGATTCGACCCCGAGTATAGCCATAGCCCTCTCCATAGTTCGTTGAGAGACGTTTAGCTTTCTTGGAGACCACATTCCAGAGCCATCAGTGACAACACACATTAGTCGAAAACTTTTACTTCGGAGCACTGACCAATTTTAGACAAGATGTTTCGGAGATTCCCGAAAGCTTCTGATGTTTTTAATAAACAAATATGCAGATAATAATTAACGCTGAACACCCGATCCATACTTCGTATTATATTCTTTAGTCCATATTGTACAAAAAATATATTAATATTAAAAAAAGTTTTTCATATAAGAAAATACGGGAAAACGTGAAGATAAGTTATACTCTGTCGTCGCATTACCGCCGAGTTGTGTGTTAAAAACAAAGCCTGGCTACATCCGTTCGCTACTGTGAATAGTTGTAGCAGAGCGGAGATTGAAAGCGTTGGCTGCCGTTATCGCTTAGTCATTGTTCATTCATAATTTATACACTTTATGACATCAGCTCTGAGTAGACCCGATACCGGGAACGGTCGGGTCGGCACCTTTATTTCTCTAAAGGCTTGGTCACACAGAACGCCGCTAGAGCTTTGCGTACTGACGCATTGCTATTGATGGCGCCATCTATTATATTACAATAGAATTAGGGAACGCGGCTTGTTATAGTTCATTTTTTGACGACAAATGTCGCTTCGCCAACAGGTTATAACGCGTTACCATAGTTTCTCAACGCGGACTACACTTTCGACGTTCACGTTTATGAGCTGTTGTAGCTGTCGCACAGATTTCATAGTGACAGTGACAGATAACGTAACGCTTGTATTAATTTTACTCCTCATAAAATTTACATACTTTGTATGAAAGTCGATTCTTAAGGAGGTAAACTGCAACAATATTTTTTTAGAGACATGAACATAGTTTAATTGTTCATGCGGTAAATTAAAAAACTGATTTTAATTCCTACTGATTTTGTTGAACTTTTGCACTATATGTAATAATGTAATAGGTATAGTACTTTAAACGTCAGAATAATTTTTAATGATTCGCACATCACATCGCAGCCAAAAGCTAGCTACGTAAAGTTTATAAATCAGTACTTAATTTATCTATGAAAGTTTGTGAATTGGAGAGTTTGGGGACGAATTTATCACAGTATAAGAATATCGACTAATTAATTTACCGTTGAACTCGTAAATGTGACGAAATTGTAAAAAAGGAGGTTGAACAAAAAGGCCTTGCGGATTTTTTTTTTTTTTCAAAAAGTCCATTTCAACAAAATTAATCCATGTAGGTATGTTGTATAGGGTGTGGACATTTTAAAAATTAAATTTTAGTGCGAGTTTATTCAATAACTAGGAAAGTTGAGCAAGTTTGTGTTTAGGATACAATCTTTAAACACAAATATATCGCCTGACATTATACTTTTACCAAGCGTTGGATCTTTAGATAGCTCGTGCCCGCGACTTCGTCCGCGTGTGAATGAATTTTTAAATCGGATGAGTAGTTTCGAAGATTACATAGAAACAAACAAACTTTACCTCTTTATAATATTAGTATAAAAGAGTTAATGTGGAATGCAGTGTTGCAGAAAGATTTAATAATTTATGTAAGTACTATCGTCCTGCCCCCGGCTTCGCCTGGGGTGCAATTTTTATATACATAAACATTCTCCGTTTATCCCTCTTTCCATTAATGAAAACCGAATTAAAATCGGTCTACCCGTTCATTCGTGAAGCCGTGACCAAGGGAAATGGGGATTCATTTTTATGTATAGAGATATGGCGTTAAATGCTGTAAAAAACTTACGTATATGTATTACGTGAATGGACACTCTTTTTTAAATAAAATTTAACTAAAGATTTTAAGAACACTTTGAACTAACTAAAATATAAGTTAAGTAAAAGTAGAAACAGGTGCTTTTATAAAAAGTGAATTCCAAAATAGATATCCAGATTGTAGATAGATATTATGGCTATAACAATGGGTTAAAATCTGTTATTTTTTCAATGTTTTTCATTTATTAGTTGTAACAGTTATAAGTATATAGTTTGTAACATTTTAAAATTAAAGTAAGGAAAACACTTCAACAAGTGCTATTATAAACGAAACAAACGGTTGGGTGATTTCCTATCTGAATGCCATTGTATCGTTGATTACCATACCTAGTTATCGTAAAGTTTGTGGAGATTGTAGGAACGGTTTCGATGTTTCTCACCAATAAATATAACAGAATATTTGGTTTAGTCAGATGAAAATAAATTTAAGTCAAACGAACCTCAAAATCACATCATAATTAATAATGAATCTTCTTCAGATACCGCTTCGAATGGTGAAAGTGAATAGATTTTCCGATTTAAATGTGTGTACCTAAAATTTTGGATAATTTTAAAAAGTATCCTGTTCTTAGAAATTGTTGACCTAACATAGATAATTGTTGACTTGCATTATTATAAATAATATTTGAAGCAGGGTCTCAATTGTTTTTACTTTTATAATGTTACAAACTATAGCAGGGACCATTTGGCTAAACCGAATCTTGCATTAGTACTGCGATTAAAATCGTAGTCGGAATGGAGTCGAGAAAAGTCGCATTGCTTACTTATATACACACTCGTACATACATATATCTCGACGTGACCATAAAATGGAATAGGTCACCGGGGCATCCCTCATCTTGAATTTTATTTTTACCTATTTCAAAGGCTATAGCGGTGTTTATTATATCGATGGCTGAAAGCAACAGTGAGATATCTAGGATATGTAGAATTTTGAGATAATGAGCATTGAAAATTGAAACATACATTTAAATTTTAATAGAAATAATCCTGCAGCGCGGTTTATTAAATTTGATTGATTTATTATTAAAAATAATATGATAGTTAAAATTTGTTTTTATTTTAATAGCAACATTTAAAAAAATGTACTTTTGTAACATATCTCACTGTTGCATTACAATGAAGCTTCATTTTGTTCTAAAATTCGAATTATCTCAGCTTCACACCACCAAGGTGCCTTTGTTAAAATAAACACATATTTTTTGTTTTAATATATTTATTAGTAAATTAATATACATTGAAATCTTTGGCTAAAACAAACATTACTACCTCTTTTTTAAAAATATTAAGGTAACAAAATAACTGTTTAATTGACATACCTTTTTTGGGTTTAAAGAAACTTAAATTAAATTGTGTGTTAAATACTTGTGTGTATATTGCTTTTTTGACTGGCTGAATGTTTTGTTCATTACATTGTTCTGTGTAGAGTCTATACATTATGGACAAATTTAAAGACCCATCCAAATATTCCCTGACACTGTCAGCTCTGCAATAGTGTGAGGGCATCCGAGGAAAGCTGTTAATATGACTTTTAACCACACTTAAAGCTTCGTTGCTTGTTTTGTTTCCACTTGCTGAACAGCCTCTCTTTTCTCCTTCTACAAAGCCATCTTTAGATTTTTTAAGAACAGTTGTTAGAGCATTATTAGATACATCTAATGTAGCACAAAAATAATGCTTACAAACTCTTATCTTTTGCCCGTCAACTTCAAAATAATATCCATAGTTTTCCTTTCTCTTTGCATCATTTACACGTCGTCTCTTAGGCTCTATTTTCATCATACAATGAGATAAGTAATCTCGTTGTCTAACTTTATCTGCTAAACCATAAAAAGTGTTGAATAAAGTCAGTCGTTTGTCTTCTGAAATTTTCTCTGTGCATTTCAGTTTGCATTTAGATGTACAGGGTGCCTGCAGTGATTTTGAGTGATGTAACTTTCCAAGTTGAGATACATTTTCTTGACCTGAATTTATTTTCAGCTTCTTCATGTTTCTCTTCCATTCATTCTCATGACGTTGCCTCTTGCGACTTTTTATTGAAAAGATCATCTCTCTCTCAGTTTCTTTATTAAATAAAGGTTCAGGTATAATACCACTAGAGGATGGAACGGTTTTTGGCCTGTCACTATCAGTGCTTGATTCTTCATCTGTGTCTGGTATGTAATCTGGGCCGGAGTCAGAGGGTTCAAAATCTTCTACAAGAGATGCAAGACTGCCTGAAAGATATTATTATAAAAATATTAAAAAAATATATTACGATTTTAACAAAAATAATAAATTATGATAGTCACAGTAATGTGTCAACGCCAAAACAAATATTCCAAGACATAGTGTTTCCAAAAAAGCAGACCTTGGGAGAAGCCAGGACAGATGCTACGATGATAAAAGAAAGTTACTTACTTTTTTGTCCATCATGGTCATCTGGGTCAGGAGTGGATGGAATAATAATATTTGGCCTGTTACAATCAGAGCGAGTGTCTTCATCTGTTTCTGGCACACAATAGGGATCACTTTTGACATGACATACAGGACTGGACTCTAAAACACAATACATAGATATTTAATATAATTATTCACATACACTAATTTATAAATTAATAGTTTATCAACCAACCTTTGTAAATATGATTCAATGAATCATCAATCCAATCTAAAATGTTGTTTGCTTGAAGTAACTTGAACTTGTGTGTTTGAATTAACTGTACCATTTGAATTTTCTGAAATTAAGCATAAGCATGTTCATTTTAAAATGTGTAAAAATCACAATCTAATTCAAGAATAAAATATAGACTTAAAAGAACTAATTACATACCTACGGTCCTTGTTTTATCCACTTGTTTAGTTGCCAAAATACACATTAAACGGCCACGTGAAATCATGATTAAATCTTTAAAAATGCTTCTACCACAGGAAAACTTTATAATCACTATGTCATGTCTACAACACACAATTACTAAATTATTTTAGAATTTTAGATACAATAATCAATAGTACACGAGGTTATATTGACAAGCTGTCAAAATCAATCCAAATGAGGGGGAAGTCAGACAATAATAATTCTTATATCTCAGTGTTGCCAGTACGGATAATATATTAAAGTTGCAATTTTACAAGCAACAGTGGGATAAGTGTTTTGTCCCACCGTTGCTTTTATCAGATTGAAAAATATAATTAATGAAACACTGGGTTATACATCATAGCCAATGACGGGACACTGTAAGCTAGATATCTCAGTGTTGCTTTGGTAGAATGAACGGTTTAGATTAATTTTCTATGAAAATGTCAAAAACGCATTTTTGACGAAATATCCCACTGTTGCTTTCAGCCATCGATATAGCGTTCATAGTATTACAATAATTCGTTATCAATGGTGATGACCTTTTGGAGTTCAAGTTGCGTAGGTGTCAGACCAAAATTGAAAAGTCGAGGCAAGGAACAGTATTCTAATAATATCACTCGGCGATGTAACTCCGTCGACCCCAAACGTTATTGATCACCAATTGTCCCACTTACTATACTATATTGCTCACTTGTTTATTTATAGTGTATTTCAAGAGTGAAATGATTCAGACTCGTCGTAATTCGTAAGGCGTTTGAATGAACGTTGCAAACATTAATTACAGTTATTTTGATGTTTTAAAACCAAGAATTTTATATAACTCTCTCTCTCCATAGGAGGCTCGCGTTCGTCGTCAGTATATTAGATACTAGCTGTGCCCGCGACTTCATAGGAAGTCGCGGGCACAAACTACAGCGCATAGGCGCTGTAGTTCGTTTGAAAATCCCACAGAAAAAAAGTATCATGTATGTTAATCCGGGTAATAACTATCTGTGTGCCAAATTTCACCGAATTTGTTGTAACAAATATTCGAACATCGAACTTTCGCATTTATGTATAATATTATATGATTTAAGTACGTGAATTAGATATTTAAGTATGCCTATAATATTTTTTTGTAGTAATTAACTCTTTTATAATAAAAAAGTAATGTATTTAGGTAAAATATATTTTAGGTCCTTTTTCGAAATCGAGAACTGTCTGCAAGTATTCCCAGCCAAATCTATAGTCTATAGTGATGAAATTTTTGGTGCAGACGGGCTCCAAGTCCACTTCATGGTCTTGTAAACAGATTAAAAGCTTCCGTCGTCCGGAAGTCAAATTATGGGAGTCTCGAGTCAAAGCACGTGTTGTTATATTTCAGTGTGCTGGTCTTCTATGCGACAGCAACAATGCTCTTACAGTATAGCAACCTTACATGGGCTTCATCTTTTACGCGAGCGAAACCAGTAGCTGAAGCTAGTGGGTATTTTAAATTAAAATAAAATAAATAAATAAATTAAAATAAATACAAAGAGTGAAAGAAAATTTTCCAAAAACGATTTTAAGTTTTAATAAATACCTGTAGTTATCTGGTTTTTTTTTAAAACCAATTTAGACACCTTTCATGTTATTTGATGTTGATTATGATGTTTTGATGTCACCAAAACACCATAATCAACGAATTGGGTTTCCACAATCACAAGGTGTTAGCGAGGCTACTTTCAGTCGAACAAATAAGGACGCGATTGACCATTTCACGCGACTGTTTAGAGTTATTTGAAGCCGATCCAAGGGGTTTTTTATAATCGCTTTGTTACTATAGATTTTCATGGGTTCATCACCGTACACCGGAAACAAGACAACAATCAAAACTATGGAGAAGAAGCGGTTCACCACCCCCTAAAAAGGCTAAGTCAGTTTTGTCGGCAAATAATTCGATTTTTTAGACAAACGAACGAGGCAGCAGTAGACGCGTATTTTGACTCCATAAGGAGGAATTATAATTTTTTCGACGGGCTAAATGCTTTGAAGGGAAGGTGGCATAAGTGTATTGAACTTGATGGTGATTGATGGTAGAACAAATAAAAATGGAATTGATTTTATATATGTTTACTTTCTTGGTTAGGCCGGGTACTCTTCAATCCATCTATTCGATATACAAATGAAAATGCAACATTTATGGCGTTGCTTGTCTTTTAAGCAACTGTAGCCACTCCTACCATCAATCGGACTCAACTCAGCCTTTCTACTTTTGAATAAAATAAAAAAACAACCATCAACAGTATTATTTATGTTCTTACTGCAGGGGCACAGGCCTACCCTGGGCTATATGGTCCCCCACGCTGGCCCAGCGCGGGTTGGTGGACTTTCACACGCGCCTTAGAATTTCTTCTTTGGCGTATGCAGGTTTCTTCGTGATATTTTTCATCGCAATTTGAGAGCAGTCAGTAAATGCAATTAAGTTTTTTTTTAGAAAAAAAAACGCTTTGGTACACGTCATGTCCTGGGATCGAACTCGAACTTTTCGAACTGAGCCACCGACGCTCATAAACAAAAAAACAATAATAATGTAGTATTTAAAAAAAAACCGTGATTCCTGTAATATTAAACACGAGTCGCATAAAGTCCCATATCCTGCCTAAACTAACTGCGTAAAATGTGATATCTCGCTAAATTGACATAATATCTCCACTCTAACTACGACGTAATCACTTTCATGTAATGTGCTTTACGATTTTAATTATTTCTTGCTCCGAACGTTTGTAAATTACTATGACATAAGAGAAATAAATAAGGATCGTTCCGTGGCACGCGAAGTATCTGATTAATCTACAGTCACGCTAATCTCCAAAATCGCCAAACCTATTTCAATGAAATTTTGTAAATAGGATATCATGGCGGCTACAAAACGTCCATAGTATGATAATAAATTCTATCTATATCATACGTATAATAAAATCGTAAACGAGCCGTGTCTGTACATAAAATTTTTTTTCAAAAAAATAATTTGTACTTATGTTACCAAAGTTAAAAAAATTGTTTTTAAAATTTTTGTTTTTTGCGTTTGTGCACGCTAATCTCAGAAATGGCTTAACCTATTTGAATTCGGTTTTCACTGATGTATTGTAGCAAGCTTCCCGTAACATTTAGTGTTTGTTTCATTCCAATCGGTTTACAACAAAAGTTACGCGCTACACGCGTAGGAAGTTGCGGGCTCAGCTTAGTTAATATTATAAATGCGAAAGTTTGTGATTACGAATTATGAAAATTTTCACACAGATAGTTTATTACCTGGATTAGGATACTTCTTATCCTGGATAAATGTTAGATTCCTGTGGGATTTTCAAAAACAAACTACAGCGTACGTAGTCGCGGGCACAGCTAGTTAATTAATAAATGCAAAAGTAACTGTTAACTCTGATAAGTTTTCACGCCTAAACCGCTGAACTAATTTTGATGATTATTGTATCTTAAACTTTGTAATAAGTAGTTTGCCGCTTGCACATTGCCCACTTTTTTTTTTTTAATTAAATGCTTTAATGTGGTGAAAATATAAGAATAGGTTTTTATTACTTAGTGAAAATAAAAAATATAGGTATATTTAGACTTTTGAGTGGAAAAAATAAAAAGAATGCAGATTTGTATTTAAGAAGTGACTAATACATTTCAGCGATACTTGAACAATTGAATTACCCGAACATTGTGTTCAGATAAGATAAGATTGTTCATATTAAAAATGTATGCACACCAAATAACCTAAAACAATAGTGGAAAAACATTTATGACACTTGATTCTAGATGTTTCTTAAAATCTTTGTATAAAGGCACCCGTTATTAAACTTGTAGATTTAATTTAATCGTAGTGATGGTAGTTTGATAATGTTATTTTTTTAGAGCGGGTAACACCGAATGGAGTTATCGGTGTCATGGCGGCCGCGGTTGACGTTTTGATCATTCGCTGTCAAGTCACCGCACGCGGTCCATTGCTCTAAATTCACACTAATTGTTTCATTCGATTGTTTGTTCATTGGAATAATTAAGATAAGTTAAGTAATTCCTAACCTTACTGTGTTGTTATTTCCCCGTTGCAACAACTTAAGGCGACGCCAGCCCCTAATGATAAAAAAATGAGCCGTCACGGGACGCCTGGTGTTTATTTTTATTGAATACAAAAATTTAAATATTTATTTCAAGTTGCAACAACCACCAACAATCACAACAACAACAACAACAATCACCGTACACACTACTACGCATGGACTGTATATGTATATACCATCGTATAGCGTGGTGACGCGTCGCCACGGAATGCGTCGCCACGCTATCAATCGGTTTCACCCGCGGCTATAGATGTTTCACATCAAAATCCACTTATTTTTAACCGTTTTCCTTTTAGATTATCATATAATTATAAAAATACTCAAATCATCTGCAGGATATATGAAAGGGGATCATCATAAGTATTTTTTAAATTATATTTAATTATATATATAAAAAAATTACTAATTTGCGGTCTAATATCGATGTTGTAACCGTGCGATTTGCTTAATAATCAATATTTTAAATAGCTAATTCTTAAGATAAATTTTCAAATCCCCTATCTGAAGCTCATCAAAAGAAAAATTTGAATTGTACTTTATTTAATTTTTAAATAGATATTTCCGAGATTTGCAAGTAGCGACTCCCCTCAGCAGTCCGGTCAATTCAGTACAGAACGAATTTTGCGTCTGGAGTCGCCTTAATCGTGCTACCCATCATGGATCATTCTCAGGAGAGTGACCTTCTGAGAGTGCTTCGACATGTATAATACCTAACTTTCTTTGAAGCTTGTTTTGTATTATATTATTTTAATCTAAAGGTCGAAAGACAGGCTGATGGTCCTCTTGATAGTAGGTGGCTACCGTCGTGTATTAACACAAACAAGGCCACAGATGCTGCAAGTACGCGGCCGACCTTAGTAGGATTAAGGATGAGGATAGGGAAATTGGCTCTGGCATCCCTTACTCACTCACCGAAATACTGTTATTCACGGTGGTCTTCTATAAGGGGTGGTTACTGCCGCCAGTGTGCCCTGCCACAACTTTGAAAAGTTCATTTCGAAAGTTGAGGTCGTCTGTGCCCTTCTTTTTAAGGCATCGAATTTTTTATTTTTAGAACATTCTTAGAACGGCACACACGGCACTGGATGAAGGGTACCTTTATTTACCTTTTCTGTACTGTACCCCCTGACAGCGTGTATTCAAAATTTTATGATGTTCGGTTGAACAAACAAACCAATTCTAGCGCTTTATTATATTTATTATATGTCATGTATTGGGCGGCAATTACAGAAGACATAACTTTAATTAATTGTAGTATTGTACAAAATTATTTTAAATAATTAGTACTAGCGACCCACCCGGCTTCGCATGGATGCATTTTTTCTGCAATTATAATAAATACACCTCCCTCGTCTTTCCATTAGTGAAAACCGTATCAAAATCCTTTGGCCAGTTTACGAGAAGTTAACGGAGCACCTTTATGTTATAATGCCTATGTGTAATAGATATGGGATAATAGATAATAGAGTATACTATAATATACATATATGTTAGTAATGACAGGGCACACTGCGTTTCGCAGTCATAAATTGAGCAGCCTGTCTGGCGGCAGTAAACACCACACATGGTGATTTCAATAATATCCCTGGCATGCCAGACATAACTTATTTTCTAAAGGACAAAATGTGGCCCCACACTTTGTCTTTTAGAAAATAAGTTATGTCTGACATGCCTGGAACGCCTGGAATTTTACTCAAATCTTAATGTGTGTTGTTGTGCAACGATGAGTGAGTGAGGAATGTCAGAGCCCATTTACCTAACTCCTCCTAACCCTTGTGCACTTCCAGTGCGGCGCAGCGCCTTGATTGTTGGTTGTGTTAAATGCACCGTCCGCCTGTCCGTCATTCATAGAATGACCGTATAGTACGGTCATTCTATGAATGCGTTTTTGACATTTCTTTATGTCCATTGCATAAAGTTCATTTCCGAATAAACGATACAGAAAATGTATGGAATTGACACCTGTCAGAACAGCACTCTTATAATGGCCGGAGTATAGTATGTCGTATTATAGTAGTAGCAATTTTTGTAATAAATGTGTCATTAATTATTGTGTATTCTGTGACCTTTTTTTACCTGTGACGGGCCGGAGTAACCATATCCGGGCCCCTAGGCAATTGACTCAGGGTTCCTTAACCGTTTTCCAACTTCCTCAACTATGCAATTCTATATATAATTGCACTGTTTTTACTACACTACCAAACTTTGCATATGCAAAGTTTTAAAACGGCTTAGTCTCTAGTTTGCTATGAATCATATTATTCTTCAACAACTTGGAATACTTTCCGAAATATACTGTATTGTTATTAAGAATTTGTTACGTACAAATCTTCTAAAAAATTTTTTACTGGGTTCGCGGCCCTAGGTTGGCTACACCGACAATGAATAATGGGCCCTGATGCTGACCTTTAAATGAAGGCTACCTTAGCCTTAGCTTAGCTAGCTTAGCTTAGCTAAATAAGCCCAGAATGATACCTCAACTTTTGACCTTTTGAGAAGAGTTCCAATTTGATATTGATTAAAGTTGATGACTGTTTTTTTATTATTAACGCCTGAGTAGTGGAATTTAATTATGGGTGAGGTTTTTTTTGCCATGTAACCGCTATCGAGCCGTTCCCTAAAACGGTTTCAATTATCGGAAAACCTTCCTCGGCAACAATTTTACAGCGGTGAGCTACATTTAACTTGTAATCTATTTTAGCAGACATTTGCGTCCCGTCCTCACATTTCACGCTCTTAGAATATAAAAGAAACCAGAACACGCAAGCAAACACCGCATAATGCTGACGAAACAACAACTACTCCAATTTGGAGCAGTTTCACTTACTGGCGATTATTCACTCTGCATCGTCGCTCGCATTGAATGAAGTATATTTTATTTATATTAGGTATAGTCTCAGATTTGCGAGCAAATACAATGGAATTACATATTTTTTTACTATTGGTGACTTTGGATTCAGGCTGCTTCTGACCGGTCCAAGTCGTCGTCATTGTGAATTTAATAAATTTTTACAAGACGAAACAAGATATGCCGATAGGGCAACAGCCCATATACCTACCTGTAAGTACATTTGAATGAAATCCAAATGATTATGCTTCAGTTCAGCATAATAATTTGGATGCGGTTTTCACTATAGCTTAGAGTTTTTTGGACGAATTCGCGGCACCAGTCTTAATTAAATTAAGAACACTGACATAAATTTCAGTTTTATTCTACTAATAAAATATGGGCTGTCTCCTGGTAAATGATTTGATTTGATAAAATTTTTAGTTTATAGAATAATCTAATCTATCTATACTAATAAATAAATTCAAGTGTCTGTTTGTAATGACAAAATAACTGCTTTTTACTAAATGTATATCAAAGTATCGGTACTTATAACAGAAAAACAACTTTTTTATCTGTTTGTTTCTTCTGGCTAATCACCGAAACGGCTAGAGCGATTTTGACGGGACTTTCACTGAGAAATAGCTGATGTTATAAGGAGTAACTTGGGCTACTTTTATTTTAGAAAAATAAAAAATATATAATTATTATAATATACATATAAGCAGTGTCCAGTATCGCGCACGCCGTAGCGGAGCGTGGCCGGGCCCAAGTAGGAGGAATAAATAATAAAGTGTTTAATTAAATGATGTGACGTGGTGGACTTTTAACAAAGATCAGTCGTGTTCCGTCCGAAACAGACAGGACTCGCGCGAATTGGGTCAAGTATCCTAAACGCCGCCGTGAGTCTTGTACACTCGTTTGAAGGAAGGAAGCCTTCGGCAGCGTCGAGATCTCCGCGTCGTCGGATGGGAACAAAGAGAAATAAAATTCCCACTCGAGCGAAATACGGGTTTTTTAAGTCTTCTCACCCTCGAGGCGAAGTGCCTCTCTTAATTTAGTTATTGGCATTATTTGGCCAATTTTTACCAAGAAATTATTAGGTATGAAATTATAAGTCGAATTCTTGGAATAATTTCATTGCGTTTTGTTGCTTGCTTATATTGCTTGATTGCTTATTTTTTTGTTGTTGAGATACCTTTTTTTTCTTGTTCTTTTTCTTGTTCAAATCCATATTTGACTTTGTGTTTTAGCGTCAGCCCTGTTCTAACTACTCCTCTTAGTAGTGAATACGAACACACCTTTCTGCTAAACTAATCGTGACTAATTAAATAATATCATTTACTACAAATTAAATATTTCATTAATGCCATTGACGAGCCTGTTGGATAAGTGGTTAGGGTGCTTGCTTTAACGCTCTCTTCTAGGGTTCCCGGGTGCGATTCCCGACAGGGTCAACTTTGAAGAATGTACTTTTCAAATTTTGCTCTGGTCTGGATCTGGAAAGTACTGGTAGGGCGACCTTGCGTTTCGCAGTCATTTGGGCAGCCCGTCTGGCGGCAGTAACCACCCCCTTACAGAAGACCACCGTGAAATAACAGCACGTGTGCTGTTGTGTTTCGGTGAGTGAGTAAGGGATGCCAGAGCCCATTTCCCTATCCCCTCCTAACCCTGAGGAGAGGTGTGAGGGCGTTTTCTGACGATTCACTGCACCGACACGATTTTAAGACCACACGACGAACAACAAGCTTTTCACGTACTTACGCAAGCTCAAGTCATTAAATTACGTTCAAACGTCGCACACCGGCTATGTCGTCACCGCAAAAAGTCTTCACAACATATCGGAAACCAACGACATGGCGAACTGTCATTTGAAAATCGTTTGTTGTGCTGTGCAGTGTCGTTAAGTGGGAAAACATGCAAATGTATAGATAGCGCCCAATATCGTGTGGTGAGGTTATCGTGTCGTGCAGTGAATCGTCAGAAACGTCCTAAAAGTTGACTGAACGGTCAACATTAACTGCACGTAGAGTAGAAGATCCTTGGCAAACTGTTCCCAGGTTCTCAGGTTCAATTCCCGACGAAGTTAATACCTATTGGAAAAAACTTTTTCCAGTAGGTTATACCTACTGGAATAACCTCAAACAGTTATTTTATTGTTTATTTTCTTATTTTCAGGTTATAGTCGAGTCCCACAAGGAGTTAAGATGTCCAGAGTGCAGAATATTGGTGGAGACAAATGTGGAGGAGTTGCCTCCGAACGTACTCCTCATGAGAATCCTCGAGGGCATGAGGAACTCGGCTCCGAGAAAATTGACAGGTCCTACACAACGTGCAACGAGGGGTGGTACTCTGGTAAGTGGAATATAAAAGTTCCATCTTTCCACACCTAATTACATAGGATCACGTGAAATAATAGCGTGTGTTTTTTCGAGTAGTGATAGCTCCGTGGAACGTACGATCAGCTGCCGGTAGACCGTGTTTAAATTTACCTGTGTTTAGTTTAGACTTGTTATAGGCGACGGTAGCCACCTACCATCAACTGGACCTTACAATACTGTGTAAGAATACGTTCCCACTACACTGGATCGGCAGATTCGCCGGAAACCGGCGCCTGGTCGTTGGTGTTCACGTTAAGCGGGACCCTGCATCATCGAAGTTTAGTTTCAGTACGAGTATAAACATACTTCACGCCACGCTACTAAATTCAACGGGCGAGCGGGAGACAGAGATACACCGGTGTAAGCTCGTTCACATTACTCCGGTCTGGCGTTCCACAGTGACAAAACGTCCGGCAAGAATTCCAAACTCGGTGTTTTTGCCGGATCCGACATAGTGTCAACAGCTTCATATAAATTGCACATCAGCCAGTGGACTTTCCGGCAGTTTTACCGGCCCGGTAAATTCGCCGTTCTGGCGTAGCTTAAGTTATACATACCTTGGCTTGGCGTTTACTTATGTTGGCAAGTTTATGCTAAGTAGGTACACATTAAAATAAATTGTTGCACACGAGATTTCATAATAAGATAATGTGGTGAATAACTTATACTTAAAAAATCATTTCAGGACCTTTTTAATTACACACAAAAATTTATAAAATAATAATTACACTTATTTTAGCAGTAAAACATGATTGTACTGAGGAATAGGACTAACTTCTAGTGTACTAGATATTTCCAGAGCCCATCAGAAATATCTTCAATTGTACTTGTATTATACATTATAACCTAATTATTTTACTGCAAATATAGATTTCAAGTTTGCTGTCTTAAATTATAGATTTAGTTTTTATTTTATCTTTTTATAAATATAAATAATAATATTATTAAATCTTTATTTGAACAAACAAATGTCTACAGGGTCTTAATTCATATTATACAGCACTTACAGTACAATTAATTGTATTAAAATCCTTTCAGTTTTACGTGATAGAGTAACAATAAACACCCATCTTACATAGTTTCGTATTTATAACATTAGTAGGACAATTGCACACAATTATAGCTATCAACGTTTGTGCTATAATCGAATTAATCGATTCAGTAATTTCCGAGTTGTAAACAAACAAATCTTATAATATATAACAGATATACATAATATGTATTCTGACCTTGTCTAAATTATAATGTCCCCAATTAAAAAGTGTATTGCACTGTGAAGTGTAATTTGTAGATAAAATTGTACATTAAGCGTAATCGTTCAAAATTTATTTTATTATTCAGGTGACACAACAAGGCCTTCAATCCTCGACCCGCGCAGAGAGCAAGCAGTTACCGCCGCACGCTAGGGCAATGTATGATTACGTTACTAAAGAAGCCAGGTGAGGCCCTCACTTCGCTAGCATTAATTCAGCTAGTTAGTTTTAAATTAATACCACTTTAATATTGTTTTATTCCTTTATGGTTAACCTAGTTTATGGTTTCAATATTTGCCCGAAAAGTTAACTGAACGGAGAACGTTAGGCTGGCCCGCACAAGCTCCTATCAAATTCATATAAATTTTTTTCCAACAAGTATTCCATAGTGTTGGTGAAAGAAAATACTATGCTTCTTTACATATTACAAAACAAAGTCCCCCGCCGCGTCTGTCTGAATGTATGTTCGCGATAATTTCAAGAACTACTGGACGTATTTTCATGTGATTTTTCATCTATTAACAGATTGATTCCTGAGGAATGTATGGGTGTATAATTCGTTAAAGTTTTACCCTTAGGTTCCCGAGTGTTTGCAAATTGGGGCATACTATACACAGATGTATCACCAAGCGGTTCTAACCAAACCCGATAGATGTCGCCGTTTTACCTAACTCTATTGTTAGTATAATAGATGGCGCTATCAATAGTGTATCGTTGTACTAATGTTATGAGGGTAAAAAAATAGTTTTTAGAATTTTTGTCGGTTTGTCTGTGCGTTTGTGCACACTAATCTGAGAAATGGCTTAACCGATTTAAATGCCGTTTGTATTGTAGCAAGCTTCCCATAACATTTAGTGTTTGTTTTATTCCAATCGGTTTACAAACAAAAAAGTTTCGAGCTATTGCGAATACCACGCCTACGAAGTTGCAGGCTCAGTTAGTACTAAATACTTGTTTAGTACTAGGTAAGGATTTCATTTTCTTACTTATTATTCCAGTGATCTCGCGTTCAAGAAAGGCGAAACGATTCTGTTGCTAAAGAAGTTAGATCCGTTCTGGTATCAAGGAGAATGTTCCGGAAGGACCGGCATGTTTCCAATCACATATGTGCAGGTATGTTTTATTATCGGTTTTCTTACTTGCCTAATACTTTTTGGTAGTTTAATTTATAATTTTAATACATCAAAAAGGTATTTTGTATATGAACATTCTTTTTTGTATTTTTGGAAATACTAAATTTCTATCAGCGATGAGGTCTTTAAGGTGACGCCAGCCTCTAATGATAAAAAAATCCACTTATTTGTAACAGTTTTCCTTTTAAATTATCATAATAATTATTATAATTTAAAAAATACTCAAATCATCTGCAGGATATATGAAAGGGGATCATCATAATTATTTTTTAAATTATATTTAATTATATATATATATAAAAAAAATACTAATTTGCGGTCTAAAGTCGATGTTGTAACCGTGCGATTTGCTTAATAATCAATATTTTAAATAGCTAATTCTTAAGATAAATTTTAATATCCACTATCTGAAGGCTCATCAAAAGAAAAATTTGAATTATACTTTATTTAATTTTTAAATAGACATTTCCGAGATTTGCAAGTAGCGACTCCCCCTCAACAGTCCCGTCAATTCAGTACAGAATATTGTTTCACTGTTACTAAAATATGACAACAATTTAAGTATAGTATTAGTCTAAACGTTTTGACTTAACAAAATTCAAAAATCACAAAATTCATGTAGAACCAATTAAAACTAAACAATAAATAATCTTTAATTCATATACTACTGATACTAATGGGCATCACTTGACGCTAAAGAAAGGGGTCTACCCAATGTTTGACTGTAGAATGCAGTGCTTGTATTTATATGCGACTGTTGCCACCTACTATCAACTGGGCCGTTAACTTTATTGTAAAAAAGGTGCAAAATTATCGTTTTTCTTTTTGGCTCTACTGGGTACAAGCTTCTCCACAACACGAGAAAAGATTTGGCAGGACTTCATGTCTTCGAAGATTCCTAATCTCGCACACGCTGGTTTTCCATCGCGGTTGGAAATACTAACCAACAAATTGATGGCATAGAACACAGAAGAAAGTAACTTTTACGGTTCTGTTTTTAATGTTTTAGTTGATTTAACCACCCTTGAGTTATTAGATAATACAGTACGCTTATCATATTTGCGCACAACAAAATTTATATTACTGTATTATCGCTGTATACTAAACTCATATTTTTTTAAAAATAAATGTAAGTACTTACCATATCTGTGTTTTGTGCCATTGAAATGTTGTTTCAACAGTCGAGCGCTCGCTAGCGCTAATGTTGTGGCCAATGTACAAATTTGTTTCAGGTCGTCGTGCCACTCCCGATTCCAGCAGCCTTGTGCAAAGCATTGTACGACTTCAGAATGTCAGCACCGGACGAAGAAGGCTGTTTAGCGTTTGACAAAGGTATTAACACTACACAAAAGCGACCATTGTCTGGGATTTCGTTCTTCGATAGCTCATGATAATCTTCTTTACATATTATTAAAGTCCCTCGCCGCGTCTGTCTGTATGTTCGCGATAATCTCAAAAACTACTAATCATGCAGTTTTTATCTATCAACAAAGTGTTTCTTGAGAAATCTATAAGTGTTAAAGGTTAAGTTATATCTTAAAGGTTTTAATTTTAAGTTCCCGAAGGTTCGCAAATTTGAGCTTACTATGCACAGGTGTATCACCAAGCGGTTCAACCCAAATCTGTTACATGTCGCCGCTAGTATGGCGCCGTCAATAGTGTTATGTTTTTTCTATTTTTTTAACGCCGACTAGGTCGCGGGCGCCGGCTAGTATATAATATAAATGAAATATCCTTAAAATATTTGTAGAGATGTCAAAGATTTAATTGATTTGATGTTTTAATATTCATTTGTTACGGAATTGGCGCGTCAACTTTTCTATTAAAATGTGCATCTATAGTCCCTTCCACGAGTTAATTCCTCCTAGGGCACGAAATAAAAGCAGCTATAGGGACTAAGAATAGAGTTTAGGGACAAACAGACCGTTTTAAAGGAGGATTTACATGCTGGGCGTTGGTTGTTTTATATTTTTAACGTTAATGTTAGTTTTAATAATTAAGTGATTTATGCTTACTTCATTCCAATTTTTTTTTATATATCGATTTTACAAAATTTGACATTTTGAATATATTTCACTAACGTCTGTCCAACGTTTAAGAACAACGAGAATAAACTTAAGAGAAATGATTTGGCTAATAAATGTCAGGGGCACACGGGATTTTCTTTAGGAGTTCGACGCGTGGTATGGATTATACCATATATTAAATCAAATGCATTTAATAATGGATGCATTTCTAGTGGGATACTAAATGGAATACGTCGCCACAGTTTGTGTATATTAAATTGTCTGCTTGCACACGATTCCAGGTTCTATAATAACGGTGCATCGTCGCGTAGACGAGAATTGGGCAGAGGGAAGACTCGATCATCGAGTGGGAATATTTCCAATAGCATTTGTGGAGCTCAACCAGTCCGCTAGACAGCTGATGAACAGGTTAATATAACTTTTAGTCATTAATTTTTTTATATTAATAATAGCTGTAATTTATTAGTGACAAATAACACCACATATGCTGTGTATCGGTAACCCTACCTTATCTTATAACCTTAGCTTACCTTATGACGAGCCCTTTGGTCGAGTGGTTAAGGTGCTTGCTTTAACGCTCTATTTCAGGGTCCCGGGTTCTATTCCCGGCTGGGCCAACTGTGGAAATGAACTTTTCAAAGTTGGCTCTAGTCTGGTTATTTCTGGTCTTCCAAATGAGGTGTGGTTACTACTGCATTCGAGATATCCAGTTTAAGACAGTGACCCCTATTCGTTTTAATACTACAAATCAGTCTGCGATTTGCTGTGATTGAATCCTGGTTGCAGTCATCTCAACCTCGGTTGGGGGAATGGTAGACACAGGCTTGTTGGTCTGCACGTCTGAGTGTTTTTAGATTTTATGTGTGGATTAAAAATAATCCACAACTGCATTCTGTACCATTCTTTGAAGAAATGTTAAGCAAGCCTGAAAAATTCATATTATTCATACAAATTTGCTTAAATTTTAAACAAGAAACATGAGAAGATATAAAAGAAGAGTTTTTCAATGGTTCAAACAATTCTATATTATTTAAATATTTAAAAACAGAATTATTTAAAAAAATATCAAAGGGATTTTCTCATGGCGAGAAGTGTAAATTTAAAAGTTCAACTTTGATTTATTTGTTATAATTTTAAAGCGTTTTTATTTTTTATTTTCAGTACTCCATTAAACCGTCCCGTCCCCGCCTTACCGGATCTAGCAAGAGCAGGTCACTCGGAACACAGATCTCATACACAGGTTTTCTATTTATTATTGTTAATCTTTGTATTATACTATCGACAATTGTAGATCGTGTAGCAACGATCAGAAACACTCTGGATCCACTGCCAACTAGATAACTCAATAAATATTAGTTATACTTTAATATCAAATGCAAATATCGATTAACCGAAGCAAATGTGGGAAGTAGCAAATTAACTATCAATATTTCGACAACTAGCAGTAGTATTGCTCTGTGAGCGTGTACCCTCAACATAGTGTGATGGATATTTCGTTTTATCTGTCTGAACGAGATAAATTTCTCTGATCTGTTATCTCAGATTAAGTTTTGAATCCCAGTAGGACTTCTTAGTAATACAAAATTGTATGAACTGCGTAACTGCAGGTGATGCGGATCAACAAGCACATATAGGCATTACCAACACCACAACAAAACGCTGTCCAAAATGAATAGTTGACAACTTCAGTGTTTAACAGTTGTTCGGAATGTTAATTTGTTAATGTAAATTAAGGAGACAATGGATGAACGTCAGAATAAAAAAGATACAATATAAAAATTACGTGATAATATTTATTAAATCATAAAATCAGTCACTTATTAACACGGTTATGAACTTAGCCCCTAATAAGTATTTTTCCATATAATCTGTCAATCTAAGGTATTAGTAGATTCTTCAGTCTTTCAATCTGAGGTAATGGCAATAGATTTCTTACAGAATAATAATGAGGTGAAATCATATTAGATTTAATGCCTACATGACAGTTCTACTATTTTGTGTACCAATGTATTATTTATGTCTGCACCTTTTTTTATGAAGACATAAATTTTATTCAAGCAATAGAAAACAGTGATGGAACTCTTATTTTCTGGGGATACAATTTGGTGACAAATATAAACTTTGACAGAAAATATAGTTTCCAATTATTATTATAGTGCTTATGCTATTTGTGCAAGACACGCGTACTGGAGGATCTCTATATAACATATAAATGAATTATAAAAATCGTCATTGAAAAAAGTTGATTTTACTATTTTTCAGCACCCCCACCGTTATCAACAGATGTCGATGTCCACGCCCCCTTCGAATCAAGGGAACTATCAAAACATGGCGAGCATGAGCCAATCGCATCCCAACTACCAAACGCAGCAAATGTTGGTGCCAACCTCACAAATTCTTGTCCCGCAAACTGTCAATCACGCCATGACAACCATATCACACGGCGGTCTAGTGACGGCCGTCCCTAGAAACATTATGGAGCCGATGCAAAAGCACTCATTGGACTTGATACATTTCACTAATATACAGAATAAGTCATCTCACCAAGGGACCATGGCGATTCAGAGCGTTTCGCGGATAGGCGAGAACTTTAGGCCTGTCAAATATGACAGCTACAATTCGACCCCAGTGCACAAGACGGAAACGACATATCAGAACGTGAGGACTCACGATTTGACAGCCAATTTCAACGCGAACAGTTCCGATTCAAGCTCTAGCGTGAACACGCAATCCAATCAAACGAACAGTTCAAACACGCCCAATACAAGCTCGGATACGAGCACTTGTGAGAGCAACGAGCCGAGCCTTCCTAGTTCGCCGGATAACAACACCGAAAGAAATCAAACTGTCATAACGGTGCCCCAAAATCAGGAGGAAGCTAACGAAAATGACACGTCCCTTAACACTTCAATGGGAGTATTGAGCTTAAACGAAAGTTCCACGGCAACAAACACGTCTCTGAACGTCTCGCTTCCACCGTCGGACCGTCCAAAATTAAATCAAACCTCTGGGACGAGTCAAAGCGAAAATCAAGAGGGAACCAGTTCCGATTTACGTCTTGATACACCATCCTCTTCGAAGAATGTCAGATCGGGCCCAGAATCGCTGTTGAACTTTGGTTTGGGTCTCCAAGCGGTTTTGTCGCCTTCTCACGGCAAAGATAATTACATGGTGTCCAGAGCTCACAGAGACCATCATCACAGAGAGCGAGAGAAGAGACACAGTTTGACGCCATCTTCACATTTGCAAGGAAACCATTCAACTCAAAATAGGTGAGTGATGAAAGATTTTTAATTAATTTTTCAATTTCGACACGTAGTGTAGGTTGGAACTTTTCTAAAGAATTATATCCCAATAGATTTTGTCCGCTACTTTTCTTAGGTGTTTATTTTCAATCTTTATTGCTCATATATTTGCGTTGAAGTGGCTACCGTCGTCTATAACACAAACAACGGCAAAGGTACTGCAAGTGATCTGCCGACCATAGAAATATTAAGCATTTATAATGTTAGGAGGATGCACATGTTTTACATGTGTCTGTTGACTGCTTCTGTACCCTGTAATTTGTAGGTAATTGATCATATTATTTAACTCATTAGCTTAGAGATCAAACTGTTGGAAATATAACCTTATAAATTATATCTTAAGATATTTGTCTTCAAACGATTTCGAGTATTGTTTCAGAATCAATCAAATATGTTACAAAACTCTCTGCTATCTATAATTCATATAAGTTATTCTTCCATGACGACACGCTCCCTTCTACTTATCTGCAGCGATCTGCTAACATAACATTTTATTTCCTCAAACATGAAATTTGTGTTTTTGCGAGCAACATCCTTGAATATAGGCTCAAACAAGCTCAATTGCTCTCATGAATTTGAACTTATATTTCTTCATATAAATTATCAGATAGTTTAATCCCATTGAGTGTGTGCAATGGCAATAAATAAGGTATCTGGCTCAGTATAAACTGAGGCAAATCACAGCACTGATATTATGCCAGTCCTGATTTTCACGTCGGCAGGATACGCATTGTTATTGGATTATCGTTATCTTGTCAGGAGTCCACTTTAGAGGTTTCGTCATGGCTCCGTTTAGGGAACAACACAGAGTAGACGTTTCATAATTGATTAAATATTCTTTAAATAACACTACACCACTTTTGATCATCATATTTATGTATATAAATGGTAGTAATTGTTTGCGAGGGGGTCAGTTCACATCGAAACGTGACGCGACCATGCTTGTAGATGTATGTTGTTTCGCACTGCAAATCGTGAAGCTATGTAAAATTACGGCCGCGCTGCGCCGCGAGACGCATCGTGGCCTCGCCAAATGCAGCATAAAGCCACTGCTACAACTTTCGCATACTAACTGCATTGTGTACCTTTTCGCATATTAAATAACTCCTATCTTGTGTTGATGTGATCCTTAGACTTAGAAACATTGCATAATGCAACATTACCTACAGACATTCAGCAGAAATTCTCGCAACGAGCCTGCTCGATCACGCGCCAGACCGAGACCGCGATAGCGTCCGCTCCGAGAGAGAGCGGGAGAGGAGACGTCGCAGGTCTCGCAGCAATGAAAGGCCGCTTCCCTCGGCGTACATCGCTCTGTATCCTTACAAACCGCAGAAACCGGATGAGCTGGAATTGAAAAAAGGGGGTGAGTTTTGATTCTGTAGTAATGCTGTTGTTAGCTTATTACGACTCTAGGTTACGTGTTGGTAATAAAACAAGTGCTGTTTAAAAAACTGTCATTTACTCTTGTTATTATTATAATGACAGAAGTTATCGAAACGACCGACAAAAGGCGACTGAAAGCGCTCATCGCGGTCGATTGTCAACGCTATGTTTTAGCTGAGTCAGCCCGATCGTATCCGTTACAATTCAGAGATTGACTTCCCGGCAGTGTCAACTTCGGAAATAAAATTTTCAAAGCAGCTCTGGTCTGTAGTGGCAGGACACATTGCGTTTCGCAGTCATTTGGACAGTAAGTCTGGCGGCAGTAATCACCCCCTTACGAAGACCACCGCGAAATAACATCATGTGTGCTGTTAGTTTCGGTGAGTGGGTAAGGGATGCCAGAGCCCATTTCCCTGTCCCTTCCCATTCCCTTATCTTTAATTCCAATATGGTCGGCAGCGCTTATGTTACAGGCGACTGTAGCCACCTACCGTCAAGTGGACCGTCAGCCTGTTTGTCGACCTTAACATTAAAAAAAGTAAGTTGAACTCTTCGATTTCTTTGATTAATCGTACTCTATATTTGTCTGCCAGGTATATACACAGTGACGGAACGATGTCGCGACGGTTGGTACAAGGGTTGCTCGGAGCGGTCGGGACGCTGCGGGGTATTCCCCGGGAACTACGTCGCCCCCCATCCCGCACACACCCCGCACCCTGCGCACCCCCTCCGACACAAGCACGATAAGGTGATGTTTCAAACTCTTTATCAGTACTTAGTATAAAGTCCTCCTTTTTTTTTACTGTCTGCATGTGATAATTTCAGAATATATTTGCTAAGTTATCACGGTTTTAGTTAAAGAAGGGCGCACACCGCAGCGAAGCTTGGCCGGGTTTAGCTAGTGGACTATAATTTGCGTCGCACCGCTTTCTGGTATGAGCTGACCATAATGTACCCTAATGTCCCATTTGAATTCTCTGCAAAAATATTATTGAATTATAGAGAACTGACGACAGCTGTGTCGGAACATTATTTGAGATGTTTTTGATTCTGACATTTCTAATGAAATCTGGTCATATATTTTTCTATTTAATTTTTTTGATGTATAACCCATAATCTGTACTGGAACATGTCTTTACGGTACCTAGCAGACAATAGGATTTTCCATTTTTTTTTTTAGGATTTCCAATAACATTCTCAAGACATTGGATTTAGAGGTGAAAATCCTTGCAGGAAACTTTCTTAGCTACATTGGTTCTTCGCTGCCTGGTTAATGATCAAATCTTACTTCCAAAATGAAATATTTAAGATATTTTCAAATTTTATTAAAAATGCCATGTGTCATATATTAAAGATTGTATTTCAGTCGTCGGGCGGTAGCACAAGCGCCAGCGGCACGTCCGTCTCGAGCGGAGTCCCGGCTCCAAGTGGCACACTGGCGCCCCCTGACGCTCCGCCAAGAGCCCAGAGTCCGCTTCCACAACACTCCACAGGTTCTTATCATATTTTATAGCTTATAGCATGCAAGCTTTTGCCTAGGATGTCGACCGCGCCCTTTTTCTTAAACCTTGAAAAATGAAAAAATCAACACCTGGCATAAAAACAAGAGCAATAATTTACAGGTTAGCAATTAATTTTGTGACTTCGTTAAATCGGAATATTTATTATTCACACTATTTACAATGGTTACATAAAACAAAATTAATTAAACTTCTTTAAAAATAAAATTGTACTTATGACATTCTGTTTATCCGTTGCTAAGCCACGCATGACTATTGTCGGTGGCGCCGCCATAAATTTATATATTCAATTTTTTTTTCTATTTTTAGATGATACCTCGGGAACAGCATTTTTTTTTCTAAAGGTAACAAAAGTACCCTATGTCTTTTTGTGTCCCTGACAACGTGTATGCAAAATTTTATGATGGTCGGTTGAGTAGTTGAGGCATGTAAACGTAATATGTACATAAACAAACAAAATTATTTTCGCATTTTTATGATCGACTAAAACTATAGAAATTTGTTAGGATTTCTATAGTTTTAGTCGCAGCTTGTATTAAAAATGATCACGAGACAGTAAGTATGCATGTTTAATTAATTAATGATTCCAACGTTTCCATAACAATGTCATTTATTTACTATAAAGTAAATAAAAAAATACAAAATATTTCATCTATTTTGTTATAATTCCAGTTCAACCGTTGACATATCCGTGGAGTACGCAAGTGCAACCGCAGCCACAGATCACTCCCAAATCGGACAAGGTGAGCATGTCATTTTGCCTAAGTCTACGGGTCACCTAATAAATACTATATGTGACGTGTGACTTCAATGTTTCGCTTGAAATTCAAATGTTTCGCTGGACGTCTGAACGCCAGGCACAGCATCAGCGGTCAATACATATCTCAGCAGCGAACGACGTCTCGATCACTACAGTGGTCTACAAACAGTGCTTGCCTGTGGTTATATGTGGTTTTGTACTGACGCTAAATGCGACGTTCACGCTGCAATGGCTCATTTATAATGTGCTGACGCACACAAAGTGTTTGAACGCTCACACCAGCGTGTGAAAGAGACCGTACATTGCTATAGAATCGAGAAAATAGGTAAGGAGAACTGACTTATATGGGTGACTGAAAAACTGGTAAGTCACCATTAATAGTGGTTAATAAATATATTTTCCTTTCGTTATAAATTAAAGAGTTTGCCCGAAACTAAGTATTTATTTGACAAATGTATAAATGACAATGAAAAAATATTAAATATTTACAAACGAGCTTATTTTATAAACAATATTGGCCACGTGCACACCTTTTTTAACAGAAAACAAAATCCTTTTTAAAAAAGATTCATTTCTCAGAGTATATATATCGAACCAAGCCTAACAGGAAACATTTGGTGGCGTTGCTCATTTACTGATGAACTGTTATAAAAGTTGTTAACCCTTTGCAATTTTGCAGATTTTTGTAATTTGACCTTATCGTAAGAGATTTGCATCAAGTCCGTTTGCGTGGTTTTCGTGGCAAATTAAGCACTAGTGTCGCTAGTGCTTAATTACAGGTGGTACGACTGTTGTGAATCAGTTTAGGCTGATTTATCTACGGACATATTGCAGCCTCGGGACAAGCCCAAGGCCGAAAAGTCTGGCTCCGGTGGAGTAGGACTCATGAGACGATTGGCTGCCATAAAGCGGTCAAAATCTCCTCCCCTGGGCCACTGCATCGACAATCCAGTCTTCGAGGATTCCCCTGGACCTTCGCCAAGACATCCTGCCCACGTCAGGTTAGTACCAAATCCTTCACATCGTTCGGCTAATCGGCACAGAATCCTTTACTTATAAAAAAAAACAAATAATAGCAAATAATGACGCAAAAGTTTGTTTGACCATTAAATATATTCGAAAACTGGCTAACACTCACAATATATTGGGTTTAGTTCAATTTCAAGTCCCATACTCAAGTAATAAAACTGTGTGCAATATAATCATCAAAGGAGACGAATTTGTATAATTAGAAAAGCTAATTGGTTCAAGCTAATCCACTTTAAAAAGTTGAGTTTTACTTAAGGGGAGGTACTTTTGTGTTGTAAGGTTAACCAATCACTTACTACAATTGGTCAACTGAAGTCAAAGCCGTGATGAATACATCAATTATCACTTAAAAATATGACATCGACGCGCTATAATAGACAGTGCGTCGCTTTATGATTGTATAAACTATTATTTGTTGGATACTATCTTAAAATTTTATTTTTAATGGTCTTTTTCTAAGTGAAATCTCGGCTCTTAATAGAATTTTCTTTCAATGTCCATAATTTTGATTATAACCGTTTATAACGGACATTATTAGATAGACAAAAATAAAGTATGATTAAATAAAATAGAATTTATAGTTTTAGAATAGGAAATAAAGGACAAAACCAAAATTAAAATGTAATTAAATTATAAATTTAAAAAAATTGGCAAATATTTGCTTATTATTAAATATTGAAAGAATTTGAAATAAAGAAAAAAACTCTCGTCGAGAGTCACACCTCTGTGTTGGAAATCATTTTAACTAATTTAAAACAGAAAAAGGAAAGATAATCAGAAAGGGAACAGTGCTTTTATTGCAGCCATTACGAAATTATATATTAAAATCTAAATAAAAGTATTAGTTAAATCATAATGTAATAATAGCCTCTGTTGTATAAAGTTAGTCCTTGTGTTCAGTTTTACCGTAGAGTTGAGAGTAGCTTAAACAAACCATCTGACTTTAGAGCCTAAAAATTATCTTGGATCAGATTTCGAGTTGAATTACTTACTAGAAAAAATATGTGTGATCCTTCAACTTTTATTTTTATAGAGAGTGTATGTGTGCCTAAACGCGCATGCTTTCGTGTGCGTGTGTCTTTACAGTCTAGCGAGGGTATATCAGGAACAAATTTACAAACTACCTTCGTAAAAAAAATCAAAAAACGTTTAACTGTATTAATATCAAAATATGTGATACTATTCACTCATTTTAATATGTAAATCTATTTAGTTGACGTATTAAGATATTATATGAACATTTATTATTAGAAGATATTGTGTAAAACTAATTTGTTCCTGAAATATTTACTGTATTAATAATAATTTGGGCTGTACTATGTATAAAAGCACCCACCCCACATTTGTTTGTGTGTTTGTTTGTCACCTGTTTAAACATTAACCATTTTTCTTTGAATATACATTACTGATATTCATTTAAAAAGAAATATGCCAATAATGTCATTAAATATTCCTGAAGATCTTTATAAAATGCAGGAAATGTAAAAATAGGATTTAGTAGCAAAATCAGTGATGTAAATTTAAAAGAAATGTGATAGTCCTGTGATATCATTTTGTAATTAACTTTGACCTGAAAACCTGTAACAATGAAATCCAATACAATCCTCATAATCATCCAATAGAGGTTTTTGCAACCATTTGTTACCACTAAATACACACATGGACATATTTAGAGGAACACAAAAAAAGGTAGAATAACATAAAATATTTTCTTATTTCGTACTGGCCTCTAAAAAGAACGATCTTAATAGAATTTTACTTACGACTTCATTGTACAAAATGAACTATTGAGTGAAGAGAACTTTATTAGATAAGTTTGGGTAATAATGCTGTATCTCAGCGTTGCTCAGGTGTCTAAAGCTGTAATTTTTATTGAAAAAGGTTACAATGAAGTGTTGGGATTTTTCGCATTGGTTGAAGAATGGAAACTAATGCCACAAAGTTTCATTGACAATATAATAAAAAGTATGCCCAGACGTATGCAGACAGTTTTGAGAGCAATAGGCAACACTAAATACTGATGTCACCCACAAATACTCCACAATTAAGGCACTAACCTTACTGCCTCTAATTTGCGTTTTTTTTTTTCGTTAAGTGTAATTTTTTTATGTTCAAAAATGTTAATTTAATTGATTCTATTCAAGAATTTTTAAAAGCTTCTGTTGTACAAATAAATGTGGTTTCATTATTAATTTTCCCTGTTTCTTGCGTTCCTCTATGTTATGTATGTATGTCCACGAGTAGTAGCTTAACTAAATACAAATTTCATGTAAACAAATGAGTCGTTTCCGGGATACGCGAAATTTATTTTAATGTGATGTTTTGATTGTGAAAACATCGAAACTAATCGTAAAAGTACATATTGGCATCTGTCATTTCTTATTTTCGGGAGTAGGTGTAATAGTACCCCCAAATCGTATGACCGTAGCCACTCGGCACGTATCTTGCCGATTCAAGATCCGTGCCGTGCACACTATAGTGAATGACCGCGGACAGGTCCGGGTCGTGCCCTTCGCAGCTCCTGACGGCGCTGCCGAGGCACAAGGAGCGCCCCACGGTGCTGGCCGTTCACGACCATCACCATCATCTGCACAGGTTGTACGTCATCATCCACGTTCACTATCTCGCTTGCACACGATCACCATCGGTCCGATACCTCGTCTTGTTATAAGGGACTCTCTCTACATTTTCATACTAAATACGAGACATCTATTATTCATAGACATCCATATTAATTATTTTATTTATCGAATAGGTCCTCTTTTTTAAAGTTACAAAAGAGGACAAAAAAGTAGTTAATGCAAATAACGTACCGTTAAAAGATTACAAACTGTAGATGTTTTTTAATAGAATATGGATCAATTGTAGATGATTCAACTGGATCATCTACAATTCAGATTCAGATTTTTTAGATGCATTTCAGATTCAAACTGCAAATTATTTTGGAAATTATCACTTTTCCCAGTGATAATTTGCACCAAACATTAATTATGATAGTTCAAAGGTAATTTATAGGTTTGATCCATATTTATTTGGTGATTTTTTTTTATTTTAATAAAAAAAAATTTACTTGAATGAAATGAACAGTTCATAATCAAATAAAAATAACTAGTTACTAATAAATAGTACTAGTATTAGTTACTAATAAATACATCTTTGTCTATTAATCAGATTTTCAAGTCAACCAGTCAATATTTTTATAATATTCAAATCAAGTAAGAGTTTAAGGACCGGCGCACATTGGAGGACGACACGGCGAAGGATTTAATTTTTTTCATAGGATTTTTATTTTGAACTTTAAGGCTTTTAAATTAAATTCAAATTTCATTATGTTATGCAACTACGGAATCCCGCAGCACGCAGATTGTTGCCCTAGCATAATACAATGGAATTTGAATTATATTGAAAGCACTTAATGTACAAAATTTTATGAAAAAATTGAAATACTTTGCTGTGCCGTCCGCCAATTTTCGTCGGCCAGTCTGCATTAACTCGGAGGTATCGAACCATAGGTTATTCCAAATCTGATCCTATTGTGAATTGCATGTTTTCTTTTACAATATTATGTATCCTGCTTGTATATACACTTTGCCCTGTTCATTTAATTTTAATCTCTGCAAGCCTATTTGTACTAAGAATAATACTTTTTATTATTTCGAAATTAACAGTCTTAGCATCATGAAAGCATGCAATGAGAGTTGTCATTAATTTTTTCATCGAAAGCACGGTTAACGCAGTTTTGACATGTTCCTGCAACTTTTATAATAAAATTACTCTGTGATTTATGATTACCATAAATGATTACCATAAAATTACTCTGTGATTTATGATTAATTTAATTAGGGGAACTGGTGTAGATATCTTTCAGTATTCCTCCGCATGTTTTAAAAGAAGGGTTAAAAAAATTCTTTTATCACGTACTGCATAATGGTTTGTTGTTTTATGAGTTTTTGTTTTTTTTTATTCCTTTATTATTGGTTTATTTTTTAATTTTAATTTTTTTTTGTTGTTTTCGTCTTAGTGCATGCCAAGTTAGCCTATAAGTGGAGTATACGATATTGTAAATTAATTTTTGAATGTGTTTATGTATAAGGATTATTGTATACTGCGTTGGCTTCCTAATAAAATAAATAAATAAATAAATAAATAAATACCATCTAATGCCTTATAAAACGGTATACCTTATAAAACGCTTGTATTTGGGCACGCATGGGGAGTTTACGCATGATTATTTTTCTTTGAACATTATTTAAGACATATAGTTTATTTCTGATTTTTTTTTGTATATATTTGTGTTAGAAGTCGCTCTTGAAATGTTGCCCAAAGCAAAAGAGGCAAACAACTAGCCAAAGTTTTACCACGGCTATCGGTTTTTGAGTATAAAGTTGGGTATTTTCTAGATCTCTGAGATCTCTGGGGGTGGACTCACCATGGAGTACAGATTGAATATAGTAGATATGTCCGCTGAAAAGCAGTGGATTTATATGTATATTGGTTTGTTTTTCAAGATTAATAAAGCATAATGCTCACAGGAAGGGGAATTCGATTAGCTTCCTTTTTCTTTGAGTCAATAAAATAAATTTTTAATTAAATCCATAATGGTTATTAAACTCAAATAATATTATTGAGACTTTTTAAATGACGTTTGCCTATTTTTATTACACCATTTTATTGTTCACACATGAAAGACATTTTCAAAGATATTACTTTCTTAGCAATAATACGAATGTTTATGCTAATCGAAACTTAGAATTCGGGTCTTCTAAACAAGTTCTTATATATTTCTACTCTATTACAAGTGCTTTCTTGGATTATCAGCTTAAAATTAATTAATGAAGGTGAACTTAAAAGCAAGCATCAGTGGCGCTGCAATAGTACGGCGTATTAATATGTTCAGTTCTGTTGAATTGGTCACTAAAGAAGAGGATGATGAATTTTTGATTAATATAGTATATCAGTATCCATTATTTTGCAATTTAAACATATAAAATTCCCATTATTTTCATAACACGAATACAAAAGAATCGTCCATCTTCTTTCTCTATTTATGGCAGGTAAACGCGACGGTATCCAGGTATCGGTAGCAGGTATCCACGTGTCTATCGTGGATGTCCAATGGCTGATGCATATAGCGACCATCCAGAATCACTATATCATCATTGACACCCCATTAAATGAAGCTTTCTTCGAAAGTCTACCCTTTACTCTCACTCTATCTATCAAAAGTTGTCTTATAAAACGAGCGTTGACGTACTCGCCAACTTTCTTGTTCTGAGTACTTTAATAGTAACTCCTACATGTTGTTCTGTTTTGCCAACTTTTGTAGGCATTCGTATTAATATTATTATTTCGTCAATTATTGCACCAATAGGAATATTATTTCTTAATTATGTTACTTTTAGAAAAAGTGCATAATTTTGGAACATTTTGCCAACTGAGGTACAGATTGCTAAAAAAAACATGGAATTTTTTCAACATGGATTTTTTTTAAGAAAACACATGAACTTAAATGTTAGCGGCAAAACTACAAAAATTGATAATAATAATTAAAAAAAAAACTATTTCTTTATGGAAACAAAAAAAAGACCGGCATTATATTAATTTTACTAAAATAATGAAACTAGAATTATGTATTAATTAATAAATTAATATGCAATTCTAATTTTACTTAACCTTTGTAGGCATATCTTTAACGGCAAATTATTGTTAATATATTCATCTACCAATTTTTTAATTCGCTCATCTGTAAGCCGATCCTTCAGTGCCCTTTTTCTTGTGTATGAGACATAGATATTGTGGCGTCTAATATTAAAATCTTGATAACTTCCTTCCTCGCGAATTATATTAAAAAGCTAGAAAAAAATCTTTTACTAAGTCTATGATGCCAGCTTTTGGCAGGATTAATAGTTCGATGTCTACTTTGAAAACAACTGACGATATTTATAATGACTGGTTTCATTCATATCGACGAAATACTTCAAAAATTTAGTCCAACAATCTGTTTCCGGAATTAAATTTTGCATTGTCAAAAGAGCTTCACTCATATGTGTGTATGGCAAATGAGCAATAGCCGCAAATGAGCTTTTTATAAACATTGCGAGAAGTGAAAGAAACATGCCGCTATATCAAAATCTGCTTGAAATAAGGTTCAAAAAGTTTATGTACGTATCTTGTTGTTTATTTGGCAGCAATGCAAATATCAGCGTAGAAACCTTAGTCACCTCATCTGAGCTTCCTATGTGGTCCTATGAAGTGCATAAACTTATAAGAAGGGTTAATTAAGTATAATTAATACTCCCAGTAGTAAATACGAAGACAAGATGTATTAACGTGCGTAGAACTGTACTTATAGTTGGCGAAATAATAATATATTAGTCTCTATTTAATAATAGTGTACGTAACAAGAGTTACTAATATTAAATTAAATAAAAGTTAACGAAATAAGAAATTTGACAACATGGAACCTTTTCTATGAAGATATATAAAAGTTGGCAAAACAGAACAACATGTACAAGTTACTATTAAAGTACTCAAAACAAGAAAGTTGGCGAGTACGTCAACGCTCTATAAAACTGCAACAACAAATGATAAGGGATTTACTGCATTTAAGACGATTTTATAAGGGAGCAATGTTCTAAATTATACCTCAACCTCATTACAGAACGCCCAATGAAGGTCCCTGGCAGACACAGCATCGTAAATCGCAGTCTTTGGACGTCACTGCCACTAGGCGTGACAGACATCATTCTCAAACTGTAAAAGAAAGGTTTGTAATTTTTTTTCGTAAGGAATGCAGACAGGCTGAATCCTCATGCATAATCGGCAGTGTAGGGGACGTTGCGAGGTTATGCGGGACTCCTACCGGCTAAAACCCAACGACTTTCTAGTGCGGCCGTAGATGGGCGGGGTCGCGGAAACGTTGTGATACGACATCCGCGCTCCGCCACGGCTGTCCTGCGCGGGGAAGGCTATGCTCCTTGTCGGAACCTAATATCCGTAAATGGAGGTACGCCAGCTATCTCGGAGGACCTCACGAAGGGCGGTAGTCTCTCCTAACACTACCGCCCAAGCCCCGTTTAAAGGGGAAGGTGACGGACATAGGCCAGCCAGTGTCCACCGCGCAGCCAAAATGGTCACATTACTCTGTCGGCTTCCTCACGGATACCTGGTGAAGGAAACGCTTGCACTAGGCGGAACGTGAGGGCTCCGCTCCGCGTCGCTTCGCCAGCCGTACCTCTAGGGAGGGACAAATGGCCTCAATTGTCAGGCAGCCCGCACCGGCTGTTATTGTCTGGATCTGGATTTGAATATTAATTTGAAATTTCAAAACGCTCGTGTTTTTTATATTGGTCTGACTAAAGACTTACCCGTGGTAACAAAGCTTTAATAAATGACTATAAAAGGTCAATAATATTATACTTTAATCAATTACGAGTATTTGTGTATTGATATCTATTATAATGTTTATTTAAAATCTGTGTTTTGTGACAGTCTCCTCATTGTAAAAGTTAGGTCTATTTAAATATGCTAGACACACGTTCTTGGGTACAAATATTAGGATGAAATACAAAGAGATATTCAGAATGTGTCAATTAATTAATTGTCTGTAGGTGGAAGATGACTGTAAAAATCGTTTAAGGGTAAAAGAAAACATCTTCCTTTCCTTACACCGAGAAGAGTTGAATCTTTGCCCAATAGTGGGACACAATATATTATACAATAAGAGTATATGTATAATAAGAGGACTGATATAGATGAAAAAATAATATTGTTGCTGTTTTTTTTTTCACAAACAAATCTGTCGTTCCCAGATTCCGGTGCATAGTCCCGTACCCACCGAACTCGGAGTACGAGCTAGAGTTGAAGGTGGATGATATAGTGATCGTGTCGAAGAAACGCGGCGACGGATGGTACAAGGGCACTCTGCAAAGGACCGGCCGCACCGGATTGTTCCCGGCCTCCTTTGTGCAGAGTTGCCCTCAGGAATGACACCGGCCTTCGCATTCTAGGTTCGGAACTTTATTCTAAGTGTTCTCTGTTATAGTCTAGTACCGTTCGGGGCAAAATTGTTTTCGAAATTAAGGAGAATTCAAAATTTGTTTTTTGTTTAATAGAAAAAAATTATAGTCTTGTGGTTGGTTACTTAAGACAGCCATAGCTAAGATTACTAAATGATACTCATAATTTGTCCTCACAAGACATTATTTTTAGGTTATTGCTTTCGGATTTTAGAAGTGTCTGAATTTTTATGTATATTCATTGAAGTACAGTAAATAAATGAAGAAATGATCTTTCATACTTTTTGGTTGTAAAACATTTCATTATGTTCTTGTATTTCACAAAAAAATTATTAACAAACAAAAATGGGCATTTACTGGGTAAGCGTGGTTTACCTTCGGCCGCATCTGCACCTCACATCAGGTGAGATAGTTGTCAAGCGCTACCTTGATTTAATAAATAAAAAAGAAATAAAAAAAAGTCAAGTGAATATTTTTGCAATGATCGGGCAATAAATATTTAAAGCATATTAAACAATTGTTAAATTTTTCGTACTTTTCTATGAGAATTATACTTTTTATAAAGACTGAAATTATCATGTGGTAACGATTTACAAATGATTATTTAATATACTTCGTATGGCATGTTTCGACACAAATGATCTAAGAAAGAAAATTTGTGTAGGAGTCCCAATTCCCGGTGTATTATTTTTGTAAGAAGTTAACAACTTAATTAAACACACTGGATCATCAATCACACGTGAATATTATTATCAAATAATCTGGATAGATAAAAATATTATTATATTATTACCTAGTTATTTACTATTTAAGTTGTTAATTACTTAACAATTTTATGTAACCAAGCCAGTGTGCACTTTTAAAAAATCCAAAAAGATTTTACTGTTAAACTGAAACTTGTGTTGCAATAATATTCCCTAATAAACGCGCCGTCTAAAATTGAAAATCTTAGACGATAATATCTATTATGCAAGTACATATAATGTTTAAAACTCTAAGACTCGTCTATAAAAAGGTTGGCGATCATACTTGACATCTTTACTGTGAACTGTTTGCCGAGGTCCGTCTGTCGAGTCTTCATCTATCGTGAATTTTTCCCTTGCTTCACCGACTGTAGAAATTCAGTATTTTTGGATCTACATTCAATTACTGCTTCTTTTCTTTCATAATTATTTATTTAGTTCCTTTATTAATGTTATTATAGTTAATACAAAATTGTAAAACCCGTGGTTCAACAATTTTAGGAGACGAAGACTATTGTTAATACAGTAATATGTATATATTTTTTTAAATTGTTAATGATTTTTTCATTATTTAGATTAATTCTAAATCTCACTACTATACATTATATGGTACTTTAAAAAATATTAAAAACATTCTTTAACTTAGTTTCAAACCTCTTCCTTTATATATTTATAATTTATTAATTATTAATATATTATTCTTCGTTTCACTTTAATGCAACATTTATGTGTTAAAGTACACAACCTACGTATCTTTCCTATATTCATTTCTTTTTAAACTTACTATTCATGAACTAAGGCTAAACCGATCATCGCGCTGTCGTCTGTACCAATACATAAGTGGTGACATTTTTGGTAATACGTATGAACTGACACCACTTCAAACCTTTACAACGAATATCATCCTGAAGATACTTTGAATCAACATGCACCTGTACGTCTCTGTCTGTATAAAGAACAATTTATACAGTAAAGAGTATTGTCATTGTACTGCTGAGAGCGTCTGATTGTAAGCGTTATGCTACTTAAAGTTGCTCTAGTTTCCCAGAAAATCTGAGAGTTACGAATTTTACTACATATTTAGACATTTTGCTGCGTTTATTTCGTTTTAGACGCCCTATTAATGTGTGCTGTAGTCTGCGTCAAATAAATGTGGCATCTTTAGTGACACGAAATGAAGGACGCGAACGCAACGACAAATTGTCGGCTTTAAATGGTTCCGCCATTTTAAAGTTTACGTTGTGTGAATGACGCGATAGATTTCGCATTTGGCTTACTGGAACCTTTATACTGTTTGTCACAAAGAGTTGTCCCTCTACTACGATAAGTATGCATTGGATTTTTCTGCTATTTGTAAAATGGTTCATTGTATTTTTAATACAGAATCTTTCTTACAAACAATGTGACAAATAATTCTGAAACTGGCCTTTTTGCTTTAAAAGTTTTTGAAACAACTAAACATGTGAACTTTTTTGAATATTACGATAAGTTTAAACGTGACCAGAGACAATCTTGCGTACATAATGAATACATCTTAACTGACTATTGTCATTCAATTAAATTTGAATGACAATTAAATTAATATTGTACATAATATTTTTGTAGAAACCAAACATTTTGACAAAAATATTTTCTTTTTATTGATTAAACGATAGAATACTGATTCGTCGTGAAGGTGTCTAACGGTAAATTTGAAAACACTAATATAGAATTAAATATAATCATTTATATATTTTTCAATATTTAAACACTATATTCTTGTAACGTAGGTAAGGTAGGTAATTTTAGGTGAATTTTTTATGTATTTTATTTTAATATACATACTCTAGAAATTTTAATGATTTTATGTTTTTTTTTGCAACGTGCGATACGCTTATTATTTTAAAAAAATATATTTTTCATTTGTAAGTTACGACACTGCCATATTAAAATTGCATTGAAATTCGATTAACATTTTTAAATGTAGATAATCGATGACAATTTAGATTATAGTAATTAATAGGTTAAGTTTAGATGAAAATCTTTTAGGAGTGGAATTTTTGAGCTGATTTTAGCATTGCAAATTGTATTTTTAACTCGAAATATTCTTAATTAAGTGATCACAAATTAAAAGTTATATTCCAATTTAAATGTTTAAAAAAGATTTTGTTAGAAAAAAGAAAAAGTCTGTATATGTTTCTTTAACTGAATCAACTTGATTCCTTTCAGAAATAAATATTTTTCTATACAAAAAGAGAACAAATACTCATGATATAATTAATTATGTTTCAAACTAGTATTTTATGTGCCTATTATGTGTTTATTTTGAATTTAAATTTTCGTATGTGTTATATCTGCTTCTCTGTATTTTAAAACTCTAACTGGCATCACCTAATAATATATTATGACGTATATATTGAATGTTATACATATATTGTTTTTCACTGAAATTAAGACTCTAACAAAATTGTGTAAACAGATTTGTTAACATCAATTTATTGATAGTTATTATTTCTCAGTAATTTCTAAGTAAATTTTGCGAAAATTTAACAAGGACAATTGTTTGTGTTTGTTTTCAATTTGATAACGATTTATATAAAAATTAGTTGATAACGAGATATAGAAAATTGATTAAACATATTTATTAATATAATAGTGTACAATAACTCGAGGAATAGCTAAATAATCAACTTTCACGAGAGTAATTTTAGAATTTTCCCATTTCCCTATCCTTTCTTATGCATAATCCTACGAAGATCAGGAGCGCACTTGTGGCGTTGCTTGTGTTAATAGACGATGGTACCCACCTATCATCAAGTGGACTGTCAGCCTCTCTGACGATAAAATCATTACATATATTAAAAAATCATCATCACGGACATCCACTGCCGGATAAAGCCTCCCCCCTAATTTTCCAAAAGGACCGGTCAGAAGCAGCCTGGATCCAGCGTTGACCCACAGCACTTATAGGCCGTCAGTCTACTTTGTGGGGGTGGATATCCTACGCTGTTCTTGCTGGTCCGTGGCCCCAATAGAATTCCGGCCCCAGCGGCTGTCAGCTCAATACTATGTGTCCTGCTCGTTGCCAAAGTATCTCCTCGTTCCCGATTCGATCTCGCAGTGTAACCCCGAGCATAGCCCTCTCCATAGCTCGTTGAGAGACGACACCCCATAGTTAGAGAACACGTTTTAGAGCCATATGTCATCACTGACAACACACATTGGTCGTCTCGGAGCTTCTCGTACGATGCCCATCCGAGCATAGATTACACCTTTATATATTAAAAAAAATAAGAAACATAAATTTCGTTTTCTATGATGTCATAATTTATATATTATGTTTAGTGTATCATAATATGACATTATTACTTCACTAAGTTAAATTAAAAAAATCACCAATTGATTAAACATAACGTGCATGTTCCCAAAGTAAGCATTGCTAGGCTTGTGTTACGGGATAATTATACAAAAGACAGGGGACGAGACTTTGCACAGACCAGAGTCAAATTTGAATCGCCCCTGAGTCATAGCGCCCAGGCAAGTAACCACTCGACCAATTAACTTACTTATTATTAGCTTACTGTTACTTATACTTTCGTTTTATTCACTTTTAATATATATTTTTTATTAATAATGAAACAATCAAGTTAGTACGCTCAAAGAGCCAATATCTCGTGTATGTAACTTATATGAAGCCTCGTCTTAAGAATTAAGGTTAGAAAAACGAAACAAACACTAAATAATTGTATCACCGAATTTATATAAAATTAATTTAATGGATTCGCTCAAATAATATCCAATTTTTAATGTGTAGTTTGTAAGCGTTAAATGAATTTGTAAACGTAATTCTGTAATTTTTAAGCGATTTTAAAATAATTATTTTCTAATTAAATTATTACACTGTAAGAACATTTTAACATGTTAAAGTGAAGAACTGATTTTGTTTTATTGTGTATATTTATTTTTAGGTTTTCTAATCACTTAGGATTACAACGAAATTGTACATTTTTTTAGAAATCGTTGCATGATGTGATGACGCCAAGTTTTCGTGTGCAAATAGTCGATTAACTATGTAACATAGATAAATAAAGTGTGTTTATTTGTGTCTCGTCTTCTCACTTATCCACTGTTAGTTGAAGGATATCATATCGAAAAATTGATTTAGATAATTTTTAAAAGAAATAAAATTTTCTTGGTATCGTAACGAGTTTTATTTGAATCCGTTGTTGTTTTCATCCTCAAAAAAGTTCAAGTACGAGTCGATAATTATCATAAGAGTTGGCAAGCAACGTCTGAAACGGGCGCTAATGTACTACGGTTCATTCTTTATCAATTATTACCTGACCTGACAGATCGTTCAGGAGCATAAAAATGGGAAAAGTAAAATAAGATTTTTAAGGGCAATTTTTAAAATTCGCTTCTGACCCACCATACCACCGACCATACCCTCAGTGGTACGGTGGGTAATTATCTTTCCCTTCAATACCACCGTAGTGCTGGGGGTATGGATTGCTAATCCTCTTCATAAGAAATTAAAATTTCAACAAATATTAAAAAAGAAATTGGTTTTTTTAGCTCCTTAGACATTCGTCATATTGGTCATTATCGTAACGTACAGTCATTGCCATTTGAACTTCTAATAAAAATACTGGCACTGCAGAATTACCAAGTAAAAAGTTTGTTTCGTTATTCTAAAAAGAATACTTATTGAAATCTAAACTGGGCTTTGTCGTCGCTTTATCTGATTATATTGTATTATAAAAGAGATGGCGCCATCAATAGTGTTATATTTTTGGAGTTCATCAAGCAGTTCTACCCAAACCCGATAGATGTCGCCGCTTCACCTAATTCTATTGTAGTATAATAGATGGTGCTGACAATAATCTGACGGACTTAACAAATAATCTGTGATATTGCCAATTAAAAAGGCTATTAATAATGAAAAATTAAATATAAAAAACAAAATTAAACAATAAAATAAAAATGCAAAAAGTCACGGCCTTAATAATAAATATTAAAATGTTCCAAATTTTGACTAATAAAAAATACCATTCAAATGAATATTATTTTATTATAAAAAAACATGAACATACATTCTAAATAAGTTTAAATAAAAATGAATGAATTAGTTTTTCGGCAGCTCATTTCACTGGTTTCATTTGCCACAGACCGTCGTTAAGATAATGACAGTTCTCGACGCCGACGCCTTTATTAACTTTAGCTCTGAAAAAAAAAACCTAAATTTATTGTCACTTCTTCAAATTCAACAAATCCATTAATCAATAACGTATCATTCAGCAAAGTGACATGGTCCAATGGTACAACAGTTAGATACAAATCAACAGAAAGTTCTTCAAACTCATAAAAATAAGAATAGTAGGTGAGGCACACATATCAGATGATCACATCTTAAAAATATTTAAGAAAATGGTAATGTCACGTTGGGCTCCTAAGACTTAGGAGCCCAACGTAATAATATTTAAGTCTTTGGTGCAGAATAAAGACAACATTTGAATGCACAGTATAATTTTGACGAGCCCGTTGGATGAGTGCTCTGTTCTAGGGTTCCCGGGTTCGATTTCCGACAGGATCAACTTTGGCAATGAACTTTTCAAAGTTGACTATGGCCTTGATCTGGAAAGTAGTGGCAGGGCACACTGCGTTTCGCAGTCATTTGGACAGCGTGTCTGGCGGCAATAACCACCTTCTTACAGTAGACCACCGTAAAATAACAGCACGCGTGCTGTTGTGTTTCGGTGAGTGAGTAAGGGATGCCAGAGCCCATTTCTTAATACCACTACGGTCGGCAACGCATTTGCAGCAACCTATGGCGTTTCTTGTGTTATAGGTGACGGTAGCCACCCACCATCTGTACATTAAAGATTTTTTCAAAATAATAATTTGTACATGTTGTAAATACTTATGTTACAGAGATCAAAAAAATATTTTTTAGAATTTTTGTCGGTTTGTCTGGGACTCTAATCTCAGAAACGGCTTAACCCATGTATTGTAGCAAGCTTCTCGTAACATTTAGTGTATGTTACGTTCCAATTAGTTTACAGACAAAAAAGTTACGCGCTATACCGAACACCAAGCGTACGAAGTTTCATTATCTAATAAAATAATCATACATATCGTCAGTGGACAAGGCGGTGGTTCCCACTGCGAGAGCGTGCTGTTTTCCTTCAGCCATTATGGCTACCACTTGCCCCTTCTCAACTGGAGACATTCTCGCGCCAGGCGACGTCAGACCGGGACACATGATATTAGCGCCGCTCAGCACAAATCGGATAGCACCTTTGTCGACCTGCTGCATGGGAAGGAAGAACGGATCTGGAATGAATAGTACCATAGATAAAATACTACTTAACCAGTATAGATGGTCACTCACGTACATTGAATCCGTACCCTATCCAATTTCGCTTATATCTAGATGCCGCCTGTGTAGTTTGTCGCTTATTTGTTGTCATTAAAAATCCGCTAGAGTTGCTGCAGTCGACCGTTCAGTCAATTCTCATGTACAAGAGATGGCACTACTAAAATTTATTTAAAATATAAAAGAAGTGGGCACGAACAACGATAAAAGGGCCGTATGAACGGTATAGGTTCTGTTCTAAAAAATAGGGCAATAATATCATACATAAAAGTCACAGATTAATGATAAAAGTACCTCTCAGCAACGTCGCCCTCTAGTTATTACCACGATAATAAGGAACTATAACTGCGTGATTGAATTTGTTGGTTATAATTTTTAACAAAATACACATTAATGTTAAATTCGAGACTCTTAGTGACATCTAGGGAGTGGAAATCCCAATATGAAATTGGCTTCAGATCGTTATATGGAGGTTGACCATCTATACTGGTTAAGTAGTATTTTATCTATGATAGTACCAAACGCGTTAGTAAATACTTAGTTTTAAATGGTAATATACCCGATGACGCAAAGGACATTCGCAATTTCTTGGTTTTTAAGGTGTTGCAGGTTTTGATATAAACCCTTAATAAACAATAAATTTAAACTTACAATCTTGATTGATTAGTATTGATAAAAATATTGACTCGTTCTCGACTTCGTCGCGTATGTTTATAAATCATAGCCTGGTGTTCTGTTCAGTAGTTTTTTTCGGGAAAGAATAACAATTATCCACCCTAAAATGTTTCGCATTTATAATAAATGTACTATCTTTAAAAATTTTACAGAAGCTTAATAATACCACAGTCTAACCATACTTAACGTCATACAGTCAGGCAACGAATGTACGTGCGTAGAGCAACGTTCGGCGAACTCGCTTCAGTTTGCAGGCTCGAACATTGAGCGTTGTCCGACTGTATGACGTAAGTATGGTTAGACTGTGATAATACTGTCTAATGCTGTCTAGCTGGTATACAAATATATGCGCCTATCTCAAACTTTTAACATTGCACTTCGCGCCCTAGATGCAAAGTTCATTCGCATTACTCGGATAAAGTGGCACTGCGCATCTCCCTTCTAAGGTGTTTTCATCTAGCTACAATATGAGCTTCTTCAATTTCTGCATGGTCGGCAGCGCACATGTACCTCCCCTGGTATTGCTTGTGGTGTGTCCTGGTGTAATTAATAGGCGTCGGTAGCCACCTACAATCAAGTGGGCCGTCAGCCTGCCTGGCACCATTAATAATATTTAATAAAAATACAATGTGACCAAAAGATCTTTTTTTTTTTTTTTTTTTTTTTTTTTTTTTTTTTATTATAAGGAGAGGAAATCCTTCATTGGACACTTGCCTGTCTAAACAGTCAAGTAGTGCCGGACTCCTACCGGCTAAAACCTCTCCTGTCTCCCAGTTATCCATGTACCCGCCATTATAGCCAACCATGGTAACCTTGTTTGCCTTACAAATTCGCCTTTTCATCTACCTCTTTTGTTTTCATAATTGACTCCAGAAACTTTTGGACGCACTGCCACATTTCTTTATTTTCCAACATTTTATTTCTTAGATTGTCTGGTGTTAACAATCCTGTCTTCAGATACAGCCTCTTCCTCTCGTTCTCCCATTTCTTACATATGAAGACAGTGTGTTCTGCATCATCTGTATCACACTCACAGTACATGCAGCGCGCGCTATCCCTTTTTCCAATTGTGGCTAAGTATTTCATAAAGACGCCGTGTCCACTAAAACATTGTACCATACGAAATGTTGTATGGCCGTGCCTTCTGTTCGTCCAGCTTCGCAAGTCATTTATAAGACGGTATGTCCAGCGACCCTTGATGGATTCATTCCACTCTTTCTGCCAATGCTCGACCATTCTTGCTCTACATTGAGACCTAATTTGGGAGATTTTGACTCCTCGCGTCTCAGTTCTCTCTTTGGCAAGCAAGTGTATCGGTGCCAAGTTAGCCAGTACCAATGCTGCATCTGTAGATACAGTTCTGTACGCCGAGCAAACTCGCAGAGCCATTGTCCTCTGCGCAGATAAAACTTTATTTTTATTTTTCATCAATGCCAGAGATGACTCCCAGATCGGCGCAGCGTACAAAATGATGGATTGCACAGCAAATGCCATCACTCGTCGCCTCTGGCAACTGGGACCCTTAGTGTTAGGTAAAATTAAACCCAACCTAGCAATCGTCTTTTGGGCCTTGTCACATACTCCTTTTATGTGATTGCTGAAAGACAGAGCTCTATCTAAGGTCACCCCAAGGTACTTCACGCTATTAATAGGCTTCACGGTAACTTCTCCACACGTAAAACTGATCTTATTAGCCAATTTCCTTCTGTTAAATACAATGGCAGCTGTCTTCTCAGGCGCTATGAACAGCCTATGTCGTTGCATCCACAGATTGATGGAATGAAGTGATTCATTAGCTTTTAGCATTAGTTCGTGTCCAGATCTTGCAGTTACAGACACCGCTAAATCATCCGCGTAGCAAATGAGTTGCACTCCCTCGGGAACATCGATTGCCATTACTTCGTCATATAAAATGTTCCACAGGGTTGGACCAAGAACTGAGCCTTGTGGAACTCCTCCCCCTATGTCGACTTTCACTCCTTTTTCTAATTGTATAGACCTATCTCTGAAGTAATCTATCAGTACGTTCGTCAGACAGCCATTCAATCCTCGGATTTTCAGCTTTGAAATTATTATTGACCAGCAAGCTGTGTTGAACGCATTCCTGACGTCTACCAAAATCAGCGAATTCCAATATCCGATTCGTTTTGCCTCCCTCGCGATCTCAATAACTCTCTCCACAGCGTCAGATGTTGACCTCCCAGCTCTAAATCCGTATTGATTTCTGTTCAAATCGCCATCTTTTTTTATATCTGACATTAACTTATTATTAATGATACGCTCATAAACTTTTGCAATCACATTAATTAGACAAATCGGTCTAAATTTAGTTTCTTCTTCTGGTGTTTTTTTAGGTTTCTCAATTAAAACTAATTTAGCAGATTTCCATGTCTCTGGAAAAACACAGAGACATGGAAATCTAACAGTCTACATCTTACAGATCCAAGACGGGAGTACAAACAAAGTTAAGTAGCGTTATAATAGCTTTCTTTGATCCTACGAAACAAGATGGTAGAAGTTTACATGACATGTTTGATCTTTGTTGTGAATTAAAAAATATTCTAAAAGATTCCGAAGAAAAGGTCGTAACTATAGTAAAACCTCACGGGATAGAAGGTAGTATGATGAGAAAATTGTTGGAAGTAATATTTCATGACACTGATTTTAATATATTTTTAAGGAATACAAAAGGAAAACAAGATAGCAACATATACACTAAGAAAAGTCGACACAAAGAAGAAGTAATAGTTATCGATGGAGAAGCAAGCACATATGCAGAGACGTTGAAGAAGCTTAAAGAAGGAATGAAAGGCCGAGACGCTTTGGAACAAATAAAGGGAGTGAAAAAGACAAATAAGGGTCAGGTACTTATCAGAGTTAAGGATAATGCTGAGGAAGTTACTAAAGCGGTCACTGAAGTAATGCAAGACAGGAAAGTTATCAAACTGGGAAATAAAAAAAGAAGGATTCTACATATAAAGGAGATAGATATTACTGCGGATAAAGAAGAGGTAGAATTGGGAATAAAACATACAAATTTGGTCCGTTGCGATAGCAATTTTGAAGTAAAATCAATTCGACCGACAAGTTATGATAACCAAATCGCAACCGTTACAATGGAAGAAGATGACGCCAAAAGCTTACTAGCACTAGGGAAAATAAGGATCGGATTAAGTATATGCCCAGTCATTGAAAGGCTAGAAATTCTTAAATGCTATCGTTGTTGGGCATATAACCACAAGGCTGTACACTGTAAAGGTGAGGACAGAAGTCAAAAATGTCACATTTGTACTGAAAGTGGCCATAAAGCTAAAGACTGCCATAACGATCCGTACTGCCCTCTATGTGAGAAATCAGGTCATTCCGCAGGAAACAACAAGTGTAGCCATTTGCATAAGGCATTAGAGATAGCTAGAATTGGACGTAGAACAGAAATTATACAAGATAAAATTCACGATTCTTCAATTAAACACAAATAGAAGCATAGCTGCTCACGACCTGGCTGCTGTGGTGGCTTCTGAAAGAAAATGCGATTTTATTGTGATTAGCGAACCAAATATAAGGAAATGTAGAATGAATACCGGACACACTTATGTTAGTAGAGAATCGGATGCTATGATAATAAATTTCAGTAGAAAATATGCAGTGAGGAGCTACCGTATCGCGGGCTGCTTTGTGTGTGTTGAAACCGATGACCTAATAGTTTATAGTGTCTACTTAAGTCCTAACAAAAATACATCTGAGGATTTTAAAACCCACCTTGAAAGTTTGCAACAAGATATACAGAGCAATGAAGAAAAGAAAAAGATATTTGTGGCAGGTGATTTTAATGCTAAAAATAAAATCTGGGGTGGAACGATAACAACAAAGAAAGGAAGTGATCTGTTCGAATGGGCTAATTCCCTAAATCTCAATGTGCTGAATGATGGAAAATCACCTACATGTATTCGTTCAAATGGAGTCTCGTATATCGACATTACAATGGTGTGCGATAATATAGTTAAAGAATGTCCTGTGTGGTGTGTTCTGGAGGATGAAGAATCGATGAGTGATCATAAATTTATTATTACGAAAATTAGGCAAAACGCTAGAACAAAACCGAAATATAAACACGGTAACACTAATATCACAGCATTCATAGAAACATTCAAGAAATTGACGGATGGGAAAGAAGTAAACATCAAGAATTGTGAAAGATATTTGAAAGATGCTTTTAAACTTTGTACACCATGGGTAAGGTGCGATGACTATTATAGGCTCCCTTATTGGTGGACGGATGACGTACAAGAAGCTATTAGAAATACTAGAAAGAAGCGTAAACTTTTTCAAAGAGCTAAAGAGCAGATGAAGAGGCTAACATTGAAAGAAGACTATCGTGCTGGCAAAAGAGAATTAAAGAAAACTCTGATAGCAGCCAAAGCTAAAGCATGGGATAACTTATGTAGCAAACTTGAGGCCGATATCTTTGGCGATGCGTATAGAATTGTTAAAAACCAACTCCAATTGCCAAATCCCAAGACAATTTTAACTCTTCAAGAAAAGCTTAAGGTTTTCAGGACTTTGTTCATTCTGGAAAAGGGCATCAATCTCGACGGAGAAATTATAAGAGAACATGGTGGACTTGTGGTGCTTACTGATAAAGAGGTATCTGATGCAGCAAAACGAATAAAAGTACAAAAGGCTCCAGGACCTGACAGCTTACCACCAGAAGTTATTAAGGCGGCCATACTGAAGCACACAAAGTATTTTACATGTCTCTTTAATGGCTTGCTTAAGGTCGGTGTTTTTCCAGAGACCAAAAGATCTGATGCAAATATTAATCTACAGACTCATAAAATTACACTTTTAAATACTGCATAGTTATATAATACAGGAAATCCTTTTGTTTAGTGTACCGTATGTAGTATTTTGTAATATTTGTCAGCAAAATAAAAACATTAGAACCAAAACTGAAAATTCATTGACATAATGTCACTGATATTACTAGATGGATTCTCTCATTTTTTTTCTTTTATAAGAGAGCGTATTGGCGCTAAAACTCGTTATATACAAGGAAGGTTGAGATGAAGAAAAGAAGAACTTATCTACACGTTAGGGGATGAAAAAGTGCAAATATTGAGATATAACACCGCATACATTACTTATATAATATACTAGCTTTAGACCGAGAGTTCATCTGCGTACATCAATAAATTAGAGCCTAAGTGTTATAAACTACATTATTGTAAATTATAACACTTAGGCTCAGTAGTTTTAGCTCGAAAAGAGTAATAAAAAACATCCTCACAAATCCTCATAAACTTTCGTATTTCTAACATTAGTACGATGAGAAAGAAAATACATAATTATGTACATATTTGTAAAATAAATGTTCTACGCACATTCTGCCATTAATACTATAATGTCGTATATTTAATCTTTATTTAATACAATTATATGTATTATAACTAGTATAATATGTTACAATACTTTTTTAATCTAAAATATTCATCTAATCTATAAAAAATATTCTCAGTCAATAGAATGGGTAAAAGATTTTAATAGTCATATTAGAAAGCATATTTATTCTACACATTGTTAATTTACATATAATTTTTTTTATGACATCTACCTCTTTGAGATAGTACATCAGAGACATGTGAAGAAAGTTGATTAAATTGTAATGAACAAAGCAACATACAATGTTTGGGAAATGGTAAAAATTTTAATTTTTTAAACATGGGTCTACATATTTAATAAATTAAAAATCTGTCTGTTAAAATTAAGAACCGTTTGTGTATAATTCGCCTCACATACAGCCCGGACAGATTTCTTTTGAAATTTAAAAACTATCTACATCTACACACACCAATAAACCACATGAAAGAACCAAAGGAAGATGTCCATGGAATGGCACTGAACACTGCTTCTTATGAACTAAAAATGAAATTGACATGTAATAAAGCTTTGAGGTAGTTGATCATGAAATAGATGTGGTTGTTAAATAATTCAGAATATTTCACAACCACATACTGGAAGACTTCACTCAAGACTTCTGGAATGCTCTGAAAATTCGGTTTAAATGTTCCCTGTTTCCATCGAGTCACGTTAAACAAACAAAAGACTTACACTTATGTAACAATCTGAGCGTAGGCATCCATGGGCCCTCTCGATGCCTGAAGAAGAGCAGCTCCCCGGCGCTATTCACCATTATCTCGATGTGATCGTGGCTGAAAGTAACGAGTACATTTAACATTTCAATGTGGAAGTCTTACTGATCTATCAATATTTCTATAAACTGTATAATGTATATTTCGTCTTCTTTATGAATAAAAATCGATGTGTCAATTTATGTTCCCTGTGGACTCTAACCAAACCATCAGCGTGAAACTTTGCATACAGGTTGTCAGAGTTTCAGAAAAGGACATATTACCTTACATTTTGGGCGGACGAAGTCGCAGGCAAAAGATAGTGTTCGTTTCGCAGTCATTTGTCGACAATGTTGCAGTCCATCTGTTGCCAGTAACTACTCATTTACCGAAGACCACCGTGAAATAACAGCATGTGTGTTTTTAGCTTTCGGTGAATGAGTGCGAGAGCCCATTTCCCTATCCCTCTCTTATCCTTAATCCTACTATGGTCGGCAACGCACTGAGCACATGTGACGTTCATTGTATTTTTAAAGGCGACCACGACCATCTCCCATCAAATGGACCGTCCGCCATTCTGACGGTCTTTACATAGAAAAACAGTAACCAAATAAGTGCTTATGGTGTAGGTACATTTAAACCTATGTGTGTGATAATAATCACTAACGAAGAGGTAGGTATATTCCATAAATCATTAAATCGACTGAGAATCAAACGAAATGTCGCATATTAGTTATGTCTATAATTACACAAAACTAGCTTTTGCCCGCGACTTCATGAGTACCTCTCGGCAACAATTCTTGTTTTCTGGATAAAGCATTCGCAAGGTATGTTGGATAATGTAATTTGTTCAATATTTTTCAAAATCTCATTGCCCACATGAAAATATTTGTTTAATATTTAAATATTTTACGTGGCCTCCGCTCTGCGCACCGCGCCAGCCGGTAACTGTGAGGTAACTGAGCGCGGGTGGGGGCACTTTCAACGGGAGGCTACCACACGCTAGTACTCTTTATCACTCTTTATTATACTGTGGCAAAGTCAAGACGCGTACGCCACGACTGCGAGGTAGGTAATTGGTTTTTACTGATCATATGAATTCCTCGTGGGCGATTAGGATAACTTGAATATTCTATCTAATGAGCCGTCTAAAAAAACAACAAAAGAAAAACCTGTCATAAATTTACTACCTAGGTACGTCTATGATGTCTTACATAAACAATTAGTATGTAAAAAAATACAAACTGTTTGTCACATTTTCACACGTTTTGAATATTTTTTCTATGTTTTGAATATGCTATTTGTACTGTGTTCGCTTAATAACAGATACTAAATAGTGAGAAAATTTGTTTGTAAAAAATCATTACGTAAATATTTTTTATAAATCTTCCAATGTATTTCAAAGTCAAAGATTAATTTAAAATTGTAGGTATACTCGTATACAAGGTTTAAGTTTACCGTACTACCATCAGTGTGTCATAGGGAAGAAAAAAAAACCCATGACACTAAATACTAGTGGTGGCACGCAGTAGTGTCTACGGAAACAAACGAATAAAATAAATAATTAGCTGTGCCCGCTGCTTCGCCTACGTGGAATTGAGATTGTATCTCGATATCGGGTACATACCCCGCAGTCGTAACGTACGTTGACCTACTTGCACTATCTCTGTGGCTTCACGGCGCGCTCTTTACATATATCGTCAGGGGCGGATCTACTTAAGGGCTTTTTGGGCTGTAGCCCAGGGCCCCGTGGATACAAAGAGCCCCCAGCCCCCAATTAAAAACAATAGGCGATATCTACATCACTATAATAATAATAATATTTATTTTCGAGATCATGGGTATTGTACCTGAGATAACATTTTTATTGTCCCGCTCCTACATGACCTTACCGACAATCATTCGGTGTGAAAATTACCAATAACTTAAAACTATTTAAACTTACTATTAGCTATCTACATACAATAATAATATACAAAAATTACACCTTGCACAATGTATAATATTATTTTGTTTTCGAGGGAAATATCTAGTTTATTTCTTATATCTATTTACGATTATTATTTGAGATTCTTTATTCTTTATTTCTATTATTTCGTCTTCTTTATGAATAAAAATCGATGTGTCAATTTATGTTCCCTGTGGACTCTAACCAAACCATCAGCGTGAAACTTTGCATACAGGTTGTCAGAGTTTCAGAAAAGGACATATTACCTTACATTTTGGGCGGACGAAGTCGCAGGCAAAAGATAGTGTTCGTTTCGCAGTCATTTGTCGACAATGTTGCAGTCCATCTGTTGCCAGTAACTACTCATTTACCGAAGACCACCGTGAAATAACAGCATGTGTGTTTTTAGCTTTCGGTGAATGAGTGCGAGAGCCCATTTCCCTATCCCTCTCTTATCCTTAATCCTACTATGGTCGGCAACGCACTGAGCACATGTGACGTTCATTGTATTTTTAAAGGCGACCACGACCATCTCCCATCAAATGGACCGTCCGCCATTCTGACGGTCTTTACATAGAAAAACAGTAACCAAATAAGTGCTTATGGTGTAGGTACATTTAAACCTATGTGTGTGATAATAATCACTAACGAAGAGGTAGGTATATTCCATAAATCATTAAATCGACTGAGAATCAAACGAAATGTCGCATATTAGTTATGTCTATAATTACACAAAACTAGCTTTTGCCCGCGACTTCATGAGTACCTCTCGGCAACAATTCTTGTTTTCTGGATAAAGCATTCGCAAGGTATGTTGGATAATGTAATTTGTTCAATATTTTTCAAAATCTCATTGCCCACATGAAAATATTTGTTTAATATTTAAATATTTTACGTGGCCACCGCTCTGCGCACCGCGCCAGCCGGTAACTGTGAGGTAACTGAGCGCGGGTGGGGGCACTTTCAACGGGAGGCTACCACACGCTAGTACTCTTTATCACTCTTTATTATACTGTGGCAAAGTCAAGACGCGTACGCCACGACTGCGAGGTAGGTAATTGGTTTTTACTGATCATATGAATTCCTCGTGGGCGATTAGGATAACTTGAATATTCTATCTAATGAGCCGTCTAAAAAAACAACAAAAGAAAAACCTGTCATAAATTTACTACCTAGGTACGTCTATGATGTCTTACATAAACAATTAGTATGTAAAAAAATACAAACTGTTTGTCACATTTTCACACGTTTTGAATATTTTTTCTATGTTTTGAATATGCTATTTGTACTGTGTTCGCTTAATAACAGATACTAAATAGTGAGAAAATTTGTTTGTAAAAAATCATTACGTAAATATTTTTTATAAATCTTCCAATGTATTTCAAAGTCAAAGATTAATTTAAAATTGTAGGTATACTCGTATACAAGGTTTAAGTTTACCGTACTACCATCAGTGTGTCATAGGGAAGAAAAAAAAACCCATGACACTAAATACTAGTGGTGGCACGCAGTAGTGTCTACGGAAACAAACGAATAAAATAAATAATTAGCTGTGCCCGCTGCTTCGCCTACGTGGAATTGAGATTGTATCTCGATATCGGGTACATACCCCGCAGTCGTAACGTACGTTGACCTACTTGCACTATCTCTGTGGCTTCACGGCGCGCTCTTTACATATATCGTCAGGGGCGGATCTACTTAAGGGCTTTTTGGGCTGTAGCCCAGGGCCCCGTGGATACAAAGAGCCCCCAGCCCCCAATTAAAAACAATAGGCGATATCTACATCACTATAATAATAATAATATTTATTTTCGAGATCATGGGTATTGTACCTGAGATAACATTTTTATTGTCCCGCTCCTACATGACCTTACCGACAATCATTCGGTGTGAAAATTACCAATAACTTAAAACTATTTAAACTTACTATTAGCTATCTACATACAATAATAATATACAAAAATTACACCTTGCACAATGTATAATATTATTTTGTTTTCGAGGGAAATATCTAGTTTATTTCTTATATCTATTTACGATTATTATTTGAGATCGAATTGGTTTTATATTACTTTTATTTATTCATTTATAAGTTATTTATTTATAAAAGCAACCTGTCCTCGAGGAAATCACAAATTTTATAGTAACATTTGTCTAGTAGTATTTTTTTAAGTTTAGTTTTGAATAAATGTATAGGTAGATCTTTACAATTTTCAGGAATGTTATTATAAATCATGGGTGCCATGCATAGTATGCTGTTGCGGATTAATTTTGTTTTGGAAGGGTGTAAACAAAGTCTATCCCCGTTTCGTCGATTTCGAGATACTATCGAAAACAGTTTTTTGAAAAAATGGCTATTAGTTAGTAGGCCCCTAAATTGTTTCAGCCCAGGGCCCCACAAATTTACGATCCGCCCATGTATATCGTATTTATCTTTTTAACCATACGTCTAAAACATACAGTGAAAAGCAAAACCTACGTGTAATAATTAGTTTTGATGATAAGCTTTCTGATTTTGATTAAAGATTCGTAATTTTTGATAATATGGCAAAAAAAGTCGTTTTTGTGGTTTAAGTATAAAAGTTAGACATGTGCGGTGGCTGACTCATTTCATTTTACGGGATAATATCCATCCTATGTCCATCCTGAAATTCTGTTCTAACTATTGCTGAAAGATTATTTAAATTGGATGAGTAGTTTCGAAAATTACCTCTTACATACAAACATACAAACTTAAAATAGATAAAAATGTACTTTACCATTTCACAATTCTAAACGTGTCCTTTTTGGGTAGTACTTGATCTATGTAATTTTCCAGATGAGGGTACAGCTCCAAGAGGCGCGCGCGGATGCCTTTCTGAACTGAGGACTTCAGCTGCTGCACGCCAGATATGCTGTCCTTTTCATCAAACCTGAAAATAAAATAGTTATGCGTTTAATAACTCACAGCAGACTAATTTTCTGACTAATGCGTGGAATATATTTAGTTGTTAATATCTTCAGTATTGTAATTTTTTACAAACTTAGAATATAACGCTTTTTAGTTAACGCTTGTATTAATTTTACTCCTCATAAAATTTCCATGCCGGAGGCCTCATATGAAAATCGATTCTTAAAAAGTAAACTACAATATTTAATATTTTTTGGTTTTTACTTTATTTTTAGACGCTTAAAATGATTTGGAATAATTTTCTGCCATACCTACCCCTTTTAGACGCCTATTGCTGGGTATACCCTATATACTTAAAGTATCGCCTTGCCTTACAGCTCAGTTGTTATTATAACTTTAATACTTTCTTGCTTGAAAGAGTTACAAACCACTCAAAAACTTAGGATAATTAACGAAGATGAGCGTTTTTTTCCCTATAATTTTATTGATTCGGTTCGCCTAATGACAAAATTTCATAGTCCCAAAAATGTAGTTCTTTATTTATCGTACAATGAATAGGTTGCGGTACGTGTAACAGATAATATTTTATCGCACCGGAAGTGCACAATGAACATTGGATTAACTATGTTTAGTTTTGAATATACCTACTATTAATTTTATCGCTATTATTAATAATATACCTACAACACGTTGGATTATTACTAATGATATAATTCTTACAGTCGCCTGTGCCATAGGAAAACCACCGTATTCGAGGACGAATATAGGCCAACATTCTTTGGCCTACATAAGGCAATTAACTTATATAAGAACTTTTATTTTTTTACTTTTTTTATGTTAAGATCGGCAGACAGGTGGACGGTCCACTTGATGGTAGGAGGCTACTGTCGCCTATAACACAAGCAACGCCACATGTGCTGCAAGTGCGCTGTCGACTACAGAGGATTAAGGATAAGGTATTGGGAATGGATAGGTAAATGGGCTCTGGCATCCCTTACTTGCTCACCAAAACACAACAGCACACATGCTGTTATTTCACGGTGGTCTTCTGTAAAGACACTAGCTGTGTCCACGACTTTGTACGCGTGGAAAAATGAAAATATATGAGTTATAATGTCTAAAATCTTTATCTTTTAAATTTTTATATTTTTAAATGATCCCTCGGGAACCTAACATTTCTCCAGGACAAATCTTATATGTTAATCCAGGTAATAAACTATTTGGGTGCCAAATTCCATCTAAATCCGTTCAGCCGTTTTTGGGTGATTGAGTAACAAACACCCAAACATACAAATTAGTAGGATTTAGGATTCTCTATTAATTTGTGTACTTAATTCTTATAATTACTTTTTTGGTTTGGGTATTTGTTTGTTTTTTAAGGTTCCGTACGTCCAAATAAAAAAACGGAACCCTTATAGGATCACTCGTGTGTCCGTCTGTCCGACCATCCCCCCCCCCCCCCCCTTATCTCCGAAACTACTGAACCTTATGCCCCTGCCACACACTCGTCGAGTGGCATGGGAAGTAGCGAGGAAAGGAGGCAGAGACGTAGTGTGGCAACGTTACTCGTCATGCCGCACGTCATGCTCCTCGTCTTGCCCACCGATCCATGTTTTGTCGGTTTTTAAGCGCGATTCAAAGAGCGGCAATATGAACGCGAGTCACCGGCCACATAATCGCGGGCAGACGCACTCCGAATCGAGCGCTCGCTATGGAAACACTTCACGCGTACGCTTAATCATTCCGCCGCCGCGCTGACGGCTTTTTTAAATTGTAGTAAAATTGTTCATACTGCTTCTGTAACGAATGAATAAATAAAAGTATAAAACAACTAACTATATAATTAGTATTAACTAATTATATAAATGTTTATTGCAAAAAAAAGTTTTGTCGTGCGACGCGAATTCTAAAATAAAAAGAAAATATCTTTTCTTTTTTTTATGTAAAGATCGGCACACAGGCTGACGGTCCACTTGATGGTAGGTGGCTACCGTCGCCTATAACACAAGGAACGCCAATATTCTTGAAACTATTTCACAGTGGAAGAATAAATGTTTGTGCACTCACCAAAGTCAGTGAAAGTTTCGGCTATAGTTATTGAATTGTTCGTTTATAATTGTTATTTATTAATAATTATAAATATTAGAAGAAGTCTAAATAGTTAGTTATAATTTATTTGGTTAACACGTATTATTTATTTATTTACACAACACTAATACTTTTTATATTTTTTTATTTTTCACTCTCTAACAACACCATAGCAACTGACACTTATTTTTTCCTTTTTTATTTTATATATTATATTGTCTATTGAAAGTGAAGTAGTATGTCAGTAATCAACCTACTTTAACAAATATATGTGCCAAGGAGATAGAGAAATGGGCTCTGGCATCCCTTACTCACTCACCGAAACACAACAGCACACGTGCTGTTATCCGATTTAAAAAATCTTTCGCCAATATTGATATATTGACCGCGCCGTGTAACTACAGAGGCAGTGCAAGATCAAGACATATTATCTGTGGTTCCCGGCGCAGTCGTGCTTATATCGTAATATTTTTAACGACAAATGCAAAACAAATGCAGTAAAAATCACACGTATAAATACTTATGACGATAAATACTTATGACTTGCTGATTTTGATAAGGATTCATAATTTTGTTGATAATAAAATGTAATAATTTGGCGAGGACGACGACGACGACGTATATTTCTATAACATTTATAAAATTAGCTAAAAATGCGCGCGCACGCTCTCTCAATTTCAACGTCCATTCTGTTGCAAAAGCAATGACCTAGTGAGGCGCGTTGCGATTAATCGCACGAGTAGAGAAGCGTGTGGACAGAAGGGCAACATCGCGGCAGCGCGAGGAGCAGAGCGATGAGCAGCGCGAGGAGCATAGTGTGGCAGAGGGGTAAAATTTTGAAAAAAATACTGAAATTAGTTTTCTACTTATAGATTATGAAAAGCCTTTAAGAAGTCCATGATATTAAAATAACATGGTAAATCACTCAATATTGTGCGGATAGGTAATGGGAGGTTATCTGTGCATCGTACGGAACCCTCTTCACGCGAGTTCAACTCGCACTTGTTATAGTATCTTACTGTCACTTTGTTTTATGTGTTTGCATATTTAAAGGCATAATCATTGTAGATTATTTTCAGATAATCGATAATATTATTTTTGTGTCAGATTGTGTGCTGTTTTGCAAAGCAAATAAAGAAATAACAAAATAAAAATAAACTACGCAGTGGATTGCACACCTATATTGAAGTTAATATTGATAATTTACTTGAACTAAGAATACGCTAAGACCTGGTTCACACACAATGCTGAGAACAGACAGAGAGGAAGGGAAGGACACATCTAAACTTATATTACAAAAGCGAAAGTAAATGTGCCTGTAACGATTTCACTGTTAAATCACTGAACCTATTTCAATGAAATTTGTTATGTAGCTACCTCTAAGTCTATAGCTTAATCTTTCTTGAAGGCGGACATAGGATAATTTACAACTGATAACGCGAGCATAGGCCAAATTTAATTTATGATATACATATATCACTTACGGATTTCTTATCATCAATTTAACAGTTATTTATTAAACATATATAATTATAAAGTGAAACAATTGAAATAAAGAGTTTTTAAAAACCATATTTTCCATTCTAGTGAAAATTCCACTTAATCACAATGAAATTGTAGGTAATGTCTTAAACCCTTAATTTCTAGACTTTAGACCAGGGTTTCCCTAACTGTGCATCGCGACACTCTGGGGCGCCCGCGCCGCGGCAATAAGTATCCCAGGGCGTCGTCGTGAAGCAATCCACATAGATTGGCTGAGTGTAGGATGCGACCGAGTCTATTGAGCGCTCACTAGACTCGGGCGCAATTCGAAAAATATTATAAAATATTTTCCCGAAAATTTGAAGCAATATCACTGGGTTAACCCCTTCCAGTCGACCTCAACATCAACACTTTAGATTGAAAAAGAACAATTAATAGAATCGTCCACAAAGAAAAACTGCCTGAATTTTGAAGCTCACGAATATCGTGCCATCAGCAATGCAGTATTGAGGGCTCTATTACAGATTGCGATATCGTACTTCTGCGAAACAGGTTTTTCTTCAGTTGCAATAATAACAGAACAAGTACAGATCGAAAATAAATGTACAAAAAAAAAAAAAAAAATAAGAATGGCAATTTCCAAACTTTAGTCCCGTTTTGAGAAAGGACATCTTTCTCATTAGTAGCCAGCCAACAAAGTAAAATAAATATCTCTTTAAAATAATGTCTATAAAATAAATATTATTTGGAGTATTTCTGATAACTTGTTACTAGGCTAGAACACAAAGTGGTGGGTACTTTTTAGCCAGTACTTTTCGCAAAAAAAAATGGCTTCACAGTAAAAATAAATTTGGGAAGCCTTGCCCTAGACACAGCTTGCTACAATTTATAATTATAGCCTATATTGTGTTGTTACGGTTCGCCATAGAACTTTCTTGAAAGAACGCGAATTGGCGTTGGGGCCATGGAACATTCCCATAGTGTAAACATTACTTATACATGGTCTTCCATAAGAGGGCGAAACGCAATGTTTCGCAATGCCACTAATCCATCTTTGAAAAGTTCGTTTCCAACGTTGACCTGCCGGGAATCGAATGCGTTTCTAAGCATCTGGTCAATACAATGTATTGGCGCGTGTCCATACCTCGACCCCGTACAAAAACACAGAGAAAACTTCATGAAGGATTTTTTCACAAACAGGTTAAATTGACCCAAAACGGACAAGAGTAAAATCTGCGAAAGGCTAATGTTGATTTTTAAAAACCCGGTTTCGTTGGTAATGCATTTTATAACTTGTGGAAGTGAACGCAGAGTTCCACGGAATTCATGGGACAGGCCATGAAACAATACTACCTATTCATTAAGTTTTGCTCTATTTGTATAAATATAGCAGAGGAGTTTAATGGAGTAGGCAGCTCCACGAATGAAATAAGTGGGTTTTATAACTGTTCTATAAATTGAATGCGCAGGTACTTTTAAAAGGCACAAAGTCCACTTTTGTCATAAAATGTGTTATGAATGTCTTGAAATTAGGTCGAAAACATTGTAACACATGTAATGAGAGTCAAAACGGCACAAAGGTATAGTTTGAAAAACATTAATTTTCAAATCGGGTCATCGGAATTATTTTGAAAAGGGCCAAGTCCTGACTTAAGAAACAAGACTCGTCAGATGATTTTTATATTTAAACGTTATTAATAAATACGAAGGCTTTTAAATATATTTTGTATAAATAAAATAATTCAAACAATTTAATCATTGAATTGGTTCCACCTCTCTGCCACATTCGTTGTTAATGTTCCCTCTAGCTAGAGTAAACAAATCGGAATAGGAAAATATGTTTTTCTCAAAAAAAAACTACTACCTACTTATCAATTTACTAGCTTTTGTCTGCTACTTATTCTGCCTTATCTTAATAAATTATAGTAGGTACACTAACTGTTTTAAATCGCGACCTCATCCGAACATTCTTAAAAATTATAGGCTGTATTATTCTTATATAAAAAAAACGAGCTGGTGCTCGCGATCATCCCCTGATTTCGTCCGTGTTGATAAATAAAAGATATAATGCCTGACGAAATAATATAATTTTCCCACGATGAAAAGGTTGTAAGCGTTGTGTTTTCTACGACGCTAACGCGTTTTGTTCAAAATCATTCTAAATAAGTTCACGAATAATTAATATTTAATACTGTTGATTATATGGTACATCTTTACGACAACACTACAGCTACAGTTATGAATATCTATATTCTCTCTGCCTGGTCTGTGTGAAATGAGAACTGTGAATCATTGAAATGTAAGAAAATTGTGTAATTAATAATAAAAGGGAGAAGTACAAAAGTGAAATCATTTGTTGTGTTAATAGTATGAAACAAGTACAAAATTATTCTAACAAATACTTTTGGCAATTCTGCGAAATTCCGTTTCATATCATGCGTACTTCAATGTGCGCTGTTTTCACCAAATCAGTCACAATGGCTCCACTGAGACGGGAAGAGTGTTTAAGGTGGATTTATATTACACCGAACCGTGCCCCAACGGGGCCCGGTTAAGATATACATAGTATGCTTTTGTATGAACGAATTCATACTTTACCAGGCCGTGTCCGTGCCCCGGCCTTTGAGACAAACACGGCGGGCGCACGGCCCGGTGGCGGCACGGTGTAATATTATGAATAATCCTTTATGTGCGCTTGCACCTAACCAGAAATAATTGGTTAAGAGAAGACTTGTTTGCCATATTATATATAAGTTATATATAATATGGCGCCTGAGCGGACACGTTACGCTAGATATAACTTACATATCATATGAAATAATATTATTTTGTCTGACACGCTACGTGTCTGATACGTTCGTTGTCTGAAGATGTAAACGGGCCTCCTTAACACACATACTCCGTACACAGATCCTTTGATTTTTAAATTCGATTCTTATCTGTAATACTACCACACTGAAACCCTGGAAGTGGCAATATAAGCATCAGTAATTTTATGTTGAGATTTTCTGTGCTGCTGTAATAAAGGATTATTGTTCAAAATAAAATAAATATTAGCAGAATCTTCAACTACGAGTATATTAAATAACACATGAATAAATATCATACAATATTTTTCTTTGCTTATAGAACCGACCTAACTGATAAAGAGAGAGGGACGTTTGTATGTGGAAGGTAATCTACAGAACTATTGCATCTCCTTAAAAAATTCTTTCACTATTTGAAAGGTACATTATTCCAGATGGACATAGGGTATGATTATGTATACTAATCCCCCAAATTGCTCCCGGGCGAAGCCGGGGCGTATTAGTCTAGTAATTGATAAATGATTTGTTTTAAATATTCAAGAGAGGCAGCCGTGTCGTGTCATAGAACTGTATTATATAATATTGTTGCCTGAGTACCAACGCTCCAATGGCCCAAAACGGCTCAATGTCACTCTTACCAACCACGTGCATATTCAGGCCAATCACATTTCAATATTACAAATCAAACTGAATAATAGAATACTTACGGTTTTGGAAATTCATCATACACTTCTCAGAATAAACATAAACGTTCGATAAGAACGCAAGTAAAACATCAATGGATGCAATCCAAACATATATTGTCACTCTGTTGCAGACAGCATTGAAAATTGTGCCAAGTTTCATTTGGCTTTTGAATTGATTGTATGGTTGCCATATGAATTCCTTATCATTCATAAATAGAAGTTGTTATAGTTATATTAGTGAATCTTTGGTGAATGAATATTTTGAATATAGGTACATGTCCTAACATAAACACATCCGGTTTCCCGTGAAAAGTCGATGGTAAATGTAAATATAAAACCACAGTCTTATTCAAATAACACTAAAAATGCACGGAAAAGTTGTTGCTTATGTCCGGGTTAGAAATATTGACGCCTAATCTTTCTATTATGGTAGCTATGTATACACGTAACGATATAATTACGCAAGTCTACACTTGCGCAATTATTTACAAAAACGTCATTCCCAAGTGACTACAGACGGCTCAAGTATACTTGCACAATAAATACTATTTCTATGAAAGTGAGCGTCCCGTATGTTATGCGATAGATGACGCTTTAAAAATAGTTGATTTAAAACTATAGTTTTGCTATGAAAATTTATTAAATGTATTTTTAACAATTTTATATAAGTATAATCGATTTATGTAGGCTATTCATTTTTTTAACAACACTGTTTCGGTTCTATTTTTTTTTAAATATTTTTCGCTTAATTTCTTGTATGCAGCTGTTTTTTATCTCTGTTGTGATAATCTTTATTTTTAATTTGCCAAACACTGGTTCACTTTTATACATATTAATAAAATGCTCCAAAATCACCGAACTCCATTTCTTTTCGATCCCTCATTAGACATTTTGACGCGAAACTGACCTCAGGATACAAGATGGCAGCTTGTATATCACTAAAAATTTGAACGTGGTACTGCCACACACGTTTTAACAAGCCCATAGGATGAGTGGTTAGGATTCTCGCCTTAACGCTTTGTTCTAGGTTTGCCGGGTTCGATTCCCGGCAGGGTCAACTTTGAAAAATTAACTTTTCAAATTTGTCTCTGGTGTGGATCTGGAAATTAGTGGCAGTAGGGCACACTGCGTTTAAGGGGAGACTACCGCCCGTTTTTAGTAACAAAAAAAGTATGTCAAAATTAACTAACAGCTACGTGCACTTTAAAAACCGGCACTTTGGGCGCGCTTGTCGCGACATCACAGTCTACAATAAGAACCAAATTTTAAAAATCACAACATCTACATTTCATAGATTTCGATTTTACATTCGAACTGACCGTTTCAAGTATTTTGAATTTCCCAAAATTTTTTTGCTCTTTTTAATAATTATTTTCTTAACGAGAAAGAAATAATATTACAAAATATTTACATAGACATAATTCTAAAGCAAAAATGTTAATAAAAAAATATTTAAACCTTTTTTGAATTAGAAGCATATTCCCTATTATATCGTTACGTGTGTGGCTACCATTGCACTATGCTACTCGTGCATGTAGCATGTGGCAATATCGATGGCAGTAAGTCACATTGTCATTTGAATAGTGTGGAGGTTGTGTTATTTTGTTATTTGTTCACCATCAATCAGTGCAGAGCGGTGTGACGGGCGTTTTAAAATATGACCCTTGACCATGACCGTCAAAGATTAAATGTATGGGTTGTTTGTTTAATGAATCAAAAAACCTCCGTCACTGTCAAGGTTTCATAATAGTACATTACTGACCAGGTTGGATATAAAGCAACAGTCAGCTAATTAGTATTGGAAGTACGAGGCGAATCCGAGGCCCTTTAAAAACTATCGAGGCTGTCAACTGCTATTTTAGCCGAGACCTGTACTTTTAAAATACTTTTCTCTAACTTGCGAGGAAATAGTAGACAAAAGCATACCAGAAAATCAATTTCTGCCGATGAATAACTCATTTTTATTTTATAAAAACTTCTAAATATAAAAATGTTGAAAAAATTTAGTAAAAACAAAATGGCGGTCATTTTCCTCTTGTTAGTTTCCCTCAGAATCTGGTTGCTGGGCGGCATACGGACAGAAGAGTCGATTGACGTATTTTTTGTTTAATAATGTAGCTATTTTCAGGGAAGTGGGTTATCAATTATCGCCCACTGAGCTGAGCGAGTGCACGTCAAACATCCAGTTGTCTCGCATCTCGCTCACACTCCTCACACTTGAGTTGTCGCCGAGGAAGTGATGCTTTCTGGCTAGTTCCACGGAAATTAGCTTAATAAAAGTCATTTTAAAGGGGACATTAATCAACGCGGAATCAACATTTATTTATACAATCAAAATGAAACTAATTATTATACCTAGGTACTCTAAATTTAGGTATAGTAAAAAACAGTCAGACCTATCTGCGTATGTCCTGTCTGCTTACTTCTAATTTATCTTATAAATAAAAATGAATAACTAAATGTATCGTAAATCTCGAAATTGGCTATATATATATTTTAAATATTAAAGTCGGAGGAAGATTCTTATAAAGAGTAAAAAAGAAAAATTGCCCAGGAAAACGTAAAGTGCAATGGAAAATTTCGGCGGGTCGCTAGTTTTTATTAAATTGAATTTTTTGTCAAATATTTCACTATTTGAATGGCACATTATTCCAGATATGTGTATAATGTGTATACAATGCTATAAAAAGCCCAATCAAAACTACTATCAACGCACGGCCAAAACTACTAAGTCTGGAAAGCTGAAAATTGGAACATAGTTTTATTTTAAACATAAGCATCCGCTAAGAAACGATTTTTGTACGAAGGCGGGTTGCTATTACATATTAGATATAACATATTATCTATACTAATAAATATTATAAAGAAGTTAAGTTTGTATGTTGGTATGTAGGAGCTAATCATCGAAAATACTCAAATGATCTTCATGAAATTATGCATACACGTTGTCACTAGGGATACAGGAAAGGACATGGGGTACCTTACATTCCGCGCGAAGTCGCAGGCCGGTCGCTAGTAACCTATGTTATTTATAAACGCCGACGAACTAACGAGAAAAACGAGTAAAATAATAAACTGGATTCAAAAATCATCAAAAGAAATTAATGATGATTGGTTTAGTTCAATAAGTCGTTAAAGTACGTATTTTTGAAAAAATAACTCATGGTTTCCTTGGCAATATACTTGATACTATTAGTAACTGTAAGATTAAAACAATAGGATTATAGCCATATAAGCGATATGACATATCGAATTACGTTCACGTGTTGCAGTCAATGATATTTTTAAGTGACGCGACTAAACATGAGCTTATTTTTCATTATATGATGACGTAGTATTGCTAATTATAAGAATGGTATCTATAAACAAGTTTGTGTTCTTCTTTTTGTTTTTAGTGCTGCACATTTTGATGGAAAAAAAATTTTTTTTTAAATGTTAAGGTCCGCAAGCAGACTGACGGTCCACTTGATGGTAGGTGGCTACCGTCGCCTATAACACAAGCAACGCCATTGTGCGCTGCTGACTAGAATTAAGTATAAGTAAGGGTTAGGGAAATGGGCTCTGGCTCACTCACCGAAACTCAACAATCAGTTATTTCACGGTGGTCTTCTGAAAGGGGATGCTTACTGCCGCAAGACGGGCTGCCCAAATGACTAAGAAAAGACCAGAGCCAACTTTGAGAAGTTCATTTCAAAAGTTGACCCTGCCGGGAATTGAACCCAGGAACCCCAGAACAGAGCGTTTCTTGAAGGCAAGAAAAGCAGATATTCCACCATTTGTTGTTCATGGTGCGTGTGTACAACATTATAATTATGGTTACAAGTTGTAACTTACAACCAAAGTATAATGGGTGTAATTTTTTTAATCTTAATCTTAAAAGTTAAGTTTCTTCATCTTAACTTCAACACACACGTCGACGACGGTCCAGTTAATAGTTGATAATTACCGTCGCCTATAACACATGCATCACCTTTGATGCAATTACGATTCCGCCATAGTGGGATTAAGGCATCCTTTATAGATTAGGAAGGCATACGGTGATGGGCACTGAGATCCCATCTATCCAGTAACCTGATTATGCTCAAATCTGGGGGCTGGGATTGCCAACAACAAGCACAGCCGTACCATTCTTTTGTCGAAGCGACTCACGGCACTTTTGACCCCCTTTGTAACTTCGTTGTGGATAAAGATAAAGTTTGATTGAATTTATAGTGATCAAGAGGACTATAACTGGCTATATTGCCAATATATCTAATAATAATTATACCTTATAATCATTTTAATAAAAATATAGTTATAGAAATAAAAATTTCTAATATTGATACGATTATCAATATTAGAAACTTGTATAGGTATTGTATATTACTCTCCTATTGTATATGTACCTACTTGTAAATTGTTCTCAGTGAAGCACGGAATAAACATGAAAATGTGTTTCAAATATAATATAAAAAATAAATTAACAATCAATAAAAAGTTTATAGATTCTTAAACAGTTGACTGAAAAATAAATAGCACGTGCAAGTTTTCCTGGTCACGTTCCAAATTTAAAATGTTCCTGCACGCGAAACAGGAAGCGTGATGAGAGAACTTCATAACAACAGATAATATTTTTTAAATTCCTGGAAAATGAGATGTCTCGATTTTTAACGACCGACTCAAATTTGACGTGTGTATATATGCCATCGTAGATCCCAAACAGACGGACCGATTTTGATCCGTGTCTTTTTGTTTGAAAGCTGACGTGATCGAGATGGTTCTTAGCTATAGTTTATAAAGATCTATTCAGGCGTTTGAAGATGATCAACCTATTTCCTAGTTGATGAAGGGATTTCACTAACTTCTACAGGTTCGATTGATATGAAATTTAGTATAATGTTACTTCCGTGGTATTTCCATGACATAGTAACCTTGATATGGTCTAGTCTAATGTAAACACAATAGTTTTAAATATATAATCTTCGTAAATTGTAGAGAAAAAGTTGATGAGACGGAATATAACCGACACCGAGGATAAAAATAATAATAAAAGAATAAGAGGTTTAAAATATACCTCAATTCGTATGTATCCCGTATTTTTAACGGATCTTGATCGATATTTCTTTGACAAGTCTATACGTCCTTGAAATTTAATCAATACGAACCGTAACATACCGATAACATACATATATATGTAATCAATAAATAATTGAATAAACCTGATCGTTCAATACCTATGTATTATTTAGATTGGTCTGAAAACCGTCGCCGGTTTCTTCTGAAAATTGGACAATTCCGGTGAGACTGCAAAGCCATCTCTTTCAAATTTCAATTTTCAAATTTCTCATCAGCGTAGTAGATATTCTTAATAGCATAAACAATTTTATATTGTGAGTTAAAAATTTTACTTGAAGTAGGTACCCGAAGAACAAAAAATATGGTCTTTCGATAATTTCGTCAACTCAATTCTAATCCATATTCTATACATATTATAAAACTAGCTGAGCCCGCAACTTCGTACGCGGATATTTCAGTATAGTAACTTTTTTTGTTTGTTAACCGATTGAAATGAAACAAACACATGTTACGGGAAGCTTGCTACAATAAATCAGGGAAAACTGCATTGATATATTGTAGTTTCTGAGATTAGCGTGCACAAACGTACAGACAATCAGACAGAATATTTAAAAACTCTTTTTTTGACCTGTGTAACATAAGTACAAGGTGTACAAATTGTTATTTGAAAAAATAGTTAATCTCTCGTTTAGGATTTTATTATATGTATAGACATAGATATAATTGTTGTGCGCCTCTGTCTGTTTCTTCGTTAATTGCTTCTAAACCTCCCAACGGCTTTCACTAATGGAAAGACGGATAAACGGGGAATGTTCTTGTACGTAATTTGCAGAAAAAAAATTCATCCTTACGATGTCTGGGGCGGCTCGCTAGTATAATCTAATTCCATCTGAAACTAAGCAGTACCAATAAACCGTCTAAGTCGATAAAATTTTAAGTCATTCACGGAAGAGTACTAGGCAAAGGGCGGCATAAAGTTCAACTAATATTGATTATTCTATTATCAAAGCTGACCTAAAACGTTTGCCCGACTTTGTTTATTGTTTTCGTCTGTCATTTACTTACGTTAGGTTACCTAAGTGTTATACCTAGTAATGTGACTTTCTGTTGTAGGTAAATATACTTGAAAACCGTTGCATCATACAGGATTATTCCTTATGCATAGCAAAATTTATTCCTTATGATCCACACTACGGTGATAAAAATAATTGCCATTCTTAGGGTTCCGTACGTCCATATAAAAAAACGGAACCCTTATAGGATCACTCGTGTGTCCGTCTGTCCGACCATTTCCGGCCCCCCTTATCTCCGAAACTAATGAACCTAAAATTTTGAAAAAAATAATAATACAGAAATTAGTTTTCTACTTATAGATTATAGGAAAACCTATAAGAAGTCCATGATATTAAAATAACTTGGTAAATCACTTAATATTGTGCGGATAGGTAACATCGTACGGAATCCTCTTCACGCGAGTTCAACTCGCACTTGTCCCGTTTTTTACAGAGATTTGACCGAGTTCGAATTCAAACCTTAGTTCCTGAACACAAATTTTCGTATCACTTATGGTTTCAGATCCTCGCTGACCCATTTCGATTGATATTATAAAGAGGAAAGATTTAATTTTTTGTACGTTTGTTTGTAACCGATTTTTTAAAATCTTTCACTTACAGAAAGCTTCAATATCGGCGAGTAACATAGGTTGAATTTAACAATAACATGATACAAGTCTCTGAAACATTTTACGAGTTATCGCCCGAGAGGGACTAGGTCATGAAAATCTTTTGGAGATAGATCCACCCGTCCGGCTACTGCGTTAAGCCCTTCAGAATATCAGCTGACATTTTTATTTTTTCATAATAGCATATAAAGTGTCATCAGATAAATTTTCAACTGAGAGGAAATCACTGGGAAAAACATTTTTTTTTTCAATTTCATGTCATCAACTGACGTATAATCCACCAATTTATAGTCAGCTGAATTTTTTTTTTCTTCAAGATAATTTGATAACTATTTGAAAACGGGAGGAAATGACTAAATTTTTTTTGCTTGTATGGGAGTATGTGCCGTACCACTGCTCAACCCCCCACGGAGCCGCAGCTGACGTTTACAAGGCTTACGAGTTATCGCCTGAGAGGAACTTAATCATGAACCCAACGGGTCGCACCTCATCGTCCACACGCGATATTGGTTTTCTTTCTTTTTTTTCTTTTTTCTTGGCTTCTCTATAGGGTCATAGCGTGATGATGTCTATGATATGTGATGATAATCCAAAAGACAAAGAATAACGCCTTCGAAATGTATTGCTGGAGGCGGATGTTAAGATCCCTTGGACGGCCAAATGCCAAATGCGTCTATTCTTTCTCAGTTACAAATAAAAACACGGCTGTCTACTGTATGTCTCTTATTTATTTCGGACACATTGTAAGAGGTTGCGACAATCTAGAAAAGCTGGTCGTTGTAGGTAACGTCGAAGGCAAAAGATTACGAGGCCGATCGCCATCGAGGGGGACGGATCAAGTGAAGGATGCCACTTCTTCTGATACATATTGCCAGGCGACGAAGGAGACCACGGACAGGGGCCGATGAAGGCGGATGGTGCAGTCGAGACTGGGATTACGTAACCACCATCCTCAGTAATGAGGAACCGACCGGAGAGGTTAGCACGTTCAAAAAGAATTATATTTGTAAGTATAGACCGGGCGATAGATTATTTTTACTTATCGCAAGTTGCCGAAAGACGGCCTTATTTGTAACACAGCAATACTAACCCAATAACGAAACGTACACGTATGTCTATACCTAATTCATGATAAGATTAAGGGAACGAAGACAAAAATATGTTTCATAACAACACCATTTATTTATCTAACAAATAGTACGTACTCGGTGACATCCGCGAACTCTAGATTCAGTTTATATGGGAAAATAATACAGTATGTTATATTGTATCGTAAATTAATTCAAAAGAATTGTGTTACAATAATAAACCAATTACAATTAAAAAATCTATGATTAAAAATATATATTTGAAGCCTTTAAGGTAGGGCCCATTTAAAGATCACATTTTAACTTTCAACAAAATTCAACCTTGTTATGGAGGGCGCACAATATTATTTATTTTTTCAAATTCTGCACAATTGCTTAACTTTTATTAGTAAAAAAAATTAATATATTTATTGTATTTTATTTATTGTATAAATGACAATAGAAGAAAATTTTACGATTTACTTTGACTAATAAACCATTCTAACCCATAATAAACATTTTTATTCTAAAAAAATAAAATTATTCAAATACACGAATTACAGTAAGTAATTATAATTAAGTACATTTTTAGATTTCTGATATGACGAGTCTATTAGTCGAGTGGTTAAGGTGCTAGTCATAGCGCACTGACTCAGGGGTTCCGGATTCGATTACCGGCAGGCCCAACTTTGGAAATGAACTTTTCAAAGTTCGCTTTAGTTTGCGTGTTTTAGTAGGTACATATGTTAGTGGAACACTGTGTTTCGCAGTCATAAATTGGATAATCAATCTGGCGGCAGTTACCACCGTGAAATAACAGCATTAATTGTGCTTTCGCATTTTTCTCGGGTACGGTAGCCACCTACCATCAAGTGGACCGCAGCCTGTCTGAAGATCTTTACATAAAAAAGGTTTACATAAAAAACATTCTAGACTAGGTACAGTGATACCAAGAGCAAATCGAGCAATGCGTTATTATTGTATTGCTCACAAAAACCTTTAGTATATTTACTAACTTTAAGCTTTACATGACAGTTGTGTGTGGGTTGTACTAAAAACAGATGGTGTAGAAATCTTGGCAGTAATCTTGAAAATCTTGAAAAAAAAAATTTTATGCACATATATGAAGAGTAAATCTCTTAATTGATATATTACTTCGACGGGTGATACTTTTAGTATTTACAGTGAAAATCATACATTAATTTATAATTCAAAGAATATAAAATAACTTGAATACTGAAAATTAAATAACTTCATTTAAGATAATATCGTATAATAAAGAAGCTTCCTTCATTATGTGCGCTAACATAAGAACAACAGGGGGTGCCCTACTTTGCTTATTAGATAGTGATGAGTTCAGTGCTTACTTTCTGCGATAAAACAGTTCATTGCAAAATTGAGCTTCGAATGTAATTTTGCATACACGTTATCAAAGAAAAAAGGACTATTCCTCAGGGATCATCTAAAAATAAAAATAAATATTCTAATAATCTAATTCTAAGGGGTTGACCTTAGAAAAATATATGAGTAAAAATATTAAATAAATGTTTCAGCACCTAAATAAAAATATTAAATAAAAAGGGGCACGGACGAAGTCGCGGGCAAAGACTATTTATGCCAGTAACTGATGGGATATGTTCTGAAAAGCTAATTCTAAAATTACAGTAAGAAGGTACAAGACTATAGTATATAATAGCTTGTTATTATTTCTTCTTATGATAATAGACAGATCAACCTTGCTATTACGAGTACCTACCCTCCTACATGAATGATTGATGTTTCAAATTTATTTTCTCAAACATGCTCGGAAACGCAGGCATTCTTGTACTAAAATCAAGCCACGAAGTTCGTAATTCTTGGCTCATGCATTTCTTTCTCGGCCTAGCCCAAGAATGTTGTATGAAAATTCATTCCTGGCCGCTGCTCAGCCCGATGAAACCCGAAGTTTCACGAGTCTTTACGAACGCGCCCGCCGCTGTCACAGGCGTAGTAGGCGGGGGCGAGCGCACGCTCTTTTCATGACTGGGCTGTATGGCTGTTTCCTTTGCACTCATTGAAAAGAAAAAATAAAAATCGTGGGAAAGCAGACTTTTTTCAGTACCTACCTAAATATTTATTGCTTTTAGTAAACATTTGCGTTTGTTTTATTCTAAATAAAACTGTGTATATGTAAATTAATTTTTTATTATTTTTTCATATTATACTAATTTTTTTGCATTATCACGTGTTTCATTATTTCCTCACATTTATTGAGAAAAGCACTATACCAGCCTCGACCGGAATGAGGATTGCCGGACTCAGATCTTTATCAAGGCCTCGCTAAAGCTCGGCCTTGAAACCACTTCGTCCGGCAATCCTTCACTTCCTGGACACTGCAGTAATGTACTATTGTTTGATATTGCGTGGACTTTTTTGTAGACACAATAACGAAGGCCTACTATCACTCGTGTGGTGAAAAAAATTTATGCTCCTAAGTCACCTAGATATCAAGGCTAAACTGTAGGATATAAGTAAAAGCTAGAATCGAAAATTTTAAAACAAGCTAGGCCTCACAGAGCACGAGTAACAAAAAAATAAGTCATAATTTTCATCTGCAGAAACATGATTTCCTACAATCAGACTGTTTTTTTTTAATAGTAAATGTAGGCAGTCAGGCTGACTATTGACATCACGTTAGGTTAGGTCGAACCTGATAAAATAGACTCAGGCATCCTTCACTAATATAGCGAAATACTCGTGTTTTTATTTCACGATGGTTTCTGTAAGTGATCACTGCCGCCAAGTGAGATGCCAATTCTTTGACAGTGTATCTTGCTACTACATCTGACTTCAGTATATCCGAAAACATTAACATTCGTGAATCTTGTAATCATGGCACGTCAGGAGGTTCCTCACTCTGCAGCCCTAACCGGTAGCTTAAGCCTTGTTTTTATATTCATATGGTAAAAAAAATTAAAATTAAGGTTAGAAAATAAAATTTATGTTAATGATGTTGATTAACGAGTAAAATTGGTCAAAGTCTAACAAAACACTATTTGAAAACAATATTTTTTCGTTTCTAGGTAGTTTAAATTTCAACACTGCGTTAATGGCACTCTTTAGGCCCACATTTTTATAAAATTGTCTTTTAGAAAGTTGACATACGAGGTGTCTATTACTAAACTTTACATTAAAAAAATCGTTATCATTTAACAAATTATTGTTGAAAGTTAGTTTGAAAGAATGTCAATGTCTGATGATATTTAAAAAAAAAACGACGAAATATGTATAGAAACTCATAGAGAACGCAGTAAACTAGAGACAAGAAATAAACCATCGGGTGTGGGAAACCCTTTTAATGTTGGTTTTACTTGACTAGACACAGTTTAAGCCGAAAGCTGAAGCCATTCAAGGGCAGGATAAAATTTACTATTTTTTATAAGTATTAGGTACTACATTTTTGAACTGTTCATTTTATTTTTGGAAATATTCAATATATTTTTACAAAACTGCATGAATCCTATTTTAAATGCAAAAGTTTGTGAGGATAGGTATGTGTAGATGTTTGTTACAGAACTTTACTAAATTGTTTGTTGTTTGTTACATGTTTGTTCCTGAACGGATTTTGATGAAATTTGGCACACAGATGTTTATTACCTGGCTTAACATATAGGATTACCTTGGAAAAATGTCAGGTTTCCGAGGGATCGTCTAAAAATATAAAAATTGGACACCACCGTCGTCCATAAAGATATCAGGCGTTATTTATATTGTTATACATATATAGTAATTCATATAATAACAAATGGAGATAACCATTTTCATGGATCATAATTTGTTGTTGCATAAGTAACCCTTGCCCGCGACTTCGTACGTGCCCCTTTTCTAAGGCTCGACGCCTTAGAAACATTTATTTAATTTTTATTGCTCGTATCTGCGTTTGCCTGGTTTCCAGTGGTTTCAAGTATCCTGTGAAGAACCACAGTGTTACACAATGCGTGCTAGACGATTATCATAACAAAATTAATATTGTAAATGAATATTAATACTTATATTAAAAGAACAATATAAGATAAAATAAGATAAAACAAGATAAAATAAAATAGTAATTTGTCAATATGTAATGTCAAAAAAATTTGTTCATATTTATATTCATATTTACGTATTAGGTCGGGGAAAGTCGTTTCGCATATGTATAAACTTGAAATAAAATCTCTGACTGTTTATATCTGACTGGTTTTGATGACATTAAAAAGGTTATATTTCAAAGTAAGAAACAAATTAGTAAAATGTTGTTTCCAGCTATTTTAATTTGTTTTTCTTTCTGTCAAAATGAGTGAATCTAATGAAGAAATTCGACACATTTTGAAATAATATTACAAAAAATTAAAAAATTCAACGCAAGCAGTGTCAGTAAAAGTAGCATAAAGTTGGTTAGCGTTTTCAATCCGAGAATTTTGATGTCAAAGATGCATCTCGCTCTGGTTGGACGTCATTTTTGAAAAAGTGGGGCATAATCACATAATCGACATAATCAGTATTTACGACATAGCTAAAGAACTCAAAATTGACCACAAAACAGTTTTGACCCATTTGAAAAAAAGCTGGGTCCACAAAAAAGCTCGACATCTAGCTGAAACACGAGCTCACTGAAAGAAACCTTATGAATCATCTACTCAATTGCGATTCTTTATTGAGTCGTAATGAAACCGAACTGTTTTTGAAGAGATTGATAACTGGTGACGCAAAGTGGATCACGTACGACAAGAACATGCAAAAAGGTCGTGTTCAAAGTCTGCGTCGGTCAGGCTTCGCAGACTGTACCAAAACTCGGGTTAACTCGTATTAAGGTGATGTTGTGTGTATGGTGGGATTGGAAGGGCATTGTTAATTATGAGCTTTTACCGCCGGCAGCCGGTAGAATCTCAAAAGCTACTGAACGGATCATGCGGGTTTATTGTTCTATTGTTGATAGATAAAACCCGCATGATCCGAGTGATTCCTAAGGAATCTATAGGTAGTGTATAATTCGTTAAGGTTATATCCTTAAGTTCCCGAGGGTATGCAAATTAGATCATAATGCACAGGTGTATCACCAAGCAGTTCTACCCAAATCCGATAGATGTCGCCGCTTCACCTAATTTTATTGTAGTATAGATAATTTTTTTTTATTTTCAACGTTGACGATGTCGCGTGCAACAGTTAGTTATATAAATAAATTTAAATTAAATACCTAACGAGTCAGTATGATGTCCTCAAAGACTGGATACTTAGAACTCTTGAAGTAGTTACTTCAGGGATGTGTTCCAGCCAAAAAGATTAAATATATAGAATATAAAAGATTAACATATAGTAAATTTTGGATATCTTTGGTTCCAGCATTCCTTCTGCTAAGACTAATATATATTGCTCTATTGTCATTTGATCATACTCGTTTCCGCAGCCAGAGCGTAATAATTAGCTCTGACGTCATGTCGCCAGGAACGGATATGACCAAATCTTGACCAGATCAAATTATGCGCGAATGGAGTGCTGGAACTGCGTGTATCCGCAGTTTGAACAAAATTAGGCTTGGCCGAAGAAGTACTGGAGCACATCCCAGGATACAAGGCCAACATTTAGCTTTGACACAGACATTTTTGGCAATATGCCTAAACGCAAAATTGTACGGACACGTCACTCATATAATTATATAATTTGCGAGATAACGGTGGTTGAGTACGCATTATAAACTCTGTGACCTGTGTAATAATTATTGCTTTGTACACAAACCGTGCCTACTAAATATAAAGTCTATTCTATTCTGTACACTTTTCACGTAAGTCCCTTTTGACTTACGTGGCCATACAAATAATTATACCAACAGAACGTGAGTTGTAATAGGACTAACGGTGTTTCTTAAAATAATCTTGTATATAATAAATTCATTTGTGTCATGTGTATTTTGACGGCCCGTTGGATGAGTGGCAAGAGTGCTTGCCTAACGTCTCAGGGGCCCCGGGTTCGATTCCCGGCGGGGTTAACTTTGGAAATTTATATGTTATTTTCAAAATTCACTCTGGTCTGGATTTGAAAAGAGTGGTAGGGCACCACTGCGTTTCGCAGTCATTTGGGCAGCCCGCCTGGCGGCAGTAACCACCTCCTTACAGAATACCGCCGTGAAATAACAGCATATACGTGCTGTTGTGTTTCGGTGAGTGAGTAAGGGATGCCAGAGCCCATTTCCTTATCCCCTCCTAATCCCTTATCCAATCCTACTGTAGTCGGCAGCGCACTTGCAGCAGCTGTGGCGTTGCTTGTGTTATAGGCGACGGTAGCCACCTACCATCAAGTGGACCGTCAGCCTGTCTGTCGACCTAAACATTAAAAAAAAATCTTGGATAAAACGGTTTGTCCACGGTTAAATTAATAAGACTCGATAAAACACGACTTAAAATTTTCTTGTACGTATTCTTATCACATGTAATAAAAAGCGAACAACCACCGGAATCGCAAGGATCAATTTTTCATTTGTACATCGTTCTCTGCTAACTTTCTCTAAATCACGTAACGGATTTTGATATAGTTTTCACTAATGGAAAAAGTGATAAAAGAGGAAGGTTTGTGTAGGTATATAATTCGCAGAAAAAATTGGGTCGCCAGTGAAATAACAACAAAAGGAAATTTTGTCGGAACGACACGAAGCGGTGTAACTTAATTAAAATAAAATATACTTCATTATCCACAGAATGACCGGAACAATATAGTTTCTGTAGCTTCAGTTTCAGTGCTGTAGGTATCTAGTAAATAACCTTTATCTAGGTATAAATATATAAATCGTTTCAAGATTGGCTAAAACAAGCACGTGTACGGTCGAGGCGGGGACGGAGTCTGATATGAGTATTGAACGTGACCTTGGGACCTTATGAAACACGAGTATTAGGTTTTCAGAGTTATAGTTTGATATGTGTTAAAACATGTTCCAAATACACTACAGTATAGAATATTACATGTATAGTCCTTGGTCTATGGACAGAGCTTTATCATTAGAAATTGCTTTTGTAAATCACATTACCTATATCTACATTCGTTAAATATGAAGTAGGTAATGTGGTTTTGGAAATATATAGTTCCAATTATGAATATTATTATACTGAAATAAATCCAAATTTAATTAAAGAGTACCTATAAAAGGGACAGTCCATTTGTCTGCTAACTCTACGAAATTTTGATGATTTTCATATAAGGCCCCCGGTATGGAAATTTTATTAGGAGTAAAATTAATACAAGCGTTAACTAAAAAGCGTTACGTTATCTGTCATTTTGACATTTGTGCGGCAGCTGATGTATGTACATGTGTTCCCTAATTCTACTGTAGTATAATAAGCAACACTAGAGGGTTTCTCTGGGCTTAAAAGCAAACGTCGAAGTTTTGTATGAAAAGTATAGTCCGCATTGAGGAACGAAACGATAACGCGTTATAACCTGCCGGCGGCGCAGCGACATCTGTCGTCGCAAAAATGAACTATTTCAACTTATGAAACGTAGTGACATCTGTGTATACCGAATGTAACTAACACAACTTTTGTTGGTACACGTGACATTCTGAGTATGCAGAATGTAACTAAATAATATAAAGTAATTAGGTATCCAGCTATCTAGTGAGACGAGGAAATTTTTATACATTTAATTTTATTCGTTTAAAGGAGTAAACTCCAGTCGTGCGTTGGTGCTGACGCACACACTTTTTTTTATTAATTTTTAGATTCTCAGTCAGGAACAATACTGAATGAAATGTACCCTATCTCCTTTTCTGTACTCCTGACGTGTATGAAACATTTTTTGGTAATCGGTTAAGGCGTGAAGGCGTAACAAACTCACTTTTGCATTTATAATATTAGTAAAATTGTTCAGAAAGATATTTGTCTCTATTGAGTTGTTGGGCGGAAGGCAGGCTGTCATTCTAATTGATGGTATGTGGCTACACACTTAAAACACTTGTAACTTTAGGCGGAAGCAATGCGCTGTCTACCAGGATAAGAGAAAAAACGATTTGGGTATAAAGAAAAAGTATAAGCATGAATAAGCTATGGCTATTCCTTAATGTACGTACGATCGATTGTTGCGTTGATAGCATCAAGGTCAGTTACATTCCGTACGCATTTTGTACTGGAAATACGCACGGTTGCCTTTATAATACTAGACTGCGATCTGCCCTGGATTCGCACGAGTGCTGTTGATAAAAGGCTCAAGTCTGCTCAACGTAATAAAGGTTTCGCTAACGTAAGTCACGTAACTGAACGCGGACGAAGACGCGGACAAAAGCTAGTATAGGTTATAAAACACAAAACAATCTACAAAATCCCATGAACTTGTAACTATGAAAATTGTAACCATTTAACAACGATATCTATAGATATCGTTATGTTACACTAGCTATAGTGAGTAAAAAAACACGCAATTTCTCACACGGCCTCAAAGTCCGTTAATACATCCGTTACATCTACACTAGTCCGGTCAAATTAGACCAAAAAATAAGAGTGAAGTTACATCAATTCTCAATAAGCTGAAAATCGGTGAAATCGTTCAAAATATGATTTTTGCCCCTTTTTGCAAAAAATTTTATTCAAGGTCAAAGGTCGAAAAAATGAGTTTTTTGCAATTTTCAGCAAAACGGTAAGTTTTATCATAAAAATACCTCAGACAAAAATTGTAGGTCATAAAATTATCTACAAAAAATGTATAAATAATTTTTTTCCTACGAGCCACCGTTTCTGAGATATAACGTTGTAAAAGTTGTAAAAGTTGTAATCGTCATTATATGCATGTGTACGCCACGTATATACATCTCCCGAGTTGTAATATATGTTTAAATATTTTTCTATCGATCATTATAACTTACACTTAAAATATAAAATATACATAAGTTATAACTATAAGAAAATCAGGTAGAAAGAAACCCAGTCCCTTAAATTAAACGCGCTAAGTACACTACCTCATAGGTGACGTGGAAACGTGTGCATATTATGACGATTACAACTTTTACAACTTTTTGAATCGTTATATCTCAGAAACGGTGGCTCGTAGGAAAAAAGTATTTATACATTTTTTGTAGATAATTTTATGATCTACAATTTTTGTCTGAAGTATTTTTATGATAAAACTTACCGTTTTGCTGAAAATCGCAAAAAACTCATTTTTTCGACCTTTAACCTCGAATAAAAAATTTTGCAAAAAGGGGAGGGATGGGGAACTTTCTGATTTTGTTTATAATCATATTTTGAACGATTTCACCGATTTTCAGCTTATTGAGAATTGATGTAACTTCGAATGTCTAAATTGACCGGATTACACATTGTAAAGTACAGTTCATACATTTAATATCGGCTTATCAATGACTTACAGAAGACCTTTGCTGTCATTGCTCGCAACTGGGCGATACGAGTTAAAACGACCGTGACGTTGGCATTCTCGTCTGTCTGGACCTCCCAACGTAACAGATAACTAACAGTACTGAACATTACCCTGTCCGGTTTAAAGATATCATTTAGGAACGCATTAAAGTCAACAAAGCATTTTGGCTATCTACATTATATGTTTTTTCAGGACTTATTATCTCATAGTGTAATCTATGATATTTTATCTTTTATAATAAAATATTATTTTAAAATTACACTTTTTTATGTTAAGATCGGCAGACAGGCTGACGGTCCACTTGATGGTAGGTCGCTACCGTCGCCTATAACACAAGCAACGCCAAAGCTGCAGCAAGTGCGCTGCCGACTACAATAGGATTAAGGATAAGGGATTGGGAAGGAATAGAGAAATGGGCTCTGGCATCCCTCACCGAAACACAACAGCACACGTGCTAGGGAAATGGGCTCTGGCATCCCTTACTCACTCACCGAAATACAACAGCACAAGTGCTGTTATTTCACGGTGGTCTTCTGTAAGGGGGTGGTTACTGCCGCCAGACGGGCTGTCCAAATGACTGCGAAACGCAGTGTGCTCACTGCCACTACTTTGCAGATCCAGACCAGAGACAAATTTGAAAAGTTCATTTTTTCAAAGTTGACCCTGCCGGGAATCGAACCCGAGAACCCTAGAACAGAGCGTTAAGGCAAGCACCACTGATCCAAAACAAATATGTAGAGAGCGATATAGACAGTTATGTCAGCCTTATTAGAAGGAAGTTTCTGGCGAAATTAGACATCATTTATGATACAATTTGTAAAAATAAAAATTTATCGCTAAATGTGTTTCTAAACGAAAAACAGGAGAAATTCGACTTTTTTTTCAAATTTTCTTTGAAGGCAAATTTCTTCTTTGTATAGTGGCAAGGCACATTGCGTTTCGCAGTCATTACAGTCCGTCTGGCGACAGTAATCACCTCCTTACAGAAGACTAGCGTGGTGCTGTTGTGTTTCGGTGAGTGAGTAAGGGATGCCATTGCCCTATTCCTTCCTAGTCTCTTATAGGGCCGGCAGATGGCCGGCAGTGTATACTTGTCCTCAGGGGCGGATCTACTTAAGGGCTTTTTGGGCTGTAGCCCATGGGACCCGTGGATACAAAGGGCCCCCAGCCCCCACTAAAAACAATGGGCGATATCTACATCACTATCGAAAACAGTTTTTTGACAAAATGGCTATTAGTTGAGTAATTTGGTATAGGCCCCTAAATTGTTTCAGCCCAGGGCCCCACAAATTCACGATCCGCCCATGCTTGTCCTACTAGGATCGGCAGTGTCCTTGCGGTTCTTGTGTTTTAGGTGACGGTAGCCAACTACCATCAGCTTGCTTATATATAAAAAAAGTAAGTTTTTTTACAGACAATGGCGTTCAAGATGCATTCAATCTCAGCAATTCGTTTTCACTCTATCATTTCATAAGTTCGAGCCAGGTTTCTACCCAGGCACCAAGACTTCTAGACTACCAAGTCTGAAATGTGATGATGTCTGTTGAAGATGTCGGAAAAATCAAGCTGTCTGAGAGCTTTCATCGAAAACGCTGCCTAATCCAAGAGATTATATAACAAAACAATGTATGGTGGGATTGTTTCTCTTTTATAGGTCTAAAAAAAGTTTGCGATGGCATATGTTTATCTTTTAATGATAGCTTACTATGCCCATTCTAACTTCTAAAAAAATGATTATATATAATTTAGTATTTGGAAAAGCTGTTTAGACGGGTACAGTATTAATAATTATCAAATTTAAATACATTTCATACACATTATACCTAATAGACCTCTACACTCTATACAACGTGTCCCGGGGAGAAGTGACCGGCAAGAGATATTTGAATATATAGATCAAATCATTGACAAATAACTTAGTCTAGGGGTTTTATCAGCTTTGGTTTTTTTTTAAATTGCTATTTCCTTTAATTTGGTGGAGGTGTCTGACTTGCAACGCTATTTTTGCTATATTTTATTTGTTATAACGTCTTTTCCCATTCTCTTCTTTTTATTTCCCAGCCGTTGTTATTGTTTATTGATTTAAGGTGATACACAAAATAAAAATGAAAAAAATGTCTCCGCCCGCCGGGGCGGAGTCCAGATCGATGCGCCCCGCTCCCCTCAACACAAGACGGCATTCTGTGTGTAAAAGTAAAACAAAGAATTCATTGAGTCGCATCGCGCTTTAATATTTATTTATTTGTAGTACTTTTTATTAGGTACAGCTAAATTTGCTACGCCTTAGTAGTGTACATGTTTTGCTATTATTATACAATATGTAACTCTAATAATAATAAATAATAATCCAAGTGGCAAAAAAATTAAGTGAAAAAATCTTTTTTTTTTAAATTAAGTGAAAAAAATTTGAGAATGTTTGTTTTTGAATTTTTTGACTAAAATCTTATTAATATTAATTTTAATTATTAACACTATTATTACACTTAATTATTATCAATTTTAACCACTAGCAATCTCATTCTTAGTCTGTAATTTTAACCATTTTTGTATTTCTAATCAAAATCCATTTATAAATCTGAATATATTTTGAATATAATGATTACAGTAATTTAAACAACAAATTAGAACAATATAATTGGCAGATATTAGAAATAACACACAACACAATACATTATTTTATCCAAAATATCTAAAATAGTAGGTATATAGAGTGGCTAATGTAACTTTAGAATGTTGCCCCGTCCGTGATTGAACACCAGCTTTTATTGCCAGTACTAATTATCAATCTACCCACATTTTTATTTATCACACTTCTTTGTTGGCGTTGACAATATAAGTTTGTAATGTTTACACATATATGTATTATAATTATAACATTTAATGTTTTAAATTTTCTTGCCACGCGCGTACAAGTAATTGCGCATCCGCTCGCTCCCGGCACATTCGCGCCCGCCGCCGCCGCTTTATTTTTTAGTGCAATGGAGAACACCAATGTTTTTTTTTTCAGGATATCTACAAAATAGGTGGGTCAAAATCACCAAGGTGGCAAATCACCTTCGCCAGTAAATAAATGATTAAATTCATACATTTTTTTAATAAATTAATGTTTGTAAATATTTAAATGTGTTCACATTGACTATATATCACACAACATACTTCAAAAGTTAAACATATTCAAAATTATTTAAAGAAATAAGTACAAAAAGTCATTTCGAGAACGCGTCCTAAGTAACATTTCTTAGAAACAAACTCTGGGAATCAACATAAAATAAAATAAATTTAACGGTTTTCATTACTTATTGGCCCTCAATTTTATCTGATATCACGTTATGGTAAACATTAATAAAAAATAAAAAGAAATTGAAGAAAAAAAAGTCGAAATATTATGTCCGACAATGTAAGCATCATTTCAGTGAACGCAGTTTTAATCGACGAAAAAAAATGTATTATTGAACGCAGCCTCTAGGTGTCTATGGCACAGTTGTAGGGGAAGATGTAAACAAAGTGGCTGTTATGAGAACTATTCGCCGATAAAATTAAAAATAAGTAGTAAGTATCTTTCGATTCATTATTTACAGTGCGTACATCAATAAGTCGTCATACCGGGAATGCATTTATTACCTTGGAATATTGAAAAACACTACGTTTTATAGTGTTTAAAAGAAATTATAACCTCAAATATTTTACATTAACCAAGCCAGACATGATGTCAAAGATGGCTGCTGTAAAAATAGCCGCTTTAATTTGAAAAAGTCATTTCGGGAACGGTCATTTCGAGAACGTTACCGGACATGACGGAGCGTTATCGAAATGATGATGACGTTTCCGAAATGACTGTTTAGTTACTAAATTGCAATCTGCTATTACTATTCATTATTAAATTTAGTGTATGTTGTGTTAAATACAGTTTTTAATTAAATGTTTAATTTTTTAGCAATATGGAGTCTCAAGAAGCTGGAAAAAGAACAAAACGTCCGAAAAAGCAACTTAACAAAAATAGTTCATCCTATTTGCGCGAAAGAGAAAAAACTAATGCCAGATGAACAGAGAGGTTAAAAGGGCTAAAGATAGAGCATATTATCAGAAAAAAAGCTGAAAAGAAAGTTAAGAACATTGCTTAGAAGACCGAGAGAGAAAAGCGAAAGCAGATAAAAAAATGGAAAGAAGCGTAAAAAAAATACACAGAAAAGAAGAAGGAATTATCAAATATAATAATAAATACACCGCCACATTCCGATGATGATATATCTGCAACACCTTCAGTGAGGAAAACAGTAGGAAGAAAAATTGTGCGGAAAGATAGAGCTAAAGCATACCGTAAAATAAAACAACAGGAAAAAACAATCGCTAAAATTAAACGTAAATATAAAACTTTAATTAAAAGACTAAAATGAAAAGAAAAAAAGTACAGGAGAAAGCTCGAATACCTATTACTCCTAACAGCAAAGTTAACGCACTGATTAAAAACATCGACGTACCTTCTGAAGTACGCAAGAATCTATTATTTAACGAAGTTCTTATTACACAATTACAAGAAAAAGCTGATAGTTTGAAAAAAAATTCCAAAGACAGGGAAGCCTTCCAAAAATGTGTTAGTGGAGATATAGTAAGGAGTACAAGTTGCTTTATATGACCAAAAAGTTTTTCCAAAAGAGAGGACGACCAATACGTCGATTCTAAAGTCTGATGCTAAAGTTCGTGAGATTGTTTTAGAAGCTGGTACATCTTACAGTCAAGGCAAGGAAAACCTACATCCTAATTTAATATCCACTGGAACATTTTTATTAATTAAAGTACCTACTCAAAAGAAAAATATCAATTACAGATATTATGTTGCCATCTGTCAGACAGGTGTCGATGAAGATGATGGATAAATCCTAGTAACTTTCTTGAGTTCAGCGCGTAACAGTGCCAAAAAATTTAAGTTAGTGTCAAACTATGTATCATATATTGCATTCGAGCAAATAATTAATATCATTCCTACGCCATTACTGAAAAGAGAAAGAAATCGAGAGTATTATTACTTCGATACTGATATTGAAGTTTTCGAAAATTTTTAATGTTTATCTTTTCACATATTCTTGTGTTCTATTAATGTAATTAAGAAAACTTGTTTTTGTTTAAAATGTTACTTACAATTTTACTAGAACTATTACATGTTATTAATGGTTTCATTATCACCATCAACATAAAGTTTAATGTGATTATAAAGAATTGTACTTGGCAGGGTACATCATCAAAAGACTGTAAAGAAGTGATTTAAGCTAAGTAAAGTTACATTTATGTTTAGAATAAACCTTATGCCAAATAACTAAATAACAATAACTTGTAAACATTTGATTTTATTATAATAAACCCTAAAATGCATTCACATCCTCATTCAGGCAACACACGCATCATTTCGTGAACAACTCATCATTTCCGGGAACATCACTAAAATCACAGAAAATACATCAAATTTTTAGTATTTAAACAAACTCCATGGGAATATTTAAAAAAGAGAAACTTTTTATAACTTCAGCTAATTTATTTATATGCAGGTCTGCCATATTTTCATATTTACATAATTGAATACATAGAGATAGTTACATAGCTTCGTTTGTTGCGGTATTTTGCTTCAAAACGCTTTTATTTGCAACTTTATTAAAATGTTTTAATTTCATAATATTAACTACATACTTCCTTTATTGTAAAGTGTAAAAAAGAAATATTAAAGTTATTGTTGAATTTTATACAAACTTTACAAAAACGTTCTCGGAATGATTGTTTTCAACGAAAGCTTTCTTTAAAAATAATATTACAAGAAAAGTAATTAAATCTATGCTTGCCTAGCGTAAATATGGTATATACACAAGTTAACTGATGGTATAAGCTCATCATCAAAATAATAGCTGACAATTATATTTATCATAAAACAGTAATAAAATAACAGTTACCTGTAACTCGAGAAAAAATAATCTGTTTTTATTTTTTTCCTATCTTCAAAAATGACTGAGATATTAAACCTTAAAGAACGGCTTCCGCGGCAAAATCCGACAAGCGACCGCGCTAACGTATGACGTCACTCCCTGACTCTACATAACATACCTTCATACTTTAGCTCGTTGCGCTCGCAGTCTCGCTATAAATTTAATAAAAAAAAATTATATTGGATCACTAAAAAGGTTAAAAAATATTGTATTGTGCCTATGTGTACCAACTCCAGTGTAAAATCACCCCGAAAATTGTTTTTTTTATGTACCAGGCGGTAATATTCGGAAAAAGTGGTTAAAAGTTGTGAAAAGAGCAGATCCTCTTAAAGCCTCTAGTTACGTGCATTGTTATGAAGATCATTTCGACGTACATCCAAAAGTGTTTCTTTTAAGAAATAGACACCTAACCTAAAACTGTAGTTGAATGTGCAGGGTGCAGGCCAATGTCCTCGCGAGTGGCGCGCGCGCCTCGACACGCACCTAGGGTTGAGTTGGTCTTGGAGATGACTTTTTGTTTTAAAAAAGAAACTAATGTGTATATATATAATAAATTTTATAAAAAAAAATTTACATAAAAGATACACAATACTTTAAATGCTTAATACATCCTTTACATTGATCACACCCAAACTAAATAACATCACTCAGTTTATTTGCTATAAAGGATGAAATGAACTTTTTGGTTTTGTACCTAATAAAAAGGGCAATATTTAAAAATGAAATTAAGAAAATGTTTGTCCCCCTGCCATTTGACACTCGACAAAAACAAACAGTTGCCTTTTAATAAAACTTGATTGAAATACTAACATAAGTACATGAGAAGTTACACATTTACTTACTTATTCAGTTTTATTCCTCGCATTTCAGCGGCTACATAATCACCATTCTCAGACAAATATCGCGCAACCATAAAAATGTCGACTTTTGGTAGGTCCGACTGTCCTTTTACAAAACCCTCTTACAAACCACAACAATCAAATTTTATGAAAATAAACACTCAGCATTACTTGCAATCGGACAAGGACTGTAGGTGTATGACGTCATCGCGGTGGTGCGCGAATGAACGCAAATTTTAAAAAGCGGTGAAATTTTACAACGCTATAACTTTGGAAATCCTGGCCCGATTTATTGATTTATTGAATTTTTATAGTAATATTTGGATGTGTTTGTGTTCTCCATTTGATATTTTTTTAATTGATTTTTAATACATAAAAATTAAAAGGACTTTTATTTATACCTCATTTATGAATTAGTAAAACATTTCATTATAATAATATAAAAAATATAGGTATATATAAAAATTCAGTGCTACTCATAATACACAAATAATATTTAACTAAAAAATAAAGTGACAAGTAATAAGTAGGCTAATAACTCGCCGACATGCCTGAGATGAACTACTATTCTGGGTGTACTATGCTATTACTTTGTAGTATTGAATTTGAGAATTCTTTGAGCAATAGACCATATAAATGTAGTTTCAACTTTCACTGCTAAATTTTAGCCGATTGTTACTGAAATGAGTTTACACAAGTGCTTACATGGAATTACTCTTATGAAATATATCTGCAGCATTTTGTAATTCTGTCAATACTTTGTCCGATTCCTGATGAATAGGTGATTCAATGGTTCGAGTACTCGAACACGGATTACTGAAAAAAAAAAAAAAAGTTAGCGTAAATCGATGGAAGTACAAATAAGAATTAATACATCAGAATTCGGCCCCTACTAGTCTATAAAAATAGAAAAAATGAAACCGGCTTCATATACAAACTAGCTTCCGCTCGTTGCCGCGGGCTGCGCAGCCCGCGGGGGGATAGCCCTTTCGGGGGTGGGGAGGGGAAGAGGGGGGAGAGGGTGTCAATGGATTGTCCTCGTTGAGACCTTTCAAACGATACCCAACACGGGGGGTCTACTCGCAACAGTTACCGACGGTCTACCGAGTAGACCGCAAATGTCAAATTGTGATATTTGGTCTATTGCAAAAAATCCGTCTCCCGGAGACCTCTTATATGAGTACCAACACGGTGGGTCTACCTGCTACTATTTCCGAGAAAGTCCAAAAATGTGAAATTTGAAATTTCGTCGTGACCAAAAAATTCCTCTCCCCGAGACCTCTTCTTACATAAGTACCAACATGGTGGGTCTACTAAGGGTCTAATAAGTATGAAAGAATTAAAAAAAATACAAAATGTTATATATGCTTATTATATGTATATATTCTTATTCACATATTATATTTCGTATTTTTATTTAGTAGAAAAATTTGATATTAAAATTTCTATTTCATTAATTATTACAGCAAGAATAATAAACTAATACCTATGTTGTTGGAATGTTTTATTTTTAACTATAAATTGATACTTTTATTTTATGCATTTACATGATACTTACTAAAACTGTAACAAAATAATTCTTTTAAATCTAATATTCTTTAAACAGATTTAAATGATTAGAAAGTAGTGAGCATAATTTAAACATTCCAATTTCATTTTTATCTTTTACTTTACAATTTTTTATTCCTTACTAACTTCAGATTGACATTATTTTTTTATAATTCTTGATGGTATTGATCTTGATGGTAGGTAGCAATAGTTACTTTATAACACAAGTAACGAAACAAAATGCCTATGCTAAAAAAATCCGTCTCACCGCGACCTCTTAAATGAGTACCAACACGGGAGGTTGCGACGCACCGCTCCTGAGATATTTTCAAAAAAGTTAAAAATGTAAATTTCGAAATTTCGTCTCCACTAAAAAATTCGTCTCCCCGAGACTTCTTCGACGACCCCAAACACACCCCTGATGCATTGCGCCGTTTCCGAGTTACGACCGGGGGGGTTCGAGGGGGGTTCAAAATTTTCACTTTTACTTTGTTCGGGCAGACCCCGTGCCGCCGCTCCGGACCACTCCGCGACGGATCGACCGCCGTCCCTTCGTCGGCGAAAGAATCTCTTTGATGTGTGTTTTTTGCATAGAGGAGGTCCGAAGGGGGGAGAGGGGGGAGAGCAATGGTGTCAATGGATCTTCCTCGTTGAGACCATTCAAATGATACCCAACACGGGGTGTCTGCCCGCTACGGTCACCGACGGTCTACCGAATAGACAGTGACTGTCAAATTGTGACATTTGGTCTATTGCAAAAAATCCATCTCCCCGAGACCTCTCAAATGAGCACCGACACGGGCGGTCTGCGACGCACCGCTCCAGAGATATTTACGAAAAAGTCCAAAAATGCAAATTTCGAAATTTTGTAGCGACCAAAAAGTTCGTTTCCCCGAGACGTCTCCGAAGACCCCAAACGCGACCCGGCTGCGTCGCGCCGTTTCCGAGTTACGGCAGAGGGGGTTCGAGGGGGGTGTCAAAATTTTCACTTTTCGTCGCTCCGACATACCCCTCGCCGCCGCTGCGGCGGATCGACCGCCGTCTCTTTTCTATAAAAGAACCTCTTTGAAGTTTGGTTTCGTATGGAGGGGGAGGTGGAGGGGAGGTCGAGTGAGCTAAATCCAAATCCCGTCGGAGCCATCGGAATCCATTCGCCGTGCCCATTCGAAAAAGCCCAAACACGGGATGTTTCAGTCGAACCGCCTCCGAGTCCCGATCGGGGGGGCCTGAGGGGGCGGGGTGACGGTAACTAATTGAAAGGCTTCGTACTTTCGCAACCCTCCGATGACCTTTGCCGCCCTCCTCCAGCGGCGAAAGATCCCTAACAGAGTGCGATTTTGTACGGAGGGGGTCCGAAGGGGAGGAGGTGGGGGGAGGGCGACAGTCCCGGACGACGGACTTCCACGGGCGTTGGTCATTCGCCAAAGTAACCGCCGCCATAACTCTCACCGTTTCGGAGCTGCGGGGATTCGAAAATCCGGACGGTTGTATGGAGCGTAAAAAAAACGTATGGGGGGAGAGGGGGGGGGGGGGGTCGCGATGTGGTCACCCCCGATGACCCTCTATGACATTCCGCAAAACCGGGTCCTTCTCGGGTTGATAGTTTCCGAGATCCCGTCGCCGACTTTTTACCAGGTCAACATCCTCAACATCTCGGATTTTCCTGGGTGGTTTTGGGGAATCCCCTCTCCGATCCGCTACAGAGGGGAATCCCCAGGTGACTCCTTCATATCAGAACAAAAATGTCAATGATAAGTAGTGGTAATTCGGTTTTATGGTATATTAATTAATTAATTAATACTAAAAAAGTATTAGCTGATTGATTCAATTCAAGAAGAAAAAATATTTCGAATTGTAATACAGTTTGTCTATTCCCTTGCATTATTATCACGGTTTACATGTTTGAATTCATCGTTATAAAATTCGGTTTACCTTTTATTATTTTCTAATGTTGGCGAAAAAGAATGAAGTTTCTCAGGTAATGACGACTCCACTTGATTTTGTTCGCTTGAACCTTGCGCTCGTGGCATTGATATTACATATTTTATTTTCGCGTAGTAATCTGCAATGGGTAAAAAAATGTTACAAAAAAGAATAAATTATCATGTGTAAGCGCTTACTTATCTAAAGATAAACAAATAAAAATATATTATTGTTATAAGTATGTGCATTAAAAAAAAAGCTATTATATTGACATTACAAAGAGATAGTTAAATTTTATTTATTTGTTTATATTATATGTTGTTAGCAATTCGATTTCTAATCTCGGTGATAAAACCAATAAAAAAATCATATATAAAAATCCAAGTACTTTCATGCTGCTATCTGGTGCACATATTGGGAAATGTGATTCTAATACATACAAAACAAAGATACAAATTTTGTTACTAAAAATCATAGAGCGTAATAAATTGTTAAAAATGAACGTTCTTACCTTTTCTTTTGTCTCAAATTACTTGTATTTTTTTTTAAACGTTTCAAATTCGACTTTCTTTTCTTATAATTTTGGAATTCTTGTTTGTTTCCCATCTTTCAATGTTTTTAGTCACTAAATTATCCCTAAGACGAATTATAAAGTTTAATAATATTATTATAAAGTTTATTCACATATATTTCAATATTTATCTTTATTATCGGGAGCAAAGAGCGCCAAGCACAGGTCCGTCGTCGGCTATGGCCACGAGCAACTGGGCGTAACACGAAGCAGTTACAAGCGCTATTGCTTCTCCACGTGCGAAAAAGAAACAGATAGAGCGCTCTTGCGTCTCGAAACAAATAACGTAAGCGCCCGTTGTTAAAATATTAATTATAAAAAAAAGTAAATCACACAAACATATTTTAGTCTAAACAAATGATAAAGAATTGTATTTACTTTGTGTTTACTAACTTTTATCAGTCTAATATGGCACTGTTTAAATACAATTTGTGATAAATTAAAATTAAAGGGGTTACTTTAGAATTTTTTTCTGTCGAGAAAATTTTAAGCTATCGTGTTTTGGCTCTAAACAAATGTTGAATTATGTAGTCAAATAACCTATATCAGAAAATTTTAATTCTGTGCTAAGCAAATCCTGAGATAATTGCAATCAAAGAAACACTTTTTTCTTACATATCCTCTTAAGTAATAAAAATTATTCAACATTAAATCAAACATTTATTAAAAGAGTAATAAACTCGAAATTCGAAGAAAAAAAAAAGACTTTTTTTTATTGTTTTGCTAAAAAAAACTTAAAATGCCCATTTAACATTTACTTTTTTTAAATTGTTATTAAACTACATCATATCCTCTAAAATATCTCAGAACAATGTTGGTATCTATTTCAAACATGTGCCAAAGTACAATCATTTGAAAAGTGACCTCCTGTAGTAAAAAAAAAGGGATTTTTACCTGCGCTAGCATGTGCTCGTAAAACCATAACTGCTTGTTATTGTGTAGCTCGCGTCCCCTCTCTCTTCTTCTGTTTGCTTTGTTGCTTAGTCGATCATTTATTCTGTTCGTGACACTACATTCAAATTGTGCTCCTCTGAGTTTTTAAGGCCTTTCGTTTAGTTTTGTGGCTTTGACTTCAAAACGGTTTCAAAATGCCTAGACTTACAAATTTAGATTCATCTCACATTGCTGACATGCACTTTGTGTATGGTTTCTGTAACGGAAACGCGCGAGCTGCCGTTGCGGAGTACAGAAGACGGTATCCCAATCGGGCTGTCCTTGGATATCGCTCGTTTATTGCAGTGCATCGTCAAATCAGTGAATTGGGTTTAGCTCGAAGACGAAATGAACCTGTGCAACCAGTTCCTGCTGTTCATGAAGACGATGACGTGGAAGTGCTACGTTTAGTGACAGCTGACCCAACGATAAGCATTCGCAGAATTGCTATAAGGCTGGGAATCAATAGAATGAGAGTGTGGCGCGTATTAAAAAAAGAAGGACTTCATCCCTTTCATTATCGACGCGTTCAAAACTTGAGAGATGAAGATAGTTTGCCGAGGATGGTCTTTTGTACGTGGATATTGCGTCAACACAGGCTTCATCCTAATTTTTTAAAGCAAATTCTATGGACCGATGAAGCAACATTCACCAGGGCCGGAATAACCAACCATCGCAATTTGCACATTTGGGCCGCTGAAAATCCGTATGCGGTGAGAGAAACTTCATTTCAGCACGAATTTTCTATAAACATGTGGGCTGGAATGATTGACGATTTAGTTGTTGGCCCATTGGAATTACCAAGAAGGCTTACGCAAGAGGTCATGTTGAATTTTTTGCGCAACGATCTGCCTTTATTGTTAGAAGATGTCCCTTTGTTAACGAGGCGCAACATGTATTTTCAGTTGGATGGAGCCCCGGCACATTATGCGGCAACTGTACGGACATTTATCAGTGAAAACTATCCTAGGTGGATTGGCAGAGGCGGTCCAGTGGCATGGCCTCCTAGATCACCAGATTTAACGCCCCTGGATTACTATTTTTGGGGCTACATGAAACAAAAAGTTTATGCTGTCCCAATAGTTTCAAGGGAGCAACTCAAGGAGAGAATTAATGCTGCAGCCGCCGAAATGGCACAAAACCGTGAAGAAATAAGGCGAACTACACAAAGGATGTCATTTAGAGCCCTAGCCTGCATAACGTCTGAAGGCCGTCATTTTGAAAATATTATTTAATAAAGTGCTTGTATTTTTGTTAATAAATAATTATTTTAAAGTAACACTGTTTTTATTTATTACTAAACTATAACAGCAAATGAAAAAAAAATGTTCATTTTGAATTTGATTTTAATTGAGTAAAATAATTACTTTTGACTGTTTTAATACCATTGCTCTCTGTGTTACCGAATAAGAAAGACCAATTTTACCTTGTGTACTTTCGTATTTATGTTTGAAATAGATACAAACATTGTTCTGAGATATTTTAGAGGATATCATGTAGTTTCATAATAATTTAAAAAAAGTAAATGTTATATGGGCATTTTTAGTTTTTTTTAGCAAAACAATAAAAAAAAACGTCGTTTTTTCTTCGAATTTCGAGTTTATTACTCTTTTAATAAATGTTTGATTTAATGTTGAATAATTTTTATTACTTAAATCAATAAACAATAACAACGGCTGGGAAATAAAAAGAAGAGAATGGGAAAAGACGTTATAACAAATAAAATATAGCAAAAATAGCGTTGCAAGTCAGACACCTCCACCAAATTAAAGGAAATAGCAATTTAAAAAAAACCAAAGCTGATAAAACCCCTAGACTAAGTTATTTGTCAATGATTTGATCTATATATTTGAAACGGTTCGCACGCTATGGTGGTGCTGGTTTACCGTTTGGTTAGAAGGGGAGGAGGCAGAGATAGAAATATTTATAAAGATCTTTTAAATTCACACTATATTTACTTAATCCACTAACACTAGTTTTATTACACTTATCTTAACACGTTTATGGTTTATTACACTTATAGTATGGTCTTTTGGTATGGTATGATATGGTATATGGTATGTGAGTACGCGCCTAACACTGGTGGTCAATTGGTTAGCGTAGTGTGGTTGCTATGGTAGTCGATCGCGCACTGGTGTTGAAGCGTGCATTTAAATGGCCGCAAATTATAAAATGCAAGAAATGCATAAAAATGGTAGCGCGACGCTGTTCGGTTGCGTAGCTCCGAACATATTCCCAAGCATGAGATGAAGATGATCTTAAAAATACAAAAACATCGAAACAATAACTAGATAGCAAAATACAAATTAAAATGATTATTGGTTAACTATGAGTTTATATCAATCTTATACAAATGGATTAATAAATTTAAATTAAACTATGGTATAGTAAATGGTCTTTTTCATAATTCTAACACTAGGCCACCAATAGGCCAGATTTTGTAATTTCACTGCACTTTCACTAGGGACAACTTCACTATTTTGCACAACACTCAGCTGACACGGGTCAGCTGTACTCTGCTTTCGCGACACACACTTAACAGTTACACTCGTTGAACTTGGTGGCGGAGTGGGCCTTACCGACCCTTGTTGTTGATTCTCTCGCCGCCCAGAAGCTCTCGAACCCTGACGGCAGCATCCCTTCCACCACAGCCAAGCTACTGCCACGCTCAAGGCTACGGCAACTAGGACGTAGCTGATGGCGTAATGGTGGATGTCACGTGAACTCAATTCGTCCCATTCCGCATTGTTCGATGTCCAAAGTGATTTGTTTTGATTTGAGGATCTAAATTGTGTGCTTAGATTTGAGCCTCCTGGTAGAATGGTTTCTCAATGGTGGCCTCCATCTTCTTCATTAAATTAAATTCGGATTCTATCACGGGCGTCTGGTTCTTCCACAGATTAGCTAAATGTTTATAATTAGATCATATGGTTTCGATGTCCATTACGTATTGTTCCGCGAAACGAGAGTCTAATACCACGAACAGGTCGTTCGAGAGATATCCGACACCGTTGATAAGGCGACGCTGTCTATCGTGAATATTGAAATGCTGAGTTAGTAAAAGTTCGTTGTAGTATTCAAACGCAAGGTCGTGGTAAGCTTGTCGTGTTATCATATTACATGGCGATTGTTTTTCAATGGTATTACACAATCTTTCCAAGTAATGTTTTAATTTATTATATGCATTTATGCCGGCTCAATATGGTTCCATGTCGTAATAAATAACTAAATTCCATTTGTCTCTGATGAGCTGTGCATTTGCTGTAGGATCAAAGTCCAGAGTTTGATTATTAGGAAATTGGTTGACTTTATGCATACCATAAGGTGGTAAAACAAAGGTCATGCAAAGCAATATAGATGTGGCCACTGACAAGAACTTCGCACTTCTGGTTCAAAGTCTGTTTGGTGGGTTATTTGGTTGTGTACTGGATTGTGGTTGCGATGAGTCACCGGATGGGTTTATTGGTAATATTGACAGCTTAATAATAGGTCGTTTTATTATTCCATTTTTGGTTTTTAGAGTGACGACTCGTACTAAGCCATCGTTGACTGGGTGCGTATCTAATACGCACCCCATAAGCCACCTGGTTTGATGGTGTCATATGACTTAAATGTAAATATTCATTCATAAATTTTTCATACTCGGTTTTTATTTGTGTATCTTTTTGAAGTTTTTTCTCTAAGTTTCGAAATTGAGCTAAAGCTTGGTGTTTGGTTGATCCTAAAGTTTCTTTAAGATTCTGCTTGAATGGAAGCCGAACCTCATATTTTCCGTTTGGAAGGCGTTTGGTGGTATTTAAAAAATATTGCAGACATTCCTGATCTTCCGTTGATATCTCCATTTGATGAGCAGTTATGTCTTCAGTCTCCCAAAATCTTCCTAAGTCATCGATATTTTGTAAAACTACGTTACAATTAAACGTCGTAGTCATAGGGCCACAAAGCAGCCAGCCTAGCTGAGTCTGCTGTGCTATTGGTTCGTTTTCCGTATTTCCCCTACGGATACCTTCCAATAAAATTCTACTGTAAACCTCGGCTCCAAGAAGTAAGTCAATAGGTCTACTCTCATTAAATTCGGGATCCGCTAATTTTATGTTCTGAATGTGCGGATACGATTGTTTTATAAAAGTGGAGTTTGGTAAGTTTTTTATTAAATTATTCATGATGATAACGTTTGTTTTTAATCTGAAATTGTAATATAACGACCACAATTCAATTTCCCCTTTTCCTTTACAATGGTTTTCCTTTTCCCCAACACCGAATATTTTCCCCTTACACTGGTATCTCTTTAGACCTAATCTTTGAGCAGCATTTTCAGTTATCAATGAAATTTGAGAACCCTGGTCTATTAAAGCTCTCATGGTAAGTTGCGTCCCATTTTTTGCTGTAACGTTAATCATGGCTGTGGACAACAAAATTTCGGACGTGTCGTTCCATGACGCGTGAGTGGAAGACGTACGAGCCGCTTGTTCCTTTTTCGGCAGATTGGGTGCAAATTTCCTATTATGTTTCAATGACGTAGTCTGTTCTGGTTTTATTAGTAATGCTTCGTGTAATAAGGTATTGTGCAATCCGAGGCACTTGCGACATCGTTTATTAGAATTGCATTGTTTATTAAAATGGTTAATTAGACAGTTTTTACAATAATTCAATTCATTTATTAAATTTAATTTTTGTTTGTCAGACATTCTTTGAAATATGACGCACTTCCATAAGCCGTGTTCTGCATTGCACAATGTACACGTAAACGGCTGACACACATGTAATGATTTCATAACTTTTGCGTTATTATTAAAGTTGTTATAATCTGGTTTATAGTTAATAGGATAATTGGGATAATTTCTTTGGTTAGAATAAGATTTTCTTTGAAAAGATTGATGTGGTTGAATGCTATTTTTTTGGTAGATGGTATCTTGTTTTCGACGTGAAGCTTCTAAAGCTGTAAATTTATTTTCTAAAAACTGTAAAAATTCGCGAAGAACAGGCATTTCCCTTGGTTGCCTTACTGACTCTATATATTCTGAAAATGAGTCACTGTCTAATTTTTGAGATAATAAGTGGACCAAAAGTGGGTCCCATGTGGTTATATCAACACCCAAACTTTTGATGGTGTGAAGACTTTCTTTAGTGATGTCATGTAATTTTTTGATGGCAGTCATTGACTGGTGTTGCATATTGGGAAGACCTAACATGATGTTAATATGCGATGTAAAAATTAATTTCTTATTGTCATATCTGTGGTTTAGAATTTCCCAACATACTTCATAGTTTTCGGAACTGATTTGGAGGTGGTGAATGAGACGCTCAGCTTCTCCAGTAATTTTACCTTTTAAATATTGCATTTTTTGGGCGTTAGATACAGAAGGATTTTTGTGAATCGTCTCATTGAACAAGTCTTTAAAGGACATCCATTCATGGTAGTTACCGCTAAAAGTTGGTATATCCATTTGTGGTGTTGACTTCTCTCTATGAGACATGTTGCACATTTCAGTGTTGATCGACTTCTTTATCTGGTTGAATAACTTTTCGTGTTTGATAAACTCATTTTGGTACCACAAATTTTCTTCATTAGACTCGCTTTCAATCTCCCAATGAAAGCTGTCGATTATTGACCATCTGGTTTGAATGGAATGAAGAGCATCTTCGAATTCCCACTTGTTTTGCATCTGGTTCACGTTTATGGTACCTACAGTGTGCATGAAGGCTTTGAAGTTAATAGTTTGTTTTTTAAACATATAGTCTAAGCGACTGCAAAACGCCGTGGTTTTATCTTGCTTTTGGGGTATTTCAGTACGCGATGAAGTTCCAGCTTCCTCCTCTGGTTTTCTCGGTTCTGATGTTAATTGTTTCATTGTGGTCGTAATTAATTTTTTAATAGTTAAATAGAGTTCTTCGGCTATGCCGAAACAACCCTTTTTAAAATAAATATGGTCAAACTCTGCTATAGCACACATTTTTTGGTGGTTGGTTTCGTAGTCTTTCCAATAAGACTCTAAAAGTTCCAATTTTCGGTTACAATAATCAATGGTTTTTCTATCGGCCCCATCTTTTTTTATGTTGGTGAGAAGCTTATTTAAAGCTTCATGAATTTCAGTCTGGTTAAGGAAGTAGCTTTCCATTTTGCTGAAATGTAGTTACAATTTGTATAAAAAAATGGTTTGGTCTGACCTGGTTCTCTCCTCACGATGGCGCTCAGTAAAACTGGTACTGATCACTAACACTGGTTTAAATCCTCGAAGAACAATGAAACGTTCCTCGAAGAAATCCGGCTCGAAGGACCATGAAACGGTTCGCACGCTATGGTGGTGCTGGTTTACCGTTTGGTTAGAAGGGGAGGAGGCAGAGATAGAAATATTTATAAAGATCTTTTAAATTCACACTATATTTACTTAATCCACTAACACTAGTTTTATTACACTTATCTTAACACGTTTATGGTTTATTACACTTATAGTATGGTCTTTTGGTATGGTATGATATGGTATATGGTATGTGAGTACGCGCCTAACACTGGTGGTCAATTGGTTAGCGTAGTGTGGTTGCTATGGTAGTCGATCGCGCACTGGTGTTGAAGCGTGCATTTAAATGGCCGCAAATTATAAAATGCAAGAAATGCATAAAAATGGTAGCGCGACGCTGTTCGGTTGCGTAGCTCCGAACAATATTCAAATATCTCTTGCCGGTCACTTCTCCCCGGGACACGTTGTATACAATTTAAATAAATATCCTAGCAGTTATAGCAAATAAAAAACTACGCCAGAGAAAATAAATTGAAGCGGTCTTGAACAAACGCGACGCGACGTTGATGCAGACGCAGGCGTTATATATGTATTATATATTATAATCAAATACATAATATGTACCTACCTATTGCTTAAGAGTGTCTAGCACCAGTCATATATAATAAAATTCCGAACAATATTAAGCAGTTCAATATTAATATTTTATATTTAAGAAGAGAGTTAAAAAACTACTAGTTGATAAATGTTACTATGATTTAAAAGATTATATGTCTGATAACTTGGTGGATAGTGATTGATTATTATACTTATATTGTTATGTAGTATTATCAAAATATTTGCACACCCCAAAGGGTAGAATGTAGCGACCATTGTTGTAATTACCTATATTCAGCAAGTAAATAAATGATTTTATTTTCTAATTTTTCAACGCGGACAAAAGCGCGGGCAACATAATATTTTTGAACACAAAATTTGGATTTTGGATGGCGAGATAGAATAAATGAGAGCTATTTTTTTAAATGGAAATAATGAAATAGGTCTTATCGCTTTTAAAGATTAATTTTATACAACACGTATTAAGGTGGTGATATATGTATAAGTATCTTAGACACACCCAGAGACTTTGCTGTCAACTTTAGTGGCAAGGTCACATCGGATCGATAATAATGGTATGAAATAACAATAACATGAAAGCGGACAATTTCGCTCAACTAACGACTATTTGCATGTAAGCTACTTGCCTCAGCGCTCTGTCTCAGAGGTACCGGGGTTCTATTCTCGGCAGGGCCAACTTTTGAAATGAACTTTAGAAAATTGACTCTAGTCTGGCTCTGACAAGTAGTGGCAGGGCATATTGCGTTTTGCAGTCATAAATTGGGCAAACCTTCTGGCGGCAGTAACTACCCTCTTACAAAAGACCACCTGGAAATAACAGCATGTGTGCTGTTGGGTTTCGGTGAGTGAGCAAAGAATGGATGTCAGAGTCCATTTCGCTAACGCGTCCTAATCCCTGTGGCATTGCCGTGGCACTTGATGGTAAGTAAACCGTCAGCCTGTCGTTTTACATTTTTTAAAAAATATAATTCAAAGAAGCCATATTTATGAATACTAATCACAATACGATCTTTTTTGTTTCTTCGTGGTTAAACGCAGTCTGTTTTCTAATTTAATGATTTTCTTAAATAAAATCAACAATATTTTCGGAAGAATACTCCGAAAAAAACTATTGTAGTATTCTCTGCGTCGATGTTAGTCGTCTTTCTGAAATAAGGGATGCCAGAGTAGCCCATTTCCCTAACCCTTCCCAATCCCTTATCCTTAATTCTACTGTAGTCTTGCAGCGGACTTGCAGCACCTATGACGTTGCTTGTGTTATAGGCGACGGTAGCCACCTACCCTCAAGTGAACTGTCAGCCTGTCTGCCGTTAACATTTTAAAAAAATCTAGCTAAAAGTGTATGTATTATATTTTCCTGCCATAAACCGCAGCCTTCTTTGTAGGTATAAAACAGTAACCACATCGTATTGTTTCTTATAGGTGCAATACGATATCACGTTATAGGCGGGTACAATTGCATAACTGATGAATATACAATTTGCTTGCAAATCGTGCAATAGGTACAATAATTGGCCAAATTTCAAGAGAAATAACTTGGCAATGAACCGATTTATTCTTAATTTAAGTACTTACCATTTGCCCTGAAATATTTAAATCTAACAATATTATAAAATTGTGAAAGTTTTAATGTTTAGATGTTTGTTAATCATGCAAAAACGGCTGAACGGATTTGGGTGAAATTTGGCACACATATACTTGTAATTTATTACCTGGATACTTTTTATCCTGGATAAATGTTAAGGCGACTCCAGCCGCAAAACTTGTTCTGTACTGAATTGACGGAACTGCTGAGGGGGAGTCGCTACTTGCAAATCTCGGAAATATCTATTTAAAAATTAAATAAAGTATAATTCAAATTTTTCTTTTGATAAGCCTTCAGATAGTGGATCTTAAAATTTATCTTAAGAATTAGCTATTTAAAATATTGACTATTAAGCAAATCGCACGGTTACAACATCGATATTAGACCGCAAATTAGTAATTTTTTTATATATATAATTAAACATAATTTAAAAAATAATTATGATGATCCCCTTTCATATATCCTGCAGATGATTTGAGTATTTTTTAAATTATAATTATTATGATAATTTAAAAGGAAAACGGTTACAAATAAGTAGATTTTTTTATCATTAGGGGCTGGCGTCGCCTTAAGTTCCTGTGAGATTTTCAAAAAACTATAGCGCGTACGACTTCGCAGGCACTGAGCTAGTTAAAAAAAACATTTTTATAAAATGTTCTATTCTATACTTATAAAGAGAAAAGATTTGTATGTATGTATTTTTGTATGTTTGTAATGAATTAACTCAAAAACTACTGGACTGATTTAAAAAATTCTTTCACCTATAGAAAGCTAAATTATCAGCGAGTAACACCTATGTTACTACTACTCACCCTCCCCCATCTTCCCACCATACAAATGTATGTTTGTAATGAATAAACTCAAAGACTCAAGATACGTGGACGAAGTCACGATCAAAGCTAGTACATAACTCTATAAGGTGAAATCTCATGGGCCAGTTGAAAAATGGAATAGCGTAGACAGAGACATCCTACTATCACAGTTACTATGCTGTGAACTTAAGTAGTGGCAGGGCACACTGCGTTTCGCAGTCGTTTGGGCAGCCCGTCTGGCAGCAGTGACCACCCCCTTACAGAAGACCTCCGTGAAATAACGGCACTTGTGCTGTTGTATTTCGGTGAGTGAGTAAGGGATGCCAGAGCCCATTTCCCTATCCCCCCTCCTAATCCTACTGTAGTCGACAGCGCACTTGCACCAGCTTTGGCGTTGCTTTGGATCTGCAAAGTAGTGGCAGTAGGGCACACTGAGTTTCGCAGTCATTTGGACAGCCCGTCTGGCGGCAGTAACCACCCCCTTACAGAAGACCACCATGAAATAACAGCACGTGTGCTGTTGTGTTTCGGTGAGTGAAGTATGGGATGCCAGAGCCCATTTCTCTATTCCTTCCCAATCCCTTATCCTTAATCCTATTGTAGTCGGCAGCGCACTTGCTGCAGCTTTGGCGTTGCTTGTGTTATAGGAGACGATAGCCACCTGCCATCAAGTGGACCGTCAGCCTGTCTAACATTTAAAAAAAAACATACTCAAGCGTCCTGCTCCGACTTCCCAATGCTGGCCTAACCTTATAAAAAATCGTTAGATAGTATAGAAGCAGATGTATACCTACTTCTAGTATTAAATTTTGTAGAACACTACAAAATGCAAACATTTTTCATTGAGACAGTAATGAACAAATAGGGCGAAAATGTATAGTGAGAATAAGAGAATCCAGCGCATGATTATATGGACTTTCGAGTTGACATTAAACAAAAGTGTCTAAAAAATAAAAACCTACGATTGATTATACTATTTATAGCCTAATAGAAAAATAATACTGTCAAGGACGGTTTAACCACGACTAACACAAGAAGTACTAGTGGATATTTAACAATTAATTAGAAGGGAAATGTAATGAAGCAGAATGAAATTTTCGTTTAGAACATTTCAATTTAAACACAATTAAAGTCCACAAAAAAGTGACATTCAAAAATAGCTTCTAGACACTTATAAAATAGAGTTATTGTGAAGTGACGAGACATTAATTAAATAGTTCACGTTAGGAGTTAGGATGTGTGTGAGTGAGCGTGTGTGTGATTATTTGTCCTTTAGCGTATTCACGACACTGCGCTTGAAGGAAGCTCACGGCAGGTGGAAGATGTCCAAGTCTATAAACTTGTAACCGTAAGTTGTGATTCCAGTTAAGGTCGTAATTATTTCGAGATTGCGGGACATGGAACAATTTTATTCTTCTACCACGCCTGGGCCCGGCCTGAAGTCGCAACACTTCAGACAGCAGATTTAGACATTATGATCAAATATTGGTTTGGCTGTCCATATCTATTTTATTAAAGCTTAAAGACTTCATATGAGTCTTTAAAAACTTTATGGCGAATACTATTAAAATCTAAATAGTATTGTAAGAATTTTATAAAGAAGTGGGAATGTTTTATTTATTAACATTTAATAAAATACTAGCTTTCCGCCCCCGGCTTCGCCCGGGCTGCAATTTTTATAATAAGAACATTCCCCGTTTATCCCTCTTTCCATTAGTGAAAACCGAATTAAAATCGGTCTACCCGTTCAAGCGTGATGGCGTGACCAAGGGAAATAGGGATTCATTTTTATATAATATAGATTTCAAAATGAATGACCAATTAAAACATTTTAGATATACCTACGCTTTTTCTTTTTCATGTACCAATTTTTTGGCTAATCCAACAGTTCTAATTTTTTTTTAAATAGCAACATTTCAAGTAGCTTAGAACATTAAAAAAGAATCACCACACTGTAAAAGATAATAATAAAAACAAAAATTGTATTTTAAGTATTTTTATTTCATTACAATAATCATATTATATCCCATCAAACAAACATGACATAATAGAAACAAATAACAAATAGGAGTGATCGATCATCATCAAAGACACAACCAAACAGAGTGTATGTTATGTAGTTTACAGTGCACCATTAAAGAATATATTGAAAACTATCGTTAGTAGTAAAGTCAATGACAAAAGTAACTCAGTTTATAGATAAAAAAGTGTTGGATGGAGCCAATCCGTTAAACACCATAAGGGCTGGTATGACATGGCACAGCAAAGGATTTTTTCCTAAACATATTATTTTCAACCTTATTGCAATGATTTTAGCACTCACACTCCTTTATTGCCGTGATGCGATGTGCCGAACAATTCCGCGATATCACGTGTAATGACGCGAAAGGCTATGCTGCGCCAAAGGAGTGCGAGTGCTAAAATCATAGCAATACGATTGAATATAATATGTTTAGAAAAAAATCCTATGCTGTACCGTGCCGAGCCTTGCCGTCAATCAGCGCCGGCCTTAACTCTTAAAATAGATAGTTTCAAAAAGATCAAGTTGGTAAATTTTTCCCAGGGTGCAAACTGATCTAAGAATATGTTCCCAAGTGATTACTAAATTCCCAACTAAAAAATACCTAATTAAAAATCCTGTTCATATTTAAGAAAATTCACATTAGTTTCATTAAATAAGTTAAATAATGTTCAGAAAATAAATAGTAAATAATTGTATTTGGAAAACTGTATCAATTCTGAAATAATATTTTGAAATTATCTATTTATTAACTAGATGATCTGTATATTATCTACATCTATACTAAGCTGCTTTTGTCTCTGGCCGACATTAAGAAGTACATTCAAAATTGAGTACTGTACTTATTTTGGTTCCTGTATTTCCTGTACTGAGGAACTAATTACAAGACAAGATGAAAACAATAAAAAACGCTAAGTTAGATAGTTTTACAATAACAAAAATATTTTAATTCTCAATCCAATTGAATTATATTCAATTTTATCTTACTCTTCAATGTATACTACAGAAATATTAATTTTAAGTTTCTTTTTTACACTAGTTTTTTTTTTCTAACATAAAAGGTTTATATGGAAATTTGAATATTGTCTTTTATTTCTAGTCCAATATTAAATTTGATATGCCCAGTATTAAAACAAGTGTACTAAAACACCTTTTGTATGGAGGAGGAACTTTATTATAAATAATAGCAACATCCATAAACAAGTTTTGTAATGACACACTCATAGCTGTTTTTACATCATTGGCTACAAGTTCCCAATAATTTTAATGGTGAAAGAAATTCGCTGGCCTATGTTCCTATTTACATTTCAGTATCCTCTATACAATAATATTAAATTTATAAATACTTTGAAACAATGTACCTGGGCGATATCATTGAAAACATTTTTACAATTTTTGTCTCATAAAATTTTTTCACATATATATGAACACTTACAACAATTTAGAATATATATATTTTTAATTTCTTTACTCCTACTTCTTAATTTTAATTCCGACCACAAATTTAGAAATTTTGTTTTCACTTTTTGCAATTAAAGGAGAAAGTGTATTTTCGCTTCATTTGTCATTTTGACGATATTGAGAAAAGATAAATAAAAACTGACAGGTATACTTGAATATATTATTTGAATGTTTGGAATGTAGGAGTCACAAGGAAAGTGTAAGCAGCCTGTGGGCGATTCTTGATTGGCCGACCCGGTATCGGCAGCTACATTCGTCATCGACACGGTAGCTTAGTCCAGTTAAAAGCACGCCACTCGTATGCTCACATGGAAGCTTGCCCAAACGTAGGAAGCCAGCTTGACACCAGTGGGAGACTTGCTGCCGACGACATGCCGGCTCCGGCGCGAGGCCGGGCGTGCAAGTCAATTACATAGAATTATGTGTCCACTGATGTCGGTACAGACGCCGGATTGGGACCAGTGTAGGGCCGGTGCCCGGTCAGCCAATGAAGAAACGCCCAATGTTATATTTAAACACAAATTATACTAGCACCACATGATCCTTGAAAAACTTCACAAACAAATCCTATAAACATTGCAAAGTAACTCCAAACCTTGTTAACCAAATGTGGCACACTTTGCTTGAAGTTACTTTTTTTTTATCACAATATCTGGACAAGGTCTTGAACAATGGCTAGGAACAGTTAATTTTTTTTTATGATCATATAGTGCTATTATAGCAGTTAAAATAAAAATCATAAACTATATTATTATTTAAGAGAGAATATCTAGATTTTCACACACCCACTGTGACACAAACAAATCTGAGATTCACCTGATGTTATGAAAATACAGGAAATAAACAAATATAAATTGTAATTAACACATTAAAATTAATTTTTACTGTTTTTTAATTAATAAACAATATACTAAATATTTATAAAACGACAAGCTATGATGCAATTTTAACTCTATTAAAAAAATCACATAAATGTGTATTTTTAGTAATAGAAACTCATTTTAGCAAACTAAATTGCAAAAGCTATTTGTTATTTACAGTTTTTGGAAGAACATTTGTTTTTTAAATAATTTTCGGGTGTTTGTGGTCAGGTGTTTTAATCTACCCTTATGTTAACTTACTTTACTGAGGGAAGTGTTTTTGATAAATAACAAACTTAAGTACATACTTACACAAAAAAAACTATTGTTATTTTATTTAGGATAAAATTAAGACATTTTAACAAATCATGTGTGTGACCTTATTTAAGTGTGCTGCAGGCATTTTAATGTGCCCTTAGATACAGATATACAATAAAATGAATTTAAGCATTATAATAACACAACAATCTACACTAGTAATTTTTGATAAATAAATTAAATTTATGTAAATTAATAAGGAAATATGTGTGGAAAAGGATTTTTTTTTCTTCTTTTTTTTATTATTTGATACAGTATCAGCCTCACATTAATTATACAGTAATTCAGAGTTGTTGATATTTTTTTATGTTAGGGTCGAAAAATAGCCAGTGCACTGTCAAGCATAGTAGGATTAAGGATTAGGAAGGGATAGGGTAATGGGCTCTGGCTTCTTTTACTCAATCTAAATTTATTTATAACTTTAAATGTGATTTTAAAATTTTATTATCTCTTTTTACTCTCAGATTACCTAGATAATTTTGAACCCTGTGTAAATTAAATCAATAATAGTTTGTCTGTTTAAAAGTTGTTATAAAAATGCATAAAAAGTAATGTTTTAAAATATTTATTAATAGTGAAGCTACTGTGTTCATTTCCTAGTCTTAATGTATGTCTAGTCTATTATCACATTGAGTTTTGAATATTAGAATGCAATTGAGGATGGTGGCATAGAGCATTCTCCGACTGTAACACGATAAGAAGCGAGCTCACTAATGCCATGGTAATGCACAAAAGCGGCCACGATAACTAGGACATGGAAAATTTGATGAGATTGGAACCAAATGTCACATTTTCCCGGGAACCATCTTTCGGGCACCCTCAATGCATAAAACATAGCCCCTAATATGTATAGCAGCCCCATCAGAATGAGCCAGCCGAGAGATGCTTTGCTCACTTGACTGAACCAACCTTCAGTCACACCATAATGTATAGCAGGAACAATTCCGGACAAACCAAATCCCATGAACACACCGGCCCTGAGAGGTCTGAGGTGAGGCTCTGAAAATCTATCCCACAGTGAGACTACAATAGAGAGAAGTCCTAACACTATCACCACTGATAAATATATGATTTTTGGTCGGTAATGGCAATAAAAGCTATAATACAACCATGGTACAAATGAGCCCATAATGAGCAGGGCGATACCGCAATAATCTAATTTTGAAAACAACTTCCCGACCATTTCAGAGTGACAGTACAAAGTGTGATAAGCGAATGAGAAACCGAGGCATACAATAGCACCTATAAAGAACACACCAAATATCATTTTCTCTTGCATTTGTATTTCTATGGATGGGCGGGTTAGGAAGTACACGGCTACACCTATGAATGCCACACATCCCAGCAAGTGGGTCCAAATGTTGCCAGTTTCAGTGTGAATACGAAATATTGAAGCGAAGCATGCGCTGAAGGATGGCAGCGGTGGTCGATGGCCTTTATGCAGATAATCGTTGTCTTGCAACCACCGAGGTAAATGTCTAAAGTGGCAGACATTCCACGACGCCTCCCATACCTTTCTAACAAATTCCTCTGCCTGTTCGGCTGCGTTATGCGCCAGTGCACCGAGGTCTATTTCGTCAGAAAGAACTCCGGCTTTCAACACTTCTGCCATTTCCGCATCAAGCAAATGCTGATCTTCCGGAGTCGAAGGCAATGGGCAGCCTTCTTCTTCTTCCGCTAACACTTCGTCTAGCTCGTCCATCTGCGACGCGAGGCTTTCCCCGTCCGGATCCCATCCTTGTCGGTGACGAAGTCCATCCAAGGAGGCACTTCCCGATATAGTATCGGAATCCATTTCCCACATTTTATCACGTCAACAGACGACGCTTTAATACAAACACTGCAGCATTGACTAACACAACGGGGTTCTCGTTTTTTTTAACAACTACGGTTATTTCAGAGCAAAAATTATTACGTCACGAAAGTAGCACAAAGTCGATGCACAAAGTAAACAAAATCGTACTTTTCTTTAGTTAATTCCGTCTTCGCGTTTTAATAAAACTTGTACGAAGTCTACGCAGACTATACACAGAAATTTATTGCTAGTCTAAAGGTCAAAACGACAAAGCAATAAACAATCGATTAAGAACAGCTGCGACTTTAGCTGCGACAGACTGAATTGAACTGAAAAATTCTCACTGGCACACAATAATGTCGTCGTTGTATGTCGTGAAATCGAAACTTTGACTTGATTTGACGTGAAACGAGTCGATTTGCTAGTCGTAGGTTGCTCGCTATCGCTATTCGCTACTAACCAACCAAAATGAATTGATAAACCAATGTCGATACTCGCTGCAATGTCGTCTTTGCAAATACAATAGTGATGTAATTATTTAGAAATATTTGAATGATAAAATCGACGAATACGAGCAAAAAATTACCCGAATAAAACTAGATCAGTTTAAGTTTATATTTAGTTTATTTCAATCTGTCAACTAGGGGTTTAATTTGAATTTAACTATCATAGAAAAAGGATTGGGCAATTTCAAGGTACCTCAAACACCTGCTCAAAAATATCCAACAGCTCTCCTACTATTAGGTAAGAATGCCCGCGGTCTTCCTCCGTCAAAGACTTTTATGATATTTTATTTCAAAATAACCGAAAACTCTAAATTATTCTAAACGCAACGGTTCAACATTTCTAATCTTTTTATTTTAAACATGAAAATCTATCTACTTTCCAAAAATCCACAACATCCGACAAATCAAAACTTTTGAGTATTTTTTATTGTCCCACGGCCGAACTAATGTACACTACGATAATACTAATCTGATTACAAATCCAAGAAAAAGTACATACTTAAAAGCTTTCTTAGGGCGGATTGCACCAACGTTTTAAATATTGTTTAAGTATTATTTAAAGGCAATTACTTAATTAAGTCAGACAATAGTCTTGCATCAACCGTTGAAACACATTTAGCGTTCTGTCAAATTTTCCTAACCAAAATTTGCTATTTAACAAAGTTAAACATGATTTAAGTATAAAATTGCATCGGAAACGTATATTGATATTGAAGGATCGAATTCTTATCATTGAATTTTGGTGTGTTTGTTACTGTTTACTTTATTTGCCGAAATGGACATCTTGGAATTATATTGGGACGATGATGAAGAAATTATTGAATTTATAAATAATTCAATTACTAGAGAATTTACGACAAGAACCAATTTATTTTACACTCTCAACGAAAAGAAATTCATAAGAAGATTTCGTTCATAAGCTATGAATTCATAAGCTATGGGGTTATCAACAGTTCTTGTTTTTGGCTATGTTTTATTGAATCCGTCATTTTGTTTTCAATCATATACGAATACGGCTCTCACACCTCAACGAGCAACAATTCTTTGGTCTTCTTTGGTGAAGTTTGGTGTCCTAGTAGATTTCGCCATTTTATTTTTAAATAGATAAAACTAAAATATTATAAAAAACCCAAATACTCAATTTTGGGTTAGGTAGTATGTAGAGTATATACTAGTCTGTCTAGTTTGAAAACATTCTATTTCATGTTTATTTTTTTTATTTTTTAAGTTTTTTTACGTTTCGTTACAAAATCACGACAAAAAGTTCTTAGCATTTGTTTTGCCGGGATGTGCAAATGGAATAAAACGTATCAGGTAAATTTGCCATCTCCTTAAACACGTTTAGCTAAGCAAAGTAACAATGACCTTGGTGCAAGACGAGCTTAAACAAAATTAGTATAAACATATTTAACGACTTACATCAGTTTAGGTAAATGTATTTTGTGGATATTTAAATGATATTTGGTGCAAGCCAAATATCAAGTTAGTTTCAATCATGTTGAGCGTTCAGCGTTTCCTTGTATAACACTGAACGCCGCATTTTATATTGAAAGTAAAGAAAACGTATAAAAATTTAAAAATTATAAATGGATCAGTGAAATCCGCCGTTGTAATTAAAACTAAATAAAGTAAAATTATGAATCCTCCGTCTAATACGTACTTTACAATTTTATTAAATATGAAAAACTAAAGATAATAATTAATACTTTCACTGATTAATTTTTTTTTTTAATTGTGTAATATATTGTTAAACGTTATAATAGATTTAATATAAAATTAAAATTCAAAGGATCCACAAACATAATTGTTCATTAAAATATTAAAAAAAAACTTACAAACTATAAAGTTGTGAAAGCCAAGCGCCACATCAGACTTTTAATTTAGTGTTTTTATTTATGAAATATAGGTATAGTGTATTTTTCATAAATAGACAACATTCTCGACTTTGTGCTATTATTATATACTAAACTAATTCATAAAAGCATAAAGAGTGTTTAAAATTCCACTCTATATTAGATCCTGGCCTAAATCTGATAAAATAAATCGATAAGAATTTAATAATCGATTCAGTAATTCCGGAAAGTTCCACAACACTATTCGTAATGACGACTAAAAAAGGAACGAATGTGATTGGTTAAAAGAAAAATACGTCATCAGGTTTATTTGACACATTGATTTGGTTTTGGTTATACTTTGCTAACCTAAAATTTACATTCGAAACTTGTTAGATTATAATACAAGCAATAATTAAAATAAAATAGACTTACTTCTTAAACATGTTGCTAAACGGCACTTGAAATAACACACTATAACTCAGATAAATGTTAAATACTACACAAACACAGAGATTCTTTGGAAATAGCTCAAATTATTTATGACAACATAGAATAAATAATCATAACTTGTGTTGCCAACACCACAAAAAGAAAAACATTCCGCTTCCCTTACAATTTACATTATTTTACATAGTTATATAAAATCTTACACAAAATCTTGAAGTCATGCGAGTACAATATCCATATGTCAATAAGGAATGGTATTGTATGGTATTATCAGTAATAACACAATAATCGAGATTTACAGCATCAAGATGTCAAGATTTGCACACCGAATATCGGTTGGTCATGAAGGAACAAGAAAACTAAATGTCATCTCTGGTATCAGTTACCCATGGTCATCGCAAATAAATTATTATTATTATACTTAGCTGGTATGGCGTTTACACAGATGATGACTGTTAATTATACAAATGAAAATATCGCTTCAGTTTTTTTTAGTATTAATTCGTAGCATGGAGAATAGAAGTAAGAAGGACCAACTCTATACATGATAACATGAGAAAGTGTTGGTCGGTTATCATTAAACAAGAAATGTTGTAGTAGCATTTATAAGATGAACACGCAAGGAACTACGCGACTAACCAATCATGCCAATTCACCAATGCTACACAAGCGCCATTCTAACCAATTTATGAACCACTATATTTCGGATTATTCCCAGTAATACCTTTGAAAAAGTTCCGTGCCGAAATCGAAACTATCAGCTGAAGCTTGATAGTTTTTATGTTTAACGGCCATATCGTATAAGTCCTTGCATCTATTCTCTAAAGCCCATAGATATTCGTTGACTGTGTATCAGAGTAGTAGGAAGAAGTACAGACTCATGAGTAGTGTTTGATAGCTGTCATGTTGACACTTGACATTGTTGGTTTTGATTTGAGTGCATAATTTTAGTATTTTACCTGCATAGCATAAGCATAACTGTCAAAGTGTCAGTCAATCAGTCAAGTCAAGTCATCAAGTGTGTCAACTGTGTGTCAACTGCTGCTGCTGCTGCCTGCTGCACCGTGGCATTCGGCACGTGGAATGGGATAAATAAAATAAAAGGAAGTATTTATTTAGTTTATGAAAGTACGATCCTTAAGTGGAATAAAATAAAAGTTGAACAAAAAGAACAAGATGTCAAATTTATTAGAAGTTTTAGTCACATGTGACTCGAACAATCCTCTTTGGACATGCTGTGTGTGGGATCCACATACCGGCACAAATTTAATGTCTTATAAAGGCGGAGGTACTGCTGAATCTAAAACTCTTTCTGTATTGGGGAAGGACTACTTGGCTCTTGTAGAAAGTGCAAAACCAATTCTTCATATTTGGCCATTAAATTCCCATCAGACCGTACAGGGTATGAGATTTATATTACCCGGCAAAGCAAACTCATTTGCGGTCACTACAGATGGAACATATTGCATTGCTGGCATAGATGAAAAAATATATGTTTGGCAGTTGAGTTCCGGTAATCTGTTAAAAATAATAAGTCGGCATTACCAAAAAGTTAGTATTTTAAAATTCACACTAGACGGCCGTCATTTTATATCTGCCGCTGAGGATGGCATGGTGATGGTATGGTCGTTGGTTGAGATCGTTACTTATCCTGAGTTAGGTCTCGTTAGTCAAACGTCAGCTGGGAAGGAAGACCCTATGTATATTTTTTCTGATCACTCATTGACCATAACGGATTTATGTGTTAGTAAAATGGGCATTCTTGGACGTTTGTGCACTGTATCCATTGACAGAACTTGTAAAATTTATGATTTGACTTCTGGTGTGATGCTATTGAATATCATCTTCAATATAGCCTTAAGCTCAATTACCATGGATGTGTTGGAGTTAAGCATTTTTATTGGTACGACGGAAGGTAAAATTCACCAATTTGGTTTGACAAATCCTCCAAGAAATAGAGATGTGTCAGCCCTTGTATCCGAAAATATGTGCAATACATTCTCTTCTCATTCGAAGCCTGTTACATGCCTCTCAGTCTCTCTCGATGGGGAGACCATTATGTCAGGATCTAGTGATGAACAAGTAATTTTATGGCATATAAGAAGTAGACAACCAATAAGGACTATACGCCATAAGGGACCAGTGACCAATGCTTTTTTTATGACTAATTTGCCAGCCATATATAAACAAGATTTTCGACCAAAATTAATCTTGCATAATTTAGTGAGATCTTTAGAAAGAAACGTTGAAGAGGAACAAGACATTGAGATATTGGTTGAGGAAAAAAGCAATTTCTTCTGGCCCATAACAGAAGAAAAAGATCTTTCAAACCTTATTAAAAATAATTTAGAAGAAAAACATAGGGGTAAAGAAGAAGAATTGAAGAATGAATTGGATAAGTTGAAAAATATAAATGCCAGTTTGTATGCATTTTCCATTGAAAAAGTATTAGCCTCCGCTATGGACAAAAATATTGCAGAAAAAAATTTAAGAAAAAGAAAGCTGAATGAGAGGAGTTAATGTGTGTTTTTATCTTTGCACAATATATGAATACAATAAAAACTATATACTCTTATTGATTTTCAAACTTTTTACCTCCACTTTTACACAGCATACATAACTCATCTACATATGAAACCCCTCAGACTATTTGTATTGACAAACTATTTGTATGTAAATGTATGAGATGATACTAAATAAAAAAAATACATAGGTTAAGTATTTTTATTATAATATAAATAAACTTTCTTTCTTTGTAGTTTCTTTTCTTTGCAGACCTTTTCTATTGCCAAGGAGTTTCTGACCAGTGTAAATATGCAGTTGACCTTCACTCTGGGTAGTATTCATCCTTAATTAGCTAAAACCTCCTGTTTTACATTTTTTGATAAATTTACTTTTTTATTTTAAAGACATGTATTTTGTTTAAATTCATGAATATTGCACACTAATGTAATTTAATTAATTTACTTATTTTTTAAGACAGAGTTTTATACACTATACAGAGTGGTAATTTGAGATGGGTCAGTAAGGGCAGCTACCTAAACCATTGTAGCTAGAACAAAACACTCTTAGGAGACTATCCATTATTTTAATAGTTATTTCCATCGGCATTCAAAGATTTTGGAAAAATGGTACAGTCAGCGAGAAAAAGGTCAATTTTCACGTTTTGTTTTTATAATGCCAATCGATTCTGTTACTTATAAGGATCAATTGACCCTATGGGACCACCTGAGGTTAGAGTACTAGAAACGTCAAAAAACTACTTCCATACATTTCTTACAGAATGAGATTGAAAAATAAGTTCAAACATTGTTTTTAATTAAAAAAGGCGGCAATCACTACAATGGAAACTGGCTAGGCAATGTTTATTTTAAATTAATTTGAATTTGGAAGGAAAACATTGTTTTAGAAACAAATGTTATTTATTATTATTCTTGCATGTCAGCTAAATTGTGAAAATATTGATTCATTTAGATCGCATAGATTTATTAGAAGCTTATTTTATAAATAATATCAACTGCCATGGAATGATATAAGATTAAATACCCTATACCCTATATCAAAAGTTATAAAAAATCTCCTAAATATTCTTGTAGAGTGTAGCTCCTTTAAGAGAAATCCTTACGACAACAATGATCTTGATAAAAAATAGCGGTTGCAATTTTAACACTCGGTCGTTAGAAGCTTTGAAGTCGCTGCCGAAGTAGGCATTTCCCATAACCAAGTTTTAAAGATATGGAAAAAGTACAAATACAGATGCTGTCGTTGTGGTCGTTGAGACCTCTTGATATTTTTTTTGGGATATCTCAAAAATGGAATTTACAAGAAAAATTAGGTACATTACAGTTCAAGAATTGTCACTACAACGGTGTATGGAGTTAACGCAAACAAAATATCAGCGGTTACACGCTCATTGCAGAAACCGTCCAAACGGCAAACAAATAGAGCAACTACTATCGTAGATTTATTACTTACGATCTTTACTTGTTTTTAAAGATTGGCAATTGTAGTGATTGCCGCCTTTTTTAATTAAAAACAATATTTGAACTTATTTTTCAATCTCATTCCGTAAGAAATGTATGGCAGTAGTTTTTTGAGATTTTTGACGTTTCTAGTACTCTAAGCTCAGGTGGTCCCGTAGGGTCAATTGATCCTTATAAGTAACAGAATCGATTGGCGCTATAAAAACAAAACGTGAAAATTGACCTTTTTCCCGCTGACTGTACCATTTTTTCAAAATCTTTGAATGCCGATGGGAATAACTATTAAAATTATGGATAGTCTCCTAAGAGTGTTTTGTTCTAGCTACAAAGGTTTAGGTAGCTGCCCTTACTGACCCATCTCAAATTACCACCCTGTATATTTTAATAGATACAAAAAAAGTGGGAAAGCGGCTGACTTTAGCACTTTTAGCACATTCCCAACCTTATCAATATTACTGGTGTACTCTAGAAAAATAGGTTCTTTCCCCATTCCCTTTTATACATATAAATCATAATATTGACCAAATAACATAATATTTCAACAATAACATACAAAATGCATATTATTCAAGGCAAATTAGTTACACCAAATTAAAAGAAAAAAATCGATCTTAACTGTTAGAGGTCACAGTCTTCTTCCAGCAGACTGTCTTTTTGGCAGATTGGAAAAGGATATAAAGTAAGACAGAGTAAAGAGTTAACTCTTCACAGTGAACTTCCTGAGGCATATGAATTTTATAGAAAACAATGAAAGTGCTGGGCGAAAACTAGATTCTCTATAACTAAAAGAACTAGTTTACATAAAAAGAAAGAACTAAGCAATTCGGTAATTTCTGGGCTTTTACTGGAGTTATCCTTTAGGAATACCTATTATTCTTGATGAATAAATAACGATAACCAGTAATAACAGGTGATCACTGATCACCAACATCATGAATCTGAACGTGACATTGGTCAAATTAGAATGTAAAATTTATTATCATCTTTCTATTTTTCTTTCATTTTATTATCCTAAACTAAACCTAATTTGTACAATAAGCGTTGCTGATTAAAAGGTTCTTGTTTTAAATCAAACGGTTATCATTTCAGAACAAAAAGTGCTATCTTCAGAATAACTGATCAAAAGGTGTCATTATTATTTATAACTTGCCTACTTAATTTTATTTTTGTTACTTAGATACAAAAAAATAATTTAGTCAAAATTAGTGGACTTCTCATGAATTATCTCAATTAAAAATATATACTTAGTACATACTTACCGTATACATTTCTCAGAAAGAAGTTTTTGTACCTAATTTTTCTAAAATTTTATTTGCACGAATATGAAACCCTTTTTGAACAGACGCTACTCACATTATTATTGAAAACTTATAATGAATGGAATGGATGGAAGGATGTAGTTATAATTATACTTCCATTAATAGGCAAGAAATGAGGATATTTAGTGCAGAAAAAATAATTATCAGGAGAGCGTTCTTCAATTTTAGCAGAGCAGAGCCTGAGGAGCATCACTGTGTGTGTTGATATAATTCACATAATAGAGTAGGTATAGGCTCAGGAGATGATGGTCTTTGTAATAAAGTAGTCCGCAAAATAAATAAAATTCTACAGAAATAAAACAAAAATAATGTTTTAATTAAGTTTAAGTATTTAAAACGAAATAAATATAAACTAAGGTAGGTACGGATTTAAATACTACCTACTTAACCACTCCGCACAAATTTGCGATTCAACAAAAGGAATTTTTGATGTGAACACGTCTTTAAATTTGCATCCATATAGTGGAAGGCAATTCAGAAAACTGTAGAACAAAATCGGGGACACCTCGATTTTGTTCTATCCCGCTTGTGCGGAGACTCAAGCGCGTAAGTGTCTCTCTTTGGGGAGAACCTAATGTGTGGAAGTGGAACGTATTCTCTCCCCAAAGATACGCTTCTTTTTGAGAATCGAATCGCAGTAAGAACTCTGTAGTCAGCTAACGTAACGAGTTCATTTTGATGTAGATTTCTACTCCGGCGTTGGTGCCATGATATGCCCTTGGCGAGCATTATTTCACTGACGAGGTCCCAGTGCTTCTTGATTCGAAGAAAGACAACAAAGAGAATGTAATCACTGAAAGACAAAAGGTGGAGGGCGCGTATGCATTGAGCGGCGGGTGGCGGACACGGATTCAGCCTCGCAAAATTTTTGTTTCCGCGATGGTTGCTTGGCTGTGGTCTTCTTTTGGGCCTTCCGTTTGCGCATTACTACCGTAAAGTCGCCGTCCGGGGAATTGTATGCTCCAGCCGCCGACCTACCGCACGTAGTGATTATATTCTCTTTGCCTACCGCCGACCCGTCGGTGGAAGATGCATGCGAGAGCGGCGTTGGGGCACGCAAGGTAGGTGTAAGGGAGGGGGAGGGCGTGGACGCCGAAGTAACGACCATGTGAAACGCTTGACAGCGAATAAGATGAAAAAGATTGGATGGGTGGGAGGGAGACGGCTAGTGTCGACTAGGGCTCACCCCCAAGGCCTGTGGTTTTAGCCCCATCCAAGTTCTGTAAATCCCAGATTAGGCTGGCGAAGGGATACCATTGTGTCGGCCTTATCGTAACTCGTAGATAACTGAGAGTGAGACCAACACGACAATTAGCGCTATAACACAATATTGCATGTTTAGGGGAGGGTGAGTACACTTGATCCCTAGGGGACACTTGGTAACTTTATTTTGTGTTTCCCTAGATTCTAATACATTTTTTTAAACTGGCAACACTCATTTGTTGATGGCAAACTTCACTTTATGTCATAGCATAGACTTGTTTGACAGCTGTGCATAGTTTTGAAATGGTGGCCGGCGAAAATTTTCTGTTGTGATTTACTTAATTTTTGGTAAGTTTGTATACGATTTTTGCAATTGAAGATTTAAAATGAGATTATTTTCGGTGCGCTTACAGTAGAGAATGTTTGTTTTACTGTAGATTAGTGCTTAATATCTAAGTCTTTGATAATCTGAAGTCCCGAGTCAAACACAATTTATAACCTAACTATATCTGGGGAGACTTGCTCCTTTTCTTTGTGGGTGATTTGATCCCGGATCAACTCTCCCTTGGTGAATATTATCGGTTCACATTTTACAGTATATGTTAACTTGTTGTTTATTTTTCATGCATTTTTAGGACGAAAACATGCCCCGAAAATATAAAACTAAAGATGGGTCGAAGAAAAGAAAGCCAATTGACCCAGAAAAATTAAAAAGGGCTGTAGCTGCAGTTTTGGCTGGAGGAACTTTAAAAGGAAATGCGAAACAGTTCGAGGTACCTCTGATGACTCTAAAAAGGTACGCTAGGCGCCAAAAAGAACAGACAGAAGAAATAAAATACGAGCCGAACTAAAAAAAATCGCAAATATTTACGGAAAAAGAGGAAAAAGACTTGGCGGAGTATCTAGAAGTTTCCAGTAAATTATATCACGGCCTTACACCAAATATCACGGCCTTACACACTACTATCTTGATTATTTCAATGAAAATAAATTATTATGCGAAATTTGTATTCTTATTTGATATTAAATACGCGAAATTCTGTGAATGGGAAAATGGTTTACCATGTCTCCCCTATATCTGGGAGACCGGATCAAGTCTCCCATTGGGGGGGAAACAACTCTCCCAGACATAGGGGATACATGGTAAAAGTCTAAGACACTACATTTACTTTATTTACTTCATTTACTCATTTTACATTATTTGTAAACAAAGAAATACTGAATCAACTCGCAAATTTTCTTTCATTAATATACAATATTAAAAAAAATAAAGACAAAAATAAAAAGAGGGGATCAACCCTTCCCTAGTATCCCCTATGGATCATGATTTTCTTACTCACATAGGTAGGTACTAGTAACAAAGTATAGACTCGGGGATGATGTTTTTACCACTATTTATAACTCAATAGTCTGCCAAATAAACAAATATCTACAAAAATCTAGAACCAGTTGTTCCTGAGATTAGCGCGTTCAAACAAACTGTTTAGCTTTATATATTAGTATACATTTACAAATATAATACATATAACCAATAGTACAGTTTCCTAAAACCAATAGTACAAGCACTGCTTAGTAGGGACTAGGGGCTAGATGGCGCTGTGCGTGTATGACATGCACAGAGATTCTTACGCCTTACATCTAATAGCTTGGTTCATTTGTGTTCCTATATACGTGTGATTGTGTGTGCTAAGTTTGTGATTTCAGTCGAAGAGTATAATGCCAATGATTGAGTCCGATTGTTCTTTTTCATTTAAAATAGTCTCAAAATACAGTTTTAAAATTGTTAAGAATAAGAAATAACGCATTATTCCGTGACATTTCATTTTTATGTTCTGTGACATTATGTTGCGAGTACATAGTGTTCTATGCTTCTATGTCTATGCTATGTGTAATGTGTATGTATTTTTTTATTTATCCATAAGTGACAGCCCAAGTGACAGTTTCGTCAAAAGACAACGCATTTTCCATTTTAAAAATAAATATCTTGTTTTGTGTCATTAATCCAATTAAGTTCATAATGCATTAAAACATGTAAACCACTTTAAGAAGTTATTAATATGTTTTTATGACATCTTCTGACGAAAAGTAAGTCGTTCATGTTAATATGTTAGAGACTAAGGTATGAGCTATAAATTTTTGGCCTGTCTGAACACAACACGTCTAATGTTATTGACTATTTTCAGTTTAGAGACAAAATGTCTAAGGCTGTAGTAATACCTGAATGTAACAAGGAAATGGGGTGTATGAAGGAAGATAATATATCAGTTTCTCCTCACGAAAAGCGCGATGGAGCTATTGGTTTATTTAGTCGACTGTTGCGGCTTGACCAGCTTGGAAAAAAGAATTCTATAGAAAGTCCAACTAGCTCAACACCACCTACAACTTACTATGGTGTTTATATACCATGTGAAATTAAGAAGGGACCCGATGAAGGTAATATTGGAAAAATAAAACCAACTGTATGTATATAATACAATTTACCATGTACCAATTGAATCATAAATTTTCTTTACGAAACTGTCAATATTGATAGAATTGATTGGCATCTTTTGAACAATAAAAAACAGATTTATTATATATATTATTAGCAATACGCCGTTAGCATTGCACAGTGTCAATTCCCAAAAATCCTTTTTAACGTCATAAAATAAATTTACTTTTTAAATTTCAGCTTTCTAAACTTAAATTTTATCCCCAATAAAAAACACATAATAAGAGATATTACCCCTTATCCTTATTCCTATGGTCGGCACTTGCAACATCTGTAGCTTTGCTTGTTATATAGGCCGTCAGCTTGTCTGATGACCTTAACATAAAAAAAAGTTACTCAAAGGTTTTTTTAAAAATTAGACCACTACTGCATACAGTTACATCCTGGCCACTGGAGGTGCGGCAATTGATGCGGCACAATAAGTGTACCATGGGCAGTTGCCTTTGCTGCTTGAACAAGTATCGACAAGACACACAGAGAAAAATAACAAACAAATGAAAATATCTATCAATTACCTCAATATTGCTTGAAAAGTAATAGTTATTTGTAAGAGACTGTGTAGTAAAAAGTAATTTTAAATAAAAATTGGGGCACAGACAGAGAATTCCAAAATTCTTCATTATCTAGAAATTTTAAATTGGATATTCAGGTTTTTTTCTTTTTTTTGTAAATTTATTTATTTATTTATTTATTTATTGAATAGCAAACCTAACAGCATACAAAAAATTACAAATACATTTTAAAGGAAATTAAATTTTTACAAAGCCTATTACTAGGTCTGACAAATTACATTTTAAAAGTACAAATATATATATATATACACAAACATACATACATATAAATAAAAATAAGAAAATAAATATATATGGTGTGTGTGTGTGGGGGGGTGTGTGTGGGGGGGGGGGGGTGTGGGGGTGTGTGTGTGTGGGGGTGAATACAATTTCTAATATTATTGAATACCTACAAGGTACCTATAAAAATTCCATTCATCATATGTATGGAAAATTTATTTTCATTTTTTCCAACAATCTCTTTAAATTGATTTGATTGATTAAATTCAACTAAATTGATTTGGTTTCTTGAGTGGAGGCCAGGGACCGGCAAGTGCAGCGTAAGGTGGACAGACAACCTGATATGGGCTGCAGGTAGACGGTGGATCCAGGCTGCCTCTGACCGGTCCCTTTGGAAAACTAGGAGGAGGCCTTTGCATACCGGTGGACGTCCTCCGGTTGAGATGATGATGATTTATACGTACTAAGGTGTATTTGAATTACACACTTAAATTTCAGAAGCTCTTCACGTTTACCAAAACAGAAGTGAAGCATTGGAATTAGTCCGCCGCTACAAGTTGGCTAGATTCAAGGCGTTTAACAATCACCAAGATGCTGTTTCCTTTGCGTTGAGGGGTGCTGAACCCGTTGATAACACTGATGGGAATGACAGCTGTGAGTAAATTTTATTCTTTAGATATGTCTTAGCTGTAAATATTTCAAAGGAAACAAGAAAGTTTTCATGTTTTTAAATGCATAAACTTTAACACCAAACTCGTGGGTCTTATCCTAAATTTTAAAATTTAATTTACAGCCTGAAAATTTATGTGTGATTGTGGATTTCGTTTCACGAATTTTTGCTTGCACACATTGGAGCCTGTAGCCTGGGGCCCCCATATAATTGATACGCCTATAACGGCGGTAGCTACGCCCCTGGTTCTCAATTAGTTAGATATAATCAATGAACTTGATTTAATTGGATAACTTAAATTAATTTTATAGTCTAAAGTTTTTTTAACTTATTACCACATCAAACTGTAGTTTCCCTATTGAATAGTAGTTCAAACTGTTATTTTTGGATAACAATACACTTTGTGGGAAATATAATCAACACAACTCTCAGTACCTACGCTTATGCCTCTTGACCAGACTATATATACAATACAAACTCTGTTCTGAAGTTAGGTTATTATAAAGTTGCTGATTATTTAAAAGACAATGAAGCCTGCATTTTGTCTCTGAGCTCTAAACTATGTTTATTATTGTATATACTGGGATTTGTGTCTATAAATTGTAATTGTTATCTCTTATATTTTAAAAATGACAAAAAGAATTGTATTATGAATTTCTTTTGTGATTTCTTCTCAGTGTCGTCATTATCTTAGCTATTTTGTTTTTTCTGAAACCATAGTAAAATATATAATGACCATTAAAGTTTCTCCAGAGTTTCTTGGAAACCTATTTAATGAATAAATATTTCTTCTGCTACTGTAATCACACCTTAACAGAATATTCTTGAAATGATAGCATTTGTTGTTTGTGTTGTATGGGGTGTGAGAATTTGAGAAACAGGAGCTACTTAAAGATTAATCATAATCACTGTTTCGCAGCAATTCCATTTTTGTTTGTAATGTTACAACAAAAGCATTATAGATTGTACATAATTATTTTGTGGTCATTATGTGTAATTTTGTGTTAATGAATTAGTTTTGGGGTCATAATTGCAGTCATTAGACAATCGCGTGTTTCAAACCAATATTTGTTGTGGCTGTTTATAAGTATGCTATCAAGTTGATTGGAGTGAATGCTAATGTATTATTCAACATAGATATCTATCTATACCATACAAACATTAATAAGGTAGGCACTATTCTTTTTATTATTATAATTATTTTTTTACATTAAAACTTTTAATGTAATTATGTATTTCCTTTACTGTTTACAATTATTCTGATTGTGTTTTCTCATATAAATCTTAACAACTAACAGCCTTATAAAGTTAAATTAAAATAATTGGAGAATATTCAGACATGATTTATTTTTTGCTGTACTTGTTTATTAACATCGCCTTAAGGCCGGCGCTGACTGGCGGTATGGCACGACATAGCACAGCAAAGGATTTTTTCCCAAACATATTATTTTCAACCTTATTGCAATGATTTTAGCATTCACACTCCTTTATTTAAATACTAAGAGGCCGTAGCGTTCCGCGTCACACTACGTGATGTCGCGGCATGCTCGGCAATCGGCATTAAAGGAGTGTGAGTGCTAAACTCATTGTATTAAGGTTAAAAATAATATGTTTACGAAAAAATCTTTTGCTGTGCCGTGCTGAGATGGTGCTGAACCATGCCGTCAGTCAGCGCCGGTCTTAGGTTTGTGCTGTTGACGTAGATAAATTAAATAATATGTTATAAGGATAGAACGAGAGAAAGACAACAATATGCATGTACTACGTACTAGACTTCACGCTCCGAATATTCACTATATTCCAAAGAACTGTACTATACTCAGTACACCTTATTAATATAGCTTTGAACAAAAAAGGGTCTTACAACCTTTTCATTGTGAGAAAATTATATCCTAGCAGCAATCTAGCGTAGCATTATGTTGTATCGTTTGATTAAACAACATAATTTTTGTTTTAGTGATGCAGCATATTAATTAGTTATAACTATAATAAAAACTTGTACTTAGGATAGCTTCTCTAGTACGTTAGTACATTATACCTCTTTGGGTAGAGAGCATTCCTTACTCACTAGTAGTTCATAGTGACTTTATATTACTGGGGTGGTCACTGCTGTTTGACAGGTTGTCTTGTTTACGACCGTGAAACTCTTTAAATAATAATAATAATAATTCAGCATGACGATAGTCTCGTGAAGGCTGAAACCGAGAAGAGGAGGAAGTACCTCGACTTGGCCCACGAGATCGTCGACATGTGGGCTGTGGCCTCCGCCGAAATCATCCCAGTTCTTCTGTCCGTAAATGGTTTGATCCCGGTCAGCCTCAACCTGAGGCGGTTTGAATTCCGTGGTGGTTCCCTCCCAGGTCAGATGCAGAGAGCGGTGCTGCTCGATACGGCCAGAATAGTATGTCGGTTTCTGTCCTTGTCGCCCTGAACCGTCTGTGCTTCTGTCGGGGGTACACCCTCTCCCCCTCATTTTGGCTTTTGGAGGGGGAGACGAGTTCAAATTATCGATGAAAATAATAATAATACAATGTAAATTTAATATAACCAACTTTTTAATCATAAGATCTAATAAGTATAAATTCATACTTTATTGAAGACATAAAAAGAAACACAGCTTGACATACATTTAAAAAATTAGCACTTTTTTTCAGATAAGTTTTCTTATCATCTGTGTTCTTATCAATAAATTAAAAACATGTTACAGTTTGGCCTATCTACTGCATCGTTATCTTGTTACTAATTTTGTTTATCGTCATTGTCAAACCAAAATCTGGCACTTTTTTGAGATTCCAATATTATGACTTTAGTGAATAGTTCACTGCCTTATCATATAAAAAACTGCTAAGTACTTATGAGCACTATTTGTCGAACTTGACCTCATGCTATCTGCAGCAGCTAGAATCTGTTATTTAGGAAATTTATTATCAATACAATAAATAAATTATTAAATTTTCATTTTTAAATTACCAATAAGTTTAATAACTCTCAAGTTTCAAATAAAATTCTTTAAAAAGAACCTTCATGTAAAAATTTTCAAGAAAACGGTTTTTGTCAATGTCTCGAAAGAATACTTTTGACCATAGCAGATTTAGTTTTGACAACGACGCTAGGTTAAGGGGAAAAAGAAAAGTCTGTCTGACGTTCCACTCGATGGTAGGTGGCTACCGTAGCCTATAGCGCAAGCAACGCCACAAGTGCTGCACGTGCGCTGCCGACAGTAGTAGGATTAAAGATAAAGTATTAGGAAGGGATAGGGAAATGGACTCTGGCATCCCTTGCTCACTCACTGAAACACAACAACACACATGCTTTTATTTCACAGTGGTCTTCTGTAAAAGACTTCTGTGGTGCTCTGCCACTACTTGCCAGATTCAACTATGAAAATTTCATTTCCAATTTTGGCCCTGGCGGGAATCGAATCTAGGACCCCCGAAATAGTGAGACTTATGAGACCACCACCTTATCAGTCGTAAAGATCAGGATCGAAGAGATAACACAAGAGTGAAGGTCCCTTCAGGCGTTTATGTTTGTCATAAAGTCTGCATAGTTAGGGTTTGTTCAAACAGAAAGTCTGCATTTACAGGATATTTCAATACCGTTGTGCTTGGGAACTCGCTCTAGAGTTTTAGAGCGAGTTAAACAGACTTTTAAACCGGGCAGCCGTATTTATTGTCAGATCGATGTACTCGCTCATACAACTCCATACGCCATCATCGAATAATAACGTATACAATAAAACGGACCTGTAAAACGGGGTCGCTGTGTGAATGTACTGTTAGTTATATTTTGATAACCTCTTAATCATACTCAAGTAATTCAAGTATTAACATGCTCAAGTAATCCCGGCATTTGGCTAGAACTTATCAAACAGCTATTATACGCTCTCATTAATACATTTCTTAATAGAACATTTAGGATCTATCATACATTATGTATAATGATATAAACAATGTATGAAATGACAATGAGATAAGGCGTATTGCGATATTGCAAACTTGCTGCGGCCTCGCATGTTCAACAGATTATATTTGTACTCTTTAAAGGCGCCTTTTGTGTTATATGTACCTCACTAACACGCCTAGTAATAACCTATCTGGACTTACGGCATCCAGCTTAGGCCATAAGTAAGTAAAATCAACATAGTTCGTTCTCAGCGCGCACAAAACAAAAGGACTATAGTGAATGCCTCTCGGTAGACTAGGGCGGGTCGTCAGTGGATCCAGGCTGATTCTGATCGATCATTTTGGAAAATTAGGGGGAGGCCTTTGTCCAGCAGTGGACTTAGATGATGTTGATAACATGTACACCATCAACTCGGAGATAAGACAGTTGAAAAGTTAGTACAGGGATCGGTTACCGTGTTACCAAAGCTCCCTTGATGAAAAATAAATCAATGCTATAGATAATGTTAGGAGGCTGAAGCGAGGCACTTTTGTTTATGGTCCACGAAAATTTAATAACAAATCAAAATTTTAGTTTTGATTTTTTGATGTAAGCTTCTAGAAAATGTGTAATATTGAAGGGCGAAAATTTTTTTTAAAACCATCTGTAGAAGATATTAAAAATAGTTTTTTTTTTTTTTTTCAAATTATACAAAAATGGAGTTGAACAAAAGTTTCAGACGAAAATATTGTAGAGAATTTAATTTTACATAGAAATGTTAATATTATTTTTTTCGCTAAAATTAAAATTGAGTTAACGAGGTTAGAAGATAAAAGTTGATACTGTGATTTAAAAAAAAATACATATTAAACCTCATATCTTCTAACCTCCCTAAATTTTCCTAGCCTATTAAGGGAATCGAGGCTACTGGGCTTTTCCTTAAAAAGTCATGATTCCCGGAGCTCATCCAATTATAGTCTGGCGACTGAGCGTGGATAAAAAAAAATTACGCAGGCGTTCGCGCATGTTTGAGAGATCAATAAAAAATGTTTGTCGATTTTGTATGACTTTTTTATAATTTTTAATCTGTATTACTTTGTGAGATAATATCAGATCATTTAATAATATTGAGTGGCAAAACACAGCTGGTAGGGTGGACCCTTATTATTACTCAATAGGAGAACACTAGTGGTGTTTGTTTTTACGATAGTAAACCTATGCACTTGTGTCCCTCCTGGTGTTCCTTGTGTCCTTAGGCGACGGTATGAAGTGGACCGTCAGCATGTCTGACGACTTTAACATATAAAAAAAATATTATGAAATGTATAAAAAAAATGTTGTGTACAGCTCTCATGGGCGAGAAGCCGTACCCGTTTAAAGCGCCTTCGCCGCAAGACATGGTTTCCCTCCGCAAAGCGATAGAAGCCGGAATAACAAATACTGTCTGTGACCGCATCTGGGATAACCCGCGCTACCTCGTCAGTTCCGGGAACACACCTTCAATATTACAGGTATTGTGCTAAGTTATTCTCTGCTCTCCTTTTCCAAAAATGTTCCTTAATGGGGAGACAAACCCTAAATACTAAAAATATACATTGTTTAATGAAAATGTTACAAGAAATGGACAAGACAATTGCTTTGAAAAAAAAATATATTATACTTAAACATGTGAAGAACCAATTGTATTAATTAGAATTTTCGTTTAAGTAATAGAAACTCCACAAAAAAAGTTAGAACACAAGAAGAATTTGTCTTTTATTGAAAATTCTCTCGAATACGACTTATTGCACGCATATGAATCCTGTACCTATTAATAAGTTAATATCAGATTAAAAAATTGTATTAATAAAAATTTTTATTTTGTGTATTGTTCTAATGGTAAAAACAAAAAAACACCATTTCTAGGCCTGTTGCATTGTCTCCGCCGCCAGCGAGTTCTATAGTAAATGTCATTTGCCTCAGTGAAGCCCTTAATGTTTTAACCTCTATTTAATACTCTAAGATCTTCTATGTAGGAATTAAACTATATCTATATTTAGTTGGGCTCATCTCTGGGTCTAGTCTCATTCATGAATTTAATATATGTTTATATTCATTGCAGTAGCTTGTTGGATGAATAAGAGATAAAAAAGCGTGAAGAGAAGCAAAAAACTTTATACGAAAAATAGTATTAAAGTTGTTAATTTTAAATGATGTTGAAGAAATTTAGAAAATACTTTGTTTTTTACTTTTTTTGTTACTTCAGTGACACTCGGTAGGCACTAAATACTTTGTGCCTTATACTTTAACACGCGAATGCTTCAAAGGCTCTGAAGTGGCTGGATTGTTATTTATGTTAGTGTCTAAATTGTATATACGTATATAAATCCCAATAATAATAATAATAATCACGAGATCGTCGACATGTGGCCGTGGCATCCGTTGAAATCATCCCAGTTGTTCTGTCAGTAAATGGTTTGATCCCAGTCAGCCTCAGGCATAACAGGCAGGGTTGGAATTCCGTGGCGGTTCCCTCCCGGGCCAGATGCAGAGAGCGGTGCTCCTCGATACGGCCAGAATAGTACGTCGGTTTCTGTCCTTGTCGCCCTGAACCCCGACCGACTGCTTCTGTCGGGGGTTACACCGTCTCCCCCTCATTTTGGCTTTTAGAGGGGGAGACGAGTCAAAATTTCATAATAATAATAATAATCGCATATATAATGTTGTAAAGACATTGTTATTTTCTTCTCCATGGATAAGGCACAGGTTCTACTCGATGGATTCCTTCTCTTTAATTAGTTATAGTTTTATGAATCCACATGTGAAATTGGAAAACATTTCCATGATGCAAGATTCGCCGGGGTCTAATAGGGTATTTGACAGGTTTTAGGAAAATATCTCAAATTGTTAATTATACTATAATACACTTGCAATTTGATTCATTCTTTGTGATTTTCTTTATTTTCTATGAAAATTATAATCAACGTTTAAATTATAAATAAGACCGCCAAAACGCTAAGTCACGTGATTTAGCACTAAATTTTGTTTGCTAGTCATAGTTTAGTCGTAACAATAGTTTTTTTTTTTGCTTAAACCTACATTTAAAATATTTTGAACCATGTTTCAGGAGGGATCTCGTTATAACGCTCTGCATATAGCCGCAAAGGCGGCCAATGCAGAAATTTCCAATTTAATACTGACTACTGTTGGCAATCCAACATTCGTGCAAACTTTATATGGGACCGACGCGGATCATGAATCGTGTAAGGTATGTTATTCTACTCATTCTTTTCGCATGCACTAATACACTTTTAAGAAAAGTTGAAATTTCTGTCTGTCTGTCGGGGCTTGTAGGATAGGTGTCAAAGTGGCTGAGCATTTTGTATGTTTTTTTAAATAAGGAGCCCTGAGACGAAAGTGTATAGTTCACTTGTGGGTGGTCTCGTAGCTCGTCTCGTGGCTCGCTTTGGTTTTTTTGGGCAAGAGTTCAAAGGAGCTCGCGAAGGACGCGCGAGCTTGTCGAGCTTTTTTGTTGTCTAAATTGTAAATGCAACGAAACGGTCTCGAATTCTAAAAGGAAACATTGATTTGGGACCCGAAACATAAACTTTATAAAAAAAATTAAAAATTAATAATGTGATGAAATGTCGACATTATATTAAGAAATGTTTATTATTGAAAGACATATTTTTGCATATTTTTGCAGCTACACAGACACCTGACCACATATTTAATTGAATCTAAATTATGCGCCGCGAAATAAACACAGGTTCATTAGCATCCTGAGACGCGAGACGAGCCACAAACCGAGATTTAAACGCAACATTGCGAGACCCATAGTTAAAGACCACGTTTCAACGCTATGTGTCATCACAGGGAACACACATACATAATGGAATAGTGGATCGATATACCTACTTAATAATACTAATAAGTTTTAGGGTGTAATTTATAATTTACATCAGTGTGAATCCATGTAGAATCCTAAAAGTCCTGAACTGTCTTCTGCGACATTTAGTTTGGCTCAAGTGTTTTTCGTTTTTTTAATGTTAAGGTCAACAGACAGGATAACGGTCCACTTGATGGTAGGTGACTACCGTCGCCTATAACACAAGGAACTGCACAGGTGCTGCGAGTGCGCTGCAGACCATAGTAGGATTAATGATAAGGATAGGAAGGGTAATAGCTCCTGCTCAGATCATTTATTCCATAAATTAAGTCAGAACTCACAAGCGGTTACCTCTATAGGGATTTGTATCTGTGTTTGTCATGCCAGCTGGCGAGCAGGGCTAACACTGACATAACTAAATCTCTATAATAATGCTTTTTCCAGGAGTTTGCCGCTATTCTAGTCGACCGATATTTAAACACTCCGGACAAGGCAATGAATGAGACTCCACTGCACTTTGCAGCCAAGTTTGGTGCGGAGAAAGTGGTGGAAGTGCTGACATCTTTCCCGCAGTGCAATAGGGACGCTGTAAATAAATTCGGCGAACAAGCCAAAGATGTAAGTGTTATGTTGACTTCATTATCATATGTATGTCAAACCTTTTGGGTTAGTTTAGTGTAATATAATAAGTAAAAAGCGCCATGAATTATGCAGTGCTATTAAAACACGCGAAAAAGTGTTTCCCCATAGACACTAAAAGAAGTCATTGGACGCTATTTTTAGATATATAGATATATTTTTAGATATAGGAGTTTAGGCTAATATAAAATTACTTATTAGTCTTAAATTAGATTGTAGTGATAAAAAGTCTTTTTTGATTGTATTTTATAAAAAATAAATAAGTCTTTGCAATGTATTTGCAGATAGTATGCAAGCGAGCGAGCAAGGCAGACGCGGCGTGTGCAACCCGCATCCGAGGGATGCTTCGCGACCAGTACTACGTACCCGTACTCCATGCCGAAGACGACAGCGCTCTGCCTATCATTGGCCGTCCCTTCACGCCCGCCCGACACCCCGTATGTAGCCACTTTACCCCTTCTCATCATTAGCACGCACGACATACGTCTGTAAGGCTAAGGACAGACCATACATGTCAAGGTTACAAGGCAGTTGTAGTCACATACAAGGCACTTGTTGCTAGTGTACAAGATTTTATTTTTATTTTTCAAAAAATTGCTTTGGATTCAAAACTTAATATTTAATTTAATAAAATTCAAAATCGATTTTTAGTGTTTATTCGTTGGGTTCCATAGTGGTTCCCTCTTCAAAACAGCATCAACTAGAACTTATTCGATTGTAAAGTCACTAGGCGACTTTACCAATATGTTTTTTCGCTACACGCCTCACTTGGTGATTAACTAAGCACCTACCTTTGCACGTCGCTTGCAGTGTGGCCAACATGATACTATTCCAATATGTCTGTTCACTAGGATCAGTCACTAAGCGACTTTGATTCGCTCTTAACACTATGCGAGATTCTGTAGTGTGGCCATAGCCTAAGAAACACTTCGAACGGGCGACCATCGTGAAGTAACATAATGTGTGATGCTGTGTTTCGTTGCTAGAGCCCATTCAACTAAGAGTCAGTTCACACTGAAATTGGACGCGATGCGGAGATGCTTGAAGAGGCAAGATGCTTGACGATGCGTATCACAACGCCGCATTAAACATCATAAAGCTGTGTAAAGTAGAATCCGCGCTGCCTGCCTTTAGGGACGCGTTACGCGTCGTGACATCGTCAGATGCATCGCGGCGTAACGTGAAGCCGCCGACAACATTTTAGCGTACTCAGTAAACTGTGTATCTTTTTGTTTAGTAAATAAATTCTACATTGTATCGCTATCTTAAAACGTGCGCACCGCGTCATCGTATTTCGGTACAAACTCGCGCTAATCCCTACATTACCTCTTATACTTTGTTCTATAAAAATCCAACAACTTTTAAATTAAAAAATAAACAGTATGCATATTTGATTCCTCCCGTTAAATGTAATTCAGGCATAGAAAGATTGTTTGTAACATCTTTTTACTTTATTGTGGTCTGTATCACACTTGCAACCCTCTTGATTATAGCTTTGTTTTAGAAGAGTGGCATCTTGAATTAAAATCAACTATACATATAATAAAACAGTATTATATTTACCAAAAATAGGGTAATGGAATATAAAAATATGACCTTGGAACATTTTTGCTTGTCAGTCTGTTCACGCTGATCTCCAAAGTTGCTGGACTAATGTTCTTGCAGTTTTTACAGCTAGGCATTCAATTATCTTGATTTATAGGTATATTCAAATGTCAATGCATATTATAAGATAAAGTCGCTGTCCACTTCCGTCTGTTTCTCCGCTAACTTATTTTAAATCAACCAACGGATTTTGATACGGTTTTCACTAATGCAAAGAGTGATGAAAAAGGAAGTTTTGAATATATAATTTGCAGAAAAATTCGCATCCGTGCGAAGCCGGTGGCGGGTCGCTAGTATTAGTAATAGGAAGAAATACGGTGGATAAAGTATATTTTACAAAATATTAGACAGGAATAATGACAAGAATACAATTTTAGAAAACAATAATCGACAAACAAACTAAAAACTTTTATATTATGAAACATTTACATAATTATTATGTGATTTTGTTTTATAACTAGACGCTACAATTATTACAATAAATTCATTTCGGTATTCATACATTCAAAATTTTGAATGAAAATGTATGAATTCTTCTGAGAATTGCTGGAGACTTGGTCATATTGGTTGCGTTAGTCATGCTGAACATGAACATGTCAAACACATGTGAAAACATGGAGGTAATATTCTATGTTGGTTACAACAGGAGCTGACATCCAGCCCGTTATGCTCGCCCCTCGAGATTCGCTCATTCGCTGGACCCATGGAGGAGGGAGAAGCCAACTCGTTTCACCGCCGATTCAAGACTCCTCCCAGGGTCCCACTTCGGCCTCCCGCCTTTCGTCTCCAAGAGACCACCAAGGGTCTAGAGCATTATGGAAGGTACTATAATTATGTTATATATTATAGTTTGAAAATTTAAATATATTGAAAATACACTATAATTTGAAAACACAAAACTATTGAGTATTATAATTATGTATTATGGACCCTTTATGGTGTTGTTTACCTAGCTGTCCAAGTTAGTTACCAAACCTCACAAGTTAACCATACAGAACGACATTATTTATAATATGTTCATCTTAGCCATAGATGTTCAGTGCTGGACATAGGAATGAATTTTGATGAATATTTACAGTAATGTAGTTTATATATCAGAGTAACACCAATGAAAGATATGTGGATGAATGATGTCTGTCGATCTTTACTTTCTTACATTAAACTCCCGAATCGCTTGTATTTATGCTGATTTTTTCTTTCATTACTTTTCTATTGTATTTTTTTTTAACAGGGACCTTGCTGAGGAGCTGAAAGTTGGATGGTCTGAATACTGGCCTTTCTTAGACACATTCACCAATTTACGGTCGCCTGAAGGCCTGGCCTTGTTGGAAAACTATTTAAAGTGCAAATACGAGGATGCTTGCTCCTCGGTTTTCATGGACAGTTGTATACAATCGCAGGCGGATAACCTCTCTCTGTCCCGGATAAGTTTGAACGCAACGCAGAGTCCAATCAAAGATTCCATGAGTCCAATGTCAGAGTTATGTGTGGCAATGAAGACTTGCACAATATCGTCAGACAAAAGACCCTCGCATTGGAGAAAAACTGATCCCATAAGACAACGGCTGTGCCGGCAGCCGACAGCAAAGCCAGCTGTCAACGGGGATCCTTCGCCCGTCATGAATCACACGGTCAGTCCTCTCCTTTGTGTTGAGAGGACCTGTCAAGTTTTCGCCAGGCGATTAGCGGACGCTCTCATATTCTCGCTTACGGCCGAGGCGGATGTGGCCGCTGACTCCCTCAAATCTGAGGCGAGGCACCTCCAACATACTATTTATTCTTACTTGGACGATGAAAGATTCAAAGCGATAGATTTTTCCCGGATCCATTGCAGATTGGCTCAACTGGTTGCACATTCGTTGATGGAGCAGACAAACAGTTTGGACGATATTAACGATTTGATTGAATTTTTCGTGAAGATACGGTGTCCAAACGATGATATATTCAGTTCGGACGATGAAAAGAAAACCGTAAGCCACAGAGGGACGAGTAAATTGAAGTTGTCCCATGTGATCGCAGGTTATGTGAGGTGTATAGCTGGCTTTTTGCATGGGGAGTTGGTGGAGGCTGAACCAAGAGGTCCCACGCCGGCCCCGAATCGTTTATCGGAATATTTAAGTGTGTTAGAGGTAGACTGTGTGGAAGCCTGGAGCAGAGCTTCCAAGTGTAGGTGTGATTGGAAGATAGATCTATTCGAAAGAAACACTAAAAGGAATTTTTCGTTCAGGAAGAACAGATCGATTCTGTCTACGAGTCCGAAAAATGATGGGTTTATTAGAAGGCTCACTTTTGATAATGACATTGGTGAGTTAAATTCATACAAAACCAAAAATTCTCTTTATGTTAAGATCTACAGACAGGCTGACGGTCCACTTGATGGTCGCTGGTTACCGTTTCCTATAACACGAGCAACGCTACAGGTCTGCGAGTGTGCTGCCGAACATAGCAGGATTAAGGGATAGGGCAATGGGCTCTAGCATCTCTCATTCACTCGCTGAAACACAACAGCACACATGCTGTTATTTCACAGTGGTCTTCTGTAAAAAAGGTTGTTACTGCTGTCAGGCTGCCCAAATGACTGCGAAACGTAGTGTGCCCTGCCACTATTTTACAAATCCAGACTACAACCAACTTTGAAAAGTTATTTTACGAAGTTGGCCCGAATTGATCCCAGAACCCCTGAGACAGAACGATAAGACAAGCACCCTAACTACTCATCCAATGGGCTCGTAAACATTGGAATAAGTACGGTATTCTGCGTGAAACGTACCGGAAAACATTCGCTTCCCGCTCCCATACTGCTTACCGTCCAGTGTGTTTTGCGCTTTACTCATTGACGAGCCTGTTGGATTAGTGCTTAGGGTGCTTGCTGTCGTCGGCCTTAACATAAAGATATAATAATAAAAAATAATAAAACTGACCGAAACGCAACAAAACTTGTATTTTAAGAGAGTGGTTACTGCCACTATACAGCTGCCTCAGTGTCTAAACATTTTTGTGTATTTTAGGTGACGGCAGAGGTACCTGTATAGTCCCGCATTCGGCTGGGGCCGAACCTGAAGTGCGTTCGTCCAATTCTCCGGGCGGCGACTGCGCCCCCCCTCCCTCGCCACTGTTGCCTCTCACGCCGGATCTGTCGGACGACGAGTATTATACAGCGTCTGACCACTCTAGCGGCGAAGAGGACATGTTTGATGCGAGCGATCGGGCAATCGCTGACGCCTTCATATATGGGTCCGTCCATATTCTCTAACTTCTTCTTTATTATATAAGGAAGTGTCAAGGGAACAAAATATTTACCAAGAATTATATTTAATTATATTTAGAATTAAGATAACACAAGGAAATCTATACTTATAAAATCGTTTGCCCTGACTTGACTATTCATGCATAGCCAAAACTACTAGTTTTGAAAGCTGAAATTTGGGACATGGGTTTATTTTATAACGTAAGCATCCACTAAGAAAGGATTTTTGAAAATTTCAAGTCCACATGAAGCGGGTCACTTAACGGGAGATCTCTAACAAATGAAGGATAAGTTAGAAAAAATTAGAATCCCGTGCGTAAATAAGGATTTAAAGCACAAGAGGCAAATAATTTGGTCTCACGTTGCACATACAACTTTTTGTCACACTAGCTAGAATAAATAATTGTGACTACATTGGATAATGTGATTGAAGTGTTTTTTGTGTGTGGCTTTTCTCGCACTATAAATTGACAAATTTAGGTTTTAAGAACTTGAATCTCGTAAAAACATTTTTACAGTTCACTATATGAGGCTATAAAATAGAGATGGGCCGAGTACTCGTTTAATACTCGTTGTACTCGGCGTTTTTTTACTACTCGTACTCGGCCGAATGCCTCGGTTCAAATGACGAGTATACTCGGTTTAGATAAAGTAATATATTTTGGGAGATATAATGAGAACATGAGTGTCTATTAAAAAAAGCAATGAGTATTTATTAGTTTTAAAAATGTATTATGTCTCTCTCATGCGTTGAACTCATTATGTCAACATTCACTGAACTAGCACTATAACAACTATTGTACACCAAAAACAATATTTTTCAATTATTTATGCAATTGGACGCGCACCGAAAACTACTTTGTTGTAAAATAATGAGCGACTGATTAGCCGGGGGACGGTGGGTTGGAGGCGGCGGCGCGGTAGCACCTCGCGGACATGTCTTAACCTGTTTTCGCGCCCCAAATAAGCATTTGATAGAACCGAGTTACTCGGTTTAACAAACATTAAAACGAGTAAAACTTGGTACTCGGTTACTCGGTAAAACCTGTACTCGGCGCATCTCTACTATAAAACAACTTATAAGAGCATTTTTTTCTCTAGTGGAAGCATGCATTTCACATATTGTACATATATTAGAAATTCTTTTCTTTTTCATAAATACAGGTTTTAAGTTTATTTCTTACTAGCTGAGCCCGCAACTTCGTATGCGTGGTATTCGATATAGCACGTAACTTTCATCCGAATGAAACAAACACTAAATGTTACGAAAGCTTGTTACAATACATCAGTGAAAACCGCATTCAAATCGGTTAAGCCGTTTCATAGATTAGCGTCGACAAATGCACAGACAAAAATTCTAAAAACAATTTTTTTGAATGGTAACAAGTACAATGTGTAAAAATTGTTTTTTTAAAAATCTTTAATCTACGTACAAACGCGGCTCGTTTACGATTTATTATATACTAGCGGCCCGCCCCCGGCTTCGCCCGGCGTGCAATTTTTATATACCCTAAAACATTCCCCGTTTATCCCTCTTTCCATTAGCGAAAACCGAATTAAAATCGGCTACCCGCTCACGCGTGATGCCGTGACCAGGAGAAATGGGGATTCATTTTTATATATAAGAAGATATATACACTATAATTAGGGTCCTTCAAATAATATATTCGCTTTTCTGTATTTATCTTGGAGAATGAACGAGAATATGATTCGTGTTTCTAAGTTTATGTTTAAAAGTTAATTGGTAAATTTTAATGCATACGTGTATGGAAAATGTTTGATATATCTACTGATGGGGTAAATGAGTTCTCAAATGAAGACCACGAATTGGTAAGCGTAGCGTGGGATGCCCAGCGGCCAGGTGGACAGACGACCTGAAAGGCATCGCGTGAAGCGGCCGGATGAAGGACAGAACACCGTGCATGTTGCGAGACTTGGGAGAGGTTTATATCCAACAGTGGAGTGACATGGAAAGATAATGATGATGATGATGATGATAAACAATATTCACGGGTTGTATTACCAACCCATGAATATTGTTTGATCTATTCCACAGCTGGTTATTTACACAGTCATTCTGATACAATGCCTAATCATGCCATAAAGACAAATAAAAATAACTGCCATAAATTACATATTATGTGTTCATAAAAAAGTATACAGCATTAAAATTACGTCTAATTTAAACAGTCATTTTCAAAATTAACTATTAAATATTCACAACCTACCACCCACTGGAGATCAGCCCAAACATGGAGAAATTAACAACACTTGCAAGCAGCGAAGTGCATATAATTTGAGAGCGTAAATGAGCGACCAGGCAGATAAATTAATTTGTGTGTACAAATTGGTAAGAACTCAATTTTTAACCTGTGCTTTTAGAGAGGAACCATCGAAGATGGACCAACTGGTGTTCGATGCTCTATCTTCGGTGTACATTAATGTCGAGACGTACCCTTACGTGTTCCGTTGGAGACACACAATTGCTCTGTACACGCCGGAGGAGAGAAAGAAGTAAGTGTACTATTATTAATACTTCATTATTGACTTTCATTTTATCTTTTTTTTTACAGATATTTTGCATAAAATCACACCATAACAAATAGGTACTAGACTAGCCTATCAATTTGTACCTCATCGGAAACTCTCAATATTAGTCATGATATCATAAGTAGCTATACTCCGCGCGCGAGCTCCGAGGAATCTGTAGGAATGTCGAAGTTAAAAAATTAAAAAATGCTTTCAAAACAGAATTATACCCAAGTGCGACATTCCTCGGAGCTCGCGTGCGAATGAAAATGACAGTGAGGCTGCGATTATAAAACCAGCGGGGCGAGGTGGACACAAATATATGGAATTTAAGCTTGGTGGCGAGCGGAGACAGTGTGCGGCGAGCGGACGCCCGCCACGCCCTGCTCCGCTGGTTATGTAACCTCAACCTTAGGTTTGTCGCATATATGAAATGCCTCTGAATGCAAACACACCATAAAGCCATGTACACAACAAACACACACACACATATACAGTACACACACATATACAGTCTCGATACTATCTAGTGGACATATTATCTTTGGGAGAAACACTGATGTTTTTGCTCGTTTGTTTAGATGGCGGGCGGTGAATGGACGCTGTGACGTCAGTGCGCACGCGACCTTGGGCGGTGGTTCCCCGATGCGCGCCCACACGTCCACGCCGCGCAGGGAGCGCGAGCGTAAGGATGACAGTCGCATGGTGCCCTTGCAGGTAAATTTTCACTTATGAGATTTTATTAAAAACTAGCTGTGCCCGCTACTTCGTACGTGTGGTTCTATAATAGGGCGTATTATTTTAACTTAACATTTTTGTTTTTAATCCATTGGAGTGAAACAATCACTAAATTTTGCGGGTAGCTTGCCAATATATCAGTGAAAATCGCGTTCAAATCGACTAAGCCGTTTCTGGGATTAGCGTGCACATACGCACAAGCAGACAAAAATTCTAAAAAACTTTTTTTTCTCGATAACATACGTACATGTACAATTATTTAAAAAATAAAAAAAATAATGTACAGACACAGCTCGTTTATGATTTTATTATATGTATTGATTTTAATATTTACATTAAATTTTTGGAATTTCCGTTATTGTTTATTATTGTTATATATTTATGTTAGTATAGTATGTTATAATATTTATTGACTATAGTGGGGGTATCATAATTTGTAAACAAAGCAAATATCATGAGGGGATGGAAGTGCTTTGTCGACGCTGAAGTGGATAAGGCTCTGACATTGTTTACTCAAAACGAACACAACAAGAAAGTTCGCTGTGGTCTTCTGTAAGAGGGTGGTTATTGCCACCATGCCAGCTACCCGGTTTGGATAAATCTTTCGTGATTATCCAAACGAAATAAGGAGCTTATTTCAATATTGTGTTTGGGATTTTCATGAAATCAACATTTTGTGGGACACACACACCAATTCCTTCAAGATTAAGTCTTCAAGGTTTTGATTCACCATTAAAGGAAATGATTCATTATTTCTAATTCCCGCATGAGATCGAAAAGATTCATATCCTTCATATCCTTTTTGCGAGAAAACGTACTACCCTCAATTATTATAGCTGAAAGATGGCGTGAAACAAATAATTTCCTATCTTTTGAGTTAATAAAATCTTATTTCTGATTCTCGCAGATATTACATTTTATTGTTGATTTGCAGATAGTCAAGTAGAGAAAGTCTTACAATAGATTATGGCTGTAGCTCATTTGCCCTGACTGTATCAAACATATTTCTTTAAGATAGTCCAAAAAATTATTTGAACAGTACTAGGGATTACTTTTAATAAAGTTCTTCTATTATTATTTTTAATTTCTTTTTAACACAGGTATCTTCTTGGCTCCGAGTGACGGGACCAAATTCTCCGCGATCCGCTCTGGCTTCTCTGAACGTCGACCATAACGTTAGCTTTGGATTCTAACGTTTAATAAACATTTACCGTTACCCTATAAGGCCACGTTACACTTTGATTTTGTATTTACTAATAAATATATTATATTGATCAAATGTTTACTATTCACATTGATCATTAAAAAAATTTGATTTTCACAAATCAAAGTGTGAGTGGCGAGTTTTCTTTTCAATCAATACATTGTCACTTTTTCAGGAGGGAAATGGAAAATGTTATTGGAATATGTTATGATAAATTGACGATTGATTTTGACAAATAATATGTTCTTTGTAAAATTCTAGTTATTCCTCTCAGGACGCGTTCAAATTAGACATTCGAAGATTCAATGTGGATATACGTGCTTCTGTAATTCGAAAGTGCCACATACTAAATTAGTTAGGCGGTCAATCTTGACCAAGGAGTAATGCTTATTGATTTTGTTATTAGAAAAAATATAGAAACGTTTTAGAAACCGTACATTGCCTTTATTCTTTCCAAAATAATATTCTTATATTACGAATATTATCTTGGAAGTAGTATGATGACAGTATTGTTGAATTTATGATATTATTAGTTATATTCGAGATGCTAAATTCCGAAGCACTATTTTTATATAGAAATATGTGCACTTCTTTGCTGTTTCGGTGGCACGCGAAAGATTTCTCAAAAATTGAAATAATGGCTCCACGCAATTGTTTCTTCGAGCGTCTAATCTGAAGTTAGATTATTGAATTGATGCTGTATTTGTGATTTTTTTTAAAATATTTGTATAATAGAATAAAATATAAATGATAATGTAGTTTTCAACATGATTGTTGGATTTTAAAATCTTCCCGTATTGTTTTGAATTAATTTCTATTTGTATAGATTTGTACTATATTGTGACTTTAAAAATGGGTAGAGAAGAAATGTATAAGAATACAATTCTGACAATACATAAATTTTCATTTAATTTTAATGGAAACATACATTGACCAACTATTAGGGAGTAAATTTTATTTATTTTAATCATTACAGGGCTACCCCAGACGATAGCGTAATCGTCCGTATATAATTATGAAACAGTAATAAACATAAATACTTGTCTATAACTTAGATATCCATCACATATTTTGTTAATATAATATAATATCGATGGCACAGAACACAGACGTGATAAATATGTGCAGAATAGTAAATTTTACAGTACAGAGATTTTAAATTTGGATTGCCTAGGGCGTGTTCTCGCAGTCCGCACAAAATGAGACGGCGGCGGTCCGGATGCGGACCGCGGTCCGCCATTTGGCGACTCCTGGCCTAGGCCATTTAGTCATGTTATCACCCTTGAGCTATTAATTAATCCCAACTGGTACACGGGATGCTTACCACATTTGTGCACAAAAAAAATGTTACAAGGACTATGCCGTCGATATGTAATGTCACCTTTGTGAATTCACTCGAACCCTAGAATAAATCTATAATTTCTTCGACTGCATTTAATATATATATGGCTCGTTAAATGTGCCTTATTTATAAGGTTCGTGCAACCCGCAGAGAAATCGATAACCGCGATCGTCGTCGCCTCCGTGCCCTATGCTTGTCCGGTACAACTAATCTTTCTCAGTGCATCTGGGTTGTAGCTTTCCTATGAGAATTTTAAATATAATTTCTGTCATAGCTAAGTCTCGTCGCGTTTCCAGAGTACGAAGTACGAATGCTGTAGGATATTTCAAATCTTTGGATAAACACTATATAATCTTAAATAAAAATGTCGTGTAAATTTATTTTGTATTTTTTTTTTCATCATCTGTTTTTAGCCTCACGGGAAGCTCACATCACTGCATTACATTCCAGTTAGCTTCTCACTAAAGCATCGTATAATTCTTTCATTGCATTAACTTTTGTAAAAGTTGTGCGTTACTCCACATGGGTTCACCCTATTAAGCTAAAGTTGGTCAAATAACATAATTTCAAATATTATTTTTTAAATATTACCTATTATTCCTAGCTTGTTTTCAAATTTCAAGAATTGTTTTCAAACTATTTTGAAATGTATTTTTTCTCTACTTTTTGTATAAATGCTCAATGTTAGAGCTAACGATGACATAACTGTAACAGATCATGGTATTCTCTGGATTTGGATAAAGAATGTTGAAATGCAACGACATATATTCTGGAGAAGCGTTTTTAAATATGAATAACTAGAAACTAAAGCTAAACTAAAATTAATGTCCGTAAGTTATTTAAGGGCACAAATATAAGCAATTTAGATCCTTAGGAATTAAAGTCGCTTCGAGAATTTGAATATCAAACACAGTTGCATAAACTTGAAAATATTTTCGATATTGTATATGATACATTAAAATGAGACTATTTTATGTTTTTCTTAAGTTAGAAAAAAGCATGTGTTGAAATTTATTTGTGTCAAATGACACAGCACAAGGAAAACACTCTTGTGGTATTATTTTCGCTCAGGAGCGTAATGTGCAAAACGCAAAATTGCACATGAAGGTCTGGAGCCATGGTCCATATTAACATTACAGGCGAAAAAAAAATTCTTTTGATATATCTGCCGCAGAGTGATTTCCCGCTGAGGTTGATTGTTAGCGTGCTGTGCTCATTTTGCGTTTTGTATATTATTCTTCTGAGCGTTGATATTTCGTTACGTTTTTTACTAGTAATGACGTTGTTGCTTAACGCTTAGTTCGTAGTCGACGATTTGTACCAGAGTAAAATTAATAACGTCGCTTTTTCTCCGTCTCGTTTCGTGTTCATTTATATTAATTATAAATTGTTAATTAGATGTTAATGCTCTCTGAGATTTGACAGATCGATTTTGAAATTTAGTTTGGGCATCCTTACGAAAGCACTATCAGGTCTTTTTAAAATACATCTTGTAATACTGGTGAATTTAGTGGGCAATTTCTCACATTGAGGGGAGGCCAGAGTCCAGCAGTAAGATATACAGTATCGTATTATATAATAATAAAAAAAATTGAGTGTTTTTTTAATAGAATAAAAAAAAGAGTGTGAATTAAAAATGTACAACGTGATTATCGATGATGTTCTTGCAACACGTTGCCTGTTACAAAAAAAGAACATTGCAGAACAGAAAAACGTATGAAGTACTCTGTTATATTGAGCAGATAAAGTTTTTTTTTTTACATTTAGTGGTCATTTTTAACAGTGACTATTTCTGCAAGATTATCAGTCATTAAATCTTTTGTGTGGTATGTGATCTTTCTTGTGTAAAATACTTTGGATATTCAGAAAACCAATGATTATACTTACCTATGTAGGTCAAGGGAGACCCTATGCTACATCTCTATTTTAATAGACAATTCAATCAGTCGTATTGCAATTTTATCTTTGAGTATAGTTTTTAAAAGCGTAAAATATTGTATGACATTGCTGGAAAGAGAAATAACATTTAGAGAATTTTATTACATATGTATATGTATATATATGGAAAAATATAAAAACATTTTTTATACATTTTTTAGTTATTGTCAATCATATAAACTGATGTGTCTATGTGCTAAGTTGATACTATTACCAATGAATATATTTAACGGTCGCTTATTGGGATACAGAAAATAATTAATCAGATATTAGTAATTCTGTGAATAAAGCGCGCTTTAATTAAGTATATTTTATTGAAATTATTTAATATTCTTTTTCTGAGGTCTAGAAATGTCCCTGGATGTATCAGTACTTCAGTCACGGGACTGTTATTTTATAAATAAATTTTTCTTTTTCTATAACTAATTTTTATCCTAAATAAATAATGATAAGGCATTTATTAGATCCACACAATCACGTACGACCACACAAATAATACAAAAAATCTTAACCTAAATTGTCACATACAAGCAATGGTTATAACTGTGTGAGCCCCGTGGTAGGTATTGAAAAATACCTGTATTACAGGTCACCGGGTGTTCTTGGCTAAAATTTAATTAAATGCACCTTCTGATTGGTTCTGTGTTCTGAGATCATATAATACAACAGCAATAGGCAGTGCAAGCAATTTATAAGCGAAAACGACAATTGATAAATTATATATTATGTACATAGGTTGGATATTTTCCTACGAACTATTTTACACTTGTTCTCTCGGTTCTGTAAAAATAGCTTTTACTTTACAATAGACTTTTTAGGCATTCAGAAACAGAAATTGTATGATAGGAGTTTTTAACATTTCAAACTCTTGATGAAAAATTTGTTTCCAAGTACTGCTCAAGTGACAAAATTATTTAAAATCATATGAAAATTAATTCATATCGTACCCTAGTAAGAATGGAATGGACATTTGGAAATCCTTTGTTGTTTGTTCAACGTCAAGCCCTGTATGAATTTCGACCCAACAGGTATAATAATTTAATAATTAAAAGACAAAAAGCTTATTTTAGACGCAGTTTCTTACTAGAGCTTCCGAGATATAATCAGACGTTGCGTATTTTTTAAATTTTAATGATTTATTTTTCATCAAATTTATTCGTAACGATTTTTTTAAAACTGATGGTTGCTTTTTTATAAATTGCCCACGCATTGTTCACTATCATTTAATTACATCTAGTTTTTATTTATTTTTTTGTTTATAAAGGACAAAATTGAATAAAAATATGTACCTAAAATTAAGCTCTTTTCAAATAATGTACCTGTCAGCACAGTATGTCAATTCTTTAAATTTTATTAATCACAAATAAATTGAGCCAATTTTGAGTGCTCAAAATAATAAAAACATGTTTTGTGATTTTTTTTAATCCTTATAAATATTTGTCTAATATAATTTCACGTACCTATAGTTTATGTAGCTTTATAACTGATTATTGTTTTATACGTTTAATTAATTTTTAAAACCATTATTTGCCTACTTTTAGTTTATAACTTATTTCACCTGTAATTTTTACTGTATTGAAAAATTCACACTGAAGTACAAAAAGGTGGTTAATTTGTGAACTAGACTTTTTAAATTGCATAATGTTATTTCGACGTTAAAAATCGGTCTGGCTAGATCAACTATGGATAACTTTTGGAGGTACTTGTTTTCGCACCTATTACAAGTCTAGTTCGATTCCAATAGTAATCGAACTAGACTTATTTTAGTAAAAGTCTAGTTCGATTACTATCTACTTTTAGTTTTGCTTTTTTTAAGCTACTTCTAGTAGATTATTGTTATTAATCTTTTCACTGCTAATATCAAAATGTGTTCATATATTTAATATGTTCCTTTACCTTTGACAAGTTATTTCGTGTAACAAAATCTGACGTTTAATGCGGAGCTGGTTTAACGTGTCTCAATGTAGTTTAAAATACTTCTAAGTTAAAAAGTTTAAAATCTATTTTGTAATCTACTTACTAGTTTAGTTACATACATGCTGGTTTTGCTAGCGAAGAAAATGGGGTAAATGTGTTTCGTTTAAGAAACTGTGTACTATGCTGTTGAGTTTCGGTGAGTGAGTAAGGAATCCTAGAGCCAATTGTCCTATCCCTTATTGATCCTTTATCTTACTATAGTCGGCAGTTGATTTGCAGAACCCGTGGCGTTGCTCTGTCGACTTTTAACATAAAAATAAAAAAAATATAGACAATATTTTATTATTTTTAAAATTAATGCCTTGACCGATTTAAATAGGAAGACTACATACAAATAGATTATGTTGACTTTAAATTTTTTTTAAAGATTTCTCGCAAACAGTATGAAGAGAGTTTTTTAATTAGAGATTTGCATCTGACATTTTTAACTTGTTACCGTACAAGGCAGACGTGATCTGTCTTTTGTCATGACGCAGTGAAACGGTTAATCTACCAAGAGTAAAGGTAAAAAATATTTTTTAGCTTGAAATTTTAATTAGGAGAATGAATCTTTTGTAGAATGCGGTATAGATAGAAAACGAACGAGAAAAAAAGCTCAGCTCGCTTAGTAATCGCGGATTTGCTTAAAAATCAAATGGTTTTTGAGGGTTAAAAATGTACGAATTAATATCATATTAAGAAATTTCACATAATAAAAGGCTCCTTTTTTTCTAGATTTTTCATTGCGTTTAACTAGAGTTTTAATCCATCGAGCGATAGATGGTTCAATTTTGGTCATATTTTGAAGTCTGCAGGAAGTAGTAACATCATTATAATATATTCTGATTATGATAAGCATATTATAATAAGCGTTATGCTATTTTTCTTGCAATAAAAAAAATGTAGGTATTTCATGACTAATGGCTATAATTTAAATTTTACTTATTAAACTTTCGACGAAATTTGATTAGTTCTGATTGAACCATCTTTTGCATAGTAATAGAAGAAATATATAAAATACTATATTGCCAAAAGAGTAACAGTAAATTTTATGAATATTTGTACTTTTATATTGTTATAATAAATAATGATCGATGAAAACACTAAGAAATAACACAGAGATGTATGTTTTTATATATGTTTTAATAGACATAAAAATTAGTAAAAATAAATATAATTCTCTTTTCAATTTATGGCTTTCATTTCACGAGTCCCAAAAGTTTTCATCATCCGACGTCTTGGGGAGAGATAATGGTGAATTGTTGCCGTAATCGGACCGGCTGTTGTAATTGTCGACGTCCGCAGAGAAGTCGTCTGGATAATCTGGATCTTCGCCTTCCAGTATTCCAGCAGAAATGGAATTAGATTTTCCCTTGGACAAATCCAATTCCATTTCTATCTCCACTTTGGACACGTCATTTTCTTCATCATCTTTTTTCACATCAATCGATAAAGACTTCGCAGGGTTTGGTGAATTTCTATCGCGATCAGAACTAACTACAATCCCTTGGCTAAACGTGACATCTTTCTCTAATTCTGAATCGGTTGCGAAAGCCTTTTTATCTACACAGCTTTGGACGACCAACAATATTTCCTCCTTGACGTTTTTCGTAACTATATCGCTCTCGCTAACCGGTTCAACTTCAATCTTTAATTGATTCTGATCCTTTTCAATTTCCACCTTTTCTTCGGACATCGTATCACGAGACTGGTCATCTTTCAACTCTATATTGTACATTTTGTTTATATTTTGTTTAAGAACTTCAAATTGCGCTTTCTTATCGTTCTTCAGTTTATTCACCGAAGTTTTTCTACTTTTAACCTTTCCTTCTCCGCTGTCACTTATGCTGCCGGACGACATAAATTCTTGATTTCGTGGAGATGCTACTCCTGGCATATTTTTATGGATAACTGTGGCTTTCTCTCTGCAGTTCCGCGAAGATTTCGGTGAATTATAAAGCTTCCGAAACGCAGCCAAAGGGGCATCGACGTAATCTTTGTCGTCTTTCTCCGAAAAACCTCCCGGTATCGGCTTAACTATGGCTGCTACTGTATTTTTATTCTTAAAGTGTGTCTCGCTAAGGTTGAATTTGGCTTGATACTCTTTCAAGTACTTGTCAAAATCGGACTTCATCGATTGTTGTACAGTTTGATAATTAGACGCCGCATTGGGAGTTTGTTCTAATTTATGCAGAGATTTTCTGCGGCTTATTTCTGTAATAATTTAAAATAGCGTTCGTTATAATTGCTCATATTATGATCAACATACATTTGTGGGTTTTGAAAGAGCGTAGTATCAATCTAACTAAAAAGTAATATATTTATAAAAATGTTTTATTTGCTGGTGATATGTTTTCGGCAGTAAATGACTCTCGGTAGACAAGCAACGACGAAATAGACGAGTATTTCAACATGGCTATAATCAACTCAGATAAGCTGTTTAAAGTTGGTTATGCGATCTGAGACTAGATGTCGCTACGAGACGTTAGAAAACATGTTATTGACGCGTATCGTCCGATTCATAAAATGGTTGATGTCATATGTAACATTTAGGTTAAAAATTATGTTTCTATACTAGGCATAGTTATCCCTCTAGTGGTGTAACGTAAGTTATCAAACCAAAAGACGCTGGTCTTTTCCCTAAGAAGTCATAATTCCCGAAACCCATTTAAGTATAGTCGGCGACCAATCGTAGATAAATTGATAGGACGGGATACAAGATGTAGATTCTAGATTCGGTGATTAATAAAGAGTAAGAGTAAAGAGTGCTTTCCAGATTTAAAAAACAATATTACATTGTGCTAATAAGTTGCCTGTGGTTACCTACACGCCATCTTTTCAAAATTTTTGAACTATCGAAAAATTTTAAACAATATGGTGGGTATTTTTTGCTACGTCAAAAATAATACACCTAATCAATATAATTACCTAAATTTGGGATGTTAGAGTTCATAGGTTCATCGAACACAGAACTCACTCTCTCTTCTTCGAAGAGAGTCTGCTTGTTTCTGAAGTGAAGATAAGATTTCTCCACGGCCTCCGCTTCTATCTCCAACTTGCGAAGTCTAAGTTTGGCTTCGCGCAGAACTGACGAAGGACTCCGCTCGCGGCTTGGCCCCGAACGCATCACTTTTATATTGTCTTTGCTGAAAAATCACAAAAAATGTGGATGAGTCTTGAAAATCTAGAAGCATCCAAATAGAAAATAATAATTGTAGGGCAATGAGGTTATACATAAACATTGAAGACATTTCAATGTATCATAAATGTTGTAAAAGAAAAAATATCTCGTATGATTTTTTTAGTATTCAGCTCGGCAGGTAGGCTGACGGTTCATTCGACAGTAGGAGCTACTATCGACCATTACAATGCCACATTGGCATTGCCACATGGGCTGCAAGTGACCTGCCGACTTGATAGGATAAAGGATCTACCCCAACAACACACGTGGTTTGTCCACTGTGATCATCAGAGGTTTAATTTAAATCTACCGCTAGACGAGTTTCCAAATTAATAACCTATTTTTTTAAATTATGTTAAGAAATGTTACCTAAGATTAAATGCTAAAGGGCAAAAAACTGTATTTTTTTTTTAGAAAAAGTCTTCAGTGTTATATTATTTTTTTATCTCGTCAGCATTGTCACCCGGCAAGTGAGAGCGAAACGAGGCATATTGCCGATTTATAACTTGTTTTTATGATTTATAATTTTAAAATAAGACATATTAATAAAAATTCATATAAACAGATTGTACAACGATATAGCCACGAGCACAGAGCAACGAATCGCCACGCCACCTTCCACTAGAGACGGTAGTAAAAAAATCGTGCCCGTAATTGCGCTGAGCGCAACTCAAGGCGCATTAGGTCGTCAGTTTATATTTTCACGTTAGTTTATCCAAAAAATGCCTCATTGTGCTGTGATTTGTTCTAATAATCAAAATAAAAACGTGAATAAGCAAAATTCTGATGTTTCATATCACAACTAAGTAATTAAATGCACTTTTTAGCTTTTAAGAAATGGGAGTCGAGATTTTCTTAGAACAAAAAACCTAAAGAAGAGTACGTAATCCGTGCGTGTACGATATTGAATAACGGAAAGCATTGACCATACCGTCTCTAGTAGGAGACGGCGCGGCGATTCTTGCTCTGTGGCTATGAGTATTACAGTATTGTATTAATGTTATTAGAGTTCACTAGATGATGCAAGTGATTGGTGACCATTTAGAAAACAAAATGTAAGTAGGTGTCGCCTAACACAATTTGAACACGATATCATTAGCATATGTGCTTGTATAAATTGATGAAATAAAATGAGGTCCGTCACCAGATCTGAAATCACCGAAGTTTTTTTGTGAAAGTCCCATCGATGGTTTTAGTCTCAATTAGTATGAGTACACAAGTACACAGATAATAACCTCACCTTTTAAGTTTCTCTTTGGCTTCTCTCAGCAGAGATTGCGGACTTATCACTGGTTTTACATTAACATTGATTATACCAGCATTGGTCGATTGTGGACTGCTCTCGCTGAAACAATAACAACTTAATAACTGGTCTTGCCCCAAATATTAAAATAGAATATAAAACATATTTTATAAGTTCTAACCTCAGGATGGAGAAACAAACCGGAAAACGTGTTCAATCATAAATACATGTCGTAAAAAATGGATGCATTAAGTACTTAAGATAAATATTATTGATAGGAAAAGAAAATTAAAATAGCAAACAACTTCCCTTATACCTTCTAACCTCCCTAACTCTGATAAATTTTAATTTTAGCAAAAAAGTTATATAAATGAATATAAGAATTATGTAAAACAAAATTCTCTACCATACTTGTCTAACTTTTTTTTCTAAGTCTTACCATTTTTGTATAATTTCGAAAAAAAAAAACACCTATTTTTATATTTTCTAGGCTTCTACCTTCTAGGCCGGAATCTAAAATTTCTTTCACCCATCGATATTTCATATCTTCTAGAAACTTATATCAAAAATGACCCAGGGACTAAAATTTTGATTAGTTAATAAATTTTCCTGGACTTACATCCCATTATTTCTTGGGGCATTATTACACATCGGAAAGATACCGCACATGCTGTGTTCACTTCATACATTATTACATGGTCTCAAAAAACTAGCGACATCTAGTGGTGATAGCCAAAACTATGAAAGTGAAAAATCCAAATAACAAAATTATTTATTTTATTTCTTGTGAATAAAAATTTTTTTTCTACATTTTTTAAGATTTTTAAATATTTCAATTTACTTTTAGTAAAAAATACCTAGACATGATCATAAATGCTATGTCCATTAATAAACATAGAGTAAGTTAACTCAATTTGAAATGTTGCTAAGGTCATGGTGTATTGTCATTGTCGTGTCAATTGTGTATATTTTTTTATAAATTAATTTTCGTTTATGGTTTTTTCTGTTTACTTCGTACCTTTTATCATTACAAATTTACCTGTGAATTCTGTGATCTACTAAAAAAGTGCTGTGCAAACTCATTTTCCGCCAAATATGTTGATTTACTCTCAATATACTTATATTAGTGTTTATTCTCTTCATTGTTTTTAAAACTGTTACTGATTCAAACTTAATTTTCTTGTATTTTCAATAAAAGGAACATTTACGCAAAATATTCGCTTTTTAAATACAAAGGTTTGCTGCATATTCATTTAAATTGGTGTACAGAAGGTATATATTTTCAAGATTAACTTATTTTGTTGTGATAATACCGGTTTTACAGTGTAATGAAAATATTACTTGTTATTTTGTTTGAAATAAAATTTATCATTAAGGATGTGTTTTCTTTAAATAATATTTAAAAACAAAAAGTTAAAAGAAATTTTCATAATATCGTAAAGGTACCGGGTACCTACTGGTAATGTATACACACACAAATGCAAAACGTGTATACACATTACACACAGATGCATTAAGATTTAGCTATGAACACTAGGTGGCGTATTTGGGACATAAATTGATGTGAAGTTACCCATCTATTTCCTAATATACACATACTTATCTATGATACCGCATGAATACATTGAGTTAAGCGCTTTGTCTACAAGGTAAGTATTCGTTTTGCAATTAATTAGTCTTAACAAGAATAGTTGTTGTTCTATCCTCTGAATTCATGACAAGCAAAACAATGGAAACTTAACAAGTAGTACTTGTAACTAGTAAAAGTACTTGTAAATAAAACAAAGTAATGAATGTAAGTTATCTAGTATGATTAAATTTTACTCATACTTAAGTAGGGCCAATTTAATAGATCACATTTGACATCTGTCAGCTTAGCTTCATAGTGAAGCTTCACTGCCAGCTTCTGGCAATAAACGTTTATTTCAATAAACGTCTATTTTTTCAGATAAAAATAGACGTTTATTGAAATAATGACAGCAGCTGTCAGTGAAGCTTCACTATGAAGCTGACAGATGTCAAATGTGATCTATTAAATTGGCCCTACTTTAATTACGAAAAACTCTTCCCCAACTTAATAGTATATATGTCCAAGCCCTCCAGAAAAACGCGTTTGCGATATGTTTCTCTTTGTGGGTTAATTTACACATTTGACTTGCGAAGACAAGTTGACCTAAGAGATCCTCAATTTCTAGCAGCAACAATGATAGAAAAATATTACTAACACTACTTAAAGTGTTTTGTGTTTATATAAACTAAAAGTTTAAAATATGTATATCATACCGTGAGTTGAAACTTCTTTTTTCCGGTTCCAGTTCAATCTTCGGGAAATTACACTGAGCTATGGCCGACGATATATTCTCCGTCGGCTCTGTGGTATCTTGAAAATTAAATTAAGATCGAAAAATTACTGAGAGAGTATAAATCGATTCGTAGTGGCATTCGGTAGTCGAATATGGGTAGTATTTAATTGCAAATCAGGGAAAATGTGTTTTTTTAAACAAATTACTCGAGTTTTCAACCAAATATACTAATTGAAATGCAAATTTCGCACATAAAAAGAAATCAAACTTATTATGTATTTAATGCGATACATATACAATTATACATTTCACTTACAATAACCTTCGAAAATGTTAAAAAAAAACTTTTTAAGATTTCTAAGAGCAACTATCCTACTATCCTAACTAAGGTTGTGCCCTGCTACGACAGTCATATAAAATTATATCAGGTCGTCTGTTCACTTTGTGGGTTGACATTCTATGGTGCTCTTGCCAGTCCGTGGGGCTCCACTCGAGAACCTTAAGTCCCCAGTGGTCGTCGGCTCTCCGTACTATGTGTCCTGCCCACTGCCACTCCAACTTACTAATCCAGCGGGTTATATCGGTAACTTTTGATTGTCTACGGAGCTCCGCATTCCTGTTTCGATCTCGCAGTGTAACCCCGAGCATAGCCCTCTCCATAGATCGTTGAGCGACGTTGAGTTTTCTTACGAAGCCCATAGTCAGAGAGCAATTTTCAGCACCATATGTCATCACTGGCAACACACATTGGTCGAAAACTTTTGTTTTAAGACACTGAGGAATTTTGGATGAGAAGATATCTCGGAGCTTCCCGAACGGTGCCCATCCGAGCTGGATTCGACGATTTGTTCTCGAGCTGGACCTGATTATTACTGCTAGTTTATCAACATGACTATTACTGCTAATAATTGTCAACATACCTGTTTTTCGATTATTTCTTATGTCGAATTTGTGCGGCAATGGACAGGAGAACATTGTACGTCTGTAATAAACACACAGCTTTAGTAACTTCCTTACCACTTGCCATCATCGGTTATTAATTTACTGTGCATAGACAGTACGACATTATGAATGTAAGTAAGCAATATTATAGGTACCGATATTGGGGATATAACATGTTATCTTTATAACAATAATAATCTGTGGTATTGTCGGGGGTAACACTATCTTCCTCTCATTTTGGCTTTTGGAGAAGGTCCACCTCGTTCCACAACCATTCTTTGCCAGTAGCACTCTTAAGGTCGTTTAGCGAGCAGGTAGTTGTTCGTGAATAGACCCGAGTCTGCGGTTTCGACAGCCAAGTAATCGCTTACAGTGCTCTTACTACCTGTTTCTTTTAATGAGAGGGAAAACCTTCCATAGGTATCTAGTTTTGGGAAGCCGGGTTTATGAAGATCTCTACTCACCAAAAGCTACTGTGATTATCACCAGCTAATCGGAAACCACGGTAACGCCATCCATATAACGCCGCAGTCCCTGTAGCACCATTGTCATCGAACACCTCGGTTGGACCCCAGATCACAAGATAGTTGCCATCGCCGCATCGACGTCTTACAGGGTATGCAATACTGTTGGTGTATGCATATCGCTCACCTCTGGGTGTTGTGGTCGCGAGTCGCTGCGATTGTGGCTGCGACGCCGACGAAGGGAATCGTGTCGTGCGGACGCATAACACGTGTCGCCATTTGCTCTTGATACGCAGCCAGACGCTCCCCTCCCCCGTGCACTCCCCCCACCACCTCCGCGCTTATAGACGCGTTCAGCACACTAAATACAGATGTAAAATACTTTATGTAAAGGGCAACATTAGTACTGTTCTTATTTAAATCACGGTGGACCCGATCTCAACAAACAGAATATGAAAAGAAGAAATTTTATTAATTAGTGAAAAGAAGAAATTTTATTAATTAGTGTTAAGCATTTATTTAAAGATTTATATAAAATCCTTCAGTGGTGCAGTGGGGCCTATCATGTCGATAGGTCCGAGTTCGACCCCTGGTCCTGCCATGTGTCAAGGTTTTTTTTTCTAGACTTAAGTGCATATACTGACTGATCTCAAACGGTAAAGGAAGACACCGCGAGGAAACCTGCATACGCCAAAGAAGAAATTCTAAGGCGCATGCGAAGTCCACCAATACGCTCTTGAACCCCTGTAGATGGGACATATAATAGGCTGTTGATGATGATGAAGTATTTATATACATCATAGATTATTATTACGATAGAGCCTGAAACGTTATTTTCCAGCTTTAAGTAACATGGAATTTATAAGAGGCTCTACTAGCTTATCCATCTGGGCTGATGTTTTAGATGCTTTTTTCATAAAAATATAGCTCAGTCATTGCTTGAACCCCATAACACAACTAAACCATGACCAATGTACCAGAGGTACTTGATGTTGTATCTCGTTCACAAATTGCATGTCTCACACCATTTGTTGTGAAATATTGTAAAATAATCTGTGGGACGCATGCGATTAGAAATTCCAGTATTGTTTTAATATTAATAAATAATAATTAGGTAATATTAACCGTTGGTGCACGACGCCAGTGAACGCGCAGCACGGAGGCGCTGTTGCGGGACGCTGCTGTAACAATAAATTAATTACTTTATACAATTTTAAATTTAACTAATCGCAATTTAATTAATCGTCATAATTTCCCGCGAGTGTTCCTGCTGTTTCCCGCGAGTGTACAGCGTAGCGTCTGCAGCACCTGTGGCGTTGCTTGTGTTATAGGCAACGGTAGCCACCTGCCATCAAGTGGACCGTCATTCTGTTTGTCGACCTTAAAAAAAAACTTTAGTTATCAAGGTTCTTTACATACATGTAAATTCCTCTTTAAATTATTCTAATTGGACCTTTTATTTAGAATTGAGAAGTTACGACCAACAGCCTTAAGCTTAGTCTATTAGTCACCTACGCCATTTATTTTTTGCCAATTATATATTCATATCATAATATAAAGTCCACGCGAACGAAATCGCGGGATTAATAGTGTTAAATAAATAAACAAAACATGCATAGCGGACCTGTGTAGCGACAATCCGGAGCCTCTCGTTCTCGTCCTCCAGATGTCGCATGTAGTTGCGATAGCGGGCGCAATCGCAATCGCAGTCGCGTTCGCGTCGCGACGCGTCGCCTCCGTCGCTGGAAGACCGGCTTCGTTCTACACTTGGCTGACTGAAGTTCACGTTCTTCTGTTTCTTCAAATCGTTCACCACTTGATTGGGCGTCTTACACTTCTCCTCGTCACTCCTACTCATTCCTTGACCATTGTTTAAAACTAAATCACTGTCACACGATTCTGTCAAGGTGCATCTCTCTACTACGCATTTCGGTTGTGTCTTCATAGATTCAATATATTTCTTCAACATGGACAACTCGTCTCTCAACAAGTCTCGATGCGTTTTCAAATCGTTCTCCTTTTGTGTACCCGTTTCTTTTCTATCGTACATCGCCTTAATCTCTTCGATTTGCGATCTCTCTTTGGCGATGCAATCTCTTTCCGATTTCATAGAGTTCAAATGTCCCTCCAAGACGGCGAGTTCGCTCGTTATCTGTACGCGCATTTCTTCGCCGCGTCTCTTCAATAGTTCTTCCGCGTCTGCAAGTTGGACCTTTAAACTTTCTTCCTGCAAATCGAATTAATAATTTAAATCAATTTGGCACAATGTTGACCTTTTATTTTAATTTTGGCGATTATGCGGGTGTAATAATACTCCGCATATACAGGAATTTACATTGGTATAACGATAGGCATTAGATATGCGACGACGTATGCCTGTTATCTGAGACAGCAAAAATCGCGGTGTGCGCGTAATGTTTGCTTGTATCCCCGCGAGCACACTCTGCAGATGCTCTGCAGCAATGCGACAATATAAATATGAGCCGCGTAAGTATTTTGCCCTTTTGCACCGCCGACGCTAGAGAGACAACGTCTCGTCGAGAAGCCAATATCGTTGATATTCCGAAGCGTTGGCTGTGGCGGCTGCTGCTGGATCTCATTCATCCTCCGTCGTTAATCCAGCGATAGTGGTCAAATAAATATAGACTGGGAGATGGTGATAGATTTTGGATAGTCATTTTTTACAGTATGGCTCTCTTTGGGGTTTCATATATTCATAAATGAAAGGAAAATGCCGAATAATTAATTAATGAATTGCTCGAGAATTCGGGGGGTATCAAAAAATTTCTTCCAAAAATTTCTTTAATTCTTCGGTATTTAAACAAAAAAGAATCCAGCGCTCGCTATATACCATTCTTATCTTAGGCCCCCCATACTTTGTTGAAAATGTTATTTTTTTTAAATTATATCTTACAGGCTGATTTTTTTTAAACAATTGTTTTTGATTAATCTTGTACGATTATACCTACCTTCAAGCGGACCGTCAGCCTTTATTGGTTTTTAACATATAAAAAACAACTCACTTTTTCGGTAAGTCTCTTTGTCTCAACCTCTATGGCTCTCATAGCGCTGGTGACGTTGCTGTGCTGATCGCGAAGTGCCTTTGCGAGGTTCCAAAGAAACTTCTTCTTCTGTTGAACATTGTGCTCCATATCCGCTACCCTACTCCTGAACGATTCCTCTAACTGGAATACATAGTAAGATTCATTCAGAGAGGTCTTTAGGCGATGTGACCAGTTTATTCTAGAATTAAATGACATCATGATATTTGAAAGCCATTTCTGATATTTTAATTTTTGGACGGTCCAAAGGTTGTTTTACCTAAACTTATTGGTCTTTTAAACATGAAAATTAATTTATTATTATTTTGATTATTAGTTTATTTATTATTTTGATAATGGAGTAAGTTTTTCACATAACATAACATTTCCAGTGTGTTGTATGGTTATTTATACCATAAGCCTTATAATAATGCTTACTTTGGGGGTCATAAAAATGGTGTGTTTAATCTTGGCGATTTATTTTATTTATTCATGGTGTGGATTCAGGATTCAGGTATCTCGTGTAACTTTAACTTAAGATTATTGATCAGATAAATTAAGCCTACACTGGACATCTTCAGTAAGGCCTGTATAGCGACACAGCACTACTTAAAACGTAGGCAACGCATGTTGAATTCTGCGTAGTCCAGTGTATTGGTAACCATGGTACACCATGGTACCATGGTGTATGGTAATCTCTGGTAATATGTTGTACACGTGCAACCCGCCTTTTCATTTCACTATCACCATTAGGGACTAAATAGACACTCATACCTGTAAATACATAAAATAGGATCCTACACTATTATAAATGCAAAAGTGAGTTTGTTCTTTTGTTACGCTTTCACGCCTTAACTACTAAACCGAAAATCATAAAATTTTGCATACAGATTATCAAGGAAGGTACCCCTTCCACCCAGAAAAAAAAAATACTGTTCCCAAGCGATCAACTAAACATAGCTTCTCGAATATAACCAAACAGATTTAAAATTTAAAGGTTTCTCTTGAATATTGTGTAAATTATGAAAAAAGAAATAAAAGTAGCTGATTAAAACTTTAGTATAGAATTTAAGTCAATTAATAAATTTTAAAACAAATGTAGTTGTAGTTTTTCTGGGCAGTAATTTACTTTTTTCTTTGTTTGTATAAATCTATCCCAATTCAAACTAATTTAAATATAGTATTATGCACGGCACTTTCACATAAGTTTTAATTTTACTCCAAAAAGTCAAATTAGGCGCCGAAAACAACGCTCTTCTGCTAAGTCCTCGCCTTAAGAAAAAGAGACGCGAACGACGTCGCGGACAAAAACTAGTATAACACAATAGAACTTTATACAAAAGTAACTATAGGTACCTCCTCTCGTCTTTTTTCAAAATCAAGCGCTTGTTTTTGCAAGTATCGCTTGATGCGTTTGTCTTCGCCAGCCTTTGACAACTCCAGCTCGGTTTCGAACACTGTCTTCAACTCCTGGAACATCTGCATTGAAATAAAACGTTATTTCAATGAATTTATATCACACACACACTCGATGTTGGGCTATATCGAGGGAAAGATTTAACAAAAATTGGCATCCCTTTTGATTTTAGATTTCTTTTTAAATTAATTATGATAGTAATTATTAAAACATGGAATACCTATCTTTTTATATGTTTTGTAGTTAGTGAGAAAAATCGCGATCAGTGACATTAAAATCGTCAATGCTTCGTTTTAAACAACGCCAAGTGCATCAAACAAATAGTGGGAGCTTTGCATCGAATATATTATATACATATAATAAAATCATAAACGAGTCGTGTCTGTCCATTAAATATACATATGTCGAAAAAAAAAAACAATTTGTACACGTTATACTTTTACCGAGGTCAAAAAAATAGTTTTTAGAATTTTTGTCTGTCTGTGCGTTTGTGCACGCTAATAAAAAAAATTGCTTAACCGATTTGAATGCAGTTTTCACTGATGTATTTTTAATTGTTTTTTTATTAAAGATGGGTTTGCTCTTGGCCAACATTTATCCGTGTAGGAAAGATGAGGCCGACGATGGAGCGAGCTCACCCAGAAGATGCGACTGTATTGCCGACGCCGCCGGCAGGGAGCTTGTATTGTAGCAAATTTCCCGTAACATTTAGTGTTTGTATTATTCCAATAGGGTTACAAACAAAAAAGTTACGCTCTATACCGAATAGTATACGAAGTTGCGGGCTCAGCTAGTTAATACTACATTTTTTTGTGATCTTGCATTAAATTTACACCATCTTTTGGGTATAAGCACGAGTGATATTCGTGCTTATTAGGTTTTTGCTATATAAACACAAATAGAGTGCCTGCAGTGTTTCGAGTTTATGAAACGTTTTCTATGTATTTGCTGCTATCTAGACAGTCTTATGTTTCCTTTTGCCATTTTTTTATGAATTCTGATAATGAACCTTAATCTTAAGTCCAATTTGCACTCACTGTGAGTGTAAATTCCAACGACAAGTTTAAAGTCTTTTACATCTATACTAATATTATAATGCTGAAGAGTTTGTTTGTTTGTTTGTACGCGCTAATCTCACGAACTACTGGTTCGAATTGAAAAATTCTTTTAGTTTTCATTATTCCATTTATCGAGGAAGGTTAGTGGCTATATAACATCACGCTACGATAAATAATATATAAGCAGTATCCAGTACCGCGCGCCCCATGCGCACGCCGCCGCCGTATGACCGAAGCGTGGCCGAGTTCAACTAGTTGTATTATAAAGCTACTTGAATGTATGTGACAAAGAGCTGTGTAAGAATTAAATATAAGAATCGTTAACCTCTTGAACGAGGCTCTTCTCGGTAACACTGACATTCTTCATAAAGTTCTCCAGGTGGAGCGCATTCAATTCGTTTCCTCTACAACTCTGAAATGGTTCACACAGTTGAATTCCAGTCAATTAATTTTTGCCAGAGAGATAAGAGAGCGGTAGGACACACAGGGTTCCACAGTCATTAATTGGGCAGCCTGTATAGCAGCCGTAAACATTCAATTACAGTAGATCACCGTGAAATAACAGTCTCTGAATTGATGTCTTCATAATAAAATCGTATACGAGCCCCGTGTTTGTTCATTAAATATTTTTTCAAAAAAGCAATTTGTATAAATCTGCCCGATTCAAACTTTTTTAAATACAGTCTATTATGCACTTTATTTTTATCTAAGTTTGACTTTTTTCTAAGAAGTCAAATTAGGCGACGAAAATAACTCTTTTCTGCTAAGTCCTCGCCTTAGCTGGGCAGTAACCGTTCTGGTGGCAGTAATCACTATGTACATTACCAGCGTGAAGTGACAGCACGTGCGCTATTGTGTTTTGGTGAGTGAGTGTTAAGAATGAATTTGAACTAGTTGGTCAGTGAATTGGTCCGTGAGTCAAAAACGTTTATCCTAGCCAAGACCCCTGCTTATTTTTATCCCTATAGGGTTGCTTATGTATATAGTTGCCTAATCATCAATAGGACCTTTACAGCATTCTTGCCAACCGTTACATAAAATAAAAAACAAAAAAAGGCATAAAAAGACTGTCTTTTACTACACAAACAAGAGAACACCCATAGATCAATGAGGTGCCATAGATACGTAGGCGCTAATACCTATTGATGCAAAAAAACTATGTGGGATCCTATTCTTTGTAACCTGTTTTGTTATTAGTATTTATTATTAGTGGCTTGTAATTTACAAAATTAAAAGAAAAACAACTTTTTATCTTACTACCTGTAAAAAAAAGCAAAACCAGATGTTTTCCTATATCTGCAATTGCAATATTACTTACGTTTTTTTATTTGAGTCTTTCTTATGCCAAAAGCTTGACTGTAAAAACGGTGCGAACAAACTGATCAAACATGGAATCTTGTTATTTACCGAAGTCTTAGTACCTAACAAAATTACTAGAGTACGTGCCACCAAATCCAGCAAGCGCGGCGCTGTCATCGCATTGCAAAATGTTTTTAGCCTATTTCTAGATTATATGTATACTGGTAAGATTAAAATTCTAAATTAACCGCCAAACCAAAACAAGGAGACAAAATACATAAGATGAACAACTTACCTCACTAAAATATTTCTTTCTCTTCTTATATTTCTCCCTTAATTTAAATATTCTATTTTGACACAATTTGCACATTCGATAATGTTTACATCGATGGCGGCACTTATTTGCACGTCTTTGTATTTCCTCATTCGAGCTAATGTCCGACGATGAAACAGTCTCTTCTGAAGATTTCGCTGAAAATTAAAATGGAAATTGTTCTTTTCATGCATTCAAACAAATTTCAAGAACATGTCAATTAACAATTGTTTGGATCGTGGATTGCTTTATCTATATTAATAAAAATGAATCTCTAAATATGTTGCTAACCACAAAACTCAAAAATGGTTAAGTCCAATTTCGCAATTTTTTTTTTCTAAAAATTTACTGATGTCCGAGGAAGGTCCTTATGAAAAGAATTTGAATTGAACATCCATGCGAAGCCAAACCTGATTTGCTAGTCATTAAAATAGAATGAAGAGCATTCCTAAATTTATGATTTGTCATTTGATTTTTAATGTGGCAATGTTTTGAATTTGAGCGTAGGCTGGATAATTTTATTAAAGACTGAGCCCCCAACTTCGTACACGTGGTATTCGGTATAGCGCGTAACTTTTTTGTTTATACATTGATTGGAATGAAACAAAAACTAAGAGGCTGGAAGCTTGCATAATATATAATGCTTAATATATGTCACTGAAAACCGCATTCGAATCGGCCGTTTCTGACACAGATAAACAGACAAACCGACAAAGAGACTATAATTCCAAAAGCTATTTTTTGACCTCGGTAACATAAGTAAAACGTGTACAAATTGTTTTTTTGAAAAAATATTTAATGTACAGACACGCTCATTTACGATTTTATTACCTATATGCTTAGATGGCGCCAGGCAAGTTTTCGGTTTCGGTTTATCAAATTAATGATTGCATTATGAAGTCACATGCAAAATTATGCCAATAAATTTACCTGAATGTATATTCGGTTAACACATGAAAAACAAATTAATTTTTAAGGCATAAGTTACTTGTCGAAGCTATAATATACTAATAAAAGATTAAACAACTTTATACATTCAAAAATAAAAATATATTGTTTAGTTTGTTTGTTTGTTTGTCAATGTTCTATCTGTGGAACAGTTGTAATATCTAATCTTGACGGGCTGTTTTTATTAAGATGCTTTTGCCCGTGACTTCATCGGCATTGAAAAATAGAAATATAAGAAATAATAATAATCAATCTTTATGTACATTATAGCAAACGCCAATGCTGTTGGCACACGGGGCCATAAAACGTTGGAGCAGCATTGCCAATATCGCATGCTCTCTCGCACTTACTGGCCTTATGGCGAGGACTAATGATGCGCCGTGTTACTATCGATTATGTAAATAAAACTTTTGTTTTGTTATGAATAAATAAAATCTATTTATTCTATTGATTGATTTATTTATTAAACAAAATCCACAGCACTAAAATTATACACAATTTAAAATATGAAACATCATGTTTACAATATTTACAATCGCTATATACTAAGAACGAAGAAATATCAACATGCTTACAGTCGATTCCAGCTGCAACAAATTTCATTTGCAACATTTTCAATTCTTCTAGCAACTGATTGTAGATTAAATTTTAAAAAAAATATCTCTATTAGCATAGATAAAATACTACTTAACCAGCATAGATGGTCAACCTCCATATAACGATCTGAAGCCAATTTCATATTGGGATTTCCACTCCCTAGATGTCGCTAATAGTCTCGAATTTAACATTAATGTGTATTTTGTTAAAAATTATAACCAACAAATTCAATCACGCAGTTATAGTTCCTTATTATCGTGGTAATAACTAGAGGGCGACGTTGCTGGACTTGCTGGGAGTACTTTTATGTATGATATTGTTCCATTTCATGCATATTTTAATGAAAATGATAGAAAATTTTTATTTAGATATTTAATATTATTATATCAGAAAACATTATGTTATTAATTTGTTTTACAATTATAATGCATAATGACTATAGTACAAAAATAACAAATTAAAATGTGTGAGTTATCATTTTTTTCTTTGTAACACAATCGACAAAAACTGGAATTTTTATCTATGTTATAACTAACTGAACCTGGCCACGCTTTGCTGTAAGTTCATTTTTATTTTCGTTTCCGCTGAATCTTCGGAATAGAAAGTATATATAAACACTACGATAAAATGCATCATTTTGCTAAAAAATTAAGTTAATCCATCACCCAGTTTTTCAGCTTTCTGAACAAAAACATACGTACCTAAGCAAAATTATATCGAAGTATGTAAAGATTATGAATACAAATAACAAAAAACATAATTAATAATATTTTATCGATTGATAAGACGTTTTTCTATTATAAGATATAATCGGTCAGTAATTAACGTTTTAGTTCCTTATTGCCCTATTTTTTAGAACAGAACCTATACCTACCGTTCATACGGCCCTTTTATCGTTGTTCATGCCCACTTCTTTTATATTTTAAATAAATTTTAGTAGTGCCATCTCTTGTACATGAGAATTGACTGAATGGTCGACTGCAGCGACTCTAGCGGATTTTTAATGACAACAAATAAGCGACAAACTACACAGGCGGCATCTAGATATAAGCGAAATTGGATAGGGTACGGATTCAATGTACGTGAGTGACCATCTATACTGGTTATATTAATAAAAAAAAGTGCTTACTGTTCTCCAACAAGATATTCCCTTTGCAATACATCGGCATACATTTCAAAATGCACAATAGCAGTGGTGTTTGTTTTAGACTTTTATATGTGTCCACTATCTTATTTGCATGATAGGAATCACATTTTACTCCTGAAAAAAAAAGTTAATACACTATAAAGAAAGTCCTAATTTTATTCACAAACTAGCTGAACTTAGAGTGAGCGTATTTTTTTAAAATAAGTGTAGCCTAAGAAAGATCCCTTCAAAGTTGGTACCGCCGTTTAGTAAGCAAGAACAAACAGATAGACAATTTTGTTATTATTATAAGAACCATATATACTTTGATATACATTTAGTAAGAAGCAGTTATCATTAAGCATTTATCATTAAAAAGTATATAGATTTACCTAGATAGTTGAGGATAGCCCACACGTCGGTGTCAGTAAACTTTATACCATAATAGTTATTATTTTCACCACTCTTGAGGAGATCCTTGGAGAAATTGAACACCATATTGGCTAAAGGAATTTCCGACACAAACACTGAGAGACTGTAGCTGAAATCCTGAAAATTAACCACAAAAGTTATGTTTATCTTAGAAGTGAAAACTATATGTTAATAGATAACTACAAAGTTATAATTTCCTGTTAAGTGGTTAAGGTGCTTGCTTTAACGCTCTGTATCAGGGATCTCGGGTACGATTCCCGGCAGAGCCAACTTTAGCAATGAACTTTTCATACTTGGCTGTGGTCTGGATCTGCATTTCACAGTCATTTGGAAAGCTCATTCAGAGGCAGTAACCATCCCCTGATACCCCTCAGAGAAGACCACTGTGAAATATGTGTTGTTGTGTTTCGGTGAGTGAGTAAGGGATGCCAGAGCCCATTTCCCTTCCTAATCCATTATCCTTAATCCTACTATGGTCCTGTGGTTTTGCTTGCGTTAAGGCAACGGAAGCCTTAACATAAAAACCTTAATAAAAAAAATGTGTGTCAGCTCCGACGCACGACTGGAGTTTACTTCTTTAAAAGTATAAAATTAAATGGAATTCGTCTGGATTGTCTCAACCTTTCATTTGATGTTTAGATTCTTGAAAAAATGCAAAATGTCCCGGCAAACAGCTTCTAGTAAAATTTTTAACAAAATAGAAATTTAAAATTACCGTAGTTTCAAAATAATTTCCTGTGAGTAATGGTTACTGTGAATTGAATGGTATCGATTTTATATAAGCAGAGTTAATTAGACTTAATTTTGATGTAACCTGTTATTTTAAAACTTATCGCACTACTATTAAGGGTCAAAATTGGTGGATTCAGTGTAATCTAATGCCAAGTAAGAACATGTGACCACATTATAAATAAATGTATATTAGTTATACATTTATTTATAACTATTATTATATTATATTTATAACTATTATATAAGTAAATTATATTGTGCATGATGCTCTTAAACGTGACAAAAGTTTTTGTTGTAGTTATTTTAATTAATAAAAAAATAACGTTTTTTTTATATTTATTTGTCCCGGAAATAATCTCAAAATTCCGACTTCTTGAAATTTTGCACAGATATTTCAGACTTCCAATCTAGAAAGCCTAGCCCTGGTCCCTGTATTCTGGGAGGCTACGCCCCTGGATACACATGTGAAGTATGACAAATAATTTAATCTTTTACAAGGCCCCAAATACCTTTGGGAACTGTCATAGAGATTTAAGCATTATAGTATAAAAAAAGTTTTGAAAGAAACACTCACTAATCTTAATAAATATTCAGCAACGAGTATGTTCAATGCTTGATTGGACAATTCTAAACGTTGTGTAAAATGTTTCTGACAAGCCGGCAGATCACCTGTGAAAAAACCGTTGTATAAAAACGTAGGTTAGTAACACATCCAATTATGTATGGACAAATTTTCTTCTTTTTCGGTAAATGTGAATTAAACTTTCACCTATTTGAGCACTCTTCAAAAGATTTACTATATGTTTTCGTAAATAGGTGCGTAAGTCGCTAAGAATGCCGTTTTTCTCAAATAATTCGGTAATAAATTTTTGAAATTTTTCAGCCGATTCTAAGTCATAATTAATGTCTCTATTTTCCGATGCACTAACGTTCTCATTTTTTTCCACACTTTCCATTATATATATGTATATATTACAACCGAATCACTATTCATTTATTCATATTACACGTTTATAATTTATATGTTCGTTTGTATACTAGAAACTAGAATTTTAAACTTTTCAAATTTCAAAAGAAAAAGAAATATCGCAATTTTTTGACAGTAGCTGACGGACTATGAAGTATGACATAACATGACGGCAGTTGATATTGACAAATACGCTACCAATAGCAGTCAAGTCAAAGTCAGTCATTAAAATACAAACCAATATGAGCACTTTTAATTTTAACATTTGTATTAATTGCGCTTAATTATTGGAGACGTGGATTATTAAAGTAATTTAATGTTATTAATTTTATAAAAATTAAAATATCTATTAAAATTAAAGTTGAAATGCTTACATTATTTTGAGTATTCTAGCATCTGTCCCTGTGGCGCAGAGGATAGCGCGTTGGACTTCTAATCCAAAGGTCGTGGGTTCGATCCCCACCAGGGATGTCTTACGTTATTTGTCGTTTTGTGTTTTTGTTTTTAATTCATTCAAATTTTTAATCAACTAACATTTTCTACTTTAAATTACTATCAGTTATCCGCGGTTTTCTGGGGCCAAAAATTTATAGTATCAGAAGTATATTATTAGGCCGGGGAAAAGTCTTTTCGCATATAGAGTACTTATGTATAAACCTGTAACACAGTATAATGAAGAATACTAGCGTACCTGTAATAAAATCTCCTTTGCTGTACTACTTGTATCTGGCTAAGTATTGATGACATTAAAAGGGTTACATTTCAAAAAAAGAAAAAAAAGAGGACGTTTATGGATGTATAAGAGTAGCACCTCGCTCTTGTCGCTGACGGATAAAATTGACGCCATTTTTGAAAAAGTGGAGTAAGATCGGCATATCAGTAGTTACATAGCTGAAGAACTGGGAATTGACCACAAACCAGTTTTGATCCATTTGAAAAAGCTGGTACACAAAAAAGCTCGATATTTGGGTGCCACGCGAACTCACTGAAAGAAACCTTATGAATCGTGTACTAATTTGCGATTCTTTATTGTAGAAGTAGGTATGAGAAGAGTAGAAGTTTTTTTTCCAAATTGTACAAAAATTGGTAAGAGTTCGAAAGAAAGTTTCAGACAAATAATTATTGTGGAAAATTTTGTATTACCTACATGAATATTCTTTCACCTATCGATATTACATATCTTCTAAATAAAGCTTATATCGAGAAACTCCAATTTTGATTTCTTGTTAAATTTTCCTGGATAAAACTTTTTTTTTATGTTAAGGTCGGCAGACAGGCTGACGGTTCACTTGATGGTAGGTGGCTACCGTCGCCTATAACACAAGCAACGCCTAAATTGCTGCAAGTGCGCTGCCGACTGCAGTAGGATTAAGGATAAGGGATTAGGAGTGGATAGGGAAATAGGCTCTGGCATCCCTTATTCACTCACCGAAACACAACTGCACACGTGCTGTTATTTCACGGTGGTCTTCTGTAAGGGGGTGGTTACTGCCGCCAGACGGGCCGCCCCAAATGACTACGAAACGCAGTGTGCCCTGCCACTACTTTCCAATTCCAGACCAGAGCCAAATTTGAAAAGTTGATTTTTTCAAAGTCGACCCTGCCGGGAATCGAACCCAGGAACCCTAGAACAGAGAGTTAAGGCAAGCCCCCTAACCACTCATCCAACGGGCTATTTTATATCCTTCGCCTATGTAGGTGACAAATAAATAAATAGGTACCTATGTAATAAAAAAAAAACCACAAAATACAATAAAACCAAACGAAAAGTGAAATCATCACATCATTTCAGCCGGTACTACTTACCGGCTGAGATGATGATAAGATGATGCAGTCTGCCTTTTTTGCAGCTGGTATTTAGGTATGTATGGCAGTAGGTTAACCTTCTGGCATTAGAAATCGGGACATTGGTACTTACCAAACCTACTACTTAGTAGGTTTGTTGCTACCAAAAAACTGGAAGATTCTAAGATGATAAGTACTATCCAATCGTGGTAGAACCCACAGATACATGTACCTAGATGACGTAAAGAGAAGAGTTGATAATCTTAGGGCGAGATCAACCTTTGATCTTCAAGGAAATTCAAATTTGACAACTAGGTATATGGTAATGTTGACAGATTTACAGAATCACAGCCTTGTAAATACACTCGGAGATACAATTAACCGTCCACCTAAATTTACCCCTGTAACGTCCAAAAATTATTTTGGAATGAATTTTTTCTTGGCCATAATTATTTATAGGTTGGATAATTTCAGATGAGAAAAAAAAAATCATTTGCTATTGATTTATTTATTTAATAATGAAAAACGTTTGAATTTACCGACTAATAAACAAAAACAAAGGTATATGTTCTCCCACTCCTCGACCACAGTAATCTTCAGCTCCATAATGGGATAGGAGCTGGAACCCGATTTCGTACCCGCCTTTAAGTTTGTCCCAAACGTGTTCGATAGGGTTTAAGTACGGGCTGCGAGCTGCCCATGGTAGTCGTGCTATAAACCCATGGCATCAAGGTACACCGTACCCACTCTAGCTATGTGCGTACGTTGTTGTGGATTAAAAGAAAATGTTCTCCAATAAATGGGGCAAAAGTAATGACAAGAGGTTCTAAGACCTCTAAACATTTACGCTGCTTATTTCAAACAAAACGAACTCTGTATGAGCCAAATAAGAAATACCACCCCATACTATTAGCTTGATAACCAACAGTTTCGACAACAGCACACTGTGCAAACCTCTCACCGGGCGTCGGTATACACGCGCTGGCGTCCTCTTAAAGTTTCTCTCGACTCACCCGAGAAGAGAACGTTCTTCCATTGCTCCAATTTCGGTATGGTTGCGCAAATCGAAGTCTAGCTCTTTGGCGCTCTGTGGTCAACGCTGGAACTCAGAGCTGGCCTGAATCCAATCAAATGACGCGCTGCAACCATTCTTCTTATCCCTCTAATGTTAGCGCTTACATCTTACAACGTTGAACATATCATCTCTTTCAGAAGTGCACCTCCTAAGACCTTGTTCCGGGTTTCTGGTGTAAGATCCAGTTTCTCTGTATCGACGGATTGCATCACGTATGGCGTTTCGAGGATATCCCAGCATACGGCCTATACGACGCTGGTTATACTCAGCATCTGACAACTCTCTAGCTGCATCCAATGGAATTTTACTAAGTAAAATACCATGGTTAGATCATGTTAAGGTCGACAGACAGGCTGACGGTCCACTTGACGTTAGGTGGCTACCGTCGCCTATAACACAAGCAACGCCACTATGTGCTGCTAACCATAGTAGGACTAAGGATGAGAGATAAGGAAGGGATAAGATAAGGCTTTGGCATCCCTTACTCACTCACCGAAACCGGGTGGTTACTGCCGTCGCGCTGCCGTCAGATGGGCTGCCCAAAATGCGAAACGCAGTATGCCCTGCCATTACTTTCCAAATTCAGACCAAGTTAACAACTTTGAAAAGTTCATATCCATAGTTGACTCCGCCGGGAATCGAACAGGAGACCCCTGAGACAGAGCGTTAAGGCAAGCACCCTAACCACTCATCTAACGGGCTCGTCAACTGACAAACTTTGACGTTCCCTAAGAACCAAGGAATGCGTTTAAAAACTTCGCAGGCAATACTTTATGTTATGTGCAAAACAATCAGTTAAAAAGTCAATATTGCTCTGAACACAGTAAAAGAGACCACACTTGAGGACATCTTTTAAAAAGGGTCATGAATTGTCTTAAATTATCGTCTTAATTATTTTTAGTTTATACCCATTTAACAAGTTGTCATTCAACATTATTAAGCTTTTAGTTATTCTAAACAAAGTTATGCCACTTTAGCCGGGTGGGCAGTTAATTGTGCCTCTGACTATATAGCGCAGCTTTACTCGTACACGTGGAAATGTGCCCATGACACAGTCACACCCCTTTTTTTCAAAATTCGCTACTCATGAAACATATTTTACTCTTAAATAAAATAATAATTTAATCAGGCATAAATACATTATTCATGAAATAAGTCTGAATGCCCAAAAGACTCGTATGCTGCTACGCGTGTAAAACTATCCACTGTTTAAAGCCATTTCGAAGAAATAACAAAATTAGCCAAATCCACCACAGATTTATTTAGAAATTGGCAAAAAACAAAATAGCCAAATCACACAAAATACAAAAGGTATCTATTATCTTTTGTAAATCTATTGTATATTAATTAAAATTTTAGGTTTTAATTTTTTCATATACCTATACAATACCTACACATTATTTTGGATCTTCATACCTTTTGGTATCCCTTGAATTTTATCTACTTAAAAATAGCTATGCCTGCAACTTTGTATGCGTTTTTTTATAGATTCATTACTTCATTTTAGGTTATTGTTGTTATTGACAACATTAATTAATATTATCAAGTTCGTCAATATCTTTAAGTAATGAATATAAAAAAATACAGCTTTAATAATATTAAAACTGCATTTTTTAATATCTAATATTATTACTAATTATTAAAATACATGTATTAATAAATAATTTGTAATAATAATACATTTATCAATGTCATTATTTAGGGTAGGATTTTTTATTACATTTATTAACTATCTGTTAAAATTCCAGCAGGGAAATAGGAGCCCTTGGATTAATATAAATACTTAGTAGATAAGGAATCTAATTACTAGTTCTATATTACTAATTTAATATAGAAAATTACTTCTAGGTAAGCAAAAAATAGTAAAGTGAAAAGAGAGACAGAGCGTAACAAGTATGTAGATAATAAAATTTGTTGAAGCGTAAATTTGTTAAAGTCTTGATAATTGTTAATTTTAAAGATGATGAAAAAAAAGTTCAGTAATTCCCTCTTAAAAATGTAGGCGTAAGGACCAAAATTAATAAGGGGCTCAGCTGAACCTGTCCACGCTTCCTTGTGGCTCAGACTAATAATTACTAGCGACCCGGAGTTGAACGCACAGAGTTGGAATTTTCAAAAATCCTTTCTTAGCTGATACTTCCTTACATATAAAGTAGTCGCTTTCCATGTCTATCTGTGTGTCCCTAACTGATCTTAAATCACTCAACGGTTTCACAGGAGCCACTAGTACATTTTACAAATCTATGTTGCAAAATTTCCAATTTTATAATTTGAAATGATAACCAACTTGATCGCTTGGAAAAATAATTGCCATGATTGTAGTATCTTTAGATGGCAGCAATTGTTTGGAATTGCTCATTTCTGCAATGCAAAACAATATAGCGTGGATGAAATTCTTCTTCAACTATGACAAATTGATATCTTATTAATTGTGGGTGCATTCTATCTTCCAACATGCTTACTTACTGGTGTTTAATTAGCAGAAATAACAATTCTATGACAGTCATAGACGCCATGAGATCAATTGCATTTTTAAACATTGTAATAAGTTATTGTTGTCATGTAACATTTTTTGCAACCATTCAACAATATGTTTTCTGGATCCAGTAGTGATTTGACAGAGTGTTTTTAACTGGTCATTTTGATCATACTGGTCATTACTGTGAAAAAGTAGCAAAGAGCCCAGCTTTGAGGTAAATTTGGCCACTATAATAAAGTCATGTGAAAACATGAATTATGTTTTCCATTTATTTTTTAAGAAATGTTTTGAATCCATTTTTCAATCGTTTGTTAGACTGCTAATGTTCAGGTAGCTTCACTTTTCATTTCTCTCTGGCATTTCCGGAGTTTCTTCATTTAATTTAATTTCTTTGCACTGCAGGCAAACTTCATCCACATTTCCGATTTGAACGGATTTACACGAGGTACAGTACTGAATATCCGGTTCGTATGAAAATGCAATCGGGTCTTGAGCTTGATTATTCTGATGTTCCATCTGCACCCGTCTTAGCAGTTGATTTATTTTTTCTCGGCGTTGTTGATAAGATTGTGCTGCTCTTCTTCTTCTCTTATCTACTCGTAAGATTTCAAGTCTTTTTTCCCGCTGCTCCGGCAATTCTTGTGCTCGCTTTAGAAAAGTTTTGATTCTATAACGTTCATTATCTTCTAAACGTTCTTGATCAGTACGGTTTGATCTTCTTTGACGTTCCTTGATTGCGCGTCGAGTAAGGCGGCCTAGGTTTGAAAGTCGGCGAGGCATTACGTAAACAGGGATCAACTTTAGGAAAACGACCGAAATGTGCTGACTCCAACCACCGCAACTATCTGAATAAAGGTAATAATCTAAATAAATATACAATATCAAAATTGCCAAAGCAACGGTTACTTAGCAACGTCACTATGAAAAATTATAAGACAATTCACTACAAAACGTTAGTTTAGAACACTCTTCATTCAATTAAAATGCAATGTTGTGTAAAAATTTCAAGTCAATTCATGCTACTTTTCATTTCGAGTTTTGTGGACACCACAGACAAGTAAAAACACACGGATACGGACGGAAGCCCAAATTTTTCATGGATACCATAGAGTAATGTAATATGTATTTGGTATAGTCATGGAAGTATTATATAAGTACTTATTACTTCCATGGGTATAGTATATACTGAGATGGACAATAATAAAGAGCCCCTACGGATTAGCCACAAAAAATTCAAAATTTAAAATTTTGTTTTGATCAATCGTTTGTGAATCGCTTGTGAACGTTTGTGACGCCTTTCATTTAGTTTGTGACTACGTAGTTAATTAGAAATTTAATTGTTAATTAAGGCATACGGATTAGCGAAAAAATATTAAAAATTAGTTTAAGATAGGCTTCCGGGTAGTCAATCGATCGGAAATCGTTTGTGAATTCCGAATATATTAATAAAAACGTTTGTGACAACGTTGTTTCCAAGAAATAATTATATATGTACAGAAATATAAACAACCATAGACAAGGAACCATAGACAACGCTTCCTTGGCTGTTTATATTTTAAATTTTTAAATTTTAAATTTGAATTTTTTGTGGCTAATCCGTAGGGGCTTGAGAAGACAGCAGATTACTAATTGATTAAGAGCTAAGATCATTCCGAGACAGGATTAGCGTTTTTTCATAAGTCATATAGGGTTCGTAAATTGATAACAACTGGCGGAAGGTATAAAATACTGGCAGAATCATCGGAAAGAAAGGATTTTGTAAGGAATTTAGTACAGTCGAACGGGGTGACTATGTGCCACTATATACACAACCCAAAGCGGGTGTTACCCATATAAATTTTCCATATGAAAATTAAAATTTTGAAAAATAATTACAAAAAAAAAACCAAAAAGCTCGACATAATTTAAACACCACAGTTAATTATTTATTCGTCATAGCTATTCACAAAAAAACGATAGCCCTGAACTCGATGTGAGATATATTAATATACAATACTAACGGAAAGCTAGGATTTTTGAAAATTTCATCACTTCACTTGTGTAGTCTAGCGAGCTCTTGAATTTTGGGACTTTTAGGGGTGGTAATGTGGTATGTACTTGGGTACTTGGCTTGTCTTCTGTGACAGAAGTCTAAAGTTTTGTGAGTATATAGTGTTCTGTGTGTTGGAGTAAATAAATGTAATTGGTAAATCTAAATTAGAAATATTAAAAAAAAAAAGCTTAGTGTACACAATATAGAAAAAATATATCATATATTCTTGTTTTAATATAAATAATAACAATTACTTGATTTCACATCTTCCACACATTCTGTGTACTCCGCTCCTATAACAAGTCTGTGGCCCACATATGGTGTGGCCATGGAAGTATTATATACTACGTATAGCTGGAAGGTTCACTAAAAAAATAGTGACAAGCAAAAATCATCTCAATGTCAATTGCGTAAGACTATTTTTATACTAATCAAAATTACATATAAAAACGTGCCGAGAGAGACCGCATAAAACCTTCGCGTGTCCCTTTCATACAATTGCCACATTAAAAAAATGTTTCACTTTTAGTTGGTAAAATGTACCAGGTTTTTTATTTTTTAATTCAATAAATCTAGAATTGTAATATAGAAAATAAGCATGTATTACATGTGAATTACAAACTGAATTAATTACAACATGGACATCTCTTAAACATAGCGTTAATCATACCTATGTACCCATAATAGTAAATAAGTTGTAACAATAGTAGACTTTTATAATTCGAAACTAGCAACATTGATAAAATATAATGGCTGGCCTGTCACCCAAAGGTTGAACCATTAAACGATTTGTATTACAGTTTCTTTAGGAGATATTTTTTTCTAAGGTTTTTGATCATTATAATGATTAATAATTATTGTGCTGTGAGTGGGTGCAATAAAGAATTTTATCTAGGATGTGATTTATCCCTCCACAACTAAGTTTATTATAATTTCTGTCAGTAGGGTGACCACAACTATTCCATAAAGAGTTTTAACAAACACCATTATATTTTCAGAGGCTCTAGTATGAGTTTACGATACTACACCAATTCTACACTCGCTAGCGAGAACGTAAAACTTTTGTATAGAAAATCGTGAACTGTCAATGTCAAATTATCAATTTTCCATATAAATGTGTTACGCTCTCGCTAGCGAATGTAGTATCGTAAACTCATGCTAGAGCCACAGATTACCTGGAAATGTAGAGACAAGGAATAAATGGATTGAGGTGATTCCTGGAAAATTGATCAAAACCTCTGTGTTATTTAGTTTACATATCAAATATGAAGATTACTTGACAGTAGCTTGGAAAAATTAAAATCTGGAGTAAATCCATCAATTCATGCAATGTTAAATATTCGTGCAACCAATTGTGAAACTAGACATGAAATTGGGCTTTTAAAGTGTATTGTGCATAAAGATTTAACAACAAGAATGACAACTCGGCAAAAGAATTATCATTTAAATTCTAAAGAATTCGAGAGACTTTACGTTATTAAATATAAATTACATAAAACATAAAAAATTAAATAAATATTACGTTTCTATCACTTGTGTAATATTTGATATATATTTTTAAATTTCTCTGTTAAGCATAAGTTTAAATATCATCGTCATCGTCCAGAGTTGGGCAAAATACAAGTTTTGATTTAATTAAAATAGAAATTACAAAATACAGTCAGTGTTACCTAATGTAAATAGAGTAGAACTAATCTTGCCCGGCCTATTAATCAGGAAAAGTATTTTCTCTCATGAAATTTTTAAATGTACTGTCAAACAAACGGCCTCTTGTTACATTCTTGTCTCTGCTTACAAAAGCTTCCCATTCCCACTTCCCGTAGGAAGTCACAACTGCCGTAGGAGTCACCGTTACCACTTCAGCTTGCCAATTCTCTCGACTATATCGACAACTTCAACGAATTTCGGAATTCTTAATCCTATCTGAGCGATTTTGAACTTCTGGATCAGTAGTGCTGCCGTGAGAGGTCACGTTTCAGTACCATACGCAGGACGCACTGACTATAGAAGTTGGTCTTCAGACATTGTATACATATTTTAATTTAATACTTTCATTGTTACATATATTTGTAGTATTAATAGATAAACAATTCTATTATCTATTTATAACATCAACGGTATACATATTTTGGTGCCTTAATTGAGAATTAAAAAATAATTAAAAAATATTATGCATTTCTTATGCACAATATTTTATTCGACATGGTCACCCTTCCTAGGAAAGGGACACACGAAAGTTTTGTATGTCTCTTTCGGCACGCGTTTTTGGCAATAGTGAACCTTCCAGCTATACGTAGTATATAATAGTAATACTTCCATGGGTGTGGCCGTAGAATAGAGACTATTCTCCATATATTTAATACTCTATTCTCCCTCTACGGGTGTGGCCCATATGGTAATATAGAACAACGTGGCAGACCAAGGAACATAGTACTCTCCACAAACTAAATAGTAGATACTAAGTACTCTCTAGCGAGACCTAGGCAGCCGCAGACTGTTAAGCTGTCAAGGAACGCAGCTGTGCAAGTGGGTGCGTGCAGGCCATGTCAGGCCTCCGTCACTCGCCTATACCTACCGCGATAAGCACCTACAGCGCGCGGTACCTTGAAGGTACAAATCAGTCGAGGCCGCCCCGCGCTTGTTTGTACACGCGTACGTCGATCATTTATTGCTCCAACAGCACTGTACCACAGAATATATACTAGTACTACTGTACTATAAACGCATACGAACATTTTTTAAAAAGATATTAAGATGCATATTAACCAAATAAATAATAATACCTAATGATCCTTTTTTATGTGTCGGATGTTACAAATAGAAATGCACGTGCGCGAACAAAAGAAGCTAAACATTCTTTATATTAGTCTTTATATTAGTCGACAAAAGATTTTATTTGATATTTTTGGAGCAAGTTCTAGACAATTTTATCAAACAATAGTATGTAGCTGTTATTCTTAGCAGTCTGGAAAGATAAAAGAAAAAGTAAAATGTACTACGAAAAAGTTACTTTTATTTAAATTTTAGGTACTTATATTTCTCCGTTTTTAGTGTGTGTGTGTATATGTGTTAATTATGTTTTCCAAGAATGTTTTATTTTTTATAATTCATTATTATAAAAAATTAAATACAATAAATACTTATTAAAATTATGTTGTTATTTATTTTACTTTGCTTGTACAACCCTGACGCTTGAGCTGTGGTGTAGGTAAATTCTGAACACAAAGAAATTGCGCTCTTGTGAGCGTAGTAGTAAGGTGCGATTTCGAATGCACCAGGTGCGTTAGAAATTTTGTAGGCTATTAAAATGGCGGCTTTCTTCGAGGTCAAAGGAGTGCAACTTCTGTACGTCTAGTACTAGTATATATTCTGTGGCCATGTGCAGGCAGACCCAGACTCTATGCTTTAGTTATTTTTCTATTTGTGTTGTGTTTTCTATGCTCTAGGCTCTCTAACCCAAGTTACCCAAGGAACATTTATATAGTTTTGCTTTCCCTAATATATTATATTATTATACTCTTTGGTTTTGCTCTAACCCCACCGTTTGTTTGTGTTTTCATTTAATTTAAATATATATATGTAAATATAAATATAATACACATTTACATAGCTCTTACAAATTAATTGTATCGTTTTTGCATTAACCTTGTAATAATTAACTTAACTAGAATGAGGCGTAGAGCGGGCGTTGGAGCCATTCAAAAGCAGAAACTGGAGCTAGAGAAATATCGCGAAAAAGGCTCCGAAATCCAAGAGAATCAGTTTCAGCAAATGTCTAAACAATTAGACGTTTTTAGAGAAAACCTTGAGGAATTTGCGACAAAACATAAAAACGAAATAAAAAAGAATGCCCAGTTCAGAAGGCAATTTCAAGAAATGTGTGCAGTGATAGGTGTAGATCCTTTAGCTTCCGGAAAAGGATTTTGGTCAGTTCTAGGTGAGTTTAATATGATTATTAATGTTGAAAACTTGCTATCCTATCCTAATTATCTCTAGGTAATTACAGACTATATTTTACATGTGTCTTGCTGTGAAGCTGGATACAGCATACCATCACTTCAAGTAATAGTGTATAAATATCTGGCTATGCATTTTGAAAAATGCTAACCTCCGCGAGAGCAAGGTGTCTTAGGCGCCTCTATTTAGTCATTGGAAGATATTCAAGTTTTTTACAATATAATCAATCCAATCATTCAAATATAGAAATGGTTCAGACATTCCACAACAATACAATGAAAACCATTTCACATACCTTATAAAATGCAATACAGTACTTGCTAAGAACCTCACTGACACATTAATTGCATCCACAATCTGAAACAGTGTGAAACTGTGTAGGATGTTTTTTATTCTTTCATGCAAAAACAGTTCAACAGATTTGGGTGAAATTTAGCACTCAGGTAGTTTATTAACTGGATTAACATATGGGATACTTTTAATCTTGGAAAAATGTTAGGTTCCCAAGAGATTATAAGAGATCATCTAAAAATACAAAAAAATTGGTGCCACTGTTATCAAAAGTGGTAACACCACCGCTGTCACAGTGATAAAGATGTTAGGTGTTATATTACTCATATATTTTCTCATTTTTCAAAACGGATGAAGTTATTGGCACCAGCTAGCATGACTTATATGTTTGGCTTCTGATGACTCTGACTATTTACCTGAACCGCTGATTACAAGAAGACGAAAAATCTTTCTCTGTGTTTACTTGTCACAGAGACAAATGTATGATATGCTTCAAGGTTTTTCAGTGTGCAATAGAAAGCTGTGCTTGGAGTTTTTCTGTAAAATAGAATCTGACGAACAAATCCATGGCAGAATTAAAATCACTGCCATAGCCCTTAGAATTTGTATGCTGTAGTGGCAGTGGGCAGCCTATACTACTTGTAAAACTGACAAGCCTTAAGGTATGAAGTTCACAAGTGTTAACCATGTGCCAGGAAATGCTATGCTGGTTGATTCCCCACTAGGTGGTTGGATGCTTAGTAAAAATTGTTTATAAAGAAATTCAAATGTCAACACATTACCAACAGACCACTACTTTAAAAATTATTATGATGTAATAAAAAATGTTTGAAAAAAAATGTTTAAGGAGTTATGTTTTTTAATTGGGAGATGTGTACATTTGCTAGTACAGGTGCAGGGAAGGGAAGTAGTTAGAGGGAGTCTGATATGCATGAAAATCCCATACAAACGACAGATGTGGTCATAGTAGAAAATCATCAGCCTACCAAGATATATTAACTTGGTTAATTTGAAACTTGACTGTGAGTGGGGATGACTGTGTCCTTTATGCAATAGGTATCTATTGTTGTATTAGTTCAGGGTTTCCCAATCTCTTTCCTAGGGCAGACCCCTATCGCAACCTAATCGTAACTCACAGACCCCTAAAAATAAAATAAGTAAAACTGCTTTAATATTTTTTATTCGATATATTTACTTAGGTTTATTTTATTTTATTTTGGCCCCTTATCCTAGGGAGTCTTTGGACCACTGAGGCTACACGGATCTCAGGTTGACCCTATGATGAGAAAGTCTAAGTTATGTATGTATGTATTTTCAGGCATTGGTGATTTTTACTATGAGTTGGGTGTACAAATAGTAGAAGTCTGTATGGCTACCAGTTACAAGAATGGTGGCCTCATATCCTTGGAAGAGTTGAGAACAAAGCTTATTGCTGCCAGAGGAAGGGCAAAGAAACACCAGGAAATCACTAATGAGGATCTACTGGCTTCTGTCAAAAAGCTCAAAATATTTGGCAATGGGTATGTGACATAGCATATTTTCATTTACATTATGTAACATCAAACTTGAAGAACACATTTTTAAGGTTGGCTTTTCTGTACTTTTGATATTATCTTAACAATATATAGGTTTCTAATGAAATGGTTATTAAAATAGATTGCATTAAATTCTTTTTAATGCAATCTATTTTTCTTGACAGTCTTATTTTTAAATAACATTAGTAAATAACATTAGTGGTGGAGCCTGTCCTAGATGGGCCCTTTATCACATTTTGTCAAAGGTCACTTCTACATGACTCTCACGAAGCCCAAGTATGTAAATTTTAACAAAAGTAACAAAAAAGCTAGCATGTTTTTAGATGCAATGCATTTAGATTCTTAAATATTAGAGTTTAGTGTATGGCCTATAATTAAGTAAGATTGTAGTTAACATATTACAGTATTTGCTTGCATATGTCAGGGTCCCTATAGCTTGGGGTCCTATATAATTAATATGGCGTTGGCTGAACTAGTTGTGCCCAGCATAATTTTGATTAAAGAAATAATTTCAATGAAAGCTCTAAATAGCATGATTTGTGCATTAATGATTGTGCTAAGTAATCCCTTTCAACTAATACCTTGCATCCCTGATATTAACTCCTCATTGTTAAATTTTTTTCTACGTTTGTTTTTATTTTCTTCAATATCTTTTTCCTATGTTTCAAAAATTATGAGTAATACATATATTTAAAAAAAAAATGTATTGGTAAAAAGATTTGTAGTGAGGTACCTACACATAATACAATGCGTTCATGTGTACTGTTTATTGTTGAAGATATATTTGTAAACTGGCTGAGCCCGCAACTTCGTACGCGTGGTATAGGGTATAGCGCGTAACTTTTTTTTTTTGTAAACCGATTGGAATGAAACAAACACTAAATGTTACGGGAAGCTCGCTACAATACATCACTGAAAACCGCATTCAAATTGGTTAATCCGTTTCTGAGATTAGCTTGCACAAAGCACAGACAAAAATTCTAAAAACTATATTTTTTTTACTTACAATGTAAAAAAAATCTTTAAGACGCTTACTACAATATTTATTAAGCGTCTTAAAGAATATATTTTGCGAATTGTGTATGAGGATAGTATTCTTCATACACTAATTATGATGTATGAACCTGGCTGAAGCTTTTGTTTTTCCAGTTTTGTAATAAAATTACTGGAAAAGCAAAAGCTTCAGCCAGGTTCAATACAATCAGGGACAAAATCCGTTCTAAATTTTACGAGATTACGCGAACGAATTCGCGGGCATCGGCTAGTGTTATATTAAAGAGGTAACTGTTGACATATTCCAGGTTCACAGTGGTTCCAGTAGGCAAAGGCAAGTGGTTGGTTCAATCCATTCCAGGAGAACTTAATTTGGATCAGACGCAAGTTCTACAAAAGGCCAGTTCGTTAGGCACGGCGTGGATTTCAATTAGCGTTCTTCAGTCTGATCTAGGGTGAGTTTATAGTAACCTTATATTAGTCTGTACTACTACACTAACATCTGCATGGTACGAAATATTTTGCGCCATTACGGTGCACCATATGGGATGTGTTTTAGTGTCCCAAATATAAATAATATTTAGCCAAATGAAAATTGTTACTATTTATAAGAAACAATACTAATATTAATGATTATTCACATATTATTGATTCGCACAGATACAATTTTATTAACAAAGAAACTGAGAAATGGGCTTCGCAGGTCCGCATTGACGAGTTGTGGCCTTGAAATGCTTTCGTATTTTTATAACTAATAAATAAAAAATTTAAGAAAATGCGAAATATGTTTCTTTATTTATTTTATAAATATCTACAAATTATATGAACACAAACCTTCTTTGTTTATAGTTTTTCCCATTAGTGAAAACCATATCAAAATCCTTGGCGTTGTTTTTAAGAAGTTAGCCGAAAAGCAGACAGTGTTAGACAGCAATTTTTTTTATAGTATTTATTAGAGATTGAAGAAGAGAAGTTCAAGTATACAAGTGTGCGGGAGTGGTGGTTCATTATACCAGATAGATCGTTCTGGAGGATTTAATACGTATATATAGCCTATGTCCATCTGGAATGATGTACATTTGAAATAGTGAAAATTGTTTTAAAAAGTTACATAATATTTTCCCTTTATAATTTCAAATTTTCTATTTTAAAAATATTATCAAAACAATGTCTGCTCTTTTATCGTCTTAAAACAAGGAATAACGTCAGACCATACACAATTTTTATTAAAATGAGCGCAACCTAATAACCTATGAATTAATGTACAATTGTATAGCAAATTTTTGTGGCTTCTCGGAGACAATGGAACAGATTTAAAATTGGAAGGTTTTTTCTCACTTCTACGAGTTAAGAGAGATAGTTTTGTAAATAGTGTTCGTGTATAATATTCGTAAATAAACAATAGGAGATAATTATGTGCAAAGTGGATGATTCAGAATGAAAAAGACAACAATTCGTCACCACTAGTTGAATACTGTTAAAATTGTATGTCAGTAGGCCATGTTGTAAATATTTTTGTCTTTGTTCACCGTAATAAAGACCTGGTTGGAAACCTACCCACTTTCTTCTTTAGCCGGAAGAATTGCCTACAATTACTGCCCGTACAATTACTGTGATATATTTTAGATATTTTACAGAAAATATATTTTTTGTATAAATTTGTACAATTCAATTTTTTTTTAAATTTAGCCTATTATGCTCTGTATTTTTATCTAAGTTTTAATTTTACTCTAGCAAGTCAAATTAAGCGACGAAAATAACGCTTTTCTGCTAAGTCCTCGCCTTAAAGAGTTTGTTAAGGCCTCAATGATACCTACTAAATTGGAGTCAACTGTTTAGAGATTTGAATGAATTGAATTGTTTATTTTCAGATGGAATGAAACAAGAGCACAGAATGCTTTAAATCATATGGTAAAAGAAGGTCTCGCATGGATCGATACACAGGAGGCTAGAGAAACACTATACTGGTTCCCGAGTATGTTTGCAGAGTGTGTCACTGCACAGTAGCACCTTTACTCTTAAGGACTTGTAGTATCTTACCCACTGGGTCCAGCGATCAGTCACTCGTGCACCCAACGACTGTATTATGTCACAACAATAGTTACATTTAAATATAATAACAGTATAATAAATGGATGATAATAATAATTTTATAAATGGATAACACGTTTTTCGCTCAGGAGTATAATGTACAAATCGGAAGATCATTTAAACCATTGCGATTGGAGAGAGACACTCTGATGGTGGCGTCCCTCGTCAAAAGCTGGGATGACCTGGAAAAACCGGATGTGTTCCTGGAGGCGCAGAGATTCCGCGAGGCCATGACTCACGTCTGTGCCTCGCGTGAGAAGGACTGCCGCCCCGTCGACAGGTGTACTGGTGGTCGCCCTAGCTCGAGCATCTTCGAGCTGCTTGTGTCATGGCACAACGCCAGTACACCCAAGCTTGTCGACGTAACAGGGATGAACAATCACTGGGCAGACATTTCGCCATCTTAGCCGAAATCCGTTTAGCCAAGGAGTGCGGCTGGCAGGAGTTGTTGCGACACGCTAGAGCGGGACCCATGAGGCAAGCCGTACAAGCTTAAGCTATTGATTCATTCGTAATGTAAATTAACTTTGGTTCAGAAAGAACAAAATTAAAATTTTTCAGCCGTAATACCAGTGTGGACCATGGCTCAGTTCAACCTATTCGTACATTTTGCTTTTTTTTACGAGGGGAGAAATCTTCGAAATATACGCGTGGTTCTAGTCCACTGTCACCGGAACTGTCACCGGTGTTGTGATCATTTTGCGTTTTGGGTTGTCTTAACAAAGACTGACATAATATGATTTTAAAAATTCCGAAATGGTGTAGGTATAAAATTATGTATCCAAATAATATTATTTCTTCCAAGCCACCCTAGTATTGAGGTGAACAAAAAAAATCGATAGGGTCACTTTTGAGCTATTCCGAGGTTAACGCAAGGAAATTGATTTTTATTATAATTATAAATATGTATACCCAATTGTTCAATTAATTGCATGAATGACATTTGAAGGATAAAATATTTTGGATATTTGTCATAATTTGATGTAACGAGTGACTGTACACTTGGTGGATAAGTAGGATATTTTGAAGTTTTAATAAAACATTATTATCGATAGTAATACTGTAGTAATAAGTAATAAATATGTAAAAATATTAATAATAGATACATTTTTTCAATTTAATTTCTATCATAATGCGTGCACTAATACACGGTGGATGCACAGATGCATAGTTTATTATAAAAATCTTCTATTTTTTTCTTGTAAATATGTATATATGGAGAATGTTTCAATTCCAAAATTGATTAAATGTTATGAATTTTCATTCAAGACATTAGGTTCTATAAAAATAAAGATTTTAAGGTGATATGTATTAAATTTCTCATTATGGTGTAAATAAATTTATATTATTTATTTAATATATTAAAATAAAATGTTTAAAGTTATTGCACATGAAAATGTGGACTAATAAATTATTTTTTACTATGTGCTGTCTTCTTCGTAACTAAAAGATCCTTTTGAGGGTAGTTTTAATTTTGACCTTAATTCGTTATTTTCCGTCTGCATTTCTTCCAGCTTTTTCTTTAATTTTTCGGTCATTTCAATGTAAGACTCTTTCCATCTGTAATTAAATATATTTAAAATCAAAGTGTACACAAATAAACCGTATAATAATTGACGGTAAACAGTTAAAGTTAAAGTTCGTCAGGCAAGATAACAGTCCACTTGATGGTAGTTGGTTTCCGTCGCCTATAAAACGAGCATCGCTACGAGTGCTGCAAGGGCGCTGCAGTCCTTAGTAGGATTTAGAATATGGGATTAGGAAGGGAAAGGGAAATTGACTCTGTCATCCCTTACTCACTCATCGAAACACAACAGCACACATGCTGTTATTTCACGATTCTTGCTGCTGTCAGACGGGTACCTATCCAATTTATGACTGCGAAACGCAGTATGTCCTAACACTGCTATTATAAACACGCCATCCAGTGCCGAATTTTAGAAATTATCTAACTTGAAGGATATATTTTTGAAGGCGATGGCTGAATTAACGTGCTTGAATACAGACCAAAGTAACTGTTCACATTAATTCTAAATAGATAATTGTTTGAAAACAATATTAACAAAATTTGCTCCTCAAATCCTCTTCGATAATAATCGTATTTTGTAATGCATTATTGCGTTCATTACTATTTTTAGCAATGCCGATATGTTTTTTGTATGTGTGCGTATTTTTTATCCAAAGCGATACCGGGTCTTCAGCCTATGATACGTGTAAATCTAATCCTGTAAACCTTTATCCACAGTTATATTACAGTTTTACAATATTGTAAAACTGTGGTTATACCATCTAAACTTGATCTAAGCTTTTTATAGCTCTCGAGAGATCCTGCTTAGGTACAAATTACATACAATATAAAAGATACGGTATCTTGCGTCCTTTTGGATACAAAGGCTCCAGAATAAGGCAGTTTTCGTATCCAAATGGATACTCTAGACAGGGAACGTGTTAAGGTTGCAATTAAAAAAATACTTGCTTTTTACTAAGCTTCATTTGATTCTCCAGATGCTTGTTGAGTTCTAATAATTCTTCCTCTTTTGTCGTAACCATTCTGAAAACCAATTGCTTATTTCATTATGTGTTTTTGTTTAATGTTCGGTATTAGGCTATTTGTCGGTGTGAAAACGATGCCATTATTTTTTATGACAGCGTAGATTTTCAGTGATTACCCTCAAACTGACTAGATAGAATTCATTATGAGGATGTTACTAAATACATGGACTAAAAACAAAGGCGATTAAAATAATTGTCTTAGAAAAAATTGAGAGAACCGGACGACGATGTAGATATTATGTAGATTTTGTTCAAGTAATGTCATTTGTCCTGAAGTTGCAAAAACCGTTTGATAAGGTGACAAATTACGTCTTAAGGGTCCCTTATTTATGTTATACAACGCATATTTTTTTTTAAATTGACCATTTTTTAGCATTCATTTTCCAGGAAAAAGCCCCCCTTTTAAGTAGGGATTGGCTGAATCTATAATGACGTCACACGGACGGTGGCACAATAGGGAATATGCACATTTTTTTTATATTTTCATACGATAGGTTATATCGTTATATACCTAACCGTAAAAAATATTCAGCGCCAAAAAACAGAAATTGGTAACAAAAAAAAGTTAAAAGTAACTAACAGCTACGGGCACTTTAAACACCCGCCCTTTTGGCGCCCTTGTCGTGACGTCAAAGTCTACAATACAATCAAATGTTCTTCTTCTTCTTCTTCTTCTATTTTAAAAGATGGCGATTCGGCTCATTTTGAAGATGGCCATTGTCCGCCAATGTCAAGTAGAAAAACAACTCTTCTGTTGGACTCCGCCACGAGCTCCGTTTAACGGAGCCCGCTCGGAGCCCACGTCGTGTGGGCCTTCTTTGTCCCCAAAACCAATCCGGTCAGTCGAGCAAAGGTCGGTGAGGAAAAAAGCACCGACCCCTGCAACCGCCCGGATTGCCAAGGGTGAGCCCCCCCACCACGACAAGGTCCTGGCCCACCTAGGGGGGGCAATCAAATGTTAAAAATCACAAACACGCTTGTTGACATTTCATAGACGTTGACGTCACATTCCATAGACTGACGTCACATTCAATCTGACCATTTCAAGTATTTAGAATTTCCCACATTTTTATGCACTTTTTAATAATTATTTTCTTAACGAAAAAGAAATAATATTAAAAAATATTTACATAGACATAATTCTAAAGCAAAAATGTTGATAAAAAAATATATTTAAACCTTTTTTGAATTAGACGCATATTCTCTATTACTTTGCGTGGCTTGATGTCTTATGCTATTCAAACTGTTGAGTGACATCTTGAGTCAATGGCGACGGCCATATTGCTAAAGTTAGCGGATTATAATATACCTAAACTAACTTTTTAAATAATCCACCAACACTTTAAAATTACTTTGAAGTATTTTTAAGAAATACTTAAAAATAACCAGTTTTGTGAGCTCGATGAATACCAATAAATAATCTGATATGATTTCAAGATACTAACAAATGGCCTATTGCCATTGAGCTAATAATTATGTACTATGTACTAGAGAAGACGTCACAACCTTGGAACACGCTTTAGAGCCAGCTAGCCAATATTTTAGTCTGTGGCAAGCGAGCGAATGAAGCGGTGCTTGTTGTGAGAATATAATTATTGTTTTAGCGCTGCAGCGTATTTAGTTAAAACTATTATCAAAATGGAGCAAAACTTGTAGGTACTTAGGATAGCGTCTCTAGTACGTTAGTAATACCTCAATGCCTGTAGCACACTTTTTTATATCTCCGAGAGTATAATAAAGAATTTCTTAAAATTATTAACATCGAATCTCTATAATTATTATATAATATAGCCATTAAACTAATCAAATTAGATTAGATAGAAATGTTTCTATTTCAACATCAAATTCTTTGCTTACTTTTCGTTCAGTTCCTTCCTCGATGTTAACATATTTTGCAGTTTATTTATCACGTTGTGAGTATCGTCCAAGGACTTTGTAAGGTGCTCAATTTGGGCTCTGAAACATTTTTTTAAATTAATATTTTTAAACAGGTATTTGGGTTTCGACGAAAATTATGATGTCATACATTATTATCAAATAGGAATCGCGTAGTCGCTTAGTCAAAAGTGTCCGTACCAATATAAGCTCGTTCACAGATGGAGGGAGAAATTGTAAATGAAAGACGTAAAGTTAATTATACCGATTTCATAATAAAAATATGTATGTGTATTTATTAACAATTCCTAGCTGAGGATTTGCTGGCTGCAAAGAGTGAATAATAATATCTTAAACAGAAGTCTCTTCAGTACCTAATCTATTCTAAAATTATAAAGGAGTACAGTTTGTATGTTTGTTTGTTTGTCTGAACGAGGTAATCTTTGAAATTATTTATCCGATTTAAAAAATGATCTTCAAACGCTCGAACTTCGTAAATTATAGCCAAGAAGATCATGTTAGCTTTCAAACAAAACAAAAACAAACCGATCAAATTCGGTCCTTCCGTTTGGGAACTACGATGCCACAGACAGATACACAGGTCAAACTTATAACACCCCTCTTTCACGTCGGAAGTCGGGGGTTAAAAATAATATTTCGCTACTATCTTCACAGGATCATCCGCTGGGCTAATCTGAAGATTGGCTGTTGAGTAATTTTGGAGTGGTTTAGGGAACACACATATCTCCATACATCGTACATGCCTATAGAAGATAAGGAAGTATGTAGCAAATTGTTAAACTAACCTCAGTTCTTCACACTGCGTTCTTAAAAGATTTTCCTCCCAATCTCTCCTTTTGGTTTCTCTGTTGTGATTGTCCTGTATCCTTTGCATGTCTATGGCCAAACATTGCTTCTCACACACCAATTGAATATTTCTTCTCTCGGACAGTATTAACTCTTGCAACATCGCTTCGAGCCTCTGTTCGGCGAGCGCTAGCTTCGGATCGATAGATTTTACTAAGTCTTGTCGCGCTCTTGAATATTCTTCATTTGCTTCTTGAAGTATTTTGTTTTCCCTAAAAAGGCTCAGAGAAATTCAACGTAAAATAATTATATTAATCTCATTATCATAATCATTATTATCATCTCAGCCGTAGGACGTCCACTGCTAGAAAACGCCTCCCCCCTAATTTTCCAAAGGGACCGATCAAAAACAGCCTGGATACACACCGTCTACCGTTATCAGAGGCTCTAGTATGAGTTTACGATACTACACTCGTAAAACTTTTGTATGGAAAATCGTGAACTGTCAATGTCAAATTATCAATTTTCCATATAAATGTTTTACGCTCTCGCTAGCGAGTGTAGTATCGTAAACTCATGCTAGAGCCACAGGTCGTCTGTTCACCTTTTGGGTGGTTATTAGGTGGAGGAGTTGCTCTTTTTCAATATGGAAACTTGCTTCTTACCTTAAAGATTTGTTCAACAGCAGCCCTTTCTCAATCAATTCCGCGTCAAGGTTCCTGATGTGTTCAAGCATGTCTGCTATTTTCTCATTGTATTTATCCTTCAACTCGTCCAATTCAGATCTATAAACCGATTCGGTGTCGTGTTTTACGTTTAATAGATTTTGTTTTACTCGAAATAATTCCGCTGGAAATAATATCGCGATGTTATTTTTAGACCGTTAGCTTTTTGGTAGTTTTTAAATGCATTCGTTTAGTGAAAATGTGCGACAGATAATACAATGAAATAGGGCGTGACTTGCCCTAGATGGGCTTTGAAACTGCTTGATCAGTCGCGAATGCCACGAAATTCCATCGTGAGGTCAAGCATTTGCTACACACACACCATACTGACTACTCTAGCTGTTGACTGCTCTAACGCAGTTATCTCCGCCGCCTTCGCCCTTCCCCTTCACCTTGTGTTGCATCAGTCACCTGTTTTGTTGTTGGTTGGTTGTGAAAATGGAAAACGCGCTTATTAAGTTTATTTTACGCTTTAGTGCAATAAAATCGGAAGAATTTATTTGGAAATATAAAATTAAGAAACACAGCGACAGAATAAATATTGCAGCTGGTAATTTTATTACTGCTGCAGCAGTTGATTATGACTGCTCTAGCAGACCGTATATTATATTCATCAATGACTGAATGCTCGAGCTTCGTGTATACTCGTAGGCTGCACGCTAAACTGCAAACAGAATTTTTGCTTTCACACGGCGTCGTGGCCTATGTAATAGCGCGGGGGCCCTATGTGCCCCTGAAAAAGCCCAAGACACCGGAAGGGTTCCAGTCTATCGTTGTAGAAAACGATATGCAATAAATGATAAGATAAGCACAGAGAACAAGACTTTGTTATCACAATATGTACTGAAACACATAAACACATGATATTTCACGGTGGATACCTTTTTTAAAAGTAAAAGATGGCAAAGAGGTCGACGATCTACTTTTTGGACTTTGTGTCCTTAGGCGACGTCGGACACAAACAAAACCGAGGAGTACCAGGTGCTCCGTCTGTAGAACTTGATAGGATAAGGATGTGATAGGAGTATATGGGCTCTCGCATCCCTTATTCACTTACCAAAACACGACCAACTTTTATAAAAAAATATTATTATCACTTTAAATTTAATACTCACCAGTAATTTCTGATAACTTTTTTTGTGTTTCATTTTTTTGGGTTGTTACTTTGTCAAATAGTTGCAATGCTTCAGCCACCTGAGAATTAATAAAATTAAATTGAGTATACCTACTGATGAAAGTTAAATAGTATTGAAGGAAAAACGTTTCGAGAAATTAGTTGGATATATTAATGATACCTGCGTCGCCGAGACACAGCGTGGATGTTATTTTAGGTAGTTTTACTTTAGTCTTAAGTCACTTTACACTTTCTTTTTACTTACTTGACTATACATGTTTAGTCAAGTATCTTGCTTTTTCAAGAATCTTCGCGTTGCGTTTCGGTGTTTAGTGATAAATTACTTTGTTTAGTGCCATCTATTGTCGACTTTTAGTAAAACATTTGCAGCATCCAAATTCAAAGATTTATCTTTGTTGTGTAATAATCGGAGGTTTTTACGACAAAAAGTTTAAAAAAGAAGTTTATGTGTGAATAGTCCTATTTTAATTCATACTTTTTTACCTTGGATTTAGCTTCCACTTCCTTCTTCGTTTTATCGATACATTCTTTCTGCAATAAATCCAATCTCCTTTCTAATTCATCTTTATTTTTACTTTCAACGGCTAAATTTATTTTGTATTCTTCTAAAGTTTTTGTCAATTCCTCTAATTTATCTTCTAATTGTTTTCCCTTTTCACCGCGAGAAAGTGCTTCTTTTTCTTTAATTTTATTATCATTTTCAAGTATTTTACATTTGGTTTGTAATTCCTTGTGTTTTGCCTCTAGTTCTATGTAATCTGTTAAAGCGGTGTCTAGTTTTAATTGTAGATCGCGTATTTGTTCGTTGGCACTCTAAAAGTAAATATGTACTGTATCAGAACTATAAAAACTATAAAAACTGTAAAAAAAGTTTCAGCCAATGCAACTCTTCGGTTGAATTGGCTGAAACTTTAGTTAGCTATATATTATCATCTGTAAAACGATGATGGTTGAAAGTTTATAAATATAAAGTTAAAAATAGTCAGTTTAAGTGATTTTGAGAGTTCAAATTTAAGTTGACCTCAGATCTATATGACCAGTCATATTAAGTAGGGTTCAGCTTGAGCTGGTTTATTTTTTCATAAATAATAAAATCGTTCTTTGCCTACTATGCCTTAAAAAGCTACATATCTATTATCTACATTAATCATCTAAAAATTACACCATAGATAGTTAAAGTATCAAAGAAGTTTCTTGAGCTGAGCGTTGAGCGAAATTCACAGGAAGGTTTTAGAATTTGCGAAGTCCATCTTGCTGAAGCGTTTCTAACAAACTGGCTGAAGTTTCCGCTTATTTATACCTGATTATCTCCGTGAACGTATCCTTGATAAGCTTTTAATTCTATCTCCAAAGCATCAATGGTTTTCTGTGATGTCTGCCAGAGAACGTGCAGTGAATCTCTTTCCTGGAAGCATTGAATTAAATTTTTAGCTTTTATTTTCTATTAGCTGGTACCCGCGGCTTCGCCCGCGTTGAAAAATTAAAAAAAAAACGCCTGACTAAATAAATGAGCAATGTAGCGCCTAACTTCTTTATTGCAGTTATAGCTTTGCTGGGCGTTAGATGATCTCTCGGGAACAGTACTTTTTTTCTATGTCCATTCCTGCATCCATGCAAAATTTTGATGATGATTGGTTCAGCGGTACCCCTAGCTAGCTGAACCCAGCCACGCTTCGCTGCAGCGTGGGCGTGGGGCGCCCGCCTTCTTTGAAAAAAAAAAAAAAAAAAAACTGCTGTAACTCGGCGAATATAAATAAGATATTCATGAATTATACCCATAAACCATCCTCAGAAATTCCTGATTTCATTAATACAATTGGAACAAAATCCATTAACTACTTTCTGAGATTAGCGCATACATACAGACAGACAAAGAAAAATGACGACTTTATACTATGTACTGATTCTTTGATACTTCAATTTTAATATAATAAATATAATAAAAATCCACAATTTTTATTCATGTTATTGTGGATATTTTGTGAATTTTCGACTATAACAGAAATAAGTATAAACGTTTTATACGCGCGTCTCTTTGCATTCGGTTATGTGTGATTGTTCCCCCTGGCTTACTTATTAATGATATTTCTTTTATGTTAAGGCCGGCCACATACATACGTTTTCCGAATTCGTTTTCCGCGTTGCATCAAATGCATCAAATCGATAGAAAATACATTAACTGCCGCATACATTCGTTTTTTTCCGTACGGAATACATTCCGTACGTACGTTTCGAATGTGGGTCCGTGCGTTCGGAAACCCCTTACGGAAAAAACCTAATGACATCATGCGGAACGCAGCGCCTGCATACATTTTGTTTGTTTCGGCGCACACGATCGGAAATTTCCGTTCAGAATCGCGAGTTGTTTGTTTTGTGTTGTGCGTTTTTCACGTCTCATCAAGAGTGCATCAATACAATGTGTGAAGCAGAAGCTTAAGTTTAGCTGTTGAAAAACATCCCTGCTTATGGAATATACACGACAACATAGATAAAGCTCTCTTTAGATAATGCAATCGCAACTAAATCGTTGTTCTCCATGGTCGTGCGTTCACCAAGCCACCACTGAACGTACTGGCAGTATAATATTCCGAATGCAAATTCCGAACGTCTGCGCTAGGCACACGGAATTCCGAATACGGAAAACGAATTCGGAAATCGAATACGGAAAACCGAGGCTAAAGCCTTACGCAAAAGTGGGGTGTTATGAGTTTAACTTGTGTATCTGTCTGTTAGGGGCATCATAGCTCCCAAACGGATGGACTGATTTATGTTAAGGCCGTCAGTCAGGCTGACGGTTCACTTTATGGTAGCAACGCTATAATATAAGCAACGCCACCGGGCCCACAGGTGCTGCAAGTGCGTTGCCATAGTAGGATTAAGGATAAGGGATTAGGAAGGAAAACACAAAAGCACAAATGCTGTTATTACACGGTGGTCTTCTGTAACGGGGTGGTTACTGCCGCAAGACGGGCTGCCCAAATGACTGCGGAACGCAGGGTGTTCTGCCACTGGAACCCTCACGTTCCGCCTGGTGCAGGTACTCTCGGGGCACGGTGGCCGTGAGAGAACCAACCGAGGAATGCCACTACTGTGGCTGCGTGCGGGCGCAGGCGGCTGGCCTATATTCGCCGCCTTCCCCCTTAACCAGGACCTGGGCGGCAGTCTAAGGGGAGACTACCGCCCGTTGTGAGATGGCCGGCGTACCTCCGCTTTCGGGTACGCCGAGGTTCCGACAGGGAGCGTAGTCCTCCCCGCGCTGAACAGCCGTGGTGGGTCGCCGAAGTTGTGCAACAACGTTCCTGCGACCCCGCCCATCTACGGCCGCACTAGAAAGTCGTTGAGTTTTAGCCGGTAGGAGTCCGGCATAACCCACAGCGTCCCCCTTTCGCTGCTGGGTATCCATGATGGATTTCCCAACGTAAAAAAGGGTGTTCTGCCACTACTTTAAAATTATAATTTCCTAAAAAATAATCTATAGGTACATATAATAAAATCGTAAACGAGCCGCGTCTGTACATTAATTTTTTTTCAAAAAAACAATTTGTACATGTTGTACTTATGTTACAGAGGTCAAAAAATAGTTTTTAGAATTTTTGTATGTTTGTATGTCTGTGCGTTTGTGCACGCTAATCTCTGAAACGGCTTAACCGATTTCAATTCAATTTTCACTGGTGTACTGTAGCAAGCTCCCTGTAGCATTTAGTGCTTGTTTGATTCCAATCGGTTTACAAACAAAAAAGTTACGCGCTATACCGAATATCACGCGTACGAAGTTGCGGGCTCAGTTAGTTTAAAATAAAATTAATTTAGCAAACCATCTGGAAACTCGTTCGAAACAAACCTTTGCGAGTAAAACGATTTGCTTTTTTAATTCTTCCACTTCATTGCCATTTATTTTATCGTGAATGTTTCCAGCGTTTTCCAGTTTTTCTTTTAAAAGTCCTCCGACTTGTTGAGAAAGCTTTTGATTGTCTGAGATTAGCGTTCTGATTTCTTGTTCGACAACTGCTTGATTATCCTAAAATATGTAGAATGAGTAGTTAACATTAACAAATCGAAAACATCGGTAAACTTATTTAAGAAAATATCTTCTTCTTTTTCTTACCCTATAAAACTGTAACTCGTCTTGTAAACTATTGAAAGACGTATTTTCCATATTTTCTACATTAATATTCTTAACACAAGTGAACACTAGGATATTATAAATTTAAATTTTTTATTGAGTCTTATGTAATAATAAAGTCATAAAACTTCGAATAAATTTTTAATTAAAATGTAAAATACATGAAAAACTTTGTTTACATTTCGCGCGTACGAAGACACTTTTTGTTGCTTAGCGACAGAGACCATAGATACGTACAATTTTATAGGACAATGAATCAGGCCGCAATAATAAGATTGTCTATGGTCATATCTAAACATAAAATTTTTCATTTCCTCAAATTCAAAAACAGGTTCAAAAAACTACATAAAGTCTGTTCCAAGTCCAACTGCCATTTCTTGAAAAAAACTTCTTTCAAAATTGGTACCGTGGTTTAACCGTATTAGATAGTGCATTTATCTATGATTATGTAGAATTTTCGCTTTTATATAAAAATTTTTTACAAAACTTTCTGCATTTAGCGCATTTGCTGTCAAAGCCTGAAATGACAGTTGTCAATTTTATAATGTCATTACGCTACTGAAAAAAAAAAAACAAAAGTGTCATATTAACCTAAGTCATAACAATAAACAATAACAAAAAAGTTTATAGCTGTGGTTTATAGTTTATAGAAAACACGATAAAGTCAAGATAAATAAAATGAAGTAAATTATGGGAAATATAGAATGTTCGAGGTCTATTCACGGTACTTATAATTATATTGGTTAATGTCTACGTATTAAAATGACCAGGTAATTTTCTTTCCACACTGTAATTAAGAGACCAAAACATATTTTCATTATATTTTGCAATACAATCATTTTGTTTGATTAAATAGTTTCTTGCTTTCAGTTTGTATTTGGATATTAGGGATGACCAGTGGCCCCTTGTATATGACGACAAATACAATGTATCATTTTTAGGACTTGAAAGATTTCATGTTTTCGATGCTAAGAAATGGCGAAATATTGTGCAGGTCAGTCACTTGAAAAATATTACCTTGAAATAATTCTACCATTTTATTTATATGATAATTACCTACATAATATATTCTAAAATATACTAGGTATATGGTTAAACAAGGTAGGTAGGTATTTTTTCAATTCAGTTCTTTTTTGTGTTAAGATCGATAGACAGGCTGACGGTCGACGATTAAGGGTGGGAAGGGAAGTTCCTTATTTCATCTATATAAGCAAATGATCAACCATCAATGACTCATAATGAATCCAAGCATTAATAGATCTCTATAAAAGTTTGAATGTATTATCAAATTAATCTACCTATAATTTAGGTACTCATGGCTGCTCTTTTCATAATAAAAACACAAAACATTCTGAAGAAAGCAAAAAGGATTAAGGATATTAGGCAGGAATAGGGGAATGGGCTCTGGCATGCCTTAATTACTCATCGAAACACCACAAGTGCTGTTATTTCACTGGTATTCACTGTGGTAATACTGTCAACAAAAGGTCTGCTCAAATTATCACTATTACAGTTACTAAGGCGAAATTGTAAGAAATGTTTGATCATAGTTGATCTTTAGGTTGCAATAAATAATTAATTTTTATTGTTCTTACTGTTACAGTATTTAAAAGATGCAAATTTTATAACTGATGAATGCATTGTGAAGCCAAATGAAGCCAAGAAAAAAGATTTGTTACTTGTACACACAAAGAAATATTTAAATTCACTCAAGGTGAGAAAGCATGCTCATTGATACATTTCTTACAAGGTTCTTGATATACTTCTTATCATTTACGTCCTACCTATTTAATGTCCATTATATAACATTTTAAGAAACTTTGAGTGGTAATTTTAACCAAAAGTAAAAGTTACAATATCTTCTTTAGTAGGGAGAAGTTGGGAAGAATAGACAAGATATCGATAGCTTAGAGCACAGATGTGGAATGTGTGAACATACAGTACATATATTTTAAAATTTTAATTATCTGTTCTATTTAGTGACATTACCACCCTTGAGCTATTAAGAAATCCTAACAGGTAAACGGGATATACTTAACACATTTGCACACAACAAAATTTATATTACAACAGTAGACACTGTGCGCTTAATTCATTTAAAAAAAATATATACTTACCACATCCGTGCTCTAAGACATCAATAAAGGATATAGTCTACATAGTGCTTAATGAGAATTGCTAGTCGCTTTGTCATATTTTCATTAATTCTAGAACAATTGATTAATTGTTCTTATTTTAAATCCAAGACAGATGTGCAACCCTGACTGAGATTTAGATTTGTAAATTCCACTGCTATAAATAAGTCAATATTTAGGATGTTTGACATCTAAAAGGTTCGTACAAAATCCTTGAGTTTTGCAATTGAACAAACATGCCATATGCGACTGAACATTGACAAAATTTTATTGCTGATTGATTTTTATTGCCAAAATTACCATAAATATTACTGCAATAGGGTGAAGTGTGTCCGAAGGAAGTGGCCATTCTTTGTGTGGTACTATTAAGATCTTCTGTGCTTATAATAGATTGCTATTTTAACTTACATTATGTCTAATAGATGTGCACGATAGTACACTCACCCACCTCTAATACATTTCGAAAGTCATTGCAAAGGCATCGCTTGTCAAACTGTCGCTATTAACTGCATAAGAAGAATATAATTTCTTTATTCGCATCCAATGTATTCTAACTAATATCATAAATGCCAAAGTTAGTTTGTTAGTATGTTTGTTACGCATTCACGCCTTAACTACTCAACCGCTCCTCATGAAATTTTGCATACACATCAGGGATACAGAAAAGAACATAGGATACTCAGAAAAAAGTGCTGTTCCCGAGGGATCATTTAAAAATGTAAAAATGTAAACACCTGACAGAGCTAATTATTACTCACATTTGTTAGTCAGATGTTGAATTTTTTTTTTATTTCCAACTCTTAACAATAAAAGGCACAGTCGGTCGAAAGCAAAAGCTAGTTTGCTCATAAATTTGTAAATTAGAATTTCTTTTAATAGGTACGCAATGTTGATGAATTTCACAGAAGTGTAAGGCGTAAGGCTGAGTAAGTACTTGCTGCACATAATAAAATAAAAAAATATTCTTTTGTCACATATCTGTGGGCACCCATTGCTTGCTCATTCAGCTTCTTCAATCTTAATATTTTATTGTTTCACAGTGGAGTATGAATGTGGCGATGATAGCGGAGATACCTGTCGTAGCTTGTGTGCCAAATATGCTAGTCCAGTGCGCTTATTTGAAACCGATGAGGTAAGTTTGTTTAACAACTGTAAACATTAGGGACTATTATTGTTCAGCTAAAGCAAAGAGTATCAACACCTACTAAATGAAATCACACAAGACGGCTCTGCCTTTTCTTACTTAATAAATGGTCAGCTCAGACTATATGGAGGTTGACTATATTATGCTAGTAGCACGAATGCTTGCCCTAGCACAAACTGTGCTTCATCTCCGAGAGTATTATTAGTTGTTCTTGAGAAAATAAAATCTATTAACATTTGTCATAATATTTGCGTACCACCTTAGACATTGTTTTGATTTTGTTACCCTGCTCATTTTAAAACAATCAGTTAAACAATATATATATATATATATTTCAGGAAGTCTTTTCCAGACCATCTCCACTCTGTTAGGCAAAAAGTGCTTCCTAGGTATTTTCTTACTTTGATTTTGGCATAGTTTTAAAGGGTGTCCTCGTAGGTGCTTATTGGTATTAAGGGTGACCGGTAAGTTTTTTAAAAGCTGAAAGTACTCTTATTTTTCTTTTTTTTGATTCTCAAATACTTTGTTTATGGACAGGATTTCTTTGGATTCTTTCCTACATTGCTTTAATTCCCTTTATTAGTAACAAATTTTAAGTATGGCCTGATATTGTTTCTGTCAGATCTTTTTGTTATACTTATCAATAATCTGGTACAAAAATATCCGATTAATAGTAAGAGGATTAAGACTTTGTTTAACGCTATGATGATATGTTGTCTTGTTTCACGGTGGTCTTCTGTAAGGGGGTGGTTACTGCCGCCAGATAGGCTCCCCAAATGTAATGAGTGTAATGACCACAAACTCAATTATAATGAGTCTATAAAGATATACTCATTATAATTGATTAAGTGTGTTGTTAATTTTGTTACTTTTCTTGCAAAACGAAAATTTATGAAGCACACGAGCTTGTGTATCTAGTGTGGACTAGGGTTGTTGCGGATGCAGAACTTTTAACATCCTCGGATAAAGTTTTTTAATAGATTTAATTTTTAAGTGCAGAAATAAATGAAATTGATTTTGAGAAGCAGCAATAAATGATTGAAATTGATCATTTTATTACATTTTATTAAGTATAATTATTGAAACTGGGGAAATCTGCGAGATTTAAGACTAACTCTATACCTGCATCCACAAAGATTCGCATTGATTTATTACAATACATCCTTATTCAAGTTCCGTGTGGACATAGATCCAAAGCTATGACTGATGTATGTGTTTTTCGAGGTTACAAACCGGAGGTTCAGTGCTCGCTGGCAAATTAGCCTTGGAGCGCGGTTGGGCTATAAATATCGGAGGCGGCTTTCACCACTGTAGCGGAAGAGCGGGTGGCGGATTCTGCCCTTATGCGGACATCACTATGCTTATACGATTTCTGCAAAACGCTAGTCTCATACAGAACGCTATGATCGTTGATCTTGATGCTCATCAGGTATGTAGAAAATTGTCTAGTTTATGAACAAAAAAATGTACTATTGTATATATTATGTATTGCTAAAGATTTTATAGTTCAGAGTATTGACCTATGTTTCGCAATAATTTGGCAGCCCGTCTGGCGGCAGTACAGAAGACCACCATGAAATATCTTTTTTTTCTATTTAATCTATTTAGCCATGATATAATCATATTAGTGTTAAAGGTAGGTATCATGTACCATGCCTTTTTAGGTTTCTCTCATTCTTCTTAGGCTCAGCAAAACCTGAAACACAGCATGCAATATAAAAGTGTCTACCAATCCTGTTATCGTCTCCGACATTTAGCACTGATAAAACTTTAGTGCGTGTGGGAAACAATGGAGAATATGTAAGGAATTTAAATCGCATATCTAAATTTGTTCTAACCATTACAAAAGTTAATCAAAAACATTCAATTTTTTTTTTTTTTTTTATTTATTTATTATCTAATACATAATCGAATACAAAATATTAAAAAATGTCTGTAAACCATTATTGGTTTGTCTAGACATTTACTTCATGCCAACATAACAACATTATTCTAAGTATATACATATTATTATAATAACAATGTTACAACTCATCAAAATCCAATGCCTAACCAACTGAATCGCACAAGATGCAGAACCGGCCGAGCGAAGCATCGTCGGTACGCTTTGTGCGTGTGCAATTCGCTACACAGGTGCCCCATTCTATTCAGGCATTTAGTTTAATTATATAAGTAAGATTTTTAATTATATTATTCAATGAAATAAATATACTGTATTATATTTAATTTAGGTAATACTTTTTTAATGTATGCTTTATGTTTTTTTGTGTTATTCCATTTTTTATTTGTATAGGTAAATTCAACACGTATTAAGAACTGAATAATATGGTATATATTATTGAGTTCTTAGGTATTAGTTTAGAAGTCTTCTTTATGAACCCCCAAAGAAAAGCGGACTTTGTTCTGCGCCCTCTATCGCCCAGAGGTCGAAGTTCGTGAGTTTTGTTATATAATATATAGAGAGCTTAGAGCACAGATATGATACGTGCAAAAAAGTAAATTTTACGGTAAATAGGTTTAAATTTTTTAATTTATCTATCATTATTATTTAGCGAAGTAGCTTAGCTTACCACATTTGCGCACAACAAAATTTATGTTACAACGTTAGACTCTGTGTACTTAACCCAAAAAAAAAGTATATTATAAGAGTCTGTGGCTCTAACTAGGCCATCGCTATGACCATAGAATTGGAACTGATTTTGAGACTGGTTACATAGATTACTACTCTCATTGCATAGAGCTAAAAGTAACACTAAAATAGTCCTTATTAATAAAATAAGAAATTCATTGTCACAGGGTAACGGGTACCAGCGGGACTTTCTCGGTGTACCGGAAGTGTATATAATGGACATGTATAACAGACACATTTATCCAAAGGACCGTGAGGCCAAACAGGCGATCAGGAGAAAAGTGGAATTGGGGAATAGAGTTGAGGATTTGGAGTACATGCTTAAGTTAAGACAGTTAGTACTTTTAAGATACATTATCTAAGATATCTGAGATTTCACAACTCCGCCCTTTCCTCTTTCTTAGGGTTACTCGAAACATTTTCAAACTAACTGTGTGAAGCTTAATAAGCTTAATAAACCAAAGATTAAAATTATGTAATAAGTTTAAAATAAATGATTTAAGGCTCTATCTCAAGTGTCCCGGGTGTGATTCTTGGTAGGGCCAACTTTGAAAATAAACTTATCATAAGTTGGCTATCGTTCGGATCTGGCAAGTAGTCGCAGAGTATATTGCTTTTTGAAGTCATTTGTGCAGCCAGCCTGACGGCAGTAACCACCTCCTTACAGAAGACCACTGTTTAAATAACAGCAAGTGTGTGCACGGTAAGTGAGTAAGGAATGCCAGAGCCCATTTCCCTATCCCTTCCTAATCCCTTATCTTTACTCATACTACGCTTGTGTTGTAATAGGCGACGGTAGCCACCTATCATCAAGTGGACTGTCAGCCTGTCTGACGACCTTTACTTTAAAAAAATACGATTCAATCTGTCTTTTTTTTAAAAGACGATTAAAAATCGAAATGCCAATTGTCACTTTTAATGCAGATTTTAGGATCCCTCACTCGTGCATCGAAACACGACAGCACGTGTGCTTATATTCTTATATTTGACGATGGTCTTATATGTCGTTATTAAACTATGTTTAACGTATGGTTTTCAGGAATTTAAAAGCTGCTCTAAAGGAATTCAAGCCGGACATTCTCGTGTACAATGCTGGCACTGACATCCTCGACTCGGATCCGTTAGGACGAATGCGAATCAGTGAAGTGGTATGTTAATTACATAGTCTTTTTTAGGGTTCCGTACGTCCGAATAAAAAAACGGAACCCTTATAGGATCACTCGTTTGTCCGTCTGTCCGACCATTCCCACCCTATTCCCGAAACTACTGAACCTAAAATTTTGAAAAAAATACAGAAATTAGTTTTCTACTTATAGATTATAGGAAAACCTATAAGAAGTCTATGATATTAAATAACATGGTACGAGTAAATCACTCAATATTGTGCGGATAGGTAACATCGTACGGAACCCTCTTCACGCGAGTTCAACTCGCACTTGTCCCGTTTTTTTATTATGTAAACAGATTGTGACATTATGAGTCTATTTGTAACTGGTATTTGCAATCCAAGAGATAAACCTCATGTCCAAAAACTAATAGTAAAATAAACTTAAAAAATGATCAAAAAGATGACGAGAATGATAATTGGTAACATATCTAACAATTTTTTAATTGCTTTGACAGCCCAGGAGGTGGTCATACGTACGGGTGCCGATACGACAGACACAGATTCGAATCTAGTTCAAGCCTTAATCTCTTGAGGTTTTAGGTGACGCTAAATCGGGTTTACTCGGCTCCACTCCACATATCAAGCGCGCTCGGATTAGTATTTTCACATCCATCGTGTGCTCATAAGCGCACCCATTTTTTTTTTGCAGCATTCCCCCCAGTATAGGTGATTTTTTTACTTTTTAAACTTGACTTGGCTGTGAATAATTTCAGGGCATAATTAAACGCGACGAGTTCGTATTCGAAATGTGCAAAGAGAACAACGTGCCCATAGTGATGTTAACCAGCGGCGGGTATTTGAGGAAAACTGCGAGAATCATCGCGGACTCCATAATGAATTTACATCGGAAGAAATTTATCAGAGGAGCAATCGCCGAAAACATACATCGTTATTAGGTACTAGTGGTGGAAAGTATTATTGCATTTGCGAATAGTCGATGTTTTTTAGTATTATCTTTAGAAATAGTTTGATTTTTTGTATTTGTTTTTGGTTATGAGAAGAGAAGTGAATGCAGTTTTAAATTCAAAACTAAATATCGCGAATTTAGTTCGTGAAGTACTGACTAACTTCGGTCACAGGGTGTGCCTTGTTGATGGTCCATCGCCTATAAACAAAACGCCCTGCATTAAAAAGATAATTTCCAATGTGGACTCCATTTCTCTAGAGATCTTGCTAAATAATGGCAAAAATAGATTTGGGATTACTCAGATTTTTTTATCCACTCTTGCGCTTCTGAGAATTAATGATATTTGTTAAATATTTTTTTCATTTGAATATTAGAAAAAGATAAATAAAATTTACTCATATGGTTTGTAAAGTTTAAAGAGTAACGAAAACACTTGAAAGAGGTGCTATAAACAGACAAAAGGTTGGGTTCTTACGTGAATGCCTGCCAAGTATAGTTTGTGAAGATTCTAGGAACAGTTTGATATTTCTTTTACTATTTATAATCCGTATTTGGGTTAGTGAGGTAGAAGAAAATAAGTTTCTTCAGATACTGATTCCAATTATGAAAGTGTGTGTAAAATGTAGGAATAAATAAAAAGTATCAAGATCACTCAGAGAGCGTAAAATAGATAATTGTTGTTTATAATCATCATTGACTTATATTTGAAGTAGGATCTCAAGTGTTTTCGTTGCTTTTAAAATCTTACAAACTATAATTAAATAATCTTGGAGCCATATTTAAAAAGTTGATAACCATATCGCTTACGTGAACGATAGAGGTTCGCATTTGCGAATTTGGGAAATTAGTTACAAGTATTACAAGTATCCTTTATCTCATTCATTCCATTCCTAGATACTTTTTTAATGAACAGAATGTTTCTAAATTCGTGGTACAAGTATTATAAATAGTTAACAAATGTATATACATCAATAGATTCCAAAGCAGTTTTATTAATAAATAATTGTCTTTCTGTGTGTTTCTATTTATGGGAATACAGTAATAATTTGCCCTACTAATATATGTTCAATTTAATTCTAAAAGAGTGCTTAAAAAATGTAACTAAAAGTAAAGAACAATATAATCCTTATTCCTGAAACGTTCACTTCCCTTGATGACCATATAATTTTAAAATTTGGGTAATTTGAATTACACTGCGCGAATTCTATGACATAAAAATTGGACCAATGTTGTGGAAAGTGGACGATCAGGAAAAACGAATTAACATGCCAATTGAACATTCAGATAATAAGACACCTAGGGGTTTATGTGCCAAAGAAAATGTAATGTATATTTAAAAAATTGTTTGACAAGTGCAGTAGTTTATTGTTTTTTCAAATATCTATTTATTGTATGTCTAAATTCCTGAATATTCAGCTCGACTTGTATATACTCAACTAGTATAATTGTATATACTCATATAAGAGGGGCAAGAGTGTGATATATCAGAAACCGAAAGAAATTATCTACATTGAAGACATTGTAAGCAGAGAAACGTAACACTTTCCAAATACGTGATTATACAAAAATCCTATTTAAGGTGGAGACAAACCCTAAATACTAAAAATATCCATTGTTTAATGAAGATGTTACAAGAAATAGACAAGACAATTGCTTTGAAAAAAATATATATTATACTTAAACATGTGAAGAACCAATTGTATTAATTAGAATTTTCGTTAAAGTAATAGAAACTCCACAAAAAAAGTTAGAACACAAGAAGAATTTGACTTTTATTGAAAATTCTCTCGAAAACGGCTTATTGCGTACATATGAATCCTGTTAAGTTAATGTCAGTTTAAAAAATTGTATTAATAAAATTATTTTTTTGCGTATTTTTCTAATGGTAAAAACAAAAAGAAAATACCATTTTTAGGCCCGTTGTATTGTCTCCGCCGCCAGCGAGTTCTATTGTAAATGTTATTTGCCTAAGCGAAGCCCTTAATATACATGTGCTATAACTACTTTGTTCAGCTTAGTTAAATATAATATATTCAGGGAACTGGACGTTTATTGATATATCTTTACATATTATAAAACAAAGTTTTCATCTATCAACATAGTGATTCTTGAGGAAAATATGTTAAGGTTTTGTCCTTAACTCCCCGAGGGCTTCCAAATTGGAGCATACTATGCACAGGTGTGTAACCAAGCAGTTCTACCCAAATCTGATAGATGTCGCCGCGTCACCTAATTATATTTTAGTATAATAGATGACGCCATCAATAGTTTTTATTTTTCAAAGCGAAGTGGCGGGCACCGATACGGCAAGTGTAGATATAAAATACAAATTTCAGTTAAGTATTAAGATATAATCTCACTTGAGATTATAACAGCTATCATAGACTATTTTTTCTAGTCCATTTTTAACTTTTTCTTGTCAAATAATTGTGATATTATATGCTATTGTTTTTTATTTTTCTTGTTTTCCTAAAATAAATTTATTTTATCATATAAAATTGTTTCATTAAAAAAAACATGTTTTCATTAAACCAGAATTTATTGGAATGAATTTGGTTTTCTAGAAATTGTATTCGAACACTATGAGTAATAGCTATAACTTACACAGTATTTTTCCACAAGGACATTTTTTTAATGAACACTATGTAGTAACTACTCGGAGTTATTATAAACTATGGTGTAGTATAAAAAAAATTTAGAATTACATATTGTTACGACTAACTATGGAACGTTCTGGAAAAAGCGTTCGCGCCGGCCGAAAGTATCGAACGTCTCACCCTATCGATGGTAGCCATGCCCCTTCCCGAATAGTGTCAAAGGAAATTGGTCCTTATGTTTACAACATAGTGATTACATTTCAACAGAAATAGCATTTGGCGGCAACTATAAATAAGAGAGCAGACGGGCGAGTTAGGAGTTGTGTGATATCAAGCGATTCGAAAGCGACTCTTCGGAGCTTTTGCGAAGTTACCTGAACCAGCGACACATTAAGGGAATCATTGACGACTTTTGGCTAGTTTAACGGTTTTACCGGACAAGTCTAGTGATTTTGGAAGTCATCTTGATTTGTCAAAAAATAAATCGTTCGTTTCGCCCTTACACGGCATTTTGACTCACTCCTGCACGCAACATTATCTATAACAATTAATTTGGAACATCTTAAATCTGTACCGAAAATCAAGTTGGTGTTACTTATTGATGATTGACGCAAAATTTTAATAAATTCTTATTGAATCGACGAACTGTGTTTTGAAAAATTATCTCTTCCGGGTACTAGCTAAACTAAGGTTCGATTACTTTGTAGTACTGAAATTTCTTAATCTCGAGAGTAAAGCCGCGAGGAACAGCCAGTTTTTTATATTGATGATTGCCGCGTGATGCGGTCGAATGTTTATTTCAATGTACATACATACATATTCCTTTATATTTAGTATAAAATTTATATATGATGAGTATAAACCTACAGTCAGTGTAAATTTTTGTTGGTGGCAAGTGGTAAAATATTTATCGAGTGGTAGTGTTAAATTGTGAATAATAATCATCAGTAGGAGTGTTGTTGTAGACGACTTCCTTGAAATATTTCTCCTTCTCTTTCTGCTGCAATGCCAACAGTTGATTCTCTTCCATAAGTTGACGACACATCTCTCTGAAAAAGAGAAATAAGAAAGGTTTGGTTATCTCATCATCTCACAATCAGCCGTAATGCATAGGCCTCCCCAAGAATTTTCCAGTAGGACCGGTCAGAAGCAGCCTGCATCCACTGTCGACCCGCGGCCCTTAGCACGAGGACCTTCCGACCCCAGCAACCGTCGTCGGCCCTCCGTAATATGTGGCCTCTCCCTTATCACTTCAACTTGATTTGCTCAGCGGTTGTAGCTCTGCTTGCTGTGCTAGAAGCCTCGGGTTCAATCCTCGCTCAAGATAAACATTTTGTTTGTCTTGGTCTGAGTGTTTACAATATATTCTATATACATATTTACGAATATAAAGTAGGTATATATAAGTATATTTATCAATTTTCTAGCATCTTGCTTAGTTTGGAGCTAGATGGCGCTGTGCGACATGTCCAAATATAAAAAAAAAAATATTAATCCGGCGGGTTATGTCTGTCACCTCCGTTTGTCTACAGATCTCTTCACCCCGAGCATATCCCCCTTTATAGCTCCATAGATATAAATAGGCATATTAGACCATGTTTCTTGTTTTAATGCACTGAGGAATTTTGGACAAAAGATGCTCGTGGAGCTTCCCCAACGCTGACTGTATCTGATAATATTATACATACCTTCTCTTTCTCTTGTCCTCAATGTCCTGAAGAGCTACTTGTCTCTGAATAGACTTTGCCAATGCTTGCCATTCTGCCTCCATTTTGTCTTCAGTTTCCCGTTTCGCCTAAAAGACAATTTCTCTAAATGTGGTAGGGCTGGATAAATGTGATCATGATTAATAGGATCCTGTTTGAATGTTTGTCTATACCTATAGGTACATATGTGTTATAAAATAAAGACGCTGTCCGCTTCTCACTGTTTCTCCACTAACTTCTAAACCATCCAACACATTTTGATACAGTTTCCACTAACGGAAATAACGTTAGTGGAATAATATAAGAACGAATAGTATAATTCGTTCCAAATATGAAAATAAAGTTACGTATTATAATCCTTAACCAGGCTACGAAGAACCAATTTAGCTAGAAAGATTCCTCTAAGAATTTTCAATGTCTCACTATAAATTTTACGGGAAGCTTGCTATATTACATCAGTGGATACCGTCGTTTCTGAGATTAGCGCGAACAAACGCACATACAGACAAAAATTCTAAAAATTATTCTTTTGTCTTTGTTAACATAAGTAGGTACAACGTGTATAAATTGTTTGTTTGTTTTTTTTTTCAAAAAAATCTTGATTTTATTATACGTATATGTAGATATATGACCATATTTCGCTAGAAATCTTAAAAATAAAAATCAAAATTATACGTATATGTAGATATGACCATATTTCGCTAGAAATCTTAAAAATAAAAATCAAAATTATACGTATATGTAGATATATGACCATATTTCGCTAGAAATCTTAAAAAAGCTCCGATCCACAAAATTTATCAAAAAAATTTACTTACCGGTGCCGCACATTGGAGGACGGCACGGCAAAGTATTTAATTTTTTTCATAATGTTTTGTACCTTAAATGCTTTTAATATAATTCAAATTTCATTGTATTATGCTACGGCGGATTGCTGCAGTATGCCGATTGTTGCAAAAAATACTTCCTTCAATTTGCTCCGCCCCTAAGGCATATGAGAGGTCCGTGACCATTACCTAGTATTATTTGGTCTGTAGAATAATCTATTTTTTATTACAGTTTATGTGTAGTTATGTCTTAGCTGAAGCCCGACTAGGGCTATGAAAATATTAGGTATGCCTTAGCCTGGTGAAGGGTTAATGCGAATTACAAATTATTTAATAAATTCACACCTTCAAAGCGATCATCTGTTCCTTCTGAGCGGCGTAGAACTTCTTCAGTTCTTCTTGATTCATACCCTTGTACATGAAGCCAATGGCCCTGGCAACGGTTAATGGAGAGAAGAATCAAACTATTGCTTGTTACATTACATATTTCTTTGTTAATTTATTGACGGGACTCTTCAACGTCGCTGCAAGAAAAACAATTTCTTGCAGCGCACCAGTTGTCCTCATGCTGCTCTGTCATTAGGCACTCTACTATCAAGCAGACTGTCAGATGCTTGTCTTATTATATAGATAACTAAAAGCAATAAACAGAAGCCACTGTGTTAGTTATGTATTTATTTCTTGTATCATTCATTATGATATTGTTAATCTCTATATATAAAAATGAATCCCCATTTCCCTTGGTCACGGCATCACGCGTGAACGGGTAGACCGATTTTAAATCGGTTTTCACTAATGGAAAGAGGGATAAACGGGGAATGTTCATATATATATATATAAATTGCACCCCGGGCGAAGCCGGGGGCGGGTCGCTAGTTATATATAAAATCAAATCGTTTATTTCTCAAAAATGGGATAATAAGATCACTTTTTTTAATAAAATAAAATAAAATAGCGTTTTGGAAGAGAAGAAACGGCGAAAGAAACTCTCCAGAGCAATCGCTCTTTTTAATTCCATGCATTTTTATCAGCCAAATAATTTTAACTATATAGGTAATACGCTTTTTTAACAAGTTTCCGTTTTACAAATGTTTTAATTTTAAAACTTTTGTAAAATATTCACGTAAGTATGACTTCAGGGATTGTAGAAACGTAGGTACACATTGTCCTTTAAATGATTTACCTATTTTCGTTACCTTGTGTAGAATTTTCTTTATTAATATGAATATCACTGTTTTTTAAAACGATCAATATTTTTATAAACAAAAAATATATGTATTATCAAATATGTATTGACATGGCACTGGCATTAATAAGAAGTGGCATTAACACATTGCGTTTCGTAGTCCCTTACAGAAGGTCATCGTGAAATAACAGCATCAGTGTTATTTGCGAGTAAAGGATGCCAGAGTCCATTTCCCTATATCTTATCCTTAATCCATCTATGATCGAAAGCGCACTTGCAGCACTTGTTGTGTTGCTTGTGTTATAGGCGACGTTAATCACCTACCATCATGTGGACCGTCACACTGTCCAGTACCTACGTCCGACCGGCAATTGCCACCCACTTATAAAAGATAAGCATCAAATAATAGCATTGTGTTTCGATGCCTATGCATCTTCATCGTGTCTCTTACTCCTTATCCTTCATAAGTGGTCGATGGCTACGTCACCACTGCGACCTACTTTCAATGGTGTACAGGTTTTCCCCACAGGTTCAATGTGCACAATGGTGCACATTGTCTTTAAAAACAGTAAGTTACCTGTTCTTTCCTAGAGCACTCTTGGCGACATCGGGGTTTTCAGTAAGCATGTCCGACGTGAGGTTATTGAATATTTCGGCGGTGTTATCCGCCTCCTCTTGTTCTTTGAGTATTTGTTCCAACTGCTTTTTCTCGGCCGCCTGCTCAAATCAAAGTCAGGTAAACTTCATTCAAGTTTTAGATTACTGATTAGGTAGGCAATATTCAAATAGAATTATTCAATTCAAATTTATTTCTTAAAGCATACTATCTTTTGCTCCCGACTACATCCGCGTTCTTTTCTCAGATATTAACTACGAGTAAGGTTAAAACAATTCAATCTTTATTCCTTATTGCTCATTTAGGTGTTGATTTCCGCCATTTCGTACGCGTAGTATTCGGTATAGCGCGTAGGTAACTTTTTGTTTGTAAACCGATTGAAATTAAAAAAAAACACTAAATGTTACGCAGGAACTTGCTACAAAGTACAATGTGTACAAATTTTTATTTAGACAATATTTAATGTATAGACACGGCTCGTTTACGATTTTATTTTATTATAGATAGATATATATGATCCTTCGGGATCAGTACTTTTTCTAGATAAAGCACCCTATGTCCTTTTCTGAATCTCTGACAACGCGTGTGTAAATGATGATATAATGATATAATATGATATAATATAATGATTAGTTGAGTAGTTAATGGAGGCGAATGTGCTTCGAGCGTTGTCGGAATGCGAGTGATGCATAGTACTTGATGCATTTTTTTTTCTGCATACCAAACCTTCCCAGTTTATGGTTCTTCCCATTTGTGAAAACCGAATCAAAACCCGAAGAAGCGATTTTAAAACCTTAGCTACTAAAAATATTTACACAAAATATCTTACCAACGCCTCGTTATATCTCAAATTGGCTTGGCCCAATCTATATCTACACTCTCTTTCCATTCGGTCCAATTCGCTGGCACGAGAGTCCCGAGATTTAATCGCCATCTGTGTACGTAAATTTATTAACAAAATCGTAACGTAGCTAGGAAAAGTATTAATTTCGTTAAAGTGAACTTTAGTAAATGAATATCATAATTTAAAATTTTGTTAAATGTAAACTGCAATAGCTTTTTTGTTCTACTCTTATATACAACGATAAAGTTATAGCCAATATCGTTGTCTACAGGGCCGGATTATCCATTGGGCAGTATAGGCAACTAACCTGCCTACGGGGCCCATAGCTTTCATTATCTATTACTTTTACATAAATGCTTGAAATGTACTAAAGTACGAGTAGGTACAATTTCGTTTTGTAAATGTTAGGAAAGTAAATTAATTTAATTATCGTTACCATGTAGGCAGCTTCTGCTTTTTTTCTCTCGTCCTCTGCCGCTTTGCGCTCCTGAACTTGTTGCTCAAGCCACGCGTTCTTTTGAGCCGCCATAATCTTCTTACGTTCTTCATAATTCAGATCTTCGCCTTCAAATCTATCGACAACGTAGGTAAAAGAGAACTTTTCGGAATAAAAACATAAAGAGTTTATAAACTAACTTAACAACACTGTACTAAGCATATCTAACTCAATATGTTCATAGAGATAATCTAAGAATCCACCGTAGCCCGTTAGCGCCTGTACCAAGATTTGCGACATTCGAATCTTTTGAACTACACTGTCCCGCGTCAGGAAAAAACAATTTTGTAATCCCGGCCGTCTCGCCTCCGTCAGCATACATTTGCTTCCATTCGGCGACGGTCTCACCTCTTAAATATAAAAAGAAACCATCTCCAGACTGCCTGTGTGAGACTGGGGTGCGGAAGACGGTGTAGCACCTGCTACTCCAATGCCCTAGGTTGCGCTGGCACGTTTGGAGTTGGAGTTTGTCATTGATATCAAATTACCCAGACATAAGTAAAATTAAGTAAATTATGATGGATAAGAACACCAGAAAGAAATTTATTAAATATATTACAAAAATCATAGATATAATAATAAAGCACAATAAAACAATATAATATACAAAAAATTTAGATAAATGAAGACCCTGATTTAGTTAGGGGTACCGGACCACACCCCCTCCACCCTACGGGCATTAGTCGAGATTAAATTCTGATTTTATTGACGTTGTTACACATTGGTAAACGCTAATCTTTAATATATAAAAATGAATCCCTATTTCCCTTGGTCACGGCATCACACGTGAACGGGTAGACCGATTTTAATTCGGTTTTGACTAATGGAAAGAGGGATAAACGGGGAATTTTCATATATATATATATATATATATATATATATATATATATATATATATATATATATATATATATATAAGAAGCCGGGGGCGAAACGCTAGTATTTTATATATTTTAAATAATAATTATGTAAGAATTATATGTAACATATAATGGCCCGTGAGGGTGGTGTAATTCCCGAGGGAAAGAGAGAAAAAAAAACTCAATATGTGGTTACCTACCTATCCTAGCTACGCCGCTGTCCTATTGTCCTATTGTTACGATAAATAGGATAATCCTAACTAATATTATAAATGCGAAAGTATTATAATAAGTATTAAATGTGATTTTTTGTTACGCTTTCACGCCTTGACTACTTTTCTAATCATCAATAAGTTTTGAGAAAAGGACATATTAGGGTACATTTTATATATTACATTTTACATATTAGGGATTGAACAGATGTTTTTACCTTTTTAGGATGTTTTTACAACCTTTTTAGGTGTTGTTTTAAATACATTTTTTATAAGGTACAATCTTTATTGTGTTGTATTGATCCGTTTATTGCTGCCCGGGGGTGCAATTTTTATATATATGAAAACTCCCCGTTTATCCCTCTTTCCATTAGCGAAAACCGAATCAAAATCGGTGTACCCTTTCACGCGTGATGCCGTGACTAAGGGAAATAGGGATTCATTTTTATATATAGAAAAAGATAGATGAAAAATACTTACACCATCTATTTTCAGGCTACTGCTACATAGGTACCTACGTCAACCTACATACATACTCTCTTTATAAAGTCAAAAGTTTTTTTTTATTGTAAGTTATTAAAAGTGAAACTGTGGAAACGCAAGTGCTAACAGCATGAAACACAAGTGCTAATATAACTCTATAAAATGTTCTCCTTCCCAGTAAACGGTGGATAAATTCATACCAATAGGTACCTACATAAATTGTAGTTAAGTTGGTCGAGTGGTTAAGGTGCTTGCTTTAATGCTCTGTCATAAGGATCCTGGGTTCGATTACCGGCTGAGTCCACTTGGAAATGAACGTTCATTGACTCTGATCTTGATCTGACGCAAGTAGTGGCAGGGCAAACTGCGTTTCGCAGACATTTGAGCAGCCCGTCTGGCGACAGAAACCAACCCCTTACACAAGACCACGATGAAATAACAGTAGATGTGCTGTTGTGTTTCGGTGAGTAAGGAATGCCAAAGCTCATTTCCCTATACCTTCCTAAGTCCTACTATAGTCAACAGTACAGTTGTAGCACCTGTGGCATCGTCAGATAGTCCGTAAGCCTGTCTGATGACCTTAACACTAGAAAAAAAAAACTTTTTTTTATTATTATTTTTAATCTTTAGATGTTCGTATACAACATCAAGTTAGTAACTTACTTTTGGGCGCTGGACATTCCAACGGGTTCACCATCGGAGGCCCTGGGCGGAAGTTGCTTCTTCAAAACATCAGGATCATTCAAATCGAATTCCCTGCAGTCTTCCGGACGCTGATACTTTGCGCGAAACTCGTCTATTTCTTTGTTAATGCGGTGACGTTCCTGCTCGATAAATTTATGCACGTGCCTATGAAGCCAGGAAGCTTAGGATACTAATATTGATGTTGACAATTTATATTCAGAATTAATACAATTCCAAGCGCTTTATGAAATATTACCAAAAAAATTGTGAATGCTGGCAAAATGGAGCTATATTTTTTAGTGAGCACTTTATCTACTTTCTGTCCCTGCCACTTTACAGAAAGCAGAGAATAGTTATTTAAATAACTATGAATTTAAAATGTGAAGAAGAGTATGAATATTTTAAAATGAAAACAATTGTGCAAGAGGTTCAAAAAATTGGTTTTGAAACAAAAAAAAAAAAATATATATCGTTTCTTTTTCTAAAATACTGTTTATTTTAGCTCTCCAACCCTAAAATACCTACTTTATTTAATGTACAAAATGATGCTATAACGAGATGTACCTTACCTCTACCATGTAGGTAGTCATATAAAATAATACAAAATTAACCTCTTTCTCTCTCGCCTCGAGGACGACGGCTAGATTGCTGTCTTTAATCATCTGCCGAGCAAACGCCAAGTTTTTGCGTTCTTGCTCCTCATTTTCGGCTTTCTTCTCCTCAATCTGCCGCTCTAAGAATGGAAGGTCCACCTTAAAGAGTAAGTAAACATAATTCATCATTACAAGCGTGTATGGATCCCGGTAAACTTCTTGGCAGAACGGGGGAATGGTTTGCGCAGGTACCTACACTGCAACGCTATTCGTTGCCTTCTCGACGAGATGTTGTCTCCACGGCGTCAGCGATGCAAAAGGGCAAAATAAAACCTCTCCCGCTTTGCTTAGCTTCTAGTCCTGGGACTTTCAAAGCGTAAACGGACTTGCCGTGAGCGTTTAAAAATACTGCGATTGGGAAAATTGTGAAATAGATAGGGAGAAACTAACAGTAATGGGAAAATTTAACTGTTGCTACATGGAAGACCCGGGAGGGTCGCGGAGGTTAAACCTCTGTCTGGTTCCCCGTAGATGCCTTTTTTTTCCGAGGAGAAATCCATTTACGGGATACCCTGCCGCTGGCTAGGCGATAGGGGCATGTGGGACTCACCCAGTCTTAAGAGGACTGGCAATACCCACCAAAACTCCTCGGTGACCCCTGGAGGCCCTTGTATGAGTTGGACCGGGCTCTGGCGAACCAACTACTCTGGTCCAAGCCCCGTAGATGCCTAGGTCTCGGTTGTGCGACATCAGCTGGGCGGTGGGGAGCGGCACAAAGGCCGTGAAGAGGACATCGGGGTCCCCGCCCTTTAAGGGCGGGTCACGGCCCATATTTATATTGTCATATCGGTGCGCGGATGTAAGTGAAACATTAATGCGCACACCGCGATTTTGCTATCTCAGGCAACAGGCATACGTCGTCGCATACCTAATACGTATCGGTACGCCAATGTAAATACAGTATATAAATAGGGTAATTTTATAATTAAACACATACTACGTACGGAGTATTATTATCTACACCTATACATACATAATTATTATATAATCGCCCAATTCATGTTTCTGAACTTACAAGTTAAAAGTTATTTACCACGTTCGGTTTTTTCGGGATTACCTACGTAATATTTGAACGATATTATAGAGTCAGCCGTGATGTAATCAATACCAGCCCTTATTGGCCATGTAAACACGCTTCCCTTGTTTCTAACAAATTTCATCTTCCAATGAATTTTTTTTACCACCTTTTTTTGTACACCTACGTAATATTTTAATGCTTTTTTCACATCACTCTATCAAACAAACAAACAAACACACACAGACACGCACACACACGTATTCATCGCAAACATGCGTTCTTATAAGGTAAAATAATACTGAAATTATATAAATAAATATAATGTAAACTCACACTGCCACGTGCTGCCACGGCTTCAATGCAAATAAAGGTGCGATGTCACTGATCTTCAAAACACTGGTAAGTAACCCTAGATTGGAGATCAGGGGACAATTACTTACCTTTATAGTATAGTTTTAAATTCTTTTACAAGTGTTAATGTGTTACTATGAATTACTAGTTATATAAATAAAATACTAATAAATTTAGTATTACATCAAATTATTATTACTTACTCCGATTTTTCTATTGCGGGCATTGAATATTCTCGATCTTCTTTCGAGTTCACATTGGCGTCTTCTTTCCCTGTTCTGCGCCTCCTTCCGATCTTGATCGTTAGCAATTTGTAATCTCATCATCTTGAAAAATTCAAATAAACACGAAAAAACCTTCCAAAAGCTTTAGAAGTCGCGATACTAAACAAATTAACCATAAGAACAAAATATATTGAAATTAACAAAGACTGGTTGTCTTGGTAACCACTCACTACCTACTTCAAATTCATAATCTCTCGTGTACAGTCCACGAAAATTTAATAACAAATCAAAATTTGAGTTCCTCAAGGGCATTTTTGGTATAAACTTCTAGAAAATACGAAATATCGATGGGTGAAAAAAACTTTTGATTCCATGCTTTAGAAGGGGGCAGAAATAAAAATAGGTGTTTTTTCCAAACTACACGAAAATGGTAAGAGTTAGAAATTCCGAGAAATATCATTGAGAATTTAATTTTACATAAAAATGTTCATATTACCTACTCTTTTTGCTAAAATTAAAGTTAATAGAGTTAGGGAGTAAGAAGATAAATCGCTATTGTGATTTTTTTGAATGTACCTATCAACCATTAATGTTCTTAAATATTATGGGTTTAAATCTTAAGATTTTTAAGATATTTCTTACCTTATGTCATACAAAAAAAGTAATAAAAATAAACTAAAAATAATTAAATAATAAGTGAAGAGCAATGAGGCAATGGATTGAACGAAATAATTTATTGGGTATTTTTTAACAAAAAAAAAAAATTACTGTTACTTTTTATTGTTTTTTTATCAAAAAAATATTATGAAATACATTTTTTTTATCCAAAAAGAACACAAAGACAAATTCCTTAAAAAACAGAATTTATAATATCAAAGAGCAAGAAAGAAATAAGAAGATGCATACCTCAATTGAGATTACTCACATAATCACTTTGGAGAAAAGTTAACTGTGCTTTGCGTTACAATGCACAAAATGAAATAAGTTATTTTTTTTACACAAATAATCAGTTTTCAAATGGGTTATAAGTGTATTGAGCTTATCGCAACATATGGCTCGCATTTCTATTTAGCTAAAGGAATTTGTTGTAAAAAACAAAATTAAGCCGATGCAAATTGAATTTTTTCTAGATAGATATCCATACTAATATTATAAATGTGAAAGTAACTCTGTTTGTCTGTTACGTTTTCACGCCTGAATACTCAAAGAATGAAGTTTTACAAACATATTGTTAGGGATACAGAAAGACATAGGGTATTTTTCACCTAGAAAGAGAGCACTGCTCCCAAGGGATCCTCTTAAAATAAAAATCCAACACCTGGCATAATTATAACAGCAATCTATTTATTTTAAGGTCGACAGACAGGCTGACGGTCCACTTGATGATAGGTGGCGCCTATAACACAACGTTACAAGTGCTGCAGATCATAGTAAGATTAAAGATAAGGGATAAGGATAGGGTAATGGGCTCTGGTATCCCTTACTCACTGAAACACAACAACACAACATTTCACAGTGGTTTTCTTTAAGGGGATGGTTACTGCGGCCAGACAGGCTGCCCAAATGACTGTGAAACGCAGTAGCCCTGCCACTACTTATGTAAATGAATAAATTATTGCTCACAAATTTTGTCAGGCGTTACATATTTATTTCTCAACGCGGACGAAGCCGCTGGCATCAGCTAGTAAGTAAATAAAAGATATATGTAGATAGCAATTTATTATTGGAGCATTACATTAAAAAAAAAAACTTTTACTACTGTCATATTCATTCAACCTTAATTTTATTTGGGTTGTAGGCATTATTTCGGTCATAGAGTAAAAGAATTTCCATTATTTTATGAGAAACTTTTGCAGCATTGTAAGAGTCCATTTGTGAAAGTTTCTTAGCTACCACTCTTCCTATTTTTGCATGCCTTGTATTGTTTGAACCGAAAACACCATTTTGTACACCCTTGAACACCTCCAGTATACCGTTTGAGACATCACTGCAATTCACATCTGAATGAGATGTTTTATTCAGTGAATTCTCTTCTTCACTGCTCCAATCTTCTTTATGTGTCTTTTGGTCCTAGAAGATATTAAGTATACACAACATTAAAACTGTTATAATCGGCGCAAATCTTCATGGGCTCTGGCGATATCACTCAATCAAATATGCGCAGTAACCGATTTTGGGACTGTTTGTGAGGTATTACGACGTTTGCTTTGTTTACAGTTGATGCTTAGTACAGTACATGAGCGTACTACGATTTGACAGCTAAATGTTTGTTTGCAAGCAAGTGACGTATTGATATCACGTGACCAACATGTATGGCGTCATTAGCGTTTTGGCGGTCTTATTTATCATTTAAACTTTGATTGCAATTTTCATAGAAAATAAAGCAATTCACAAAGAATTAATCAAACTGCAAGTGTATTATGGTATAATGAACAATTTGAGATATTTTCCTAAAATCTGTCAAATACCCGGTATATGCGCAAACGAAAGACATCTGGTCAAGGTCAGAGACCAAGAAGATTCGCGAGTATTTTACCTTGCTTTATACCGTTTATTATTTAAACTCTTTGAACAATAAATTTAATGCCATTTTGTTTCACTGTCTCATAAATATGTAGATTGGCCTTATTAGTATGTTCTTTATCCTTACATATTATAAAACAAAATCCCACGCCGCGTGTCTGTATGTACATTTGCGAGAGTCTCAAAAACTACTGAATGGATTTTCATCTATTAAAGGTTTTATTAACGGATAAAACTAAGGTTTTATCCTTAGGTTTCCAAGGGTTTGTAAATTGGAGCATATTATGCACAGGTGTACCACCAAGCAGTTCTAACCAAATCCGATAGACGTCGCCGTTTCACCTAATTCTATTATAGTATAATAGATGGCGCTAGAGCCATTTATTGTGTTACATTTTTTATTTTTTAACGCAGATGGAGTCTCACATATCTTAACATTAAAAGAATTAATTTTTTCATTAAAGTAATTATTAAATGTTAACATTAATATTAACAAAATGGCTTCATTCCTGTTTAATAGGAATTTCTTAAATTCTTGAACAAACCTAATTATATATCAATATCTTACTAAACTAGCCTATTTAAATCTTTAAAATATTTAAATTATATTCCTATATCAGAAGTATAGGAATATATTATTATACTTAATTTAAATTGTGACAGCATCATTACATCATTTTTGTAATGAAAAAGGCCTTAGATTGTTCATAAATATTGTTTCTCATACATTTATTTTACAAAATTATCAATTATTTCAGAATAAAACTCAAGTGGAGGAATAAAAGGAAAAAGAAGAATAATTCTATTATTTTCTTTGGACAGAGTTGGAGTATTTTTGTGAGAAGTCCAAAAAGGGATTTATAGAACGCTCACACCCATTAAGTTATTGACGCTGATATCATTAATTTGCCAAAGATCGTCTCCGTTATTCCATGAACCTTGAAAACTAGTTGAATGACAATTAGAAATCATAAGTTTATTGACCAATCTTGTCATTGAAGTACCATGATATGAGGTCAAGCCTCCACAACGAAACCGTCAGACCTACAAGGTATATAGCAATTTGAGGTCAAGGCTCCAGTACGGAATCGTTGGATCTTTAACCTTCCTGTTAAGAAACCAACCATGATTTGAACAGGATTCGGATGCCATCAACCATTATCTATTCTTAATTTTCCTCACTCTCCAATAAACTCTACTGATCTTATTCCAGTCTTTTTTTTACCAAGTAGGCTTATAATCTGTTTCAGCCATCACTATACTGAATTTCATCATAATTTGGCTTAGCTATGAAAACCATAGATAAAAGAACCAGGTATCACACTTAAAACAGTTGTATGAGAAATTTTGTATACTTGCTTCATCTTTCCCCTCACAATTGTCGTTAGATGGGCTCACCATTGACAAAATTCCATCCTCCCTCTTCAATTTTTTATTGACCTTCAAAAGATATTGGCATGCTGACCATAGATGCCAATTGACTTTATATTCCTGAAAAGTAAAAATCAATAAATTTTATATAAAATATAAACAATAATTACTGACTGTAAGTATTTTTACAGTACATTTATTATAATTTAGGATCAGTCTACACCGGAAAGTGGTGCGACTGGCAATTTTAAGGTAGCAATAGATTATAGAACTTAATTATTACACTTTGTACCTTTGTACACAGTTCAATGATTCGCGAGTGGTGTCTGCATCATGATTTATTGAAATGTGTACCTTTTAGTAAGTAAATTATATTTTCTCTATTGCTATGTTAAAAAGTGTGTGTTGCGCTGGGTGTGAGCTGTCTCTTAATATATGTTCTTTAGAGTATTGAATTCTACAAAATAACTTAAAAAATAAGACTCATTGGTTTCTAATGGCAGGTTCCATAAAATGTGTGATTCTTTTAAAAAGGTAAATGTTTAAGATGATGCACAGCAACTATCAGTAACTCAATTTAAATCATTTATAGAAAGGAACAAAAATGTGTATTAAGGCCTAAAATAGCAAAGTAAACTATCTCACTGATAAAAAGGTGGAATGACATTTAATGTAATTTATAATTTAATAAACTTTGTTAATTAAAAATGTTTATTTGATGAGAGCAACTGGGCATACCTCCTATAGGTCACTAATGCTTTGAGGAAGAAAATAGGAATAGGATGAATTTTCTCTTAATCTAATACTGAAGATGGACAGGTGTTGTTATGACAAAGGTGAGGAAGCTATTTGCTGGAAGTTATGAACTGACATGTTTAAGTCAATAAAGTACTTTTATTATAATAAAAACTAACGTCTCCATTTGGTTTCGCTCGACTAGCATTCAATTTTCTCAAATAATTAGCAAAAGTAGACCTTATGTTGGTCCATCTATCTTTAACAGCTTGGCCTGTGAACTGATTATCATATATTGCGGCGAATTCAGCGTACGTTTGGTCTCTTAAATCAACAGAAGTATATTTTGGATGCTTAGGGTTCCAAATATGTGGCTGTTTTTCAATAAATTTCACTAAATTCAGGTTCATTTTTCGTGTCCAAAACACTTTTTCTTTCACAAATTCAGATACCATTTTCAATTATTTAAATACATAAATTTTATTCTGACTAAAACTACATTAATAAAATAAATAATAACAAAAACTGTGAACAAAAACACAAAAAGCAACAATTTCCCACAATTTGAAATAAATAAAAGTCAGACGTCAGGTCTCGCCGTCAATGTCAAATACAAGTGTTCTGTGCAATGAGTAAAAATTGTTCTTTAGTCATTGGTTCTGTGAATATAAATTATCTTTGATATAACGATAACGATAATTTTCTAGCATAGCATAGTTTCTAAGTGCTTACAGCATGTAATTTGATAATTCATGTTCTTACCCGGGCAATAGTTACAGAAAATACCGTATGTAAATAAGTACCTACTTCTTTTTAATATTATTAGTTACTTAAAATTGTGTGCAAAATAGACTTTTTAATTTATAAGGATCAGTTCGCAAGCGAATGAAGATTTCCTATTGTAATTCGTAAGTACCAACATATTAAAATAGCCGTTATCTGTTGTTCATAGCTTACTATAGCGTCAGACTAGCGTCTATTGTTGCAATATTATTTTGACGAGCCCGTTGGGTGAGTGGTTAAGGGCTTGCCTTAACGCTCTGTTCTAGGGTTTCCGGGTTCGATTCCCGGCTGGGTCAACTTTGAAAATGAACTTTTCAACGATGGCTCTGGTCTGAATCTGAAAAGTAGTGGTAGGTCACACTGCGTTTCGCAGTCATTTGGGCAGCCTGTCTGGCGGCAATAACCACCCTCTTACAGTAGACCACCGTGAAATAACAGCACGTGTGCTGTTGTGTTTCGGTGAGTGAGTATGGGACGCCAGAGCCCATTACTCTAAACCCACTCCCAATATCTTATTCATAATCCAACTGTACTCGGTGGCGCACTTGCCAGCGCCTGTGGCGTTGCTTGTGTTATAGGCGACGGTAGCCACCTACCATCAAGTGGACCGTCAGTCTGTCTGCCGATCTTAACATAAAAAAGGCAATGTAACCGATTATCATCGCAACCAATCATAGCCAGCTGCTTTTTTGAGGTCATAGAGCATTTTAAAAGTGGTTTTGAACTTATAAATTCGTCTAGGTCCGATACATTATAGAAATCAATATCGCTTTACACTGTTGATACTATTTTTGTTTTCTTTTTGAAATATGGAACACTCGTAGTAAGTAATCCATGGTAACGTAAGTCTTTGTATTTTTATTTATTTGTATATAAAACTGGAGCGTCGGTGGCGCAGTGGGAAAGACGCGGCCCATCATATCGAGAGGTCCGAGTTCGATCCTCGGTCATGCCATGCACTAAAGGGTTTTTTTTCCAAAAACTCAAGTGCATTTACTGACTGCTCTCAAACGGTGAAGGGAAACATCGCGAGGAAACCTGCATATAGCTCATACGCCCTTGTCGAGCCTCTGCACTGCAGTGCAGAGGCCTTTGTCCCTGCAGTGGGGACATTGATAGGCTGTTGATCGTGAAAACTAGCGCATGTAATGAAAAATAATTTAATGTTCTTTTGGGATTAGCTTCAGATGGTAATTACCTTATGTGCAAGTTTCTAAATGAGCGATTTTGTTACAGAGAATGTTTGGAATGAACATACCCACAGAGTGACCAGGTGGTGGGAGAGGAAACCTCCATTGATGATGCTGTAATCGAAGACGTCTCTTTGTCTGCCGTGCTGGGTCATTAGGGGGGCAGCAGAGGTACACAGGCTGTGCTGCAGTGGACGTAAGAAAATTACTATTCTTGGCCGCCTTATAGTCCGGGCAAGGAAAAAAGTTTGTATGAAAAAATTACATTAATTCCTACACAATATTCCGCTTTGTAGTTTGATTAAATATTAACTTGTCAATGGAATTTTCGGCAAAATTACCTTTAATTTTTTTCATACGTTTAATTTTTTTAATGAAACTTAATACTACACGAGTGATTTTTTTATTGAGGGAATTATAATAAATATTAGAAATGAAATCCAAATTTGACAAAAAGGTCCCAAAAAGAAAACTGAAACAACTATTCATTCAATATTGAGTGATATTTCACCATAACATATCTTTATTATATGGACACTATAGACAAAAAATTGCTATGGTCGAGGAGTGGGAGAACATACCGCAGTCAGTTATTCAAGAAATAATGGATAAACTTCCAAATCGACTGGAGGAGCTCAAATTAAGTAGACGGTTAATTGTGCCTCTGAATATGATAAAAATTATTTCATATACAAAATTAAAATAGATATGTATCCTACTAATATTATACCTAAATGCGAAAGTTGGTGAGGTTGTATGGATGTTTGTTCGTCAATAAGGCAGCTTTGAAATAATTCACATCTCTGAGCATCTACTAACCCTTTCAAGAAGGTGGTCGTCTGCATAATCCTTCGTAGTGGACTAATACTAATATGGTGGAGTATACCTACTCCACCCTTATTGAAGACAGAATGAATCCGGAACTGGACTCTGGACAGAAGTCCAGATTGACACAGAGCAAAGAATCCTATTTGTTTTATTGCTTTCACCGAAAACAGTAGTGAATTATTAATAGAGACCGGTAATGATAAATTTCAAGGTACTAGGTGTCACATAATATACCATATCATGAAGTAATTATGAATACTCACCGGTTATTATTAATACTTATCAAGTTACCACATTCATTACATTTAGTTACCGAAGCATAACAATAGTAAAAAAAAGCAGTTGATTTGTAAATAATTGTATATTTTATTACAAAAAGTCCATAATAAAACTAAACTTATTAACTTTTAATAGTTTCCATATTAAAGTATATATGACATGTAGAGTTTGATAATATGTATTTATTTTTACTTATTTCATCAACAGTTTTCATATAGGCCAAAAAGATATATAATCATAGGCCTTGCCATGAAAAATAGTGGTAAAGAGGACGAAGTCAATACATGAAAAAGTGTCTGTCGGCCATCATTTAATAGAGACGCTGTAGTAGCATTGGGTTGTGACGCTGTAGTTGTATTTTATTTACGGTGGCAACCAACCAAATCATATTAAACACCAATGCTATACAAGCGCCATTCTGGCCAATTTATGAACCACTATTTAATGGTAGTAGCTTGACAATTTTTCAGTTTAACACCCATTTAAGTTAATCCTCCTTATGTCTATTCTCTATGATATTAGCCTAATTATAAAATTACCAAAAAGTCCTCTTAATTTAATTACTTAAATAGTAGAACTTAGTAGTAGAATTTAGACTGTTCCTAATTGAAACATCCCTACAAGATCAAATTCGTTTTCAAATCTATCATTCTACCGAAAGATAGATTATGTTTGTAAATAAATACTCATTAGATGTTGTTGCAAAAATAAGACACATTACTAATTAAAAATATCCACAAGATTCTTTTAAAAGCCTCAGTATCAACATGACAGATTGTCAAATTTTTAAGTTTAAATACAATAATTGTATAAAAAATAATTCTATAGCAAAACTGTATTCGTCTACAACAGCTAATTATTGTCATGATTCTGAAGCGCACTGTTTTGAATACCGACTCTGAACTATGGACAGAGTAATATGAATAGTAACAGAGGAAGCCAGACCTAGGTTCTTCCATGCTTTAGTCATTGTTCCTAGTAGAGCCAGACTTACATAGAACAGTCACAGAGTAATGAGGTTTTTCTCAACACGTCCTTGGCACCTTTTGGTTGAAAACAATCGGTGAAGTTTGAACGCGCATAAATACTTAGCACAGAACTAAATAATTCAAGTTTTTTTTATAGTATAATTGCATACCATACATAAAGTGCGCAAATATACAAATATTTATAGTATTTAAGAATTAATTTACAAGTATTTAAGAAAATGTAAATTAAAAAATGCTTCGGGTAACGTGCGCCTTGTCTACAAAGTAACTAATCGATAGCTAGTAAAATATATTTAGTTTGATCAGTATGCTGAGCGTTGAATGAACACAAATGAGCACAAATTATAAATCTACAAGTGTTGTCTGAACATTGCTGTTATTTCTTCTGTGGTTTTGTTCTTTGTTTCAGGCACCTTGAAATATATGAATAGAATAAATAGAAACTGGAACACGGCGAATATTGCAAACACATACGACCCGAGATTCATCTGAAAATAAATATATAAAAACCCGATTAATACTCGAATCTATATCTATATCTTATACCTATACATAATATAAAAAATAGTATATTTTATAGTAGGTACAGTTTAATATTCATTAAAGATTACAAAATATGTAAAAGTTTGAATACCTACTGGCTACAAATTCACCGTGTCTATAGTTTTTATCCATAATAACTTTAGCGATGTTTCCTACTCTTTCATAGATTAACCATATTAATAATACTTTTTATGGGCGTAGCTTAGCCTTTGAAAGTGCATGGGCTACTTCTTTTTAACAATTATAAGTCCATAAATAGATAATTAATATGAAGTACTCCCTATTTTCTGGAAGTAGTAATGTAAAAAATATACCTATTTAGGTTTCAAAAAGGGGTTTACATAAGGTTACATAAATAAAGTTTTTGAAATTAGACATCACTCTGATAAAATAGAGAGTTAACCTGAGCTTGAGATTTCCGTAATTATTAAAATTAGAAATTATAGTAGATTTTTAAATTAATTCTATAATTCTTTTGTAATCCATAATTTTACATATAGGTACAGACATTATTTTGTTGAAGGCATCTGCTAAAGCTTGCCTTAGATGGGCCGTGTATCAAATTTTGTCGCCCTGCCCTTATACCTAACTGTGGCGAAGTCAAAATGAAGGATAAAGATTTTTAACGAAAGAAACAAATAAGCTCCCATGTTTTTAGACTCAATGCATTTAGACCCCAAACTCTAATCTAGGTATAGAGTTTAGCATATACGGTCTAAAAATTTAAGTGAGATTGTGGATAGCATTTTAAGAATTTTGTTTACACGCGATGGGGTCTGCGAGCCGGGAGTCCCATGTAATTGATATGGATAGGGGCGGTAGCTACTCCTCTGTCCCCGGTATCACTTTGAGTTACAAGCACTTAGCACATCCAACTACCATCAAGTGGACCTTCAACAACTACTGCTACTGCTATTGCGTACTTCATCATAAAAGTATTGTATCATGCTCACCGATAATAATAAAAAGCTGAGTGACACGATGAAGTTGGCAGTCCAGTTAATAGTGACGGCAACTGATGTAGCGGCCGGACGTGACGACTGATTGAAAAGTTCTGTAAAAGTTAAATTAAATCATAAACCATTAGCCATATATCCAGAATTCATACATATTAGTTCTGTTTTTTTTTAAACTAATATAAAAACAAATGAAAATAACAATGCTATCGTATCAAGCGTACGACATTCCTCAGTGCCTTAAAACATAAGTTTTCGTCAATGAGTGTTGCCAGTGATGACTTATGGCGCTGAAACGTGTTTTACAATATATGGGTTTCGTAAGAAAGCTCAAAGTCGCTCAACGAGATATGGAGATGGCCTTGCTCGGAGTTACTTTGCGAGATTTAATCAGGAATGAGGAAATCCGTAAACAAACGAAAGGCAGTGTGCAGGACACATAGTACGGAAAGCTGATGACCGTTGAGACCGGAAGATTCTAGAGTGGATGCTACGGCCCGCAAGCGCAGCGTAGGACGTCTACTCACAAGGTGGACAGACAGTGGATCCAGGCTGCTACTGACCGGTCCTATTGAAAAGCTATAGGGGAGGCCTATGTCTAGCAGTGGAAGTCCTATAGCTGAAGTGATGATGATTAACTGTAAAACCTCCGTGCATTGGATCTGTGCTTCTCAGAGAAACTGAAGGTATTTTACAAGATCAGGTCGTCAAGACACGAAATTACTAAAATTACATAATAAAGGAAGACACAGAAGACGTCCTGGAGAGACCCTTCCGCATGTCACTTCCGCTAGTTCGGGGCTTACCAACGTAAACACAACAAAGGAGCCAGGTTCCCGCATCAGGAGTTCACTCGGCTTTGTTGAGCAAAGGATGCCTCATTAACAGAACAGCCGTACCAAGTTCTACTGGGAGCGGTCCATCATCATAGAAAGGTCTATTCTAAGATATTTTAAGGTCGAAGTTACATAAGTAATCGATAGTGGTATTTTAATTTGAAAATAATAATTTTTTAGAAATACTTTAAAGACCAAATCAAAATTTTAGATTTCACTTTAGCAAAGCAATTTGTTGAGAACAAATATTGTTTTTTTCTGACAGATAATTATCTGGCCTATCCATAACTCCAATATGGACCACTATTTATCAAGTACACTTGATGAGAAAGGAGCTTATAAATCTTCATTACCGAAATAAAAGTACGATTTCAGTTTGAAATTTAAAAATCTGTAACTCAAGTCGGAACGTGTCTGAAATTGTTTGTTATTTTTCTGAGGCAGATCATTAATTGCCATAAAATTTGGTGAGCTAAACCAAAATTTAAGAAGAGCGAAGTCAAGGAGCAGAGTGTAATATAAAAATTCAGATGACTTCAGTGAAGGAAATATCCCGAAAAATTCTCTCACAATTCTGTAGAAACATTAATTTAAAAAAAACTGCACTTACCAGTAGCCAAGAACCAGGGTATAGGTCCAGGTCCAATTGCGAACATTACGACGAACAATATCACCAGAGCTATGCTTACGTAGGACACCCAGGTGTAGTGAGTCTGTAAATTAGCAAGGGCTAAATTTAATTCGTGCATGAGTAATGAATTAGCTTCTTTTAGAGGAATGGGCTCTGGCATCGCTTATTCGTTCGCCAAAACAGAACAGCACATGCGCTGTTATTTCACTGCGATCTTTCGGAAGCTATCCAGTTATGGGTCACAGCTACATATCAACTCGGAAAGGGATCGTCACCGTATCGCCTTTCGCCTCGCCGTCAACCTAACGTAAGCACGTAACCAAAGCGGATCAGCAGCTCCCGTACGTCAACTCGGCTATACGGCTAGCCGACGCGGCTTAGTACATTCATATATACATTATTTTATCATACTTTATTTTATCATTCTTATTTCGTTAATAAATGTTAAGCACATAATATAAAATAGTACAAGTACTAACCAGCTTAGTTTTAAAGCTCAAATTTAGAAAGGTAGATAGAAGTCATTGCTATAGGTAAGTAAGTACACTTACATACAAATTGGCGATACACAAGAAGACAGTGGACACGAACATTCCACCGAAGCCAGCGAGCAGCAGAGTCTTTCTACCAGCTGTCTCCACCAGGAACAGACTGACGACTGTCATTACTACATTCATGGCGCCCATTCCTGAAATAAATCAAATAATCCTAGGTTATACGTAAATTGGAAAAAATGAAACATTTATTCCTCACCCAATATTACTAATACAAAAAGCAAACACATAAAAATATAAAAATTACAATATTATAACTTAGTAATATATACTAGTAGATATATAGTTGCTCGATGCCACGCAAAAATCTTTATATTTGTATGTGAGGGTGTCGCTCAGTCAGCGTGACGCAAGTACAGTGAATTTTTCCACTATCAAAAATGCTCAACGTGCCTAAAGAAGCTATCACTTAAAAAAACGCGGGTGTACGGAGAACTTCTTTGGAAATCAAATATATAGTAAGCGGTAGATGTCAGAGAAAGAGAGAGCTAAAATAAAATAAATATTTTAAATGACAATAGTATTTACTTTTGCAGAAACGTTACAAGAAGCGTTACGTGATAGTTACACTGAAGCGTCACACAAAATTCAACCTTGAAATTTTGCTCTCATCGCGCACAAAGAAGTTTCGCTTCAAAAAAAAACGTACCCAAAGTAGCATACTGGCTGTGCAGCTCCTCAATTCCAGACTTCTTGAAGATGTCAGTGGAGAAAAGTATGACCGCGTTGATTCCCGACAACTGCTGGGCGATCATGATTATTATCGATATAAGCAACGGTTGTCTTAGTTGACGATTCGCGAACAACACCCGCAGGGTCACTTTCTTGCTCACTTTATTCTTTTCCGCTTCCTGTAATGAAAATTTTATAGCATCGTGAAAATATTGGAAATATGTAATGAAAATATTAACCCAGGTGCAACTGGGGGAGTTAGTACATAATATATTATATCATATGGAATAATGTTCTTTTCAAATAGTGTTAAGAAAATTTTAAATATTTCACTTGTAAACAAATAAATGCTTATCAAACAATTCGTATGAGAATGTACCACGGATCAATACGACCTAGAAAATATTGTATTCTTCCTAAGTATACACTAATTTGTTTTGTGTGAAATGGTGTTTTTCATTAATTGTATAAGCAATCTCTACCTGATGCATTTCTTCCATTTCTCCATGGACGGCAACGTCACCCCGGAGCCAGTTGAGAGCTAGAAAAGAATTCTATCGATTAACAATTCTAACATCCCAACGAAAATTATTATTATTATTATTTTATTAAAGATGGTTTGCTCTTGGCAGTATCTATCCTTGTAGGAAAGATGAGGCCGACGATGGCGCGAGCTTACCCAGAAGCAAAAAAAAAATCTTATATGTATATAATATTTCTGTCATGGGAATTATCTATATTTTTAGATGATCTCCGGGAACTCTTTTTCTGGATGAAAGACCCTATATGTCCTTTTTTGTATCCCAGACGTATATGCGAAATTTCATGATGAGCGTGAAAGCGTAAGGAATAAACAAACTTATTTTCGCATTTATAATAATAGTTAGAATGATACATTGAATGAAACAGTAAAAACAGTGTTAGCGTGAGAAATAATGATTTTAGAAGCCATTTTATATTAGTTTTTTTAATGACGCTAGAAACTTCTTGAACCAATGCAATTTTCACTGAAAGGGTGGCAGACTGGCTGACGGTCCAATTGATGGCAAGTGGTTGCAGTTACTCAAGGAAACGAGTAACGCCACAGGAGACACTTACCTCTCTGAGCATGCAACTCTTGTCCTTTAGTCAGTAATAAATGCTTCGGAGATTCAGGGCAGAGTGGTAAAGTAGCACACTGTATTAGGGCAGGCACTGCGCTTATTCCTAGAAGCCAGGGCCAACCCGACTCCGTGCCCAACACTGACCCCAGGCCAAGCACTTGTGATAAGAGGATTGATATCGTTATCACCAGCTGGTAAACTGTGCCGATCTGAAATTAATGTAATGTATGGAAACAATTAATCTTTTTAATCGATAGTTAAAGTAGCTACCTACTTTGTTCAAAATACAAAATATAATCAATAATGTACAAAAACCAAGCTAGAGTTTTTGATTGGTCCAAAAATTAAAAAACTTTTTGCGAGTGAATATTTTCCAAAATTACTTACTTAGTGCAAAACTAAAATTTGAAATAGCTTTAAAGAAGTAGCTTCTGGATTTTTAGGGAATAACAAAGTTGCAAATTAATGAGAGTTAATTAGAGTTAGAGTTGAAAACATGTTAGAGTAGAAAACTATGGGCGCAGAATGTCTCTATAAGTACATAATATGCTGCATGCTCATTTAGATAAATTTGAAAATGACATGGGACATACTCAGAAGAACAACGTTTTCACCAAGATCTTCGAACAGCGTTATCAGAGCCAATACAAAGAAATAATGATGGGGACTACATTTGGGGTGTAGTGAGAGAAAGTACTTAGAAACATGAAAGAAAAAGTAATATGGTTCACTTTTAAACTTTTTGCCACTATTTTGTAAAATAAAAGTCGATAAAAAATTATATTTGTCTCGATTGATCAATAAATTAATAACAATTGATTTTAGGATAGGCAGCGCACATGGTGTTGCTTGTGTGCACATACCGTCGCCTAAGGAGGCGACGCGACGGTTAGCCACCTACCATCAAGTGGACCGTCAGCCGGCCTGCCACCCTTAATAATATTAAAAAAACTATGGATTTTCTAAAATATTGGTCAACCGTCAGACTTATTCAAGCCAATTTTTTTTTGTCTACCTACCTACCTTCATACTCTCTTATCAAAGTCAAAATAATTTTTGTAATCTGTTATATCTTCTAACTCTTATGGTGCGTATTGTGTATATGTAAACGTATTATATGGAGTATCTGTAATAAACATGATTATTTTGTAGCTACTTTTATAAACTTAGGTACATGTCACAAAGGTCGAAAATCTCAAAAGAAAGTTTTTTTTTGTATTGTTGAGAAAAAGTACATAGTATTTTATTTGTAGAGAGTACAAACAATAACAAGACAAGTATTCGAAAAGACGAAACTTTGGCGCTATTTAACAATTTGTACAGCGGCTTCTATCTTGAGTTCGCGAAATAGTTCACAAGTAAAGATACTAAAATTATGTGCTTAATAGCCAAATGGATTCGGAATGATGTCTAGAAAAATCTATTAAAATGATTTAATGTATTACAAATTGCGATACAGGCGGAAAGATTGAAGTTCCTTCGATACCTACTGAAGTGAGCAGGACCACTGCAACCGTACCCAGCTCACTCATACCACAGATATTAATATAGGTATTAGTGTAATAGACGAACATACTCCTATTTCCCGAGTTACCAAAGCAGAAATGTCCTCGTGTGTCTGATTTTACAAGTGTATAAGTAAATTTTAGTGATATAACAAAATATCGACGAACAAAAATTTTTTAAAAGTATTAATGTGAATACTTACGGAGCCTCTTAGGGAAACCGGAGATATTTCTGCTAAATACATCGGCGCCAGGCCCGCATTCAAACCGCTATTCACTCCTACGATCAATCTGTAACAGACCGAAGTGAATATTCATTTAGTAGTGGCAGGGCGAAATGCGTTTCACAGTCATTTGGGCATCCCGTCTGGCGGCAGTAACCACCCCCTTACAGAAGACCACCGTGAAATAACAGCACTTGTGCTGTTGTGTTTCGGTGAGTGGGTAAGGCAAACCTTAATAATGAAATTGCAGCACCTATAGCGTTGCTTGTGTTTATAGGTAGCGGTAGCTACCGACCATCTAGTGGATCGTCAGCCTGTCTGACGACCTTTAAATAAAATAAAAATAATAAAATACGTTTGGGTATATTATTTGAACTTTTTATCAGGGCTTTACCTTAGGGTAAGTTTAAACCGAAACGCCGGCCGCGCTGCGTCGCAAGACGCAGCACAGTGTCGCAAGACACATCGTGGTGTCGCGAAACGCAGCGTGAAGCCACGACACCACTTTCGCGTACCTACTTACTGAACTGTTAACCTAATCACGTGGTAAATAAGTTCCATGTCGTATTGCTACCTATCGATTTGAAACTTATCCTTGATTGTTAAAGGCTCTCAGCCATCTTTTTTATGTTAAGGTGATTGTTTAGGGCTAGCGCACATTGGAGGACGGCACGGCAAATTAGTTATTTTTTTTTTCATAGAATAGGGGATCGGACAGTAATCAGATTAAAATCTAAAATGTACTTAGAAAGAAAATATATATTTTTTTTACGATTATTTATCGAATAATAATTTAATATAATTCATTTAAATATTGCCTGTTAACACAAGACAGGCCATAGGGGTTTCATATGTCCTGCCGACCTTGAGAGGATAAAGAATAGATTAAGAATAGGATAAGGTCTTTACATATGCCCTGGCCATCATTCAAACGCTCACCATCAAATATAATGTCAATCAGTCTGCCGTTCTCTCGTAAATGTTTCGTTCGTCAATCCGTCAATTTACCTGCCGATAATTAGCAGTACAGCCGTGTTCGCTGCCTTCGCAGCCACTTCCAGTATGACTCCCACGAACACCAGAACATTGTTCAGCAGCAGACCACCCTTTCTACCGCATCTGAAATATATTAATTTATCTTTTACTTATATATAATGTCACAGAGTTCCGAAGTGGCAGGTTTAAGTAGTTATTAGTTTCTTTTAGCATACAATGCAATCTATTAACTATCTTCGAAAACTTCAATCAAGAATCTTCGTTGCGGACGAGTGAGAAGTATGAGGCTCGTCAATGTTAGCGGGGGCCTTTCCACCGACAGCAAGAAAAGGACCATGAAGGACATTTTGGGTTGAGCGTTGGAAGTTCCGTGACATCCATGTCTGTGTTATCGTTCACATTTAAATTGTAACGTTGATTATTATTGGAATATACATACAATAGTGTACTATAAGCATCAAGTCTTATTTTGTGTTTCTGGCTATGCCTACACCTGATGATGCCTGTTCCTCAGGGGACAAATAAAAGTATGTCCCTAAATGTGTCAATCATCGCTACAAATATTTCAGTCGTGGGGAGTCCACTGCTGGACACAGACCTCCCACATAATTTTCCAAATGGACCGGTCAGAAGCAGCCTTGATCCAGCGTCGTCGAACCGTGGCCCTTATAAGATTATCTGTTCGTTGCACTTGCCGGTTCATGGCCTCTACTTGAGAGAATTGTTTCAGTTAATTTGTTTTTAATTAACTTTTACTAAATAATACTAAAAGTTTTATTATTTAGTAAATTATTAAGATGACCAATTTCATTATTTCTGCATTTAAAAATTAAATCTATTAAAAACTTGAAATCATCCCCAAGAACCCTGATTATTATATTGATGATGTTGTCTACTCACAAGATGTACTGAAAACCTAATAGATCCAGACTGCTTCGAAGCAGTTCTACTGAAAAAATATGGAGAAGGCCTATGCTGGACGTAGGACGTACCTCCAGCAGTGGACTTCACTACTTTACCTATGTAATTAAGAATCGACCTAATACGTACATATATGGTCGGGGTTAATAACTAAGAATTTATTCTTAAATAATTACTATTTATTAGAATTACCATATCAATTTGGAAAACAGTTTTTAATTTGACTTTTATTAGCTGAATACGGCCAAACATGCGGAAGCTGTATTTTTAGTTATAAAGATTAAAATTATTTATTTAGTTTGACAAATTAAAATGACTTACAAATCAGCGATCAGGCCAGTGAGAACTCCACCGACCATGCCACCGAAGCAATATATGGCCACAGCTATCGACCACACCCTGACGACCTGAGGGTCCTTGGTGGCGTTTAGACCCCAATCGGTGTCGTTTGGACTCAAAGCCTCCTTTTGTAACCATTCAGACATCACCTGGAAGTTGAGTATAAAAATGAAATAGATTCTTCAACATTTTATGCTGATCTTTCTTTCATAAATTGGATTGGCGGGCTCACCGTTCGACCTGAAAGGATTAAAGTTTAGGGACAAAGTGAGGTAAGAAGAATAAGAAATAAGATCACATAGATAGATATACATATTGATATAAAGATATAGGTGGTGTTAAAGTATTGAACTTAAATACTGGCTGAATTAAAAAGATTTTGTAATTCAAATATAGAAAAAGAAGATGTTGTTTTTGATGTAGAAAAAAATTGAAGAGAGTCTTCTTTGAGTTTGATATAAGAGTTGGTTTTGTAATATGAGTTTTATTTGGTATATGAGTAAAAATGTTATATAAGTGATTGTGAATATTTTAAGGCATTATACATTACAACAAAAGCCCATAAGAGGTCATGGACCCAGGAACGCTCCCACTGCGTAAATTATAGAGAAGAAATTTTGGAATTATAGATGAAAATGTTATGGAGACAAAATGTTTTTAATGAAAAAAGTATTGAAAATTATATATCAAGAAAGGAAGATTAAAGATGGCTACGAAAATTGAAAATTTTATTGATTTGACAATTGATGATATTTTTGTGAAAAATTTTACAAAATTGATTTTGAAAAGAATAAATGATTTTGAAAGATTTGATGGAGATAACAATTATTTACGAAAGGATTCAGGAAATTTAGTTTGATGACTGATGGCTGTATTGAAGGAGACTAATAGAAAGCAATATCGAGAGTTGGTGAGAAGAAAGAAATATAGAAAGAATTATAGATTTGTGGGGTGAAATGTTGAAATAAGAGATGGTTTGAAGTTTAAAGATAGAGGAGTTTTATATAGTGAAGTAATTGAAAGTGGAGATGTTGTTGATGATGATCTTCATATAAGATGAAGATGAAGTTCAAAGAGAATATAAGTGTTTTATATGATGAGTTAGTGTTTTATATTTGAAGGTGATGTTTTTATATTTAGGGGGTTAGTTTGTTGTAGGTATTGTATTGTATTGTATTGTAGTTTGTTTATAGTGTTGTGTTTGTGTTAATGTATTTGAAGATTGAGTAATGTATGTGATGGATAGATATTATAGGTGAATAGATAGTACAGTAAGTCAGCTTATTTTGATGAAGTACAGTCAGTCAGATTATTTTGGGTTAGTACAGTCAGTTGGGGATTTTAGAAAAGTTTAATATAGTCAAATTCAGAGGGGATGTTAGATGAGTATTTTATTTTAATGAAGATGTTTTAGTGTCATTTGTTAGTAAATAGATTTAAATTCAATATACAGTGTGTTAGGGATCGGATTTCCGATACTTTACCCATGTGTTGAGAAGATACTAAAACTAATAAACAAAAACCTTTGATTTAGACAAAAAAATTGGTAAAATTGTGTGTATTTTTTAAGTTATTGTACGCTACTTAAAAAACCAGGCCCTTATCATGTCGTTTTTTTTCTTTTAATTTGTTCACAAGAAGCCGTGCTAACAAACGAACTTTAGACTATTACCGCTATTTACACTAGTAATTTAGAAAAAAGGATCTAAAAGCAAGTCATAATTAAGAAAAAAAGCCATAAGCAGGTAGCATCCAGTATGTGTGAGCGAGAAAGGTATGTTTACGATAAGGAAGTGTGAGTGAGACAAAAAATGCACATTGTGATAAATAAAAACAAAAACATTTATTTTAAAAAGTACTTTATTAACCAAAAAATTCAATTTTTACGAGTAAAGACTTTTTTTGTCAATTGTGACTTACTTTTAGATCCTTTTTTCTAAGTTACTAGTGTAAATAGCGGTAATAGTTTAAAGTTCATTTGTTAGCACGGCTTCTGCGAACAAATTAAAAGAAAAAAACCGATATGGGGCCTGGTTTTTTAGGTAGAGTACAATAATTCAAAAAATGCACACAATTTTACCAATTTTTTTGTCTAAATCAAAGGTTTTTGTTTATTGGTTTTAGTATCTTCTTAACAAATTTGTTTTTAAATGCTAGCAAATTTCATCACCTTTAAAATAAGATCACTTTTGTGTTTGTGAACAACATAAAAAGATTAAAAAATTAGTTTCAAAGTACTCGTAAAAATACGAGAAATGAAATTTTAAAATGGCTCCCATTTAGAGGGGTGAGGGGTGTGACCCCCCTTTGTATGGTTTTTTGTCGTTAAAATTTAGCTTACAACACATAGGTAAAGTATCGGAAATCCGATCCCTAACACACTGTATAAAGATTGAGTAGTATAGTTAGCCAGGTATTTAAGATTCAGAGGGGATGTTAAAGTATTGAACTTAAATACTGGCTGAATTAAAAAGGTTTTGTAATTCAAACATAGAAAAAGAAGATGTTGTTTTTGACGTAGAAAAAAATTAAAGAGAGTCTTCTTTGAGTTTGATAGAAGAGTTGGTTTTGTAATATGAGTTTTGTTTGGTATAGTTTTGTTTGTGAATATTTTAAGGCATTTTAAAGTGAATAAAAGATGTGTGCACCATCAGAGATGATCAATTATTTTATTTAGATCACAAAACACAGTGGAGGCATTATTACGAAGAAAATCCATCAAGAAGTGTGTGGTACTGTAGTGAGGTACCGACTTCATTGCATTTTTTTTCGAATGTTCGATTTTTAAAACTTTTTTCGGTTACAAGAGAAGTTAATATGTGTAAACTCCGGCCATTATAGGATTGCAGTTTTGACAGGTGTCAATCTCCATACAAATGAATTTTATCCAATTGACATAAATGTCAAAAACGCATTCATAGAATGACCGTATTATAAGAAAAATCTATTATTTTATCCTTACCGAGGACTGATAGGCGTAGGTTAAAATTATTGTATACTAATTAAATTAATTAATAATAATTAAATTGTACCTATAATAAATATTATTTAATATACGATTGTACATTAATAAATCATTATTTGTTATATAAAGCCATTTATATCCTACAATTTATTACATACTCTAATAATTATAGTGTTATTGAAATGACAAGCCCATTTCCAGTTTGCAACAGAAGATCGTCGAGAAATAATTCCATGTGTACTGTTGTTTTTCGATAAATGAATAAGGGATCCCAGAGCGCATTTCCCTTTCCCTTCTTCTTAACCTTGCTACTTTCGGCAATGAAATTGCAGCAGCTAAAGCGTTGCTTGTGTTTATAGGTAACAGTAGCTACCCACCATCAAGTGGATAATTAGCCTGTCTAACGACTTTTATATAAAAAATATTCATCTAAACTTTATTTAAATTTCAGCCTTCCTTTAAATTGAAGGACGTCTTTTAAACATAGAAGGAAAAGTAAGGTACTTTTAAACAATGAATTTTGTTTCAATGAATATTAAAATAATTATAAATTGAATATACTATTTACATAAACAATTCTACTTACAGCTTGAGGTGCGTTCAGGACTCCTGTATTGTATCCATGCTGGAAGGCAGACCAGCACGCCGAAGATATTACCGCGAAAATCAGTCGCGAGTTAATAGCCTGTGTAGGAAAAAAGATTTATTTTATAATAATAATACAATAATAATCTTTATTTGTAATAACTATTGGTATGGTAAAAACCAGATGATATTTTGTTATTGCTCCAACATGACCAACGGAAAATTCAGTATGAAAATATATGTAAATTACCTACATATTATAATTAAATTAATAAAATGTTCCTTATTAAAATATTTGTTAATATTTTAGTAATAGTTTTAAAAATAATTTATAGGTAATTACTAGTATATAGGTAACAAGAGAGGCTTGCATCCAGCAGCAGTTCGTAATTATATTATGTAATACAAATTTTTTACCGAGACTTCGTCCGCGTATCTACCTATAATAAAATCGTAAACGATCCCTGTCGTAACGATTCTTAAAAAAAAACACACGTTGTCCTTATGTTACTGAGTTCAAAAATTAGTTTTTTTTGTATTTTTGTTTGTTTGTCTGTACGTTTGTGAATGTTAATCTCAGAAACGGCTTAACTGATTTGAATGCGGTTTTCACTGCTGTATTGTAGCAAGCTTCCCCTAACATTTAGTCTTTGTTTCATTCTAATCGGTTTACAAACAAAAAAAAGCTACTCACTATTCTAACAGCTAGTAAATTACAAGTTACTGTGAACTATGACTTTTATACAAACTAGAGTGTCTTAGCTATCAGATTCCAGAAATCTGTTGGAATATTTTAACGAATTCATGGATAACTAACTGGATGAAAGAAGAAAATTTCATTGAGACATTGTTTTTGGTCAAAAGCATAAGACGAAGAACAGCCTGGAGGGATGGCCTTATAATCTATAGTAAGCGTAAAGATTCAGCGGATACCACATAAGGCATTCGAGGGACTTTGTTCGCAAAGGAAAAAAAAAAACTCAGAAGTGTGTAAAAATATCCAACTCAGACGTGGGACTTTTGTCCGCGAAAAATAAAATCCCCAAGTATGGAAAATTAAAATTATACAATACGTCATTCTCGAACCCTTAGCCCAAAAAGGTTAAATATATAGAATTTATAGAGGGCATTGGGAAAAATTTCCTACAAAAATATTGATTTCTATCGCTGTAATCAGGATGGCCATGGCGTATTTAAATAGCCTTGTAAAGTTGGTGATGGACTAAGCGATTTTGTACCACGTGGTTCTAAATGTCACATTACAGATTCTTTCGTCTTGCCCGATCTATACAGTTGAAAATCTTTGCCTTAGCCATACCATTTCACTTCACTTTTGCTTCATATACTTTTCTAGTCACAAAAAAAAAAAAACTAGTGACATCTAGTGGCGATAGCGAAAACTGGGAGAGTGAAAATTCCAAGCAGCAATTAATTTTTTAAGTGGAATTTTCTTTACAACATTTTTTTAAAATTTTTAAATTCACTTTTAGTTCAAAATACCTAGATACTGATCATAAATTAATAAGCTAATAAGCTTAATAAATTAATAAGCTTCCATATACGCACATAGTAATAATAATTTTCTAAAACACAATAACACAAATGCAAAGGTGATTTCAAACTTGTTCTCAATTAAGTATGTTCAATTTACAATGCACCTTGTATTGGAGAGTTAGTGCATTTATTCATAGTAATTATTCACACACGACACTGGAACACAATTGTATATTGTGATGTTTCTATTTTAAGACACGTTATTGTACTGGATATTTATTCTCAGTAATAACTATTTAAAATATTTTAAAATGAAGTCGATGTCGGCTTCTGTCTCTTTCTTCGCTAATTTCTTGTAAACCACGCAACGTTACGGTTTTACGGTTTTCGCTAATGAAGAGAAGCGATAAGCGAAGAAGGTATAATATAAGAACATATAATTTGCAGAAAAAAATTTCATCCGAACGAAGCTGGGAGCAGGTCGCTATATTATCTCATATCGACACTTTTAATGTTTGTATGGAAAAGTGGTTGTTTGATGAGTGGTCAGGGTGCTTGCCTTTACGCTCTGTTGTATGTTTCCTGGTTCGATTCCCGGCAGTCAACTTTAAAAATGAACTTTTTAAATTTGAACCTGGTCTGAATCTGGAAAGTAATGGCAGGACACACTGCGTTTCGCAATCATTTCGGCAGCCCTTCTGATAGCGGCAGTAACACAGAAGACCACCGTGAAATAACTGCACGTGTACTGTTGTGTTTCGGTGAGTGAGTAAGGGATGCCAGAGCCTATTTTCCTATCCAATCCCTTATCCTTGATCTTTCTGTGGTCGGCAGCGCACTTGCAACAGCTGTGGCGTTGCTTGTGTTATACGCGACGGTAGCCACCTATCATCAAGCCGTCCCGGTCCCGGCTCTATTGGGTACGCTCACATGTGGGGATCGGGGGGAAGGAGAGGGCCGACGACCTGGCTAAGCTTGCGGCAACTAAACTTAAGGTGGCTAAGAACTACGATAGCGTCCTTATCCTATATTAAGGGGCACCTAAGGAGGGAGGCCGTCGCCCTGTGGGAGAAAATGTACCAACAGGGCACCACCGCTGCGGGTACTAAAATCTTCCTGCCGGACGCTGTGGCCGCGTACAACGTGATACGTAAACTGCAGCTATCACCAACCCTGGTGCAGGTGTTCACGGGACATGGCGGATTTGCAGAATACCTGCACCGTCAGCCTGTTTGCCGACCTTAACATACAAAAACTACATTATCAGCGAGTAATATAGACAGTATTTCATTTTATTATCTAATTATAATATAAAGTCGCTGTCCTCTTTTCCATTGACTTCTAAACTATCTAAAGGGTTTTGATACGGTTTTGATTAATGGAAAGAGCGATAAACGAGCAATTTTTCTATATATGATTTGCAAAAAGGACTGCTTCCGTTCGAACCCGGTGGCGGATCGTTAGTAGTGATATTCATTAAAAAGAGACAGAAGTGTTGTAAAATAAAAATAAAAATCACGCCTGACAAAAATATTCATCATCATCATCAGCCTAATGTCCCCACTGCAGGGGCACAGGCCTACCTCTCAACGATAAGGCATAACATAACCCTCTCACCACGCTGGTCAGTGCGGGTTGGTGGACTCCACATTCGTTTTAGAATAGGGATTAGGAAAAGATAGGGAAATGGCCTCTGGCATGTATATGGCCTCTACTCACTCACCGAAACATAAGCAGCACACATTATTTTATTTCATGGTGGTCTTCTGTATAAGGAGGTGGTTACTGCCGTAGTAGGTAAGTCGGTATACCCTGTTTATGACTGCAAGGCGCAGTGTACTCTACCTCCACTAAGTTCTAACTTATTGTCTAAATTTAAAAAAGCCAGGCTAGAGTTACAATTATGTCTATAACCTACACTCATACGTCAGATGGGTTCTATTTTGTGTAAACATACAAGACTATGATCTCATCGCACATTATATGTATATATATACCTAATTTGAATTTTTTTTTATACCAATTCCGTAAATGATTACGTAATACCATAATACGTGGGTCTATTATATCTCTGTTGAGATCGCAAATAATATTAAAATAAATAATGTCTTTTTTAAGTAAAAATATTTAGAGAGGTATTGTAGATACTGTCATGGAGTTGTATGTCTTTTACATACTTATTACTTCCATGGTCTTTTAGCACCAGCTGTGCGCATGGTAAATGGAATAGCGCTTATTTTTTTTTTGTAAACCGATTGGAATGAAACAAAAACTAAATGTTACGGAAAACTTGCTACAATATATCAGTGAAAACAGCATTTTATTTAGTTAAGCCGTTTCTGAGATGCACAAACACACAAACAGACCAAGAATGTAAGTGCTATTTTTTCATCTCGGTAACATAAGTAGGTACAACGTATATTAGAAATTGTTTTTTGAAGAAATATTTAATGTTGATGATCCCTCGGGAACAGTACTTTTTCCTGGGTGAAATGTAGCCGGCAAAGTATGATTTATCGCATTGTACTAGTTATTGTAACCGTTTTGCGGTAGCAACTTGATAGTTATTTACCAAGAAGTCGTGTGACATCCAATGCCAGTGTCAGATAACTTTATGGCGGTTTATGTATTAAGTTAGAAAGAAATCGGTTGAAGCGACTGTAATTTATCATTTTATTGTTCTTGTCCCTGGAATATAGAAAAATCAGAAGCGAGATCGCATATTAAACTGTGGCTGAAGAAAATATACTTATTTAGTTTTTTACTAAACGAGTTGTAGTTATTTTGTGAACCAGGCAAGTGTTATATATAGTTATTTTGTGAGTTTTTTTTATGTCAAGATCGGCAGACAGGCTGACGGTCCACTTGATGGTAGGTGGCTACCGTCGCCTATAACACAAGCAGCTTTCTCTTTGTTTATCAAACTAAACGACTTAGTTAATTCGGAGCTTATCGCTCTTTTTAAAAAATACAAAATTAAAAGATGGAGTTTTATTGAGTATTTGCCCAGCTAATTACAGAGTGAATCTAATAGTCCAGTCAAATTACGGCTCAAAATGGGTTTATTAAACATAAAATTATGTAGTTTGGGGATTATAAGGAATCGATAGGGGGGTGCATTCTGAACATAAATTCCAATTTGAGGGGTTCTCCGAAGGTCAGCTGTACCTCATTTCGCTAAAAACGCGTTTAATTCGATATCTCGAAAACGGTTAGTGTTAGGCAAAAAATTGTAGAGACATTTTCCCTTCTAAATTAAATTTACTAACTTTTTTATCTGAAACTTTTTTTGTACATCAATATTTTTCAACTTATTACTTCCGAAAGGCAAAAATGTTCCCTTTTTTTCCTCCCTATTTTTTATTTTTCGTCATTTCCTCCCCAACCGTTCAATTTTATGAAATTGTCCTGATTATAAAAGTTGTAGATCTTTTAATTACGAACAACTTTTGTCTAAAACCTTTTTTTTCTACTACCAATACCTTCAGAGTTATATGCCTTACTTATGCCTTCGCATGCGTAGCACAGCTGTTTAGACCTACTCCCCCTAAAGGCTACTCCAAACGCAAACATCACGTCCAAACACGACCGAAGTCGCTTGGCGGCGTGGCTTTGTTTGGAGGGTGTGTCCACCACCCTCCAAACAAAGCCAGAGGTGGTCCACCCACTAATCGGGTTCATCGCCTCTTCGATCGGCATACCGATAAAGTGTATCTTTTTGTGTAGTAAATAAGTTCTATATTGTATTTGCTAGGTACCTCACAAAGTGCGCGCCGCGTCGCATCGCGTTTTGGCGTGAACTGACGCTAATGGCTAATCAGAAAAATCTGCGTTCTAATCACTGCCCCTTTTGTAAATCAGTGTTGAATTGTTATTACAAGGTCTTTAGCTTCCACTATTTTCTTACTTAAATTCAAACGCTTGGTTATTAGACCATGAACAAATATTCAACAATAGGTATCAACAACATTCCTAACAACCATATTTTTTTATAATACATTTGTAGCTGCTACACGCCTCTTACTTCTTATTCTTGCAATTTAGTTTTTTTTACACAGTGCCATCTAGCCCCAACTAAACATGTATGTATATATAATAAAATCGTAAACGAGCCGTGTCTGTACATTAAATATTAAAAAAAAAAAAAAAAAAAACCATTTATACACGTTGTACTAATGCTACCGAAGTAAAAAAAAAAAATAGTTTTTAGAATTATTTTTGTCTGTTTGTCTGTGCGTTTGTTTGTGCTAATCTCAGAAACGGCTTAATCGATTTGAATACCGTTTTCACTGATGTATGCAAGAGCTTCCTGTAACATTTAGTGTTTGTTTCATCCAATCGCTTTACAAACAAAATTGTTATGTAAATTTAAAGAATCACGTCCAACATTTTTTCCATAAAAATGCAATAAAATAACTCTAAAGTTGAATTGGCTGAAACTTTAGTTAACTATATATTATCATCTGTAAAATGGTGATGATTGAAAGTTTATATAAATTTAAAAATGGACAGTTTACGTAATTTTGAAATTTCCAATATACGAGTAAGTTGACCTCAGATCTATATGATCAATAATATTAAGTAGGGTTCAGCTTATGCTGGTTTAATCCGTACGTCCGAATAAAAAACGAAACCCTTGTAGAATCACTCGTGTGTCACGAAAAATGCGTTTTTCGTGTTAAAAAGGGTTAATTTTGAATTATTTTTCAATTTGAAAGAAAATCATTCAAACGTGCATTCATATTTAATGGAAACCGTATTAAAATCCGCTGGGTGGTGCAGAAGAAATAAGCGGAGAATCAAACAACACAAGTAACGCCAAAGCTGCCGACTGCAATAGGATTAAGGATAAGGGATTAGGAGTGGATAGGGAAATGGGCTCTGGGCTCTCTCCCTTACTCACTCACCGAAACATAACAGCACGTGCTGTTACTTCACGGTTACTTCACGTGCTGTTACTTCACGGTGGTCTTCTGTAAGGGGGTGGTTACTGTCGCTAGACGGGCTGCCCAAATGACTGCGAAAACGCAGTGTGCCCTGCCATTATTTAAAAACTCTAAAATAAAAAATTAATAAATTTTGGAATGGATATGGAAAAGAATTTTAACCATTTTTTTTTAAATTTAAGGTTATCTATAAAATTATAATTTTTTCATGTTCTAAAAATGTTAGTAAGATGTTCGATGTTTTATAACAAATGTGAGTTATAAGGAAACATAATTGCGTAATTATTTTATTTCAATTAGGTAAACATTGTGTCGGTTTCCTCTGACATTTAATTCACAAGAAATAACAAATTCACCATGCATAGCTAATTAAAGTAAAAATAACACGAACACGTAGGTATACTATGCGATACGCATAATAACGACGCTTGTCAAAACAAAACTTTCTTTAAAAAAAAACTTACCGACATTCTGCCGGTGATTCTTGGAAAAGTTACAGGTACATCCAAATTCAACCTGTTTTGAACACAGAGTCGACACTATTACAATAACGAAATATAATAAAACAATATCAATAAAACCTATTACATAGTATAACGGACTTTGTTCAAAATTAAAACGTGTTCAAATTTCAAAACACGCGTTTCCAATGTTCCTTGAATTTCAAATGTGTTCGAAACGAAATCGCTCCGCACGACAGACTAGCGTCGCTTGAAGCGTGAACGGTGGTTTGTTTAACCGGTTAGACGACCTTTACAATACATCTTGTTGAGGCAGCATTAGAGCGCTGTAAGAATCCGCGCTGTTTAAGCGTTGGATTCGGGTCGTGGTATTAACTATAACTTCGCACGATGAAATTTTTTTCTTGCAAATTACACGTCGTCGGATGGTTTATAACATAGATAATGACGCTTATAAGACAAACCTATTAGCTTATATAGGAAAAGGGTTCTGGCATCCCTTACTCACTCGCCGAAACACAACAGCACACATGCTTTTATTTTACACACAGCACACATGCTTATATAAGGGGATGGTCAATGCCGCCAGACAGGGTGCCCAAATGACTACGAAACGCCGTGTGCCTTGTCACTACTTTCCATATCCAGACCGGAGCCAACTTTGAAAAGTTTAAAAAACTTTTATTTACTATAAATTTACTATTTACTATTTATTACTACAAATTTATTTACTATAAATTACTATAAATTATATTATTATAGTATTTACCTACTAGTATTACTTACCTAATAGTATTTATTTATTATGCAGCCTGTCTCTGTATTAAAATGAATCCAAAAACCATACGCCTCTAACGCCAAAATAATTATTCAAGTCAAATTCAAGTCTGCATGGATTGAAGTATAAATTTGATTCATTCTAAGCCACGGGACACAACTAGTCACGTAGTTTCCCTAATATAATTTAGCCCACTTTAGACACAGAAAAAGTGTTTTCCTATAGTTGATATAGTTTTTGAATCGACTCATTAATTCCCCTAATACAATTTTTCCTCTTCTTAAATTTGACACTAGAGAATAAAAAATCTAATTATGTACATAAGTACATCATTTTTCATTACAATTTTTTATAATAATGAATATGATATTTTTATACGGTTCCTTACCGAAAATGTACCACTCGTTCATTTTATTAAGCGCCACAATCGCTTTATTTATTATAACAACTTCGGAGGTGTGTGGGGGCTCGTCTTGACGTCAAACGCTTGTGTGTTTGTTTAAATCTCAATCCAACGTAGCTTGAGCTCTCGTTTACATACCAGCAGCTCCACGTTGTGAGGTCTCCGTAAAATTGATAAATGGTGCATCCGCACATCCAATATAAATAGATCTCTTACAGCTTTCAGTTGATGTATTGATTTAAAACATCCAAAGATGTCTATTTAAACTGGTTTATTTAGATAGGCCTCTCTTCACTATTCTTTTTTATATGAATTCGAGAAAAAATAGATTAGTTGCTTTTTTATTTCATTGCTTCAAGCGGGTTCGAGTTTTATACGAACTTTTTAAAAGTTATATTATATTTCGATGGTAATTACATTATTGTTAGATATTGTTACTTACTACAATATAAATTTTATTACTTTTTATTATAATAATTAGTGTGTTTTGTGAAGAAGGTTTTTACTGAATAATCCTTATTAATGTGAAAGTAACTATGTCTGTCTGTCTGTTACCTTTTCACGCCTAAACCGCTGCACCAATCATCATGAAACTTTACATACACAATTTGTCACGTATATATAAAAGGACCTTTAATCGAATAAAAGCAGTCATTTCACATACGAATGACAAATTTTTACTTTTACTCGGTTTTCTCTGGTTACGTGCAAAGTATTTTAATTTGTGAGCGAGAGAGTGTCTGGGCGGTAACATAATACATCCCATTTTGGCGCTCTTTTTTTTTGGGTGGGAAAATCTACGGTATGTGGGACTTCTACCCCCTAAAAACCTAGGGTATTTCCTCGCGCAATCTATGGGCGGGCGCCAGACGAGGTCCGCACACTTGCGGGCTCCACCTCGATTAGGCGCGAAGTTTCACCTCCGCGCCGTGGACGGCGGACGACCCCATGTCCGCCGCCTCCGGGTGAAGTGGCACAAGCTCTCAGTGGGCAGTCAGAGAGGGGCTTCATCTCTGAAGCACCCCATAACCTCTTCTCTGCGGCACATCCTACCGTAGAGTCGGAGGCCGCTTTCACATGAAACTCTCGGATAACCCCTGCTCATGTGGCCGCTCATCTCCACCTGACACCTGACATTTCCACAGCAATCGCGGCAGCCCGAGAGACGGGTTCCACCTCGAGTTATTGTCGCGGAAGAGTTACTAGGCCGGGTGGTCACTCTTTCGGACGACTGCGGAGGGTGGTTACTAGGCCGATCCCCTGCAACCGGGTCTTCACCACTTCCCACAAAGCCACGATGCGGTACTCTGCCAGACGGTCTTTCCCTGCCGTAGAGCCCTCCTCACCACGACAAGTTCTACCACACTTAGGAGGGGTCATTTTGGCGCCCTAATCCAAGTCGACCTAATAGCTCGTGCTGTTACAAAGCCTGATCTTACGCCGGATCTTGGCATCATTAACGATGACGACGACGAGGTGCGCCTGCACAAATTGTCTCTAAATATTTTTTTGTTGCTAGAATCAGCGACGAAGTCGCTAGAACGGCAACACTGGGCGAGAATCGACGGACAAATAAATGAAAGAATAGGAGACGAAACATAACGATATATAAGCCGAGTAAAGCAGTGTCTCGTTCGTTTTCAAATTTTCAACAGAGTAGAATTGCTCGATTAGAATTAAATGACACTGGTCGGTTGTCATAAATAATGTAGTTTGCTAGGAGCAACCGATTAAATTTACTTATTTAAAAGGAAATAAGTATTAGACTAGTATATTTAATACATAACGGGGCCTCGATTAAAACGTAAAAGTTGACTTTTCTGAAGTTTTGTTATAAAACAAAATGACAAGGCGTTGCCACAATGTCTGTAGATAGTAAAGTAAAAAATGAAGTGTAATTCGACTCGACGACGACGCTGCGATATAATAAAAGCGCCTATGGTGATCGTAAGGCAATATGTTTTTAAGAGTATTATTGCGCCGCAACAACTTAAGTTAAATAAGTTCATCATATTATAAGTACATATATAATGTGCAAACGCTTTATGCAATTTTAGGCTGTAGAAATAAAAACCAAATTGCGTTGCTCTGAAACGCTTTACAACTGCATTAGAAGGACATAAAATTAAAAGGCTCATTGATTCTAACGTAGATTTAACGCCTAGTCTTAATCGTACTAATTTTAATTTAATCGCATAAATAAAGAGAAAGAAACAGTTAAAACAGGCAGATTTTCTTTAAGCGCTTAGCAAGATGTTGAGAGAAAGCGGCCGGAATTGATCAATAGAAAGGGTGTGGTCTTTCAACGATAGATCACATACATTTTTGCCACTCAGCAAAAATTAAGAGAGTTTGACTGGGAGGTGTTAATGCATCCGCCATATAGCCCTGACTTTGCACCTTCATATTTCCACCTGTTTCGGTCTCTTCAGAATTCTTTAGGCAATGTCAGGTTAACATGAAGAGAGGACTGCCAAAACTCTCATTTTTTTAATCAAAGTCCCAAAATTTCTAAAGCAACGGGATCATGTCACTACCTACAAGATGGCAAAAAGTCATCTAACAAAATGGCACATATACCTATACTGTAATTAAATGTAAATAAATTTTGAAAAAAAAAAAAAAGAAGTCTTAATTTTTCAAATAAAATGCGAAGAAGCTTTTTTCCCAAACTATTATTTATATAACTAACTAATAATTATAGGAACATGAACTTAGTAGGACAGTCGTAGTCTTGTGAAGGTAATATGTATATGCATATTAATATATTTTAATACCGCATTAGAAAAAGTTGAAACACAGGTTGATACGATTCTCGTTGTCTCAGGCAACGGTACTCTTAACGATCTCAATCGGCCTGTGGTGGTCGACGAAGCGTCAGTCGTCAGCGGCCTCAATCGCTATGGGACGTCTATACAGTTTTACGGCTTACGCGCGTCCGTTAGTTTTACAAAATGCACGCTACGCAACGGATTGTCCATTTTCAAGTAGAAAACGTTCTCAAATCGCTCCAACTGCTGAACTCACCGATGAACTGTTCAATAATGCAAAACCTTACTCAGAGGTGCCTGGACCCAAACCTCTCCCGATACTTGGGAACACATGGCGTATGATCCCAGTTATCGGCCAGTTCGATATATCGGAGTTCGCGAAGGTGACGAAATTATTTTTAGAAAAATACGGGAAAATAGTGCGTCTTGGTGGTCTGATTGGAAGACCGGATCTGTTGTTCGTGTATGATGCCAACGAAATCGAGAGAATGTACAGGCGCGAAGGACCAACTCCGTACAGGCCCTCCATGCCTTGTCTGGTCAAGTATAAGTCTGAAGTGAGAAAAGATTTCTTCGGAGAACTACCCGGAGTTGTTGGAGTGTGAGTATCTGATATTAATTTATATTGCTGTTTATTATTTAACTAAATACTTTATCAACATTACCGCTTTATTTATTTAAAAAAAAATTAAAAACTTATGCTAGCAACATTTTTTTTGCTAAAATATAGGTAATTTACATTAATGCACTTATACAGACGTGTTGGTAATATTTGACGTATTCCAACCACTGATATTACGAGTTCGTACGGGTTCCGTTAATTAAAACGCTCTTAAACTTTCCCTTCGCTCTCTTTAAGTAGTGGTTAAAGAATCTTGTATCCGCTTCTTTGTTTCTATACAGATTTTTTTAAATAAATTTAATGTAAAATATATTTGTAGGTATATGTCACTGGTATAAAACTATAATTATAATCAACTAATATAAACTATAATTTACAAAATACTCAAGAATTAACTAATACATACAAAATGTCACTCCACTAGTGTTAAATGATATGACGTCATCGAAATATTTTTGATAAGAATTGTCTTTAATTAAGGATTTATTTAATTTGAACTAATATTGTAAATGAGAAAGTAATTCTGTCTGGTTACGTTATCTATGACGTTGTATAATTTTTTTGTGAATTTTGGAATAGAGATAAGATTGTTATTTAATCTACAAGCAAAAAAAACTAACCTAACCCAACCAATAAATGATTGATCAGCTAAGAAACCTATTTGGTTAGCAAGTACTAATTCAGCAAAAAAAAGTTGCTAACCAAATTGATATTTTGCTGGTCAAAAACATTTATTCCTTAAGAGCGTGCAGCGCGATCGAAAATCTTCGAGTTGGAGTAGCGGTGACGGAACGCACACAAAAATAACTTTACAGATTAGGCTCAACACAGAGTAAAACATATTTTTACTAATTTTTCTTTAGGAAAAATTAATGTAATAAATGATAATAGAATGTAATATATGTAAATAATAATTAGTTATTATTATAATATAACGTAATATTCAGCTGATCACTGTGTTTTGTTCATTTCTTATACATAATTTTACCTATGTATACTTACCTGCATATCTGGAAAAGAATAAATAAAGTATGAAAGAAGAAATGAAAAACTGCAAAAAATAATAAAAAGTTTTTATTATTAAATTTGTGATGTTTGGTTGTCGTGGTATTATCGTTATTTGTTAATTGTCGTTTATTTTTGACCTTATCTTTTGAGTGCTTTCAATATATAATCAGGCTCCTTAATTGCCATTTTTCTATCCAGTCTTTTTTCGTATGAAATATTTACGTATTGAATTTTTCCACTGTCTTGATTATCCGAGGATGTTTGAATTTCTGCTATTGGTAGCCTGAAATAAAATTAAACACTAAAAACAACAGAGAGCAAATTGTAAACACCGTTAGTTTATAATAAACATAACTGACGAATATTATGAAAGGAACATTGAATTTAAAATAAAACGCTTAAAAGTTGATAACGCTTAAAAGTTATAAAATTTAGTTTATAACCTCTCCGTTCCGAAATTGTATACGAACATGCACTGTTCAGTACTTGGGCCTATCAATGAACAGTTTTACAAATTTACTGCGCGGTTTCAGTTTACAGTTTCGTTATAAACGGCTGTTATCAAAAGCAAAAAACCTAATCTAACCTAACCAATAAATGTTTGATTAGCTAAGAAACCTATTTGGTGACCAAGTACTAGACTAGGTCAACCAAAAAAAGTTGCTGACCAAATAAATATTTTGCTGAAAAAATATATATTCCTATTACAAACTAACATATGCAATGTTACCGGATAATAGCCTAATTGACAAAATTTGGAAATTAGTTTAAAACTATGGCTTAGCATCTATTTCACCGCAAAAATATATTATTTTAAGAAAAATAGGTCTTTTACATTAGTATTTTGAGTTTTTAGAAATGAACTTGAAATTGACCGCGAAAAAGGCCAAGACTGTCATGGCGTCTTGAATGACGTCACACCTCGCGAAACAGTCGTGTTTGTTTATGACAGTCAATTGTGTTTTTTAATAAATAATGAATTCCTCGTATTATAAATACTGTATAGTGCCCCAATATAAAAGTTCAACGATAAAAACGCCAAACAAATTATTCATATACGTTCCAAACAATAAACAATAACAAATTGATGAAGTTATTACAGCTCTCAACGGCCACTATCAATACCTCGTTGTGAATCTTCAATGCCAGAGATCTAGATTCACAACAAAGAGATTCGAAGAGCACTACGGAGTCTTGACGTGAACAAAGCTAGTGGACCTGATGGCATACCTGCAAGGGTCCTGAAGGAATGTGGTCCTGAATTGTCTCCTGTACTTACACGCTTGTACCATCTCTCTCTCAGGACGAATACCGTGCCGGCATTTTGGAAGCTTGCCAATGTTCAACCAGTGCCTAAAAAGGGTAACCGTGCCAACCCCTGTAATTATCGACCAATCGCCATCACTTCTGTACTCTGTAAGGTTATGGAGAGAGTACTGAATAGTAAGCTGCTGACATATCTTGAAGTTAACGACCTGCTCAGTGATCGCCAATATGGATTTCGCCAGGGACGTTCAACCGGAGGTCTTCTTGTATGTCACGCAATACTGGAGTGAAGCCATCGAGAAACATGGCGAGGCTCTCGCTGTGTCACTCGACATATCGAAGGTCTTTGAGAGGGTTTGGCATGCACGTTTACTTGGCAAGCTTCCTACATACGGCATCCCCTCCGGTCTCTTTGTAGCTGGATTTCTGATTTCCTGAATGAACGGTCAATTCGAGTAGTCATTGATGGCTGCTCCTAGGACCTCATGGCAATTGATGCCGGTATTCCTCAGGGATCTGTTCTCTCTGCAACTCTTTTCCTGCTTCATATTAATGACTTACTTCTTCCAGGAGTAGTTGTATACGCAGATGACAATACGGTCATAGAGAGATATTTGTCCAGGATTCGTTCTGAGAGGGAGGCAATGGTTGAGCGAATTAACTGAACCTTAAATCTTGTATGTCAATGGGGTGACAAGAATCTGGCTGATTTTAACGCCACCAAAACGCAAGCGTATTTGGTCTCTGCAAAAAGGAGCCCTTTCGACTTGGCTCCAACTTTCCGAGGTGCATCCGTACCTGTGGCCAATGATCTTGAGCTTCTTGGTATGAAGTTGTGCTCAAATCTCAACTTCGATAATTCTATCGAGTCCAAAGCCCAAACAGCGGCCAAAAAGTTGGGCATCCCAAATAGAGTGAAGCGATGCTTCACACTTGGACAGCTCCTCTCTTTATACAAGGCACAAGTCCGATCTTGCATGGAGTATTGCTGTCACCTTTGGGATGGCCCATCAAAATACCAACTTGCCGCACTCGACTCGGTGGATCGCAGAGCTAGGAGGCCCATTGGCGATGATAAACTAATAAGAACTAAGCTGCAGAGCCTAGCACATAGACGCAAAGTTGCCTGTGTATTCTATAAGATGTACTTCGAAGAGTGTGCTCGAAAGCTGCATGAGATCATACTGCCTTCCCCTTTCTTCTATCGGACATACAGACGCACGGCTGGTTACCATCCTCACCTTGTCGAAATCCCTCTAATTCGGACCAAGCGCTTTAAAACATCTTTTGTGATGCGCACTGCTAAGGATTGGAACTCCCTGCCGGCGTCTGTATTTCCGAGCTCATATAACCCAAATCTTTTCAAGGTTCGAGTGAATGGGCATCTTCTGGGTGAGCTCGCTCCATCGTCGGCCTCATCCTTCCTACATGGATAGATGCTGGTCAAGAGCAAACTCATCTTTAATAAAAAAATTAAAAAAAAAAACTTTGTATTCGCTTACCTCAAAGGCAGCGGTTTTGAGTCAATGTCAAATTAGAAAATAAACGTAACCACCATTTATTAATATTGTCAAGTTAAGTTTTTACTCTCGTATTAATTGTATTTTTATATATTTATTGTCCTGATATCAGTGGCAAAAGAAATTCATCGTGTGATTTGGTAAAATAGCTTGAAATTTACCAACGCGCCACCATTTAATTGTAATTTAACAGGTGAAGTTGAATATATACAGATATAAACAAACAATTTTTTTACATTTTCTTGGGTCTCTCAGCCCAATATTTCAACATATTTTATATTGAAAATACTTTTTTTTTTATTTAGAACAAACTTTAAAGTAAGAATACTTTCAAAAAGTAAATCTTTAACCGTCTTACTACAAAAGATTAAATAAGCACTGTCTAAACACGTGCTTACGTAGACAATGTATAACTATTTAAACATTGTTAGGCGAGCGCTTAAAATGTCCTTACCACAAAACCTTGTTTAGCGCTTGTTTTTGTAGATAGTGTTAAAGTACGAGAATGATATTGCATTATGGCAACCCTGACAAACATTCATTCGGTCACTCGCCCTGAATTCATGTCGTTTTCATTTTACGCAGATTTTGGTTTTCACAAGCTATTATTACGGACTATAGTAACGATATAAGTAAATTATCAAATTGGAATAAGGCACAAATTACAACAAATACGTTAGATTGTTTATAAAATTTTGTTATATCAAAAAACATTGCGCTTAATGGAACGTAACTGACACGGGCGTAATTGTCAAATGTCAAGTTGGATTTGTTAATTTAATATTCTTATTTTCATAAATTCCAATTATTATTTTAACATGGATAAAAAAACGTGAGCGCGGCGTTGCGTCATCGTAATATTCGAATGGATTAATTCGCTCGCGATATATCCTATCTCACAAAATTATATATCCTTATAAATAATTCATATCCTCCATACGTAATCAATTAAATTTAAAATATCCATAGTCATTTCAAAAATCAAAAGAAATCTTTAATATTACGCAAAACGATTACAAATTTGACAGCACGTCCAAGGAGAAGCCGCTAACTAGATAGACACTTGTTAATCAAGCATCTGGCGGTATTTAAATTTAAATAATGCTCAAGCATTGTCTAACCCTAAACAATGCCTAGACACTCTTTTGTAGTAAAGTTTTATTTAACCACGTGTACAAAGCCTGTTTAAAGTATGTTTAATGTTTTTGTAGTAAGACGGTAACCGTCTTACTACAAAAGATTAAATAAGCACTGTCTAAACACGTGCTTACGTAGACAATGTATAACTATTTAAACATTGTTAGGCGAGCGCTTAAAATATCCTTACCACAAAACCTTGTTTAGCGCTTGTTTTTGTAGATAGTGTTAAAGTACGAGAATGATATTGCATTATGGCAACCCTGACAAACATTCATTCAGTCACTCGCCCTGAATTCATGTCGTTTTCATTTTACGCAGATTTTGGTTTTCACAAGCTATTATTACGGACTATAGTAACGATATAAGTAAATTATCAAATTGGAATAAGGCACAAATTACAACAAATACGTTAGATTGTTTATAAAATTTTGTTATATCAAAAAACATTGCGCTTAATGGAACGTAACTGACACGGGCGTAATTGTCAAATGTCAAGTTGGATTTGTTAATTTAATATTCTTATTTTCATAAATTCCAATTATTATTAGTAACATGGATAAAAAACGTGAGCGCGGCGTTGCGTCATCGTAATATTCGAATGGATTAATTCGCTCGCGATGTATCCTATCTCACAAAATTATATATCCTTATAAATAATTCATATCCTCCATACGTAATCAATTAAATTTAAAATATCCAGTCATTTCAAAAATCAAAAAAAATCTTTAATATTACGCAAAACGATTACAAATTTGACAGCACGTCCAAGGAGAAGCCGCTAACTAGATAGACACTTGTTAATCAAGCATCTGGCGGTATTTAAATTTAAATAATGCTCAAGCATTGTCTAACCCTAAACAATGCCTAGACACTCTTTTGTAGTAAAGTTTTATTTAACCACGTGTACAAAGCCTGTTTAAAGTATGTTTAATGTTTTTGTAGTAAGACGGTAACCGTCTTACTACAAAAGATTAAATAAGCACTGTCTAAACACGTGCTTACGTAGACAATGTATAACTATTTAAACATTGTTAGGCGAGCGCTTAAAATGTCCTTACCACAAAACCTTGTTTAGCGCTTGTTTTTGTAGATAGTGTTAAAGTACGAGAATGATATTGCATTATGGCAACCCTGACAAACATTCATTCAGTCACTCGCCCTGAATGCATGTCGTTTTCATTTTACGCAGATTTTGGTTTTCACAAGCTATTATTACGGACTATAGTAACGATATAAGTAAATTATCAAATTGGAATAAGGCACAAATTACAACAAATACGTTAGATTGTTTATAAAATTTTGTTATATCAAAAAACATTGCGCTTAATGGAACGTAACTGACACGGGCGTAATTGTCAAATGTCAAGTTGGATTTGTTAATTTAATATTCTTATTTTCATAAATTCCAATTATTATTATTAACATGGATAAAAAACGTGGGCGCGGCGTTGCGTCATCGTAATATTCGAATGGATTAATTCGCTCGCGATGTATCCTATCTCACAAAATTATATATCCTTATAAATAATTCATATCCTCCATACGTAATCAATTAAATTTAAAATACCCATAGTCATTTCAAAAATCAAAAGAAATCTTTAATATTACGCAAAACGATTACAAATTTGACAGCACGTCCAAGGAGAAGCCGCTAACTAGATAGACACTTGTTAATCAAGCATCTGGCGGTATTTAAATTTAAATAATGCTCAAGCATTGTCTAACCCTAAACAATGCCTAGACACTCTTTTGTAGTAAAGTTTTATTTAACCACGTGTACAAAGCCTGTTTAAAGTATGTTTAATGTTTTTGTAGTAAGACGGTAAATGTTTTAAAAATTTTAGGTTGTAAAAGCATTCTAGTCACAAAAGTTATAAGATTGTGTCGACAAGTGTGGACGTGTAAGCAGAAGATTTTACCGATTTAACAAAATGGTGGAACACATTTTTTGTTTCCACCGGTTCTCAAATTTTTATATAAAATACCATTTTCCATGGCGCTCACCAATGAGGGTTTGGCTCAGTTCATATCAGTTGTACCTAGTATATGGGTAAATGAAAATTCTGTCCAGTTTTGGTCAAGGGCAAGAAAAACCGGCGATCTTGAGACGGCTGATTCCACAGTAGGTAAATGCCACTCTCTGACTGGTAACTGTTAATTAAGTAAGACTTTGTTTGTTCTTCACATAATACTTAGGTAGAAGTTTTTACCATTGCGGAATTCCGATGAACAAGCATAACGGCAATTTTGGGCAATATACTGCTGTTTGTTTTGTTAAATCCTGATTCCATGGCGAATTATACCTGTCTTTCAAGATTAAACTAAAAACGAACTGTATTAATTTAACAATAATTGCTGAAAACTCGAAATAACCTGTTCACTTTATACGAAAATGACAGCCACAACGTGGTGTTTCGCGAGGTGTGACGTCACGCTTCCATTCGCTTCTCTGATTGGTGTTTAATGTCACATAATTAAACGCCTCATTTTGTCGATTTTATTTTCCAAAAATATTATTAATCTTTTATTATTTTAATAGAAAAGTTGTTTTTTGTTTACTAATTATCATGGTTAATCATTAGAAACTCTAAGCCATCCGATTTATTCTCAGTGGAAACAAGCCTGTTGTATACACCTCTGTTTGAGACATTAAATAGATAGGTAGGTATTTACCTGTATGCATTTGCATGTTCTGCGTTCGCACTACTCTGTACGGAATTCGACTCAACTGCAATATTTTATTTTGCATGTCCAGATTTTCTTATTTGCCTGAAAGTGAAACCAATGACATGATTAATTTAGCCATATTTCAGTATGCAAATTAGAAAAAAAACAGACAATTGCGTTCTCCGATAAAAATACTTCCAAATAGAAGTCTACTTACCACATTATAGCAGCATTCTTAGGATAATTTTTTTATTTAGTCACTTAGATAATGATTCTTTTTCTGGTTACCCATCCTTCACTTCCAAAAAACACTTAAACATGTGTAAAATGTAAATACAAAATTTATAACACAGCTGACTTGACATTGACCTCATGACGTCATGTCATACGACAAATAAGTGCGCCTAATGATTTTATTAGAGCAATGTTTTTTGGTTGGAAAACCATCAGGCGTTTGGATTAAATATTGAAAATTCTTAATATTTTCATATTTATAATTTTATAATGAATATTAAGAAGGGGGGGATCTGCGGAATATCAATACAAACATTTTCATGTGAGAATTAGTGCTTCATGCGTAAAATTTAAGAAGTATTCGAAGAAATAAATTTTTAGAAGTCGTTCCGTTTATGTATTTTTTATTAATTTTAAATGTATTTGTTTCAAATTTCAACAAGGCGGTGACCTTGTGCAAGGATCAGGCTAACCTACAAAAGTTACTTTAATGTATTTAACTAATTCAGCGCATAGTACTAGTCACTTAAAAATGAGTAAATTTCCAAAATTTTGTGCAGTATCCCCTTAATGATAAACGGGACCTTGTAGCAGGCAACTTTTTGCCTGCTACAAGGTCGCTTTAGTCGCTTGTTGTAGCGAAAATAAAACTTTGCTGGTAAATTGGCGATGAAAATTTGTATGGGAAACGAAATAATTAACGAATAATAATTACTAATTCCATTAGTATGGACATTGAGAAAAGTAGGCCACACAAAGGATTAAATCTAAGCAGAAAAAGACGCGGGCACTAGTTATTATTATATAAAAGCGAAAATTTGTGAGAATGGATGCACGTTTGTTATTCTTTCAGGCGAAAACTCCTGAACTGATTTTGATGAAACTTTACAGTAACATATTCGTGCTTAAAAAAACAGAATAACATATATAAGAATACGTAGACGAAGTAGCGGGCAAGGGTATGACTTTTGTATCTATATTTACTAATATAAAGAGAGAAAAAGCGAAAATAATAGGTATTAAATGTTGCAAAATAACCATAAAGCTCCTTGGGCAGCCCGTCTGGCGGCAGTAACCACCACCTTATAGAAGACCACCGTGAAATAACAGCACGTGTGCTGTTGTGTTTCGGTGAGTGAATGAGGGATGCCAGAGCCCGTTTCCCTATCCCTTCCTATCCCTTATCCTTAATCCTATTGTAGTCGGCAGCGCACTTGCAACAGCTTTATATTACTTTTTTTTTTACCAAAATTTTTTAATTCATCCATAAATTCCTTAGATTTTGTTCTAAATAAAGTAAGATTCTCAAATATTATTTCATCATTTATACTAATATATATATATGTCATATATATATATATGTATTTATCATATATATATATATATATGTCGCAGTCATTTGGTTGAATCTGCTATTTGATTGAATGACTAGCCCGTTCATTGAATGACGACATTTAATTGAATGACTAAAGGACAACTCGTCAAGTCGTTGAATGACGTCTTGACTGAACGTCATTTAGCGAAGTCGTTGAATGGTATATAGCCGACTTTGTAATGTTTGGTTAAGGTGCCCATGAGTTCGCAACTAACCTTACTTTAAATAAAAATAAATGAATTATAAAATGTTTCGTTAAATCAAATTGTAATATTGGATTAGGGTGAATTTTGGGACAATTAAAAAATTACTGATTTATAAACTGCTGAGTTTAAAATAATAAAAGATTGTAGCATGATTTCCAAAGCTTTACTTAATCTCATATTTTTGCTTAGTATAAAAAAGTAAAAAAACCTAGAAAAAATTATCATATTATTTCAAAAGTAATTTATTAAAATATGCCCTATCAACACAGTGCTATCTGTGCGAGCTGTTTGATGCCATATTTGTTTTGGTGACTACTAGCGCCGCAGTGGGAAAAAATGAACTAAATTTGAATTACCTGACTGATTTCATGTCCGCTATGTTCAAAGGGCTATGTTACAATCCGCTAACTAGTTGGACGTTTAGTGACGCTTGTTCAATCAACGTTCGGCCTAGTCATTCAATTAAATGTCATCATTCAACTAGTCATTCAATCAAATAGCAGATTCAACCAGATGACTGCGACATATATATTTCCCCGTTTAAGGCTCTTTCCATTAGTGAAAATCCCATCAAAAGCCGTTATTATTAGGTGTATAATTATATAAACATTATTAGGCGTATATTTAAACCTTCCGTGAATAATTATCTGATTAGTTAATCGATATACAAATAAATACATACAGTGGCGCGGAGCGACTTCAATGCAACGATAAGTATTAAAAAGAGACATAATAATAATAATAATATTAATTTCGGATAATTTACAATCCATATACAAAAGGGGAATTTAATTTAGAATTATTAACGAAAACAGAATATTTACAAAAATACAAAATAAATTTAAAATTAAAATGATATCTTATTATCTCTGGACATCTCGACCCCAGGGCATCCATCCAGCAGCATGCAGCCGAATCCAACGCCCCAGTAACGCAGAGTCCCACCTATCAGTGAATACGTTCAGGATGGTATTGTCGGTAGCGCGCAAGCGTCTCAAGGGAGAAGCGCAACGCTTACGAATTATGGCTGCGAAGTCATCGACATGCGCTTCGGCAAACATACCCGAGGCGCTGCAAAATCTTGGTAGACCCAAAATCATCCTGAACGCATTATTGTATTGCACGCGCAGATCACTAAATGCCCGTCGTGAATAATCGACCCATAAGCTGCACGTGTAAAATGTTAGAGAGACAAATTCTTTCTTTCTTCTTTCTTTCTTTCTTTGTAAATTTATAAGTATTTATGGGTCGGTATCAAAACGACTGGATCTACAAAATGTCATTTTTAGAGTTATTTAATTAATAAATAACTATAAAAATGATTCACCAAAGAAAAACTAAAAGGATCGTATAATCAAAATTGCATACCGTGTATACATGTGTTTAAAAAAAAATTTGTTCAACACAATAAATTATTTGTGATAGGTAAAAATTTTTTTTAAATAAAATTTGTCGTAAATGAGCTGTTTATACGTGGAAATGTTATCCTATGTCCTTGTATTCTAGTGGTATTTTTATACATCGAAGCGACATTAAACGGTATTCATTAAAATAAAATTTCTTGTAACTTCAGATGCTTTATTCAGTATTCTGAAATGAAAAAAAAAAAAAACATAACAAGCATGACAACTGAGAAGATATTTAGTAACAATATTCTAATTGTATTATAAACATCAGTTCTCATGAGAACTGATATTTTACACTATATACGACGGAAAGTCAATGGTGAGCGGAGAATGAAGGCCGACATTCTTGTTAACTCTGACTTAAAAACTTGTTGTAAGACAGGTTATTGTTTCATACAAATTCATTATATTTTAAGGTCAGTATTTTCGAAAACATAATATATAGGCGTGATATCTACTTATGGGAAAGGAAGAACTAGGATGTAAAACTAAAATAAGTGATATTGTTAAAAGACATAGGATTCTCAAATGGAAATGGGCGGGACACCAAGACAAACTTACAGATAACAGAAGGACAGAAGTGGTGGGAGAATGGGTACCCAAAGATAAGAAAGGCTCGAAAGGTAGACCACGGAAAAGATGGAGAAGAATAGCAAGAAACAGACATGAGTAGTTGAAAATGAGAGAGGCCTTTGCCTCTGAGGCAAACTAGCCAAATTTAATAACATTTTTAACTGTTTTTTATGCTTATGTTTTATATAACAGGCATTTTATGTTTATTTGTTTATTTTATTTCATTTTTTGGGGTTCCGTACGTCCGAATAAAAATATTCGGATAGGATTACTCGTGTGTCCGTCTGTCCCACCATTCCCTCCCTTATCTCCGAAACTACTGAACCTAAAATTTTGAAAAAAATACAGAAATTAGTTTTCTACTTTTAGATTATAGGAAAACCTATAAGAAGTCCATGATATTAAAATAACATGGTAAATCACTCAATATTGTGCAGATAGGTAACATCGTACGGATCCCTCTTCACGCGAGTTCAACTCGCACTTGTCCCGTTTTTTATAAACTTATGGATCTCGTTAGGAAGCTCAACTTCGCTCAACCAGCTATGTAGAGGGTTATGATCGGTATAATCTGCTAGATCGAAAGTGACAAGACTTGGATGAGTGGTTAGGGTGCTTGCCTTAGCGCTCTGTTCTAGGGTGCCCGGGTTCAATTCCCGGCAGGGTCAACTTTTCAAATTTGGCTCTGGTCTGGATTTGGAAAGTAGTGGCAGGGCACATTGCGTTTTGGCAGTCATTTGGGCAGCCCATCTGGCGGCAGTAACCATCCCCTAACAGAAGACCACCGTGAAATAACAGCACGTGTGCTGTTGTGTTTCGTTGAGTGAGTAAGGGATGCCAGAGCCCATTTCCCTATCCCCCCCCCCCCCCCTAGTCCCTTATCCTAATCCTACTATAGTCGGTAGCGCACTTGCAGCAGCTTTGGCGTTACTTGTGTTATAGGCGATGGTAGCCACCTACCATCAAGTGGACCGTCAGCCTGTCTGCCGATCTTAACATAAAAAAAGACAAACGAACGTTAGCATCATAATTTGAAGTGGCAATGGGCAGGGCATACAGTAAAGAAAGCCGACGGCCGCTGAGACTGGAAGATTCTCGAGAGGAGACCAGGAACCGAGAAGCGCAGCGTAGGACGTCCACCCTAATAAGGGCCTAAGATATAAAAAGGGTGGACTGGCGATCTAATAAAGACCGCAGGTCTACGCTGGAACCTGGCTGCTTCTGACCGATCCTCTTAGAAAACGGGGGAAGCTTAAGACCAGCAGTGGAAGTCCTACGGTTAACATGATGATGAATAAATGAGACACTACTAACTAGTTACTGTGACTTATACCTATTATCGGGGCATTAACTTTTAATCCGATAATAATTAATTGCCACAATCTAAACCTTATATAATACAATAATGGCGTATTTTATTGAGTTGCCTACAAACAGACTTCACATTAAGTACATAGGTTGCAAAAGGCTAAAATGATGTCATAGGTTTTTACGAGCAGTAGCTATGAACCAACCACAGGTTAGTTCACGAGTATGTTGGTACAATTTGCTTTCAATTTTTTTTGATAGAATCAAACAGAAACTAAGAGAAAACACTTGTTTATTGATTCTTAATATTTTAATTTATCATTACAAATAATTTATTGACTTTAATATAGGAATATTTATCTAGAACTGGGTAGAAATTGAAGGAGCAACCTCTAATTTTCAAAATATCTTGAAACTTTTTGTTCCCTAAAGTTAAGTTCTCAATTTTAGCAAAGCGTTCAACATTTAATTCTCAAAAAAGATTTTGTGATAACATTTTAAGAAAAGTATCCATGTTTTAATCCAGATAATAATTTATCTGTTTGCCAAATTTCATATAAAAGAGTAACAAACATCCATACATCCTCACAAATTTTTACGTTATATTAGTAGGATTAGGATTTTCAGTATGGATATAGACATGCCTAGATAATTATGTATATAGACTATTTTATTTTATAATATGTATTTATTATATATTTCTATAGATATAGATAGGTAGTAACTTCAAAACCCTGCAAAACGTGTTTTTAATAAAATTATTCTTGCCGTTTTATTACGAAAGTTGTTTGTCAATTAACACCCATGTTTAAGCTCTCACTAATCAGACACAAGTTTAACATATCAAACATTAACTGAACTCAGCCACGCTTCGCTGCGGCTCATACGGTGGCGGAGTGCGCATGGGGCGCGCGGTACTGGACACTGCTTATATATAATACTATTGATCGTAGCGTAATGTTACATATCCTATAGCCTTCCTCGATAAATGGACTATTCAATACAAAAATAATTTTTCAATTCGACCTAGTAGTTCCTCGAGGTTAGCGCGTTCAAACAAACAAACTCTTCAGCTTTATATATTAGTATATGGATAATCGCAAAAAATTTCATTGTATCCTGTCAAATCCTGTATCCTGTCAGCTACGAACATGGATTTTTTTCTCGTTTGATAACCGAAAACAGAATTTCCGTATATCAAACAAATACATGTACACATAAGAGTTGATAACTACTGAAGTAGCTTCACGCATATATCTATTTACATAGGCCGGTGCTGTGTACATAACAAAATATAACGAGTTAACACTTCTAGATGCTAAAAGATTTGACAATGACTGTTTTGTTGGTCACATTATTATCACTTGAGCGACGAAGCGTAATATTGTAGATTGCACTCAGTTTTAAAAGCACGTCTCGTTTCGTTTGACCTCAAAGTTGTGTTGAACGAAAACCTGTTTGATCGGCCTTAGAGTTTTAGGTTATAATTTGTATCTTTCATAATAAAAAATATGTTTAATATAAAATTTAACTATTTAAATTCATGAATTAGCGTTTTTATTTCAAACAAATCAACGAGGAGTCGTTGAGGATTGATGTTAATATTTTAAAGTAGCTTTTGCCAGAAACTACGTCTGCAGTGAAAGGGTAACACTGAAAGTTTTAGAAACTTGAAAACTATATAATGAGGAAGCTGTTTGTATTCTTATTGTTTTTCGAAGTAGTTTCCATTCCTTTGTAACCATCATTGTATGTGATGGAACCATTGACTGAAGCAGTGGGCTTACTTCTTTAAGAGTCTCTTTCACGACGATCAATATTTTAAACTAGCCTGAGACTACGTCTGCCTGTCTGGTGTCAGTGGCGTAACTATACGAGAGTAACATTGAAAGTTTTTAGAAACTCGAAAATTAAATAATGTAGGAAGCTGTTTGTATTCTTATTGTTTTTCGAAGTAGTCTCCATTCTTTTGTAAGCACCACTCCATGTGATGGAACCATTGACTGAAGCAGTGACCTACTCTTCTTTAGCATTTCTTTCAAGGCGTTTTCGAACGCTTTTACTGCATCTTTAGGGCTCATAAAGCGGATGCCTCTAAGTTTATTTTTTATGGTTGGGAATAAATAGAAATCACATTTATGGTGCCAAGTCGGGACTATTAAGGAGGATGACTCATTAATTCCACACTTTTCATACCTAGTTAAATATTCGATTGTTCGTCTGGCGAAGAGGGCTGGAGGATAGTCGTGCTGAAAGAGGATCCTACTTCTTGGGCGCTCCTGTCGAAGATTTTCCAAGACAACTGGCAAACAATTACTAATATATCAGTATGTAATAACGGTCCTTTAGATTATATCTAACCCAATGGTTGTAAAATGTCCCGTCCGTCCAAAGAATGAGGCAATCATCTTTTCCCTTCGCTTCTTCCCTTCTTCACTTTTGTTGACAAATCCTCGAAAGGAAACACCCATTGTGTAGTATGGTTTTTGGTTTCAGGTTCGTTACATCCAGATTTCATCTCCTGTGACGATGTCAAATACAGCATTTGACTTACCTCCGTTATATTTTTCAATCATTTCGCGGCACCAATCTAAGCGATGGTGTTTTTGATTTTCTGTAAAATTATGGGGTATCCAATCGAAAGCTTCCTAAAGAGTTCTTAATTCGAAATTTATATTTATTAAAAACTTCCAGGGCGTCCTCTCATTGTATGGGGAGTTCAAAGCCTGTTTCGTATTAAGCGTCATAAATGCGTAGTGCATACCGATTACTGCCAACTCTCTAAACAGATTAAAATTTTTATCACGCGGATAAGCAAAGCAAGTGTAATTCCAGTTACTTTCCGAGGAATCATATCAGCTAGTGAAGTTACAACGTGCCCTTATGATACATATAGTGTTTTATACCTATCATATTTTTTAGGTTTGAACTTTAAGCCCAGCACATACGTGGTATACGCTATAATATATATGAATATAATATTGTAGTCAAGTATTTTTTGGGCTTTAGTCAGTTTTAGTCTGATTTCAATTTGTGGCCCTTATAATTCAAGAATTGCCTTATTTTTCCAATTTTGAAATGATTACTCAAACACATATTAATTGTAAATACATGTACCTACCAACCTAAGAAAAAATAAGTACCTACCTAGGAGCATTTTACTCTGCATTCAGAATTCATAAACCGAACAGTTTTTCTGACGACAATAAAAACAATATTCAAGAGATCATCTAACTATACGTAAAAACATTTATCAATGCGACTGAATAATATTTTTTGAGTTTTCGAAGATATGGAAAGGGATAAATGGAGCAAAAATCCATTTATTCTTATTAGTAGCGATAAATTAATAGGTAGGGGAAAAGAATAAATCACATCTTACTAGGTGAATCAAATATAAACGAGACTTTTGGACCTGCGCGCGCAATAGTGATGGAAGAACGTTCCGCTGTTATTGGCTGTTAGGTTGGTTTGTCAGGAGTAGGGGAAGCATGTGACTCATCATCATAGACTCGCTCAGTGTCCATCGTTACGATGTCCGAGCAGGAGGTACCTCCCTCTATTGCGCAACGTATTGTTATCAAGTTTTTAGCTGCAGAAGGTGTAAAACCGGCCGAAATCTTGAGAAGATTGACTGCACAGTTCGGGGAAGAGACGCTGTCGCGAGCTAGAGTGTTTGCTTGGCATAAACAGTTCGCGGAGGGCCGTGAACGTGTTGAAAATGAGAGCCATGACCGCAGACCCCGCACCAGCATTACAGCGGGCAACATCGACAGTGTTCGTCTCTTGTTGAAGGTGATAGGCGTCTAACAACTTCGGATATTGCAATTAAGGTTGGAGTAAGTTATGGGAGCACGTACTCTATACTCACAGAGGAGCTAGGGTATCGCAAGGTGTGTGCCAGGTGGGTTCCTGTTCCTCGCCTTCTCACAGTTGACCAGAAACTGAATCGTTTTCAAGTGTGTGAGTGTCTTCTTGCACGATTTCGGGAAGAAGGAGACCCATTTCTTTCTCACATTGTCACCTGTGATGAAACGTGGGTGCATCACTACACCCCTGAGTCGAAACAAGCGAGTATGCAGTGGAGGAAGAAAGGAGAAACCGGACCAGTGAAAGCCAAGTCACGATTATCGGCTGGCAAGGTTTTGGCTACCGTTTTTTTTGACCAGCGTGGCCTGCTGCACCTTGATTTTTTGCATGAGCGCAGAACAATTAATGCGGCATACTACTGCAAACTTTTGACTGAGGTCAGACTTGCATATCGCCGCAAAAGACGAGACCTTCCGATGAGAAAAGTGATTCTCCTCCATGACAATGCTCGCCCCCATACAGCAGCCCTGACCGTACAAAAATTGGAGCAACTGGGTTGGGAGACACTGGAACACCCTCCATACAGTCCAGACCTGTCTCCCTGCGACTTCCATGTCTTTGGTCCTCTCAAGGAAGCTTTGGGAGGGCAAAAATTCCACAGCGATAATGAAGTTGAAGCATATGTGCGCAATTGGCTACAAACACGATCTGACTCTTTTTACCTGGGAGGAATTAAAAAATTACCTATACGCTGGGAAAAATGTGTTTCTAAATCAGGAGATTATATAGAAAAATAAACTATGATTGTTTGTGCGTTTAAAATCAAAATAAATATTTTAAAAAATAAGTCTCGTTTATATTTGATTCACCCTCGTATCAACACTACCAACAAAATAAATCACATCTTACTAACTTAGAGTCGTTGAGATCTATCAAAATAATTTTCAAGTAAACTACGTTGAATTCAAGAACAATTATTCGTTTGAATTCATGATCATCCATTCACAATACCTCAATAAGGTCACGCAAACCCCGAACAAACATATTCTCAACCTCACAACAAACATGTTGCGTTTACATTACCAGTCAGACGAATCCTTTAGAATTTCCATTCCGTATTGCATCGTTAATGAAATGAAAACTGCTTTTATGTGGCGTTCATTCTAGTATGGTAGTGTTGTGGTAGGTACTGCTAGTCTGCTACTAGAACCGTGGCCTACTTGGGAAGTAGTGCACAGCGAAAGCGATATTAGCATCACGTGACTCGACTGCTGTATAATGATAGTTTTAATTGAGATTCTTCTGCGTATTAATTTAAAAAATTAGTATTTGGAATTAGTGTTTGAAGAAGATTAATTTTCAGCTGTAAGTACTAATTATGATGTGATTTTGAGGTTCGATTCACTTAAATTTATTTTATTCTAAATGAATAAACTAAGTTTACTAGCTAAATGAAGTAACTAATGAATAAACTAACTAACAACTGTTCTAGGGTTCCCGAGTTCGATTCCCGGCAGGGACAACTTTGAAAAATGAACTTTTCAAATTTGGCTCTGATCTGGAGCTGGAAAGTAATGGCAGGGCACACTGCGTTTCGCAGTTACTTGGGCAGCCCGTCTGGCCGCAGTAACCACCTCCTTACAGAAGACCACCGTGAACTAACAGCACGTGTACTGTTGTGTTTCGGTGAGTGAAATTTACAGCAGCTGTGGCGTTGCTTATGTTATAGGTGACGGTAGCCACCTATCATCAAGTGGATCGTCAGATTTTCTGCCTATCTTAATATTAAAAAAAATAAGGATTTAAGGATAGCACCTAGAAAATAAAGTCTTTCTCCACATCTCACTATTTCTCCGCTAACTTCTAAGCCACAAAACTGATGCTTAAACGTTTTTCACTAATGGAAAGAGAGATAAACGAAAAGGTTTGCGTACATAATTTGCAGAAAAAAATAATGCAACAGTGCCAAGACGGCTGTGGGTCGCCAATCACATATAATTTACTTTCATGTACATCTTTGACAGTCACAAGAATGACCTCTACGAGTTCTGTTGTGTAATTTAATCTTGCGCCTTAATGTGCTGTGTTGCAAAACGGAATGAGCAAGTACCATTAGACGTGAAAACCAGGCGATTCCGTAACATTTAATGATCAAGCACTACTAAACTATTCACTACGCGACAAATTTTAAAAGAGAAATATTGTTTAATTAAAAGAAGTTGTATCCTGCGGCTTTGAAATCCTTTAATTTGAATGTCTACCTGTTGCTAAGAAGGTGTGTATGCTATGGTAGATGTTTGTGCATTTGCGCTCCTATAGGCGTAGGAAAAGAAAAGATTTGACGAGCCCGTTGGATGAGTGGTTAGGGTGCTTGCCTTAACGCTCTGTTCTAGGGTTCCCGGGTTCGATTCCCGGCAGGGTCAACATTGAAAAATGAACTTTTCAAATTTGGCTCTGGTCTGGATTTGGAAAGTAGTGTCAGGGCACACTGCGTTTCGCAGTCATTTGGGCAGCCCGTCTGGCGGCAGTAACCACCCCCTTACAGAAGACCACAAATAACAGCACGTATGCTGTTGTATTTCGGTGAGTGAGTAAGGGATGCCAGAGCCCATTTCCCTATCAACTCCTAATCCCTTATCCTTAACCCTACTGCAGTCGGCAGCGCACTTGCAGCAGCTTAGGCGTTGCTTGGTAGCCACCTACCATCAAGTGGACCGTCAGCCTGTCTGCCGACCTTAACATAAAAAAAAACATTCTCAATTCCCACTACCTTTATAAACGATATTATTGTTAATGACGAAATTGGGTAAATGTTTTTGACCATCGTGAAATAACAGCATGCGTGCTGTTGTGTTTAGGCGAGTGAGTAAGGGATACCAAAGCCCATTACCATATTTTTTCCAATCCTTCCTTTAACCCGTGGCGTCGCTTGTGTTATAGGGACGCTAGCCACCTACCATCAAGTGGACCGTCAGCTTGTCTGTCGCTTAAAAAAAAAACTAATGACTAACCACAGAAAAGTTCAATAATTCATTAATTTTATTATTGTTCAATAGATTTTTTCTCAATGTCTTAAGTAGATGTATAATTTACCTACAAAGCTAGAATGAGCAAGATTTCTTACCCAAAAATCTCTGGTTTTCGTGGCCTTGAATGCCCAGCCCAACTATCACAATACTACTTCCGCTCGAACCTACATAAGTACTTTTAAGTAAACACATCACCAAGTGTTTGCAGAATGCGGTCTCCATTTGTCTTTCTTAGCCAAATTACTAAAGCAAATAGACAGAACGCGTTAAAGCCTCTTCTAATGTTTGAACCACGTAATATTGGCTCGATTATTTATTTTGCTATTAAGAAGTTGCTAAGCTGAAATACTGTTATAATGAAGCATTATTAGTAATTTTTAAATGTGACGTTAAACCGATTTCTCTAAAAGAAAATCATATTTATTAAAAGTCACAATGTTGTGTATGATAATGATACGAGGGTTGATGATTCAAGATGACGTTTGACGTACTCGCCAATTTTCTTGTTTTGAGTATCTACTTTGTACATGTTGTTCTGTTTTGTTATCAAAGGAGAAACCCCGTTTCCCATACAAGCCTGGGCTATGGCTGTACAGGACTGGAAATTGGCCTGTAATTAGGACATTGAAAAAGATTGCATGAGCTCATTGTTCATGATTATGAGCAATGGTCAAGTTTGTACATAAATCGTACAATATGCACAATTGAGGTTATGTCGTGGATGCGTGTTACGTTTTCTGATACGATGGGAATCATAATTGCAATGATATAATGACATAAATGTCATGATGTTACATTTTGTGTCATATAATTACATTATATGCCACTTATTATACAAAAATAGTCGTAGTTGTAGCGTAGCACATACATAGATTACAAATCCCGGGACCAAAACTAAAAGCAGAGAAATATACATAAAAAAGTACTTTTAGCTAACACAAAAACAAGTTGGTAAATGTCTTCATCTTGCATTTTATTTACGTCCTGCTTATCGATGTACCTTTTATGCCAATTGACAAGTATTTTTTATAGAAACAACATAAAGTAAATTATTTTGAATCCGATGTTCAAACACACTAAAGAGTATAGAATACACCAAGACAAGGAGTAGCAGCAAGGTGCGTTTATGGAAAAACAAATTCACGTACTTTTTGCATTTGGCCATTGTTAATGAGGCTAAGTTTTAGCTGGCCTAATCTAAAAAAAGGAGATTTTTTTTGTATATATTATATATTTGGCTTGTAAATTGCATAAATTGCAAACACGTTGGTTTAGTTTTAACCATGGAGAATAGAGGTAAGGAGGAGTAACTTGTATAGGTGTTAAATTCAAAAAATTGTCAAGCTTCAACAATGAAATATGGTAAATTTTGATTTTTTGGTTCAATTTTGATCAAAATAATTGATAAATCATAAATTGGTCAGAATGTTTGTGTAGCATTGGTATTTGGTATGAAAGTATTTGTTGCATAGTTCACGAAACCACCGTAAATAAAATTTAAATAAGTATTAAATAGCCTTCTATTTAAATATTAGATTTAGAAACAATATATTATACAATAACAAATGATTACAGCATATAACAAATATACTACCTATAACAATAATATAAATTTTGTAAATACATACATTTTTATTGATAATAAAAAAATAGCACTTTCATAATCTTTTGACGATGTGTTTGTGGCCTTCGAAATGCTTTTGTAATAATATTTTGTATTAATATTTTATACATCACGATAGTGAATAAATAGTCGTTAATTTGATGGGATTAATTAATTTTTTTTATAATGACAAGACAAAATAACTAATTAAATTTATTACTTTAATTTTACAATTGTTTTTTAAATTATATATTTGCACGCATTTAGGGGCAGGATGTAGGGACCAATTTAATAATGTAAATTACATCTATGTTCTGTAAACTTGCATTCAACAAATAAAAAGTTATTATTATTATTATTATAAGAAAAAAAAACATTATGGTAGCCGACTGACACTTTCTCGTGTATAAAGTTGTTATTCCTTACCTCTATTCTCCGTAGTACTAAAAAGGTATCTGCGCAAAAAAATTAGCGATTGTTAGTGCCATCTGTAGTTTCTAATAATGGTAGCTGATGTGACAATATTTCAGTATACAAGTACCCCAACATTTTGTTAGATGGCGATAAAGGATAGACAAATCTATATATATAAAAATGAATCCCTATTTCCCTTGGTCACGGCATCACGCGTGAACGGGTAGACCGATTTTAATTCGGTTTTCCTTACGAAAGACGTGATGCCAATGCAAAATGAATTTGGAAATGAATAAATACTTTTTACCATTTTTTTAAGTGAAGGTCTTCAGACCGGCTGACGGTCTACTTGATGGCAGGTGAATACAGTCGCCTATTGACCCGAGCAACGCCACAGGTGTTGCTAAGTATAAGGGATTTGGAAATGGGTTCAGGCATCCTTTCTCACTGATGCTGTTATTTCACTATGGTCTTTTGTTAAAGAGTACTGCCGCCAGATGAGCTTTCAAATTCATGACTGCGTTACGTCATGGAAAATTACATAACATTTTATGCTACTTATACAGGAATGGCATAATAACATGTTATACAGGAACATTTAATGAAATACACGTGTTAATTCATAAAAAATTTTTTTTTTCAATGATATGTTCCGGTTGTAAACCAAGAGAATATGTTAAGAAACCTCTATTAAAATGTAGACACTTTTAATAACATCTTCATAACGATGTTGTTCTTAACCCCATTTACCTACCACACTGAGGAGACCTGGAAAATCTAGAAGAACCCTGCGCCAAATCATCAGATTCTAGCGTGTTGACATGGCGCGCCGAAATTAAGTGGTCTCCCTCAGTCGGATGTTCATAATCCTGTTCTGGATGAGCTTTGCAACTGGCCATCACGGTTGCTATGGCGACGACCAACACTAGCACACTAATGTGACGCATCTTGCTCTATTGGTGTGTACAGTACTTCACCAAATGAATACAAGATTTCGATACCACCTACGTTTTATATAGTGAAATATTTAATTTTAAGCTGTAAATCGTTTAGTTGTGGCTCAAATTTGATATCCAAGTTGTATGTTATCAATTCCACAATCAATTATATACATCAATAATTGATTGTGTACAATTTATTATATCTTATTATTCTTATTAATTGATTTGTCACAGTATTTCAATCCAGTAGTGTGTTTATGTTTGAAAAATAAACGAAATATATTTGTATTTTTCTATTAGGTTATAAAACAAAATTTTCTCTCTAAGTAACTTATTTAAGAATTTAAGAACCTTATAAAAGATTACTGATTAACCAATCACGTCTAATAAGAGTAATGACGTCACAGGATAATTGTGAAATCATGATCATGTAATTTCTCGATAATGTAGTTTTTTTTACTTAATTCGTTTAGATAAAGGGCTTTTTATCACTATACTGCGACAGATACCCCGTCGATAACAATGAGGACTTTTTACGTTTGGACTCGTGGATTATTTGTCATAAGACAAGGGCTGCGGAATAAATAAGTCGAATTATGTGAGAGCTCCCCTGAAAATAATTGAAAAAAAAAAAAATGGGTAGAACTGCTTGTTGATACATAGTATGCTCCAATTTGCAAACCCTCCGGAATCTAAGGATAAAACCTTAACGAATGATACACCTACAGACTACCTACAGATTCCTCAGGATTCACTCTGTTGATAGATGAAAACCGCATGACAATTCGTTCAGTAGTATATAAGTTATTACTTATTTCGATTGTATGAGTATTTTTATTCAGTACTAGCTGTGCCCGCGATTTCGTACGCGTGGTATAACGCGTAACTTTTTTGTTTGTAAACAGATTAGAATACCGGAACATTGCTACAATATATCAGTGGAAAACACATTAAAATCGGTTAAGCCGATTATAAAAAACAATTTTTTTGAACTCGGTAACATAAAAAAAATTGTTTTTTGATAAAATATTTAATGTACAGACACGGCTCGTTTACGATTTTATTATAGGTATTGTAACGGCCCTCGCGACGAGCTCCTTACGACGCTTCGACGTGCCTCTTAACAGTTTCTATCCATACATCGATATAGATATAGCTACATCGATTTAGATACCCTGATGATTAATCTAACTAAATTTACTACTTATACCTAATACACTCCTTCCTTTCTTCACACACACATACATAATAATAATTATTATAAACCTATATAATATGTGTTGGGTTTCTAAATAGAGATAAAATCAACTCTATCTAGCACTGTCTTATTAAAGACTTGTAGTCTATTGGCATTGTGATCGTCTAATAGTGGTAGTGTTCTACGTTGTGTTTGATAGTAACCCTTTAGTTCTTTATAGAGGTACGTAATACTTTGTGCTAAAATGCTCAATGAATTAAATAAATATATTTCCTGACATGGGTTTCTAAGTATTGAGGTTTAACTAAGTTTACACATTAAATAGTTAGTAATAAGGAACTGAACTAACTTAGATTAGGTTTAGTTTGATTGCCTAGTGAATCTTTTATAAGCCATGAGGCTAATGGAACCTACGAACTCATTCTTCAGCGAAGGAGTTAAGGATTCTGGTGTGCTCCAACCATCGCACTCCAGGTGTGAGAGTCAAACCACAGGTTCCTCTCCCCACTTGACATGAGGAGTATCGATGCGTCACGAGGACGATAAATGGTAGGATGTAAGGAATCCTCCAATCCCATATAAATAGTTGTTTTAACATTTACCAGAGAGCTTCTCTAGGTCAATTAACACCATCATTATGATGTTAAGGTTTCAGGAACATGGATGTCTCTTTGAAAGGTCTGTACCAGGTCTTTATATTGCTTGCACACGTTCTTTCTGACTACGGTTAGCGGCACGGGATTCTACTGACTTCGACTGTTGGGCACCTCCCCCGCGGTCCTTCCGCTTAAGATCGTCAGCAGCCTCAACATCTAATCCAGAGATCCCAATAACTGATGGTGCCACCTCGCGGTTTACGCCTTACTTGAATCGTGGCAGCCGAAGAAGTGAACACGCATGTTCAAAGCAACGCCTGATTACAGCCACTCAAATGACGATATTTTGATTCAGTATTGTGTTGTTAGGTGGGAACCACCAAATGGTCGTGTTAGCTGACCACGAGCTTCTCCATGAAGTAATAAAATAGTAATTGTTTTAATTCCAATTCAATATTGAGATTGGAGTAGGTTCTGAGTAAACTCATAATAGGTAGGTTTCATAGATAGGTAGATGTCTCTTAGAGAAATCTGTAACCAGTCTGTACTCGTGAGGTTGCTACGAATGTACTAAGAACACGAGGGGATACCTTGGACGCCATGGCATGATTGTCGCCTTTATGGCTAAATCAGTCTGGGCCCAATAGGACGATGGGCACCCCAAGATTTACAACTTTGTACATTGCAGCTAAAGAGATGAACACGTATGTTCATTCCTTAGACGAACACATAGCACAGCCTGAACACAGTCACTCCAAAGGACGATATTTTGATTCAGAATTGAGTTATGGGTGGGAACCACCAAATAATAGATAGATTTCATAGATAGGTAGATGTCTTCTAGAGAAATCTGCAACCGGTCTGTACTCGTGAGGTTGCTACGAATGTACTAAGAACACGAGGGGATACCTTGGACGCCATGGCATGATTGTCGCCTTTATGGCTAAATCAGTCTGGGCCCAATAGGACGATGGGCACCCCAAGATTTACAACTTTGTACATTGCAGCTAAAGAGATGAACACGTGTGTTCATTCCTTAGACGCACACATAGCACAGCCTGAACACAGTCACTCCAAAGGACGATGCTTTGATTTGGATGTTGATTTAGTAGGTAATAAGATAGATGTTCAATATTAGAAATCCATGTTGTATATAATTTTAATAGGTACATAAGGGAACAATTGACAATTATTGTATTGATGGTTGGTCCATTTAAATGGCAAGACAAAAGTCATATTGTATTATTTTGTTATAATGACTAGTTGTCTGGTACTTGTAGTTTTGTATGACTAATTATTCAAGTTAGTCTAAGATACATTAAATTGTATTAAACTCATTAACTGCGTCATAGATTGATCAGAAGAGCTTCTTTCAGTATACCCAAATGGAAAATATATGTAACTGAGAATGTATACTACGTATGAGTTACAATCTCCAAATAAATTATATATTGAAAGGACTATTTGCCACTACACAAAACACCACACCCCATCAGATTTCCACACTATTTGAAGACTTTCCGCTACTCTTATGAGTAGGAGAAAGGGTTTGCCTCACTCAATATAATGCTTAGAATTATGCGGTTAGCTAACTTATGGTGTTGATAACGCGATATGGCTTGATTACTCCTTATTAGCTAACTACATTTATATTCTAAGTGCTTTCACGCCCTTCCACTCATCAAGATATTGTTTGTGTTTGTCTCCTCGCTCGGAGTTATATCTACCTAATCCTTCTGACATTGCTTATGCTTAATTCCTTACTTTCTCACATAATGCTACCTTCTTTAAGATCTTATTTCGACGTTGCCAGTATTATGGGTCCTAATCCTTCAATATAAAAATACCTAATTCACTTATTTGCTAATTACTTAACTAACGCACTCGTCAGCTCGGTATAGCTATTCTACGATTCTAAGAGCAATAATATACCAGATTACTCACGTACACCCTTACTCTTACTCGGTATAGCTGTCCTACATTTATATGAGCTATAAGTACCAACTTACTCACGTACATTTCCCACTCTTACTCGTATAATAGTATATTCCTATTGAGTATAAGACTACATAGGTAGTGCATGTATAAATTATAATACAATGTAAAACTGTATAACACTTATTATCTAAATGCTCTGCCACTACAAGCATACATCGCACAACCATTCTTACTATAAATTCTTAACCTAAATAATTATTAAACGCTTCTCCTATAGCCTTCCAGCCTTTAACTGCTTCCCTATCAGTAATTCTAGTATACCTAATTTCCTCCGGCAACGGCCTTACTCAATTATACCTATTATCCTATCCTACATAATTCCCTTTCCTTACTCGTACGTACTTGGCAATACCATCATAGATGACCTCTTATTGGATACGTTGCTTGTGTTTACGTAGGTATTTAATGTGTTTAAGTACCTATATTCTAATATCTAAATAACCTAATGTTATCGGGCATACCACACGCATTCATAGCTATATTCTCCAGTATTATATTTCCTTCGCTATGCCTTCACCGTCTGCATATAATTTCCCTTCCTAACTTACTCACGCTGCTCAATAACCCTAATAATAAAATAAGTTCTATCCTAATAATACAGCAACCAGTTCAGAGCTTAAGAACTAGATAAATACCTAACACTAAAGTAATTAATTTACCTATTCCTAATTATAGCCTAGGTATATCCTTATTCAGTGTGATACGATAATTCACATGTGTAGTTATGCAAACATTCATCGCGGATACTAGTCTAACCTATAGACACAAATAACAGTCAAAGAAGTTAATCGGTATTTGTAAATTCATACATATTTTATGTGTAAGTAAAATATAAGGTAAAGTGATTCAAGATAAATTAATTGTTTCTATCTTCCCTGCCACTTCTTACCCTAACTAAACAATATGTTGCACGAGTTTAATCAATTAATACATCCTATTACAATTGTAATGCACCATTAACATTAGACAACACTGCAGAACGTAAATAACAAATTTGTTGCCAAAAGTTTATTCCGGCAAATAATAAACATGCCCACTAACCTTTCGATACTGCTTACCCTTGTTGACACTTGCTTAGGCGGGGACTCGCTGTAGCGCTGCCTGGTGGTCTCGTCACTGTTCACTCGCGAATATCTAATAGATTCTATATCTTCGCCTAGAGCTATACAAAATCACACTAATACACTTATTTTACTAGTTACCTAAACTAACATCCCCTAAATTTAATTTATCCTAGCCTTTAAATAGGTACTAATCGCAATCTAAGTATAATTAATTATTTAAAACACACTATCTGGGCATTGAAAAGGGTGAGGGCTACTCCCGCGTTACTGGTTCCGCGTACTCTCGGTCTACGTAAACGGATGAAGCCAAGAAAACCCTACAGTCTGACCGTTGACCGTTGACTCTCGACTGTCTGACCGTTGACCGTCCGCGCTCTAATTCGACTGTCTCCTGTTACGTCACCCGATGAAGCCCGGCAAGATCCGACTGTCCAGACTGTCTCGAATCTTCCCCGAATTACGTATTTATTCTTGTCATTTCCCCCCTGCGCCTACGCTTCAAACCCTCTCCTTCGTCTCGCCCAACCCTAGCCTTGACCAATTATCCACTTTTCCTGCGTCCACGCAGACTCCACCCCCAATCTTCTCCCCAATAGCCGCCCTCGCAATCTCAAAAGCTTCCCTTCGCATTCCCTCTAATGAAAACCCTATTGGCGTCTCTTTCGGTCTTGTGTCCAATTTTGGCCTTTTTTTAAAGAAATATTGAAGACAATTGGGATCCGCATCTGGCGTACAGTACGACGATATGGGATTCATTCTTTTAACCGTTTTTTGTAAAAACTCAATATAATGTTACGAGAAACAAAGATACAACGCTTTCTCCAGTAAACAATAGCTTCAATATTTTAACAAACCGGCATCTGGGGTCATTATTCTACGATATATGAATAGCTATTCTTTTTAAATGCTGTCTTTGTAAGGAATCTAATAGAACAGCGCGGGTTCATTTCTCAACGTAATGATACAAAAAATAATGCAACAAAATATATTACACAAAGATTTTAAGGCACTAAAAGTTTTTCAAATAGAAAAAAAAAATGAAGCCTGCGGCTAATTTATTGCTAACACTTGTTGATTTTAAGAACAACGACTCGTTCTGGTACAATAACCAATTCATACATCGCTACATCCTTTTTTTCTCTCGTATTTGATTTTAGTGACGAACGTAATAAAATACATAAACTAAATATAATACAACAGTTATTTAATTTAATTAATTTTGTCCTCTTCATTTAACGTTATGGTGACCACGCTAGACGTGGTCCCGTTACAGTATGTATAGATTGAGTATCTATTGAAAGTTGCCAGTATTTAATTTTTGATTGAAATATTTTTGAGTGATTATAATAATACCTAAAACACATTCTCAACGTATCTACTGACAAATTCACTTGACATACTGTGACCAAATACATAATTTATGAAAATTCTTAAGATTTCTGATAAGTTCGCCAATCAATTACTTATACTTACACTTCGAATTTGAGCCACAACTAAACGATTTACAGTTTAAAATTAAATACTTCACTATATAAGGTAAATGGTGTCTAAAGTTTGTATTCATTTGGTGAAGTACTTTACATCCCAATAGAGCAAGATGCGTTACATTAGTGTGCTAGTGTTGGTCGTCGCCATAGCAGCCATGATAGCCAGTTGCAAAGCTCATCCAGAACAGGATTATGAACATCCGACTGAGGGAGACCACTTAATTTCAGCGCGCCATGTCATATCGAATAAATTGACGGAATTGCCAAAGGCTTCTGCCAGAATTTCTAGGTCTATCATGACTCCTCAGTATAATAGATATGGACGTGACAGAGACACACACGTTAACAATAATGACTAACGTTTTGTATGCTTGTTAAGAATAATACATCTATTGTAATGTAGTTTTCTTAACCCATCGTATTTGTATTCAACAGGAATATACGAGTATGATTGAAATAAAAAATTGAATGAATTAACATGTTTCTTTTATTAAATGTTCTTGTATAACATCTTTTTATATTACTCCGTTATTCCTTCTTTGTCTTATTCATATTTAGGAACAGGAAAATGACACATAGGGCCAAGTTTAGCGAATAAAGGTTGTGTCCTTTTTACAATAGAGCTCAAAAATCTATCACATTGAGACGTTAAAGTTTATAGCTGTTATTTTACGATTTTCCTCTTAATATTACAAATATTTATTCAAAAAATTAAAATGAGAGTATTTTGAACTGTAAAGTTAATATAAACTTCTTAAACGATGACTTTTTACTTCTTGACGAGCCCGTTGGATGAGTGGTTAGGGTGCTTGCCTTAACGCTCTGTTCTAGGGTTCCCGGGTTCGATTCCCGGCAGTGTTAACTTTGAAAAATTAACTTTCAAATTTGGCTCTGTTGGCCTGTTTGGCGATCTTAACATTAAAAAAAATAATGAAAGATATAAGAATCTGTCTCAAGTAGTTTGCACAAAGACGTTCAGTCATTCATTGGCATGCTTAAAGGGAACACAAAACTATTAAGACACGTTGCTTTGTTTATTTGCTTTGATAAATAAATTTTGATTTGTGTTTTGTGCTTAATGGGTGAATTTATAATTGTAAACGGAAGCGTAAAGAAAATATTGCGAAAACCTTTATGTTAAAACTGATAAAAATGTATAAGGCACTAAGTAAACCGCACATTTTTTAAAATTTGACTATACCTACAATATTAGATATTAAATCGGTTAACACAAATATTTTTTGTTACGAAACATAACATAATTTTATTACGCAATTGTAAACACTATTTTATTACGAGCGAGAAATAGAGGAAAGTAAAGTAAAATGTTTCACTAGCTGAGCCCGCAACTTCGTACGGGTGGTATCCGGTATAGCGCGTAACTTTATTGTTTGTAAACCGATTGAAATAAAACAAGCACTAAATGTTACGGAAAGCTTGCTGTAATATATCAGTGAAACCCCCATTTAAATCGGTAAAGCCGTTTCTGAGATTAACGTGCACAAACGCACAGACAAACAGACAAAAATTTTAAAAAGGATTTTTTTTACCCCGGTAACGTAAGTACAACGTGAACAAATTGTTTTTTTGAAAAAATGTTTAACGGCTCGTTTACCACTTTATTATATGTGTAGATACGTATAACACGTTTTTTATAAAACGTATATAAATAAAAAATCGCTAAATGTAATCTTAAGCTCAAAAATCGAGTAATTTACACTGTACTTTTTTAATTTTTATTCTGGGTGTTCGCCGCAGTTGCCCTAGATTTAATTTTTTGTTTTCTCTAATGCCGATCCTTTGATCTTACCTAATCTCGATCGTTCCCGTCCGTCACAGATGTATTCCGTTCATAAAAGTTTCATACAATATTATGGTGGTTTCCCCCCTTTAAAATCTATAAAAAATATGTTAGTAGCTGTGGTTACTTAGTAGCCACAGAGCAAACAATCACAACACGTAGAGTAAACTTGCTGGCATGAAAACTAAAATGTTTGTGTATGATAGTTTCTTCTAGTGTGTTAAATATTCAGAACCTAGCATTGACTCTTTTTTTTTTTTTAAATATATGTCAATTGTTTTATTAAATGTTCCCTCTCACTGTTACTTTCAGACAATTCATCTGACCGACCGTGCTATTTGTAGGTTTATTTTATTACTAGCTGAGTACTATTTATAATAACTTTTTTGTTTGTAAACAGATTGGAATGAATTAAACACTAAATGTTACGGGAAGTTTACCATAATACATCAGTAGAAACCGCATTCAAATCGGTTGAGCGGTTTCTGAGATTGTCGTGCACAAACGCACAGACAAACAGACAAAAATTCTAAAACCTATTTTTTGACCTCGATAACATAAGTAAAACGTTTACAAATTGTTTTTTTGAAAAAATATTTAATGTACAGACACAGCTCATTTATGATTTTATTATATCTATACAAATATATAAAGCTGAACAGTTTGTTTGCTTGTTTGTTTGTTTGTTTGGTGAACGTAGGTACTAATCTCAGGAACTACTGGTTTGAATTGAAAAATTTGTGTTGAATAGTCCATATATCGAGCAATATATATAACATCACGCTATGATCAATAGTAAACAAGCAGTGTCCATGTCCAGTACCGCGCGCCCCACGCTCACGCCGCCGCCGCCGCCGCCGCATGGGTCGCAGCGAAGCGTGGCCGAGTTTAGTTAGTGTATAGATATAGATATAGAAGATAATATATTTTATTCAAGGTGTTCGGCTAAGTCTACGTGAAAAGTTCCGATTGAAGCAATCTCAAGAAAAAACAATACCTACGTCTTGACCGATGACATTATCTGCTTTATGTATAATTTCGGATATGAATACAATATTAAAAAACACATATATTAATATAACACAATTTTTAATTTCGTATTTTCCTATTTTATACAACAAAAAAGATTGTATTACAAAAGGTCATCTAATAAACTACTAACGTTTACCCATTCCGAATTGATAAGGTTGAGGTTCTGTCGAATATCTCAAATTCCATACAGGCACTTCATAGAAATGATCAATATTTCGTCTTTGAATTGAGAGAGGGTTTACATCATCATAATCCATTATTTGATAAGTTTTGCAGCAGGCAATCATGACTGCGATGGTGATGACTAACAATAGTGCACAAATACAACGCATTTTGCAAAATTAGGATAGAAAGTTCCTTATTCAATGAGTGAAACGTTTGCTATCGTCCCCTTTATATATAGAAGTATTCAATTTGAAACTTTAAACGGTTTAGTTACGGTCTAAACAAGAATTATGTTAAATATAATTGATTATGCCATTAATCAGAAGTTATTATACGCTCAATTGTAATTTTTATATTAAGCCTTTTTTTAAAAAAAAAAAACTCGTCTAGAGTTGTTAAGGCTTGTCTGCTTTTTTATAATGATTGAATTAACTTGTCACAAATAGGTAAATCTATACATATATAATAAAATCGTAAACGAGCCGCGTCTGTACATTAAATATTTTTTCAAAAAACAATTTGTACATGTTGTACTTATGTTATCGAAATAAAAAAATGCTTTTAGAATTTTTGTCCGTTTGTCTGTGCGTTTGTTTGTGCACGCTAATCTCAGAAACGACTTAACCGATTAGAATGCGCCCTTCACTGGTATATTTTACCATAAGCTTCCTGTAACATAGGGCTTGTTTCACAATGTCCGAATAAAGTTACAATTAGGCTATTTGTCGATTAACTGTCCAGTAAACGCTTTGTGTGCGTTTCACAATCTTTGATTAGCGCTATTCAGCTGTTAAACTACCGAATAAGTTATAGGTTAGATCATGTGGCCACTATCATACTTAACCGCGAATAGCAGTGACAGTTATTTTACATGACTAATTTTTTTTAATGTTAAGGTCGGCAGACAGGCTGACGATCCACTTGATGGTAGGTGACTACCGTCGCATATAACACAAGCCCGTAGGATTAAGGACAAGGGATTGGGACGGTACAGGGAAATGGGCTCTGGCATCCCTTATTCACTCACCGAAACATAAAAGCTCGCGTGCTGTTATTTCGCAGTGGTCTTCTATTAGAAGGTGGTTACTGCCGTTAGACGGGCTGCCTAAATGACTGCAAAACACAGTAAGTCCTGCCGTTTCTGAAATACTGAAAAATACAAATATATTTATATTCTTGGATATCCACTTTCTAGATAAGATTATCACTATACCTACCCTCTCTTAACCAATTGTATAAAATCTAAAAATCTTAACCAATTTACAATCTGTTTGCATTAAAAGAGCTTTTTAACGGAATACAAACCGCCAATGACCTTAAACACCAGATCACATTAGTATTCTATTAACGATCTTCATCTAACATTACGTGTAGTGCATATATAGATACTGTATGTGTTTTAAAATCAATGCATGTTGTAGAAGCAGATGTACGCATTGGATTTAAATAAATATGTTAAGGGATTAGGTAAATATGAGGGCACAAATATCGTTCTGCATTGTGCCTCATATAAACTGGCCAGGTATCTGGCTGTAATTACCCATATGATTGTACATATGTACGTATACATATTACGTAACATCGTAAAAGTAATAAATAATACTGATGTAATATTTAGATGAACTATAGATGAAGTTTGTGTGGTCGCCAATTTATTTTATTTACACTTTGCAAAACTAATCATGGTCACCTATAATCAGTCTCTGAAAACGTTTTTGTATATGTTATGATCGACAGACAGGCTTACGTTACAGTCCATTTAATAATAGGTGGCTCGTCGCATATATAATCAGCAACACCATAGGTGCTGTAAGTCGCTACCGACCATAGCAGGATTTTGGATAACGGATTGATAGGGAATATGGAAAATGGGCTCTGGCATCCCTTATTCACTCACCGAAAAACAAAAGCACACACGGTGGTCTTCTGTAAGGGGTTTGTTACAGCACTTACAGCAACCAAACGGGTCACCCAAATGACTGCGAAACGCAATGTGCCCTGCCACTACTTTCCGAATCCAGACCAAGGCCAACCTTGAAAAGTTCACTTCCAAAGTTGACCCTGGGAATCTAACCCCGGGACCCTGAGACAAAGATACTCTGCAAACGTAGTATCTTTTATTCACTATGTGATCCCTTTTGTAGCTCCAGGAATTAAATTACCTGTACGTTTTTATTTACAAAGTTTGTTAATTATACCAGCCACTGCGGTCGATCACACGATGTATGTACAGTCACTAAGAAAATTGCTACTGTAAAAATTTTTAACCTACTATACTTTGTAACTACTAATCATTTTATTAAATTGAAGAAGGAAAGGAAGAAGGAAGAACCTAAATTTTTTTAAACTCTTGACTTAGTATGAATTAAATATGAAAATATTCAATTTTATTATCTATATACGTTTTTTTTATTAAATATCGTCGAGACACTCGGTCCGTGGGGCCCTGCAGCAACGAGCCTCTTCGAAGATATTTCGAAGAGGCTTATTGATGCGACGGGAGACCGAAGAGCTGGCTCTTTCCTCGGCCAACGTATTAGTTTGGCCATTCAACGAGGAAATGCTGCCAGCGTACTTGGTAAAATGCTGCAGGGTCCATTTTTATATTGACATAGACATAGATATAGATATTGTTAGTTTTATGTGAATAGTTAAGTTACTATCAAATTGTTCCAAATATTTTCACTAATAAAAATTCTTTTGTGTTATAATTTGCAGACATGGCGAACAATGGCGCAAATTCCGCTCGAAAGTGCAAAGGCCTATTCTCCAACCGCAAACAGTGAAAAAATATGTTGGACCTATAGAGACAGTTACAGAGGACTTCATAAGGTACATGGAGGACGCCCGCGACGAACTCGGAGACTTACCACACGAGTTTGACAATGATATACACAGATGGTCTCTTGAGTGTAAGTATTATTCTGTCTATTTCAGGCCTGCCCTGTGCCTGCCTACCTACTTTCTAGTTTGTGTCAATGCATACCCTTCTATAACAAGGCTCGAAGCCTTACACCATTATGTTTTCAAATCACATATTCAAATGACATATATAACACTATGTGTATACTATATGTATATGCTAACAAGGCACTATATAACACTAATAAACAAATTTTGAAGAAATTCAGCAGTTACACCGAATTTGTATAAAAATCATAATTAAATCTGATTGATTTTATTCACTCATAAAAAATGTCTCTACATTAAGTATATCGTCGTTGTCAAACGAAAGTGCTAAAAGTATACTTTTGAGATATTGACAAAAGAAGTTTTCCTGAAAATATTTACATGAAGATTTATTAAAAGAAATATTTTATTAGAAACTTATGGTTGTTATACGTGTGCTGTTGTGTTTCAATGAGTGAGTAAGGAATGACAGATTCCATTTTCCTATCCAACCCCTTATCCTTAATCCTACTGTAGTCGGTAGCGCATTTGCAGCAGCTGTGACGATGATTGTGTTATAGGCGACGTTAGCCATCTACCATCAAGTGGACCGTCAGCCTGTCTGCCGATCTTAATAAAAAAAAAACTTATTGGTCTTTTAAACATGAAAGTTTAATAGTTTATTTATTATTTTGATAATAGAGTAAATTTTGAACATATCAGATAGTGTTATAAGCACTTAACAGTTGTTTTATACGATGATAAGGCATTGAACTATCCACTAAGGTCAAAATGTTGAAATCTCAAAAAAGTGTACATAGCAGATTTTAATTTGATAACAACGATATGCAGTAATAATATAGAGAATAGAGTGTTGTGAATAAAAAGTTCGATGGACGTTTACTTCATATCATAAAACTTGAAGCATAAGGCCGATGTAAGCATAAGCAACTCCAGGAATGACACAAGTAGGCTGCTGATTCATGTAATAAGGAATAGAGGAATAGATAAGAAGATGTTAAAGAATTATAGGCTGTGTGGATTAGAAATTATGATAATTTGCTCTCAATTTAAAATATGGATTGAAAAACCAACATTTTAAGATATTTGAAGTTCAACAAATCAGCAGCAGACTAATGTGGTCCTATCTCTTGACATTGAGCAGAGGTCTGTGTAAAGCAGTGCCATGGAAAAATGTCTCAAGTTTCTGTTGAGAATTAGGATGATTTATGGCGTCTTCTCCTCTTCTCGTCTTTGCAGGTATCGGCCGTGTAGCTCTAGACACCCGATTGGGTTGTTTGTCGCCAAACCTGGGCAACGATTCGGAACCACAACGCATTATAGACGCGGCGAAATTCGCGCTGAGGAATGTCGCCGTTTTAGAATTAAAAGCCCCATTTTGGCGATACTTTCCAACACCATTGTGGAATAAATATGTTAACAATATGAATTTTTTCGTCGAGTAAGTAGAGCTGTGTATTATTTTATTTAACATAGTTATTTTTAGGTTTCCTACACACTATCAACCCTGACAATCGAATGTGTCAGGGTTATGTGATATCAACGTTTTCATTGAAAGTTCAAAAACATTTGTTCCGTATCAGTTCTAAATAAAGCAACGCGTTGGCAACGCTTTCCTCGAAATCTTTTAAAATCTTTTATATTTTAAAGTCCAAACAGAAAATAGAATAAACCTATTTTTATGAATTTATTTTCATGAGCTCTATACTAATATTATAAAGCTGAAGAGTTTGTTTGTTTGTTTGAACGAGCTAATCTCAGGAACTACTGGTTCGAATTGAAAAATTATTTTTGTTTTGAATAGTCCATTTATCGAGGAAGGCTATATAACATCACACTACGATAAATAGTATATGCAGTGTCCAGTACCGCGCGCCCCATGCGCACGCCGCCGCCGCCGCCGTATGGGCCGCAGCGAAGCGTGGTCGAGTTCAGCTAGTTTAATTATAAGAATTATATTCATAAATAGTTCCATATTAAATCTCTAAATCAATTGATACGCATATAAAATGTAGATAAAATACAAAACATGTCTTAGTGTCACCACCATTGTAAAATTATAAGTTGTTTACCTAATTATCTGAAATATGTTATTTAAGTGGGACGCCTAAGTTCAGGAATCAGGAACCAGCTATTAATTATTATTATGGTTTTTTGTAAACCAGCTGAGCCCCCGCGGCAACACCAGCCGTTTAATTTAAAATGGAAAAGACATGCACATGTCGGATCTTCTCGGTAATGTTCGTTTCTCCATCGACCCCTTACCCAACACGTTATCGCTCTTACCATTAGTGAAAACCGTATCAAAATCCGGCGAGTGGTTTAGAAGTTAGCAGAGAAACAGACAGCTATTTTATAACTAGCTGTATACTGTGGTTTTACCCGCTGTTGTATTTGAATTCTCAAAGGTATGCACGTTTCTTGTCCCCTGACCTAACGCTATATAATATGTTAATTGATTTTAAAAATATATTTTAATATCTAATATGGCAACCCATATTAGATGGGATGCATTTATACATAGAAGTGCCATCATTGAAGCGAAAGTGTAGACTTATATGGCAAGGTACAGTCATCAAAGTAGGGACATGGACTCTAGGTCCTGAACACAAGAGCAAATGTTAGCAGCTATTATTGTGGTCTTGTATAAGGTGTCAGAAGTCTGTCCAGTCTCCTACTACAGAACGTACTGTGCCCATTGTTTCAGAATGTGTTCCCGCTATATCAACGAGGCTCTAGAGCGACTTAAGACTAAAAAGGTGACTTCAGAGAACGATCTGTCCTTACTAGAGCGTGTGCTTAAGAGTGAAGGGGACCCCAAAATTGCAACGATTATGGCTCTCGACCTGATTCTTGTTGGCATTGATACAGTAAGTAACAACAACTAACATTTTGGTGTCAGTTACTGGTTTTAACCTGTTTTTATCTGTTTAACTGCCCTATTCTGGTGGTTATAAGTAAGTTAGAGCACTCTATAACTCTGCTGCTACAGGTATTCTTAACACTTCGATACTCGAATGGAACAGATACCTATGCCAAATAGAATGGGTTTATTTTGTCAAAACGCTTGATCGTCCTCACTGGCGAGTCTAGATTACGGTCAGCAAATTAGCCTTGTTATACCTACAACGAGGTAATCCATCTAGCATGCTTGCTGGCACCCTGGCCAAACAAAATATGCAAGATATACAATTCGTAAACAAGTTCTGTAAATAATTTAGGTTATTTTTTTTTAGGGTTCCGTACGTCCGAATAAAAAAAGGGAACCCTTATAGGATCACTCGTGTGACTGTCTGTCCGACCACCCCCCTACCCCTTATCTCCGAAAAAAAAAATACAGAAATTAGTTTTCTACTTATAGGAAAACCTATAAGTCCATGATATTAAAATAAGATGGTAAATCACTCAATATTGTGCGGATAGGTAACATCGTACGGAACCATTTTCGCGCGAGTTGAACTCGCATTTGTCTCGTTTTTTTTTATAATTTTAATATAATATAAATAATAGTTATTAATGAGTATTTAAATAAGACATTAAATATCATAAATAATAAAAAAACATATTTACAGTTTAACCTGAGATTATGTTAAACTATTAACTGTAACTGTTAAATTTGAATTTTTACAGATATCTATGGCGGTGTGCTCTATACTGTATCAAGCAGCAACGAGATTAGAACAACAAGAGAAAGTGGCTGAAGAAATAAGACGAGTTTTGCCGGATCCAAGTAAACCTCTCTCATACGCTGACTTGGATAAATTGCATTATACTAAGGCTTTTGTTCGAGAAGTATTCAGGTGAGAAACAATTGTTCCCACGGATGAAATTTTTTTCTACAAATTATTATACACGTAAACCTTCCTCTTTATTGCTGTTTCAATTAGTAAAAACCGAATCAAAATCCCTCGGTGGGTTAATAAATAAACTTAACAGCTTATGAAGCGGAGAGTGATTTAAAAAAAATCTATACTAGCTAGAATAGATGTTTAACATGATTTTCTAATAAAATATTTTCTTTGCATTATTATTTAGTGTTCTCTAGTTAAAAACTGATTATATCTTCATTTCCTTCAGACACCTTTTTTGTGTCTAAAGATCATCGTCATCCAATCTAAAGGGACGTTTGCCTTGCGTTCTACACTAACATGAAAATAAAATTATGTTCTTAATTAGGCTTAAATGTTCTTAATTTTTAATTAACAACAATAGGCAATCTAAATTGTTCTTTAATTAAACTACTCTGCACTAGGTATATTGGCTTACTCCAACTTGTTAATTCTCTTCGCATTATCAGGTCTTCTTATTGTTTTCCAAGTTTGCTAGTCTTCTCTCAATTTTTTTTAGAGTCAAGATCGGCAGACAGGCTGACGGTCCACTTGATGGTAGGTGGCTACCGTCGCCTATAACACAAGCAACGCCAAAGCTGCTGCAAGTGAGCTGCCGACTACAGTGGGATTAAGGATAAGGGATTAGGAGGGGGGGATAGGGAAATGGGCCCTGGCATCCCTTACCCACTCACCGAAACACAACAGCACACGTGCTGTTATTTCACGGTGGTCTACTGTGAGGGGGTGGTTACTGCCGCAAACGAGCTGCCCAAATGACTGCGATTCAGATTTCTACGCGATTTCCTTTACAGCAGGAATCCACATAATGCAGTCTTTATCGGGTTTCGAAATTGCGTATGAATATCGACATCCGTTTGAACTAAGTACTCGGTTATGAACGTGATACTTTTTTTAAATTTCAGAATGTATTCAACGGTCATCGGCAATGGAAGAACTTTGCAGGAGGACGACATCATTTGCGGATATCACATTCCTAAAGGAGTAAGTACATTTTATCTAGGTACACTAATATCATCATCTCGGCCGTAGGACGTCCATTGCTGGACAAAGGCCTCCCTAATTTTCCAAAAGGACCGATCAGGAGCAACCTGGATTCACCGTCGACCCGCAGCCCTTCTGGTCTTCTGTCCACCTTGTGGGTGGATGTCCTATGCTGCGCTTGCCGGTCCGTGGCCTCCACTCAAGAACAACTTCCGGTCTCAGCGGTCGTCGGCTCTCTGTACTATGTGTCCTGCCCTAATACTCTAAAGAAAAAATATATGACTTTTTGTTTGTTTGTTTGTAATCGATAAAATTAAAAACTGTTTAACTGATTTAAAAAATTCTTTCATATGCAATAAGCTATGTTATCAGCTAATAGCATGGGCTGTATTTTATTTAGTAACTTTTATTATTTGGCATACAATAATGCCAAATAATAAAAGTTATTATTTGGGTCCGGTGCGAAAATCATTACCTACAAAAAAGGTCGCAATGCTATTATTATAGTTAAGTCCCAATAACCGTTTTTTCTTTAAATTAGTCAATCAAAAACATACATGAGAAAATAACATATGCGGCCCATTTAACAAAGCGAGAAACGCAGTTTGACATACCACTAAACAAATATGTTGACATATTTTTTTATTGCCTTTTGCAATTCTTAGGTTCAAATGGTATTCCCAACGATAGTGACTGGCAATATGGACCAGTTTGTGGCAAATCCCGAAGAGTTCAGACCGGAAAGGTGGCTGGAAACTGATGGTAGACTGCATCCGTTCGCCTCTTTACCGTACGGCTTTGGTGCAAGAATTTGTCTTGGTCGACGTTTCGCCGACTTAGAAATTCAAGTGTTATTAGCCAAGGTAAATTTATTTCTTTAATAATATTATCATATAAAAGGTATTTTTTTTATTTAATAACATATTTCTATAAAATAATAACATATTTCTAATAAAGCCAAATAGTTGTGAGAGTTTTTAATAATTGCAAGTTTAATAGTTTTTATAATTAAAGTTTTTAATAGTCGCGTTTTACATACTTTACGGATGAAGTTGCATGAATTTTGTTTTATCTAATCAATAATTAGATATAGAATTCTATTAAAATTAGTATATTTTTTATTCAAGACTTGTAAAATCCTAAATTTTATAATTTATCTCGCATTATTTGCCCTTTTAAAAAAGTCAATCACATAAACCAACTAAAACGTGTTAAAAATATTATTTTCTACTTAGGCAATCATTGATTTATTTTTTATTGATTGTCGTCAAAAAAGGGCGCAAAAGACTTTTTTTTCTTTCATATTCTTTACAAGAGATTTTTAATTGTTAGTGTTAAAATATAGTTTTTTAGTTTCGGCAATATGACCCAATTCAACGATATGAAGACAATTCAATGATATGCATACTTCTTATTTGTATTTATCTGATAAATTATCATTAACGGCCTATTATAAGTCCCCAATGCAGAGGCAGAGTCCTACTCTCTCAACAAGGTCGTATGGGCTATATGGTCCACCACGCTGGCCCATTGCGGGTTTGTGAACTTCATGCGCCTTAGAATTTCTTCTTTGGCGTATGCAATGTTTTCCTTCACCGTTTGAAAGCGATCAGTAAAATACACTTAAGTTTTTTAAAAAAAACTGATTGTTGTATGATATGATCGGGGAGCGAACTCGGACCTCTCGACATGATAGGCCGCTCTTTCCCACTGAGCCACCGACGCTGATAATTTATAATATTCGAAAACTTTTGGAACCCTCACACAAATTATGCCATTTGTATGACATGAGTGAGTAAAGGATGTCAGGAAGTAATTTCCTATCTCAGCCATTTCACTATCCCCTCCTAATCCCTTATCCTTAATCCTACTAAGGTCGGCAGTGCCTTTGTAGCATCTGTGGCGTTTCTTGTGTTAAAGCCGACGGTAGCTACCTACCACCAAGTGAATGGTCAGCCTGACTGACTGAAAGTGATAAGTATTTCCTACTCGATAGTAGAAAATCTGGTAAATTTCGAATCTGATAAATAGGGAATCTGATAAGTTGAGAATCTGATAAATCGAGGATCAGGTGAATTGCTCAGGAGCCGTCTGATTACCACCAACTCGTCTCACAAAACATTGTTTACAAAAAATATTTTATCAAGTGCCTTATTATTTTACAGTTATTAAGGAGATATCGGCTGGAATATCACCACGAGCCCCTGAAGTACGCTGTCACGTTTATGTATGCACCTGACGGTCCGTTGCGACTTCGAATGCTCGAGCGATGAAATAATCTTACTGTAAAAACATTATTTTGAATTAATTAAGTTTATTATACATACGAGATGCAACAATCAGCATAAATTGTAACATTTTAAAAGTAAGTACACTTACACTTGAGCCCACTTCAAACTTAAAACACTTACAATGTAAATTAATGAAAATTTTCAACAACAATTTTATTATCTATGGTATTACAACAGGTCAATAACAATTGTTGACCTGTAACGACATTATGTCAATAACAATTATCTATTACAGGTGATCTTGATACTTTTTAATATTTTCCTACATTTCACACATTTAAATTAGAAAACCTATTCACTTTCATCATTTGAATCATTATCTGAAGAAGATTCAGTTTTGGGTGTATTAATTGTGATCTGATTTAAAGGTTCGTTTGACTTACATTTGACTTACTGTTGTAGTTGCTGCACCGTTTTATTACTTCCTATTGTTAAGCGATTAAATCTTATGTAGTTAAAATAATGTGAGAAAGTTGTTGATTTTAAATGAACTTAAATATATTATTGATAAAGAAATTTATCGTAAACGAGCCGTGTCAATATTAAATATTTTTTCAAAAAAATAAATAATTTGTACACGTTGTACTTCAAGGTGTACAAATTATTTTGGAGGCCACACATGTTCGAGGTCAAAAAATAGTTTTTAGATTTTTTTTATTCTAAATTAGAATTAGAAAAATAGTTTGTCTGTGCGTTTGTGTACGCTAATCTCAGAAACGGTCAGTGATATATTGTAGCAAGCTTCCCGAACATTTAAGCGTTTTAATTGAAATTGATTAACAAATAAAAAAGTTATACCGAATACCACGCGTACGAAGTTACGGGCTCAATTAATTACATATTAATTAATATTTAATGTTAATGTTTATTAATTAATTAATAAACAAGCTCCTCAAAAGTGTTTAATAGAAAGCAAAGTTTGTAGTAAATTTTAAAAAGTAATTAAAAATATAAGCAATAAGGAGGATTTGTATAACATCGGGCCGTCATGTAGTATGCTTTTGTTCCAATTTAATTAATTTAATTTAATTGGTTCCAATTTATACTTCACGGATGTTACGTGTAATGTAAACTTTATATGAGATTTAAGTTCTTAATATGTATATTTTTAAAGTGTTTTCAAATAATACTCAATATATAATTAATGTAATATATAATTTCAGATATCTTGTACAAGATATATTAAAAAATAAAGATATAAAAAAGCCCTCAAGTATATAATATCTAGCATATTTAATGCATCTTCATTATAATACTTAATTCAGTAAATAATAATTATGTAAGCGAGTATTGTATTTGATTTTGTCAAGAATGTTTAAGGTTTTATTTCTTTGTTAATAAATGAAAAATAAAATACATATAAAAAATATAAAAAACAATTTTTTCATTACACATGTTTTCATTTAACTAAAATATAAATAAATATTTTATCAATAAATACAAATAAACTTTTTTATTAAATGCATAAATATTATTTACTGCAAAGTAAACGATATGAAATTTCAACTTTCAAGAATCATTTAACATAAATGTCATGAGGATAGACCCTCGACCAAACCATGACCCTATCGACAATCAAGTCATATGGGCCGAATCATGTACAAATTGTTTTTTCATACTTCTATCCTTTGCTGTTCTCCCCATTTTACAGCTGACTGACTCTTCCTCGTCTTCATTTGTGGGTGCTCCTTATTCTGTGCCAGTGTTGCGCGAATTTTTGAAGCCTTGAGTAGTTTACCGTCGTGGAGACGAGATACCGGTAGTATACGGGCTCCATCCATCATTTCATTCCGCAGGTCGTGGTACAGAGGACAATATCACAGAACGTGGTGCAAGTCCTCATCCTCCGTACCGCAATTCCAACTCTCCTCGCACAGTTTCGCACATTTCGAACAGTCGTCTCCTAAAACATCCATGACCGGTGAGGATTTGCGAGACATCATCGTTCGGTTCAATCACGTTCACGATGACACGTTCCGCTACGTTCACGATGACATTTCATGAGGACAGTAAAAACTATATGTTCTATAAAACAAAGTTTTCTTTTCATAATGTCAAAGTCATCCACTTGACAATAGATGGCTATCGTCTCCTATCAACGCAATAGAAACTGCAAATTTGAAGCCGATCTTGGTAGGTATAGGGAATAAGGAACCAATGGAGGAATGGGCTCTGGGATCCGAAACTCACAATGTAATGTACCGTAATACAGTGGCAGGGTACATAAAACGGTTGCTTTATAATATTGCCTACTTTTCGCCGACATGAAATGGGCTCTTACAGAAGACCACCGTGAAATAATAGTTCGGTACTCTCAGACCAGTTCACTTAGATGCACGATCAGAAATAATCCATAAATACAGAGCGTATCGTAAAATTGCGAGGTAATTTCGTTGTTGAAAGAACCTAAACTTTCATTATTACCTTTAAGTACTTTTTTAAATAAGGACCGGCAGGTAGGCTGATGGTAGATGACAAGTATTTGATTGTTGGTGGCTATCGTCTCCTATTAACACTAGCATTGCCTGGTGCACCAAATGTGCCGCCGACCTTAGTAGAATATAGGACAAGGGATAGGAACATGGGCTCTGATTACTCATTCACCGAAACACAACAGCGCGTTTGACGGTGCTCTTCTTTAAGGCGAAGACTTAGCAGAAGAGCATTATTTTCGTCCTAATTTCACTTGTTAGAGTTAAATTGAAATTTAAATTAAAAATACAGTGCAAAATAGATAATTTTAAAAAAAGTTTGAATCGAGCATATTTCTACAAAAAAATCTATTTGAAAAATTTTTTTTATAAATTACCGCCAAAAAAGGTTTCTTGTCACAGTAATAAAAATTTTCAGCGACAACCTAATATTTTAAGCTTTTTAATTAACTTAGGTTCTGCACTAAAGTTTTAATTAGCTACCTTTATGTCTTATTTCATATTTTACGCAATATTTAAGATAAACCCTGCAATTTTAAACCTGTTCGGTTATCTCCGAGAAGCTAGAAAAATTTGTTGTGCAACATTGCACCTTAGTTTATAGGTTATTAGGTTGCGCTCATTTTGGAAAAATTGTGTTCGGTCTGACGTTAGTCCTTGTGTTAAGGAGATAGTATAGTGTAAAACTGTGGTATAGCCATCAAATGCCCTGCCCAATATATGAGTTTGGAACGCTCATAAGTCGCAAGACTAATTGCGGAGAATTATCAAGATAAAAATATTGTTTCTACACTTCTATCTTGCATTGTATTCTGTAAAGGTGTGATTTCACGAGACGCGGCAGATGGTAGACGGCAGCGACAGACGACCGACAGCAAATGTGTGTCGGCTTCATTTCGATGTGTATAGATTCCGAAGCCGGAAGCAGTCATTGGAGTTACGTCAAAGCATTACTTACTTGCAGTTGTGAGTTCGATATATGAACATTTATGAATAATCAAATGCAGCAAGTTTTATTGCAAGAAGAAGAAGACAACAAAGAAGAAGAAAATCTTGAATGTTGCGCCATAAATAAATTTATTTGTTCCGATCATGGACAAAATTTGTCGGCACAAACAACCAATTGTTACTGTTTACACTTCTCAGAAAACATATCTTTAATGGGAAGCAAATAGTTGCTTTGCTATGTGAGTTCCCTTTGTTTTTCGATTGCTCAAATATTTGTATAAGTAAACATTGTAGTAGGTGTTATGGACTTAGGTAACTACCTATATACAATTGCAACACCACAAGCCGGTCCATCCTCATTAACAAAAAGGACAAATTGTAGGATGGGATATCACCCTTAATCTTGTGCAACCAAACAGGGATCTGCACACTAATAGATGAGTTGCAAGAGCATCGTCGATTATTTATAAACATAGAAAGGAGAATTCGTGTAATGATAGGAAATTATATGAAAATTTTGGGATCCACAAAAAACATTGCAATTTTTTAGGAGTTTTCCATCTCGAAAATGTTTAGAATGTACGTCAGCTGACTTTGTCCCACGATTTTATTCAGGGCATACTTATACTAAAAGAATTCCATGGTCTTTTAGTGGTGCTAAATTAAATTAGTGATGCTAATTTAATTTAAGCGCATCTGCACTTCACATCAGGTGAGATAGTGGTCAAGCGCTACCTTGATTTAATAAAAAAAAAGAATTGCAAGATTACAATTGGCTGTATCAAATTTGGGAATTAATTCTATTTCTAGATTTCTAGATTTATTTGGTTATTTGTCATTTTGTCTAGATTAATTCTATAGAGAATAAGAATAATAATTTTGGTTATAAATTAATAATATAGTAGAATAAAAATATTTACGTATATATGTGGTATATAAAGGATTACGGAATAAGAAAAATAAAAAGGAAACGGAAAGAGCAACAATTTAAGCACACTTATCACAGTATCAATAAATTATGGAGCTTCATATTCGGCGAGAGTATTTTAAAACCTTTGTATGTTGCATTTCAATTTGTTTTTATATATTGTTACTTTTAAAATTTAAAATTTTGTAACTTTTAACTATAATAAGAAAAAAATTGAACATAAAAAGAAAATTCGTCTCTTCAACATAGTGGAAAAGACGCGGCTTATTATTTCGTGAGATCCGAATTCGATCTCCGGTCATACCATTGTACTAATGGTTCTTTTTGTAAAAACCTAAGTTCATTTACTGAATGCTCTCAAACAGTGATGGAAAACATCGCGAGGAAACCTGCATACGCCAAAGAAGGCGCATGTGAAGTACACCAACCCGCACTGGGCCAGCGTGGTGGACCACATAGCCCATGCATCCTTGTTGAGAGGGTAGGCCTGTGCCCCTGCACTGGAGACCATGTAATAGGCTATTGATGCTGTAATAGGCAATTACCCCGATGGGATGAACCAATTTTTTTTTCTACTAGCAGGATGTAGCATGGAAGTTCTTTATTATGGATGTTTATTTTATGTAAGTTCTTTTGCATGGATGTCCATCTAAATCTAACGTGTAATTAATGTACATCAGTAAGAAAACTCTTCCTTTTAGACTTATATACATAATAGTACGGGTCAAAAATTGACCTTTAAAATGACACACAAGAAAAGGTAAATCAAAAAGTTAAATATTACAAATCCACTAGAAATTTTGAAATTTAACACATCGTATAAAGTTTATGCATAATTCAGCTATTATAAATCGATGTTTGACATGTCACTTGTAATATTATTCTATCTGCCCACTTCTACAGTAGTGTCGTATTATGAAATTGGTGTTAAAAGGTGAAGTAGCCTCTTAAGAGTCGTTCTTCAAAGACTTCCTCTTCAATTTTATTTCACAACAAAAGACAATGTCGCCACGGGTCACATTCATAATAAGTATACTTATCTATTTAATAATGCGCATATTAATAATTTTATTTGTTGTGATTAATCAATCTTTTCAATTGTCTATAAAATGTTTATAGGTACACTTGTCGCAATTTTTTTATAAATGTCATGGCAATTTTATTCGAAGGGCTCGTCAAAGTTTATATATACAATATATAGTACAGGAAAAATACAGGGTAGACGCTAGCCGGGCAGACGACGTACTGCCTGGCTTGAAAATCTCCATAGATGGTATGGCTGGGGTACCATATCGCTACCAGCCGCCACCTCGAAGGTTCAGATAGTTATAATGATAGCCAACCTCCTGCAGGAGATGGCACTAACAGAAGAAGAAGTATTTTGTATTTTACTTCCTTGTACGGAATGTTTATTATAGAAACTAGCTGAGCCCGCAACTTCGTACATGCGGTATTCGGTATAGCGCGTAACTTTTTTATTTGTAACTTCCCAAACTTCCCGTAACACTAAATGTTACGGGAAGTTTGGTACAATACACCAATGAAAACTGCATTCAAATCGGTTAAGCCGTTTCTGAGATTAGCGGGCACAAACGCACAAACGCACAGACAAACAGACAAACATTCTAAAAACTATTTTTTTGGAATCGGTAACATAAGTAAAATGTGTACAAATTAAAAAAAAAATGATTGTACAGACATTTATTATATGTATATGGATTATTAACAGAAAGTAAAATCTACACTTTAACTGTGAGTCTAACCTGGTTAAGTAGTATTTTATCTATGGTCTAACCTAACTAAAATAAAAATTGAAAATTTAAAACCTTTTTTTTTAATAATATTTGTAGATTATCTAAATTACAAGAAAAAGAAACAATGTTGTTTGTATTTATAGAGAAAAAAAAGGAAACGATTCTTTTACTCTTTGGTCCTTATAAAACTGAGAATTTCACCGTCATCTTCCGTAAGGGTGTGAACAGGCTGCCATTTTAACTACAAAGTTGTCAAAGCAGGCAGGGACACTGAATTTCGCAGTCATTTGGACAGCACATCTGGTGGCAGATGGTCCCCTTACGGAAGAACACTGTGAAATAACTGCATACGATTGTGTGCTGTTGTATGAGTAAGGGGTGCCAGACTCCATTTCCCTATCGCTTCCTAATTCCTTATAACGCTACTATAGTCCGTAGCCCACTGGCGTTATTTGAATTATAGGCGACGGTAATCATCTACCATTAAGTGGACCGTCACCCTGTCTGGATGATCTTTAAAAAAAACCAAGTTAAATTATTTTTTGTTAAAGGCAGCGAGCGGCACAAAGCAAGAGCTTCTCTTTCATGTAGCAGAAATTACTTTCTAATTGTTTAGACAATTAGGTAAGTACGAAATTAAAGTCGTGACTTGTTTCTTAATTATTAAGTTTAATTGCATTCGTTGCGTAAGCTTAGCGGATCCTTAAGTTAGATATTACGAACAATATTAATTTCACAACATTTCTAATGGCTTTAACAATTTGACAATTACTTGATTACTACTAAATTGGGATTGTTGACTTGTTACCTGTTTAGATTTTTGGGAATTTGATTTTTATGCAAACCTAAACAGTATTTAGGTAACGTGATATGATTTTTAGAACTCATTTTTGATCAAGCCTGTCTGAGATTACAAAAGGACGACTTTCTTAACCGTATTTATCGTCTAATTATTTGCACATTAAGATAACACAAAGAGACATTATTATCTACTTTAGTTAAATTTTTTTAGGGTTCCGTACGTCGGAATGAAAAAACGGGAACCCTTATAGGATCACTCGTGTGTCCGTCTGTCCGACCATTCCCTCCCCTTATCTCCGAAACTACTGAACCTAAAATTTTGAAAAAAATACAGAAATTACTTTTCTACTTATAGATTATAGGAAAACCTATTAGAAGACCATGATACTAAAATAACATAGTAAATCACTCAATTTTGTGCGGATAGGTAACATCGTACGGAACCCTCTTCACGCGAGTTCAACTCGCACTTGTCCCGTTTTTTTTCTATAAAATAAATAGCTACAGTTTTTCACTATATAATCAAAAGATAAATGATCATCCACTTTAACAAATATCTTAAACTCTTAGGTACAACTTATTATACTTTACTTATGCGTTGGTGAATAGGATAAAGGATCAAGCATAAGTCACGGATACGCTCTAGTATCCTTTACTCGCGAACTGTAACATATCAGCACACATGCTGTTCACTTATCAGTAAATATCAAATAGGACTCGGCAGTTACACATCTGTGATTTTTTAGACAAATAACACATTTGTTGTTTAATCAATAGTACAAATGTTTGATCAAACATTTAGCCGTGAAAAACGAAATGAAACACTTTCCATTTGTTTTTTATTGATTAAGTGTGTATAAGCAGTGGCTTGTCTCTTCAAATGTACGAAACGTGTTTCACTTAAGGTGACGAACTTTTAAGGGCATTGGGTCAACGCTAGATTCAGGCTGCTTCTGACTGATCCTACTGGAAAAAAAAATATAAGCATGTGAGAATCGACGTATGGATGTATGTATGTTTGTCACTATTTCACGTAAAAACTACTGAACGGATTTGGATGACATTTGGCAAACAGATATTTTATTGACTGGTTTATTATATAGGATATCCTGGATTTATCCTGGAAAAATGTTAGAGTACCGAGGATATAAAAACTTGGGGGTCACTGTCGCCACCGTCGTCACAGCAATAAAGATGTCGGGTGTTGTTTTTCAACGCAGCCGAAGTTGCGAGCACCAGCTTAGAGAAAATATATCTTTTTTCTATATATAAAAATGAATCCCTATTTCCCGTGGTCACGGCATCACGCGTGAACGGGTGGACCGATTTTAATTCGGTTTTCACTAATGGAAAGAGGGATAAATGGGGAATGTTCATATATATAAAAATTACACCCCGGGTGAAGCCGGGGGCGGGTCGCTAGTCTTTAATAGATCAGAGGTTACCAATAACAATTTTAGTTACAAAGCAAGAAATGTCATTGAAAAAATTATGACGTAATTTTGAGTAAAAAAACTATTCAGGTCTTTGTCTTCGACAGTATCATTATTATATATCCCAATTCTAATAATATTATAAATGCGAAAGATTGTACGTTTGGATGTTTGTTAATCACCTAAAAACGGCTGAACGTAATAGGATTAACATATAGGATACTTTTTATCCTGAAAGAATGTCAGGTTCCTGTGGGATTTTCAAATATCGAACTACAGCGCGTACGAATTCGCGTGCACAGCTTGTATGGTTATAAATTTATTAGTATTTTTTTGCTTTGTGTAAAGGTCTGCAGGCGAGCTGACGATACACTGATGGTAATTGGCTAACCGTTGCCTATTAAGACCAGCCACGCCACAGAGCTGCCGACCTGGCCAAAGAGCCTTGGCATGCCTATTCATTTAGTTATTAAATTATGATCTTCTGTAAAGGAGTTAAAAACGCAGTGTGCTCTACCAATATTATGTATTTGAAAAGTACATCATAATTTTAAAGATTATGCTCGTAGAAAGCGTGTTACTGCTATCAAGCACTAATGCTTTAAAGCACAATACACACTGAAAAGACGGAACGTATACAATGGACATCGTCTTTGTACGAAATGTGATGACACAGAATGGACGAGACACATAATTCACGTCGGGCATGGACGCCGACCCTTTTTTTTTTTTTTTTTTTTTTTTTAGGAGGGGAAATGACGTTTACGCACTATCCCTCGCCGACGGGGACAGTCGACGAGGGGGAGTGTGGGACTCGCCCGGTGAAGTGACTTATCACCGGGAATACCCACTAAAACCCCCCCGGATTCCACCATCAGCGGTGATGTGCGGGTCCGAGTTCACAGCGAGGCCTTATCCTCGGATCCCCACGCACCGCTATGTTAGGCTAACCTAACCTAACCCAGCTTAGGGCAATGGCTTCGCCTCGCTTCAAATGTGGCGGCCCACTGGAATGCCGCGAGCCACCACGCGTCTTTATTGGGTGTTTCAGGGCGTCAGACACGTCCCCTTCCGACGCCCTGAGGTTGTCACGCGACGTGCGCCGCGGCATACGCCCGGGCACGTCGGCCGGCCCTTCGACGCCTGAGTGGATCAGCCTGGGGGTCTGCCTCGCGGGCCCGCTCATTGGCCTCTTTTCCACTCAGGGCCGCTTCACAAAACGTCTTGACGGCATTCCAGCCGTCAAGACTTTCAATCATCGCCCTGACGACAGCGGGTAAGGACAAGTCCTGTCCCACGACTGCCATCAGAGCCGCCCTCTCATGGACCCAACCTGGGCACTCCGCCAGCGTGTGGTCGGCCGTATCAATTGGCACTCCACATTCGTGGCAGGCGGTGGTTCGCTCTCTTCTAGCGATGTCGCACAGATACTTTCCGAAGCATCCATGCCCCGTAAGCACCTGCACAAGCCGGAAGGAGAGCGAGCCGGCCCGCCTGCTTATCCACTCCTTCAGCAGCGGCGCGATCGCAGACGTGGTGCGGTAACCCCACCCCGGCTGCATCGCCTCGTCGCGCCATCTCTCGAGTGCCTCCTCTTGAGCCTCCCTTCTCCATCGTGCTACCTCTTCTGGGGGTGGACTCGCGCCCCCGGCCCTTGCATTTGCTGTCTGGTGGTATACCGCCGCAAGGACCTCGGCATCCAGCTCCCAGGGAAGTGTCCCTGCGACCACGCATGCCGCCCTCCACGAGGTGGTGCGATACGCTCTGATGACCCTGGTCGCCATAACCCGCTGCGGTCTTCGCAGCAGGGCCAAATTATAGGCGGACAAGGAGTCAACCCATATGGGCGCTCCATACAGGGTCATCGAGCGCACCACGCCCGATGGACGCCGACCCTGAGGGAATGTCACTTTTTAGCCCATGCTTGGTTAGCTTAGTCATGTTCTTTCAATAATTCTCTAAATATTTTTTAATTGAAAGAACGCTAAAAGATCTTCATCTTTAGAAGAACGTACACAAGACAAAGTTAACGTTTCTATATTTACCTATATCATTCACAAACTATCTTTGGTACACGTTTGATCGATTCCAATTTGAGTAGATCTTGATAAATTGTGATTTTTTTAAAAGAGACTGTGATATAATTTGCTAGTCGGTGAGAGGTATTTGCTTTTAAGGAAATAGATGTAAGTCAAATTAAACCCAATAAGGCTAACTAAAATCAGCAAATCATTTAAAGGATTAGCATTGAGCTAACTAACCTTTTACAACAAAATCCCAAACGATATAAAGACTTTCAATTAAATATATTTGTAACTGCGGTCCAGTGAAGATGTTTAAAATAGTTCCTTAGTATCGACTTATTTGAATGCTTAAAATGAATGAATGCGACAAGGGAGAGGGAAGTTGTAATATTTCGGGCATGTAATAAGGGGCGAAACATTTTTCAACTATAGTAATGTTAAAGTACAATTAACAATTAAATACATAATTAGTAAAAATACAGCCCTTTGTACGAGTGGTTTTATGCTCTGTCTGAAGGGTTCCGGGTTCGATTCCCGGCAGGGTCAACTGACTTTTCAAACGGACTTTTCAAAGTTGGCTCTGGTCTGGATATGAAAAATAGTGGCAGTGTACGCTGCATTACGCAGTCGTTTGGGCAGCCCGTCTGGCGGCAGTAACCACCCCCTTACAGAAGACCACCTTGAAATAATAGCATGTGTGCTGTTGTGTTTCGTTCCTATCCCATTCCTATCCTATTTTTGGCGTCTCAAAAGTCGTCAACGATCATGCGATGCCTAACAACCAGCTAACTAAACGCATAAAGAAAATTTATATGTTATAAAATGTAAAAACACATATTTTCTCTGTACAATTATATTTTAAAGGCAAAATATTGAGATTTAACGAAATCACATAATTATTATTAATTGCTTCCCTATAAATTATTGCTGATATAATTTTGTCAGGTATTTATTCTTTTATTTTTCAATGCTAAAAAAAGGGGAGTTAAAGAAGCTAGTTGCAAATAAATATTATATCATTAACATAATAATTTTTTTTTATGTTATGTCGACAGACAGGCTGACGGTTCACTTGATGGTAGGTGGCTACCGTCGCCTATAACACAAGCAACGCCACAGCTGCTGCAAGTGCACTGCCGACTACAGTAGGATTAGGATTGGATGAGGAATTAGGAGGGGGGGGGGGGGGAAATGGGCTCTGGCATCCCTTACTCACTCACCGAAACACAACAGCACGTATATGCTGTTATTTCACGGTGGTCTTCTGTAAGGGGGTGGTCACTGCCGCCAGGTAGGCTGCCCAAATGACTGCGAAACGCAGTGTGCCCTACCACTACTTTTCAAATCCAGACCAGTCATTTTTTGAAAATTACATTAAAATTTCCAAAGTTGACCCCGCCGGGAATCGAACCCGGGGCCCCTGAGACGTTAGGCAAGCATCCTTGCCACTCATCCAACGGGCCGTCAAATATTATAATAATTATCATATCTATACTAATAAAGTTTGTATATTTGTTTGTATGTAGAAGGTACAAACAAATATACTGTTTGATATTTGTTTGTACCTTCTACACTGTACGTGTTTGATTTCTATAGAAAAGTTAGAGTTTGACAATGCCTATAAAAATTCAGTGACATCATATATCAAAATTTTATATTTAAGCCACCAAAACTACTTTTTGTATAATAAAAAAGAAAAAAAAAACTTAAAATCGTTAGGTGATCCATATTGGTCATATTATCAAAAAAGTTATGAATACTTATTAAAATCAGCAAATTTATCATCACAAATATACACGTGATTTTTTATTATGTTTTTGACCTGTAATTGCTACGATCAACAATACAACTAGATTAAAGGTCTCATACAAAATCAAAGCGAAAAACAGTCCGTGTTGATCTTGTGTTGATTATACTTAAAGCTATATCTGTTTATATCTGTTAAATTAACTTAAAATATACCTTAAGTCTAAACGCTTTTTAACAGTTTTTAAACGCACACTGTGGCATTTTAACGCGTCCGAACGTTGACTTTGGTTGAACCGTACTGTCGCAAATAAGAGCACACGCTTATTTGTGCTCTTATTTCTCGGGCCGTTTTCAGAGCTATCACCTTTAATCTAGTTGTATTGTTGATCGAAGTGTAATTGTATAATACGAAATATTATGTAAAGCGCGACCGCGCTGTGAAACCAGTGCAAAGTCAAGACTGCGAGGTTGGTAATTGATTTTCACTGATACCAAGAAACAGTCTGAATTCCACGCGGGCGAAGCTGCGGGCAGAGCTAGTAATAAAATAAATAAACGTATATATTTATATTGAATGTTAATCTGTTACTTAGCAAACTGTAGTTTGCTGGGCCATAGTAACCTTTACCACAAAATACCACATGATAAATTATTTCAGTTTACTTATTGACGGATGTTATGTTTATTCATTTGGTAACTTATGACTTTTTATATGGGGGCCATCTTTTACAAAATTTTAAAAGAGAGCATAGATATTTTGAAATTCAAATACTGGTTAGAAAATGGTTTTAACGAGACACATATACCTACTTTCTAATGGCTTATCAAACGCTGTTATTGAATATTAATAAATTTTATAAAATCTATATGTAATGTAACCTATAAAGTTGCGTTACAACAAATTTCACTTGATCCGTGTAACTTTGAAACATACAACATAGTACTTTCGATCTTATTAAGGTAGCTAACGCAACCTGACTCTAGCTGCCGGTACCGGGGCGTGTATCGTTACCGGCGGCGTGCGTTTCCATTGTTTGTGCGCCTTTATATGATAGTCCAGTCATTTTAGGCTTTTAAACCCCAATCTGCGGAAAAATTCCTAGTGAGCTGAGAGGCATTTTTTGTAGACAATTTCACGATAAACAATTTTTATAATTACCTTTATTCATCTCTGAGCAATACATCGCGGGATATTTGCGAAAAACTGATTTTCGCGACCTTTTGACCTTTATAACTTTTTTAGCCGGCATGATATCAATGTCGATTTTTCACATCTTCATTACAACGCCGTAATAAAGGTGTATACAAAAATTCAGCTCACTAGGAATTTTTCCGCAGATAAAACCTGAAATGACTGGACTTTGACACGAATTATGTCCGCGCGGCGGACACGCGGCAGCTGCGCAGTCGTCGTGTGGTGACCGCGCAGTGGATCGCTGTTATGGTAAAATAAGCTTTCTTTAGCAACTACGTAAATCGATACTTCATTAGAATATTTGAACGAGAGAGCATCTACCGCGTAGATACCGTGGTTAGCTGATTTAGAAGAATTTGAATGTTATGATAATTTTTTTGCTGCACATAGCAGCAAAAAATATACTTTTGAGGTATTGATAGAAAAGTTTTCCTGAAAAAATTTACATGAAATTTGTTTTTAATGTTAAGATCGGCAGATAGGCTAACGGTCTACTTGATGATAGGTGGCTACCGTCGCCTATAGCACAAACAACGGCACAGCTGCTGTAAGTGCGCTTCCGATTACAGTAGGATTGGGATTGGATAGGAAAATGGGGCTCTGGCATTCCTTACTCACTAACCGAAACACAACAGCACACGTGCTGTTATTTCACGGTGGTATTCTGTAAGGGGGTGGTTACTGCCGCCAGACGGGCTGCGTAAATGACTGCGAACCGCAGTGTGCCCTGCCACTTTTCAGATCCAGACCAAAGCCAAATTTGAAAAGTTTTTTTCAAAGTTGACCCTGCCGGGAATCGAACCCGGGAATCCTAGAGCAGAGCGATAAGGCAGCCACTCATCATTATTTAGGCTCGTCATTCTCTCTTTCTTGTTTTCTCCTCTGCCACGAGGTTGTCTGGAAGAGATCGCTCTTAGCGATAAGACCGCCTGTACTCACTTAGTTGTAGTATTTATTTATTTGTTATTTTCATTTATGTTGTGTGAGTAATAAAGAGTTTGTCTGTCTGTCTGTCTATTTATTTATTTATTCGTCAAATATTTATATGAAAATAAATATTTTATTTGAATCTTGGAGTTGTTATACTAAACTTATTGGTGTTTTAAACATGAACATCTTATAGTTTAATTATTATTTTGATAATAGAGTAGATTTTGCACATTACAGATTGTAGCTGCTGCACATAGCATATTTTATTAAGAGGTTCAGTTCGACAAATAGTTCTCATAAGCACTTAACAGTTTTTTTATACTTTAAACCGTTCACTAAAACACTTTAAACGTTCAAAAAAGTGCACATAGCAGATTTGGTTTGACAACGGCGTCATAATGAAATAAATATTTTGTGAGTTCAAGAAGCTAACATTGAAAAGAAAAAGGAAAGCCGGTTCCAGGAAATAATGGGCTTAATTGCTACGACGAGAAAAGTCTCGTAAAGTAGACTTTTTGTAAAGTAGTAAAGACTACTTGTGTAATTTATTACGTTCTGACATAAAATATTTTATAAAAAAAAAAACAAATAGGGAATGCATTTTACAAAAAAAGTAGTTTATTTTATTTCACAGATCCAAAAAAAAAATGTTATTAATTTTTAATCTTTGTTCACTATAATCAATAAAATTGAAATTGAAACCAATTGATTGGTCTTAAAAAATGTTTGCATACATTTCCTCATTTATATTGAATGTATATTTTTTCTACCTGTTTAATTATGACAGCTAAATAATTATATTATTTGGCTATTAAAAAGGGGTCTCTTATTATTATTATTATTATTATTATTATTATTATTATTATTATTATTATTATTATTATTAAGGGTAATTTTAATCACTACTATTTCTAATAATATCAGTTAAAATGAAGAATAAACAGTTAATATAAACTTTATAAATATATTCAGTGAAAAATTTATAAGAATCTGTCTGAAGTAGACGTGGCGCAATGGAGACAGACACACAGAAAGTAGTAGTTTGCACAAAGACGTTCAGTCATTCAATGGCATGCTTAAAGGGAACACAATACTATTAAGACACATTGCTTTGTTTATTGTTTTAGTAAATAAATTTTGATTTGTGTTTTGTGGTTAACGGGTGAATTTTTTATATAAGTGTAAAATAGAAGAAGGTATGTAAGTGTTTAAAAAATATATTACAGGATCTTTTCAGGTTTTTATTTTTTTTCTTTTTTGTCACACTTTTTTATTACCATAACAGAAAAATGTCACTATGGACGTGGTTTTTTGGTTTAATGTTTAATATTTAGTGTTAATATACTATTTATTTTTATTTATTAATTATAACAACACGTTATAAACAGAATATCAACAATATTCATTAAAAATCAATAATAATAGATTAAATTTATAAAATGAGAAATAATTGTTTTGACACAGCTTTGACACTTTCTTTTTAGATCTGTTAGCTAATTCAAACAATTTCATGTTAATAATCATTACTAATAATTTTTTAAAAATATTTTTTAACTTTTAATTTTTTAATTTTATTTTAAATATTTTTAAAATTACATTTAAAAAATATTTAAATAAGTATTAATTGTTATTTAAATATTTAAATATTGTTTTTAAATGCATTCCTTTAAATATTTTTTATTAACAATTAATGTAAAATATATTTTATTATTTATTAAATCTGTTAAAACAAATATTTTTTCTTACAAAACATTCTTATAAAACAGCTTTTGTAGTTTTTAATAATTTTATGCGTTAAAAATCAATCTGTGAACAAAATTACCGCTTTTAATATCCAATGCTCATATCAATTCGGTTTAGAGCACAAACGTGATAAGTATTTTTTTTAAATAAGTTAAATGAAAAGAATTTACCGTTGCAACATCAATTATGTTATGTGGTAAGCATACAGTGTTGAATTAACTCATAGCTCAAGGGTGAAATTCACTAAAAGGTGGGTTAGGTACATATAGGTAATTAAAAATTAGAGATCTAGGTTCTGTAAAAATGTAAATTATGAAGAATTTAAATATTTGCACAATACGACATCTGTGCTCTCAGTCAGCCTCAAAATATTGGATAATTAAATAAAGAAATATTTAAATTTAACTGTTATTAAAGGATGAAAAACATTTTTACAAGGTTAAAATATCTTATTAAGTACTAATAAAACTTTTATTATTTGTCGTTACCGACTGTTGTAATTGGTGTGAAAAGATTTTAACACGAAACTACCTTAAGACAATAGCTCCGAACACATAGTACTAGATTTAAACTTGTGATCTATATATATTATGAGTAAAATATTTTGATACGTTTTCCGTAAAGTGTTTCCGGGAAGCTAAAGCTTGATTATTTCCTGTAACATAATTTAATAAATGTTTAATAAATAATTGACTTTAAAAAATCTAGTGTCGTGATGAACATAGGAAATATAGGACAAATGTCATAATATGATTATAGGATGTGTGCTGTCGTGTTAGGGTCTGCCAGAGTCCTTTCGTCTTGACTTTTATATTTTGTACTATCGTATTGATACGAAAAAAATTAAGTTTATTGGCGAAGATAGGGTACGATCAAATAAGCAGGAAACTGGCCTTCTTTTACATAAAACAACTCTTACATAAAACAGGAACTTCTTTTACATAAAACAAGAAACTTTAGTTAACTTTATTAAATTTTAATTAGATTATGCGTTCACGATAACGTAACAAGCAATTTAGAACTGTTTTGTGTCTTTGTGTGAATAGAATCATAATACTTAAATGTTAAAAATCTTTATAATAAAATAAAGAATAAGTACAAGTCCGACTGCTGGGCTCAGCTATCTCTTTCATAGGAGCAGGTAAGGTCGTCAGACAAGTTGACGGGGTCCACTTGATAGTAAGTGGTTACAAGCAACATCACAAGTGCTACAAATATGCTGATAACTATAATTGGATAAGTTTACCGAAAAACAGAAGCACAGATGCTTTTATTTCACGGTGGTCTTTTGTAAGGAGGTTACTGTTACTGCCCAAAGGACTGCAAAATGCAGTGTGCCTTGCCACTACTTGCCAGATCCAGAACAACTGTGAAAAGTATGAAGTATGTAGTGTATGGGAGCTATGGCCTCTACACATAGGTTTCTAGTCATAAGTCTCCTCTCGAGGATTTCCTTTACCTTATTAGAATCCATTATGATGATTTCTAATCAACATAACATTTTATATAAAAGAATATTATTTTTATGTTAGATCCGGTACTGCGAAGGCTTGAATTTTCTGTTTTTTGTGCGACTTCTCTTCGTTTCGGTCGCCTCAATTAAATCGTCTATTAGTACAAAAGTAGGCGCGATTAGATTCAAATCAATTTCACACGCCTACTTATTTTTTTGTAGGTTCGGTCACAGTTAACTAAGACCCTAAGAGGTCTTGAAACCTATGAATGTATGACTTTGTAGCACATACGCATGATTGCTTTTTATTTGTCATTGTTGCTTAACGTACTATTATTGTAACTAAGGGTATATTTATGTATCTCTGCCATTGAAAAATATTGGTTTATATATTTCAAAACTACCTACCACACACATAGAACTCATTTCACTAAGGTACCACCGATTCGCAAGTCTTCATGACTGTTTTGACTATTCATTTTAGAAGATTAAGGAAGCCTTTCCTCCTCTGTTCCTCTAGTTTAGTTTTTATTGTCACTGGTCACTGTGTAACAACCCTTATCTTCTAACCTCCTGCAGCTATTATACCGAGTGAAGGTTTAAGAAATAAATAATAGGTCGGGGAAAAAATTTCTTCGCATTTTATATGAAAACTCAAGACATATTTTTTCAAAGGTTATTAGCATTTAATTACAGTATATATGTGGCATTTGTTCGAAAACCTTTTGCCATCTTGTAGGCAGTGACATGATCCTGTTGCTGTAGAAATTTTGGAACTTCTGATCAAAAAAATGCGACAAGTAGTTATGAGAGTCCTCTTTTGATGTTACCTGACACTGCCTAAAGAATTCTGAAGAGACCGAAACACAATAATCTAAGTAGCATCATAATTAAAATGTGTAATTATTTTGTAATTAATTTAATTATTAATTAGTATGTATTATAATCAACAATTAATTATTGTTGATTATATATGTTGTAATTATGAATTCTTTGCAGGAACTTTACTGAGAAGAACAATGAAGAATAAACTCTCACTAATAAAATGGCCTGTAAAAGGAGTATTTATTCGAACCCTTGGTACATCCTCTCTACATTATCAGTCCACAGAAGGATTTGAAATAGGTAAAGTGCTTATATATCTTAATTGGCAATAAACCTTTTTGTGTTACTATTTAATTGATACAGAATGGCGGACAATTTAATCTTACCCCGCGTTATTTAATTTATCAATGCATTGAACTTATGTTTTGTTAATGAATTTGAACTTAAATACTGGCTGTAAATACTTAAATACTGGAGAAGTAAACATATTGATGTAAAGTTTCTTTTTAAAAAAGAAAAGAGTGATCAAAATTCTATCGAAATTTTTTACTTTCCCACAAACTTAGCAGATATATTAACAAAAGGTCTTGACAGAACGATATTATAAAATTAGGATATTATAAAATGTTTAAATAGATGTTAAGGAGTTAAGTGTTTTGGATTTTAATTCTAAATTTAAATATATTTTAATTATAAGGTGTTGGAATTTTATTTGAAATTTATTTCTTAAGGTGGTTATGATTTTATATATATAGAAGCCTAATAAGATAGGTGGGGAGTATAGTATTGAATGGTTTTAATGTTTTGGAGTAGTAGTTTTGAGTTGCATAGATGATGAGTATTGTTATAGTGTCATGAGTTATCAAATAAATTTAAATTTAGTATTTAAAGATTGTGTAATATAGTCAGCCAGTATTTAAGATTCAGAGGGGATCTTAATGAATTTGAACTTGTTTTACTAGTAGTATGAGTTGTAACATTGACATTGTCAATGTCATTGCCGTTGATATTTTCAATGTCAATATTACAAATTAACACTTCGTTTATTTGGTTTCAAATAGACACAAAAACAGAGACAAATTCAATTAGATCGTTTCATACTAATTGCCTTAATAGATAATTTTTATTTCCTTGTAGGTGCAGCTAAAAAGAATTCTCTACAAAAATGCCCCGTACCAAGTCACCGTTCGCGATCCACTCATGCAATAATGGACTCGACGATCTTCGATACCGTTTCTACTGCAAAATCCTGGGATCAAGTGCCAGGACCAAAGCCCTTGTTATTCTTGGGAAACACTTGGAGATTTATACCGTATATAGGTGAGTGAGTTATTTTTAGTTTTCTCATTATACGTAGTTTCAGATCGATTAAAACTTAGTTCAGTAAATTCTAAGTCTCAGAATAGCCTTGATATATCGAAACGATTTTCTATGTACTTTTTGGAATATTAAGTAGGTTTAGCATTAAACATTCCGCCCGTTCCAGCTACTCCTAATGTTATACTCACTGTACTACTAGCAGATATACTTTACCAAATATTGAATAATGCTTTAAATGTTATAATAAGATGGCGACACTCTCTACTGACATTGTGGCTTTAGTTCTAATTTTAAAATTTTAGTTTAGTACCTACCCTAATATCAATTTAATACTGATAAATAATATCAAACTTGGATTTACGAGAGTAACACCCTTATCACCAATCCATACATGTCCTGTGTATGTAGAGATACTAATTTTTCTATCGGCTTTGCTCAAATCTTAATTTAGAAGGTAGCCTATTTTCTTTGCTGTGATTGAAGCTAATCTCACAATAAATTTCACTCAAAATTGTGCGATTTAGGCATGATAATCTCACAGACATGCAGATTTTCTCATCTAATCATTATTTTCTCATTTATAATATATCTACGTGTAACTTCCAACAGCGACTCAGATCGAATAACAAACGGAGACACATCACATAGAAATTTAGCAAAGAATTAACCAGAAAGAGAAATAAAAAGTTCAGTTACGAGTATATGGATTTTTAAAATGCTAATAGCAAAAAGAATTCAAGAAAAAGACTCTATTTCTGAATTACATAAATAAAAGACAATAAAAGAGTTGTAGGCGATATTATTATTTGTATTCAGCTGGAGACAAATAAAAAGACAAAGGGAACAAATTACAAATCACCTCAGACTCTACAAATTCGAAGTCCGGTTTATATCGGTTTTCCAGGATGTTAAAATAAAATCAGCGACTACCAGAAATGAAAGGTCAAATCTTTGTTGAAGTCGGATTTTAAATTAATTTAAAACGAATTTCAAAGTTAGCTTAGTTTAAAGTTTAAATAGTTTTTGAAATATTAATTAGTAATTATAGCTTAGTTAATTGGTAATAAACAAATGTTATCATTATCATCATCGTTATCATCAGATTATGTAATACTAGCGACCAGGGTGTTTCGTATGAATATAATGTTTTTCTGCAACTTATGTACAAAAACCTTCCTAGTTTATCGTTCTTTCCATTAGTAAAAACTGTATCAAATTACGTTGTACGATTTAGAAGTTAGTGGAGAAACAGACAGACGCAGACAGCGACTTATATCTTCTATACATATAATAAAATCTTAAGCGAATCTGTACATTAAATATTAAAAAAAAAAAAAAAATTGGTACACGTTTTTCTTATGTTACAGAAGTCAAGCAGTTTTTAGAATTTTTGTCTATTTATCTGTGCGTTTGCGCCCGCTTATCTCAGAAACGGCTTAACCGATTTGAATGCGGTTTTCACTGATGTATTGTATAGCAAGTTTCCCGTAACATTTAGTGTTTGTTTTATTCCAATCGGTTTACAAACAAAAAAGTTTTTTTGACCTCAGTAACATGAGTACAATGTGTAAATTGTATAGACACGCCTCGTTTACGATTTTATTATATGTAGAGATATTAAATCTTTTTGGTGATAAAACATGATGTCGAATTGCTAAAAAGTTGACCTTTATTAGACGTTAAAAAATGAATTTCAAGTATCAAAATGTTGTGATAAATGTCAGACACATAAGTGCGTATTAATAATACGCACCTCTTATATGATTATAAATATTTTGAAGGCCATGATTTGCAACAAGAATAATGGTAATGAATTGCTTATATGTAGGAAGACAGCAATTTTTTTCTTTCTCTCAGAATTGAAGGTCTTTTAATAACATTATACTTAATTAGCTTGTTGACCTAAAAGTCAAAAGGAATTTAAGTGGTTACAGGATAATTTCCACGGTGAATTTTTAAATTGTACTCCTTACATGTTTTAAATTATATGTTTTCTCCTCGCACTAATTCTATCTATATCTATCACCATCATCATAATCTAAACCGTAGGGGAATAACTTTCCCGTAATTTTCCAAAAGGATCGATCAGAAGCAGCCTGGGTCCACCGTCGACCCGCAGCTCTTATCAGGTCGTCTGTCCACCTCCACTCGACAACTTTCCAGCCCCAGCAGCAGTCGGTTCTGTATACTATGTGTTCTGCCCACTGCCATTTCAACTCACTAATCCGCCGGAGTACGTCGGTAACCTTCGTTCGTCTATGGATCTCCTGATTCCATCTCGAAGTGTAACCACGAGCAATAGACCTCGGTGAGCTTTTTTACGAGGCCCGTAGTTAGAGACCAAGTTTCAGCGCCGTATGTCATCACTGGCTTGGGGAGTTCGTGTCTTGTGACCACGTTTTAAAAAATTTCACGATTGAAGAGCTTTGCCAGAAGTCATCTTTTTCACAAAAGTGAAGCTTTGTGACTCCTTTGTAAGACAATTCCTATCAAACCACAACTGCCGCAGGACGATGACCACGTTGTACCTTTCCTACCACTAAGACAGCTTCTTTAGAACTGTGAGAGTACACTTTGTCATTTTTCTTATTGTAGTGCTCTTCAATTATGAAATTTTTTTCATCATTATTATGAAATTACTCAATTATGAAATTACTCATCAGCACAGACATTTCTGTGTCTTTCACCTGCGTATCGGGACAGAAGGCGTTTTGATCGATCCACTCTCTTTATCTGTAAGGATTGATTTAGGGCATGTTCTGTATATCGATGATAAGCACCGAGCTTCAGGTCTTGTTTTAATATACGCGACAGAGTTCTAGCCGGAATCTCCATTTTTCGCGATAAGATTTTTCGTTTCTTTATGGGGTTTCGGCGAATTCCGGCTTTAACAGCATTAACAGCCTTTGTAGTACTAACAGCACGCAGCCGCACCGATCCTTTATGGTCATCGGCAGAGGAAGTGTTGGTATATCTGTCGATAGTAAGATATACGAATATAATACGGCTGATACCAAGATTTCAAGTGTCTTGAATATGACCGACGAAGGCTCCATGCCCACTCTGTGTAAGGCAATCACTACAATCCTATTTTCTGTAACACTCCATTCAATATTGTAATTTGATAATAAACACGAAAAAAACGCTTTCCAAATTCAAAATGAATAAAGAGTTGAAAAATAGAAAAAGTTTTTATGTAACAGTATTTATGGCCAGTCTAGTTTTATATGTAGATCGACCTATTTCATAGATATCGACCTATATCTATATCTAGCCTAGAAAGTCTAGCCTTTGTTACTCAAAAATATTTAAAATCATATTTAATTGAGGTAAACATTGGATCATTTGAAATTTTTTAATTTATTTACCAAGTAAAACTTCTAATATTATTATAACGACTTTTTCTTTTGGACAGTCATATATTATTGTATGAATTGACCTTTAATTCATTCACACGCAAAATTTTTAAGCTTGACTATTCGTCGCGTAAAACTCTCTCATTAAGTATATGAACCATTTACTGTCAGAAAGAACAAAGATAATGACTACAATAATTTTGTTAGAGTGTAATCAAGCATTACGAGTATTATGTTATTTCTTAACCATGACTTTTTATTTTTTATTGTACTTTGTAATAATATTTACATAATCGTGATGATAAGTCATCACTGTATTCATTATCACTATCACGATAAACATTACCATATCACATTACTACTATAAAGTTATATTTTATGTTAAATAACCTAAATGCCCGTCCGTTAAAATTATTGACTTTATAAAAATTTAAATCACAATGAAACACATATGTGTGTTAGTCGCAAATAAGCAAACAATTTTGTTTCCCCATTAGTAACAACATGGATTTTAGAAACATGAAAATTAGATTATGTTTATAAAAAAAAAATGACATATTAAATAACACAACTAAAGTTATCTATACTAATATTATAAAGCTGAAGAGTTTTTTTGTTTGTTTGAACGCGCTAATCTCAGGAACTACTGGTTGAAATGAAAAATTCTTTTTGTTTTGAATAGTCCATTTATCGAGGAAGGCTATAGGCTATATAACATCACGCTACGACAAATAGCATATATAAGCAGTGTCCAGTACCGCGCGCCCCATGCGCACGCCGCCGCCGGCCGTATGGGCCGCAGCGAAGCGTGGCCGAGTTCAGCTAGTGGGTTAAAATATTAAGTTTTTTACACAACAAAAGAACAACATATAGCAGATTGCAAATAAATATATATATTATTTTATTTTTATTTGATAGAAATACCAACAGCAAAGCAAAAATTCATCAAGTCACACAAACAAATATATAGCCACATTTACATTTACTTGCCAATTACAGGTATCTACAGCTGTATATGTTGCATATTATCTATGTTAAAAGTTTAAAAATTATACAATTGTCAACCATTTCATACAAATACCAATTAAAAATACATATTAATATTAAAAGCAATTTGGAATTAAGAAGTTTCTGGATTATTACGAGCTTACTATCTAATCTATATCGATACTTACTCTATATAAATATTATAAAATAAAGTCGCTGTCTGCCTCTGTCTGTAACTTCTTCTAAATCTCCCAAAAGATTTTGTTACGATTTTTACAAAAGGAAAAAGCCATAGACGAGGAAGATGTATATATATATACATATAATCATAGGTGCCTTGAAAGTGCGCTGGTCGATAGTCTAGTGCTGGCTGATGTGACCCCATATTTAATTAACAATGTTTTACTGAAAATAAAGCTTCGCGGCCCTCTTATCTCTATGAGAAATTGTCGTGGAGTGAATCCTCGCAGATCCGCAACTAGTAACAGAGCGCCATTGTACTGTTGCCTTTAGACGTAGCTTCCGTTATTCTACTAAGTGCTGGAACAATATCCGTCACGCTGGTTAGGGACCTGCAAAGTATTAATTTTGGAAATAAATTTAAACAAATTATATCATATGAGTATATGAGCACCAAAAAAGCGAGGAACAGCTGCTGAACTACACCAGTTTCTTTTTTAGCACATATTATTTATTATATATGTTATATAACTTTTTTTGATTTTTAATAAGTGACCTCATCTTTGGCTCCAACTTGGCTCTTACAGAAGACCAGCGCAGGTTTTTACAAAAGTTTTTGCTGAGATGGAGCCGGTTTGTGGCTGGGGAGTTGTGTATCGGTTGTGTATCTCTGAGTATTTCTGTGTATTTTCTGGTGTAGTTAAATGCATAGTATACTCAAATTTTACTTTATTGCAAATAAAATGTTTGTATAATTTTTAGAAAAAAAATGCTTGCGTACGAAGTCGGGGACCTAGGTCGCTAGTTTAATAAAAATGAAGAAACAAATTTTAACTCTTGTATAATATTACTTGCCGTGCGGCTTCATCCGTCTTGAAATTTGACGGCATACAAACTTTTATTCATGAAAATAGACGTGTATCAATTTACATGGTGTTCGATAAAATTGTATTGAAGTTTGACGATTACACACACACACACACACAATTTAAATGTAAATATACATACATTTTTTATCCGACTAGTCGTATCCCGCGGTTTCGTTTGGCTTGAAAATTTTACGGCATAAGAAACTTTTCAATGAAAAAATAAGCACGCATACTTTCATGGTGATGGGTCAAAAAAAACCAATAACGATTATCACATAATCATTGATTGAGCGCAGATCGTATATTCAGGCTAAAAATGTAAACAAGAAACATAACTTATAATCTACAATATTATACAAAAATTTACTTATCGTTCCTAGTGCGAAAAATAACGAATTAATTAAAATAAGGTTTAAGTTTATGTACCTACTTACTGTTTTTAACGAAAAGAACAGTGCACTGACACCGGACCGACACCGATTGCATCAAACTAGAAGGAAGCGCATTGCGTGCATACACACTAATTATATGAACAGCTATTAATTGCGGTTGGGAAATGCAAAAGAAACTAAAAGTCCGTTTTCACTAGTAAGGAATTACGTACTTAGAAAATGGTTCTCCGAATCTTGTACGAATCTGAAAAGAAAAAACAGTTCAGTCTATAATTTTACGCCTGGTATTCGGTATAGCGCGTAACTTTTGTTTGTTTCATGAAGAACAATAAATGTTGCGGGAAGCTTGCTATAATATATCAGTGAACACCGCATTCAGATCGGTTATCCTGTTTCTGAGATTAGCGTGCACAAACGTCTGTGCGTTCGTGGGTTCGAGCCCCACGTTGGGCGCCAATTTGTAACCTCGAGAGTTCGCTAGACCCTTTGCGGGGGGTTCGCTCACTCCCGTAAGCCACTCACCGACCAGCTCCGCGACAAGTACCACACGAGACTCAGGGATTTGTTTCTAAAAGGGCGCTTTTCACCTGAAGGAAATTTACGGTCAAGGCTTTATCTCTGGTCACACAGCACTTTATTTAAATAACAATTAGGGTTAGACAAAGGATGAGCACACACGTTATATAAAATTTACATAAAGAAAAGTACTTAATCTACTACTTAAATTTAGGTACTATAAATAAGGTTCTACGTTAAACACCACACTGCACTGGTCTTAGGGAAATGGGGAAACACGTGGACGTTTATAAATTAACACTTCATAGACTCACGTGAGATTTTACCCGTCCAGCAGAGGTGATGCGGGCTACGGCAGGTGGCGTAGCCCGACCTGAGCTGGTCAAATGAGGCGGCGGATCGTCGACGTCTCAGTACGTTCAGCTTCGGCAGATGTATGCTGCCCTTATCTTCTACGCTCCAGGTTCTGGCGGAATAGGGACGACCTGCGTCCACACCGGTTTTAACAACTGATTGAACCTATCGGCCTATTGGCCATAAAATACACTGATCAGTCCGCGTATTAGGCGTAGCGCTAAGCGGGCTACTCTAGGAAAGCGTATATCAGCTTCTCAACTTAATTTGGTGAGCTTCGGGCGCCGAAAAAGAGTGCCGAAAGAGCCGATAGGTTCAATCAGTTGTTAAAACCGGTGTGGACGCAGGTCGTCCCTATTTCGCCAGAACCTGGAGTGCGTCTGTGCGTTTGTGCACGCTAATCTCAGAACAAAACGCTAATCTCACAAACAGACAAACAATTTTTTGGCCTCGGTAACATAAGTAGTACAACGTGTACAAAATTTTTTTTTTTTTTTTTTTTTTTTGTTTTTTTTTTTTTAAATATTTAATGTACCTACACGGTTCGTTTACGATTTTATTATATGTATAGATATAGATAAATGTCGGCAGGCAGGCTGACAATTTTTTTGATGGTAGTTGGCTATTGGATGGCTAAGTTGGAGTAACGAAAATTATTGAAAGCTGATGTGATCGAGATGGTTCTTAGCTATAGTTTATGAAGATCTGTTCAGGTGATTGAAGATCAGCCCATTTTCTACTTGAGGGATTTCACTAATTTCCACAGATTCGATTGTTGTGAAATTTGGTATATTGTTACTTGGGTTGTATTTTTGTAACACGGTAACCTTAATCTGATGCTGAAGTATCAAGTATTCTGCGGAACAACCAACTCCTCAGCAACTTACAGCAGATGTAGTGTGTTTGGACTCAAATTCGGGGGTGATTTATAATTTTAATTATAGTAGCAGGGCATCTTATCTTATCTTAGGGCATACTATATAGCAGTCATAAACTGGCTCACTCCAGTGCACACATGTGCTGTTGTGAGTAAAGGGGATGCCAGAGTCTAGAGCCTATTGCCGTCATGATGCCTTATTTTTTATCCTAACGAGGTCGGCAGGATAAAACGTACTTATGTTTATAGACGATGGATGTCATCTACCATTAAGCAGAAAGTTAGCCAGCTTCCAAACTTTACATAGAAAAAAGCTAGCAGCTTTCAACCGGCATTTAGACGCATACTAATATTTATATGTTCATACATTATTATGCATAATGTTTTCTTCAATTATGTAAAGATCAAAGTGTCGTTAGCAGCTTTCCAAGCGCAATTATATTGCGTGTTCTCACCGACTTTATGATTATTACACCACATTTCTACTGAACATTGACACTTCTATTTTTTTTTGCGGCTTTGTCATTACCGGTTTACATAAAGAAGTTTGATGTCAATACAACACTGAAGCCGCTATTACCACGTGTCGTAATAAGATTATAAGTACATACATACAGTAGTACTATTTTTATTTAATACACTTTGCTATCTAACTCAGAGGTACTAAACCTTTTTTTATAAAGTACACCTTTTTTTATAAGGACTTAAAAATTTACACTTAATTAAGGAGTGGATGGAATTTTAACTATACGCGTAAAAGGAAGAAGTATTTTCTCAAGGAAAACATAAACAACATTTGGGCATATATATTTGAGATCAAAAGTACTTTAGATGTTTCTAACCTTTGACTATTTTTATCTATAAATGAGTAATATTTATTATATAATGGTAACAAGTTGTATTATATAGCCTATGGTATATAGAATATATGACCTATGTACATCAGGAATAATGTACATTTTAAATACTGAATTTTTTATAGGCGCAATATAAAAAAAATGTAAATTATTTAAAGAAACAATAATATTAGAAATCTCTCTCTCCTATAACATTAATAGCGACCTGTCCTCGGTTTGCTACGGATACAATTTTTTTGTGCAAATTATATGTAATACATTTATAGCTCTTTCATTTAGTGATAACCTTATCCAAATCCGTTGTTTGGTATAGAAGAAGCTAGCGGAAAAGCAGACAGAAGCGGACAGCGACTTTATTTTATAACACGTATAGAATTGCCTTAACGCTCTGTGTTCTAGGGTCCCCGAGTTCGATTCCCGGCAGAGACACCTTTGAAAAATGAACTTTTCAAATTTGGCTCTGATCTGGATCTGGAAAGTAGTGGCACGGCACTCTGCGTTTCGCAGTCATTTGGGCACCCCGACTGACGGCAGTAACCACCCCCTTACAGAAGACCACCGTGAAATAACAGCACGTGTGCTGTTGTGTTTCGGTGAGTGAGTAAGGGATGCCAGAGTCCATTTCTCTAACCCCTCCTAATCCCTTATCCTTAATCCAATTGTAGTCGGCAGCGCACTTGAAGCAGCTTTGGCGTTGTTGGTGTTATAGGCGATGGTAGCCACCTACCATCAAGTGGACCGTCAGCCTGTCTGCGGATCTTAACATTAAAAAAAATAGATTTCTATAAGTAGGTACACAACGTCGGCCAGAGCACGTTGACAATGCAATCAAAACAAATTATGTTGCCTCTTGATAGTAATGAAAGAATAAGTATTTCGAATTCAAAGGAAATTTAAATAAATGGGTCAAAAGTACGAGTAGTTACGCATTTTTAACCCTTAAACCTTTGCTTTTAAGGCTGTTTTAACCCTTAAAAACGTCATAGGAGATGCACAAATAATATTTATAAATAAGCAGATTCAACAGATCGTGCTGCGAATTAAAATTGCGACCTTGTCCTACAATAAAATTGTTTCGTAAAATATAATTAGTATGCCTCCGGTGGACATGTGGTTTTACGACACACGTCCCTATTGTTATAAGAAAGATAATAATATAATGACATATGTAATCATATTTCATGATTATAGTTTGAATATTTTTAAACAGTTTGTGGAAATGAACTTTTCAAAGTTGTCTCTGTTCTGGATTTGGAAACTAGTGGCAGGGCATACTGCGTTTCGCAGTCATTTGGGGGCAATCCATCTGGCGGCAGTAACTACCTCCATACATAATACCACCGTGAAATAACAGCATATATGCTGTTTCGGTGAGTGAGCAAGGGATTAGAGCCCATTATGGCGACTCCAGCCGCAAAACTCGTCCTGTACTGAATTGACGGGACTGCTGAGGGGCTACTTGCAAATCTCGGAAATATCTATTTAAAAATTAAATAAAGTATAATTCAAATTTTTCTTCTGATGAGCCTTCAGATAGTGGTTCTTAAAATTTATCATAAGAATTAGCTATTTAAAATATTGATTATTAAGAAAATCGCATGGTTACAACATCGATATTAGACCGCAAATTAGTAATTTTTTTATATATATAATTAAATATAATTTAAAAAATAATTATGATGACCCCCTTTCATATATCTTGCAGATGATTTGAGTATTTTTTAAATTATAATTATTATGATAATTTAAAAGGAAAACGGTTACAAATAAGTGGATTTTTTTTATCGTTAGGGGCTGGCGTCGTCTTATCCTATCCCTTCCTGATCTGTTATCCTTGCAGATCATAGTACTATGATCTGCAGCGCACTCGCAGCACCCGTGGCGTTGTGTTATAGGCGACGGTAGCCACCTACCATCAAGTGGACCGTCAGCATGTCTGTCGACCTTAACATAAAGATAAAAAAAGTTGGATTTGAATAGTTGAAGGGATTAAGAGTTTGAAATTGAAATTCTGGAGTCTTCCGATTGTCAAAGAGTATCGAGTGATTGATATGTTAATCATTGTAGAAGCTTGATTCCGTTCATTTTTTTTTATTTATTCCTACATGACCTTCAATGAGGCAGGCATCAAACACAATCATTAGCAGGAAAAGTAACTTTAGCAATTATAGGAGGCAACAGCATGCACCAATGCACAAATAAAAGCATCACCAAAGCAAAAAGCATAACATAGGGTAAACAACACAGTACACCTTCAAATAGTGATAAAAAAATTATAGCAACCAAAAATACAAAAAAATTATAAAAAATATTATATTATGTTTAGTAAGATGTATTTATTATTGAACAAGTAGCATCTGGTAGTTAATAATTAAAATGTTTAAGGTCAAAACTACTATCCTTATCAATTCCTTATTATATTATGTATAGAATAAAATGGAAGTCCCTGCCAGCGTCTGTCTGTCACTCTCTGTTCTTTAAGTCCTAAACCAAGCCATGACGAGGAAGGTATTTACATAAAATTTGCAGAAAAAAGTGCCTTCGTGCGAAGCCGGCAGCAGGTCACTAATATTTTATACTTTACGGAATTTGTCATAATTATAGAATTTAAGAAATACACATAAAAATGTACGTAAGACGATTTCTTCGTGCGATTAGGGTTCCGCATGGAGATTATACATTTGCAAAAAAAAAAAAAACTCGTCTTGCGATGCCTGCAGCGGGACGCTAATGAAGGATAAAACCTTTTAAGGTGGAAACAAACGCTAAATACTAAAAATATCCATTGTTTAATGAAGATGTTACAAGAAATTGACAACACAATTGCTTTGAAAAAAAAAAATATATATTATACTTCAAAATAATGAGAACCAATTGTATTAATTAGAATTTTCGTTAAAGTAATATGAATCCTGTTAATAAGTTAATGTCAGTTTAAAAAATTGTATGAATTTTTTTTTGTGTATTGTTCTAATGGTAAAAACAAAAAAACCTGTTGAATTGTCTCCGCCGCCAGCGAGTTCTAATGTAAATCTCATTTGCCCAAAGTGAAACCCTTAATTCTTCGTCTTGGTATTTGTGTACTTTCTGAAGGCACGATAATAATATAATCAATTAATAAATTTAATTATTCAATTTAATAAATTCATCGACTAAAATAAATTCAAGCGTAGGTATCTTAGAAAAGCGGACATTTGAAAAGTGTACTATTCAGAAACTTGTCCAAAGAATTTCTCTAAAATATGTAATATATTGAAAGTGGCACTCGGAAATCAAGTTCGAATGAAATATTCGTCGTCCGCACGCACAATTTGAATTGTCATTTTTAAAAAAGACATTGATGAATTATGTTTATAAATAAAATAGTCATAGGCGTTGTCTCGAACCGCCCACTTCTACGGCAGCAACCGGCGGTTTTTGTTCCGTTAAAATTGTGCAATCGAAAAATCTATCCGTCAGAGAAAGTGGTTTGGGCTTATTAAAAATTCTTTCATGTTTAATATTAGCTGCTTATTAACATAAACAAGCTTTGAGTGACATTCAATGCGAGCACATAGCAGAAACTGTGTGAAATTCAAAAATTCATTTTTTGTTAAATAAAAACACAATAATTATCTCGTAACGACGAGAGCATCGGTGGCGCAGTGGAAAAGACGCGGCTATCATGTCGAGAGGTCCGACTTCGATTCCCGGTCATGCTAAAGGCTTTTTTTCTAAAAACTTAAGTGCAACGAAGAAATTTTAAGGTGCATGTGAAGTCCACCAACCCACGCTAGGCCAGCGTGATGGACCATATGCCCCTTCTCAACAAGGGTGTTGAGAAGGTAGGGGACATATAATAGGCTGTTAATGATGATGGTGGTAACTCTCATATTTTTTTTAATATTATTTATTTATTTCTTCTTTATATATTTTTTTCCGTATTTTATTAAAAAGTGCGGTGCCATACAAAAGACTATTATTTTCTCATTCCGGTCTTAGCGACCAATTTACTTACCCATTGTTAATTAGTAATATTATTTTAATCTAAATTAAAAAAAAATTACATATTTATTTCATGCAACCCAATGGGGTTATAAACGGTTTATCAATAAATTTTAATTAAGACTCGAGTCTCCTTAAAAATTAGTGTTCTTGCATAATTTACAGGAAATATTTTTTTATAGTTAACAAAGGAATCAATGAAACATATTTTACATTTATTTAAAGCGTTGGATTGAACATTTTTTTAATTTTTTTTTGATGCACATTTTAATAGCTCTATTAGGCATTAAACACGGCTATATTTAGGTTAATCGCTTTGTAGGTCTCATTCAAGCACATGCTACTTAAAAGTTATGCTTAACAAAAACACGAAATATATTTAATTTATCTTTAATCCTATATCATTGACAATACTTACTTGACAATTGGTTACTTTTTTAAGAAATGCTTTAGTTTTCTTATTTAAAGTGGTTTCAAAAGTTGTAGTTTCACGAATTTTACCACTGATTTTTTTTCTGTTGGATTTTTTATTTAGCACAGTCGCTCTTAAAACCAATTAAAGAGAAACTATTTTCTAATAAATTACCTATTAAAAAAATTACAAAAATTAATATTTATACAATTGCAATTTATAAACGAAATAATAATTATAATTTATAATTGAAAGTCTTTGGTTTATAATTTATAAACCAAAGAAGTGAAAATTCGCTCAGGTTTGCTACAGAGTCGCAAAGCGAGACCGCAGTCTTACAGCGAGTACACATTAGTCTTTAGGTTTTAAAGAATAATATAATTTTGTATTTCAGGCGGATACTCAGTGAGACACATAGATAAAGTTTGCCTGTCACTGCGTGAGGAATATGGTGACTGCGTAAAGATGGCCGGTCTTTTGGGTAGACCTGACATGTTATTTGTATTCGACGCAAACGAAGTGCAAAGAGTTTTTAGAGCAGAAGAAGCGACACCGTACAGGTAACAAAATAAGTATATTAATTGAATTCGCTATCCTTTTGTGTAAGGCTACCTACAAAAGTTAGCATCATAAAGTTAAGGAAAGAAAGGCGTTGGAGAGTTTTACATTTCAAATTGTAACCTTATTCTAAGTAAATAGAATTCATATTAATAATTCATAGGATAGTCACAGTACAATATTAATAAGTATGTAATATTGTGATAGTTCAAATATTTTGAATACTTTCATAAAATTGTCATATTTTCGGAATCCCGATCGCACGAAGAAAGCATGTTATATTTTTACATTATTTTGTCTTAAATTTTTATATGTATTTCATAAATGATAATTTATGACATATTCAGTAAAGCATAAAATACTAGCGACCCGCTTCTGGCTTCGCATGGGTGCAATTTGTTTCTGCAAATGATATATATGACGGATCAGGACGGGCCGAAGTGTGGATCGGGGCGTCATCATGGGCATCGGACATAGCGAAGGGCTTTTCAATCACTTATTTAAATAAAGAATGCGTTAACTACAATCACTTAACGTTTATTTGCTTCAACACGGATATTAGAAAACACTTTGTACAACGAACAAGTTTATTAAAATTATTAAATTAAAGTTTATTAAAATAATTAAACTACTACAATCTTTGATTTCAATTTCAGTTCAATCTCAATTTACAAAGTTGATTGTCTGGTAACCGACAAGTCTCTTGGCGAGCAACGTTTTCAGTCTCTTCTTTTCCTCCTTCCGACTGAAACTGAAACTTGTCCTTCCTTTCCCCCCCGTCCCCCGCCAAGAGCCATGTCCAAGCGAGTTTAGCCAATCAGCGCCGTCTAACCCTCGCCGTGTTCCCAGTCAACCAACATTACAATCTTAACGTCCAATCAGAAAAAGCATACGGTCATTTTCAAGTTGACCAACTTAACAATTTAATTAAAAAAATAATGAAATGTTGCCATTGTAAATAATAAGCGCAGTAGGTACAAAATAAAGAAAAACTATGCCGCCATCTAGAAAACAACGCGATGTCGCCACCCACAGACCACAACCGATCGCTGCGAACTGGTGGCGCCACCCTTACACTCCGACACGGCCATCTTGACCCTCATCCGTCCCCGGATGCGTTCTCTGTAAAAAAAATAGAGGCGAGAAGTATTTCGCTCGGCTAACCTGACATAAAATTTAAATGATCTCAACTCTCAATCACAAGTATGGTGATAGCTATCCACTCAATCCACAATCGTAGTACGACATATTTTGAACAGATAGTGCTCAGACTTGATAGTGCCAAAAGTAAAAAAATCACAAAAATCTCAATGTACAATAAGCCAAATGGAATTCACTTTCAACAAAAACCTCGCCAGTCCTTCGGCGTAGTGTGATTACGTACCAGTCCATCGGCACGCAATCCACATTTCACAATCTGCCAGTCCATCGGCATGAACCTGTGTAACCTCGTCAGAAGTTACCATCTCAGCCGCGTAAGTGCTACCCCTCGCAAAGGGTATACTGTACAGAAAAAACAGTCACGTGCACCTCTTACATGCTCCGGCACCTCTGACGCGATCTACACATTGCCCAGTCCTTCGGGCGTGCTTTCAGTCCATCGAAAACACAACTACACCTTGCCCAGTCCATCGAGCGTGTTTTCAGTCCATCGAAAACACAACTCAAAATGTTAATAGTGAATCCAAAAATAAAAATGTAATTGTCATTATTTACGCTAATCGGAACACTGGCACTATCAATATTCAGCTCGAGAGGAACTCCCTGCTCAGGCATTTTTCTAATCCTATCGTGAGGGTATTTGTAGGTTCTTTTAGACGTTAGTGATTTCAGAAAATGCGAACTGGTGGCGCCACCCTTACACTCCGACATATATATTTTATTAAATATGTCGGAGTGTAAGGGTGGCGCCACCAGTTCGCAGCGATCGGTTGTGGTCTGTGGGTGGCGACATCGCGTTGTTTTCTAGATGGCGGCATAGTTTTTCTTTATTTTTGTATCTACTGCGCTTATTATTTACAATGGCAACATTTCATTATTTTTTTAATTAAATTGTTAAGTTGGTCAACTTGAAAATGACCGTATGCTTTATCCGATTGGACGTTAAGATTGTAATGTTGGTTGACTGGGAACACGGCGAGGGTTAGACGGCGCTGATTGGCTAAGCTCGCTTGGACATGGCTCTTGGCGGGGGACGGGGGGAAAGGAAGGACAAGTTTCAGTTTCAGTCGGAAGGAGGAAAAGAAGAGACTGAAAACGTTGCTCGCCAAGAGACTTGTCGGTTACCAGACAATCAACTTTGTAAATTGAGATTGAACTGAAATTGAAATCAAAGATTGTAGTAGTTTAATTATTTTAATAAACTTTAATTTAATAATTTTAATAAACTTGTTCGTTGTACAAAGTGTTTTCTAATATCCGTGTTGAAGCAAATAAACGCTAAGTGATTGTAGTTAACGCATTCTTTATTTAAATAAGTGATTGAAAAGCCCTTCGCTATGTCCGATGCCCATGATGACGCCCCGATCCGCACTTCGGCCCGTCCTGATCCGTCAAATATATTTTTATGTTAAAATATAAATTTTATATATATTTTTATGTTAAGGTCGACAGACAGACTGACGGTCCACTTGATGGTAGGTGGCTACCGTCGCCTATAACACAAGCAACGCCAAAGCTGCTGCAAGTGCGCTGGATGGGCTCTGGCATCCCTTACTTACTCACCGAAACACAACAGCACACCTGCTGTTATTTCACGGTGGTCTTCTATAAGGGGGTGGTTGCTGCCGCCAGACGGGCTGCCAAAATGACTGCGAAACGCAGTGTACCCTGCGACTATTTTCCAAATCCAGACCAGAGCCAAATTTGGAATGTTGATTTTTCAAAGTTAACCCTGCAGGGAATCGAACCCGGAAAAACTTTTCTCTTTTAAAACTTTTCTCGTTTAACGCTCTTTCTAATAGTTAAAACTGCATCAAAATACGTTGCGTGGTTTAAGAGTTAGCTGATATACAGATAGACAGACGAGGATAGCGATTTCAATTTATACTAAAGTAAGGAAGTAGTAGCCGTCGGGCAGCAGTAACGACCCCCTTACAGAAGATCACCTTAAAGTAACAGCATCTGTGCTGTTGTTTTTCGGTGAGTGAGTAAAAAATGCCAGAGTCTATTTCCCTATTCCTTCCTAATCTCTTATCCTTAATCGGCATCGCACCTGTGACGTTGTTTGTGTTATAGGTGACGGTAGCCACTTACCATCAACTGTACCGTCAGCCACTTTGACGACATTTACTTTAAAAAAAGTGCCGATTTTTTTACCGCTCTGATTTAAATTTATTCAATGACAGTCACAGTAAGTACCTACACTTTGTTCCACAATGATAGACTGTGCCTATGGTTGTTGAATTTTCTTTTATTTTGCCTTTCACAACATACAGTCTTTGTTATTCAGATGACATCACCACAGACTTTTGTTCCTATTATTTTATTCCACTTTCGTAAATTAGTTTTGTGAAATTACAAAATCTTCTTAATTCGAAAATTTAAAAAATCTTTAATTAATGAACTCTTATACCTACTAATAACTTTCATTTTTTCAGACCTTCAATGCCATCTTTGAATTATTATAAACACGTTCTGAGAAAAGATTATTTTGATGCCGAAGAAAATTGCGCAGGAGTCATTGCTGTGTAAGTATGTCTGAATTCGAATTTTAATACATCCCAAACTTAGTGCTTACTTTGGCTTATTCTTATTGTTCACTACTCTTACATAACCACCGTGCCAATCTTCACATCGGCATTCAGAAAGGATTTGATTATCAATTGACAAAGCTGTTGGGAAATAGTAGCGATTTTACATTAATTATAGTGAGGCCGATATCTGAAAAAGTGTTTGAAATACACATTACTTTTTACATCAGATGGGATGTCGCCTTTAGACTGTAACAATGAATGACGCAATGGCGCCGACGACTTTTTTTAATGTTAAAATCGGCAGACAGGCTGACGGTCCACTTGTTGGTAGGTGGCTAGCGTCGCCTATATTATAACACAAGCAACACCACAGGTGCTGCAAATGCGCTGCCAACTAGAGTAGACTCTTTAGATTTTTGCGTATTTGATTTTTATGCAAACCTAAACAGTATTTAGTAACGTGAATACGACCTTAATTTAAAAAAAAACTTAACAAAGTCTAACTTGTGACAATTGCATTGTGATGTCACGTGTTCTCGTATAATGAATAAATATAACCTTTTTTATCTTGATTTGACTTGACGTATGACTAATTATATGTGATTTTGTAAAACAGGCATGGCGACTCGTGGGCGAGATTCAGAGCGAAAGTGTCAAGAGTGGCACTGAGTACGGGAGCCGCCGCACAATACACAAATCCGGTCAGTGAGGTTGCAGATGCGTTTGTTAACAGGTACCTACTATATGTATCTATATATCTATACCTATGTAATAATATGCAGAACATATAGTACTTACGGAGAGCCGACGAAGATTCTCGAGTCAAGGCCACAGACCGGTAAGTGCAGCGTAGGACGTCCATCCATAAGTAATCGACGGTGGATCTAGGCTGCTTCTGACCAGTCCTATTGGGGAGTTATGGAGAAGGCCTATGTTCAGCAGTGGACGTCCTACGACCGAGATGATCATGATGTTGAATCAATGGTAAATTGAGAAGGTTGCAGTTCCAAGGCTATTCTCTCACATCACAAATGTAGAGAGAGGTGGTGCTCTATACGGCCAGGATCCTTAGTCGGTTCCTGTCCCTCGTCCGGAACCTTTGCACCGTCTGGATATGTTCGGGGTAAAACGATATTTCTCTCATTTTGGCTTTTAGAGGAAGAGAAGACAAAAGTAGAATAATACATACGTAAACAAAATTAATAAATATGTGTTTGTCCTGAAACAAGTTAGTAGAGTAACGGACATAAAAACCGCAACTTCCTGTTATCACGCGTATGTCGAGTCAATTTTACGCTATGGTCTAATAATGTGGGGAAATGGTGTTGATATAAATCGAGTTTTCATTGCACAAAAGAAATGCATAAGAGCAATTCTCGGAGTGCGGCCGGACGAGTCATGCAGACCACTCTTTAAAAAGCTTGGTTTATTGCCGCTACCTGCGCTATATATATTTGAAGTGTGCCTGTTTGTCCACAAACACAAGCTTTTCGGTAAAGCAAATGACAGACATCCTCGCTCTTGTCGGAATCCGGACCGACTGGTTCCTGATGTCTACTCTAGACTGGCAAAGCATAAGAGAAGTTGTTTAATAATGTGTATAAAAATATATAATAAAATACCCAACGTTATGAAGACAATGAATACTAGACTATTTAAAAAGGACTGCATCAATGGCTGAGTAAAGAAAACTTCTATAGTTTGAATCAATTTTTTGACATCAAGTAATTCGTATGTTTTGTAATCAATGTAATATATTAATCAAATTAAGTTAGTACATAAAACGAAATTAGTAATTAATGCTTTTAACTTTGTGACATACATATTTGACATTTTTTTATTTTACATTATTTTGCATACCGACAACGGTTAAACATGTAAACTTACCATTAATTATTTATTATATTGACATCTGCCTGGTATTGTTTAATGCAAATAAAGTATTTGATTTGATTTGATTTGATTTGAATAAGTTATTTGCTCAATACTATTGAAAATAAAGTCAATTTGACATTCAGTGGATTTAGGATTCAGTCTATATGGGATTCAAACGATTTCGGATTCAGTCGATTTAGTATTCAATCTATTTGCGATCCAGTTGTATTGATGAATTAGGGAATTTGGAATGACGTTGTAATGTTGTTCTGGAGGCTTTTTAACTTTGAATTTTTATAAAAGAATTTATTTGTTTGTATGTGAAATTATTTAACTGATTATGAAAAATCTTTCAGAAATTGAAATATACATAACCTATTATGTTAAAATATACTATTATGTTGTGTAAGTGGAAAATAATTCAATGGATTGTCTTTTTAGGGTTCCGTACGTCCTAATAAAAAAACGGAACCCTTATAGGATCACTCGTGTGTCCGCTTGTCCGTTGGTCACAGTCAATTATATTGGAATCTACTAGACCGATTAAGTTGAAATTTGGTAGATATATCAATTTCTGTGACCCAAACGCAGAGGTGTGACGTGAATAGATGAAATCTGTATATGGGAGGTCATTTTTGGGGGGATGGTGGAAAATTGAAAAAAATAAATAATTTGAAAACTGCATCGCGTGACATATCAAATGGAAGGTCTTGTTGTGAAGATCTTAAATGTATTTTGTATTTTTTTTTGTAATTTTAAAATAGTTTCCAAGTTATTCAAGAAAATAGACGAAAATTGACTATTCCCCCCCCACCCCTTATCTCCGAAACTACTGAACCTAAAATTTTGAAAAAAATACAGAAATTAGCTTTCTACCTATAAGAAGTCCATGATATTAAAATAACATATTGTGATATTAAAATAACATATATTAAATCACTCAATATTGTGCGGATAGGTAACATCGTACGGAACCCTTTTCACGCGAGTTCAACTCGCACTTGATGTTTTTTTTTATATTATTTACTTCGTGAATACTTATTTTATTGTTTGAAATAGTTGAAAATTGAAATTACTTCTGAAAATAAATTAAAGGTGCTTTCAATTGAACGATCCTGTTAGAAATAACTAAAAATTTTGGCAGTCTAACACTTAGATACGAACGCATGTCATGGGTTTCAGAACGCGAAGCTACCTAATTAAACTGTAATTCGAATAACAATAATTTGTGTATTGTATACTATATACTAACGACTCGCCTCCGGCTTCTCACAAATGCTATTTTTTTATGTTAAGATCGGCAGACAGGCTTGATGGTAGGTGGCTACTGTCGCCTATAACACAAGCAACGCCAAAGCTGCTGCAAGTGCGCTGCCAACTATAGTAGGATTAAGGATAAGGGATGGGAAATGGGCTCTGGCATCCCTTACTCACTCACCGAAACACAACAGCACACGTACTGTTATTTCACGGTGGTCTTATGTAAGGGGGTGGTTACTGCCGCCAGACGAGCTGCCCAAATGACTGTATTTTTTAGATCTAGACCAGAGCCAACTTTGAAAAGTTTAGTTTCAATTTTGACACTGCCGGGAAACGATCCCCGGGAACCCTAGAACAGACAGCGTTAAAGCAAGCACCCTAACCACTCATCCAACGGGCTCCTATACCTTTAGTACTAAAGTAATTTTATAATAATTTCAAGTAATAAACCATATAGTATTACCACAGTTTTACAATACATACCACAGTCTAGCCATACTTACGTCATAGAGTCGGGCAACGCTCAATGTTCGAGCCTGCAAACTGAAGCGAGTTCGCCGAACGTTGGGCCGTTTTTCCCCATTAAATCGTATTATGGATGTTGCCAACTCCTTGAGTCACGATGTTGACCTTTTTAACGACGCATTTTCCAAAATTAAAAGACTCATCCTTGTCCGTGGTTCAGATAATTAACACTAGTTTATTTTTGACATTTATTCCAAATTTCCGATATAATTATATTTCTATGAATTTTTTTTATAAATTTTTTGATAATTTTTTTATTGATTTTTTTTTTCTAATTTTATTGCCGGGATGCTACATTGCCGTAGGCTGTGCCTCCTTTAATTGCGGCGGCATCTGCCATGTTATTTTTTTTCTGTCCCCTTCTGTGTGTTTTTGTTCGGTGCCTGCTTCGTTGGAGGCCATGTAATAATAAATAAATAAATAAAGTACATTCGTTGCCTGACTGTATGACGTAGTATAGTTAGATTGTGGTATTACATAAATAAAGTATAATAAACTGCTATAATTATTAATGTTGTAGGGTGCGGGAAATAAGAAATAAAGACTCAGAGACTCCAGACGATTTTATGAATGAAATACACAAATGGTCATTGGAATGTAAGTGTTTTATTTCATTTTTTCTTACATTTTTTTCGTTCGTATTCTTAAGCAGCATTAGGTTTTAAGCATAATAATTTATTTATTAATTTATTTACAGGCAGTGGCCCATGATTCCGGAGTATCATGTCTTGAATAAATTAATAATAATCAATGTGATAGGCCGCACGTAGGAAAAATATTCTGTTAAATAACATGCTGGTGTTATTAATATGTTGGTTAAATAACAATAACTTAAAAATTAATTTGCTAAAAACAAATGTTATGTATTTTAGTCAAAGAGTACGTGATAAACTATATCCATACATAAATTATGAAAATCAAACGATAAAAGAAATTAATATAAAAAAATTTTTAGGCCTAACAATTGACAGTAAATTAAATTGGAAAGCTCATATTGATGATGCCCTACACGAACTATCTAAAACTGTAAGGATTGAAGCCCTCTTATTGGCATATTACGGCCTGGTCGAATCAGTACTAAGGTATGGACTGCTGTTCTGGGGAAACTCGACTGACAAAAATTTAATTTTCAAAGCACAAAAGAGGTGTATCAGAGCAATGTTTAAATTAAAAGTAACAGATAGTTGTATGCCCTATTTTAAACAACATAACATACTAACACTTCCTTCACTTTTTATATATGAAGTTGTAGTATATGTAAAATCGAATCCTACTTTATTTAGACGAGTTTCAGAGAACAGTAAAAGAGCTTAAAGAGATCCAAATAGGCTGTGTATTCGTAAAGCACACACAGCCCTTATGCATAAGAGTGTTTTTTGTCTAGCACCAGTCATACTATGTAGGTAGATGCCTACTGTCGCCTATAATACAAGCAACGCCACAGCTGCTGCAATTGCGTTGCCGACTATAGTAGGTTAATCATAAGGGATTGGATAGGAAAATGGGTTCTGACATCCCTTACTCACTCACCGAAACACAATAGCACACGTACTGTTATTTGGTCTTCTGTTAGAGGGTGGTTACTGCCGCCAGACGGGCTGTCCAAATGCCACTACTTTCCAAATCCAGACCAGAGCCAAATTTGAAAAGTTCATTTTTCAATCGAATCCGGGAACCCTAGAACAGAGCTTAATCACTCATCCAATGGGCTCGTCAAGATTATCACTCCTAGTTCTATTTTATCATCCTTTCTATTAGTAAAAATCGTATCAACATCCGTGGTTACCTCGCTCAAGAATTAAACTATTTTTATTTTTAAATATTTTAAAATCTGATTTCCAGAGTTTAACTATAACAAACAACTAAACAAACAAACTCTTTAGTTTTGTTATATTAGTATACATATGTATATTTAAAAGTAAAACAGTAATTTATATTTGATTACAGCCCTCAGTCTAATAGCACTGGACACCCGACTGAATTGTTTCGAAGCTCGCCAAGGATCGGACAGCCAACGTCTTATTGACGCCGTAACAACATTCTTCCTATGCGTTGGCGAATTGGAGCTGCGGACGCCTTGGTGGAGAATCTATCCAACAAGAATGTTCAAACAATACGTAACAGCCCTCGATACTATTCTTAGGTAAATAGTAGTAATTTGAATTTTAATAATAATAAAAAAAAATTTGGATATTCATTAATATGAGGAAATTAGGGTTATTGTGGTGATGTGTTAAAATATGGTGATCCTTAAGAAAAAGTAGGTGTATTAAAAAAAGAATAGTAAAAATAAATATTTTTTTCTTTTTTTAAATTTTTCAAATTTTTTTCTTTTTTTAAATTCTTTTTTTTAAATAATATTAAAAAAAAGAATAGAAGAATGTATTAAATTAAAAAGAATAGCTGCGCAGACACAGCTAGTGACACCCTGAAGTCAACCATTATCAGATTTCCTTCTTATAATTGTAACTAATACAACGATTTATATTTATTTATTTTAAAAAAGACACTAAAATGTTTTTATTACGATTTTCAGTATAACTACAAACCACGTAGACAAGGCTTTGAAAGAATGTGAAGTCAGCGGCAAAAGCAAATCATTATTACAAGATCTCGTTGCGGCTGCAGGTCCCAAAGTCGCTTCCGTTGCGGCCCTGGACATGTTTCTTGTAGGCATTGATACGGTATGTTAGTAACTTTTTTTTGTGAAACATGTAACGGACAGGCAAACGGGCTATCAGATGGGATGTTATTGCTGCTTAATTTAAGAGTCTTCAAAGAGATTTAGGAATTATTTCATTCATCATGTCAGCCATAGGATGTTAGACCTCAGTCATAATTTTCCAATAAGACCGGTTCCACCCGACACACGGACCTCTGTACATCTTGTGGGTGGACCTGGGTAGAACAGGCAAGTGATCATAAATTAGTATACCATAAATAGTAAGTATATTTTCTAGACATAGTAAATTTACTTTTGGGCATATTTATATTTTTTATGACGTTGTGTTTATATAGTTTATTTTTTTTAGAAAATGTCAATAATCTATACAGTCCACCATATTGGCATTGTCAATGGTTGGATTAAAAACTAGTGATGGGAACTATTTAATGAAAAAAAAAAATGAATAGGGTATTAAACGCATTTTTAAAAAGTGTCTCAATTAGATTCTGTAGTGCGAATGAACCACTAAAAAAACACCAAATTTTTATTCAATCAATAAGTTTAATAAAAATGCATTTAAAATTTACATTTTCAAATTTCGCGCGTAATTTGACGAAAACGCTGGAAACCATTTTGCTCTGTGGTCATGACGTCAGTTGGCTGTGTAAACAAATGTGCTGGTAATTGACATGACATTGACTGACACTTTTTTGTTTACACAACCGTATGACGTAAATATGGCGGCTACTATTTCATTGTGTTTAAGAACAGACTAAAAATTCTGAAAACTTTGAATTTAATTTTAAAATTTATTTTGTTATTTTACGAACTAAAACTAACATTTTCCGACTGCTTTTTGCCTAAGCTATCTCAATAATATACTTTTAGATTTTTTTTTATATAGACTAAAATACCCTATTGTCATCAATTAGTCTGTCAATTAGCCCTTTTAAAATTTTCATCTTCCCTTCCTGATTTATCACATTTTCCACACTGTTTCTTGCCTATACGCCGCAAACTTTCAGTTCTGTCGTTTTGAAGGTTTTGATTTTTCGACCAACATGACCTTTCAATCTGCGCCTTCAACCTTATATTATTTCAATTGGGTCCAGTGTATAATGATCGAGAGGAAGACGCAAAACTGTAGTCCCTTTTTTAAATCAATATATTTGTATAACAATTTTAAACATTATATTACCTTTATACTCTTTACTGTAAATAAAAAAAATAAAACTTCAACACGAACTAATGAAGTCAACTGTATTATCACAATTTTCTCTTTTAAATCACATTAAAAAATTCAAGAACACATTTTTTAAATTTTTTTTTTCGAAATGTTCAATAAATTTGTATAAATATTTGTATAAATATTTCTTATGAATTTCAGTTTATAGTGAAATTATTTAGTTTTAATGAATACATTTTCTTTTCATGGAGTTAAGGATAATAAGAAAATTAATACTTTATGAAGTAAATCGAATTAGACCGATTGACGATTTGACTAAATATTTGTTTCTATTTACAAGTTCTAAGAAAAATATAATATACCATACTTATAATCAAGTGGTAACATAAACATATACAATCTTTTGATATAAAACACTACTAGTTAACATTAAACTTTACAAAACTTGAATAAGTGAGGGTATATTACATTACTCAAAACTATATTAATTAAAATGAAATCAAGTCAAATAATAAATATATCAAACTGGAAAATAAAATAATTAATAAACGTTACACATAAATCGAACTTACAGCTTGCTACATTTGGACCGTATCTATTGTGTTCCGTCGGAGCCACATTCCAACCTCACCAAGGCTTCAGCCGGCCGGCTACAAAAATACTTATTTCAACTCGCCAGTGAATTCAACTAATTAATTAATACAAATTGTAAAATTTATATACAATAAGTGATTTGCGTCGTCCATATTGAAGCATTATTTAAATTAGGAACCATCGAAACCAATAATTTGTTCTTTGTTAATTTCAGACGTCGAATGCCATCGCTTCAATTTTGTACCAATTAGCTTTGAGACCAAACGTGCAGGAGAGAATTTACGAGGAGATTTCATCAGTTTTGAAGGGAAATCCTTTGAAACAGGGAGACGTTAGTCAGATGCCGTATCTGAAAGCCTGTGTAAAAGAAGTATTTAGGTAGAGTATAATTAATGTCATTAAAATATTAGGTAATTAAAGAAAAATGTATATAACTCCTTTCACAACGCTAGAAGTAAAAAACTTCTCTATGTTTATTTATGTTATGGGTAAATGATATTTTATAAAAAAAAAATCCCGAATAATTAGAGATCTCAAAAAAATTGTAGATTTCATTAAATGCAAACTCTGCTCCAAAGGTTTTAAATTTTTGAATAATCAGGAAGCTTAAGTTTTTGCAGTTCGTATGTAGTTATTTTATTTCAAGTAAAGGACGGTGGTAGTCAGGCTGATAGTATACTTGATGGTATAGACCAGAGGTTCCCGGACTTTTTTCTCATAGACCACTTTCAAAATTTAGCTGGTTATGATGGACCCCCTGCAGCTACATTTCTACCATATTTCCAAAACTCGACTAAATTGTGAAGATTAGATCTAACTATGGAAATATCATTGCAGCTGAGTTCCAACCACGAATGGGGAGTTTTCTAAATGAAATAAGAGAGAATTGATTGGTTTTTTTTTTCACCCCCATTTTTGTCACGCCAACGTAGACTCCCGCCGAGTCTCCCGTGGACCCCTGGGCCACTTTGGGAACTGAGGTATAGGCTAACATTAGTTTACTACTAAGATTACTAACACAATCAATAGTTGCAAGGGTTGCAAGTGCGAGACACTGTACTTGAAAGATTAAATTTTAAGAGATAGAGAGATATTGATCAGATGATAAGAGATAGGGGAGGAGGCTCTAGCATCCCTTATTCACTCACTGGAACATAGCAGCACACATGCTGTTATTTTACAGTGGTCTTTTTTTGTAAAATGGTAATTTCTGCTACCACACAGACTGCCCACTTTAAGATTGCAAAACGTTTATTTGTGTTGTGTTTTAAAATTTGAAGAGATTGAAAGAAAGAATGGTAGAGTTTCGTTCGAGGACTTGGGATCATCATTACCATAATTAGGATTTTTGTAAAAAAAATAAAAACTAATTAATTAGTTAAAAAAATTGTTTCACTAATTATAATTTAAAATGATGATATATTTGAATATATACCATCATTTTTATATACAATTTGGTATATTGATTTATTTGAAGGTGTTATTTAATTTCAGAATGTATCCCGTCGTCATAGGAAATGGAAGACAACTGACTAAAGACATGGTGATTTCCGGTTACAATATACCAAAGGGGGTGAATATATTTTTTTATATTAATGCTAACTAGACGAACAAATCAAATATGATGTTTGATGAGTTTAGATTAGTTAGATCCTAATATTGTAAAATTTTTCCACATTACAGAGTAATGTTGAATTTAAAAAAAAATATAGCAAAATAATTTTATGTGTTAAAATTAATTTGCGGTGAATTTATTACAAAAAAAAGGAAGAAACATTACATCTGTTCATAACGAATATTATGTTTAATAGCAATTTGCTATTCCAGACTCAAGTAATATTTCAGCACTACGTATTGGGAAATAGTGACGAAAACTTCTCGAATTCATCAGAGTTTCGTCCTGAGAGATGGCTCAATCGAAACGCGGAGAGCAATCACCATGCATTTGCATCGCTACCATTTGGCTTTGGAAGAAGAATGTGCCTGGGGCGACGATTTGCTGAACTCGAAATACATACACTTCTATGCAAGGTATCCATCGGAAACTTAAAAATTAAATTAAATTTAACTTAACAGGTGTAAATAAGTGCGATTGCGTGCTACGAAAACTCACACAGATTAACTAGAAAAACTATGTATTAAGGGCTTCACTTGGGCAAATGACATTTACAATAGAACTCGCTGGCGGCGGAGACAATTCAACAGGCCTAGAAATTGTGTTTTGTTGTTTTTATCATTAGAACAATACACAAAAAAAAAAATTATAATACAATTTTTTAAACTGACCTTATTTTATTAATCAGTATCTATTCATATGCGCGCAATAAGCCGTTTTAGAGAGAATTTTCAATAAAAGTCAAATTCTTCTTGTGTTCTAACTTTTTTTGTGGAGTTTCTATTACTTTAACGAAAATTCTAATTAATACATTTGGTTCTTCACATGTTTAAGTATAATATATATTTTTTTCAAAGCTTTTTTTTTCAAATTGTCTTGTCTATTTCTTGTAACTTCTTGGATATTTTTAGTATTTAGCGTTTGTCTCCACCTTAACTTAACAGGTGTAAATAAATGCGATTTGCAGATGGGCACAAGCCTTCTCATTAGCGTGAGGAGGTACAGGCCGTACTACGAAAACTCACACAGATTAACTAGAAAAACTATCTATTAAAAATATTACAGGTTAACAAAAAAATGTCTATTATCTAGAAGTTGCCAGCGATGTTTCTCTTTGCCATTAGAGCAAGTATTTACAATCCACAAATGAGATCTAAAATGCTAGAGCCCATTTCCCTATCCCATCCCATCCCATTCCCTTATCCTTAATCCTACTACGGTCGGCAGTGAACTTGCAGCACCTATGGCATTGCTTGCGTTATAAGCAACGGTGGCCACCTACCATCAAGTGGACCGTCAGAACACACCTTAACACAAAATAAAAGTTCTAAAAATAATCCTATGGGAACTCTAATCTACTTCATCCTTTTCGGCAGAAGCTGTGATAGCTCAGTGAGTCATATGATCACAGCTTAGCAGTTTTTTTTTAAGGTCGACAGACAGGCTGACGGTCCACTTGATGGTAGGTGGCTACCGTCGCCTATAACACAAACAACGCCTAAAGCTGCTGCAGGTGCGCTGCCGACTACAGTAGGATTGGATAAGGGATTAGGAGGGGGATAAGGAAATGGGCTCTGGCATCCCTTACTCACTCACCGAAACACAACAGCACGTATATGCTGTTATTTCACGGCGGTATTCTGTAAGGAGGTGGTTACTGCCGCCAGGCGGGCTGCCCAAATGACTGCGAAACGCAGTGTGCCCTACCACTACTTTTCAAACTTTTTTAAACTTTTTGTAAACGCAGCACGCTTAACCCATTGGTTATTTATAAGCGTAGATAAATTGGTTTGCGAATAGGTTGTCATTCGGTCTTGTCAAAGTTGACTCGGTCTTAGCTCAAAATATAATTATAATACTTATTTTTTTTATATATTTTAGGGAAATTTAAAGGCTCAATATTACATAATAAACAATTTAAATAGAAACATGAACCAAATAAAAAAAATCCAATTAGAGCGATTCCTCAAGATAGTATGGGGAACAATTAGATATAATTTGTATAATAATTCAGATGAATCAGTTAGACCCTTTGCCATTTTCATCAAATGTTCCGCCTAACTCAAGTGAAAGGATATTGTAGCACCTGCATCTTGATTATAATCTTGCAATTTTTGATGACTTTTATAATCAAGGTATCGAAGAAATTTCTACTGTATCCTCTCAATAAGCGAAATATATGTATTATCGGACTCCATATTTGTGATGCATATTCTAGGTGGCTGCGTACAAAGGCACAGTATAAAATGCGTATAAAAATTTTAGCGTTTTGATATTGCTAAAATTAGCACATGTTCGCATAACGAAGCCTAAGCTTTAGATGTAACAGTGTCTATGTGCTTATCAGGAACGATACGAACTATACTTACTTATATACATTTACTAACTGATCCAGCAGACGTTGTCCTGCCAGAACCAAAAAATAATTCCGTAACCCGATTGTGGCGCCACCTGTCGGATCAAATTTTATTTTCAAACCACATGTTAAAGTGACTCGTCACTTCACGTCAATGAACGAACGGTTAAATTGTTTGAACATTCTTCATAAGTACAAAAATAGTAAATACCATAAAAAAGTTGGATTGGAGGGTAAAAAATACTTTACGACCTATTCTCATAAAAAAAAACATAAAAATCGGTCCAGCCGTTTCGGTGCAGTTTTGTTACAAACACTGTGACACGAGATACATTTATGTATCCAAATTTGTTTAGATACAAATAAGTGAAACAAATTTCTTAAAATACGATTATAATGTAATTTATATAATGGCAAACAAATATATTGTTATTTCTTAAACATATTTAAAATATTAAATTGAATCAAGCATCCAACTAAATAATTAATTGAATATTTCTTTTACAGATAGTGCAAGCATTCAAGTTAGAATATCATCACGAGCCAATGGACTACCACGTGCATCCAATGTATACTCCTAATGGGCCGATACGTTTAAAAGTTATTGATCGATAGTATCATTTTTATATTAAATATTTATTATTCAATATAATAAATATTGAATGGATTTTAGATTAAAACATTGTGGATATAAATTACTCTCGCATGTAAATCTCGATCATACTAAGATAAATTAATTTTATTTTCAAACTACATATTTGAATTCCAGGTCCAGGATTGATTCTCAGTCAGCAATGATTTTATAAGAAAATATACCTATGTATGTTGTTAATTTTATTATTATGTATGGCAAACTTAAGGAAAACATTCCTAAATTCTTTCTAATGATTGAAAAAGAAATGTTACATTTTCCTTATGCTAATAAATTCGCCCTACAGCAAATTCTGGGTGTCCCTTCACGTTGGAAAACATCCAGAGCTGAGCAAATTGTAATATGGGAATAAAAGTTTTAGAAAATTTAAATATGGACTTTTATAAGTTTCAAATTTTTTGTACCCTTTCTCAGTCGCGGAGCTGACTCCTCTGTTGAGAGAAGTTTGTCTCCTTCCTGCATCTCTCCCCCAACTACAAGTATACTGTATACACATTCTGTTTTATCAGGTTTCAAGCGCCTTTGCGTACTACATATCTTTGTGTAGTAGGTCTCTGTGAAAAGTAAATGCTCTACAATGAGCTCACCGCCGGTGTATGCGTAAGGACCCTTAGTCATCTATTACCAGAGAGCTATTACATTATCTATATTGCTTTATGCTACTAAATTATGTATGAATATTTTTTAATTATTTATAAATTATGCGTATCATTAAAGTATGTGTTTAGTCAATTTTTAAACCGAAGTTAGTTTTACATTAACTTGTAGCGGATAGGTACCGGTCAATAAGTTTATTGTAAAATGTACGAGTAAGTTTTGAATTATAATTAAAATTTAATGTACCTGAAGATGTTTTTATTTTGAGCACTTTTGATTTTATAGAGAATAATTCTACAGTTACGGGACATGTTTAGTCTAATGTTGGGATCAACGAAATCTGTGTACAAAACACAAAGTTTTATAAATAATAAAAAAAAATACTTTTTTAAATAATTGTGAGCACATAAAGTCCAGTACATAATATTTAAAATCATTATGATCTTAAATAATGATCATTTGCTATTTATGATTTCAAATAATGATCATTTTCTCAAACATGCTCGGAAATGTAGGCATTCTTGTACTAAAAACAAGCCACGAAGTTTGTAATTCTTGGCTCATGCATTTCTTTCCCGGCCTAGGCCAAGAATGTTGTATGAAAATTCATTCCTGGCCGCTGGTCAGCCCGATGAAACCCGAAGTTTCACGAGTCTTCACGAACGCGCCCGCCCTGTCACAGGCGTAGTAGACGGGGGTGTGTTTCATTATTTCCTCACATTTATTGAGAAAAGCACTATATCAGCCTCGACCGGAATGAGGATTGCCGGACTCAGATCTTTATCAAGGCCTCGCTAAAGCTCGGCCTTGAAACCACTTCGTCCGGCAATCCTGCACTTCCTGGACTCTGCAGTAATGTACTATTGCTTGAACAATGAAGAATGAAAACATTAAGAAGCGAAATGTGTACACCAGAATCTTCAAACACATATTATAAAGTTCTGCCAATCTGCTTTAGGCTAACGCCGTGGACTCCATGCCCACTTAGGCTGAGGCCCTTGTACAGTTTGGGTTTCTGGGTTCAATTCCCGGCAGGATCAACTTTGGAAATGAACTTTCATAGTTGGCTCTGGTCTTGATCTGAAAAGTAGTGGCACGGATAACTGCGTTTCGCAGTCATTTGGGCAGCCCGTCTGGCGGCAGTGACCACCCCCTTACAGAAGACTGCCGTGAAGTAACAGCACGTGTGCTGTTGCGTTTCGGGGAGTGAGTAAGGGATGTCAGAGCCAATTCCATATCCCAATCCGCTATCCTTAATCCTACTGTAGTCGGCAGCGCACTTGCAGCCCCTGTGGCGTTGCTTGTGTTATAGGCGACGGTTAAAGTTTAGTTAAAGGTGTTTAGGCAACCTTAAAAGATGAGCTTAAAAGTGTTGAAAATAAAAGACTTCATTACATTCATAGAATGTTTTATTTAGATTGGCTTACCAGTATGAAGCAATCTTACAAACATGAAAATACATTGAAATTATAATACATTCTGCTTTGTTGAAATATTCAATAAAAAAAAGGGCGTTTCTCATTTTAAAACTATTATGAATATTAATTCAAAGAAAACAGAATGTATTCATTATTTTTCTCTTTTTACAATGGCAACACTAATGCATTGCAATATATATATTTACAAATATCAGTAAAGAATAATTTTTATGTTCACGGAAAGAGAAAATCATGACAATATACATATAATTTGACTAGGTTTATATGAACAGTTAGTGATGTATTCAAAATATTAAATTTATGGCACTATTTTGTACAAATATTATCAAAACATCCATCGCGTGCCTTTTAAACACATAGAAATATAAAACAAACTGGCAGTGATATTTAAACAAATACTTTAATTTTAAAAATCAAAGCGAGTAAAAATTTATATAATAATGTATAATATAAATTTATAAAAATTATAAATTCTTATGCATATATTTTCAGTAAGCGGTCATTAACATGTTCATGCAAGCAAAAAATTTGAGTATTCATTTAATTTAACACAATTAAAGATTGACTTTGACTGAGTTAAGGCGAAGACTTAGCAAAAAAGCTTTATTTTTGTCACCTAATTTGACTTGTTAGAGTAAATAAAACTAGATAAAAATACAGAGCATTATAGACTACATTTAAAAAAGTTTGAATGGGGCAGATGTATACAATAAATTATGTTTTATGAGAAAAAAATTTTTGTAAAAAACATTAAAAAAAAACTAACTTTTTCGTCACAGTAATAAAAATTTTCAGTGACAACTATATTATTTTTTAAGCTTATTAATTAATTTAATTTCTGTACTAAAGTTTTAATCGCCTACTTTTATTTCTTTATCACATTTTACACAATATTTAAGAAAAACCTTCCAATTTTAAATCTGTTCGGTTATCTCCGTGAAGCTACAAAATTTGTTGTGCAATATTGCACCTTAATTCATAGGTTAGGTTTCGCTCGTTTTGGCAAAAAAATTTCTTAAAAGAAACTTCAATTAATTAATTCAATCAATCAATAATTCAATTGATTAAATTGAATTATTTAATAAGTAAAACCTAATCATTTAACTAGGACATTTCAAAAATTAAATAAGGCAGTGTATTTTTTTTAAAGGAAATTATAACTAAACATATATTCTGAGTTTTCTCCATAGAAAACTCGTAGCATCAGATCACTATAAAATTTTTCGATCTGGGGTTAATTATTTTAATATCTACCTTTAATTGTATTTTAAGCTACTTATTTAAGATATTTCCATATTTATTTTTAAAATCTAAAAGGTGCTGTATTCTAAAGGTGCTGTAGCGCTTTCTATGGTAGTTTGACAGATAACAAATATTCCTCGAAACGAACTTCATTGATATTTGTATAAGAACAGTATTGGTTAAACGCCCATGAAGTTTTGATGCAATAAAATTACATGGACATGTCAATGACTCATAAATCATGTAAGTTAATATCACATTTAATAATTATTTTACAAAAAATTGTTAACATGGGTTTTGTTTTTCCACGGCGTTAACTTCGATCACCCTATGCTTAAGTTTCCTGTTGCGTCTGTACATGTAAACGGATAAGGAGACAGATAAGACTATGAGTAGGGCAGAGCCTACAGCAATGTACAATGCGGACGAGTCGTTGCCTATTTGTGTAGCTAAGTAGTCAATATTACTTAAATCTCTCACTTTCCTCGATCTCGGCTTGATGCGAGAAAATTCAAAGGTATCTGAAACATAATATTTAATTTTGCATTAAAAGGAATACACATACAGTTTTATAAAATTATCTGTGCTGTCATGTTAAAAATAAAATTTATTTGATCTTTTCAACTCAAAGTCGTTAAAAGTCGCATATGTCGAATTTTGCCATCTACCAAGGTCTTTTTTTCTAAAACTGCTCTCAAACAGTGAAATAAGCTGCATACGCCAAAGAATTCTAAGGCGCATTGTGAAGTCATACCAACCCACACTGGGCCAGCGTGGTGGACAATATATCCATACGCCCTTGTTGAGAAGGGCACAAAAAACAATTTGTACACGTTGTACTTATGTTACCGAGGTCAAAAAATAGTTTTTAGAAATTTTTGTCTGTTTGTCTATGCGTTTGTGCACGCTAATCTCAGAAACTGCTTAACGGATTTGAATGCGGTCTTCACTGATGTATTGTAGCAAGCTTCCGGTAACATTTGGTGTTTGTTTCATTCCAATCGGTTTACAAACAAAAAAGTTACGCGCTATATCGCATACCGCGCGTACGAAGTTGCAGGCTCAGCTAGTACAAAAATAACAACATCGCACGCGTGTCAGAAGTGTAACTTGTTTGGAGAACAAATTTATAGTAAGCTGTAGATGTCAGATATATAGTCAAAAAGAAAGAGAGAATTATAATAAAATAAATATTTGAAATACCTAACAGTATTTATTTTTGTAGAAATGTTACAAGAATCGTTACAAGAAGCGGCATGTGATCATTACGTTGAAGCGTTACACAAAATTCGACGTTGAAATATTACTGTAATGGTGCACATAGAAGTTTTACTTCAAAAATAATTTAACGAATTATCGTAATGGTAATTTATAAAATATGATATTTAATGACAATTAATAAAAAAATTAACGATAATTTAAAACAAGTACATAGTAATATAATTTACGGAGAAGCAAAATTAATGCAATAAGGTTTATCCACGAAATACACGTATATATAATGTGATATAAATCTAGTTCACGTTCATCAATGAATAAATATATTAAAAAAATGTCATTGGCAGAATCGAAGTCGGCACCCTTGACTCTGCGAGAAAATATTTCAATCACTAGACCAAATACAGAAAATATCAAGTATGGATTTTCGCAGAAAATATCAAGAAAATGGTGTAGATTTTCGCTAATAATATTACAAATAATACTAACCTATATCTGATTGTGATCCATCGTAGTCATCAATGGAATTAGCTAATCTGCTGTTCCTTCCTTTTACCGAAAGTGGAGGTAAATAAGTTAAGGGGGGATTTGTGCTCGTAGGAGCAAACGGTTGAGGACATTTAGGGTCTCGGGAACCCGGATAACAAGAACTAGGTGTGCTAGTTACTGGAACAGGTTTGGGACAGCGCGGATCTGTGCTGCCAGGGTAACATTTTGGTTCGGTTGTTGAAGGTGGAAGGTATGTTGGTGGGGTCAAAGTAGTTGGATGTGGTGGTTGTGGACAATTTGGATCTGGTGATCCTGGGTAGCATCGCAGAGGTTCAGGTGTGGTTGGTTTAGGGCAACGAGGATCTCTGCTGCCAGGATAGCATCGCGGAGATTCAGGTGTGGTTGGTTTAGCGCAACGAGGATCTGTGCTGCCAAGATAGCATCGCGGAGGTTCAGGTGTGGTTGGTTTAGGGCAACGAGGATCTGTGCTGCCAGGATAGCATCGCGGAGGTTCAGGTGTGGTTGGTTTAGGGCAACGAGGATCTGTGCTGCCAGGATAGCATCGCGGAGGTTCAGGTGTGGTTGGTTTAGGGCAACGAGGATCTGTGCTGCCAGGATAGCATCGCGGAGGTTCAGGTGTGGTTGGTTTAGGGCAACGAGGATCTGTGCTGCCAGGATAGCATCGCGGAAGTTCGGGTGTGGTTGGTTTAGGGCAACGAGGATCAGTGCTGCCAGGATAGCATCGCGGAGGTTCAGGTGTGGTTGGTTTAGAGCAACGAGGATCTGTGCTGCCAGGATAGCATCGCGGAGGTTCAGGTGTGGTTGGTTCAGGGCAACGAGGATCTGTGCTGCCAGGATAGCATCGCGGAGGTTCAGGTGTGGTTGGTTTAGGGCAACGAGGATCTGTGCTGCCAGGATAGCATCGCGGAGGTTCAGGTGTGGTTGGTTTAGGGCAACGAGGATCTGTGCTGCCAGGATTGCATCGCGGAGGTTCAGGTGTGGTTGGTTTAGGGCAACGAGGATCTGTGCTGCCAGGATAGCATCGCGGAGGTACAGGTGTGGTTGGTTTAGGGCAACGAGGATCTGTGCTACCCGAGTAGCATTTGGGCTCTGTTGGAGAAGGTGGAAGATATGTTGGGGGAGTCAAAGTTGATGGACGTGGTGGTTGCGGACAATTTGGATCCGGCGATCCGGGGTAGCACACTGGTTTTGGTGGAGTTGGTCGAGGACATCTGGGATCATTACTACCGGGATAGCATTTTGGTGCTGCAGGTGGTGTGGGCTTCGGGCACCTAGGGTCTGTACTTCCAGGATAACATCTTGGTGGTTCAGGTGTGGTTGGTTTTGGACACCGAGGATCTGTGCTGCCAGGATAGCATCGTGGATTTTCGGGTGTGGTTGGCTTGGGACAACGCGGGTCTGTGCTGCCAGGATAGCATCCCGGAGGTTCGGGTGTGGTTGGCTTGGGACAACGCGGGTCTGAGCTGCCAGGATAGCATCGTGGAGGTTCGGGTGTGGTCGGCTTGGGACAACGCGGGTCTGAGCTGCCAGGATAGCATCGTGGAGGTTCGGGCGTTGTTGGTTTGGGACAACGCGGATCTGAGCTGCCAGGATAGCATCGTGGAGGCTCGGGTGTGGTTGGTTTGGGACAACGTGGATCTGTGCTGCCAGGATAGCATCGTGGAGGCTCGGGTGTGGTTGGCTTGGGACAACGAGGATCTGTGCTTCCAGGATAACATCGTGGAGGTTCGGGAGTGCTTGGTTTAGGACAACGAGGGTCTGTGCTGCCAGGATAGCATCGCGGAGGTTCAGGTGTGGTTGGTTTAGGGCAACGAGGATCTGTGCTACCCGAGTAGCATTTGGGCTCTGTTGGAGAAGGTGGAAGATATGTTGGGGGAGTCAAAGTTGATGGACGTGGTGGTTGCGGACAATTTGGATCCGGCGATCCGGGGTAGCACACTGGCTTTGGTGGAGTTGGTCGAGGACATCTGGGATCATTACTACCGGGATAGCATTTTGGTGCTGCAGGTGGTGTGGGCTTCGGGCACCTAGGGTCTGTACTTCCAGGATAACATCTTGGTGGTTCAGGTGTGGTTGGTTTTGGACACCGAGGATCTGTGCTGCCAGGATAGCATCGTGGATTTTCGGGTGTGGTTGGCTTGGGACAACGCGGGTCTGTGCTGCCAGGATAGCATCCTGGAGGTTCGGGTGTTGTTGGCTTGGGACAACGCGGGTCTGAGCTGCCAGGATAGCATCGTGGAGGTTCGGGCGTTGTTGGTTTAGGGCAACGAGGATCTGTGCTGCCAGGATAGCATCGCGGAGGTTCAGGTGTGGTTGGTTTAGGGCAACGAGGATCTGTGCTACCCGAGTAGCATTTGGGCTCTGTTGGAGAAGGTGGAAGATATGTTGGGGGAGTCAAAGTTGATGGACGTGGTGGTTGCGGACAATTTGGATCCGGCGATCCGGGGTAGCACACTGGTTTTGGTGGAGTTGGTCGAGGACATCTGGGATCATTACTACCGGGATAGCATTTTGGTGCTGCAGGTGGTGTGGGCTTCGGGCACCTAGGGTCTGTACTTCCAGGATAACATCTTGGTGGTTCAGGTGTGGTTGGTTTTGGACACCGAGGATCTGTGCTGCCAGGATAGCATCGTGGATTTTCGGGTGTGGTTGGCTTGGGACAACGCGGGTCTGTGCTGCCAGGATAGCATCCTGGAGGTTCGGGTGTGGTTGGCTTGGGACAACGCGGGTCTGAGCTGCCAGGATAGCATCGTGGAGGTTCGGGTGTGGTCGGCTTGGGACAACGCGGGTCTGAGCTGCCAGGATAGCATCGTGGAGGTTCGGGCGTTGTTGGTTTGGGACAACGCGGATCTGAGCTGCCAGGATAGCATCGTGGAGGCTCGGGTGTGGTTGGTTTGGGACAACGTGGATCTGTGCTGCCAGGATAGCATCGTGGAGGCTCGGGTGTGGTTGGCTTGGGACAACGAGGATCTGTGCTTCCAGGATAACATCGTGGAGGTTCGGGAGTGCTTGGTTTAGGACAACGAGGGTCTGTGCTGCCAGGATAGCATTTCGGTTCTGTTGGAGATGGTGGAAGATATGTCGGTGGAGTCAACGTTGTTGGACGTGGTGGTTGTGGACAATTTGGATCCGGCGATCCGGGGTAGCACACTGGTTTTGGTGGAGTCGGGCGAGGACATCTAGGATCATTGCTACCGGGATAGCATTTTGGTGCTGCAGGTGTTGTGGGCTTCGGGCACCTAGGGTCTGTACTGCCTGAAAAGCATTTAGGAGGAGCAGGAGTTGTTGGTTGTGGACAACGTGGATCCGTATTTCCAGGGTAACATTTCGGAGCTGCAGGTGTTGTGGGTTTCGGGCACCTAGTGTCTGTACTTCCAGGATAACATCTTGGTGGTTCAGGTGTGGTTGGTTTTGGACACCGAGGATCTGTGCTGCCTGGATAGCATCGTGGAGGTTCGGGTGTGGTTGGCTTGGGACAACGCGGGTTCGTGCTGCCAGGATAGCATCGTGGAGGTTCGGGTGTAGTTGGTTTAGGACACCGAGGATCTGTGCTGCCAGGATAGCATCGTGGAGGCTCGGGTGTGGTTGGCTTGGGACAACGAGGATCTGTGCTGCCGGGATAGCATCGTGGAGTTTCAGGTGTGGTTGGTTTGGGACAACGCGGGTCTGTGCTGCCAGGATGGCATCGTGGAGGTTCGGGTGTGGTTGGTTTAGGACACCGAGGATCTGTGCTGCCAGGATAGCATCGTGGAGGCTCGGGTGTGGTTGGCTTGGGACAACGAGGATCTGTGCTTCCAGGATAACATCGTGGAGGTTCGGGAGTGCTTGGTTTAGGACAACGAGGGTCTGTACTGCCCGGATAGCATTTCGGTTCTGTCGGAGATGGTGGAAGATATGTCGGTGGAGTCAACGTTGTTGGACGTGGTGGTTGTGGACAATTTGGATCCGGCGATCCGGGGTAGCACACTGGTTTTGGTGGAGGGGGTCGAGGACATCTGGGATCATAGCTACCGGGATAGCATTTTGGTGTTGCTGGTGTTGTGGGCTTCGGGCACCTAGGGTCTGTACTGCCTGGAAAGCAGTTAGGAGGAGCTGGAGTTGTCGGTTGTGGACAACGTGGATCCGTATTTCCAGGGTAACATTTCGGAGCTGCAGGTGTTGTGGGTTGCGGGCACCGAGAATCTGTACTTCCAGGATAACATCTTGGTGGTTCAGGTGTGGTTGGTTTTGGACACCGAGGATCTGTGCTGCCTGGATAGCATCGTGGAGGTTCGGGTGTGGTTGGCTTGGGACAACGCGGATCTGTGCTGCCGGGGTAGCATCGCGGAGGTTCAGCTGTGGTTGGCTTGGGACAACGCGGGTCTGAGCTGCCGGGATAGCATCGTGGAGTTTCAGGTGTGGTTGGTTTGGGACAACGCGGGTCTGTGCTGCCAGGATAGCATCGTGGAGGTTCGGGTGTGGTTGGTTTAGGACACCGAGGATCTGTGCTGCCAGGATAGCATCTTGGAGATTCGGGCGTTGTCGGTTTGGGACAACGTGGGTCTGAGCTGCCAGGATAGCATCGTGGAGGTTCGGGTGTGGTTGGTTTGGGACACCGAGGATCTGTGCTGCCAGGATAGCATCGTGGAGGCTCGGGTGTGGTTGGCTTGGGACAACGAGGATCTGTGCTTCCAGGATAACATCGTGGAGGTTCGGGAGTGCTTGGTTTAGGACAACGAGGGTCTGTGCTGCCAGGATAACATCGTGGAAGTTCGGGAGTGGTTGGTTTAGGACAACGAGGGTCTGTACTGCCCGGATAGCATTTCGGTTCTGTCGGAGATGGTGGAAGATATGTCGGTGGAGTCAACGTTGTTGGACGTGGTGGTTGTGGACAATTTGGATCCGGCGATCCGGGGTAGCACACTGGTTTTGGTGGAGGGGGTCGAGGACATCTGGGATCATTGCTACCGGGATAGCATTTTGGTGTTGCTGGTGTTGTGGGCTTCGGGCACCTAGGGTCTGTACTGCCTGGAAAGCAGTTAGGAGGAGCTGGAGTTGTCGGTTGTGGACAACGTGGATCCGTATTTCCAGGGTAACATTTCGGAGCTGCAGGTGTTGTGGGTTGCGGGCACCGAGAATCTGTACTTCCAGGATAACATCTTGGTGGTTCAGGTGTGGTTGGTTTTGGACACCGAGGATCTGTGCTGCCTGGATAGCATCGTGGAGGTTCGGGTGTGGTTGGCTTGGGACAACGCGGGTCTGTGCTGCCAGGATAGCATCGTGGAGGTTCGGGTGTGGTTGGTTTTGGACATCGAGGATCTGTGCTGCCAGGATAGCATCGTGGAGGCTCGGGTGTGGTTGGCTTGGGACAACGAGGATCTGTGCTGCCAGGATAGCATCGTGGAGGTTCGGGTGTGGTTGGTTTTGGACATCGAGGATCTGTGCTGCCAGGATAGCATCGTGGAGGCTCGGGTGTGGTTGGCTTAGGACAACGAGGATCTGTGCTGCCAGGATAGCATCTTGGAGATTCGGGCGTTGTCGGTTTGGGACAACGCGGGTCTGAGCTGCCAGGATAGCATCGTGGAGGCTCGGGTGTGGTTGGTTTGGGACAACGCGGATCTGTGCTGCCGGGGTAGCATCGCGGAGGTTCAGGTGTAGTTGGCTTGGGACAACGAGGATCTGTGCTGCCAGGATAACATCGTGGAAGTTCGGGAGTGGTTGGTTTAGGACAACGAGGGTCTGTACTGCCCGGATAGCATTTCGGTTCTGTTGGAGATGGTGGAAGATATGTCGGTGGAGTCAATGTTGTTGGACGTGGTGGTTGTGGACAATTTGGATCCGGCGATCCGGGGTAGCACACTGGTTTTGGTGGAGTCGGTCGAGGACATCTGGGATCATTGCTACCGGGATAGCATTTTGGTGCTGATGGTGTTGTTGGCTTCGGGCATCTAGGGTCTGTACTGCCTGGAAAGCAGTTAGGAGGAGCTGGAGTTGTCGGTTGTGGACAACGTGGATCCGTATTTCCAGGGTAACATTTCGGAGCTGCAGGTGTTGTGGGTTTTGGGCACCTAGGATCTGTACTTCCAGGAGAACATCTTGGTGGTTCAGGTGTGGTTGGTTTTGGACACCGAGGATCTGTGCTGCCAGGATAGCATCGTGGAGGCTCGGGTGTGGTTGGCTTGGGACAACGAGGATCTGTGTTGCCAGGATAGCATCTTGGAGATTCGGGCGTTGTCGGTTTGGGACAACGCGGATCTGTGCTGCCAGGATAGCATCGTGGAGGTTCGGGTGTGGTTGGTTTGGGACAACGTGGATCTGTGCTGCCGGGATAGCATCGCGGAGGTTCAGGTGTGGTTGGCTTGGGACAACGCGGGTCTGAGCTGCCGGGATAGCATTGTGGAGTTTCAGGTGTGGTTGGTTTGGGACAACGCGGGTCTGTGCTGCCAGGATAGCATCGTGGAGTTTCAGGTGTGGTTGGTTTAGGACATCGAGGATCTGTGCTGCCAGGATAGCATCTTGGAGATTCGGGCGTTGTCGGTTTGGGACAACGCGGGTCTGAGCTGCCAGGATAGCATCGTGGAGGCTCGGGTGTGGTTGGTTTGGGACAACGCGGATCTGTGCTGCCAGGATAGCATCGTGGAGGCTCGGGTGTGGTTGGATTGGGACAACGAGGATCTGTGCTGCCAGGATAACATCGTGGAAGTTCGGGAGTGGTTGGTTTAGGACAACGAGGGTCTGTACTGCCCGGATAGCATTTCGGTTCTGTTGGAGATGGTGGAAGATATGTCGGTGGAGTCAATGTTGTTGGACGTGGTGGTTGTGGACAATTTGGATCCGGCGATCCGGGGTAGCACACTGGTTTTGGTGGAGTCGGTCGAGGACATCTAGGATCATTGCTACCGGGATAGCATTTTGGTGCTGATGGTGTTGTTGGCTTCGGGCATCTAGGGTCTGTACTGCCTGGAAAGCAGTTAGGAGGAGCTGGAGTTGTCGGTTGTGGACAACGTGGATCCTTATTTCCAGGGTAACATTTCGGAGCTGCAGGTGTTGTGGGTTTCGGGCACCGATGATCTCTACTTCCAGGAGAACATCTTGGTGGTTCAGGTGTGGTTGGTTTTGGACACCGAGGATCTGTGCTGCCAGGATAGCATCGTGGAGGCTCGGGTGTGGTTGGCTTGGGACAACGAGGATCTGTGCTGCCAGGATAGCATCTTGGAGATTCGGGCGTTGTCGGTTTGGGACAACGCGGGTCTGAGCTGCCAGGGTAGCATCGTGGAGGCTCAGGTGTGCTTGGTTTGGGGCAACGCGGATCTGTGCTGCCAGGATAGCATCGTGGAGGTTCGGGTGTGGTTGGTTTGGGACAACGCGGATCGGTGCTGCCGGGATAGCATCGCGGAGGTTCAGGTGTGGTTGGCTTGGGACAACGCGGGTCTGAGCTGCCGGGATAGCATTGTGGAGTTTCAGGTGTAGTTGGTTTGGGACAACGCGGGTCTGTGCTGCCAGGATAGCATCGTGGAGTTTCGGGTGTGGTTGGTTTAGGACATCGAGGATCTGTGCTGCCAGGATAGCATCTTGGAGATTCGGGCGTTGTCGGTTTGGGACAACGCGGGTCTGAGCTGCCAGGATAGCATCGTGGAGGCTCGGGTGTGGTTGGTTTGGGACAACGCGGATCTGTGCTGCCAGGATTGCATCGCGGAGGTTCAGGTGTGGTTGGTTTAGGGCATCGAGGATCTGTACTACCCGAGTAGCACTTGGGCTCTGTTGGAGAAGGTGGAAGGTATGTCGGTGGAGTCAACGTTGTTGGACGTGGTGGTTGCGGACAATTTGGATCCGGCGATCCGGGGTAGCACACTGGTTTTGGTGGAGTTGGTCGAGGACATCTAGGATCATTACTACCGGGATAGCATTTGGGTGCTGCAGGTGTTGTAGGTTTCGGGCACCTAGGGTCTGTACTGCCTGGAAAGCAGTTAGGAGGAGCCGGAGTTGTTGGTTGTGGACAACGTGGATCTGTATTTCCAGGGTAACATTTCGGAGCTGCAGGTGTTGTGGGTTTCGGGCACCGAGGATCTGTACTTCCAGGATAACATCTTGGTAGTTCAGGTGTGGTTGGATTTGGACACCGAGGATCTGTGCTGCCAGGATAGCATCTTGGAGATTCGGGCGTTGTCGGTTTGGGACAACGCGCGTCTGAGCTGCCGGGATAACATCGTGGAGATTCGGGTGTGGTCGGTTTGGGACAACGCGGGTCTGAGCTGCCAGGATAGCATCGTGGAGGTTCGGGTGTGGTTGGCTTGGGACAACGCGGGTCTGTGCTGCCAGGATAGCATCGTGGAGGTTCGGGTGTGGTTGGCTTGGGACAACGCGGGTCTGAGCTGCCAGGATAGCATCGTGGAGGTTCGGGTGTGGTTGGCTTGGGACAACGCGGGTCTGTGCTGCCAGGATAGCATCGTGGAGGTTCGGGTGTAGTTGGCTTGGGACAACGGGGATCTGTGCTGCCAGGATAACATCGTGGAGGTTCGGGTGTGGTCGGTTTGGGACAACGCGGGTCTGAGCTGCCAGGATAGCATCGTGGAGGTTCGGGTGTGGTTGGCTTGGGACAACGCGGGTCTGTGCTGCCAGGATAGCATCGTGGAGGTTCGGGTGTAGTTGGCTTGGGACAACGGGGATCTGTGCTGCCAGGATAACATCGTGGAGGTTCGGGAGTAGTTGGTTTAGGACAACGAGGGTCTGTACTGCCCGGATAGCATTTTGGTTCTGTTGGAGATGGTGGAAGATATGTCGGTGGAGTCAACGTTGTTGGACGTGGTGGTTGTGGACAATTTGGATCCGGCGATCCGGGGTAGCATACTGGTTTTGATGAAGTCGGTCGAGGACATCTAGGATCATTGCTACCGGGATAGCATTTTGGTGCTGCAGGTGTTGTGGGGTTCGGGCACCTAGGATCTGTACTGCCGGGAAAGCAGTTAGGAGGAGCCGGAGTTGTCGGTTTTGGACAACGTGGATCAGAAGATCCTGGATAACAAGTTTTCGTTGGAGACGTTGGAACGTAAATAGGTGGAGTAACAGTTGGGGTTGTCTGTGGACATCGAAGGTCATTGGAACCAGGATAACACTTTACTTGCGGTGGTGCTGTTACTGTTCGGCATCGAGGGTCTTGCGAGCCTGGATAACATTGTGGCCTTATGGTTGTGCTCATTTCTGTTGTTACTTTATCACAACTAGCGTCGCAGTTGGCAGTGCAAAGCTGGAATTTTAAAATTTATTTTTAATATACATATTCAATTACATTTTTTGTTTTTGCGAATTAGTGTGGTTTTTGTTGCTCCTTTATGTTGAAGAGGCTAAACGAATTTGGATGATATTTCATCTCCATTTCAAATTACATACCTCAGACCAACAAAAATTATAGACAGAGCCTTTACGAACAAAAACGTTTTAGAAAATGAAGCCGGTCACTGAAGATGTGTGCGTAACCCTACGTATCGTATAGTGGCCATGAGTTTGTGTGTCTAGATAAAAATGTTGCCCACTAACAACTTTTACCTCAATTAATTAATATAATACTTATTAAAAAATATATATAGTTCGGTATATCAACTATTTGCGTCAGATTGTCGAGCGGCCATCATCCTAATGCAGAATCGTCTTCCTATTATGTGTTTGTTCTGTCTATAGTTTTTGTCAGTCTGAGTTACATGCTGTTAATTGCAGCTGGTGTCTGTGCACCGTTTTGTTAAAGTTGTTTAGGAATAGGGAAAAAGCAATTCGGGTCAAAATGATTTTAACTAGGTATATAACTATGTACATTACTTTATTCGTGCATGGTACTTGTGTTTTGTTTTGTTGCTTTCGATTTTTCGTTCAAAGGCTTCGACCCCATTATAATATAGTTAAATATTAATTATTTCACACAATTTTCACTGAAAAGCAACAGTACAACAATTCGATTAGGCTATAAATAACGCTACGGCAATCATCACCTATTTTCAGAAATAAGGAAGCATTTATTAATTATGTATTATTATTTTTTATATATATACTTTTATTATACCAACTTTTTTATTTTTCTAGATACGCTAGGTTTCCCGAAGTGCATAATTTAAATTGCAATACATACTGTACTTTTAATCTGAGAGCTTATTCATTGCGATTCTGGACGATTAGCTGAGCTGATCTTTTCACTGATCCCGCGTGTAAGTAAATTTAACACATACGTTCACCTATCATATTATAACTTAAAAAGTCTTTTATATGAGCTTTGCAATTTCTTAATGAATTATAGTGAATATATGAATTCACTATAATTTGTACTATATACTATTATTATAATACTGTACGTACTTATAATGAAATTACTACGAAAATCTTCACTCAATAGTGATTTATTATTTATTACCTCATGGCCTCCAACGAGGCAGGCATCAAACAAAAACACATAACAAGAGACAAGGAAACAAAGAGACAAAGACGCACAGCTTGCACCAGTAAAAAGCCTAGAGTAATATCTTAATAATAGTAATAATAAATCGGAATACAATGTCAGCAATAATTAAATGTCAACTGTCTGAACCACGGACAAGGATGAAGTCTTTAATTTTCAAAATCGCGTCCGTGACCTAAGGAGTTTGCAACGCTCATAAGACGATTCAATGAAGAAAAACGGCCCAAGTTGGTTCTAAAGTAATTCAAACGAAAATAATTCCCATTCGTAATTAATGCTTTGTTACAAATACTTTTAAGCATACCTAATAATGAAATTCTAGCACATTAAAAAAAAAATAAGAGCGCTAAAGAAATTATCAGTATAAATGCCATTGTCAAATGTCATCGGATGAGTGGTTAGGGTGCTTGCCTTAACGCTCTGTTCTAGGGTTCCCAGGTTCGATTCCCGGCAGGGTCAACTTTGAAAAATGAACTTTTCAAATTTGTCTCTGGTCTGGATCTAGAAAGTAGTGGCAGGGCACACTGCGTTTCGCAGTCATTTGGGCAGCCCGTCTGGCGGCAGTAAACCACCGTGAAATAACAGCACGTGTGCTGTTGTGTTTCGGTGAGCGAAGTAAGGTATGCCAGAGCCCATTTTCCTATCCCTTCCCATTCCTTGTCCTTAATCCTATTGTAGTCGGCAGCGCACTTGCAGCAGCTTTGGAGTTGCTCATGTTATAGGCGACAGTAGCCATCTACCATCAAGTGGACCGTCAGCCTGTCTGCCGATCTTAACATAAAAAAAAAGAAAATCAAATCAAATAGATTCGTTTATTTCTCAAAAAATAGGATAACAAGATCACTTTTTGAATTCGATATATAGATGTACCTGCTTGTGTAATTTACTTACCTCTACGTTACACGTTAGATACACCTTGCTCGTGTCAGGAAAACGGAAAGCATTGACTTTGCTATGGGCAATTAATGTAGCTCCACTTTTCCCGGTGTTTGTCGACTTTTGCCACACGTCGATTAGTTTACGTTTTCTGGAAGTTAAAAAACATTAAATTAAAGAAAGAAAGAAAGAAAGAAACCATCTTTTATTTCTCTAATACAATATGTGAACAATACAAACAATATACAACAATACAACAAACAACAAAATAATAATTACAAGCAAACAAATATACATATAAATAAGTAACGACAGGAAAAGGAACCCTGGCTCAGTATATTGTGGTGCAGACCGCAACACTGATATTCCGCCAGGGACCAAATATTCAAAAAGAAAAAAATAATAATTCAGAACACGATTGTACAATCAATGGCTGAAATTATAGCAATTTTCTTAAAAACTACTGAAGGATTTCACCAGCTAGTTATCTATATGGCAAATTCACTGTAAATGTGCAATAGCACACGAGAATGTACAAGAAATGGACCGGCAGCCCCCATAAACTGTCTCGTCTAAGCGTTTCTCTGCAGATCCATTAATGATTAAATTAAAACGAAAATAAATTGAAATAGTCTATGTTAAATCGCAGGAAGTTATGTGTATTGTGTGTGGGTTGAGTGCCAGTCTTGGTGGGCGAATAAATAAGTATTTCAAAATACTCGCGCGGTAAGAGATGCTAATAATCGGTCACTTCGGACTTCCTACTCCCTATAACTAACATTATAAATTTGAAAGTACCTAACTGTGTGTTACGCCGTAACTTATCAATCGATTATCTTATGAAATGTTGAATACCCATTCTCAGGGATACAGAAAAGGTCATAAGAGTACTTTTAATTCCAGAAAAAAATACTGTTCCGGAGGGATCATATACAAAAAAATCCAACGATTGGCTAAAGATTGAATAAATTATTGATCTTATTTATTTTGAGAAAATTTAGTCCTGTACCTATACCTAGTTAAAAAATGTGTAAATATTATTTAACCTATTATTTAACAACTATTTGTTATTAAATATTTTAATAATAAATAGTTATTAAATAACAACTAGCTGAGCCCGCAACTTCGTACGCGTGGTATACGGTACAGTGCGTAACTTTTGCAAACCGATTGGAATGAAACAAACACTTAATATTACGGGAAATTTGCTACAATACGTCATTGAAAACCGCATTCAAATAGGTTAAGCCGTTTCTGAGATTAGCGTGCACAAACGCACAGACAATTTTTTTTTATGTTAAGGTCGGCAGACAGGCTGACGGTCCACTTGATGGTAGGTGGCTACCGTCGCCTATAACACAAGCAACGCCAAAGCTGCTGCAAGTGCGCCGCCGACTGCAGTAGGATTAAGGATAAGGGATTAGGAGGGGGATAGGAAAATTCTAAAAACAATTTTTTTGACCTCGGTAACATAAGTTCAACGTGTACAAATTGGTTTTTTGAAAAAATATTTAATGTACATACACGACTGTGTAGATATAGATTTCAAATTGTGAAATTTTAAAACCATTAAACAATTTAAACCATTAAATTCAAAAGCTATTTAATTTATCTTTCATTATCCCATCCATAGGAGATCCACTGCTGGACACAGGCTTCCCCCATAACCAGTCAGAAGCAGCCTAGTTCCTGCGTCATCCGCAGACCTTATTAGGTTGTCTTGTGAGCGGGCGTTTCACGCTTCGTTTGTCGGTCCGTGGTTTCCATTCAAGAATTTTCCGGCCCTAGGGGCCGTCGGCTCTGCGTACTATGTGTCCTGCACATTGCCACTTAAAAGACGAGCTTTAGTACACTCTAGGTTTCGATTCCTGGCAGGACTACAAATGAACTTTTCAAATATGGCTCACACAACACAAATTGTGTGTTTGTCTTAAAAAAAGGAAAACTTACTGATCCGCCGACTTATGGCTTATGTGTGTGAGTTTCGTTTTGTGTTATTGACTATTACAAAGTACACGTTACAAAATAACTGTAATAGTTTTAAAACTTACTTGGGACAACCGCTCTTGTCGGTGAGTTGTATTTTGTTTGTTTTAGGACTGTCGTAGTCATCAGTATCATAAGCCCAACAATCGTGTATCTTTAGATCGAATTGATTCGTCCCATCTTTGAGATAAATTAGAATTGTTAAATATTCTCCTATCTTTATAGTATCTCGCACAGGAGTTGTCTGAAAATTAAAGAATTTGTTTTATAAAATCAGGATAGTTAAAATATTCTGAACACATAGACAGTTCAGCAACTGTAAACACCTCTTAACAGAAGACACTATGAAATAAAAACAACTTAAGGTTTTGTATTTCGTTTGAGTGAGTCATATCAGTATTTACTTTCCTGAACCCTTATCGTTTATCCTAATCCCTCTCTCTTCCTAGTCACTTAGAGATCATTTTCATCTGTAAATATCTCGGTCGATATACAGTATGCGTGGTGTAGGAATGGACACAACTCATTGCAATCACAAACAGTTGTTTGAATCTCAACAGTTAAAACTGTTGTTGATCTACGGTAGGTACAGCACTCTTTTAATTACCAGTCCCTCAAAACGAACGCTCTTCTCGCACCCCGCATCCGAATCTATCGACCAATGAAAATGAGTCTTTATCTTAAACGTCGGAAACGCATTTAAAGCCTGTGGCAGTACGTAATAGGCGACAGTCGCCTTAAACATAAAAAACGGGACAAGTTCGAGTTGAAATCGCGTGAAGAGTGTTCTGTACGATGTTACCTATCCGCACAATATTGAGTGATTTACCATGTTATTTTAATATCATGGTCTTCTTATAGGTTTTCCTATAATTTATAAGTAGAAAACTAATTACTGTATTTTTTTTCAAAATTTTAGGTTCAGTAGTTTCGGTGATAATGTTCGTCATTTTCTTGAATAACTTGGAAACTATTTATTTTACAATTACAAAAAAATATATTTAAGATCTTCACAACAAGACCTTCTATTTGACATGTCAAACGATGCAGTTTTCAATTTTTTTTTTTAAATTTTCCACCTTCCCCCCCATACATGACCTCCCATATACAGATTACATCTATTCACGTCACGCCTCTGCGTTTGGGTCACAGAAATTAATATGTGTACCAAATTTCAACTCAATCGGTCTAGTAGATTCGGAGATAATTGATTGGGACGGACGGACAGACGGACACACGAGTGTCACGACTATAAGTGTTCCGTTTTTTATTCGGACGTACGGAACCCTAAAAATGTAAACATCGTAAATCGTAAGGGTTTTGTGTTAAAAATTTCATTAATAAATTAATGGTTTTTGCATTATGGCTATCCTTGTCTATGTGATATCAAAAATTCGGATGTTTGTAAGTGACTTCAAGAAAACATTAGAAACTTACTTTAGGAAAAACTCCTATCTGGATGTCCATCCAACATTCAACGCTACCAGCTGGGCCTTGAACAGCAATAACATCAAGCATATCAACCATAAATGGTTTCAATTTGAGAGTGTGTTCTTCTGTATTCTGAGAAATTCCACCTCCCGCAGAAACTTCAAATGTTGTTCTAGCACATGACACCTGTAATTGGGAAATATGTATCTGTAATATATGAGTAACCAGCTTATGCCCACGACTTTCATATAAGGCCCCCGGTATAGAAATATTCTTCTTCTTTCTGTGCCTCTCCATTACTGAAGGTCGGCAGTCAATTTCTTAAATCTCTCCTTGTCCTTCGCAAATCGAAACAATTGTTCCACGGATATAATATTATGAGGAGTAAAATTAATACAATAAGTGTTAACTAAAAAGTTAACGCACATAGTTTCCTAACAAATGACACTCATTTTAACAAAAAAATAAAAAATTGACATGGATGCAAAGGTTTACAAGAAAAATTCTTTCGAAGAAGACTGTTTTTTTTTTTTTAATGATTCGCGTTAATACTCACTAGGAAGAAGAAGAACACTATATAAAATAATCTAATGCATAATGGAATATTATTTCGAGGTCTTAACTTTAATTAACTCAATTTAATTCCACGCAAAGATTTTCAACTGTATAGATCGGGCAAGACGAAAGAATCCGTAATGTGACATTTAGAACACGTGGTACAAAATCGCTCAATCCATCGCCAAATTTACAAGGCTATTTAGCTACGCCATGGCCATCCTGATTACGGCGATCAGGATCAATATTTTTGTAGGAAAATTTTCCCAATGCCCTCTGTACATATTTAATCTTTTTGATTTCACGCTAGACACAGTTTTTTGAACAGTTTCCACATTAGACAATAAACGTTTCTTGATTAAGTAAATCTTAAAAATAATAGCAGTAATAAAAAAATACGCAAACAGTTACAACACTGACGGAGAAGGTCCGCTCTGAGATTGTCTGTTGAATTAGAAGCTTGTTAGTATCCTCGATAACATATTTGGCGTCTCGAATCAAGGTTCCAGAATTTTGTATGGAAATTTTAAAAAACTTTATATACCTTTCTGGCGAAATCTTGTGATCCCTGTACGAATTCATCGGCTTGGAACACAAGTACATTGTCAATGGTTCCGCAAGCGTTACATAGAGGTCGCGATCCGCAGCCATTCAACGGGACTCTAAAAGAGTAATGTGATTGGCTTCCACCCAGAGGTACGTATCTGTAATAATAAAAAGTTAAAAATGATAAACTTTGAGATAATAAAAATACACGAGGCGGTTCTAAGCGAAGGGTATAATAAAAAGATTAACAAGTTTTAATAGTCCTACCAGCAATATTTATAAATGACTATAGTATTTTCATTGTATGATGATATGCGTGACAGTTCGTAACTGACAATTTTAGTGATGCAACCTAACACCATTTAATCGTTTGTTTCAAAATATCGAATCAGTTGGCAAAGCAAATGGAATCGAACTACCGATTTTAGATTTTCAGATTTAGAAATAAATTCTAGTAATTAGGAATAAAGGTTACGTTAAATAAATTATAGAATACAATGCAGTCTGTTTAAAATATTAATTTATATATTCATTACTGTCAGAACTCGAAACTTGACAACTCGTATTAGACTCAGAACAAAATTTACTTTTGTTTTATTGTTATTATTTGTCAGCTTTAGTTTTATTATCAAAATACGATGCTTTTAAAAATATATGGAATAGAAAAATATTTGTTAAATCTCCGAATATCTAATGACAAATATAGAGTACTTTCGATATATCGAATATAAGTGAATATCTCTAGTGTCAATCCCTATTGACACAAATTCCGTTCCACGCGTTGCTTGTTTTATGGGCGACTTTTATATAAAAAATCCAAATATCGTGATATATTAAGGCATATGTCTTAAACGTTTCATTATTTTAGGCTGAAAGTCCATTAAGTGTACTGTCTGTCTGTCTGAAGACATTAATTTAAAAAAGTTTTTGCTTCACTTTATTTATTTTTACTCATTTATTTATCTATTTAAGTTTTTATTGGTACCTATGGTAAACTATTTCTATAGAGAAAACATCATTACCTAATATTGCCACTGCCACAATTTTTTATTTTTAAGTAGATATTCCATTAATAAAACTAACATATTTTTTCAAAATTATAGATGGGTTTGCTCTTGGTTAGCATTTTTCCGCGCAAGAAAGATGAGGCCGACAATGGAACAAGATCACCCAGGAGATGCCTATTCACTCGAACCTTGAAAAGATTTAGGTTATATGAGCTCGGAAATACAGACGCCGGCAGGGAATTCTTAGCAGTGCGCATTATAAAAGATGTTTTAAAGCGCTTGGTCCGAATTAGAGGGATTTCGACAAGGCGAGGATGGTAACCAGCTGAACGTCTGAATGTCCGATAGAAGAAAGGGGAAGGCGGTATGATCTCATGCAGCTTTTGAGCACACTCTCCGAAGTACAGGCGATTTTGCGATTTTGCTCTGCAGCTTAGTTCTTATTAGTGTACTGTCGCCAATGAGCCTCCTAGCTCTGCGATCCACCGAGTCGAATGCGGCAAGTTGGTATTTTGCTGAACCATTCCAATGGTGACAGCAATACTCCATGCAAGATCGGACTTGTTTCTTGTACAAAGAGAGGAGCTGTCCAGGTGTGAAGCATCGCTTCACCCTATTTAGGATGCCAAGCTTTTTGGCCACTGTTTGGGCTTTGGACTCGATAGAAGTGCCGAAGTTGAGATTTAAGCCCAACCTCATGCCAAGAAGCTCGAGATCATTGTCCACAGGTACGGAGGCAACTCGGAAAGTTGGAGCCATATTTGCCATTACATTCTTTGCCATCACAGTAACGTTGCGAACAAAAATAATTCATTTTCAAGCATTTTATTAGCTAGATAGTAGTAGGTAATTGTATTTCACCGGATTTATCATCTGTAAAACCAGATCACCTAATGTCGAGCCTGTTGGATGAGTAGTTAGGGTGCTTGCCTTAACGCTCTGTTCTAGGGTTTCCGGGTTCGATTCCCGGCAGGGTCAACTTTGAAAAATAAATTTTTCAAATTTGGCTCTGGTCTGGATTTGGAAAGTAGTTTCAGTGTTTTCGCAGTTATTTGGGCAGCCCGTCTGGCGGCAGTAACCGCCCCTTACAGAAGACCACCGTGAAATAACAGCACGTGTGCTGTTTTGTTTCGGTGAGTGATTAAAGGATGCCAGAGCCCATTTCCCTATCTCTATTCCCTTAATCCTACTGTAGTCGGCAGCGCACTTGCAGCAGCTTTGGCGTTGCTTGTGTTATAGGCGACGGTAGCCACCTACCGTCAAGTGGACCGTCAGCCTGTCTGCTGATTTTAACATAAAAAAAAATTTTAAAAATTTTATTTAGTTTAGAAAACTAATATTCTAAATAAATGAATAAATAAAATACTTACTTGCACTTAGGATCACTCAAGTATCCTTTACTATAAATAATTCCGTCATACACATCAGCAAATTCCACAGTTACATCAATGTAATCTGCAGAACACTGAACATCTATTTCTGGAGAAAGTGAAGAGTCTGCCGCTCTAGAACCCCTGACGAAGTTGACCCCGCCTTCCTCGGAGCTATCGTATAATATTGATAATCCATTATCTCCCGAAAGCTGCAGATTTAGTTCAGCAGCTGTGAGGGATCCGCTGATAGCTTCATCTGATACAGCTGTAGCTAGCGACAGCTGTAAAACAAAAAATAAATTCCTATAACTTACTCGTAATTTTTCACTGGGTTGGCATTATTAAAAACTTTTTTTTATATAATAATATCTAATCCGATAGATTATAATACAATTGGCTTGTCATAGTTTTAATTAACTTTGTTTTAAGGCCCAAATCTATCTGGTCTCCTCAGAATCTGTCTCAACGGCCGAACGACAAATCGTTCTGTGTACGATACAAACTCAAAAAAGATAACCGCTGGAAAAGCAGGCGGACATGAGTGTTGTCAATGCAGAAATACACTATCATATTTTCCATAACACACTACAATTTGCATTGAACCTGCGCGTATCAATGAGATCATCATAAAATTATGAACCTTCGCGTATCAATGAGATCACCATGAAATAATGAATACACATTGTCAGGGGTACAGTCATAGAGTATCTTTTATCCAGAAAAAATAACTGTTCCCAAAACGAGTAGACGAAGCTACAAGCAAAACCTAGTTTTTCTATCAATCATAAAAACGTACGTCACTAGAGGATACAATAATTATGGCACTATCTACCCTATCAAAATTTAGGATAAGGGATAAAATAAGGTTAAGGGAATATATAGTATTATCAGGAAGGGATTGGCATACCTATTACCTTATTCACGTATCGTAAGTGATTATACGATGGTATTATATAAGCTGACTAATTTTTTTTATTCATTCATAATCATTTTACTTCTAACCTTCAGACACAAAATGAAATCACAAAAAACTTTTGGAGACAACTATACAGATTAGATACAATTTAATTGGATCCTTGACTTTGAAACTATTTTTAATGTATTATCAAAGTCAGGGAATTTAGCATTAAAAACTAATTATATTAATTAATTATATTAAATGATAGGAAACAATGAAACTAAATATACTACTAATTTGGGTTAAATTTTAAATTAAATTAATTATTTTTAGATAAATTTTAAAATAATTAGGGAAACAAGAAATATTATATGATAAAATAAGACAACTTCAGGAGGTATGAAGTGGTAGCTTTTTTAACTTTAAACTTCGTCAAAGGGTAGATAGATATTAAAGCGTAAGTTGCTAGAATGAATGAATGTTGAAAGCAACGGCACAAATTGTAATTTGTTCGATAAATATTTTAATCCTATTTATCAGAATATAGAAAGAAGTTAATTTGAATATTACTGATTTCACACAGATCAAAAAATTTACCTAGTTCTTCTTTATCGATATTTATTTAAAAGTAAAGTAATCACATTTACCGAAGCGTTAAATTGATTCCAACGAAAATTACGTGAGCCGCAGATAAATTAATACAAATTGTGTTTTGTTAATATTTTGTAAGCTGGTCTCATCACCATTAAATTGCATCATAAATTGAAGTTATAAGATTATTTATGAATATATTAATTTATAAATTCATATGACATATTTATGTTGTTTAGGTATACTTTTAAAACTGTTGTAATACACAACGCTGCCAGAGTTGAAACCCGATTAGACAGCGTTATTATTTAATTAATAAACAAATTAATATTAATATTAATTTTCATATAGATTGCAGACTAGCATAAGGGATACTGGTTAGTGGTTAGTACTTTTTTAATATACGTATATATAATTAATGATATTAATTAATATATATAATTAATGAATATCGTATCAAAATCAGTTTGGTGGATTAGAAGAATGTAGTAGAGAAACAAACAGAAGCGTACAGCGACTTTTTTATAATACGTATTTTTTAATTTAATAACAATCTTTAGCGTCGTTAAAACTACCATATTTAATTAAGAATAAATATATTGATGATTTTTAATTATAAACAAGTGTCAGCACGTAATTTCTTATATTGAAAGCCTACCAACACCAACTTAAGCTAGTTTTGTGCAAATGTGATTTTAGTTTTTTACGATATTCATAGACGCTTAAAATGATTTGGAATAAATTTCTGCTATACCTCAAACAATTAATTCCGCACCCTAGTAAGGCTTTTTTCTTTGAATCTCTATAATAACGTACTATTATTTAAACATGTATTCGCGATTCTCAAAATAACTATTACAGTATTTAAAACTCTATTAACAGTGGTATTAATGTTTTCAAATCTGTCACCATCACTTTGAAATAATTGATTACTGGTAATTAGAAACTTTCAATTTTATCGCCTCATTTGCACTTGCAAATCTTCACTCATTAACACTAATTTTAGTACACTAAACACATAATTATTTAATGAGTAATTTTAATCATTTAACATTTTAGAAAAGAAAACGTACCTGCACAAGTGCAATCAGCGTCGCTATGCGCATGTCAGTCGCTTCATGGAGACCTGTAACAATGTTAAATAACATTTATTTAGATTTTTTTTCTTTCTTTTTTCTATGTTAAGGTCGGCAGACAGGCTGACGATCCACTTGATGGTAGGTGGTTACCGTCTCCTATAACACAAGCAACGCCGAAGCTGCTGCAAGTGCGCTGCCGCCTACAGTAGGATTAAGGATAAGGGTTTAGGAGGGAAATGGGCTCTAACATCCCTTACTCACTCACCGAAACACAACAGTACACGTGCTGTTATTTTACGGAGGTCTTCTGTAAGGGGGTGGTTACTGCCGCCAGACGGGCTGCCCCAATGACTGCGCAACGCAGTGTGCCCTTCCACTATTTAGTAGATTTTAATGTATCTAGTAAATATTTTTGGAAACATTGTCTACCCTCGGACTAGAGTTTGGAAACTAGTTTATAAGTTACAAACTAATTTCTTTTTTTTTTTAAATACTTTTATACTTGGACTAGTAAGTTTTTTTAGACAAATCGAAACTTGAGCCTCAAACTGCAAAATGCAAATGCAAACTCAAAGAACTATTTTTAGTTATTTAACTTTTGACGAGCTCATTGGGTTAGGGCACTGATTCAGAGGTCCTGGGTTCGATTGCTGGCAGGGCCAACTTCGGAATTGATTTTTTAAAATTTGGCTCTGGTCTGAATTTGGCAAGTAGTGGAAGGGCACTCTGCATTTCGCAATAATATGGCCAGCTCGTATGGCCATATTATAACATGAAATATCACGTGACCATGAAATAGCATGTGTGCTTGTGTTTCAGTGAGTGAGTAAAGGATGCCAGAGCCAATTTCTCCATTTCGTTCTTATCCTTTATCCTTCATCCTACTAATGACCTTTAGTGTTCTTTCGAAAGAACTTTACATAAAATAAAGTCTCTATATCTACCGTTTTTCGAGTAAGAGTTCTTCTTGGGGTTCGAGTAAGAAACTATTGATTGCTCTCGAAATTGATTATTATCTGATATTAGGATTGCATTTTTGCGATAAAAATGTTACGTTACAGTTGACCTATCAACCTCCTCTGCAAAATCAAGATGTTGAACTGCCGTAAAGGGACTCAAGTCTACTTTTATTTCGCAATAATTGCGTCATAAGTTATTGGCGTCTCTGGAAAGTTGGTAAGTGATAACATCTTTGGTTAGATCTCTATTGCTATAACACAATAGTGTCAAGAATTTTATATGTACGTAACAGTTGTGTAAAACTTGGCGAAAACTTGTTTTCATTCATATACTTATAGAAAATATGTGCATCACAGGACTTTCCTATAAGAAAATATAAGAAAGTGCTGTGTGATTGAAGGACTGATTTATTTATCAATACTTGATTTAAAGAAATTTAGTGTTTATTTTTTTAATTAATAAGCATTTTTAAACATATTTGCAGGTTTTTATGACAGAAACAGATGTCGTGAAATACTCGACCAGTTAAGTACTCCATTCATATTCATTTCTATTTTCTATTAAAACAAGAGTGACAAAATTTAACAATTAATTATGATGCGATCGGCAGACAGGCTGACGGTCTACTTGATGCTGCATTGCTGCAAGTGCGCTGCCGAGTACAGTAGAATTAAGGATAAGGGAAATGGGCTCTGGCATCCCTTACTCACTCACTGAAACACGACAGCACACGTACTGTTATTTCACAGTGGTTTTCTGTAAGGGGATGGTTGCTGCCGCCAGACGGGCTGCCCAAATGACTGCGAAACGCAGTATGCCCTGCCACTACTTACTTCTGTAAATTTATGAGAAATTTGTCAAGAACATAATTTGTATGAAACTTAGAATGGCTTCAAGATTTTCTTGAAACTACATACGATGTTTCTGCAGTGCATCTGACATAATTAAATCAGGGACTCAAGAGAAAAAGCTATTTCTACGCCATCATGCCCCAAAAGCTTGCTTTCTTGCATAGTTCGTGCGAGATGCAATTCCATCTTTTTGAACATATAATATCATGCGCCACCTCTATAAGTCAGTAGGAGATGAAGTAATCCTTGTGTACATAGCTTAACTATTGGCCATATTTTTTTACATGTTCAAAGGCGCACAAAAAATATGTGACATGGCTAACGCCAAGATATTTTCTCAACTTACATAGATTTACATATAACTTAGGTAGATATTTTGTATAATCAATTATCAATTGTGGTTAAAATGATTTCCTGGAACCACAAGGAATAAACTAAGTCCCGAAAAATATAGTTCAAAATCAAATCCAAGATGTTACAACAATTTCAACACATATCTCATACTCGCGTGCTACGCCTGGTGACACTAAATTAGCAACATTTATTTGTTCCCTTCAATTTGTTTATTAACAAAGTTAAGGCTCTCATGTAACGCTATAGACAAAAATAAAACACAGATTGTCTTTAGTAAGAGCAATAAAAGGCTCATTTGAGGCTAGCTTTTGTTAATAGAAAACTTTTAATAATGTAAATGTAACACACCTGCAAAGCCTCCAACTACAATATCCTCCTAACATAGTAGAAATTGAATTCACTGCCTGTGTCTGTCTGTCTGTATATGCACTAACTCCTCTTAAACCATGCAACGAATTTTGATGCAGTTTTCACTAATGGAAAGACCGTTAAACGAGGAAGGTTTGTATGTATATAATATGTGCAAAGCTGGGAGCCGGTTGCTAGTAAATTATGAAATGAAAGTCCAATCCAGTAGGAGTTTATAAAGAAATGTCTACTTACTATACATTTACTAGTTTGTATTATACACAAAAACGCAAAAAATCGAATTAGCTTACATATTAAGAGTAAAATTTAATGAGGCTTTTAAAGTAAAAACCCCATAACATTCTATACCTTTTTCTATCTATATATATACTAGTCTGTACTAATATTATAAAGAGAAAGATTTCTTGATAAATATTTGTAGATGTTTGTAAAGAAAGAAAGAAAGCATCTTTTATTCCTCTAATACAAACAATATATGAACAAATATTAATTACAAACTAAACAAACAAACAACAACAATATATAAACAAGTAATGAGAGGAAAAGGAACCCTGGCTCAGTATACAGTTGTGGTGCAGACCACAACACTGATATTCTGCCAGGGACCAGATATTCAAAGAAAAAAAGAACATTTACGCGGGACAATTCAGAACGCGATTATACAATCAACGGCTGAAATTATCACAGTAAATATGCAATACAAGAAATGGACCAGCCTGAATGGACATAATGAATAAACTCAAAAAGTACTGGACCAATTTTAAAAATTCTTTCGCCTATAGAAAGCTACATTATCAGCTAGTATCTAATATATTTTAAAAAGAGACGCGGACGAAGTCGCGTGCGACATAGTATTCAATAAGTCTTTATATATTGTTGTAACAACGATACATAAAGTTGTTTGTAACAAAACAAACATCTGACGCTTATGATGATCTCAGTGGTAGAAGTAAAATAAAATAATATTGATTTGTTGAGGAAATGAAAAAATCTGTAAACATAAACGTTGTTAATGAGCTGAATTTTAAACTCACGAGTAAGACGTTAATTGTAAGGTTGCACCCATCTTAGATTCGTGAGGTCGGACCGCGTGAACCCGGCTGGCGTAGACCGGCGCGTTTCCGCGTTATATTGCCACACACTAAATACCAATAAAACAAAAACAATGTGCACGTATAAAGTCTCTGATTGAACAACAAAATACCTACTCTCAGAAAACTTGTGATGTAATTTTATTAAGGACATACTCATTGATTGTGCTTTAACTTTGTAAAACTGATTTTCGAAGAAGAATATTTTATTGGAAAAAAGATTCCTAGTAAAAGAATTTATTAATCAACTTACGCGCGGTATTCGGTATAGAGCGTAACTTTTTTGTTTGTAAACCGATTAGAAAGAAACAAACACTAAATGTTACGGGAAGCTTGCTCCAATATATCATTGAAAACCGCGTTTCTGAGATCAGCGTGGATAAACCCACAGATAAACGGACAAAAATTCTAAAAACTATTTATTTTTGATCTCGCTAACATATGTACAACGTGTAAAAAACTGATTATTTTTTTGGAAAAAAAAAATTAAAGTACAGACACGTATCGTATATGATTTTATTAAATGTATAGAATAGATACAGATATCAGTAGATGTACAAGAATTAAGTTCTGCTCATAACGCATTGGTCGACTTTGGGCTGACAGAGGTATACAGTTAAAGTTTTACAAAAGCTTTGATCATTACAGCTTTGGCCTTAAATATTCAAAAGTTAAGCTAGAAAGTTTGTAGAGCACTTTTTTGACAAATTTGACAAGTTTGACAATAGGGGATCGGACAGTAATCAGATTAAAATCTAAAATGTACTTAGAAAGAAAATATATAATTTTTTACGATTATTTATCGAATAATAATTTAATATAATTCATTTAAATATTTTTAAATGAAGAAATAAAATTTTATTATTTACAATATTTTTAATCTATACTGAAACACCAATCACAGGGCGTGACGTCATTTGTGGGCAATCATTGTCTTATGCCAATGCAGCTGTTTTGTTATGATATGACCACAAATGACGTTACGCGCTCTCAGATGAACTATCGTGGCGTTTTGGCGGCATTTTCAAACAAACAATATTAAAACATGATTTTGAGTACCTAAAAGTCTATAAATAAATAAAATAGTATTTTTTATGGGAATAAATATCCATGAAGATTAATTTAAAACACTTTCTGAAAATTTGTCCGATCCCCTATTGAACTTGCGGTTGAGGACATGCCTGATAATCTATATCTCTATATATAAAAATGAATCCCCATTTCCCTTAGTCACGGCATCACGCGTGAACGGGTAGACCGATTTTAATTCGGTTTTCACTAATGGAAAGAGGGATAAACGGGGAATGCTCATATATATAAAAATTGCGCCACGGGCGAAGCCGGGGGCGGTTCGCTAGTATAAATAAAAAATGAATCGCTAAATGTGTTGCTAACAGCAAAACTCGAGAAAGTCTGAATATATTTGCCATTTTTTTTTCAAATATTTATTGAAGTCCGAGCAATTGGAGACAAATTGCTCGGAAATGTTGTTGACTGCACATTTCGACAATTGAAATTCGTGTCGTCAGTAGAGACATTAAGAAGTAATCTTTGGTATTTTTAAACAATTCCCAGTGACAGCTTTGTCCCAAGTTTTTTCAACAAATCACACTATTGTCTCTATAATTAATTATGAGGTTAATCTGGTAATTTTAAAAGAATTTACTTTATTGTCTTTAGGTTTCGCGTACTTTTAAATAAAAATCTTTTAAGTATCTTAATTTCAAATAATAATATATAAGTAAATAAATCAAGAAAATAAAAGCGCATAAGAACTTGTGTATGACATGTCTCATTATTTCTGACTATGTTTACTACCATACCAAATTAAATTGTAGTGGTTTATATTAAGTTGAATGAATCCAGTCCTTGAAAACAATGACTAAAATTAATACAATCATTACTAAAATCTAAATTTTTGCTATGAATGACACCAAGAGCTATATTGAATCGTTTATGAAAACATATGTTCTTGTACTATGGTAACCTTTTGCCCTCAATGTACTTACAATAAGTTCGATCTCAACGGTCGCTGGATTTTACATGTCAGGGTCACCGTGACATCAGACAGCATCTTAAAACCCTTACACTAGACCGGTTGAACTGGTCTGTCGATCAGTTTTACGATTTATCTCGGACCCGCCCAGAAACGCCATTACATAATACGAAACACGAAACGATTTGGTACTCAGAAAATCGTTAAAATTTACATAATGTATGCTTGGATTACTTTATTAAAAAAATATTTATACTAAACACGAGCGCAAATTATTATTCCTCCTTAACTTTATTATAGGCGATGCCAGTAAACTCAACCCTGACGTTTAACTCGTCAAAAATTTCAGCAAACATTTAACCAGTAAGCCAATATGTTATTTCTACATATATTTTATGTAAAAGCTGGCAGTTAGGTAATAGATGGTAAACTTAACGGTTAATATCGAATCGAAGTAACACAATCAACGTCACAGGGGTTGCAAGTACGCTGCCAAACTTGACAGGATAAAGGATAAGCAGGAGGATATGGGAAAAAGCTCTGGTATCACTTACCGAAACACAACAACTCACGAACTTTTAATTTTTATCGGCTCCTGTTAGGGTGTGATTATTGCTGACACTTTACGTTTGGGGAACCCAGTGGGCCTTTCCACCAATAATACAATATAAATAAAGAACAACACTATCTTGTAATAAAATATATAATAATTTTACTAAAACCTTTATGTAACATAGATGTTAAACAATACGCATTTCTTATTTAAAATAACACAAATTGTACCTAACTCATTTTGTGTGTAATTACGATTTGATACTAACCAGTAATTAGTATAAAATGTAATAGGCTTATCTTCAAATTCGCAACAGTACCGAAACAAATGTGATTGATATGACGTAAAAATGCACTAATCATTATAGAAAAATTAAACCGAATTAAACGCTTATTTAGTTCGGCGGAACGAACGTTTACTGATCGAGCTCTTGTATGTTTTTCGACTTGAAATTCTACCAGATTGCATTGGGCTATCGTAGCCCATTCCTCTCACATGGATGACTACCTGGGCCGTACAGTATTTTATAAATATGTAGCTTCATCTATACTAATATTATAAAGCTGAAGAGCTTTGTTTGAACGCGCTAATCTCAGGAAATACTGGTTCGATTTGAAAAATTCTTTTTGTTTTGAATAGTCCATTTATCCAGGAAGGCTATAGGCTATATAACATCACGCTACGATAAATAGTATTATATATGTATAAGCGTGTCCAGTACCGCGCGCCCCATGCGCACGCCGGCGCTGTATGGCCGCAGCGAAGCGTGGCCGAGTTCAGCTAGTATGTTATATGTTATATCGATATAAAATAGCTTATTTAACGTTCAGATGATGCTGAAAAATTCAAAACTTGGTCGAGGATTTGCTGTAAGTATCAATATCCCCATTAATACCGTACAGAAATTATTTTTTCCTTTTTGCGTATTAGGGCAAAATAAATCTGTGTGAATTTTTAATACGTAACAAAAGTACACTAAACGTTACGGGAAGCTTGCTACAATACATCAGTGAAAACCGCATTCAAATCGGTTAACCGTTTCAGAGATTAGCGTGCACAAACTTACAGGCAAACAGACAACCTTATCATAAATACTGACTGCACAGCAAATTAACCAGAGCGTGCATAAGTAATGCTCATTCTCATACCAAAATAACTGAGTAGCATATAATAAGCAGATAAGCACCTCAAAACTTGCTCATCTTATTTGTCTAAATGTCAAATGAAATGATATTTCAAATAAAATTCTATTTTATTTAGGTAAACTGCTGTATTGTTTTATAAAAATAGAAGCTATATTAAAAAAAGAGTTAATAGGTATAATGTGCGTTAGTCATTATTAGCAGTGCTTTAATAAAAAAAGCTTTACTGTAAGATAAATAGCGGTATGCCACGAATATAAGTTGCAGTTTATTTACTAATATTTTGAGTTGAGCATTTTGCTGTGCAATCAGTAATTTAGATATGAATCCGGATAATTTTTTGGATACAAAAAGTCTTTTTTTTTTAAATTGCGTTTAAATACTACACTAAAACTAATAGTAAAATATTAATGATTTTAAGTGAGTAAATTTGGTCTTATGCAATAAATGAACTTGGTGTGTTGGCTCCCAAGTTCCCTATTACCACAGTCTAATCTAACCATACTTACGCCATACAGTTGGGCAACGCTCAATGTTCGATCTTGCAAACTGAAGCGAGTTCGCCGAACGTTGCTCTACGCAAGTACATTCGTTGCCTGACTGTATGACGTAAGTACGGTTAGACTGTGTTATTATCTTCAAATCCTAACTTATATTATAAACGCGAAAATTTGTTACGTACCTACTTACTCAACCAATCATCTTGAACTTTCTTGCATACATGTTGTCAGGAGTATTTTTAACTAAAAAAAAAGTTGTTCCCGAGGGACGCGGACGAAGTCGTGGGCAAATTTGACGTTATATTGTTGCTGTATTTTTATAAGGGCGATATATAACATTTTTAGGTAAGTACACATCAATTAAATATATAACATATAAGTTTCAATACATAACAAATAGTTACACTTTGCAAAATGAAATCTACAAATAAATGCAATAATCTAAACTTCAAATGATGCGCGTTGGAAATCCTTTCACACACTTCTCACATGATTCACTAAGTACCCTAGTGACCTTTGACAGTTATGCCATTCGGTTTTTATTAGCGTTGAAAATGTGCAAGCAATATTCTCTACTCCTCACTTAAATCACGCTCAATATTTGCGGTTGGCAAATCTAGTGGCAAAATTGATAATTTTTATACGATTGCTCAATTTAAAACGTGAGAACAAGTATCGACAAAGTTATTTTCTTAAGATGTAAATTGTTATCTTTAAAATTTTATGTTAATAAAATTCTCGCATTGTATACCATACTAGCTTTGCTCGTGACTTCGCATGCCATGAAATTGGTCATAATAAAAACATTCCCATTAAAAATACTATTACTTTTATACAGTGTTGATTGAGTTTAGCGATTACACCTATACTTATGAATTTATTATTCCAAGACTATATTGTTGAAGTTATCATTGTTTTAAGCTAGCGGGACCTGCCCTAGTTTCGCAGGGTGCAATGGACCAAAGGGTTTCAATGAAAATGCCAACATGAAAAAACGGGACAAGTGCGAGTTGAACTTGTGTGAAGAGGGTTCCGTACGATGTGAGATTGAGTGATTTACTATGTTATTTTAATATCATGGACTTCTTATAGGTTTTCCTATAATCTGTAAGTAGAAAAGTAATTTCTGTATTTTTTTTTTCAAAATTTTAGGTTCAGTAGTTTCGGAGATAAGGGGGGGGGGGGGAACGGTCGGACAGACGGACACACAAGTGATCCTATAAGGGTTCAGTTTTTTTTATTCGGACGTACGGACAGTATCACAGATACTGTCAGATATTTTATAAAACTTTTTATAATGATAATTTTTATTATGATAATTATGCCCTGTTCGATTACCGGCAGAGTCAACTTTGAAAAACGAACTTTGGTCTGGATCTGGAAAGCAGTGGCAGGCACACTGCTTTCCAGATCTCGCAGTCATTTTGGCAACCCGTCTGGCGGCAGTAACCACCCTCATACAGAAGACCACCGTGAAATAACAGCATGTGTGCTGTTGTGTTTCGGTGAGTGAGTAAGGGATGCCAGAGCCTATTTACCTATCCCTTCCCAATACCTTATCCTCAATCCTACTGTAGTCGGCAGCGCACTTGCAGCGGCTGTGGCGTTGCTTGTGTTATAGGCGACGGTAGCCACCTACTACCAAATGGACCGTAAGCCTGTCTGCCGATCTTAACATAAAAACAAAGTATATAATATGCATATTTAAAAGTATCACGTCATTTGTGATCGTATCACACCCTTTTTTTAATACTTACTAAGAATCCTTTCTTTGAAAGGTCACGAGACAAGTTTTTAATTGAATTCCATACAGATCAAGAATTTAATTAATTAATCGATCATATTCGGCGTAAACAACGTCGTAAGATATTGATATGCTGTAAACATGGCAATTTTAATATTATTAAATCCCCTGTCGTATTTAATGTGTATTGCTTATTATGATAGATTTGTGAACATGTCAGGGCCAGATTCGAAATGGCACTCATTGCTGTGTCAAAACGACGCAAACAAATCAATTCGTCATCAACATCGAAATACGTTAAATATTTCAGCATAGATAGTAACTTGACTTTAACGCGAATAGGTGTGCTATTAAGTCTTGAATGATTTAGAAACAAACAATACAATGTTTTGTTCGAAACTTTTTCTGCGATTCTATATTTATTAAAAGATAATATTATGTGTTATTTCGACGTATAAACAATAACAACATTAGTGGAATATTCCATTATTTAATTTTCGATATAGAACCTCAGACTTAGCTTCTTAATTTTATTATAAAACTAGCTGAGCCTGCAACTTCGTACGCGTGGTATTCGGTATAGCGCGTAATTTTCTTATTTGTAAACCGATTGGAATGAAACAAACATTAGAAAATATCTCACGGTAGCATATTTCACTGTCATCACAGTCATTAAGTCGTTATTTGATGCATCATTTGATTAAATAAGGCTTTGATGTTCTATTTATGGTATAATTCTGGTTTTTAATAAATTGACATTAATTAAGGCTCCTCAGTCGCAATATTTAGGTATATGGGACAGTATATGTTTGTCTAATGTCAGTTTATATGTTAGATATTGTGTAGACTATTACTAACTAGCTTTTACCACAGTCTAACCATACTTACGTCATACAGTCGGGCAACGCTCAATGTTCGAGCCTGCAAACTGAAGCGAGTTCGCTGAACGTTGTTGTACGCAAGTACATTCGTTGCCTGACTGTATGACGTAAGTATGGTTAGACTGTGCTGATTTCGTCCACGCCTCCATTTTGCAGGTGTTAAAAGATTTATTCAAATTTTATCTTTCATATGTTTTTCAGGCATTTTTTTTTATTTTTAGATGAGCCCTTGGGAACAGTACTTTTTTTCTTGATGAAGTCCTTTTCTGTATTGAGAAAGTGTATACAAAGGCGTGAAAGCATGAAAGCGTGACAAACAAACAAACACTCTATCGCATTTATAATATTAGTTAAGACGTTAGCTCGGCACCAACTCGGCACGTTAATTTTAGTAGTGGCAGGGCACACTGCGTTTCGCAGTAATTTGGGCAGCCCGTCTGGCGGAAGATCACCGTGAAATAACAGCTCTTGTGCTGTTGTGTTCTTGTGTTATACGCGACGGTAGCCACCTACCATCAAATAGACCGTCAGCCTGTCTGCCGATCTTAACATAAAAAAAACTCGTTGGAATGCGAACACCTCTTCCACAACTCCGCTCCTATGCGATTGGAGAACGGCGAAATAACGTCATGGTCGTGAGATGTTGGAGTTAATTTGTCCGAGTATAGAAATCCATATTAATATTATAAATGTGAAACTAACTCTGTCTGTTTGTCTGCCTGCCTGTCTGTCTGTCTGTCTGTTACCTTTTCACGCCTAAACCGCTCAACCGATCCAACATGAAATTTTGCATATACGTTGTCAGGAATGCAGGAAAGGGGTACGTTTCATCCAGAAAAAAAGTACTATTCCCGAGGGATCATCTAAACGCCTGGCAAAGCTATAATTGCAATAAAGATGTGAGGCATTACATTGCTTATACATTGCGTTACACACAAACGCACAGACAAACAGACAAAAATTCTAAAAACCTGTTTAACAAAGATACATCGTGTACAAATACAAATATTTAATGTACGGACACGGCTCGTTTACGATTTTATTATATATATATATATATATATATATATATATATATATATATATATATATATTATGTTATGTCGACAGACAGGCTGACGGTCCACTTGATGGTAGGTGGCTACCGTCGCCTATAACACAAGCAACGCTACAGGTGCTGCAAGTGTGCAAGTGCGCTGCCGACTACAGTAGGATTGGATAACGGATTAAGGAGGGGATAAGGAAATGGGCTCTGGCATCCCTTACTCACTCACCGAAACACAACAGCACGTATATGCTGTTATTTCACGGTGGTCTTCTGTAAGGGGGTGGTCACTGCCGCCAGGCGGGCTGCCCAAATGACTGCGAAACGCAGTGTGCCCTACCACTATATGTATAGATTTAGTTAATTGAGAAAAATAAAGCCACAATTTAATTATAAAATTCCAGATGCCATAGATGCTTCAATACAATTGATCAATTAATTCATTGTTTGACCTTTAAGAAACAATTTATGTAATCTGTGGTATGTGTTTTTTTTAAATAAAATTCCATGTGAGCGGAATTTATTAAAGATATAGCATAAGTAGTTTAAAAGTCTTTGAAATACTATTTTATGTGAAGATATAAAAAAGTAATCGCTACTAATGAGAATTAATAACAGGATCCTAATCTGAACTCATCTTCATCAAATAGGTGATATCTTTTCACGCTTTAACTACTCAAGCAATCATCGTGAAATTTTGCATATACATGCCACGGATATAGAAAAGCACATAGGTGTATCTTTCATCCAGAAAAAAGTACTGTTCCTAAAAATCCAACGCCTGGAAAAATGAACACCAGTAAAGCTTGAATAAATTATTGCTCATAATATTTTGTCAGGCTATTTTTATTTTTTCAACGCGGACGAAGTCGTGGGCACCAACTAGTAAGAAAATAATAGAAAAGCTTAATGAGTTTAATAGAAAAGCCTTATTAGTTTTGACATTTTATATACTATTAAAATGACTTATGTACTTAAGTAGTTTTAATATGTATAATATAATATATTCAGATTAATAGTTTAAATATAATTATATTATAGTTTTAAACTTTGAATATAATTTTAAAATTAAAGAGTACTTTAAATCTTTTCCCTATTAAAAACCTTTAATCTTTTCCTATATAGTAACTTTTTTACATTTAATTTTGTATTTAAATGAATTATTCACATAAACCGTAAGATTTATGATTTATTATTTTAGTTCCTTTGTTGTGGAATAATAAAATATTTATTCAAGATATGTCAGATATACATGACATCATGCCTTTGCTATACTTTTTGCTGTTTTTGAAATCTTTATACTGAGTTAATTGTTTTTTTAGATTATTCCCCTTGTTATTAGGCAGCCAGAAAATATTTATAAATACTTTTTAGTTAGTCTCAAAAAAGAATTGTGTCTCAGTGATTAGGTCAATAGGAAATAATAAAATAACGAATGAAATCATGCTAGCAACGCGAGTCCAATAATAAAAACAATGTTATTTTGACATGATGTAACAATTTAGAAAATTATGCAAAATTTATGTAATACGAAAATTTGCATAAACGTGCAATTGATATCCAATTCTCAAAGAAGGTTATTGGTTGAAATTAAACGGGGGTGAAACAGCGGGACACAGCTAGTATTAAATATAATTTCAATAAATAAATACAATTTTTACACTCTTTGTTAGTAATGGCCGAAAGAAATAAATGAAAGAAAAAAAAAAGAATTTTTTTAGAACATTTACCTATTTAATTAGGATTTTAATTTATTTTTTTTAGACCAATAAAAATATTTCTTTCTTTCTTCATTTCAATGGTGTGCAGTAAGATGTTCTATTATAATCCTAATATACGAGTTTTATAAATGCGAAAGTTTGTATGTTTTAAACAACTCCGTCTAGCTGTCACACAGACTAATTTATTATGTGAATTAATAAATAGGATAGGAAAAATGTTAAGTTCCTGTGGGGTTTTCAAAAAATGAAATACAGGGCGTACGAAGTTGCGGACACAACTAGTGTTAAAATAAAAAAATAAATGAATACACATGGAAGAACTAGTCCTTCGAAATAATAAATATTACAAACTAGCGACCCGCCCCAGCTTCGCCTGGGGTGCAATTTTTATATATAGAAACATTCCCCGTTTATCCCTCTTTCCATTAGTGAAAACCGAACTAAAATCGGTCTACCCGTTCACGCGTGATGCCGTGACCAAGGGAAATGGGGATTCATTTTTATATATAGACATTAATATCTTATATAACTCTCGATTTGTAAAGGAAATACAACATGAAGGACTATAAAAACATTACTAGCCCATTTCTCTGCAAGTAAGTTAAGTCACAATTAAAACACCACTCGAGTTTGTTGCAAATGCGATAGCATCTATTCATACTTAATGTGCGCGTAAATGATGTTTTAAACAATAACTTTTTGATACCATAAAATTCCCATAGAGTTAAAATTGCATAAGGCAACGTCAAAGTAATCGTACGTTGGTTATCCGTGAAATTGTTTGAACTGCGGCATTTCGCAGAAGTCAATAGTTTAACAGACTCTTCAACAAATTACCTACATGGTGTTTTAGCAAGATTGCCTTCATTGCGTAAATTAAAGCAATTTTGGGATGCATTTATAATTTTTGCTTATATATTAATTGAATTATATTAATTATTATTAATATAATGGAAAAGAGCGGCATGCAGTCTGATGGTAGGTGATTTGATAACCCTTCGCTCTAAAAATAAGCAACACCTGAGGTTTAAAGCGTGAACCTATTAGACAAAGAAAAAGGATAGAGGAATAGGCTTTGGCATGAAATACCTGCTTAGCGAAACTCAACAGAATGCATGCTCTCATTTCATTGTGGTCTTCTGGTAAGAGCGTGGTTACTGCCGCAAAATGGGTTGACCAGTTTATGAAGTCCGTAATTTAGTTCTTTTACGTCTGATAAAAGAACTAAGCCAACTCGCTGCCTCTGCGAGACTCCTCCATCTCTTTCTACTAGTGAAAATCCATGTACACTCAGAAATGGAACATTTTGTAGACGATTTAATAAGGTCTGCCCATCTTATGGGTGATCGGCTGCCAGAGCTCTGATCTTCCACTCTTCCTTGTATCAATATTCATTCCAATGAGCTCCTCCAAAACGGCTGAACCGATTTTTATTAATTTTTTTTTGTCTATTTGGTAGGTATGAGAATAGGTTGTAAAGTATTTTTCATCCTCCTAACCCCATCCCCCTTTTTTAAATCGCGATTTTAGTATTTTTTGTATTTTTGTATGAAATAAAATTTAACTGTTGTTCGTTGACGTGAAGTGATACGTCAGTTTAACATAAGGTTTGAAAATAAAATTGGACCCGACCACAATCGGGTTTCGGAATTATTTTCGGGTTTTGGTAGGACAACGTCTGCTCCCCCCCTAGGTGTGCTAGGACCTTGTCGTGGTGGGGGGGCTTAACCCTCGCCAATCCGGGCGGTTGCAGGGGTCGGTGGGGTCACCGGCCTTCGCTTGGCTGACCGGATTGTCGCTGGGGAACTAAGAAAGCACACCCGTGAGGGCTCCGAGCGAGCTCCGAACATCGGAGCTCGTGGCGGAGCGTGTGCTGGGAGGCTTCAACGGCCAGTTGGAGCTTCGCCGGTTACCGCTCGCTGGGCCGAGGATCCGTACTCGGCTCATGCAGGTGTGGGCCGGTGAGAGACGGCACCCCCGGTCCTTGTTCGTCGGACCGAGGTATGGGTCTCGGTTTTGCGCATGAGGACCGGCGCGGGTCGCAGCGGGCGGATTCTCTCGGATGGCTCTGTCGCTCAGTGGTAGTCGGGCAACGCACGCGAAGACGGAGCTTTACGGCAGGGAAGGACCGTCTGGCAGAGTACCGCAATCGTGGCCTTGTGGGGGGTGGTGAAGACCCGGTTAGGGCCACCGGCCTAGTAAGTTCGCAGTCGTCCGGAAGAGTGAACACCCGGCCTAGTAACTCTTCCGCGACGACAACACGAGGTGGAGTCCGTCTCTCGGGCTGCCGCGATTGCTGTGGAAATGTCAGGTGGAAACCCCCTTTGGGCCCCCCACCCTAATGCCGTAGAGATGAGCGACCATATGAGCAGGGGTTATCCGAGAGTTTCAGGTTGTAGCGGCCTCCGACTCTGTGGTAGGTTGTGCCGCAGAGAAGAGGTAATGGGGTGCTTCAGAGATGAAGCCCCTCGCTGACTGCCCGCTGCGAGAGAGGTGAGAATGGGCGGCTCGTGCCGCTTCGCCCGGCGGCGGTGGACATGGGGTTGTCCGCTGTCATCACAACACCGGGCAACGAGGGTAGACGTGCTGTGTGTTTCCGGCACGTCTCTCCACGACGCGGAGATCAAACTCCGCGCCTAATCGAGGTGGAGCCCGCAAGTACGCGGGCCTCGTCTGGCGGGGGAGGCAGATGTATGTTTTCCACGATCCCTTACCCCCCCGTCCATAGACGGCGCGAGGAAGCACCGTGGGTTTTTAGTGGGTAGAAGTCCCACATACCCCACCGATGCCCCCATGGTCAGTGGGGATCTGGCTCGCAGATTTTCCCACGCAAAAAAAAAAAAAAAAAGGACAACGTCTGCTGGGTCAGCTAGTTATCTTAATAAAGGTTATTTAGAAATACCTAAATATAGGTTTTTTTTATTTTCGTAGTTATTACACTGTTATATGTTTCATAACCTTTTTATATTTTTAAAAACACGACTAAAATTTTAATATAAAAGGGCGAAGCCGCGCAGCACGGTTTGTATGTATTGTTATTTTTTTTTGTAAAGGTCATCAGATAGGGTAACGGTCCACTTGATGGTATGTGGCTACTGGCACCTATTGTACTACATGCAATAGGTGCATGGTGGTGCAACTGCGCTGTCGACGTTAGTAGGATTAAAGATAAGGGATTAGTTGACGCCTCATTTTGTACGAGTATTAAAGAAACATAAAGTTGACACAGTTCCAACAATATTTAAATGATAAATAGTCAGAAGCAGGCAAAAGTATACGTTTCGCAATTGAGTTGTGCGTTTTTAACGTGTCTGTGAGAATTTGGTGGCGCTCATTGTCCAAGGCAGATTTATGAAATGACACCCATCCAGTTTCACAACTAACTTGCCTATTGTTTCAAACTTTACGTGGTAATAAGTTAAATAGACACGCCCTTGAATTTGGTAACATTTTAATTAACAAAACAGACATTTTGTGAGATTTACTTAGCGCTTCGCCTGCACCTTTCTGTTCTTCAGAGGCGATGAAGCCCCTATTAAATATTAGGTATATTCAAAGCCAAAGGATATATTCTTTGGAGCCGACTTGCCAAGATTACTGTGGCATTACATCATAGACATGAATGTTTTGTCGCGAATAGATCTGATATTGAGCAGAAGTAGCGGGAACTCTTTGGTGGACGTCACAGTCTCTTTGGACTTCCATCAAAATAAGATCGTGTAAAAAGATAAATTACCTCGAATTTATTCACAGATCTACCACGAGATCGTCGACAGAAGAGTTTAGACGATGATGAGTTTGAAATATTCGGAAGAGGCGTGAACAATCCCAGTCGTTTTATACCAACAAACAGTCTCAGTAACGTTTTGAGACGGTTTGGGTAATGCGGCGGGTTTCTCACGGTCCAAAAAAAAGGATAAAGCATAAATGGAGCTTAAAGCTCCATGATACGAAATTTTGACGGTCGATTACAGTCCCTATGCATCCCGACAGACTGTATGTACATTTGTCAGGAGTAACAACTCTGAACAGGAAGAACGATTTTATATGATTAGTTTTAACTTGAAAGGTACGACATGACCGAAAAAGATATGCTGAAGAAGTCTAGAGCAAAAGCTAGGTATTTTATTCTTATAAATACAGAAACGTAGCTTAAGTTACTATTTCGGCGACATTTGTAATCATCTTATCAATACCAAGCCTCTGTCACTAGTGATATAATTGCCTATCGTCGCTCACATTGAATGTGAAAGGAGTGCAACTTCTGTACGCTAGTACTATTATTTATTCTGTGTCAATACTACTATTGATCCAAAAGCTGGAAGCTACGAGTAACTCAATAAGCGGTTAAGCGTAAATTTAACCAGCAAGATTATGCTGGTTCTTTGCTATCTGAACCCTTAGCGATATCTTTAGCATTTATAATTTATATAATAACCTTTAATATTATCTACATATATTTAAATTGTATTTATGTATAGTTTTAAAATTAGTTAATATTTTATTAAAACTTTAAGTCATAGATATGTATTTAAATAATTTTTTTAAATATTTGTTAACATTAATTACTCTTCTTTGAGAAATTATATTAAAAAATTTAATGCGGTAGATTGATTTAATTAAGACATAAAAGACGCGACTCCAAAAGATAAATAATTCTTTTATGGTTCAGTGTATACGGTTTTATAATAAACTGCCTAAGATGATCAGAGCCTTATCTATAAATAAATTTAAAGGTGTCATTAAAACCAAACTCCTCTCGAAAGGCTATTATAAGGTCACTGATTATTTAAGCGACAATGAAGCCTGGATTTAAAACCTAGATTCGGAGCTCATACTATGTTTAGTATTGTATATGTACTTTGATTTAAGTATTAAGTGTATCTAATTGTTGTAATTTTATATTTTAAAGATGACAAAAAGAATAGTATCCTGAGTTTCTTTCGGGGTTTCTTCTCAGGATCGTCTACTTGGCTTTTTTTCCGAAACCCTGGTAAATTTAAATGACAATCATAAAGAGTTTCTTGGAGAAACCTAATTGATAAATAAATATTGTGATTTTTGATAAGGGCCAACACTGTTTTAACTCTTTCAAATTTAAAACATATTCAAGTTAAACGACTACTTCATAGCACAAACCTAGCGTTAAGGTTGTCATTTGTTTGCACTTATAGGGTCAGCGGCGTTCATTATTCTGGTGTGTGATAATTATAATCGAGGTACTTGTAGGAATGGTGTAAAGATACGAAGCGTATGTCGTATGTTAGAGAAGGGGGAGAGAATAGTGCCAATAATAATATCCTATCATCAATTATATATGTTAGAAGATGATGTTCTTCTAACAGCATCTTAAACTTGTCTAGAAACGCAGTTATTGAGTCTTAATTCTATCTAATATATAAAATTCCCGTGTCACAGTGTTTGTAACAATACTCCTCCGAAATGGCTTGATCGATTCTTATGAAATTTTGTATGTATATTTAGTAGGTATGAGAATAGGTCGTAAAGTATTTTTCACCCTCCTACCCTCATCCCCATTTTTTTAATCGCGATTTTAGTATTTTTATATGAAGATTTGAAGAATATTCAAAAAAATTTACCGTTGACGAGAAATGTCGCCTCATTTTGACACAAGGTTTGAAAATAAAATTGGATCCAATAGGTGGCGCCAGAATCGGGTTAGAAAATTATTTTCTGGTTCGGGCAGGACAACGTCTGCTGGGTCAGCTAGTATTTAATAATAATCCACTTCCGACAGAGATAGCTTAAGAAGAAGAAGAAGAACTTTTAACAAAGGCATACAATTTCCCTAATCTCTAAAATCTCATTTGATTGACAGAGCGTGGGCGTATTAAATGTCGAAATGGAAAGCCAATTCAAACACGTTAACCAATTGGTTGCAATATGTCAATGTTTTCTTATGTTCATTGTGGTCGGGCGTTCAATGATACCTTATGTAATAATATTTGTATGGTATTGTTGAGCATATGATATAATACCTACTTGCTTATAAAGAAGCTACTGAATAAACTAAACGTTGCATTCAACCAATTGAGTTGAATTTAAAAATAATACTCATAACTATATTAAAATAAACTAACTGTTTATGTGATACTGATTGCCATTTAGGCAGGCAGGTAGGTAGTCTTTACATTTAATGGCAGGTAACCTCCCACTGGTCACTTATAGAGTAAAGGACAACGATCAAGGATTTTATTTTGCATCCCTTACGAAGTGAATCAAATTAACAAAATATATTTTATTTAACTTTTAGGGTGGTCTTCTGTAAGAGGAATGTTACTTCATATAAACGAACCATCCAATCTCTACAGAGTCATCTTCAGTCACGATACCAAGCATTCATACATGGCAGTAATTTCAATTCCGTCTTAATTATTTAAATATTAACTTCGATAGGTAGTTTTATCTTGAGTTTTTAGAAAATTCTAATTTATACATTTGCATCAGAGAGCATAATTTGTGATTTGCCTGGTATTGGCTCGATATTCTGCCAAGGACCAGATATTCAAAACATTTTCGCGGGACAATTAAGAACACGATTATACAATCAATGGCTGAAACTATCATAATGATTTTAAAAACTAGTGAAGGATTTCATGCAATTTATATCTATCAAGGATTAGAGTTTAATCCCTGTTTTCACAATATTAAACCAATTTCAGAAGAATCCAGATAATGTCCTGGATTCAAATATAGGATAATTTTTTTTTTCGCGCTTACTATAATTGATCAGTAAGCAACAGCTATAAATTTAACATAGGACTCTCCGAAAAACAATTCCATTGAGTCGTATTAGCATCTTTTTTAATCGACCCACACATTTAGGAATTCCAGTTTTTCCTGTATGCAACCACTTATGTGAAAAGGTCAAATGTTTTGTAACATATTACATTATTTTAATTTTTATTCATATTAATTTTTTATTCGGGTTCATTTTGACCTCTAGACAACAGCGGTAGATTGTGGGACAAATCTGATTAGTAAGTAGAATGTACCAAGGATATATTCATTTAAAAAAAAAGAGTCTTTTTTAATGTTAAGATCGGCAGACAGGCTGACGGTCCACTTGGTGGTAGGTGGCAACCGTCGCCTATAACACATGCAATGCCAAAGCTGCTGCAAGTGTGCTGCCGACTATAGCAGGATTAAGGATAAGGGATTAGGAAGGGGGATAGGGAAATGGGCTTTGGCATCCCTTACTCACTCACCGAAACACAACAGCACACGTGCTGTTATTTCACGGTGGTCTTCTGTAAGGGGGTGGTTACTGCCGCCAGACGGCAATCACGGCGAAGCAACAGGCCCTTATCACAATTGCTTTTTTGCGGTGACCACATGCCTTCGCGTGTAGAAAAGATTATTTATGTGATTTACACACAAAAAAAAAACATAAAAAAAATGTGTAATTTAAAATACACCATACAAAAAGAGCTTTTTATTTCCCTGACAAACTAATGGCAATTTAATAGCTAAAGTTTCTTATTAAATAAATTGTTTAGTGAGCCCTAAGAATTTAATGCCTAGTAGTTGTCAATTCTTTATTAGCTATAAGTAAACAGTTACTTTGTTAAGAGCTAAGCAAGCAGAACAAATAGGTAGAGAGTGTTTGAATAATTCAAAACCTAAATTAATTCTTAGTATAAATGTATGTATGTCTGCTATCTTCCCCCTTGACCGGGACCAGACGGTAGTCTTAGGGGAGATTACCACACGTCGTGAAATTTGTATACACAAACAATTTTATTGAAAATAAAAAAAATTGTTTCCATTTTTTATCTTTTGTATTTTGATGAAGCCTTCGTTCCCTTCGAAATAGGTACCTACTGTTATAATTTTATAATAATAAATTGTCTTTCACGATAGTAATGAATAAATTAATAAATGTATCATAAATAAATATATTACATATATTTATTATATTTATTGCATTTATTTTTTATGAAAATTTAAGTTTAGTCACCATTATCATTTCTTGTTCATATTAGTTAATCAAAACACAGGTAGAATCGAAAGACAATTTGTATCATGATGTAACCCTTACTCAATTAAGTTGTTTCATAAACAAATATGAAGAAATTTACAATATGTACTTACATGTTTTTTTTAAATATTCGAATCGGACCTTTTGTTTACAAGTGCTAAAAGTAAAAAAAGATGTGCATTAAAATGGGTTAAAATCCTGTGAATCGCCTAAAAGGCTTTTAAGTTCTACATTTTCAGTGATGTTTTGTCACGATCAAAAGATATGTACCTATAATATATTTAATCCTGGTTGATTAGGATTTTTAAAATGCCATGTTATAGGTATATGTTAAAATTATAATAATTACATAAATAATTTTTATATAATTCTGACATATACCTATAATACATTGCATACTTATTAGTGGCAAAGGGAATAAATTATTCGTGCCAGATTTTAAATAAATTAAATAATATTACATAATTTAACTTAATTTTTGTTATAGTTTATTTGTTGTATAATTTAATTTTTTTTTTGTTTTTGATGAATTGATCCTGCATATATAATAAACTAATTTTGTTCATGGCTGTGCATTTTTTTGCCAACTAAAATGCTCGACTCTTTGTTTAATGGCTGTCTCGTTAAAATTAAAAAGATAATAAAGTTAACATATAAAGTCATGAAATAATTTGAATGTAAATTAAAATATTAAACAATTAAACATTGTCCGAGACTTTATTGAGCACGAAAGTGAATTTGTTATTAGCCAATTAAATAAAAAATGAGATACGCTTTCTTAATAACCTTTATTTAAATAGTTAGTTCTTTATAGTATATAAAAATATTCGAGATATGGAAATAAGTTAAAAATATATACGTGTATTAATATTTCATACTATTTATTATTATTTACTGTATTATTATAACTATTAAAACCTTTTGTCATTGTTAAATTAAATAAGTGAATTGATATAATTGGATGTTGAGATAGGATATAATAAAAATTGTTACAAAAATAAAAAGTTATGTGATTCATTATTTTCCCATTTGGTTATATTATATATCATAAATTATTTTTATAGAGAAAATGGAGTTAACTTAATTGTATCTGCATTTAGATTTCATTTGGCAGTCATTCAACATGTCTGGTGGCAGTAATCGTCCTAATGCGGGGTTTCCACCTCGTGCGCATGGACGTACAAAAAAAGTCGGACAGAGTCTCGCTAACAAAACGCTGTGTCACTCAGAGTTGGCCAGCTCGCCTGTACATACAGGCCGACACCCACACATTCACACATTAGTCGGCCATTACGCGTGCAAACGTCGACACAACCGACACGTTACGCGGCGAAAAAAATATAAATATACAGCATTTCTTGTGTGGTGAAATGGTTTAAAAACCGTAGTGACCGAAAGAATGAAAATCCAGGAATCACTTTCATAGGTAAATTAATAATTTCCCGATTTTATACATTAAAATCAATTTTCATTCACTAGAACAAAATAATTTATCCCAAGTCCAGTGTAGCCAATAGCGTTGCACACATAAATAGCGCCATTACGGTGACTCAGTTTTGTATTAGCGGGAGTTCCGTCCGACTTTTTTTGTACGTCCATGCTCGAGCGGAATTAACCCATTACAGACTCCGTTAAACTTGTAAGTGTAAACTGAATACATGAATTTCCTCCAAAAAAGCTCCCTAATTTCTGGGGAGCGGAGCGGAGTCATTACGGAGTCCGTTTAACTCGCAATTGATTTTTTTTTAGTAACGGTTCCACCGAGAAAGGGGTGAGAAGGGGAGGACCAAACGCTGCGTAATTTATTCCCTGATGAGTTTGAAGCGGTCTCGTGCTCCTTATCGCTCGACATCGCTCGACTGTACGCAATCGATTCGAAACCAAACTGAACCCGCTCTATGTGGAAATGGACTATTATTTAGAATTTTTCATTTCTCGCCCGCTCATCCCTGTCCGCTCATCTCATTTCTATTTTGCAGTGAAAATCAACTGATAAAATTCTTTGTTGGTGGAAATTTAAAACTATTTTATCTAAAAGGAGTCCGCTCCGCTAGTTATTTTTTGTTCATTACTCTTTTGCCGTGGAAACCCCGCTTAATTCGGACTCAACGGTGAAATACTACAACAACTGTAATGTATGTGATTCGGTACGTGAATGAGAGATATCAAAACCCAATTCTCCTAACTCTACCGTCTCCCTTACCCGATATAATAGAACATATCTACAGACAATTTAATCTGGATGTGTCGAGCCGATAATGACCTGGTTATCGGACATAAGGTCGAAATAGATATATTTGATAGCAGATTTTCCATATTCAAACGAAGATTAGGTTCATTGATTGGGTGGGTTTAGGTGATGTTTGTATTGCAGTAGTATAATTAGTACCTATATTTTGTATTTAGTATTTTCACTGAATAATTATAAGTTAGCACAATTTATCTTAAATTATGCTATGTAGGTACAATTTTAGTTTTTATTAATTGCATTGTGTTTGTGTACTTTATTAAATAAATAAATTTGCATCCGCTGACGTTCACGTTTACAGGCCTAGGACCAAGTGAATTATCAGCCTGTCTGCCTGAGTTTATCGTTAAAAATAAACGAATAATCTAAAAGCTGCACTTGTCCTCGGAAGCCTTATTTGAATTTAAGTGTTTACAATAGTTTTATTTGCTGTCGAACGCAAGAGAGACGAATTTTGCAAGTGTAAAGAGGTAGCTTACAAAATGACCTATTGCTGATGAGTTATTAGCACACTTGATATATGTAAATATTGAGTAAAATGTCAACGCTAGACAGTCAGGCTCATTTTGGCTGACTGCCCTGAATCGGCAGAGTAGCGCGCCGATCTCTCAGTGCCGATATGTAAAAAAATACCTTTGTTATTTCCGTAATTACATTTGTTTAATAAATATTTTTTTCTATAAAATGTGCGGACCGCGATGGTCATTTCAATTTTTAAAACGGACTCCGAGCCAAACTAATTGGTGACCCCTGATCTAGGGTTTTATCAAAAAATTGTAGAAAAAACTTAGTTTCGTAGGCTACAGGGGAGGTTAGATTAGATCTAAGTATGCAAAATTGCGTTGCAACCACCACGAATGTGGTGTTCCAACTACGAATGGGGAGTTTGAAGTGATGAAAGAAGTGAGAATTGATTGTTATTTTTTTGTCACTTCCATTTTTTTGTCACGCCAACGTAGACCCCTGGAGGTCCACCTAGACCATTTTGGGAACTAAGGCTCTAGACTTTTTATTTGTGCAAGATGTGCCTCCTATAATAGCGGCGACATCTGCCATTTGTGTTGCTTTTCTTTGTCCTTTGTGGTTTTTTTTTTTTTATTAAATCCAAGGTAGTGCTTGACCACTATCTCACCTGATGTGAGGTGCAGATGCGGCCGATGGTGGACCACGCTTACCCAGTAAATGCCCATTTACCCTAGTTTTGAAGACCCCGAGGTTGTAGTTCTGTGGGAACACAGACGCAGGCAATGAGTTCCACTCCTTAGCAGTCCGAACAAGGAAGGTGTTTTTGTTTGATGCATGCCTCGTTGGAGGCATCTAATAATAATTAATAATTAATTAATTAAATTTTTGCTATCGTTGCTCTTGTAAATAAATAAATAATACCTAGGTGTTACAAAAGAACTAAAAACAAATTGCAAACTTATATTTCATTAAAAATCTCAACACATCCATCTTATGAAGCAACACTTTAAATATTCGACTTAATGCTGTCAAATTAACATGTCAATAAATCAATTTATTTTCTCAATCGAAAACCACTAACAATAAACACAAAGCAATATTCCTATTATTCAACAGTGAAAACAAAATGTCAGCAAAAACGATAACTTTGGGTCCGCGCGTGTGGTCACAATACTCATTGTTAATAACAATATAAAACCGCAGAAGAATTGCACAATATATCGGTAAACTGCTGCAAGAACTATTTAATTACTTCGTATGTCGATGACCTATTGAACGTGGGTTTAATGATGCATGCTCGGCGGCCTTGACTTGAATGTATGTAATTTACTTCGTGAAATGACGTGTCCACAACTAATGCCGTTACGATGACGATTGTCCTTTTTATAAGCATTTTTCCTTTGTAAGTAGTCGTAACAAAAGATATTTTAAAGCACTCAAAACCTGTGGTTTTACTAGTCTTTAACGAGCTTTTAGTAGTCTTGAAGATACGGCCATTAAACTGAATAACGTGTTGTATGGTAAAATTAACATTTTTAGACTTTGACGAGCCCGTTGGATGAGTGGTTAGGGTACTTGCCTTAATGCTCTGTTCTAGGGTTCCCGGGTTCGATTCGCGGCTGAGTCAACTTTGAAAATGAACTTTTTAAAGGTGGCTCTAGTCTGGATCTGGAAAGTAGTGGCAGGGCACACTGCGTTTCGCAGTCATTTGGGCGGCCCGTCTGGCGGCAGTAACCACCCCCTTACAGAAGACCACCGTGAAATAACAGTATGTTCGGTGTTATGTTTCGGTGAGTGAGTAAGGGATGCCAGAGCCCATTTCCTTCCTATCCCTCTCCTAATCGCATATCCTTAATCCTACTTGCAGCGCACTTGCAGCAGCTTTGCCGTTGCTTGTGTTATATATGCGACGGTAGCTACCTACCATCAAGTGGACCGTCAGCCTGTCTGCCGAGCATTCTTCTTAAATTAAACCTACTTTCGGAGTCAGCGCTGGTTCAAATTTCCACTCAAAATGTAGTGCTTAGTTTAAAACTCCACGACATGAATATCTTGTTGGCAGTTTGCAATAAACTTTTATTTAATTCCCCATACATTAAACAAAGTGAATGTATTACCATGAACTATAGAATAATCGCTGAACAGACAAGAAAATCATATTCAATTACGATGCATTGCTTATTCCAATACAGAGACTAAAATTAGCGGCATATAATGTATCTGTACTCTATAAATATATTACCAGAAACCATTTTATAAGACCATAACAATAGTACTTTATATATATACTTTATATATTACTTATATTACTCCAAATGCAATATGCTCCAACAAAATATTTTCAAACAAAATATTTATGGGGAGTAAATTAAACAATTAATTATGGGGATAATTATGGGATTAATAATTTATGAGGAGTAAATTTTTTTTTATTAATTTTCAAAAAAAAGAACAAGTAGAATGTAATTAATGGATAACAATATAACTACGACAAAAAAATGGAACCAAGTGTTCGCGCTCGATTGCGGGGATTGCAGAGATTTCTGGTCTCAGAGATTCTCCTTATCTTAATTAAAACAGCTGCAACCAGAAGAAGACTATTTTTTATTTTACCCTTTAATTTCTCGTTACAATTTATCAATTTAGTTGAACTTAAATACAAGCAAAATCGCAAATGCATGCATAGACCACACACAATCTCACGCTACAGACCACGCGATCATCCATTTCCATGGGGTCAGCCCGAAATGGGATTGACGCCACAGAGCACTGTCGTGTTCGCGTTAGAAGCGCGAACACCAAGATTTATAAAGATTAATGGGATTTATAACCAACGAATTTAAGTCAAAATAAAAAAATGTAAGGTTACATCAATTAAGAGTCTTGTAGGCCACCAAGAACGGCTGAATACCATCAAGGATCTCAAAAGACCGACTGGCAGTCGATGAATGCGAAGGAAGAGCTTCACGAATGCTGATTTTTTTTTTTTTTTTTTTTTTTTTTTTTTTTTTTTTTTTTATTATAGATGGGTTTGCTCTTGACCAGCATCTATCCATGTAGGAAGGATGAGGCCGAAGATGGAGCGAGCTCACCCAGAAGATGCCTATTCACTCGAACCTTGAAAAGATTTGGGTTATATGAGCTCGGAAATACAGACGCCGGCAGGGAGTTCCAATCCTTAGCAGTGCGCATCACAAAAGATGTTTTAAAGCGCTTGGTCCGAATTAGAGGGATATCGACAAGGTGAGGATGGTAACCAGCCGTACGTCTGCATGTCCGATAGAAGAAAGGGGAAGGCGGTATGATCTCATGCAGCTCTCGAGCACACTCTCCGAAGTACATCTTATAGAATACACAGAGACAGGCAACTTTGCGTCTATGTGCCAGGCTTTGCGTTTATGATGGGGCTCAATTGAAGAATTGAGAATTTTTCTCTCAAAGAGTGGTTTCTGATGCTCCCAAATCCTGCCAGATCCAAAATTATTATTATTATTTATTAGTGGGACGAAATAATTGGGAAATTAAGCTTAAGAATTGTTCCGTTGCTCGTATTAATTGTTTATTCCACAAAACCTTTTATTTCCACAACAATTCATTAACAAACCACGCTGTCACATTGAGGTCGAATCTAGGAAATAACAGTTAAAAAGTAAATGAATAATGTAAATATTTACATAGTAATATGTTACGTAGTGTCACTTTCGCTTTTACTTGGCACATGAGCATGCGCGAGACTAATCTCTTTACTAAAACGTGGATATATTGACTGTGACACTATGTTGTGTGACTATTACTATTGTTTCAGAAGCAGTGATAATCGTACTTGGTTAAACTCCCAGCATTAGAGAAGCAACTCTGATATACCTTCAGATAAGAAATGTGCTTTAAAACCACAGCAAAACATTACTATTGTAAGGTATTTGAGGAGACATGAAATTGAAGGCTTGTGATTGATACATATTATATAAATTATAGTACATAAAATTTATATTAATTGCTCTTATAGTATATTATATAACTACATATTAAGACTCAACTCAAATTAATGGTTACCAGACGTAAGTCATGCCGATGAATATTCATTAAGTTAAATATATCCTCGTTTAATTACTTTTTAGACGCTATAACTGTTTCTTGGTCTTGGTTGCAATAGATGATGCCGTGCAAATGTATTACTTATTTTTAAGGAAAATAAGGTTCGAAGTGTAAAAATTGGCAGTAAATGATTTAAGACAGGGACTAACATCAGACTGATAACCTACGTAATAACCTACGCAACCTAATAACCTACGAATTAAGGTGCAATATTGTACAACGAATTTTTGTAACTTCTCGGAGATAACTGAACAGATTTGGAAGTTTTTTTAAAATATCATGTAAAATATGAAAAATGAAATAAAAGTAGCGGATTAAAACTTTAGTACAGAACTTTAATTAATTAATAAGCTTAAAAAATAATGTAGTTGTCGCTGAAAATTTTTAGTACTATGACGAGAAAGCTTTTTTTGGGCAGTAATATACTATTTTTCTCTCAGAAAATATAATTTTTTGTATACATCCGTTCGACTCAACTTTTTTAAATATAGTTTATGTATGCTCTGTATTTTTAAGGCATTTAAGGTCAAAAAACAAAAATAATGTTTTGTGATTCTTAATTAATTAATATACGTTATGACAGATAAATACAATTTACTAAAATGTAATTATTACTTACAATAATTTGAATATTTTGTAGATTTTTCGAAACCTTATAAAATGTCGCAACATACCTGTAAAAAAATTATTTATGTTAGTTACGTATACAAAAAAAAAAGTTCATTTATCTAGTGTGTCGAATTTGGATTTCGACCTAGAGAAAGAATAATCTGACAATTATTCTGGCTTAGATTATTGAGTGTAGTGAAAATACACATGTCGCAGAGCGGATAACCGATGGTGTAGATGAGTTCTCGAATGGAGGCTCAATTGGAAAACGCAGCAGTGGGACGCTCTTCGGCCAGGTGGATAGACGACCTTAAAGGCTTCACGGGAAGCGGCTGGTTGCGAAAGACAGAAGACCATACGTGCTAGTGAGCCTTGGCCTACACCCAGCAGTGGGAGAGACACAACCTGATGATGATGAATGGAAATACAAAAGCATTAATTCTTGTAATAATGTAATTAATTAAAATAAATTGTAGCTTAGAAATACATATATAATTGTAGATTAATTAATCAGTAAATTTAATAATTCTGAAATATTTTAAATTTAATTTTTATAATCAATTTTAAAATTCAGTTTTAGGTAGGAACAATGATGGCATTACAATCATCTTTGCGCCTTTAACAAGTATTCACTCAATAACCAAGTGTTTTAAGTGTTACTTATCAAATAGAACAATTATAAAAGCATTAGAAATTTGTCTCTTTAATTTTAAAAAAATTTTGAATAAAGTCATCTTCAGTTTGAGAGAAAATGTGTCTTGAGTGCTTTTTTGAATATGTCCAGTGAATTTGATTGTGAGTGAATACAAAAATTAAAACATTTTTTTCGTTAAAAATATCTGTGTATATTATTTGAACCGAAAATACACAAATACTAGCTGGTGCCCGCTTCTTTGCCCGCTTTGAAAAATAAAGAAATAACGCCTGACTAAATATATGAGCAATGTAACGCCTAACATCTTTATTGCAGTTATAGCTTTGCCAGACGTTAGATGACCCTTCGGGAACAGTACTTTTTTCTGCATTAAAGGTACCTTACGTCCTTTCCTGTATTCCTGATAATGTGTATGCAAAATTTAATGATGTTTGGTTCAGCGGTTTAGGCGTGAAAATGTAACAGACAGACAGACAGAGTTTCACATTTATAATATTAGTATGGACTAGTAGGGATATGGCTACAAGAAGAAAACTAGCTGTGAAGAGGAGATATTTATTGCGCGCGCGTAAGTTTATTGACCATATACAATCTACAAAGATTCCGCACTCGATTCCATAGAACTTAAAATTATAATTTAATGCAAGCACCCACATTAAGTATGACAAAACTTGTAACTACACTTAGAAGATTGTGTGAATGGCTTTGCAATACGCAATATATGTCGCTACTTGATTTTCACAACTACTTTATACGCATTAAATAAAAGTTAGATACAATAAGCTGTCCACAAGCAGCAACTTTAATCTAAAAGCGATTTGTCTGCGCATATATTAAAGCATTTCAAATGTCAATCGAGACAAATAAAATTCGGTAAACAAAATTAATGTATTCTTTACGAAAAAAATGTATTTATAATTAATTCAAATCGAGTTTAGTTCTGGATTAATGAGATATACATATAAAAATAAATAATGCAAATTATAACACATAAAAGTCATATTTTTTTAAACTGAATATTACAAGAAAATCAGAATTCCTCATAGGAATCATCAAGGCTTTTTTATTAAAACAATTATTAAAACCAGTGCGGGTTGGTGTGACTTCACAGAATTCTTTGGTGTATGCAGGTTCCCTCGCGATGTTTTCCTTCACCGTTTGAGAGCAGTCAGTAAATGCCTTTAAGTTTTTAGAAAAAAAAAAAACCATTGAAAGAAGATCCCCATACTGGGGATCGAACTCGGACCTCTCGACGTGATAGGCCGCGTCATTCACACTACGCCACCGAACGCTCATATTACAACATTATTATCAATACTTTGTGTATCCACATCGATGGCTACAAGTTATAAAACTAGTTGGTGTCCACGACTTCGTCCGCGTTGAAAAATAAAATATGTAAAGACTTTCGGAATATGTAAAGCAATATAACGCCTCTAACCTTTATTGCTATACATTTTCCATCCTGAAATTCTATTGTAACTACTGGTGATTTTATTTTTAAAATCGGATTAACAGTTTCTAAGATTACCTCCTACATACGAACAAACAAACTTTACCTCTTTATAATATCTATAGTAAAGATAAAGTAGCTGTTCGCTTCCGTCTGTTCCTCCGCTAACTTCTTTTAAACTACCCTACAGGTTTCGTTACGGTTTTAACTAATTTGTTTTAAGAGCGATAAACAAGGAAGATTTGTGTATACAATTTTCAGAAAAAAAAGCACCCGTAAAAAGCCAGGGCGAGTCCCTATTATTATTGTAATAATAGTATTATTATACAATTTATATTATACGCTATTAGGTATTATTAAAATCCAGTACTGGGAACCCATATAGCAGTCGAACCAGCAAGTTGATGATGGAGGTTTCCTCCATACATACGAAAAACAATATACGAATATGAAAACAATCATGTTGTTTTTCGTACATTGAGCCTGTTTGGTAGTCTGTTTGTTACGCTTTCACGCCTTAGCTAAACAACCGATCATCATGAAATTTTGTATACGCGTTATCAGGGATAGAGACTAGGGCATAGGGTACCCTTCGTCTTGAAGAAGGTACTCTTTTGTCAAAAAGTCTTTTGATTAAAAACAAAAATTCAACGCCTTACATAAAAATATGAGCAATAAAAATAGAACAGGAATTTTAACACCCAAAAAAGATGGGGGCAGAGGAAGTCGCTAGTACCTAATAATGATTATAACAAGAAACAAAATGATAATTACTACTGTAATTAGAACTTATTGCTTAATAGGAGAGTGTTGTTCCATATTTTGCAATTTGCATGTTGATTAGCATTTTTTTCCAAATAGGAAACGATTTAATTTGAACCAGAGTTGCTTTTATGTTAATAGTATCTACGCAGATTTGGCTCAGTGTTCATACATAATGCATTGATAATAAATAGTCGGTGACCTGACCAGATGTTATAATTAGTCCGAACGAATAATAATATAATTATAAGCAGAATATTATATCATCTGCTCGAGAATTATAGACTCAAGGACACCCCAACTGAAGTAATATGAAAAAAAAAAAAAAAAAATTTTTTTTGGAGAGAAAAAGGAATCCAATTATTAAAAAAGAAATTATCTATACATATATAACGTAAATGAGCCATGTCTTTACAGGAAAGGTTTATTCAAAAAAACAACGTTGTACTTACATATGTTATCGAGGTAATTTTGTCTGTTTGTCTGTGCGTTTGTGCACGCTAATCTCTGAAACGGCTATCCAATTTGAATGCAGTTTTCACTGATGTATTGTAGCAATCTTTCCGTAACATTCGGTGTTTTTTTTTTTTTTTTTTTTTTTTTTTTTTTTTTTTTCATTCCAATCAATTTACTAACAAAAATGTTACGCGCTATACCGAATATCACGCGTACGAAGTATATAATAATGGTTGTCACTAGAACGAATTTATTCTACAGGCTGACGATTCACTCACGAAGGCTACCGTTGCCTATAAAACAAGCAACACCACAGGTGGGACCAAACCCTGCAACTGCGCCGCCGACCATAAGATTGCAAAGCAAATAAAATAACTGCTTAACTTTAATAAAATACAAGAATTTTTTTATTGAGGTAATAATTATTGTACCAAAATATCAAATTATTAACTCAATTGGTCATTAATTGGTTAATTTTAGTTCCCTCATTCCCCCTTTATTATTTTAACGTAGATAAAACTACAGTCCTGTATATAATCAAATTGTCTCCAGTAGACAGTTCTAGATTTTGAGGAATCTATTATTTTTATCAAAGCAGTCAGTGAAAATTTTGGTAGTAACTTAATCCTTCTCCAGAATCTATCTCCTTATCAAATTAAATTAAAATAGCTTTAACGGTTTAGCTGTGAAAACTTAACAGTTAAAATAGAATTATAAACTTATATTTATAGATAATTTTCTGTATTTTTTTCATTTAGTATTTATTAATTTGAAAATGGCAAAGACTGAGGTCTTTAACTTTTCTGTTCCATGTATAATAATCAACGTTTCTAACCTTCTATTTTCACTTTACAATGATTTATTTATTAAAAATAACACACACAGCTAAAGTAACGTAATTTATTTAACTTATTAATAATTTAAAGTTAAGTTAAGTTATTAATAATTTATGCTACTCTTGATGTGTGACAATTTTATCAATTTGTATACGAGATATTTACATAACTTTTATTTTGTATTAACTTTGTTGAGTGGGTCTTAATAAACAAATGCATTGTAAACTAACAAGCCCAAGGAAATTCTTATAAGATTAGTACTTAGATTGTTCCTTACCTTTGACATTATTTGATTCCTAATAGACATTATCTTTTGGGTAATCCCAGAAAGACTAATTTCTAGGTCATTATCATTTAATAGACTCAATCCTTAGTATTTTTGTAAAAATATTTACCGAGAACATTTAAACAAAATCGAAAGATGCCTCCACTATTAACAAATTGAATTTTAATTTGAGCATAAGGTTAACGCATGCGGGTTACGTGGCTGTTGGCTGGTTACGCGGTTAGTGTAACTTAGAAAATGTCAGATTTAATTTATTATTACCATTTATGTTTGCAGGTTAAATTTGTGGTTCGTAATTTGTTTACGCATTAACATTTTACGTTAAAATAAAATTAGTGTGTTTTGCTTCATATAAGTAGAAAAACCTACATTTTAATGTCAATGTTATCTATGAAATACTCGTGTTGAGCAAGACTGTTTTTATATAATACTAGAACGACGAGCCTAGCTCTGGTATCACGAGACTTAGAAAAAATAAAGTATAACCTATGTGCATTTGGACTCATCAATATTAGCCTGTGTCTCTCCACTTGGATGTAGGCTACTTCCAAGGTCATCTGCCCTTCGCATCCAACGGCCTCAGGTTACTATGCCTTCAGGGCTACCCTACGTTACTATGCCTTCAGGGTCGCAGGGCATCCTCCGCGGCACCTTCCATTTGTGGCCTCTATACGAGAATTCGCCTACCTGCTCTGCGACAGATGTGGCCGGCCCATTGTTTTAAAATAGGCTTTTGAAACAGTAGAAGAATTTTTCAAATAGGTGTATTTACTCTATAAGTATGAACCTTACAAAATATGCTCTCACTCTGAGAGTGTGAACTCAATTTATAACAATTTGACATTCAATTTATAGTTGATGAATTATGATTATGTAAAAAAAATTAAGATGGCTAAAGTAAATGTTTTAAAAAATTAAAATGGTTGCTACTAATATCGTTTTGCTCAAATATAATTAAAATACACTTCTATACTAACACTAGCTGAACTAGGCCACGCTTCGCTGCGGCCCATACGGCGGCGGCGGCGTGCGCATGAGGCGCGCGGTACTGGACACTGCTTATATATAATACTATTTATCGTAGCGTGATGTTATATAGCCTTCCTCGATAAATGGACTATTCAAAACAAAATGAATTTTTCAATTCGAACTAGTAGTTCCTGAGATTAGCGCGTTCAAACAAACAAACAAACTCTTCAGCTTTATAATATTAGTATAGATTATAAAAAGATAAAGTTTGTATGTTTCTTTTGGTCTGCGATCTGAAGAGAGGTTCTCCTTCAGCAATCTGATTACCAGACGAAAAATATATTTTAGAATATCAATTATTATCTTGCGATTTATTTTATATAAATCGCAATTAGGTCGCAATTAAAATAAATCGCAATTATGTTGCCTATTAAAATAATGATATGCTGATGGATATCCTTATTTAAAAAAAAAACTAGCTGCTATGCTACGTCCATCTCTATTATTCTGAATATTACTCTGTCGCACATCTTTGCTTGCTCCGATTTTAAAATTTTAAAGCCTTGCAATAATAGTTTTTAAACGGACTTTCGCAGGCAAATATCTAAGCTATAATTTTATAATTTGAAATAACAGAAAATCACCTGTTGTGTTTGGGTGAGTTAGTAAGGGATGCCAAGTCCATTTCTTTATTTCCTCTTAATACATTATCCTTTATCCTACTAAGGTTGGCAGCGCAATTGCAGCACTTATGCCGTTGCTTATGTTAATAGGCGCCGGTAGCCATAAATTCTTTCACCTATAGAAAGCTACATTATCAGCGAGTAACATAGGCTACTCGCCCTCCCCCCCATCTCCCCCCTCCATACAAATGTATGTTTGTAATGAAAAAAAAACTCAAAGACTAAATTTGAGTTAAAAATTGATTTAAAAAAATATATCGATAATTATTAAGGAATAAGTAACGAAGTTTGTTGGCAAGGCTGCTCAGCCCTATGCCTGCGGGCCAAAATGTGGCCCGCGGATAAATTTTAAATGGCCAGCGCAAAAAAATAAGAAAATTTCCACCAAGTTGAAAGTGTTGTGTAAAGTTAGAGCCTGTAAAAAGAGCTCCAGGTTGGGCGCCAAGTGGGAGCGAACGAAACGTGAACTCAACTCGAGAAGCAGATGTCTACAGACTGAGACTGACGTGACAACCCAATAACGCGTGAGCAAACTCCATACCTCCAAAACAAAATTTGGAGTTCATAACATTGGTTTTTTTTGCACAAGTCTTAAAAGTAACTAAAATAATAACCGTCGGTGGCCCCCCAAAAATTTCTAAATAGTCCGTTTGGCCCGACTGATAAAAAAATTGAGCAACCTTGACTCTAACTAAAAGTTCTGTAGTAAAAATAAAAATAATCATTTCTCTCTGTTTCTTCATAACACTAATCGTATAAACAGTATTGTGGTTTGTATGAGTGTAAAGAAGAGAATATTCGTCGAAGACGGTCGAATTTATCAGCATTGTTTCAAATGTAGGCGACTCTCACGGAAGACGCGTCTCGTCACAATGACACAGTTTTCTGTACGATGGAAACACAAATGAATCTATGTGTTTCTGATGAACGAATTGTGAAATGAAACGCTAAAAGGTTGATTGATTGATACTTTTGAGGATAAATGGCTTGATAAAGTTCAAAAGAGATTGCGTATTCGCAAGATCCTTTGCAAATTAAACTCAATTAAAATTGCACATTGACCTGTTAATTTGGCGAAATACTTTAAATAATAAAGCATTTACGCTAAATAAAAAAATTAACATTATGTTATTATTAATATCCGTTAAATTTAATGTATCCACCTCCAAAAGCAGAAACAGTCTTCAAAAGCATAATCAGAAACAGTCCACTTCAGAACAACAAATATGATAGATGATCCATGATAAGAAATGACTCACGATCCTGGCCGTATTCAGCAGCACCGGTTCTCATTTTGTTATTGTCATTTTGGATCAATTAAATTAAAACATTATTACTTTGTATATTTCTCTGAAACTAAATATTGTATTCTAAAAATTCTTTAAAAAAACAATTTAATATCTAAATTGAAAACCATTTCAAAATATCAATATGTAAAATAAATTCGTAAGAAGTAGGACTGAGATTCTTTTAAAAACAGTCATGATCTTTTTGGAACTTTGGACTTTGAATCGGCTAACTTTAGAAATGAACTCTTCGCAGTTGGCTCTGGTCTAGATCTGGAAAGTAGTGGCAGGGCACACTGTGTTTTGCGGTCATTTGGGCAGCTTGTCTGGCGGCAGTAACGACCTCCTTACAGAAGACCACCGTGAATGTGTGCTGTTGTGTTTCGGTGAATGAGTAACGGATGTCAGAGCCTATTACCCTATCCTTTCCTAATTTCTTAACCTTAATTCTACTAAGGTCTGCAGCGCACTTGCAGCACTTGAAGCGACGGTAGCCACCTGCCATCAAGTGGACCGTCAGTCTGACGGTCATAAAAAATAAAACCATTTGGTAATCATGCCCAAACAGGGAAGAATAAATTCTATGTTAAAAGAATGATTAATTCCATGATTAACGTTTATATTTGTAACTTATGGACTTAGTAATTATTTTGTTTATACAAGTCTAATAATTAAAAACAGTCTTTCGTGTTTAATGTATGCACATAAAATGGTTATGAGCTTTTTAAACATAAACTATTGCTTATTGGTGTTCGCTAAATGGTACTTAAGCCTGTAGACGTATAAGTATCATAGTTTACAATAATTGTTAACGACTAATCAAGTTGAGGCCTTGGCCTTGAGGCAATTAGCAATCTCGTAATACTAGCCCATTTTGAATTACGGGTATTATTGGATTAAGGGGGCATCTATAACTACCATAGATTACGGTGAAGTCCCCTGCTATTTCCCCCTTAAGGAAACCACCGTGAAACCTTAACGTAACCTTAACGGCTATTTTGTTTCGGTGAGTGAGTAAGGGCTGGCAACCCTCACTCAGCTCATTTTCCTGTCACTCCACTGGTGCAATTGCGGCACCTGTGGCATTGCATGCGTTATAGGCGAGGGTAGCCATCTACCATCAAGAGAAGTGGACCGTCAGCCAGTCTGACGACATTAACATAAAAAAGACAAGTTAAATACTGACTTGTTGGAAATTCGACCAAGACAACCAAGACCAAGACCAAGAAAATGTTGTGCAATACACAAACATATACAACATAGATATACGTTTTATTTAATGTGACGAAATTGTTCGTAACTTTAAATAGGTTCAGCAAACAAAATTGAGCTTTCGCAATCGAGTTGTATTTTTTAAAGCTAATATAGAAAATGAAATTATTTTTTCCTTGATAATCCTACTAATATTGCAAAGTTCGTGAAGTACGTTTGTTACTCTTTTACGCTTTAAGTATATTGAAGTTAACAATGTTTAACAATGTTAAACTTAACAGTTTTTTTTAATGTAAAAGTTTTCCTCAGGCAGGCAGTAACCGGATAAGAAAATAGGCTCTGGCATACCTAACTCACTCACCAAATCACAACAGCATGTTATTATCACACGAAAGGCTACTGAAATTTAAACAGGCTATATCCGCTATTAAATATTATATAATTGGTTTGGTAGAGATCAGACGAACAGGATATAACATAGAGGAAGATGAAGACCACATATTCTGTTACTTTGGAGAGACAAAGGGGCTTTATGGTGTAGGTTTCCTTATAAAAAAAACGCCTCAAAGAAAATATAGAAAGCTTTATTACAATCTCTGAAAGGATCTGTATGTTACACCTGAACATCGAAAAAAGCTTATCTATTATTCAAGTTTATGCCCCCACCTCGGACGCAAAGGAAATGGAAATAAAAGTTTTCTATAATCAATTACAAGAATGCCTTTTAAAGTGTGGTAAAGATAGTATTATTCAAAACTGGATAGAAAAGGCAAAAGATTGAGATAAGTGGAGAAAAATGGAGGAGGCCTTCACTTAGTAGAAAGGTCCATAGTATCACTTAGTGAAAATTGCACGAAAAAAAAAAACACGTAATGTATAATTTATTAATGTTTATAATTAATTGTAATCAAACCAACCAAATATCTTAAGTGCAAGTGTAATATAATTAAATTATAGCTTTTTTTGTGTTTTCAAGGAATAAACAAGGCTTTATTATTATATTATTCTATTCAAGTAGATTTTTCATAAATGAATCAACCACTCTGTCAATTGGATTAGAATTCCTGTAATACAGTAACGCCTTAACATGCATCCCAAAGACGCATGACAAAAAACTGTCTGACCTTCATCTCAGCGATGCGCTATCTATGAAAATTATCATATTACCCAGTGACCTGAAGTCTTGTAATCGATGTACGCGTGACAGAGCCCGCGTCTATTACGTAAAGGACACGTAACATCTTCGCTTTCTCGTGAACTCTGACATTAGAACGTAGCGACGAATGGACCGCTTAGAGTCGATACCATTTCTTTTATTACATGATTTATGGGATGTGGGACGTATTGACAATCACAATATGAACCCTATTACATTTGTACAAAGGCACTTTTCATGTAGCCGATTCAACATTTGCATTCACGGGTTTTTTCCATACTTTATTTTTAGATTTTTGTCTAAGCATATTGTAAATTTTGTATATCTTTAATGTTACAGTGAAGGAGTTATACTTGTTTATGAGACAATGAAATCATTATCTATACTAATATTATAAAGAGAAAATATTTGTATGTAATTATGTCTTTGTATGTTTGTAATGAATAAACTCAAAAACTGTTTGACCGATTTTAAAAATTCTTTCACCTCCCCCCATCTCCCCCTCCATACAAATGTATGTTTCCAATGAAAAAAAAAACTCAAAGACCGTTTTTAAAAATTGTGTCACCTATAGAAAGCCACATTATCAGCGAGTAACCTCCCCCCATCTCCTCCTTTATCCTCCCTCCATACAAAATTGCGGTTTTCCACGAATAAACTCAAAAATGGTTAAAAAACCGTCTTGGTCACCAAGGACTGTCTTGCCAGAAAAGTGCTGGCCGCTTTTCAAGGCATGCTGCCTTAAACGACATCCTCCGTCGGTCTCTTGCGTCAGCCAATGTACCAGCTATATTAGAGTCTGCAGGCATCTCTAGAAACGATGGCAAGAGACCGGATGGGATGTCCCTGATTCCCTGGAGATTGGGAAGAGTGCTGGTGTGGGATGCTACTTGTGTAGACACACTAGCCCCTTTGCATGGGACATCCACTAAGGCAGCAGCCGCAGCAGAGGCGGCGGAAAAAAATAAAATCTCTAAATATAGTGGCCTCGGCGCCGAATAAGGTTTTGTAGCATTCGGGTCGAGACACTCGGTCCGTGAGGCCCTGCAGCAATGAACCTCTTCAAAGACATCTCGAAGAGGCTTATTGATGCGACGGGAGACCGAAAAGCTGGCACTTTCCTCGGCCAACGTATTAGTTTGGCCATTCAACAAGGAAATGCTGCCAGCGTACTTGGTACAATGCCGCAGGGTCTATTTTTATATTATTAGTTTTTAATCAATTTAATATTAATTTATTTTTAGATTAGATAATTTTAGATTTTAGTATTTAAATTTAAATAAAATTTTAATTAATTTATAAAAAATAAAATAAATAAATTGTAGTTAAAAAATAAATGTCCACATTTATGCTGGGATGGGCCGCTAGTATACTATATTTGTAACGCTAGTATACTGATTTGAACGAGGATAATGATTGCCATCTATGTAGGTACTAATGAGAATCAAATTTCAAATAAAAACCGTTGACGGAACTATGGATTCCGTCATTTAAATTTTAATTTAATTTGATTGTTAAAATTTGTAGTAGTTTTGTACCCAAAAATATTGTCCCAAAAATATGTATGTACATACATATATTGGTCAACTTTAGAACTCTAGAAAGTAGTGGCAGGGCACACTGCGTTTGCAGTCATTTTGGGCAGCCCGTCTGGCGGCAGTAACTACCCCCTTACAGAAGATCCCCCTGAAATAACAGCACGTATGCTGTTGTGTTTCGGTGAGATAGTAAGGGATGCCAATTCCTTATCGTTAATCCTACTATAGTCGACAGCGCACTTGCAGCACGGCATTGCTTTGTTGCCTGTGTTATAGGCGACGGTAGTCACCTACCATCAAGTGGGCCGTCAGCTAGTCTACCGATCTTTAAAAAAAGCCACAAGGGCCTCGTCAAAATACAAACAATTTTATACACCAATATTGTACTAAAGTAATTTAAATGTCTAAATTAGTTAAAATTTATTCAATCAATAACATTATTGTAACGATTTGTGGTGATTCTCTCAAGCAGCACGCTTGACTTCGCAATTGAAACATAAAAAAGTAATTTTATCACTTGACCCGCATCTGTGATGACTTGTGAATTAAGTACACCGACTTGCATTAAGCATGCTTTCAATGTAATATACTTATTTGGTTCCACAGCGGCCGTGAACTCGGTGTGTCCGAAAATATCAATTCATAAATAAATAATTGCGGAAGAATGTCATTAGTATCGTATATCATCATTACTTTTTCCTGTAAAGATTAGTTAGGGTAAGTGGAAGAAAAATACTATTTTCTGTTAGATTTCCAAAAAAAGATTCATAAATATCGTTTACTGGTTGAAAATTCTGTTGATGTAGTTTTTCTATATTACAAAATCATAAAGCAGTTTCATAGAAAACAATTGTATGTCTCCAAAATTTTTTGATATAAATTACCCGATAACTACGTAAAGGGGGGATTAGATACCACAACTTGTGCAGGTGTTAACGGGACACGGAGGTTTCTCGCAGTACATGCACAGGTTTAAAACAAAATCCAGCCCGGATTGCGTGTGTGCGCCTGGGGTGCTGGAGACAGTGGGAGCACCTACTGTTCCCAGGCTTGCACTTGCAAGACTCGGGCTGGAACTTGAAAAAGGTAAAAAATTAGAGAAAGCCTTACTAAAAGAACTAATAACACAGAGATACAAAGTTAAATATATTGAATTTTGCAAAATGGTGGTAGAAATTGCGGCAAAGGCAAACGCGACAGCCTGATGCGACCCTTTTTTTTTTGACGAGGAGTAATCCGCTTACAGATCTCCTACCGCTGGCTAGACGGCAGGAGTATGTGGGGGTCGCCCAGCGCCTGATCATAACGGCACTGAGAATACCCACTAAAACTCCCCGGTGTCTCCTTGCCCTTTGAGCGGGGTGGACCGGGCTCTGCCGAGGCAACAACTCCGATCCACCCCAGGGCAGCCTAGCCATTGCTGACTAGGCTAACTCCAATGGGGGATTGCCCGGAGGCACCGAGGCAATCCCCAGACGGAGGGGACCTTGTGCAAGCACACATAGTTAGCCAACCATGTGCGCAGGTCCCCTAAGACATTTGAAGACGGGCTTCGTATGCCCGCCTTCTCCTGCCCAACCGCCTACGTCTGAGGGAAGCGAGACCGGCCTCTTCCTCTCGCTCCCTCTCAGCTGCCTCCTTCTGCAACATCACTTGTTCGCAGAAGGAAGCAACTGCTTTCCAGTTGGTCACACTATCAAGCATGGCTTCGACCATGCTTGACAGTGTGATCTCTCCACCACCCAGCGCCGCCCTCAACTTCCGGCGCTGGGATCTCCAGGCCGAGCATATCTGGAGCGTATACTCGGCTGTATCGTCAGGATCGCCGCAGTGATGACACTGCGGCGTCTCCTCCCTTTTTATATGGTGCAGATAATGACCGAAGCACCCGTGTCCTGTCATTACTTGCACCATATGGATATGGAAGGTGAGGACACCTCGTCGGCGCCTCACCCATTCCTCCAGTACCGGAATAACCGCGAGGATCGTCCGGTGGCCGGCGGTAGGCTCACGTAGTGCCTCACTCCATTCGTGCATGGCCCAGCCTGATGCGACCCTGGCGTCATAACAAACAAAGATGAGAAGAGACGAAGGGAGAGGAAAGAGCCCTCTCATCCAACTAAATAATAATACTTACTCAAATAATAAGATACAATAAGGTCTAGTATCCCCCCTAAACCCCCCAACCAAAGTTCAAATTTTAGAAAATCGTATAATATGTAATATGTAATGAAATCCTATTTTACACTTATCTAATTATAATTGTTATTTTATGTATAAGTGTTCTAACTTAAATGTAATAAATTGTTAAATATTAGATGGTTTTTATTTGTAATTTTTAACAATATACGGCTTGTGGGGGTGGTGTAAGCCCTGAGGGAAAAAAAACTTTACAGAGAAATTTGAACAAATACTAATATTTGTTCAACCTTCAACCGATCATCATGAATTTTTTCAAATACGTTGTCAGAGGAACAGACATTCACTCAAAAAAGAAGTACTGTTCTGAGGGATAATAAAAATAAAAAAACCAACGATAAAAATAAATGAACAATAAATATTTATTGTTAATCTATCTAGGGCGCAGACGAGTACAAATTAGTAGGCTATAATTTATAAAGATACGCGAAAAAATTCACGGGAAAATGCTAGTCAAGATAGATATGAGAACAAATTTTTTGAATTTTTAATAATGTTGAGTAAATTCTTGTAGTTACCAAAATTTTTGCAATGAATAAATTTGATATTAATATTCCGAAGATCTTAGTTTCACTAGAATCCGAGCTGTCTCATTACAGAATACCATTAAAATTGGTAAAAATGGTAAATAAATAAATAAAACTATTTGGCGCTTAATAAATACGGAAATAAAATGTTGAAAGGCAATGGCACAAGGGATATGTTAATCGTATTCTTAAAATTCATTGCAAGACATATTAACTCAAGGCCACTCTTTGTTAAATGTCTATCTTCTTGATAAATTACAATCAGGATGAGTAGGTAACTGCTGTTCAATGACAGAAAATTTGTGATTTTGAAATATTATCTCGCTACAATTTACAAATAAGGAAGACGTTCTACGTATTAGACTAAATATAAATTATATAAGATAGCTAAATAAATATAAATAATAAGCACCATGTATTTTCCCATTTTAGAGTCTCCAGTTAACAGGTCAATTTTGAACGAAGTTGCGACTTAGGTACTCTTTTAGACCAGAGGTGCTCAAACTTTGGAGTTAAGGGTGAGTTGCTGTTTTTTTATTTTTCAAAGTAGTTTTTATAAAAACTGTGTGTATCTTAAATATTGTGATATGTATGATATCATCAGATCTACGATAAGAGAAAAAAATATAAACTAATAAACAGTTTACGACTGTGGTATGCAAAACTATGATAAAAATTGGATTTAAAAAAATAACAATTAAAATCAGAATAACCCAAAATTCCGTGCAAATAAAAAAAAGCAGTTTGTATGGGTGCTTTACCTTTGTCTACGAGTACGTACAAGGTTATCCACAAGGAACACCCTGTATATCTAAATTTCGACACGCAATATGATTCATTGTGGCAACAACGCCATCATTTTTGCATTATGCTAGCTAATTTCATAGTTAATTTTTGTTACGTTCACGCTGCTATCAAAATATCGTCTATAGATACGCTAAATGTACAAAGCGTATGACATATTGTTAGATTAAATTGCATACGTTTCGCAAAGAGTTATCGCACAGCCGTAAAGCAAAATGTCAGCTAAATGTGATGTGAATAGTTGCATACATCCATCAATTACCGCTTCTGTTTGACAAATACCAAGTCCAATATTTATTATTCACTTCTATGGCCTATACAAATATGACTAGAAAAGATCAGGAAGAAAGTTAATTTCGATTAACATTTATGAACTGATGATTATGATTTTTTTTTGCGAAACAACAAAAAAAAAAAAAAAAATTTTATTTTTGTATCTCCTGTACTGTCCCGATGACCCGATAGGAAACTTTCATTCTTACAAAAATCCAAAAATCTAAAACTTTATTTTCAGGTGGCGCATCGTAAAGGTATGTAGTTTACAAAAAACATACGCTGCTAGTTCTAAATGGTACCCGCAAAATTTAAGTAATTTAGTAAGTTTTCGTCATAAATATACTATTTTTAATTTGTTCTTAGCCATATCTCGCGTATAAACATATTACAAGGAATTTTCTTAGTAATAACTGCAGACAGACTTCGTCCACTTCTCTGTCGGCCTATATCACAAGCCGTCGCCTATAACATAAGCAACACCAAAGCTGCTGCAAGTGCGCTGCTGACTACAATAGGTTTAAAGATAAGAGATTGAGGGGATAGGAAAATGGGCTCTGGCATCCCTTACTCACTCACCGTAACATAAAAGCACACGTGCTGTTGTTTCAGGGTGGATTTTTCTGTAAGAGGGTGGTTACTGCCTCCAGACGGGTTGCTCAAATGTACGCTCAACCTGTACACCAGGTAGCTGATCAGTTTAGGACTACGAATGACGAACCTGAGAAAGGATCTCGCATTTATTTTTTTTGGCATTCTCAGGATTTTTATCATTCTTTTAAAATAAAAAATGTTTCTATAATTTCTCAATTGACATTATTCTAGGTCATTAGAGACAGAAAACATAGTCACTGATTCTATGTACTCGTAAGTGCCTATAGTATACGCATAATATAATATAAAATATCTATATTTATTAATATTATAATGAGAAAGCTAAATTACCAGCGAGTAACATAGGTTACTTGCTCTCTCCCCATCTCCCCCCCTCCATACAAAATTGCTGTTTTCTTCGAATCGAATAATTCGCCTGCAACAGCTGGTATAATTAATATAACCACTAGAGGCAGAAAACATAGTCACTAATTCTATGTAAGTGCCTATATCTGAGTCGTCGGGTAATAAATAATTTTTATCTATCTCGCTCGCACTTACAGGTCTTATGGAGTGCTATATGATGTGCGTAAGAGAGGTGCATTCCGTTGCACATTCTTATCGCCACTGACGTCTTTTGCTCGACGACTTATAGTTAAATGATAATGGGTCTACTATAATGCCGATTTGCTAACATAAATGTAATTTTAAAAAAATGTTATCGAAAAGATATTAATGCTATTTGAAAACAAAAAGAATTTAACATAGATGCCCTGGAGCGGAAATTTAAAAAATATTTCATTACATAATTAATGTCAGCAAAGTTCAAAGTTGTATTCAGAAGCTTTTAATCGAAGCGACAAAACGTCAGTATTGCAAAACAATGAATATGGTTATGAATCAAATGGCATAATATTCTAAAATGTTTCATAATGCGTAAGGTTGTTGAGCCACAATTAGTTATAAAATAAAAATTTAGAATGATTTATTGTTGGGCACAAAATTCATTAGAAATCCGTTGCAACGTTCTCTGAAACACATACTAAATTATTACCGAACAACAGCTTTCTAGGATTGTAATAAAAAAAAAATATTTATATAGTTGATCAATAAAATCGTCGAATATATTGTTTACGAATTTCTCTTCATATGACTCAATAGTTTCTAGGTTTCTACGTAGTAAAGAGTAGTTTATAAGTATCTATAATCTGTCATTGATGGGGATTTTTTTTTTCATTTTCTTTTCCTATTAATTTATTCTTAGCATTTTCATTGGTAACTAATCATAAAATATGTAATTTGTATTTTCACTCATTTTTGATCAAAGCTTCTGCAAAATATAGCGAAAAACGAGTTAACGTTTATAATTATACCTACAATTACACAAAATTCGAAGAAATTCGACAATATTTGTAAAAATATTGTATTTTCGAAAAATTCTATAATTTTTGAAAAAAAAAATAATTGTAACACTTTGCCTAATTATAGGATTAAACTACGAAATAATCTTTCAATAGCTCCTTGAATATTTATCATGGTACAATGTATATTTCTTAATTTAATCTTTAAAATGTTTATTCAGTAAGTAGAATTTAATTACAGTACTGTCTGTATTTTAGTTTAATATTTATATTTATTTTGTGTATATGGAACTCTAAGTCTCAAGTTATTTATTTATATATTAAAAAGAAAATGTAACACTCTGCGGCGCTCGTATGCCTAAACTACTGACTTTATGAAAAAAAGGTAGATACATAAATTTGTAGGTCATTAATTGTCTCTAGTTTCATTTTGCACATATATAATTGTTTTTATAGTAAAATAAGTCGGAACGGAGCTATTGTCAAAAAATTGCTTTTAGGCGCCATTTTTCCAATAAGGCGGCCCGAGCGGCAAAATACGAGGTGGCAAAGTCAAAATTCGGAAAGAGCACATCAAAATCTATAAAATTACCAATTTTCAAAACTGCCGGAAAATTTTTCAGGTAACCACTATTTTTCGAATCAAATGACTGTACTATGTGTCTACGTTTAAAGAAAAATTAACCATAAAACAATAACAACAAAAATAATTAAACAAATAAAATTGATAGGAGAGTCAGCAATTTAAAATAATTGATTTTGTCTTCATTAAATGTAGTTTTGAATATTTAAAAGAAAAAAAAATTCTTTTTAAAATCATTAACCAGAGCGTTGATTGTCCGTCCCTCAGATCAATGATTAAGTTGAACACTTCCAGAATGTTTCCTCGAGCACATAACTTTAGACCGTTTTATATAAATTTTAGTAAAAATAAATATGGAAGAATTCGTAAAATGGTGATTAGTAAAATTAGTATTAGTGATTAGTAGTGTTTAGTAAAATAACCCGGTGTATTTCTTGTGCTTTGCGATTTTTTAATGAAATATTTCACAAGTGTGATTATTGACATTTTTTTCTTATAAAATTGGTCCATTTGAAAAGGGCTATTTACAGTGTATCGTAATAACTTTCTTTATTTGTTTTTATTATATTTTCTATGAGTCTGCAGTGTTTCCTATGATATAAATTCATACTTGTAATGTTTCTTCCTGTGTGGTTGTATATCATGTTTAAGTATGTCTTTAGTTAGTAAGTCTTGTAAGCAGTTAGTAAGTAAATAAATAAAATAAAAATAAATAAAAATTGTTTTTTTTTTTTGTTTAATATCTTACTATTAAAAAAAGGCGTTTTCAAATTTAAACTTATTTTTGTTATTTTATTCATTTATTTATATACAAACGGTTACATTATAATAAGATGGTGGCTAATGTCTTAAACCCTTGATAAGGTTGTCTAGACAATGATTTATCCTAAATACTAAGTTATATAAACATAAATTTCAGACAATTTGCATGCAATTTGCTGCAATTTTTAATTGTATATCTTATTTTTAATTTTAATAAAATGAGATTATTTAAATTACCTACCTTTTTATTAATATTATTATTAATTTGTTATTATTGTTTATACAACTTCTAACTGGTGGGCAGTAATCACAAATATCATCCTGTATAATTGTGCAATGCATTACAAACATAATTTTAAGCTAATACAGTAAATAATTTCAACGATAGTTACTATCAAACACTATAACAATTGGTTGTTCGTTAAAATTGGCTTATAACTCACGAAGTTAGAACCCTCGAGGGTATGACAGCGGTTGCTACCGGTCGATAGATCACTCAGTCCTATTGTTGCGTTGCAATATCTCACCAACACATCACTGACATATAATGAACTGAGGCATCGACTAACAGTCGACTTCAGCTTGCATTCCAATCATTCTTGCATTTTTAGTTTTAAAGCGATTTTCCTTTGACGATCTTTTCTTCTTGCGGTGTTTCTCCAACTAGTGAATGCTAGAGATCTGCTTGGTAAGGTCCTCTCTGTTTCCCGCTAATCAGAACAGCTCCACTAGATTAGCTATCCCGGTTATTTAAATGTACCTTTTATTGTTTCTCAACCACGACTTCTGTGTTCGCCCATACTTTCTCTTTCCACTGTTTACAAACTTAATTGGGTTAATTAACAAGAAATATCAGTTAATTTGCAATGTTTGTTAATTAAAAACGTCATATTTTTTATATAGAGGAAATCCCCATAACCATAGGTGTATCCCATAATTTCCAGTATGACCAGTCCACAAGATAAGACTATGGATAACGTCATACATCCATAGATCACCCACAGATATATATTTATTTATTTATATTATTGACAAGTGTCAATTAAATGCGAGTAAATTATGTAATTAAATTCAAGCATGGCATTTGATAAAAAATTCACGTGGCAGTAGGTCACGTGAATTTTTTTTTTGTTAATACGAGGTTATAAATAAAGTAACAAATCTGTTGTAATATTTATTTTTGTAATTCCCAAAATGTCCCAAATTGGACATTTCTTGTGGGACATAATGGGAATAGACCGTATTTCTGTTTACATGGAAATAATGCTGAACCCTAAATTTGAAAATTTGAAATGTAATAAAATTTTGGTTGTTGCTAAGAAAACTAAAATACCAAACAGACATTTTTGTGTTATTTGTGTTAGACACCCTTTTGTGTTATTTAGAGACGATGGCACAGTATGTACTATATTCATTAGCCTCAGCTTCTAAGGCTCACAGCGTTATGATGAATATATTGCTAAAAAGTTAGGCATTTGATATCCCAATTCTGTTTTATTAAAAAAAAAAGAAAAGAAAAAGATAGCAAAAAATATCCTACTGATACCTCAGAGTTTAATGCTTTCAACCAAAAAGAGTTACCTTTTTTTTCACGCGATTTATTTTTGCATTGAAAAGAAATTAAAATTCATTTCATAAACATGCAGCCTTTCATTTTTAAGCTAACTCAAAAGCTCCGCCAAAAGTATTCGGCACGCTAAAATTTAAATAAAAATATCATTAACATTTAAATATAAATTTGTATTATACCCAATTCTCTTGGATTTTGTAATGTTACGCTGGCATATTCACCATAACCGCACCCATGTATTAAGTAATAATTGACTAAATTATTATAAGTTGAAAAAAGTTTAGCGATAAACGATGCGATGGTACAAAATCAATAACATACTTTCAATTGGGCAATTTTATGTGAAAATCGTGATGGAGATTTCGACAGAAAACTTGTAGACAAATATATGTTCCTTGGATTTTGCTTACTACTTGGAATTACGATACCCTGGTGGAGTAGTTAAAGTGTTAGCCATTTTACTCAAATGTAACAGGTTTGATACTCGTAACTAACAAGAAATGTAAAGAAACGTTTCTAATTTAGCCTAGGTCTACTAGGTTTCATTACTACTAGCATAATTTGTAGTTTATTGGCATACAAATGGCATGTTTTTGTGAGATTATTCTTTTTAATTTTTTTAATTATTTGTAAAAACCAATAAGTTTTATTATTATAACAGTACGCCGATATTTGATTTTGCGTCTGTTGGAGTCGGAATAATTAAAGAATTATAACACCGTGTCCCAAGAAGTAGTGATATAACAAAGCTAGGAGGAGAGGACCTCGAGGAATATCGGAATCATCGTCATGTAATATATGTTCTGCGATTTTTCGTATTTGCCGAGTTATGATTTTTTTTTACCTAACACTCAGCGTTAGGTTAGGTTAGGTTAGATCACGAGGTTTTTAAATAGGTATAGTGACATAAGTCATTGTAATATTTAACCATAGTTGTAATCTATATTAGTTTATACTAACACTAATCTATACTAATATTATAAAGCCGAAGAGTTTGTTTGTTTGTTTGAACGCGCTAATCTCAGGAACTACTGGTTAGAATTGAAAAATTCTTTTTGTTTTGAATAGTCCATTTATCGAGGAAGGCTATAGGCTATATACCATCACGCTACGATAAATAGTATTATATATAAACAGTATCCAGTACCGCGCGCCCCATGCACACGCCGGTGTATGGGCCGTATGGGCCGCAGCGAAGCGTGGCCGAGTTCAGCTAGTAAAATTATAAATAGGTAAAGTTTGTATGTAAGTGGTAATTAATGTAACTACTCATCCAATTAAAAAAATCTTTCACCATTAGTTAGAATAGAATTCAGAGTGGACGTAGGCTATATATTCCACACGGGCGAAGCGGACATCACTTATCTATAAATAAAAATTCAAATGTATAACAGCAATAAATGTCAGCAATAATTTTATTTTTCAACGCGGACGAAATCACGGGCACCAGCTACTAATTTTTGTATTTATGAACCTTGTAAATTTATGGTGGATTGAGTAGATCAATACGCATGATGACTATTCCACGGTGTTTCTACACAAAATGAATTCAATTTAAAAAAAAGGTTTTCTAGGAAAAAAATAATCTTTTAAATAATACAATTTAAACTTAATAGGCATGAAGACTGATTTTAAAAGACTATTCCACGGTGTTTCTATGATTTTTTTTGACACAAAATAAATTTAATTCCTAAAAATAGGGGTCTTGGAGGAAATATCTTTATTTTAAATATTAGAATTTAAAATTTGCGCCAAAACGCTAGAATAGCAATGGAGTCTATTTTGACGTCACGCTTTCTTAAGAAACAGCTTGACTGTAATTTACACAACTCAAGCGACACGCTGATATTTACGAAAGCGTGACGTCATTCGCTCTGATCGGTGTTTCATTTAACATGGCGGATTACAGTATTTTATACTTTTATTTTATTGAAAATCTTATTAATTTTAACTTGGTCATTTTTTAGAAAATTTTCAACATATATTTCTCTAAAATAATTTGTTCCTTAATCTTTAATACCGTCATCATGCCTATTGGGTATCAAATGGTGATTGAGTCAGTACACACTAAATTATCCCAGGTACTGTGTCGCTTTAATATAAAATCTTATAATTCATAACTTAAATACGTTAAAATATTTTGTAAAATGTTTACTGTCAAATTATGCAATATGTTATATTATGATGAGAATCATGTAATCAATTAATATTCACAGTACAAACTGTTATAGGTTTGTTTCATATACAAAAGGTCGACTATAAACGCAGGCTTTAACAGACAAGCGTATAAATGTACGAAAATGAACGTTGAGTTATTACTATAATAGTTTATGTTACAGTCAAAGTTCGAGGAGTCACATTTAATATTGCCAACATTTCATATTGGTAGGTGGAGAACATTATATTAACTTGTTATGCCCTGCGGTTTTACGCGTCGTTTAATGTAAACTGGCATCAGCTTATCACGCTATTGATCGGTTCTTGGCGACAAAACGTTATTTTTTTTTTCTTTATATTAAAGATGGGTTTACTCTTGACCAGCATCTATCCATGTGGGAAGGATGAGGCCGACGATGGAGCGAGCTCACCAAGAAGATGCCTATATTCACTCGAACCTTGAAGAGATTTTGTGGTATGAGCTCGGAAATGCAGACGCCGGCAGGGAGTTCCAATCCTTAGCAGTGCTCATAAAGATTTTGTATTCGTAAATGTAATACTGTTGTACAATAGATTTTTCACTTTCAAGTAAACAAGTATTGCTAGATATCTACTTGATGATATAATGATCGATTATTAATATTGTAAATTAATAATTTACATTATTAAATTATTTATTAAACATTATTATTTCATTATTAAACATATCTGTTAACGACACCTACATATGTGATGGCATTATTCTCATTAAATTGATTAGACTCTGTTCAAAACAGATTAAATATTTTGTAAGTATTCGATGTTTTGTACTATCCTTACTTCGCACGTATTAAATACTTTAAATATGTTTAATATAAAGGTTGAGAACTTAAAAAAAACTTTCAGGACCGCTGCTATCAAAATGTGTCACTCAAGAATTTAAAATGAGTGTTAGTATATCTAAAACTTTTAAATGCAAATTACACCTCGTGAAAATAATTCTAGACGTGTTCGATTATAGGTGAGTCGTTGATGTCTTTTATATGCGCGGCTGAAAGCTCTACTAAGCATATGCGGACAATTTCCGAATCCCCTTTTCCTTTATCAGAAAATCTTTACCTTAGGATAATTTGTTCTAGCTATAGTTTGACCGTATGGTTATTTTGAAATAATAATAATAATAATAATAAAAGATTATATTACTTTCGTTATTTGTAACATTTTAACCTACTTATATTTAATTTAATTTTTAAACTAAATAAAAAAGATAATTAATTAATTATAATCACAAATAACTGTGAATAATCTAAATCGATACCAATTACGAAAACCCCAAACAGTTCGTCATTATGTCAAGTTTTTTCGATCGAGATGATGGACTGATTTCGATTAAATTCGCTGAGAAGATAGCTTGTGGAGTTGAAAAGATACAATTTCCTTTTGGCAAAGCCACGACAAATACCAACTATTTAAACAATTAACCCTATTAAAATATAATTATGCATATTTTTTTAAAAGTCCGTTTTCACAAAAGGATATATTTTCATTATTTATATGTAAAACGTATAAAAAAACTCACCTTAAAAACACAAAAACACGACACAATTGTCACAAATCACAAATAAAAAGATAAATGCGCGATATGAGCAAGATAAGGCTGTATCGGTTAGTGTCCGTTGGTCGCGATGCGTGGGGTCACAGTGCGCGCGCACTGCGGTGTCATCCCGCAACTCGCGTGCTCGCATAGTGAAAGTGCTTATATAGCCTCCGAGTGCAATTCGAGCCTGCGCACTGACATCACCCCGTCATAGATTTATGAACAGACAAAGCCAATAATATAGATTTCTCCCTAAAAATACTATATTTTTTAGTATATAATAAAATGTCTGCTATAGTATGCCCTCTTATATGTTCCCTATGGACTCCAAAACCGCTGAACCGATCACCGTGAAATTTTGCATAAAGGTTGTGACGATTTTAGAAAGGAGATAGGGTCCTTGAATTCCATGTAGACGTCTATAGCATCGTCTATAACACAAGCACGAGTGCTGCAAGTGCGCTGCCGACCAAGTAGGATTAAAGAAAAAGGATTAGAATTGGATAGAGAAACGGACTCTGGCATCCTCATGGAAATATTTATTTATTTAATTATTTTTTTTGCTTAAAAAAATGTAATGATGCTAATATTTGTTTGTTTATGTACAATTAGGTAAATAAGCTGAGCCGGGTAGGTGGCGTTGCATTCGGGTTACAGATTGGGTAAGCATACAATAGCCATCTATTGGATGCTTACCCAATCTGTAACCGTTTTGATTTCAAACATAATTGTAATCTTTTTTGCACTATAATTATATTATAAGTATTATCCAAGGAAACTACAATTCTTCTTTAGTATATATAATTGAACTTCTAATTATATAATAGTTGTGCTCGCGATTTCGTACGCGTGGTTCTAACCATAGACGTATTATTATAATTAACTTATAATTTTTTGTTTACAATAAAGACTTAAGTGCACTACATTTGGATGCCATAGCATTAATAATATACAAGTAAGAACAAATTTAGAAACATTTAAAGAAATTTAAATAACTTTGATACAAATAAATAAACACATTTATATTTTATTAACATTTTATTTTGGTCAATATTGTTTAATTAGTTATTGATAATTACAATAATAAATTCATATTCAAATTCAAATTCAAAATTCAAATAATTTATTTACAAGTAACATGGGTTACTGTGAACCAGTTCTTGTTGGTTTAAATATGCATCCACATGTACTGCCACGTCTGGCGTGTAAAATAACATGAATAGTCAATTAAATTTATAAAACAATAGAAACAAAAAAAAAAAACAAAAAATGTCATAATAAATTGTAAAATATAATTAAATGTCAAAGTATTCTTTAATGTCATAAAAGCATTGGTCTAAAAGCCACATGGTCAGTTTTTTTTTTAAATAAATTTCCCGGTAATTCTCTGAGTGCACTGGGTAACAGTTACACATGTGGGTTTATATATTTTGAGATACATATACTCATACCCATTCACATTAAGAAACCAGCTGAAACTAATTTTGGTATTTCATGGTTAGACCTTTTATCTACATCTATACATATGGTCATGGCGTAGCTAAATAGTCTTGTAAAGTTGACGATGGACTGAGCATTTTTTACCATTTTTACCACATTTCGAATTCTTTCGTCTTGTCCGACCTATACAGTTGAAAATATTTGTTTCACCTATAGAAAGCTACATAATCAGCGAGTAACATACGCTACTCACCCACCCCCATCTCCCCCTTTACCTCCCTCCATACAAATGTATGTTTGCAATAAATAAACTCAAAGACTCTGGACCGATTTTAAAAATTCTTTCACCTATAAAAAGCTACATTATCAGCGAGTAACATAGGTTACTCACCCTCCCTCCCCCCTCTATACAAAATTGCCGTTTTCCACGAATAATATTTTATAAAGAGACGCAAAGGAAGTCGTGCGCAACAGCTAGTTATAAAATAAAATCCCTGTCTTTCCGCTTACATTTCCTAAACCACCCAACGAATTTTAATACGATTTTACTATCGAAAAGATTAAGGATTTTTGGATTTTTGGAAAAAAATACATGTGTGGGATGCCGTGAGCGGGTGGCTTGTTTATTATGAAAAATGTTTTTTTTTCTTTTAATAGTTTTTATTAGGAATTTTACTTTAGATTGGCATTTTATTAAATCGTAAATGATATATTAAGAAGTTATAATAAATAATATTATCGTAAATGTAGGGGTTATTGGTTGCAGTGGAAGAAGAAAGAAGCAGTTATGTTTTGTAACAGTATATTTACAATATATATATGAGAAGGATTATATGAGTATGTACAGCTTAGAAGTTGTTACAACACTTACTTGACACTTCTAATTATTCTATACTACATATTATGTACAGCCAGCTTTCTAGTAAGTACCAAAGCATAGAGGTGATATCAAACAGTAAATAATATATAAAGTGGTTATTTGTACCTTGAAGATATCGTTAAAAACTTGTGTTAATTGAGTATACCGAATGATGACTGATAAGAATATTTTTGACGAAACATCTGATATATCTTATTTATTATAATTGCATATTGTGTAATGCAATTGGTATCGACGGAATAAATCTCAAATTGGTTACAAAATATGTATTATTTACTTGTGTCATAAATATGAACATATTTTGAGACATAAAGACATATGCATTTATTATCTTATAAGGACAAGACAATACATGTATAATAACAGAATTATGAAGGCTTATAATGAAAGGTTGGTTTCGTTCACGGATCAGATAAATAAAGACGGAGTAGTAATGTAGGCGGGTCGCGCGTGCCACAACTTTGATCGAACAATGATCATACATGTACTTCAGCCGATCATACTCAGTCATATGATATTTCATATGATACTGAGTCACACTTCAGTCTATCCTGCTTGCAGTACGGTTCAAATACTTTGTAAATTAGAACTAAGCAAGTTACTAGTTAAATTTAGAAGTATAGTTTTGAGAAAACCATTGTGCTTGCAGAATCGATCATTAGGCCAAGTTACAGAGATTTGGAGTGAACATTTTGTGTAAAAAGTGGGTAGAAGAAAACTAGCAGCGCCATTGTTTGGAGAATATAGTTTCATATGATTTTGACTAGACTTTATGATTTATATTTTTTTTTATAAAAAAAAAACGGGACAAGTGCAAGTTGAACTCGCGTGGAGAGGTTTCCGTACGATGTTACCTATCATGTTTTTTTTTAAATCTACGACAATATTGAGTGATTTACCATGTTATTTTAATTTCATGGACTTCTTATAGATTTTCCTATAATCTACAAGTAGAAAACTAATTTCTGTATTTTTTTCAAAATTTTAGGTTCAGTAGTTTCGGAGGTCAATTTTCGTCTATTTTCTTGAATAACTTGGAAATTATTTATTTTAAAATTACAAAAAAAAAAAAATACATTTAAGATCTTCACAACAAGACCTTCCATTTCTAAATAGTTTGCCTGAAGACATTGTCCGCGAGAAAAATAAAACTATATTTAAAAATAAATTAATGAAATACATATTATCTGTTTTCTTTAAGGTAATTATTGAAATTTAGGTTTAGGTTTTTAATTTAGGTTACAATTATTTTTAAATTCAGTTTTACTTTTGATAAGATTAGTTTGATCCTATAGACAAACTGCTTTCCAGTTTTATGGGATATTGTAAATATTTTTCTAATTATTTCATGTATAATAAATAAAATCATACGATGAAGTTTTCAAAAAATTTTTTTTAATTTTCCACCTTCCCCCCAAAAATGACCTCCCATATATAGATTTCATCTATTCACGTCACACCCTGCGTTTGTGTCACAGAAATTGATATGTAGAAATTGTATATTACCAAAGTTATATTATATTACCAAGAAAAGAAATTTTGTATTATGTCTTGCAACAACATTCGTCTCGTAAACATAAACATTGGACAATAACTTACAAATATTTTAACACATTGATTTCGACATCGATTCTATTATGGTTAGTGTTACAGCGAGATAATAACTCTTCAATACGGTAGGTATATCAAATAAAATCTCTATATATAAAAATGAATCCTCATTTCCCTTGGTCACGGCATCACGGGTGAACGGGTAGATCGATTTTAATTCGGTTTTCACTAATGGAATGAGGGATAAACGGGGAATGTTCATATATATAAAAATTGCACCCCGGGCGAAACCGGGGGCGGGTCGCTAGTAACTTATAAGAACATAATTTGAAATTAAACTGAGATTATTTGTACCCAATTTATATACATAAATCTCTGCACGATTCACATACAGAATCAATATAAATACATATAAATTATATATTTTTATAATATGTGTGTTAACGATTAATTTTAGCTACATTTTATACATATGACGAGCCCGTTGGATGAGTGGTTAGGGCGCTTGCCCTAACGCTCTGTTCTAGGGTTCCCGGGTTCGATTCCCGGCAGGGTCAACTTTGAAAAATCAACTTTTCAAATTTGCACAATGCGTTTCGCAGTCATTTGGGTAGCCCGTCTGGCGGCAATCTCACCGAAACACAACAGTAGGTGTGCTGTTGTGTTTCGGTGAGTGAGTAAGGGATGCCAGAGCCCATTTCCCTATCCACTCCTAATCCCTTATCCTTAATCCTACTGCAGTCGGCAGCGCATTTGCAGCAGCTTTGGCGTTGCTTGTGTTATAGGCGACGGAAGCCGTACTACCATCAAGTGGATCGTCAGCCTGTCTGCCGACCTTAACATTAAAAAAATCGGTACGGTTTTCTAATATTTAGCCTTTTTGCTGTCGGTTTTTATTTTAAATTGCTTGTGTTTTTATATAAAAAATTTGCTTGTCATTCATTGATTTTCACATTCGGGTTTTGTTCGTTGTACGCAGGTTATATTATTTCGATGGTTGTACGATTAAAAAAGTATTTTTAAATATTGATTTTATAGTCTGTCTCCTTCTTCCACACTTTCAGTTTTTACAATGTGGGTATATAAATTGTGAAAATTATATATATATATCTTACGATCTTACGATTCCTCGGGAACTTAGCATTTTTCTAGGATAAAAAGTATCCTATATGTTAATTCTGGTAATAAACTATCTGTGTGCCAAATTTTATCTAAATCCGTTTAGCCGTTTTGGCGTGTTCAAAGAAATGAGGCTCATAAAAATACACCGACCTCCAAAAATTTAGGGGTTTACTTTTATCTGATTGAGCCTTAGGAAATACGTGCTTACTGCCTTTGACCCCGGTGCCCGGGTCATCAAGCAAAAATCCAAATAATTTAGTAAGAATAACAAACACACAAACATCTAAATATACAAACTTTGACATTTATAATATTAGTAGGATTATTACGAAGATTCAAAGAAAATAGCCGTACGTAGAGTACGGAATCAAATGTTGAGATTTTTGTTGCAAACCCTCCGAACTTCGATAAAGTTCTTAATCACTTCGTTTCTTTAAATGTCCTATTTTCGTGTGGTTGACATTTGATGGTCTAAGATCCAAAGAGAGCTCGTCCTTCACCCATCTGTTTACCAAACGAAAAGTATATTTTATCAATTATTATCTATGAGAAAATAAAATCACGATTGTGTTACAGGGGGTCCACCGGAACCAGTTAAATTTTGAAAGAGGTCTATGAGAAAAAAAGTCTGGGAAGCTCTGTTCTAAAACAAATGTTATTTTTTTTTGTTTAAAATTATTAAAAATATCTTCTACTAGCGATCCGCCACCCGCTTCCCAAATGTGCGTATATATACATATATACGCACATAAATTATACATGTATAGTTATTTATCTTTATAATTTACATTCTGTATATATTTAATGATGACTATAACAATAAAACATTTCAACGTGATGCAAAATTTATGAGAGCTCACAAATCTTGCATCCATTTAGTTTTTTTTTTAAATATATTTTGTATATTTCTTATATTTGCGTGAACAGTCGCTGTGTCATATAATTGAATAAATAATATTTTAAGATCGCGTATAAATATTAATAGTTAATCCTAGCTTTGAATTTTATCTAAGTATATAAAGTCCAAATAAGAAAATATTTATATATAGTAATACATTATAAATAAAAGTGAAATGTCGACAGAAAACATTATACAATGAAATTTTCTCGATACAACAAAATCACTAACTTACCTCTCATTTCAATCGATTTTTGTTTTATTTTCAAAATGACATATTACAGACCTAAAAAAATTATCAGCAATCTCACTTCACAGTTTATCTAGGCCTTTGAGGATTAATTTTTCATCTGACATTATAGTTTACGAGTAACTAATATTTAATACTTTTGGCACTTATAACATTTTTATTTCATGCTCCACTGAGACGGGAAGACTATGTTTCGGAGTCCAAGAATATTTAGAGGTATTTTTTTAATAACACTTGTTTGTGAGTAGATTATTATAAGTGTGTTTGTGTATAGACTGTTTATAAATTGTTTCAGATTGTGTAAATATATGGCCAATAAAAGGAACTCTGTTGTGTTGGTATCGTGTGTATTCAATTATGGGGCCTCCCGGGTGAAATTAGTTTTTTTTTGCTTTGTACGACTCTTTAATGTATAATTTTGAATTGATAAAAAAAATGTGAGAAGATTTCATTAGAGCTCTCCTCGTATGCAGGGTCAATTGAGCCTGTAACCACAGATTAACTTCATTGTCGTTTATATTTCCACTCAAGTACCGAACGTCCGACGCATTACGAAATTTCTCATTGTTTGATAAATCACTTCAGTTAGCAAATGAGCGATAATTGAAAACGTATTGGTTGCTAAGATCTTATCGTTTCTAGACAATCTTACTCAATTGTGGAAACTATTAGGGTTCTGTAGAACAGAAACCTCAACAAGGAAGTCTATTGTTTCTAATATACTGCTTGTTTCAAATTCAATGCTCGTGTGATAAAGAATGCTCTGCTCTGCTCCGAGCAGTCTTTATGACAGCGCAGCCAGCGAACTTGCAGAACCTTTGCTTACGCGACGGTAGCCGCAATCCATCAAGTGGACCGTCAGCGTGTCTGTCGAACTTAACATTAAAAAAAAACGGGACAAGTGCGAGTTGAACTCGCGTGAAGACGGTTCCGTACGATGTTACCTATCATGTTTTTTTAAATCTACGCACAATATTGAGTTATTTACCATGTTATTTTAATACCATGGACTTTTAATAGGTTTTCCTATAATCTATAAGTAGAAAACTAATTTCTGTATTTTTTTCAAAATTTTAGGTTCAGTAGTTTCGGAAATAAGGGTGGGGGGGGGGAATGGTCGGACAGACGGATACACGAGTGATCTTATAAGGGTTCCGTTTTTTTATTCGGACGTACGGAACCCTAAAAATCCCCAAAAGAAGTATGCCAAATATCATGACTGCGTCATGTTTCTCTATAGCAACGGCCCTTTTATATGTCAATCATACATTAATGTGAGCAACGAAACATGCAATTTAAGACTTGAACAGTAATAAGACTTTTTTAGACAATTAAAAGGTTATATAAAAGTGTAGATTCTTCAAGTAAATGTTAAGCGCAACTCGTTAATAAACATCAATAAAATCGAACAATGTATTTAAAGTTACTCGTATTGCGCTCACGCATTCTGCGTACACGCACGATCTCATCAACCTTTGTCTTCCGCTGATGTTTCCATTGATTATAATGACAGTACAAAAATAGCAATTTGATCTGCTGATAGCTTAACTTGATAATTGAAAAGGCCAACGATAAGTTAGTTTTTATTCTTACTACACTTGTTTGGACAAGTTATAGACATCTCAAAATTAGATAATTATATCAATAGGTACAAAGCCTGTCTGGCGACAGTAACCAATCCCTTACTTATATAGATCACTGCGAAATCACGGCGCGTGAGATATTGTGTTTCGGTGAGTCTTAATTGGCGATGGTAGCCACATATCGGTAGAACCGTCAGCCTGTCTGCAGACCGTTATATTTATTGAAAATGTAAAATCTATAGTATATTGTATTATTGTTTCAAGGTTAACCTTCATAGATTCGAGGGTTTGACCTTGAAATTGGATCTTTTAATAACAATGTTAAAGGTGACTGATGTGGCATACATACATATTGCCATTAAGAGTAAAGGGCAGGTGCTAAGCGATTTTAAAGCATGTCGTGTGTTGGCTAACGAAAGTAATTAATCACATTCAAATTGCCGTTGTGCCATTTTTAAAATATTTCCAAAATAGATAAATATTATTATAATAATAATAAGATAATCATATTATTATGATTATAATAATAATAATACATAATAATAAGATATTATTATGTATGATCATTGTTCAAAGATTTGAAGAAGACATTACAAGCTGAGACAGCAAAAAATATTCTTCTGTCTAAAACCTATGCCTCACATTGAAGATATTAAAGTATTATTGCCAGTTAGCAGTGATTACAATACCATTGTACTGTCATAAATACTAACAATATTGAATCGAATACACACAAACTATCAACTTAAGCAAAATCTTCTCGAGGTTCCTCCTTCTCCGTTTGGAATAAAAAAAAAACGCTAAATGTTAGGGGAAGCTTGCTACAATGCATCAGTGGAAACCGCATTTAAATCGGTTAAGTCGCCTTAGAGATTAGCGTTTTTTTATGTTAAGATCGGCAGACAAGCTGACGGTCCACTTGATGGTAGGTGGCTACCGTCGCCTATAACACAAGCAACGCCAAAGCTGCAGCAAGTGCACTGCCGACTACAATAGGATTAAGGATAAGGGATTGGGAAAGGATAGGGAAATGGGCTCTGGCATCCACGTACTGTTATTTCACGATGTAAGGGGGTGGTTACTGCCGACAGACGGGCTGCCCAAATGACTGCGAAGTACAGTGTGCCCTGCCACTACTTTCCAGATCCAGACAAATTTGAAAAGTTCATTTTGACCATGCCAGGAATCGAACCTGAGAACCCTAGAACAGAGTGTTAAGGCAAGCACCCTAACCACTCATCCAATGGGCTCGTCAAACAGACAAAAATTCTATAAAACTATTTTTTTAACCTCGGTAACATAATAAGACGTGTACAAATTGTTTTTTGGGAAAAAAATAATGTATAGACACGGCTCGTTTACGATTTTATTATATGTATAGATGATATAAATGATAATGTTAGCAAAAACAAAATTCATGCAAAAATAAATTATAAATTTGATGGTTCTTAATATCGTTTTATTTAAATGGCTTAGGTTTAAAGTTGTAGTGGTCGTACCGACATCGTAGCTTTGTAAATATCATAGGTATTCACCTTTGTTTACTTTACAAAAGGACATTATCTCCAACAAGTGTTCAATTTTTCTAAACCTAACTAGCACAATTGGAACGTGACCACACTGCCAGTGTACTAGGAATACCTAACGCAACATCCTGTATAGTTTTGAATGTCTAGGCACATATATGTATACTAAGACATAATTCAGTCAGATCAGAAATTATTGTACGGCTTGTATACAATTTTATCAATTAATTCACTTTTATTTTTTTATAACTCTTTAGTTGTTAACAACTTTTTTAATTTTTTTTAAATTTAGTATAAGTAGTGCTATAATTGGACGAAATTGTGCACCAAACGTCTTAGCAGCAGCTTTCATTTTCTTTTTATATTATAGGCTCCACTCAGTCCAAAAAATTTTTTTTTTAATGTTAAGGTCGACTACAGGCTGACGGTTCACTTGAAGGTGGGTGACTTCCGTCGCCTATAACATAACTACACAAGGGAATGCCACAGGTGCTGCGAGTGGGCTGCAGATCATAGTAGGATTAAGGATAAGGGATAAGCCCGTTGGATGAGTGGTTAGGGTGCTTGGCGCTTGGCTTAACGCTCTGTTCCGGGGTTCCCGGGTTCGATTCCCGGCAAGGTCAACTTTGAAAAATGAACTTTTAAATTTAGCTCTGGTCTGGAGCTGGAAAGTAGTGGCAGGGCACACTGCCTTTCACAGTCATTTGGGCAGCCCGTCTGGCGGCAGTAACCACCCCCTTACAGAAGACCACCGTGATGTAACAGCACGTGCGCTGTTTCGGTGAGTGAGTAAGGGACGCCAGAGCCCATTTCCCTATTCTCTTCTAATCCCTTATCTTTAATCCTACTGTAGTCGGCAGCGCACTTGCAGCAGCTTTGGCGTTGCTTGTGTTATAGGCGACGGTAGCCACCTACCATCAAGTGGACCGTCAACCTATCTGCCGATCTTAACATTAAAAAAATCTATACTAATATTATAAAGCTGAGAACCACCAGTTCAAATTGAAATAACCTTTTGTGGTGGATAGTCCATTTGTCGAGGATAGCTATAGGCTATATTTAACATCACGCTACGACCAATAGGAGCGGAGCTTCAATGAAAAATGTTGCAAAAACGGGAAAATCCTTTTGAGAGCTTCCGTTACGTGCGCTGCGTAAACGGTTAAAGTTACGCAAAAATCATGTATGAAGGAATTGTTACTCGTTAAAAGTTCTAAAAAAAAGTCTATAAAAGTTCTAAAAGTTCTAAAAAAACCGCAGCATAAGCTTATCTTTTAAGGTTGACTCACTATAACCTTTTTTATGGTAATCAAATTCGTTCTAAAGTAATGCATTATTTGCGAAGGTATTTTTATAATCTATAATAAAATCGCTGTTTACCTATTATGCCTTTGTGCACGCTAATCTCAGAAACGGCTTAACCGATTTTTATGTGGTTTCCACTGATGTATTGTAGCAAGCTTCAGGTAATATTTAGTTCTCCAATCAGGTAATTTAATAATAATTCAGGTAATAATTCAGGTAATTTTTTTTGTTACAAACAAAAAAAGTTTCGCGCTATACCGAATACCACACGTACTAAGTTGCGGGCACAGCTAGGTACTTTATAAAAACATGTAAATTTGACGTACTTTTTTATAATATCAATTACAAAAAAAAACTGCAGTAGACATTAATTAGAATATCGTTAACACTCAATTATTGACTCCCAAATGTTTTTTATTACTGTATGAAAAAAATATATTAATGAATATTTTATTATCGAAATGATGCAACCTCCTCAATAAAATAACTTAAAAAAAACCATAATATGCACGCACATCATAGTTTTTCATTACATTCACATTTTGTTTATCGATTTTTAATTAGTTTTTATTACAAAAATTACAAGGTTGCTCACAAGTTTCATCATTTACAAGTCTCAGAGCATTATTTACACACAATGTGTACTTGAGTCTAACCATGTTTTTACATGATACTTAAATCTTAAACTTAATAGTGATCTCAGATTAAAGGATTAAGGGATCTCAGAGCCCATTTTCCTATCTCTACTTTGTTCTTTATTTTTTTATGATATTAGTGTTGGTGTTAGCATTTGCATCGCTCTTTGTAGGAAAGATTGTTGGTGCTTTACTAAGAGAAACAAAAAAAAGATATTTTGTGTAACATAACATACACGTACGTCTTATACATACAGACTCTTTTTTTGCGTGAGAAAATCTGCGACCCAGATCCCCACCGACCATGGGGAGATCCGTTGGGTATATGGGACTTCTACCCACTAAAAACCCACGGCTGGGTGATAAGGGATCATGGAAACATGCATCTGCCTCCCTCCGTCAGACGAGGCCCGCACACTTGCGGGCTCCATCTCGATTAGGCGCGGAGTCTGACCCTGGAGAGACGTGCCGGAAACACACAGCACGTCTCCCATCGTTGCACGGCGGACGACCCCAAGTCCGCAGCCCCGGGAGAAGCGGCACAAGCCGCCCATACTCAGATGGGACACACCCTCCACCAACCCATGGCCCTATCGACAGTCAAGTCATACAGGCTTAATCAAGAACAAATTGTTTTGTCATAACTGTCCCTTGTCGTTCACCCCCTTTTGGGGCCGACATCACACCACAGCTGAGTGACGCGCGGGGCTCGAGCTTCGCTCACTCTCACTCGTCTTCGCCTGTAAGTATTCCTCCACTTATGTAATTTACGGGCGAATCTTTCAAATCTTGCATAGTTCGCCGCCGTGGAAATCCTGAAGTATACGGGCGCCCCGTTGTCTTGGCAGATCCCATCCACCATCTCTTTCCGCAACTCATCGTACAGAGGAAAAGACCACAGAATGTGGTGCAAGTCCTCATCCTCCGTACCGCATTCACACATACTCTCCTCGCAAAGTTACCTACATCGTCAATGCATGACAATTTTATTTCCTGTCGCGCAAGACAAAAGAAAAAATTGTGCATAGCACACACACACTCGAAAGAAATTATATAATGAACATCATAATTACATCAATAAAAACAACATATAATTGTGATATTACTGTTAATAATTATTATCTAGGTAGGTACTTTAGTTATATATTTTATAATTTCGCGAGACTTTCCACATTTCCGTTCCTAAATGTACTTAAACTTTTAATTTGATTGTATCTTACACTTTAAATAAATTTATGCCCTAAGTATTACTAAATCGTGGCATTATCAATAAAAGGAGATCAATCAGTTTTGTATGGAGATCGGGCCATCACTTGTATCATTAGGTAAGAAGAAATTATAGAGTATACTGGAAAAATATTGTATAACTTTGTAATGGAGTTTAATAGATATTTCAGTTTGAAAGTATTATAAAATCCAATTGTTCCAATTAAGTAATAAGTTTTTTTAATTTTCAAATGTTATACACTTTTAACTTTATGAAAGACTTTTATTACCAAATAAGTTAAAAAATGACCTGGTTTTGATAGGGTTTTGAACGATGTCTTTCATCTTGTTCCTGCGGCGACCGAATTTCTGTCGCAAGTACATCTGCATTGCGGAAGTTTCTCGTTTATTCTACAGTTTTGCGTCTTTAATAACATGATATATAAATTACTAAATACAATCAATTTACAACTTTTAATGCACCTCCAATACAAAACAAAAACAAGGATTTACTAATACAAAAACTGATGATCTAATCGTAACGGATCTTACCTACAAATGAATGCCGTTGCAGAGTATGATCACGTGCGTAAATGGCTTGGTAATATATGTATAAATTTATCATAATTTAATTTAATTTATTAACCATTACCTATTTAAATTTAAAACTATTCATATTGGAAAAAAACGTAGGAAAAACGTAGGTGAAAAATCACCCTTAAGAAGGTTTAGGTGTTTTCTTAAGGGTTTAAAATATGTAATTAAATATAGCTTTGATATATCTATATTTAAAAAAATATCTATCTGGAATTGGACAGCCTGTCTAGTAGCCGTAACACCCCCTATATACGTAAGATCGAAGTGATATAACAGCATGTGTGCTGTTGTGTTTCGGTGATTCCTTTTCTCTATCCCCTTGTAAGCCCTTATCATTTGTCCTGCTAAAGTCTGCAGCACACTTGAAGAACCTATGGCGTTGTTTGTGTTAATAGGAGATGCTAGTCACTAGTGGATCATCAAATACCGTTACAACATAGGTATGACAACATGTTACGGTTTAGTAAAAGAAGAGGTTATATACGTTTAATTACAAAGTTTTATACATTTATTAAAGGAGTGCGTTGGAGCTGACACACTCACTTTTTTTGACAAATGTACGAGAGACACTTGAAAAAAGAGCTTTAAGGTTAATTATTCTTAAAAAAATTGTGAGAGATTTTGAGAGATACATTCTATTTTGGGATCCAATCATCTCAATTTAATGATAATAATAATAATAATTTATTCATTTTGGACCAACAAGGATCATATTATGTTAGTAACAACTTAAAATCTATGTTAGTATTACATACGTTTATTAGTCAGTACATAAACCATACAACAGTGGTTCAGGTACTGTCAGTCAAGCCTAGCAGCAAATGCGCTCAGGATGCAGTTGGAGCTGGCCCGAACCCTATGCACCAGGGATGCACACCGCTTCCGGATTTTCGTATAGAAACAGTCGACCCGCGACTCGGCGAACAACCACGATGCACTGCAAAATCGTGGAAGCCCCATCAGCACCCTAAACGCATCATTGTACTGAACTCGCAGAATAAAACAATAAAACACTTTGTTTTAATAAAACTTTGAATAAACTTAATAAAACACTTTGTTGTTCCATATCATGTGCATATATATTTGTTTTCCTTCGTATACAACATAAAATAAATTAAACACTATCAAAACACATCATTTTCTTTTAGCCTCTAAACTTCCACTCATATCTATATATTTTTTTCTACTACTATCTTCTACATTTTTTTTAAAAACCTTCTAATTTCAACTTTTCTTTTTATTGTTTGAAATTCAAACCTATTTAAATATATAGCCAGTATTTAAGTTCAAAAACATTAACAAATATATGCGTCGAAATTTTTATCTCTTTTTAACACATCCTGTACATACATAATATAGGCATAAATATTTTATTTGTAAGTTAAATAATTACAGGTTTCGTTCCGTGTTCTAATACTAATTGTGTTTGATGTGGTTGTCATTTTTTCTTCACTCCTTAAATCAACACCTTTTTAGTCCGAAATCGTGAAGTCTCTAAGCGTTAACTAATTTGGCATTTATGTAAAGTCAATTTTTTTGTAAATTGACCTTTTTTAGTGGCTGCTTACGTAAGTATCTATTTAGTCGTAATAAGTATTATTAATCACAATAACAATAAGATACAATTAGAAAATAGTATGAAATAATGTAAATTAATGTATATAATGCTTACCTACCTGTTTGATATTTAAATTCCAAGAATTATTTATATTTCGTTTGAATTAATCTATTCTATTACATATAATATAATAAAATCCTAAACGTGCCGTGTTTGTACATTAAATTTAAAAAAAAAAAAAAGCATTTGTACACATTGTAGGTACTTATGTTACCGACGTAAAAAAAAAAACGTTTTTGTCTGTCTGTTTATCTGTGCGTTTGTGCACGCTAATCTTAGAAACGGCTTAGCCGATTTGAATGTAGTTTTCAATGATGTATTGTAGAAAGCTTCTCGTAACATTTAGTGTTTGTTCATTCCAATCGGTTTACAAGCAAGAGTTACCCTCTATACCGAATACCACGCGTACGAGTTGCGGGCTTATATTTTTAAATCTCTCGCGGGATTACAGGGTGAATTTACCGTAAATATTCAGCTGGAAAAAAAGACTGCGAGATTCAAAACCTAATTCGTACCTAATATTATTAATTCATATGTATGTGTTTAAATTCTTGCTCTTTGCTTATATTAATAGGCGACAGTGGCCACTTACCATCAAGTCAACCGTCAGATTTTCTGCCACACTTTCAACGAAAAAGTACTTAATTAAATATTATTATTTCAGATGAAATATATCCTTTGATTGACCTTTTTAAACTCGATCAGTTTTATATGTTAAAGGGTGGCAGGTAGGGTGAAGGCCCACTTGATGGTAGGGGGGACTACCATCGCCTATAAATAAATATGTGCAAAATCTGACCCTAATAGGATAAGGAAAAAAGTGGGGAAAGACTTGTCATTCCTTACTCTTGCTCCGAAAGACAGGTTGTAATTTCAGGATGGTCTTCTGTAAAGGGTTAGTTACTTTTGCTAGACAGGCTGCCCAGAGTGTGGTTGCAGATCTCTGTGATTCTTTTGATTAAATTGACGAGCCCATTGGATGAGTGGTTAGGGTGCTTGCCTTAACGCTCTGTTCTAGGGTTCCCGGGTTCGATTCCCGGCAGAGTCAACTTTGAAAATGAACTTTTCAAATTGGTCTCTGGTTTGAATCTGAAAAGTAGTGGCAGGGCGTGAAATGACACCTACCATCAAGTGGACCGCGTCAGCCTGTCTGCCGATCTTAACATTAAAAAAAAATCTTTTAAGTGATTATATTTTACATCACAGCTAACAGTCTAATGACAATTTTAAAAATAGTACATCCTTACATATAATACAAAGTCCCTGTATGTTATGTATATATTTGCGATAATTTCAAAAACTACTAAACGAATTTTAAGCGTTAACCGAAGATATATCTCCGGTTAACGCTCTTTCCATGAGTGAAAACGGCGTGAAAATATATGCATATATGAGGTCGGTTGCTAGTTTTAAAAATAAATTAAAATGTTAAAAGCAAAAGAAATATTATTAGCTTGTCTTAGCACATTTCAATTATGCTATAGTATAAGTAAATCAACGAAATATGATATCCAAAAGTATGCTTGTACAATGGCAAAGTTTTGGTGACATTAAAAAACAATAGAGCGTTGGGAACTGAGATTTATTGGTCACATATTAATTTTCTCACAGTCGCGTAGCCTTTACGGTGATCGTGTTAAGTTAGGCCTCTCGCGCATCTGCCGAGTTGAAAGGGCACATGTGAAGGCCACCCGTTGACCGCATCCGCTTTACGACTAGTGATTCATCGATTATTTATCGATATCGATAAACTTTGTGATTCAATGTTTTATTGCTTAGATAATGTTTCACGCTGTCTACCTATGTTGCAATCCGATTGAAATGTTTAATGTGCAATTGTATTGTATAATTCCCGGCACCTAAGTTGGCAAGAATGGCGAGATGCGCAGAAGTCGTTTTTAACGCTTTTCAAAGCGAACGTGTTGAAGACTCAATGTGACAGCATGTCTAATAATTTATTTAATTAAATTTTATGTTAATACTAATTTAATTTTATAAAAAACTTAATTAACTTTAACTAATTGTTTTTAATACCTCACCCTAAACATTAATTTAAAATATTTTGAAAACAACAGTGAGCATTTTTATTGTACATGAGTTTAGGATGCGCAAACTTCCCCCCCTAGGTGTGCTGGGACCTTGTCGCGGTGGGGGGGCTTAACCCTCGCCAATCCGGACGGTTGCAGGGGTCGGTGGGGTCACCGGCCTTCGCTTGGCTGACCGGATTGTCGCTGAGGAACTAACAAAGCACACCCGTGAGGGCTCCGAGCGAACTCCGAACATCGGAGCTCGTGGCGGAGCGTTTGCTGGGAGGCTCCAACGGTCAGTTGGAGCTTCGCCGGTCACCGCTCGCTGGGCCGAGGATCCGTACTCGGCTCATGCGGGTGTGGGCCGGTGAGTGTTGTGCCCCCGGTCCTTGTTCGTCGGACCGAGGTATGGGTCTCGGTTTTGCGCATGAGGACCGGCGCGGTACGCAGCGGGCGGATTCTCTCGGATGGTTCTGTCGCTTAGTGGTAGTCGGGCAACGCACGCGAAGACGGAGCTTTACGGCAGGCAGAGTACCGCAATCGTGGCCTTGTGGGGGGTGGTGAAGACCCGGTTAGGGCCACCGGCCTAATAACCGCCCTTCGCAGTCGTCCGGAAGAGTGAACACCCGGCCTCGTCACCCGGCCTAGTAACTCTTCCGCGACGACAACACGAGGTGGAGTCCGTCTCTCGGGCTGCCGCGATTGCTGTGGAAATGTCAGATGGAAACCCCCTTTGGGCCGCCCACCCCTAATGCCGTAGAGATGAGCAGCCACATGAGCAGGGGTTATCCGAGAGTTTCAGGTGGAAGCGGCCTCCGACTCTGTGGTAGGTTGTGCCGCAGAGAAGAGGTAATGGGGTGCTTCAGAGGTGAAGCCCGTCGCTGACTGCCCGCTGCGAGAGGTGAGAATGGGCGGCTCGTGCCGCTTCGCCTGGGGGCGGTGGACATGGGGTTGTCCGCCGTCATCACAACACCGGGCAACGATGGAAGACGTGCTGTGTGTTTCCGGCACGTCTCTCCACGGCGCGGAGATCAAACTCCGCGCCTAATCGAGGTGGAGCCCGCAAGTGCGCGGGCCTCGTCTGGCGGGGGAGGCAGATGCATGTTTTCCACGATCCCTTACCCCCCCGCCCATAGACGGCGCGAGGAAGCACCGTGGGTTTTTTAGTGGGTAGAAGTCCCACATACCCCACCGATGTCCCCATGGTCGGTGGGGATCTGGCTCGCAGATTTTCCCACGCAAAAAAAAAAAAAAAAAGGATGCGCAAACTTTCCCCCACTAGGTTAAAATCGACGCCGGTCACTATGATAGTGTGTTAAGAAGAAACAAATAATTAAAAACTTCATATGTATTAACAAAACTCCAAACCAAGCATTAAAATATTAATTTACAATTAAAAAACACTCTGTAATAGTAATTATATTGTTTTAATAAAAAAATACTAAATTGAATGTCTTAACTTAAAACAAATAACATTAAATACCTATTAAATACTGAATTGAACATACTTTTCATAAAAGTGAAAAAAAAAAAGAAGTTAATCTATCGCTTTTGAGAGCGATAGAAAGGTATTTATTCCAGAAATTATTAAAGGATGAGAAACAAGCTGACGCAACACTGAACTCATTCAGAGCCACTACTGAGTGTAGCGGCTTTATTGTGAGTGGACGCTGTTTTGAAAAAAAAATCTTATTTTTTGTAATTTTATACAAAAACTATTTATTTATACTAATTGTAATTTTATACTATTGGCATTGAGAAGTGATAATTTTTATCGTTTCTATTCGTTCAAATGTTAAATGACGAGTATCAATAGAAAATAATTATTACCTACCAATAATATTTAATATTCTATCGACAACTCGAAAGAATGGCTCAAGCAAGTCCCTATTAGTTACACCAAAATAATAAAATTTAGTTTGTTGCTTCCATAGAAAAACACGATGACACTTTACATAGCAACTGAAGGATACTAAATAAGATTACATAATGGTTTATTAGTAGATACCTAATAAAAAAATAAATTTTAAGTTAAACACTGAGCAGAATTCGGCCTTTTTTTCTTCAAGCAAGGCCAACTTAATTAATATTGGCTAAAGAATAAATACAATGTTATAATTGTGAATTTTGAGTCTCTATTAAAGTCTATTAAGATTGAGTTTGTAAAACAATATCAGAACTACCAAACACGCGAGCTAAACTACTAACCTAACCTTTTATTTGAAATGAATTAAACTAAAATTAATATAAAATTACGAAAGTAGAGGTCAGAAGTTCATAAGTATATATATGGAGATTGAAGTCCAGGTCATATTAAGTGTCGTGATGGGTATCACGACCTATTGTTAGCCTTTAAAATTTCGACATACAGTCTAGCCATGCTGATTCTTTGTTCGTCTATCACCTGTATCTTGAGACGTGATCTCAAGAAGGTCATCCGAAGAAAGATGACAACATTGGAGAATATTTCTTTTTATTGTCAAATATTTGGTTACATTTTATGTATGTATGTGCATTTTTAAACTTTATTCGAGTTACCTTTTCTATACTGATATTATAAAGAGGTAAAGTATGCATGTTTGTTTGTTTGTATGGTAGGGGTAATTATCGAAATTACTCATCCGATTTAAAAAAAATCTTTCAGCAATAGTTAGAATAGAATTTCAGGCTGAACATAGGCTACAATAAAGTAGCCATAAAAACTACTATGTTGTATTAAAAAAATATTTAAAATCGTTAGATAATGTTTATTAGCCATATTTTATCATCAATAATTATGAATCCTTATCAAATTATTACACGTGATTTTTGTTTGTTTTGGACTGAACATGATTGACTGCATAATTATGTTTTCGATTTATGGTTAAGGGCTTCACTTAGGCAAATGACATTTACAATAGAACTCCCTGGCGGCGGAGACAATTCAACAGGCCTAGAAATGGGTTTTTTTTGTTTTTACCATTAGAACAATACACAATTTTTTTTTAATATTAATACAATTTTTTAAACTGACATTAACTTATTAATCAGTACAGGATTCATACGCGCACAATAAACCGTTTTCGAGAGAATTTTCAATAAAAGTCAAATTTTTCTTGTGTCCTAACTTTTTTTTGTGGAGTTTCTATTACTTTAACGAAAATTCTAATTAATACAATTGGTTCTTCACATGCTTAATTATAATATACATTTTTTTCAAAGCAATTGTGTTGTCAATTTCTTGTAACGTCTTCATTAAACAATGGATATTTTTAGTATTTAGCGTTTGTCTCCACCTTAATGAGATAATACGATCGATGTATGTAAAGCGCGACCGTGCCGTGAAGCCACAGAGGCAGTATAAGTAGGTCAAGACCCGTAACCCGATACCGAGAAACAATCTGAATTCCACGCGGGCACAGCTAGTATTATAAATAGGTAAATTTCGTATATTTCTTTATATGTAGAAGATGATCTTCGAAACTACTCATCCGATTTAAAAAAAATCTTTCACCAATAGTTAGATTGGACATAAGCTTATTCCACGCGGGCGAAACCGCGGGCACCAGCTATCCAAAAATCTAAGATTCAACATCTGGCAAATGTATACTTAATAGCAATAAAGATGTCAGTTATTTCGCTTTATATATTTCGTCAGGCGTTATATCTTTTATTTTTCAACGCAGACGCGGTCGCGGGCTAGTTAATAAATATTTCGTAAAAAAAATTATATACTTCCAGTTAGTGGTAATTGATCGAGAACTGCTAGTATGAAGCGCAGTAATGTAGTTGTTACTGATGAATTTAACAAAATATCAAAAGAGCCCGTGGGCAAAATTTTTTGTAATTAAACAAAATTTAAAATCTTTAACATCGAGTATAATCATTGCAACACACATATATTATAACCTGCTCAAAAGAATCGTATGATTCTTTTTAGCAGGTTTTTCGTAAATGTCACAAGAAAACTAATCCTATAATTCAAATGAAAAAGAAACAAAAATAGAATGAGAGATCATGCATAAGACTAAGGCAACAAAACATAATTTTGTTTAGAGTAGATTTCTCATTAATAAGAAGTTAATCTGTAGTTAAGGCGCGAATTAATTTAATTTGTACCTTCGTAATGTGTTTTCATTAAAATTATAACTCTTGCGATATTACCAAAATTACCTCAAGCTTGCATCGTTATAGGATGAAAAATACATTTATTTATTCACGTTTCATTTATTTAAAAATATATTTTTCACTATGAAAATGTTTTACCATAATAATAATGCATTTATTTGTTTGCTCCACACAATCACATATAACCATGTTGACCTAAATTAATGGGACATTAACCTTGTTTTTGGAAAAAAAAATGGAAATAGAATGAAGTTTTGATTTTGGCTTTTTATTTACTCTGAGCCTTTACGGAAACTAGTTTCTCTTTCCGAGGAAACTAAGACAAGGATACCCGTATTATAATATTTTAGTAAAATACAGTAAATATGACTTTCATTATGAAGATCCAATGAAAATGGGTCATAATATAATGATTTGTTTTTTATTTCGAAGACAAATCAGCCGCTAGAGACCTTAGGAACTAGCTGAACTCGGCCACGTTTCGCTGCGGTTCATACGGCGGCGGCGTACGCATGGGGCTCGCGGTACTGGACACTGCTTATATATTATTCTATTTATCATAGCGTGATGTTATATAGACTATAGCCTTCCTCGATAAATGGACTATTCAAAACAAAAAAAATTTTTCAATTCGAACCAGTAGTTCTTGAGATTAGCGAGTTCAAACAAACAAACAAACAAACTCTTCATCTTTATAATATTAGTATAGATATAAAACATAGGAAAACGGAGAGGAAATATGATAACAGATAAGTTACGAAATGAGATTAAAAGAATAAACTTTGACAAATCTGAACGAACTGAAAAATAAGAATTTAAAATTATGGTATTTTACCATTATTTTACGCGATTTCTTCCGCCTACCTCGGTAATTGTAACGGTACATTTTTCTAGACGAAATGTCAAATGTCTTTTTAACATATCCTATGTCGTTTTCCTAAACCCTGACTCGTTCGTTCGTTCGTTCGTTTCAGCCGATGGACGTCCACTGCTGGACATAGGCCTCCTGCAATGACCGCCAAACACCACGCTTTTGTGCCGCCTGAAGCCAGCGACTCCCCGCGACTCTTTTAATATCGTCTATCCATCTAGGGGGGGTCTGCCGACACTGCGTTTCCCGGTACGTGGCCGCCATTCCAGCACCTTAAGTCCCCAACGTCCATCGGTCCTACGAGCTATATGCCCCGCCCATTGCCACTTCAGTTTTGCGATACGTTGAGCTATGTCGGTCACTTTGGTTCTTTTGCGGATCTCCTCATTTCTGATTGGATCGCGCAAAGATACTCCGAGCATAGCTCTGATCGCGCAAAGACACTCGAGCATAGCTGAGTGACTCTGAGCCTTCTTATGAGGCCCATAGTAAGCGACCATGTTTCAGAACCGTATGTCGTCACTGGCAACACGCACTGTTCGAAGACTTTAGTCTTCAGGCACTGAGGGATATTGAACCTGACTACTTGTATGCAAAATTTTATGAAGATCGGTTTAGTGGTTCAGGTATGAATTTGTATAGAAACAGACAGATTAACTTTCGCATTTATAATATTAGTTAGGATGCGAAACTTTGCGAAAATGTTTGTTACTATTTGCGAAAAAGCTATCAAAACATATACTTACCTACTCGTACATAGGTACTTATATCATTTGCTTTACGACATGCAGAGTCCTTCTTGTTATTCTCATCGAATTCTTTATCCTTTATACGATACTAGATTTCATCCTTTTTCTTATTTGTTATAATATTTGTTCAATCTTTATTGCTCATATTGTTACGGTTGGCCATATAGTACCTTCTCGAAGGAACGCGAGTTGCCCTAAGAGGCATCGAACATTCAGGAAGAAGAGGTAATGTTTACCAAGACATGGTGACCACGGCTCTTTAAACAAGTGCAGAAGAAAATTGGTCATTACGATTACGACATACGGTTCATATTCCAAGGACCGAAGCACCATATTAGAACTGATCGAAAAATCGACGCTCGATGTTTACTTGAGGAGGAGTGTGCTACGGTACGCGATAGGGAAGCGACAATCGAGAGTTTTTGCGAAGAGATCTGCGATAGTGAGTTAGCGACACATCGAACGAATTAGCGACATCTTTTTTTTATTAAATCAAGGTAGCGCTTGACCACTATCTCACCTGATTTGAGGTGTAGATGCGGCCGAAGGTGGACCCACGCTTACCTAGTAAATGCCCTTTTACCCTGGTTTTAAAGACCCCGAAGTTGTAGTCCTTTGGGAACACAGACGCAGGCAATGAGTTCCACTCCTTGGCAGTCCGAACAAGATGGAACTGAAACGCTTCGTGCGTGATCGAGGAACATCGACCACGAAGGGATGAAACCCTCAGCCACGCCTAGTGTTCCGCAAGTACGGTTCCGGTTGGATTAATTCGTACAGAATAGATGCACACTCTCCGAGTTTAACGGTTTAATCGAGAAGCCTTGTGTTATTTGGGTGAAATCTTGGAAGAAAAAAATCGACTCCTTTCACTCTTACACGGCATTTTTACTCAGCCCGCACGTAACAATATTATTCTTGTCAGGCGTAAATTTTTTTATTTTTAGATGATCCTTCGGGAACACTAGTTTTTTTTTCTGGATGAAAGGTACCCTTCATCCAGATTTTCTGTATCTCTGACAACGTGTATGCGAAATTTCATAAAAATTGGAGGCGTGAAACCTTAACAAACAAACAAACTCACTTTCGCAAGTTAGGAAGGGACCCAATTTATTCAACTTCACCTTGAATATACTAAAAATGTAATTATTTTCTAATTATATTGCTTCGGGTGTTAATTGAATGCGTCATTCTTTATCAAATGCAACAGTAATGCGTAGAAACTTTAATATTAATAAATAAATCTTCGTATAATTGATGATTATTTGAATACATGTCCGCTGTCAAATAAATTATTATATTATACTGAAGAGTTGATATTTCAAATGCACACTTAGGTGTGTTTATATTGCAATAGTAAAGTTTATTAATAGATTTTTGTTCTTTTGACATTATTAGCACTCTCAGTTGATTGATTCTCAGGCAAATTAATATCATTATATGACATTTAAAAAGTATAAACGAACACGAATGTATGAATGTATGTACTTATTCATTTTTATATAATTTTATATAATTGGCAGAATATAAGCCACGGATTGGGAAATTGCAGAGCCTGGCACATAGACGCAAAATTGCCTGTCTGTGTGTATTCTATAAGATGTGCTTCGGAGAGTGTGCTCGGGAGCTGCATGAGATCATACCGCCTTCCCCTTTCTTCTATCGGACATGCAGACGTACGGCTGGTTACCATCCTCACCTTCTAGAAATCCCTCTAATTCGGACCAAGCGCTTTAAAACATCTTTTATAATGCGCACTATTAAAGATTGGAATTCCCTGCGGCGTCTGTATTTCCGAGCTCATACAACCCAAAATCTTTTCAAATGTTCGAGTGAATAGGCATCTTTTGGGTGAGCTCGCTCCATCGTCGGCCTCATCCTTCCTACATGGATAGATGCTGGTCAAGAGCAAACCCATCTTTAATAAAAAAAAAATAAAAAGTTCGTCACGCGGTAGGAACTAAAAGCCTTACAAAAGATAACAGTGAAATAACGGCACGTATGCTGTTCGTTTAGTAAATAACGAATTCCAGAGTCGGTTCCCTCTCCTCATTGTGTCCAATGTCCCATATAAATCCTACCCTCTTATTCCCTGGTCGATTTTGCCACTGGAGTTGCAGTTGTGACTGAAGACACGCCTTTATAGTCGCGTAAATACATTTTAGTTAAAATTACCCATGTCTTTTTTTGTTAATGTGTATATGCTTAAAAAACAAACTCACTTTCGCATTTATAATATTAGTTGTTATTGTAACAGTAATAATAAATAATAATAAACAAGTTTAATTTAATTGATTAAGCAAATTAAAATTTAAAAAAAAAAAAATTAAAGAAAGCAGTTCCTCTGTTTCCCTTACGAATAAATCTCGTTTAAAATCAAACTAAGTATATTTGTATATTAAACTAAGTAATAGTTATAGTAAACTTATAGTTATAGTAATAGTTATAGTAAGTAATTTTATAGTAAACTAAGTAAGTTTTCTTATATTAAGCAGAAATGGTAAATACAATTTATGTGAACTTTAAAGCAATTAAAAACAATACCCGCGACCTTCAAAGCCGGATGGATCGGTCGCATACTGACAAATATGTGTTGAGATTCACTGATTGTTAAGCATTTTGACATTTATTGATAATGGCTACAAATAACATGTCTTTGTAACAAATAAATAACATGGTTGTATTTATTTTTTTAATGGCAAAGAAGGCAGATGTTCGTACTGCCATTGAGGAAGATAAGTTCAATGTGTTTCTCAATATACATATAACTTATTTAACCATTCGCTGTTAGGTTTTTAAGCACTTATTTCTTTCGGCTACAGTGGATATGTTACAATAATATTGGTAACATTTTAATTACTGACTTAAATTGCTGCAAAAATAATTCTTAGTTCACTGAAAAAAAGATTGAATAGGCTAGATTTTTTAAAATTAGTTAGATTCGATGTAAAAATAATTGATATTTTCATAGTTGCCAGACGATACGCAAATAGTAAGTGGTGGAATAGATACTGCGACCTTTGCATTAGAAAAATAGTATCCACGCCGACCGTTTAAGTCCTTGCAGTAAATTTTCAAAAAGTGTTCTCTAAAACTGTAGGATAGCCAATTCTGTCACAAATCGCATAATAAATAAATAGTGGCATCTTAAATCCCTATAAATTCATTGGGTATGTATATTTATGCAAATAAATATTATATGATAAACAAAAGTAGATTATTTTTAAATCCGTTAAATAAACATTTTTGTTAAGAAGGTATAAAAGTTTTATCAAATTCCGTTTAGTAGTGTTTTTGTGAAAGGTATCAAACATTCATACTACATAATCGTACATTCTCAAAACTTTCGCGTTTTTTAAAAAAAGAAAAATATAATATCTATCGACCAGAATCAAATCAGTAAGTATTTAATATGTTCAGATAATAATCATTCTGTCATTCTGTAAATATTTTTCTTAATTAACACGTAATTCTTTGTAATTTTTGATTCATAAATAAAATAGAGTACCTATATCTAAAACATAAAGCCAATGAAAGTGCGTGTTGTATTTGTGTTGTATCTAGTAATATTTTTTAGTATGTTAAGGTCGGCAGACAGGCTGACGGTCCACTTGATGGTAAATGCCAAGCAACGCCACAGGTGCTGCAAGTGCACTGTCGACTACTGTAGGATTAAGGATAAGGAATTAGGAAGGATTAGAGAAATGGGCTCTGGGCTCTGGCATCCCTTACACCGAAACACAACACAAGTGCTGTTATTTCACGGTGGTTACTGCCGCCAGTCGGGTTGCCCAAACGACTGCGAAACACAGTATCCCCTGCCACTGCTTTCCAGATCCAAGAGCCAACTTTGAAAATTTCATTTCCCAAGTTGACCCCGCCGGGAATCGAACCCGGGAACCCTAGAACAGAGCGTTAAGGCAAGCACCCTAACCACTCATCCAACGGGCTCGTCAAAATGACACATACGTCATACATACCTATGACAACACGTATGACGTGTCACAATATGATAATAAAATCAATAATTAAAACAATTTTCACTCAGAAATAGAGTTTAATTTGCATATAAAATAATATAATTTTAAGCTCAAAAACATTTTCTGATGACTTGCCAGATTCCCCATTAAATGTCATTTAATTGTGCGACTAATGTGCTTACATTAGAAGTTAGTATAAACGCAGATTACCTACATAATGTACATAATGGTGCAATTTCTGATGAAACGAACGAACAAGCTTCAATTTTGTGGGATCTGTTTTAGAATAGCACTGCCTAGTGCAATATAATACTTATTCACAGCAAACAAGCAAACTGTGACACATCTAGACATACAATCTGTGTGTTAACTTCAATGTTACAATGACCCCGTTTCGAAACGTTAGAATAATCGTTAATTTGTTGCAGAATATGTCAAAGAGTCGTAATTGTATAAAAACTGTGTAAATAATAATAATACGTCGTAATCTATTCATGTGTTCAAAAGTTCAAGCAAGGTTTACTGTTTAATGTAAAAGGCACCATTTTAATTTTTACCTAACTATCTATTTCTATTCTATATAATAAAATCGTAAACGAGCCTAAAGTTTGTACATACATTAAATATTTTTTCAAAAAAAAACATTTGTTCACGTTTTACTTACGTGTTAGGTCAAAAAAATAGTTTTTAGAATTTTTGTCTGTTTGTCTGTGCGTTTGTACACGCTAATCTCAGAAACGGCTTAACCGATTTGAATGCGGTTTTCACTGATGTATTGAATGCTCAATATTTGTTTCGTTCCAATCGGTCTAAAAACAAAAAAGTTACGCGCTATACCGAATACCAAGCGTACGAAGTTGCAGGCTCAGTTAGTACCAGAATATACATATTTATAAAATGGTGGATTATTCTGTCATTATATATAAAATGGCAATTTGACATAGAGCCTGCTCCCGATCATTATAATGGATTGAAAACCCAAATTCCGTTCCAAAAAAGTCAGAATGATTTCAATTCTCACATTTTATCCATTAAAATTTCCAATAATTAATTTATTCTAATTTTTTTTTTCTTCGCCAATAACTTTATTTCAGAAACATCATCTGCTGAAGTTTTATTGCTGTACTTAAGTAATTTTCAAGATTTCACAATGAGTCAGTCTGATATGTAAGTAAAACAGGAAATTAGCTTTTAATACTACTTTACTTAATTATAACATAAAAGGTAATATGAGATACACACTGATTTAAAGTATCATGTTAAATCAGTTAATCATCATCATCATCTCAACCGTAATTTTTCAGTCAGAAGCAGCTTGGTTTGCAGCCCTCATTAGGTCGTCAGTCCATCTTGTGGAAGTCCTAGGCTTCGTTTGCTGGTCTTTGTTCTCCATTAGAGAACTGTCTAGCTAGCCGTCGGCACTCCGAAGGTACAATGTGTCACAAATTCAGTGCGGATCATCCATAAGGTGGTGTAGGCAACTGTCTAGAGGCTCGAGTCGGCTAGGGGCCGCCGAGTTCAGTAAAAAAAAAAATAGAACATAAACATTTTGAATGAAATTTAAATTAGAAGATTTGTACTTACGCAACAAATTAGTATTAATAACAATATTATTGTCCTGTTTTTATACAAATTTGTCACAATTCAGTATCAATTTCAGAACATTTCGGAACGTATTTCAAGTTATTGAAGAATATAACATTAAACATTTTTTTTAGGAGGGGAAATGACGTTACGACTGTCCCCGTCGACGAGGGGGAGTGTGGGACTCGCCCGGTGAAGTGACTCGCCCGGTGAAGTATTCTCGGTGACTCACCGAGAATACCCACTAAAACCCCCCGGATTGCAACCAGCGGTGATGTGCGGGTCCGAGTTCACAGCGAAGACCGCGACGATTTTAACAGATCAGAGACTAAGACGCTTAAAAACTTTGCATATCTTGGTAGCGTATTAAAAACAGAGTAATTATAAATTGAACTGCATAGTTGAGGAAGTTGGAAAACGGTTAAGGAACCCTGAGCGTTGCCAAAGGGCCCTGACATGATTAATACGGCCCTGCATAAATTTACTCTTATGACACTGATTTAATGGTCAAATATTTGTAACCAGTAAACGGTGGTCTTCTATAACCTCTTGTGGAAGACCACCGTTACTGCTACCAACGAGAAATAAGAGTTGTAGTAAATAAAAGAAAATAAAATTAATTTATTTCAGTGGCCCAGATTAAATGTATTAATTTACGTTGATAAATTATATTATATTGAAATAAATTATTGAATTGCAAATTTATAGTCATTAAGATAAAGTCACATTTTAAAATATGTTAATTTTAGCTTTTACCCAAGACATATAGTACGTGCCCCTTTTTGAACGTTGAAAGCTGACCTAGCAGACGTTGTCCTGCCACAACCCGAAAATAATTTCAGAACCCGATTGTGGCTCCACCTGTCGGATCCAATTTTATTTTCAAATGAACGTCAATGAACGACGGTTAAATTATTTTTTGAATATTCTCCATACAGGGATCTGTTTTGAAAAATTTAAAGAAAAAAATTGTACTTGACTTGACTGACTATTTCGGGATCTGTTACATTTGATTTTAATTTTAATTTTGATTTTTTTATATTGCTATTTTTACAAGTGACACTGGCAAAATCATCGGAGAAGATCTGATGGAGCCATAAACAAAATAAGAAGAAGAATAAATATTCTTCATACAAAAGTAATAAAAAAATGGGGGGTGGGGGTAGGAGGGTGAAAAATAATTTACGATCTATTTTCATACCTACCTATCCTCATACGATCTATTCTCATAAAAAAAAATCATAAAAATCGGTCCAGCCGTTTCGGAGGAATTTTGTTACAAACACACTGTGACACGAGAATTTTATATATTAGATTAGAAAGGATATAAAAATATATTTCTGTCAGGCGATGATTTTTTTACAATTTTAGCTGATCCCTCGGGACCGGTACTTTTTTCTGGATGCTAGGTACCCTATGTCCTTGCGTGGGGATCCGAGGATAAGGCCTCGCTGTGAACTCGGACCCGCACATCACCGCTGATGGTGGAATCCGGGGGGGTTTTAGTGGGTATTCCCGGTGATAAGTCACTTCACCGGGCGAGTCCCACACTCCCCCTCGTCGACTGTCCCCGTCGGCGAGGGATAGTGCGTAAACGTCATTTCCCCTCCTAAAAAAAAAAAAAAAAAAAAAAAAAAGGTACCCTATGTCCTATTCTGTATTCTTGACAATGTGTCTTCATGATGATCGGTTGAGTAGTTAAGGCGTGAAAGCATAAATAAACAAATTCACTTTCGCATTACTTAGATTCGTGGAATGATTTAAGTTATGTCATCAAAATTATGTATCATTATTTATTATAATAATAAATAATGGAGAATTTGTGACTCTGTGCGTTTGTAAAGGGATTTCACGGCTAAGAATCTTCTTCATTTCGGGTTATATAAGCTTTAAACATAGGTTTTAAAGATGTTGATGAAATTGTCGCAATATTATCGAGCTTCGATTCGAAGACGCCAATTTAGAATCAGAAAGTTTTGGGAGATATCGTTCCCATTTGGTCATTTTGTCTTCCTGCATATTTCTGCACGGACCTAAAGACTGTACCATCTATGGGAAAGATCTCATCTATTGGGCTGTTTGCTTGTCCGTCACACATTCTCATAAAAGAGTTTTATTCAAATTCAAAGCATATTGATTAATTCAATATATAATTTTTTATCAGGTGAAATATGTAATGTCAAATTTAGGTTTTTTATTTTTTATTTTTATTAGATTTCATTTAATTTGATTTTTTTCGTATTTTTGTGAATCAAAAACGCATTACCTAATTCGCAGATAACCGATTGTAAAATATTTTATGAATAACCAATCATACGCCCCTGAAACGTTTAAAACTAACCTATTGTTTACAGTTAAGAACTTAAATGTCGAAATAATCAAGTCTAATTGTAATAATGACTTTAGGAGAGCCTATTGTTTTATAATCAATCTAAACGAATGGAAGTTTTAAGAGTTTCAACGTATGTACCAATTATTAAAATGTCAATGCCGTAACCTTCTCTGTGTTATTAATAAAACGACGAATTAAAAATAATAACACATTACTAATATGTTTACTTCATTTTTGGTCGCAATCTAAAATATGTTATTGCCGGAGTATCTCCAAAATCTGTCGGTTTTATTTGGTATTTGATTTATAAAATAAGATTATAATTCTACGTTTCGGCAATTCAACACTATGGATATATATGTTTTAAGAAGTTCAATGTTATGGAAATTGGAGATCATTAGAATGGACTTCTGTGAGCTTATAATGATGAAATGAAGATAAACAGTGGCCAAGAACTCAATTACTTAAGGCGAACTATACTTAAAAAATTACGAGTTTTTTATTTCTGTAATTAAAAAAAGTGAATTTACCTTTAAGAAAATTATTTACAAGTCGTAATTATTTACTAATATACATATAAATATATAGTATATACATATTTAAATGATATATTTACAAATTTAATAATTTATAGCGAGGAATAAACGAGGAATGGAACAGCAGCGTGTTGGAGCAAAGTCCAGAATAGAAGTTGCTCGCATTGCTTTCAAAACAATGGAAAAAATTCTCGGTAGCCGTAACATCAATATCCTGTTACGCACTCGTTATAATATATGGCCTATTGTGTTGTATGGGTGTGAGGCCTGGACAGTTAAAGAGGACCTCAAAAGACGAATAGAGGCATTTGAAATGTAGACTTATAGGTGCATGCTGTCCATTAGCTGGACTCAAAAGGTGACCAACGCAAAAGTCTTGCGAATGTTCTGGTTCAAGGTGAACAGGCGAAAAGTTTCCTACCTGGTTCATATTCTTAGACATGAGCTATACAAGCTGCTTCAGCTAGTGATGATGGGCAGTCGCTGGAAAGAGGAAAGTCGGGCGAAGGAAGAAGTTAAGGCTGAAGAACATCAGGGAGTGGATCGGGATAGCTAGCGCAATAAAGCTGTTCCGGCGAACAAAAGACAAGGAGGACTGTTCCAGGCTGATTGCCAACCTTCACTAATTGGAGAGGCACGGCAACAAGAAGAAATATTTTATACTATAATTCCTACGTCCATTTGTTTCCTAAAAAACAGGTTTTTACACGTACATGGGTTTTATCTTTACATTTTATAAAATATAGTCCCCCATCGCGTCTTAAAAACTACTGAACGAATTTTCATGCGGTTTTCATGGATCAACAGAATGCTTCCTGAAGAATCTATAGGTGTATAATTCGTTAAGGCTGCGATTTCAATTTGCGACTCTAACTCAAACAAAACTGAGCGAATTTTCACGCGTCTTTTGTTTATAAATTGTAATCATTAAAATAGTTTTTTTAATGTTAAGATCGGCAGACAGGCTGACGGTCCACTTGATGGTAGGTCGCTACCGTCGCCTATAACACAAGCAACGCCAAAGCTGCTGCAAGTGCGCTGCCGACCACAGTAGGATTAAGGATAAGGGATTAGGAGGGGATAGAGAAATGGGCATCCCTTATTCACTCACCGAAACACAACAGCACACGTGCTGCCATTTCACGGTGGTCTTCTGTAAGGTGGTGGTTACTGCCGCCAGACGGGCTGCCCAAATGACTGCGAAACGCAGTGTGCCCTGCCACTACTTAAACATAAACATTTATTTTTGTAATTTTTTTTGTTAATTTATTAACAATTTTTAAATCCAACACTTTAAATAAATTTAATATATATTTCATTTATTGCTTTGTTAATAACTATAAAAAAATATTTATTTTTTGTAAATTTTGCACAAGAACATTAATTTTTAGGAGACTCGGACCTTGAGGTTCCCGAGGGTTTACAAATGGGAGCATACTATGCACAGGTGTATCAACAAGCAGTTCTAAGCAAATCCGATGGATATCGGCCGCTTCACTAATTCTATGGTAGTATACTAGATGGCGCCATTAACAGTGTTATATTTTTTATTTTTCAACGCGGACGATATCGCGGGCACCAGCTAGTAAAAGGTAAAAAGTAAATATAAAGGTAAATACAAGTAGTAAATATAAGTAAAATAAAAATATTATATTTTTGATATAAATTTATAATATTTAATAAATATTATAATATAAAAATATACCTAATATAGGTAAATATAAGTAGTAAATATAAAGGTAGGTAGAAGGTAGAAATATAAAGTTAGGGATGCCGGTGCCTGTTTCCCTATCCCCCACTAATCCTTGATCCTTGATCCTCCTAAAGCCTCCTTCAGCACATTGTATTAATAGATGATGGTAACAACTTACCGTAGCATCAAGTGGACCGTCGGGCTTGCGTTTTCATAATAAAAAAGGGATGTTAAAGGTTTGACGGTTTTTGAGTCTGCAGAGGAGATAATTAATACTCAATAATCTATTTAAAATAATCACTTTATTAAAACTAATTACATTTCTAAATAATACTATTGCGTTGGTTACATTAATTCGCTTATATATCTATCACTGGATAATATAATATCAAAATCGAAATTCCGACGTAATTTTAAAGCGAGAAAAATTTAAAATGAGTCAAAACATTGATTCTAGTAGTCGGTCCGAGAATCCCAATAGGGGTACCTACCACAAATTTAAGACAGGTTTAAGAATCAGTTTCTGTTAGAATACAACGCCATCTATCAACTATCTTTGGAAACCTCAAGCAAAAAACTTTAGTGCGTTCGACGCGGAGCTAGCAACAAACTAGCCAAGTGAGGATGGTACGATGAACGGCATTTGTTGAGCGTTGGATGTGAACACATGTCGAGCTAGTTTCGCGGTCTATTTGCTTCTATGCAATCGATCACATTCAAATAGTAACATTTGAAATATACAATCGTGTACTACAATCGACGAGTATTATTTCGTGTTTCCGACTAAACCTGGACCTGATGATAGCCTTACCCCAGAAGAAGAAACCGACATAATATATTACTTTTACACTTTCCATTTATAAATATATACTTACAATTTCTTTACAAATACATATATACCATGTTATAGAAAAAACTAAAGACCCAGAGCAAGGTCCATGGTTAAGGAAACATAGTGGGAAATCTTCCGCAAATACTTTTGCTTTGTTATTGTTATAGCAATAATTATTGAATAAAAATAAAATAATTATTATAATTATTAAATAATAATAAAATTATATTAAGTAATGTGATGGCAAAACAGATAATCGGTAAAGCGGTTTACTCCGTCCTTCAAGAGGAATGTCATTGAAAAGGAAAAATCTCTTAAATTCTTCGTAATCGCAACAATAGACGAATCCTTTCTTAATGTTCCTCCAATCTCCACCTTTCATCCAGTCTACTTTGTGGCATATGTCCTTGCAGAGAATTTCACGATATAATTCCGAAGGCTTCAAGTCTGGGATGTTAACTTGTATAATAGCTAAAGAATTATTTGTAGCTGGGTCCCATACAACCTGAAAATCGATTAAAAGTGTTAAACTATACTATTCATAGAATAAAATTTTCAAAATAGAAATTCAAAATAGAACTTCAAAATTTTGAATCTATTATTAGTTTGGAAACAGTGATATTAGTTATATTATAATTGAAAAAGAAGATTTAGATGTAGAATCCAAGAACTTTGTCAAAAATATTATTAGGACATTTTGATAAGATCTACTGATAAGATAAATCTAATACAATTTAGAGAAGGGAAATACTAAATACTCTATGATTTATTAGGGATTTTTACTTTTGATAAAATAATGAGTCTGTAAACAGTTATACTGGCTTAATTAACACATGGGGCGCACTAAAAGTTCCCGAAATGAATAAGAAAAAGTTACTATATAAATGGTTATTGTTTCTCAAAATATTCTCCGTTAGCGTAAATGTACTTTTTCTTACGAATAAACCAATTTTGAAAACATTTATGTCACTCCTCCGTAGTGACCTCGGAAACATGTTTATCATACTCTTAGACAGCCTGTTGGGAACAACATAATAAACTAATATAAACTATAATCGAAAGTCCTAATTTTAATATAAAAACTAAAATATATTATTAAAAGGAGTCCCTTTAGGCAAGGTTCCGAAGATACTGGCAGCGTTCCCCCTTTGGATAGCTAGACTAATTCTTTGTCCGAGGTAGCTGCCAGCTCTTCGGTCTCCTGTGATCTCGACCTTTTTACTATTTCCTTAAAAAGCCTTATAGCGCTAGGACCCCACGGACCAAGGGTCTCGACACCGAATGGGACAAAATCATATTCGGAGCCTAGACCCCTGTATTTGCATGCTTTAACTTTTTCAGCCGCTTCACAAGCCGCACCAGCTCTGTTGTTGGTTCCATGTAGATGGGAAGGGGCCAGCGTGTCTGAACAGGTTGCATCCCATACTAGCACCCGACCCATCTTCCATGGAATCAAAGTCATACCGTCCGGTCTCTTGCTATCGTCTCTTGCAATACCAGTTGGTTCAAGTAATATCTTGTCTTAAAATTTCAAAACTTGTACCTTCCACAAATAACGCGGTACATTCTGCCCTCGACCATTGGAATCGCTGATCCCGATGCCAGCTGACAAGTTCGGCAAGTCATATATATGAGATGTACCAGTCCAAACATATAAAGCTCTGGTTGCTGCCTTTGATAACTGTCTCACGCGTCGTTCCATTTCGTCCCAATTCTGGAATATATATTTGAATTTTTAACATATTTTATACCTCACATCGTGTCTATGTTTAACTTTATTTATTTATTTATTATTTTAAAAATTTAAAAACCTTTGCAATAATAACACTAAAAATCACTGAGGTTTAATGCTATTATATCACACTTAAAAATGTACTTTTTAGTTATTATGAAATTGTTAAAAGAATGAACATTTAGACATTAAAATATGTAAATACATATTAAAATAATCTTTTAAAAAATTGTATTTTTTAAAGTTAAGATCGGCAGATAGGCAACACAAGCAACGCCTTAGGTTTTGCAAGTGTGCTACCGACTATAGTAGGATTAAGGATAAGGGATCCTAATGGAGGGGATAGGGAAATGGGCTCTGGGATCCCTTATTCACTCACCGAAACACAACAGCACACGTGCTGTTATTTCACGGTGATCTTCTGTAAGGGGTTGGTTACTGCCGCCAGGCAGGCTGCCCAAATGACTGCGATAAAAAATAAAGTATTTGATTTGATTTGATTTGCGAAACGCAGTGTACCCTGCCACTACTTGTCAGATCCTGACCAGAGCCAAATTTGAGCCAAGTTTAAAAAGTTTTATTTTATCTTTAATGTTTTAATTGTTATATTGTTACATAGATCTGAAGTTGGGCTTTTGATAAGGCGAGGACAATGTATGGCCCGTTCGCAATACGTATTATTACTGGCGCGCTGTGTACCCATACGCTTCTTTGAAATTGCCCAAAGGCAAGCAGGGTATTCTATTACTTTTTTCAAGATTCTTTAAAAAAAATTCTTTAAGTAGCGTAAAACGAAATTGAGTGTTTACTGGTAAAATCAAACTAAGTGTTGGTCAACACAATAATTGGTTGACACCCCGAGTTCGATTATAGTTAAGAGCGAAAATTAAAAATTATTAACTTACTGCTCTACTGCATGTACTCCATTGAGGAACAACATTTAAGTAACTATAAGCAGCCTCTTGCGCTAAACCTGCTGATAAGTCAGCTGGACTGACCAATTGACGTTTAGCGTAACAGCAGTGATCACTGTTTAATTCTTCTCTCAATATTTCGGAATTCCTTATTTGGTTATAACAGTCATATAGTGACTCATACTCGTATGGCAATAGGGTATCCTTTAACCATCTCTCTTTATCTGGTAAAACATCGGAGGAATAAATCTCGTGGATCTTATTCCTCGTGTAAAGAGGTACTCTATTTATTATGTCAAAACAAACTTCGTAGATGTCAACAAACGTCTTTTTCATATCGTAACCAACTTTAACAATTTCCCCAACACCGTTATTACAAGGGATTCCAGTAATTTTTGCAGTTGGTCTCCATTTCTTCTTACATGTCAACTCTGTAAAATCAAAAGTCTCACCATCAACTTTAAAATAAGATTCTCTGTGACAAGTTGCTTTTAATTTCTGTTCAGTGCTGTGTTCAAATTCGTCTGGACAAACAAGCAGAATTTCTTTATCTCCAGGTATATACATAACTCCATTGTCAGTGTTGAAGTTCGTCAACTCTGATGTTGATTCTTCTAGCATCAGCGGTTGGAACTCCTTGAAATTGCTTTGAACATTTAGTTCACAATCTGAAAAGTTTAAATCATTGAATTTAAATCTTACTTATTAAACATTAATAACGTCATCAATAATTGAGTAGTAGCAGGGAACACTGCATTTCGCAGTCATAATTTGGGCAGCCCGCCTGACAGCAGTAACCACCTCCTTTTCCGCCCGATGATTTTTAGCAATCCTGCCCGATTCCAGGAACGCCGGAGGCTCGGGCCATGGTTATTCTTGACTTATTCATATTTTATTACAAGGGAAGGCACTGCAGTGATTTCCCGTTGTCTTCTGCACTTGACATTTTAGAGGCTATTTTGAACTCAAGACAACTGTAGTCTCTTCCAATCCTTCCTGATCGGAACCTCGTCCTTTATCTACCAAAGCGCACCAAGCTAATCCGAATGACTAACGTCGCTAGTTATATTGTGAAGAAAACCTTTGCGCGGGCAGGTGAGGTTGACAATATGTGCTCTTGTTTCCCTATAGAGAGGGATAGGGATGCCTGAACCAATTTTCATATCTCTTACTATCTCCTTAATGCTACTAACGTCGGGGGTGTACTTGTAGCACCCGTGGCGTTCCTTGTTGACGAGCCCGTTGGATGAGTTTTTAGGGCGCTTGCCTTAACGCTCTGTTCTATGGTTCCCGGGTTCGATTCCCGGCAGGGTCAACTTTGAAAAAAAAAAAAAAAAGAACGTTTCAAATTTGGCTCTCGTCTGGATCTGGAAAGTAGTGGCAGGGCACGCTGCGTTTCGCAGTCATTTGGGCAGCCCGTCTGACGGCAGTGACTACCCCCTTACAGAAGACCACAGTGAAATAACAGCACGTGTGCTGTTGTGGAAGGAATGGAAGGAATAAGTAAGGAATGCCAGAGCCCTTGCAGCACCTGTGGCGTTGTTGCTTGTATTATAGGCGACGGTAGCCACCTACCATCAAGTGGACCGTCAGCCTGTCTGCCGATCTTAATATACCGTACAAATCGTTCCGTATTTGAACATGTAATAAAATGGGTTCTTTGAGATCATCTATTACACAAAATGTTATTTCAATTTGGTTTATAATTGAAACAAACCTCTTTCCTTAATTCTAAAAGTGCGGATGATTCTTCCATGATTGTTTTTAACAACACAAAAATATTTCCCGACATCCTCTCTAAACATTTCGAATGAGTACACCATGTCAGTAAATGGTATTCTTTTGCCATTATGCCACCACGTTACCTGAAAATTAAGAAATGTTACATTTATATATACAAAGAAAAATATAAAAGTGCCTATAATTTTTAAACAAATGTTTTCTTATATTATTTTTACTTCATTTAATACAATTATCATATTATATTACATTTGAACTTATATTGACATAAATAACAATAAGCTTATACTTATTGTTATTTCTAGGACGTTATATTATTTCGAAGTTTCTATTATATATATGGCATAGACCATTCCCTATTTCTTTTATATTTTATTGAAGTGAAAACTTCTTTAGCGGAGCTGTGCGTTGTTGTGATGAGGAAAAAATGTTAAACTCGCGATCGAAAACCTGATTGAAAAGTCAAAGACCAACTTAACTAGACCCCGGACCCAGATATACGCCGCGGCGGGCGTATATCTGGGTCCGGGGTGAGTATGTGAAGTTGGCTGGACGTAATGTAGTATATATATGGGTGTAGATAAAATGCAGTATAGAATAATGTCTCCGCAAGGTTGAAGTTTTGTGTTGCTAGGTGTGTTGGCGACCATCGCCAGAGTGGCGTCTGGTAGCCACACAAGTGGTGACGTATGTGGACGGTCGCCACTGAGTGGCTATACTGATAATTAAAGCAATTCGTGCAAAATTATTCCCTAACCATTCCAAAATATCAAAAATGCACAACGTTAATATTCAAGTTTTCACTTCTGCCGGCACTCCCGGAGTGCAACCCGTATTTTTTTTATCCTAATTAAAGTCGACAGTTCACTTCTATTTCTCCTCTTTTTGCATATATTATAGCCGATGGTAGCCACATACCACCAAGTGAGTATCTGTCTAAACCCTTTATTAAAAAAAAATATTACTTAAGTAAATGATTTCATATAAGAAAAATCAGAACAATTTATGTTTTCATTGCGTAAATGATAAGGGTTTTATGAGAAAAATATCCAAACATTTTTGTGTGTATTAATATTAACACAAAGTCGACAGGTAAACTGACGGTCAACTGGTGGTAGAAGGTTACCGTCAGTAAAATACAATAAATTCCAGAGTGATGCAGAAGGAAGTTGCAAGGTTGCTGCAGACTATGTAATAAAGAAGATGGATAGAGAATAGGAGTAGGGTAATACATTTATATTATTATTCTGTAAGGAGATGGTTACTGTTGCCAAACGAGCGACCCAGTCGAGGAGTTTAAAGAACGCAGTGCTCACTTTTACGACGAAAATTCGCATAAATTCACTTAGGACAGATTAAAATAAACTTATTACCATAAGTTTTGGATCTCCTGTGGCGCTACAGTTCAAAACTGCCAAATTTCCTTCCTCCAAATCAATGAGCGATTTTTCTTCAGAAATGAATCTTAATTTTCTTATAATTATAACCCTTGTGTTGCTGGAACGCGATCTGGTCGGAGTACTGACAGCACATGTGTAAACGCCAGCATCTTTCCTGGTCACTTTGTTCAGTATTAGTTTATCTTTATTTGTTAAAATCACTCCATCCTGAAAAATATTATAATATCATTTGATTTTATTAGGTGAATACAAGTTTTTGTGATCGTATGTTCACAATGGACTCCACTTGTTTAGAGAATAAATATTTATTTATTTTATACATTCATTAAAAATCCACAGCTCTTAAATGTAAAATACGGATTTTACGTTTGTATAATAAAAGACAATAATAAGAACAAGGATAGTATACAATAACATTATATAAACATTTCGTATTCACAGATATACATCATAATATACTATTATAAGGATTTTTTGAAAATGGAAAGAATGGGATCTTTTCAAACACACATAGTCATTATTATTTTTTTGTTTGTGTGGTTATGTGTTAAGGAAGCATTAATTTTTCAAAATCTACTATACACTATATTAACTATAGTATTACTAGTTTCTTTTTTTATATAGTATTTAGTACAATTTGACCATTATAATTTAAAGTTTTTAACAAGATACAACGATATACTACCTTGTACCACAGAACCAAATGATCTTCCTTTTCATTATAAGTAACGCCACACTTGAGGGCAGCTGTGTCGCCTTCCGATGCCGATATCGTAGAAGATGTTGGTAGTTCAGCTAAAAAAAAAATTATTTAGCTAAAATTCAGTTAAATAAAATAGAGTGACAAGTAATCTATTTTATTTAAAAATAGGTGGTAGAGCAGGGTTATCAATGAATAATAAAAAAAGTAGTTTGATTATATAGCCCATCAAAACAGATCGGATGGGAGCTGAGGATTGGCAGTAATTTAGCTTTTTTAAATTATAAAGTGTGGCAGGCAGGTCGACGATCCACTTGATTTTAAGAAAGTACCCTCACCCAAGGGTCCCTTATCCATCGAAATATAACAGCACACTTGCTTTTATTTTGCGATGATCTTCTGTAAGGGGGCGGCTGACAGGCTGCCCAATTTATGACCGCGAAATATAGTTTCCCCTACCACTACTAAAAAACCCAGATCAGAGTCAACTTTGAAAAGTTCATTTCCAAAGTTGACCCTGTCGACTTTAACCAATTTGACCAATGGGCTTGTTCCGTTACCGTAACGGATTCAATTCAAATTCGTCCAATTTCAAATTTTGCGCTACCGATGAACGATGGTTGACGGTCGGATTCGCGCAATGACAATGACAGCTCTAATCAGTTGTCAGGCGCGTGGTTCCCGTAAAGAGGGGAGTAAATATTAGAGTGAAAACAGACAGTATACGCCGCCGTATCGGCGATCTAAAAGGTGAAAGATAGCAGCGCGAGCGAACTGCCATTTTAATACCAAGAAATTCCTGTACCGGGTGAAAATCATCGAGTGCAAGTGGCAGTCCAAGGTACGTACGTGCATTGTATTGTTATTGCCTATTTCGAATTGTGGGTCATCGTCATTGATTTTAAAAATTCCCAGTGTAGCACGAGCCACCAAGTTGCGGGTTGTTACAGGGCTCGACCAGCTTCGCCCCGGGTGCAATTTTTATATGTATATATAAACATTATACGTTTATCCCTCTTTCCATTAGTGAAAACCTAATTAAAATCGCTCTACCCGTTCACGCGTGATGCCGTGACCAAGGAAAATGGGGATTCATTTTAATATATAGGAAGATGGTATGGCGGTTTTGGAGGTTAAACCTGAGAAAGGTACAATACAGAGATACAATCCATACAATACAGACGTACAATACAAACATACAATACAGGCATACAATACAGACACACAATAGGGGCATACCGTCAGTCAGTCTATTACTCTATCCGAAAATCTCTTAAGAAATAATCAGTCTTAACTTACGTTTAACAATGAGTTTGTTATCTAAGGAATATTGTCCGTAGCGATTGGTGGCCATACAAGTGTAAGTGCCTTCGGAAGTCTTATCAATTCGCTTTATGGCTAGGGTCCCGTCGTCTTCTATGTCAAACCAATCAGTTCCTGAAAATTCACAATTATTATTGTAAAATATTTGTTCAGAAACAGTTGTGTACAAAAGTGGATGTTCGTGCATAAATGGGACTAAAACCACAGTACAATAAAGAGTACTAGCGTACAAAAACAGTGAAAGTTCGCCCGTAGAAACTTTGTATGTAACAGAGACAGCAATAGGAGAGTGATAGAGACGCAAGCACATTGTTATTACTTTGTTCGGGCGGCGGTGCCACACTTGTTTCTTATTAGCGTTAGTTATAGTGTTCGGCACCTGGCACGGTCGTCACTAGTTGTAAGAAAAATAAAAAAACATTAATACGCCACTTTTTGTAAATTATTGTCTCTCATCTATCTATTTCGCGATTTTCCCAATCGCTGTGTTTGCAGGACATGAGTGTTTTTAAACGCTCGTGGCAAGTCCGTTTACCCTTTGAAAGTCCTAGGACTAAAAGCTAATCAAAGTGGGAGAGGTTTTAGTGCGCTAAGAATCCCACACAACCATGAGATTATAAGCAGTCCAGAGCGCTGTCTTATTCCTTCGCAGGTACCCTTTGAAGGTTTCCTCTCTCGAAGACCTTTGGTACTAGTACAGAGTTTGTTTGGAACTCTACCCACTCTCTTCAACCTCCCACCGAATCGGCAGACCAGCGCGCTTCTTTAAGGGCTTCACTTAGGCAAATGACATTTACAATAGAACTCGCTGGCGGCGGAGCCAATTCAACAGGCCTAGAAATTGTGTTTTTTTGTTTTTACCATACGCAAAAAAAAATAATATTAATACAATTTTTTAAACTGACATTAACTTATTAATAGGTACAGGATTCATATTCGCGGAATAAGCCGTTTTGGAGAGAAGTTTCAATAAAAGTCAAATTCTTCTTGTGTTCTAACTTTTTTTGTGGAGTTTCTATTACTTTAACGAAAATTCTAATTAATACAATTGGTTCTTCACATGTTCAAGTATAATATATATTTTTTTCAAAGCAATTGTCTTGTCTATTTCTTGTAACATCTTCATTAAACAATGGATATTTTTAGTATTTAGCGTTTGTCTCCACCTTAACCGAAAGCTTTGCCCACTGCACCACACAGCCAGACTAATCACATGTGCGGGTGCTTACAGGCCCGTTCAGTATTCATAAATATTTATTCCCACAGCTTACTTAACAATATATTTTTTTAATACATCAGCAGCAGCTTAGTACACGTAACGTTTAAATGCATATTAACATTATCTAACGCTCAAAATTAATGGTCTAGTGTGTTAATGGTTATTTTTCGACCTCCAGCAAGATGCGTTTTTTAAATGTTTTGAGGATTGGTTTACTCGAATTCATAAGTGCATAGGGGTTGGAGGTGGAGGGGAATATTTTGAAAAACTGTAAATAAACTTTTTTGATATTATTCATTTCACTAAAAACCTTTGCAACAGCCCTCGTAATAAGATTCGGTTTAATAGTTTTAGGACTGAAATCTGGACTAACCAAAAAAATAGAGGCTTATATTGTAATTATTTGAATAGACCAATCGATAAGAAAGATTAGGTAGCTCAATCGATAAAAACGGACCAATATTCCTACAATGGGTTATACAGATATGTAAAATATGTAATTACCAGCAGATATAAGTTTTCCATTTCTAATCCAAGTAATAACAGGCTTAGGATTTCCAGTGGCGTTGCATGGAATTTTAAAAAGCAAATCTCCAGCTATTGCTTTAAATGTATTATTCGATAATACTTCGTGTATGTATGGCGGAGCTGTGAAATAAAGAAGGAATTATATAATTTTTAATATGTCAAGGTCGTCAGACAGACTCTTGGTCCACTTGATGGTGGAGGTGACTACCGTCACCTATAACACAAGCCATGCCACAAGTGTATCCTATGCATACTATCCCTTTAATAATAAGAAATTTCGAATTGGAAAGGGATGCGGAAATAGTCTCTGGCATCCTTTACTCACTTACCGAAACATGACGAGCCCGTTGGATGAGTGGTTAGGGTGCGTGCCTTAACGCTCTGTTCTAGGGTTCCCGGGTTCGATTCCCGGCAGGGTCAACTTTGAAAAATCAACTTTTCAAATTTGGCTCTGGTCTGGATTTGGAAAGTAGTGGCAGGGCTACTGCCTTTTGCAGTAATTTGGTTAGCCCGTCTGGCGGCAGTAACCACCCCCTTACAGAAGACCACCGTGAAATGACAGCACGTGTGCTGTTGTGTTTCGGTGAGTGAGTAAGGGATGCCAGGGCCCATTTCCCTATCCACTCCTAATCCCCTATCCTTAATCCTACTGCAGTTGGCAGCGCACTTGCAGCAGCTTTGGCGTTGCTTGTGTTATAGGCGACGGTAGCCACCTACCATCAAGTGGACCGTCAGCCTGTCTGCCGACCTGATATAAAAAAAAAAAAAACATAAAAGCACACATGCTGTTATTTCACGGTGGTCTTTTTAAGGAGGTGGTTACTGCCGCCAGACGGGCTACCCAAATTACTGCAAAAGGCAGTAGCCCTGCCACTACTTGCCAAATCCAGACCAGAACCAACTTTGACAAGGGTCAACTTTGGTAATGAACTAGTAATCGCACGCGGAATCCCTGACATAGAGCGCTAAGCCAAACCTAAACTACTCCACCAATGGACTTGCCTAATTTCTTTATAATAGTTGGCGATGTATGATCTTAATCTTAATCTCAATA